>OZ022402.1:2827500-4240000 GCA_963989295.1 Ametastegia equiseti
GGAAGGCAGGAATGATACCTATTGTTCGAATCTGTGGAACCTACACTTTCAGAAACTGCAAACCGATTTGAAATAAAAAATTCCTACGATTTTTAATCGACGATTTACTTTTTATTTTTTTTCCACTTTTTTTTTCTCTCGTTTTTTATAAGTAAAATCGCAGAAGGCGTCGGAATCGAGAAACGGCAGTCATATTTGGAATCAGCAGGTCATTTCCATGGAGAATATCATTAAGATTATCCGATTCTCGACAAAAAATTTTTTCGCCCAAAAAAATGAGAAGGGGTACCCCTTTCCTTTTTTTCACAAATCTGAAATTTTCCGAAATATTCGGAAGGCAGGAATGATACCTATTGTTCGAATCTGTGCAACCTACACTTTCAGAAACTGCAAACCGATTTGAAATAAAAAATTCCTACGATTTTTAATCGACGATTTACTTTTTATTTTTTTTCCACTTTTTTTTTTTCTCGTTTTTTATAAGTAAAATCGCAGGAGGCGTCGGAATCGAGAAACGGCAGTCATATTTGGAATCAGCAGGTCATTTCCATGGAGAATATCATTAAGATTATCCGATTCTCGACAGAAAAATTTTTCGCCAAAAAAAATGAGAAGGGGTACCCCTTTCCTTTTTTTCAAAAATCTGAAATTTTCCGAAATATTCGGAAGACAGGAATGATACCTATTGTTCGAATCTGTGGAACCTACACTTTCAGAAACTGCAAACCGCTTTGAAATAAAAAATTCCTACGATTTTTAATCGACGATTTACTTTTTATTTTTTTTCCACTTTTTTTTTCTCTCGTTTTTTATAAGTAAAATCGCAGGAGGCGTCGGAATCGAGAGAAGGCAGTCATATTTGGAATCAGCAGGTCATTTCCATGGAGAATATCATGAGGATTATCCGATTCTCGACAAAAAATTTTTTCGCCCAAAAAAATGAGAAGGGGTACCCCTTTCCTTTTCTTCAAAAATCTGAAATTTTCCGAAATATTCGGAAGGCAGGAATGATACCTATTGTTCGAATCTGTGGAACCTACACTTTCAGAAACTGCAAACCGCTTTGAAATAAAAAATTCCTACGATTTTTAATCGACGATTCACTTTTTATTTTTTTTCCACTTTTTTTTTCTCTCGTTTTTTATAAGTAAAATCGCAGGAGGCGTCGGAATCGAGAAACGGCAGTCATATTTGGAATCAGCAGGTCATTTCCATGGAGAATATCATTAAGATTATCCGATTCTCGGCAAAAAATTTTTTCGCCCAAAAAAATGAGAAGGGGTACCCCTTTCCTTTTTTTCAAAAATCTGAAATTTTCCGAAATATTCGGAAGGCAGGAATGATACCTATTGTTCGAATCTGTGGAACCTACACTTTCAGAAACTGCAAACCGATTTGAAATAAAAAATTCCTACGATTTTTAATCGACGATTTACTTTTTATTTTTTTTCCACTTTTTTTTTCTCTCGTTTTTTATAAGTAAAATCGCAGGAGGCGTCGGAATCGAGAAACGGCAGTCATATTTGGAATCAGCAGGTCATTTCCATGGAGAATATCATTAAGATTATCCGATTCTCGACAAAAAATTTTTTCGCCCAAAAAAATGAGAAGGGGTACCCCTTTCCTTTTTTTCAAAAATCTGAAATTTTCCGAAATATTCGGAAGGCAGGAATGATACCTATTGTTCGAATCTGTGGAACCTACACTTTCAGAAACTGCAAACCGATTTGAAATAAAAAATTCCTACGATTTTTAATCGACGATTTACTTTTTATTTTTTTTCCACTTTTTTTTTCTCTCGTTTTTTATAAGTAAAATCGCAGGAGGCGTCGGAATCGAGAAACGGCAGTCATATTTGGAATCAGCAGGTCATTTCCATGGAGAATATCATTAAGATTATCCGATTCTCGACAAAAAATTTTTTCGCCCAAAAAAATGAGAAGGGGTACCCCTTTCCTTTTTTTCACAAATCTGAAATTTTCCGAAATATTCGGAAGGCAGGAATGATACCTATTGATCGAATCTGTGCAACCTACACTTTCAGAAACTGCAAACCGATTTGAAATAAAAAATTCCTACGATTTTTAATCGACGATTTACTTTTTATTTTTTTTCCACTTTTTTTTTCTCTCGTTTTTTATAAGTAAAATCGCAGGAGGCGTCGGAATCGAGAAACGGCAGTCATATTTGGAATCAGCAGGTCATTTCCATGGAGAATATCATTAAGATTATCCGATTCTCGACAAAAAAATTTTTCGCCAAAAAAAATGAGAAGGGGTACCCCTTTCCTTTTTTTCAAAAATCTGAAATTTTCCGAAATATTCGGAAGACAGGAATGATACCTATTGTTCGAATCTGTGGAACCTACACTTTCAGAAACTGCAAACCGCTTTGAAATAAAAAATTCCTACGATTTTTAATCGACGATTTACTTTTTATTTTTTTTCCACTTTTTTTTTCTCTCGTTTTTTATAAGTAAAATCGCAGGAGGCGTCGGAATCGAGAGAAGGCAGTCATATTTGGAATCAGCAGGTCATTTCCATGGAGAATATCATGAGGATTATCCGATTCTCGACAAAAAATTTTTTCGCCCAAAAAAATGAGAAGGGGTACCCCTTCCCTTTTTTTCAAAAATCTGAAATTTTCCGAAATATTCGGAAGGCAGGAATGATACCTATTGTTCGAATCTGTGGAACCTACACTTTCAGAAACTGCAAACCGATTTGAAATAAAAAATTCCTACGATTTTTAATCGACGATTTACTTTTTATTTTTTTTCCACTTTTTTTTTCTCTCGTTTTTCATAAGTAAAATCGCAGGAGGCGTCGGAATCGAGAAACGGCAGTCATATTTGGAATCAGCAGGTCATTTCCATGGAGAATATCATTAAGATTATCCGATTCTCGACAAAAAAATTTTTCGCCAAAAAAAATGAGAAGGGGTACCCCTTTCCTTTTTTTCAAAAATCTGAAATTTTCCGAAATATTCGGAAGGCAGGAATGATACCTATTGTTCGAATCTGTGGAACCTACACTTTCAGAAACTGCAAACCGATTTGAAATAAAAAATTCCTACGATTTTTAATCGACGATTTACTTTTTATTTTTTTTCCACTTTTTTTTTCTCTCGTTTTTTATAACTAAAATCGCAGGAGGCGTCGGAATCGAGAAACATCAGTCATATTTGGAATCAGCAGGTCATTTCCATGGAGAATATCATTAAGATTATCCGATTCTCGACAAAAAATTTTTTCGCCCAAAAAAATGAGAAGGGGTACCCCTTTCCTTTTTTTCAAAAATCTGAAATTTTCCGAAATATTCGGAAGGCAGGAATGATACCTATTGTTCGAATCTGTGGAACCTACACTTTCAGAAACTGCAAACCGATTTGAAATAAAAAATTCCTACGATTTTTAATCGACGATTTACTTTTTATTTTTTTTCCACTTTTTTTTTCTCTCGTTTTTTATAAGTAAAATCGCAGGAGGCGTCGGAATCGAGAAACGGCAGTCATATTTGGAATCAGCAGGTCATTTCCATGGAGAATATCATTAAGATTATCCGATTCTCGACAAAAAATTTTTTCGCCCAAAAAAATGAGAAGGGGTACCCCTTTCCTTTTTTTCAAAAATCTGAAATTTTCCGAAATATTCGGAAGGCAGGAATGATACCTATTGTTCGAATCTGTGGAACCTACACTTTCAGAAACTGCAAACCGATTTGAAATAAAAAATTCCTACGATTTTTAATCGACGATTTACTTTTTATTTTTTTTCCACTTTTTTTTTCTCTCGTTTTTTATAAGTAAAATCGCAGGAGGCGTCGGAATCGAGAAACGGCAGTCATATTTGGAATCAGCAGGTCATTTCCATGGAGAATATCATTAAGATTATCCGATTCTCGACAAAAAATTTTTTCGCCCAAAAAAATGAGAAGGGGTACCCCTTTCCTTTTTTTCAAAAATCTGAAATTTTCCGAAATATTCGGAAGGCAGGAATGATACCTATTGTTCGAATCTGTGGAACCTACACTTTCAGAAACTGCAAACCGATTTGAAATAAAAAATTCCTACGATTTTTAATCGACGATTTACTTTTTATTTTTTTTCCACTTTTTTTTTCTCTCGTTTTTTATAAGTAAAATCGCAGGAGGCGTCGGAATCGAGAAACGGCAGCCATATTTGGAATCAGCAGGTCATTTCCATGGAGAATATCATTAAGATTATCCGATTCTCGACAAAAAAATTTTTCGCCAAAAAAAATGAGAAGGGGTACCCCTTTCCTTTTTTTCAAAAATCTGAAATTTTCCGAAATATTCGGAAGGCAGGAATGATACCTATTGTTCGAATCTGTGGAACCTACACTTTCAGAAACTGCAAACCGATTTGAAATAAAAAATTCCTACGATTTTTAATCGACGATTTACTTTTTATTTTTTTTCCACTTTTTTTTCCTCTCGTTTTTTATAAGTAAAATCGCAGGAGGCGTCGGAATCGTGAAACGGCAGTCATATTTGGAATCAGCAGGTCATTTCCATGGAGAATATCATTAGGATTATCCGATTCTCGACAAAAAATTTTTTCGCCCAAAAAAATGAGAAGGGGTACCCCTTTCCTTTTTTTCAAAAATCTGAAATTTTCCGAAATATTCGGAAGGCAGGAATGATACCTATTGTTCGAATCTGTGGAACCTACACTTTCAGAAACTGCAAACCGATTTGAAATAAAAAATTCCTACGATTTTTAATCGACGATTTACTTTTTATTTTTTTTCCACTTTTTTTTTCTCTCGTTTTTTATAAGTAAAATCGCAGGAGGCGTCGGAATCGAGAAACGGCAGTCATATTTGGAATCAGCAGGTCATTTCCATGGAGAATATCATTAAGATTATCCGATTCTCGACAAAAAATTTTTTCGCCCAAAAAAATGAGAAGGGGTACCCCTTTCCTTTTTTTCAAAAATCTGAAATTTTCCGAAATATTCGGAAGGCAGGAATGATACCTATTGTTCGAATCTGTGGAACCTACACTTTCAGAAACTGCAAACCGATTTGAAATAAAAAATTCCTACGATTTTTAATCGACGATTTACTTTTTATTTTTTTTCCACTTTTTTTTTCTCTCGTTTTTTATAAGTAAAATCGCAGGAGGCGTCGGAATCGAGAAACGGCAGTCATATTTGGAATCAGCAGGTCATTTCCATGGAGAATATCATTAAGATTATCCGATTCTCGACAAAAAAATTTTTCGCCAAAAAAAAGGAGAAGGGGTACCCCTTTCCTTTTTTTCAAAAATCTGAAATTTTCCGAAATATTCGGAAGACAGGAATGATACCTATTGTTCGAATCTGTGGAACCTACACTTTCAGAAACTGCAAACCGCTTTGAAATAAAAAATTCCTACGATTTTTAATCGACGATTTACTTTTTATTTTTTTTCCACTTTTTTTTTCTCTCGTTTTTTATAAGTAAAATCGCAGGAGGCGTCGGAATCGAGAGAAGGCAGTCATATTTGGAATCAGCAGGTCATTTCCATGGAGAATATCATGAGGATTATCCGATTCTCGACAAAAAATTTTTTCGCCCAAAAAAATGAGAAGGGGTACCCCTTTCCTTTTCTTCAAAAATCTGAAATTTTCCGAAATATTCGGAAGGCAGGAATGATACCTATTGTTCGAATCTGTGGAACCTACACTTTCAGAAACTGCAAACCGCTTTGAAATAAAAAATTCCTACGATTTTTAATCGACGATTTACTTTTTATTTTTTTTCCACTTTTTTTTTCTCTCGTTTTTTATAAGTAAAATCGCAGGAGGCGTCGGAATCGAGAAACGGCAGTCATATTTGGAATCAGCAGGTCATTTCCATGGAGAATATCATTAAGATTATCCGATTCTCGACAAAAAATTTTTTCGCCCAAAAAAATGAGAAGGGGTACCCCTTTCCTTTTTTTCAAAAATCTGAAATTTTCCGAAATATTCGGAAGGCAGGAATGATACCTATTGTTCGAATCTGTGGAACCTACACTTTCAGAAACTGCAAACCGATTTGAAATAAAAAATTCCTACGATTTTTAATCGACGATTTACTTTTTATTTTTTTTCCACTTTTTTTTTCTCTCGTTTTTTATAAGTAAAATCGCAGGAGGCGTCGGAATCGAGAAACGGCAGTCATATTTGGAATCAGCAGGTCATTTCCATGGAGAATATCATTAAGATTATCCGATTCTCGACAAAAAAATTTTTCGCCAAAAAAAATGAGAAGGGGTACCCCTTTCCTTTTTTTCAAAAATCTGAAATTTTCCGAAATATTCGGAAGGCAGGAATGATACCTATTGTTCGAATCTGTGGAACCTACACTTTCAGAAACTGCAAACCGATTTGAAATAAAAAATTCCTACGATTTTTAATCGACGATTTACTTTTTATTTTTTTTCCACTTTTTTTTTCTCTCGTTTTTTATAAGTAAAATCGCAGGAGGCGTCGGAATCGAGAAACGGCAGTCATATTTGGAATCAGCAGGTCATTTCCATGGAGAATATCATTAAGATTATCCGATTCTCGACAAAAAAATTTTTCGCCAAAAAAAATGAGAAGGGGTACCCCTTTCCTTTTTTTCAAAAATCTGAAATTTTCCGAAATATTCGGAAGGCAGGAATGATACCTATTGTTCGAATCTGTGGAACCTACACTTTCAGAAACTGCAAACCGATTTGAAATAAAAAATTCCTACGATTTTTAATCGACGATTTACTTTTTATTTTTTTTCCACTTTTTTTTTCTCTCGTTTTTTATAACTAAAATCGCAGGAGGCGTCGGAATCGAGAAACATCAGTCATATTTGGAATCAGCAGGTCATTTCCATGGAGAATATCATTAAGATTATCCGATTCTCGACAAAAAATTTTTTCGCCCAAAAAAATGAGAAGGGGTACCCCTTTCCTTTTTTTCAAAAATCTGAAATTTTCCGAAATATTCGGAAGGCAGGAATGATACCTATTGTTCGAATCTGTGGAACCTACACTTTCAGAAACTGCAAACCGATTTGAAATAAAAAATTCCTACGATTTTTAATCGACGATTTAGTTTTTATTTTTTTTCCACTTTTTTTTTCTCTCGTTTTTTATAAGTAAAATCGCAGGAGGCGTCGGAATCGAGAAACGGCAGTCATATTTGGAATCAGCAGGTCATTTCCATGGAGAATATCATTAAGATTATTCGATTCTCGACAAAAAATTTTTTCGCCCAAAAAAATGAGAAGGGGTACCCCTTTCCTTTTTTTCCAAAATCTGAAATTTTCCGAAATATTCGGAAGGCAGGAATGATACCTATTGTTCGAATCTGTGGAACCTACACTTTCAGAAACTGCAAACCGATTTGAAATAAAAAATTCCTACGATTTTTAATCGACGATTTACTTTTTATTTTTTTTCCACTTTTTTTTTCTCTCGTTTTTTATAAGTAAAATCGCAGGAGGCGTCGGAATCGAGAAAAGGCAGTCATATTTGGAATCAGCAGGTCATTTCCATGGAGAATATCATTAAGATTATCCGATTCTCGACAAAAAATTTTTTCGCCCAAAAAAATGAGAAGGGGTACCCCTTTCCTTTTTTTCAAAAATCTGAAATTTTCCGAAATATTCGGAAGGCAGGAATGATACCTATTGTTCGAATCTGTGGAACCTACACTTTCAGAAACTGCAAACCGATTTGAAATAAAAAATTCCTACGATTTTTAATCGACGATTTACTTTTTATTTTTTTTCCACTTTTTTTTTCTCTCGTTTTTTATAAGTAAAATCGCAGGAGGCGTCGGAATCGAGAAACGGCAGTCATATTTGGAATCAGCAGGTCATTTCCATGGAGAATATCATTAAGATTATCCGATTCTCGACAAAAAAATTTTTCGCCAAAAAAAATGAGAAGGGGTACCCCTTTCCTTTTTTTCAAAAATCTGAAATTTTCCGAAATATTCGGAAGACAGGAATGATACCTATTGTTCGAATCTGTGGAACCTACACTTTCAGAAACTGCAAACCGCTTTGAAATAAAAAATTCCTACGATTTTTAATCGACGATTTACTTTTTATTTTTTTTCCACTTTTTTTTTCTCTCGTTTTTTATAAGTAAAATCGCAGGAGGCGTCGGAATCGAGAAACGGCAGTCATATTTGGAATCAGCAGGTCATTTCCATGGAGAATATCATTAAGATTATCCGATTCTCGACAAAAAAATTTTTCGCCAAAAAAAATGAGAAGGGGTACCCCTTTCCTTTTTTTCAAAAATCTGAAATTTTCCGAAATATTCGGAAGGCAGGAATGATACCTATTGTTCGAATCTGTGGAACCTACACTTTCAGAAACTGCAAACCGATTTGAAATAAAAAATTCCTACGATTTTTAATCGACGATTTACTTTTTATTTTTTTTCCACTTTTTTTTTCTCTCGTTTTTTATAACTAAAATCGCAGGAGGCGTCGGAATCGAGAAACATCAGTCATATTTGGAATCAGCAGGTCATTTCCATGGAGAATATCATTAAGATTATCCGATTCTCGACAAAAAATTTTTTCGCCCAAAAAAATGAGAAGGGGTACCCCTTTCCTTTTTTTCAAAAATCTGAAATTTTCCGAAATATTCGGAAGGCAGGAATGATACCTATTGTTCGAATCTGTGGAACCTACACTTTCAGAAACTGCAAACCGATTTGAAATAAAAAATTCCTACGATTTTTAATCGACGATTTACTTTTTATTTTTTTTCCACTTTTTTTTTCTCTCGTTTTTTATAAGTAAAATCGCAGGAGGCGTCGGAATCGAGAAACGGCAGTCATATTTGGAATCAGCAGGTCATTTCCATGGAGAATATCATTAAGATTATCCGATTCTCGACAAAAAATTTTTTCGCCCAAAAAAATGAGAAGGGGTACCCCTTTCCTTTTTTTCAAAAATCTGAAATTTTCCGAAATATTCGGAAGGCAGGAATGATACCTATTGTTCGAATCTGTGGAACCTACACTTTCAGAAACTGCAAACCGATTTGAAATAAAAAATTCCTACGATTTTTAATCGACGATTTACTTTTTATTTTTTTTCCACTTTTTTTTTCTCTCGTTTTTTATAAGTAAAATCGCAGGAGGCGTCGGAATCGAGAAACGGCAGTCATATTTGGAATCAGCAGGTCATTTCCATGGAGAATATCATTAAGATTATCCGATTCTCGACAAAAAATTTTTTCGCCCAAAAAAATGAGAAGGGGTACCCCTTTCCTTTTTTTCAAAAATCTGAAATTTTCCGAAATATTCGGAAGGCAGGAATGATACCTATTGTTCGAATCTGTGGAACCTACACTTTCAGAAACTGCAAACCGATTTGAAATAAAAAATTCCTACGATTTTTAATCGACGATTTACTTTTTATTTTTTTTCCACTTTTTTTTTCTCTCGTTTTTTATAAGTAAAATCGCAGGAGGCGTCGGAATCGAGAAACGGCAGTCATATTTGGAATCAGCAGGTCATTTCCATGGAGAATATCATTAAGATTATCCGATTCTCGACAAAAAATTTTTTCGCCCAAAAAAATGAGAAGGGGTACCCCTTTCCTTTTTTTCAAAAATCTGAAATTTTCCGAAATATTCGGAAAGCAGGAATGATACCTATTGTTCGAATCTGTGGAACCTACACTTTCAGAAACTGCAAACCGATTTGAAATAAAAAATTCCTACGATTTTTAATCGACGATTTACTTTTTATTTTTTTTCCACTTTTTTTTTCTCTCGTTTTTTATAAGTAAAATCGCAGGAGGCGTCGGAATCGAGAAACGGCAGTCATATTTGGAATCAGCAGGTCATTTCCATGGAGAATATCATTAAGATTATCCGATTCTCGACAAAAAATTTTTTCGCCCAAAAAAATGAGAAGGGGTACCCCTTTCCTTTTTTTCAAAAATCTGAAATTTTCCGAAATATTCGGAAGGCAGGAATGATACCTATTGTTCGAATCTGTGGAACCTACACTTTCAGAAACTGCAAACCGATTTGAAATAAAAAATTCCTACGATTTTTAATCGACGATTTACTTTTTATTTTTTTTCCACTTTTTTTTTCTCTCGTTTTTTATAAGTAAAATCGCAGGAGGCGTCGGAATCGAGAAACGGCAGTCATATTTGGAATCAGCAGGTCATTTCCATGGAGAATATCATTAAGATTATCCGATTCTCGACAAAAAAATTTTTCGCCAAAAAAAATGAGAAGGGGTACCCCTTTCCTTTTTTTCGAAAATCTGAAATTTTCCGAAATATTCGGAAGGCAGGAATGATACCTATTGTTCGAATCTGTGGAACCTACACTTTCAGAAACTGCAAACCGATTTGAAATAAAAAATTCCTACGATTTTTAATCGACGATTTACTTTTTATTTTTTTTCCACTTTTTTTTTCTCTCGTTTTTTATAAGTAAAATCGCAGGAGGCGTCGGAATCGAGAAACGGCAGTCATATTTGGAATCAGCAGGTCATTTCCATGGAGAATATCATTAAGATTATCCGATTCTCGACAAAAAATTTTTTCGCCCAAAAAAATGAGAAGGGGTACCCCTTTCCTTTTTTTCAAAAATCTGAAATTTTCCGAAATATTCGGAAGGCAGGAATGATACCTATTGTTCGAATCTGTGGAACCTACACTTTCAGAAACTGCAAACCGATTTGAAATAAAAAATTCCTACGATTTTTAATCGACGATTTACTTTTTATTTTTTTTCCACTTTTTTTTTCTCTCGTTTTTTATAAGTAAAATCGCAGGAGGCGTCGGAATCGAGAAAAGGCAGTCATATTTGGAATCAGCAGGTCATTTCCATGGAGAATATCATTAAGATTATCCGATTCTCGACAAAAAATTTTTTCGCCCAAAAAAATGAGAAGGGGTACCCCTTTCCTTTTTTTCAAAAATCTGAAATTTTCCGAAATATTCGGAAGGCAGGAATGATACCTATTGTTCGAATCTGTGGAACCTACACTTTCAGAAACTGCAAACCGATTTGAAATAAAAAATTCCTACGATTTTTAATCGACGATTTACTTTTTATTTTTTTTCCACTTTTTTTTTCTCTCGTTTTTTATAAGTAAAATCGCAGGAGGCGTCGGAATCGAGAAACGGCAGTCATATTTGGAATCAGCAGGTCATTTCCATGGAGAATATCATTAAGATTATCCGATTCTCGACAAAAAAATTTTTCGCCAAAAAAAATGAGAAGGGGTACCCCTTTCCTTTTTTTCAAAAATCTGAAATTTTCCGAAATATTCGGAAGACAGGAATGATACCTATTGTTCGAATCTGTGGAACCTACACTTTCAGAAACTGCAAACCGCTTTGAAATAAAAAATTCCTACGATTTTTAATCGACGATTTACTTTTTATTTTTTTTCCACTTTTTTTTTCTCTCGTTTTTTATAAGTAAAATCGCAGGAGGCGTCGGAATCGAGAAACGGCAGTCATATTTGGAATCAGCAGGTCATTTCCATGGAGAATATCATTAAGATTATCCGATTCTCGACAAAAAAATTTTTCGCCAAAAAAAATGAGAAGGGGTACCCCTTTCCTTTTTTTCAAAAATCTGAAATTTTCCGAAATATTCGGAAGGCAGGAATGATACCTATTGTTCGAATCTGTGGAACCTACACTTTCAGAAACTGCAAACCGATTTGAAATAAAAAATTCCTACGATTTTTAATCGACGATTTACTTTTTATTTTTTTTCCACTTTTTTTTTCTCTCGTTTTTTATAACTAAAATCGCAGGAGGCGTCGGAATCGAGAAACATCAGTCATATTTGGAATCAGCAGGTCATTTCCATGGAGAATATCATTAAGATTATCCGATTCTCGACAAAAAATTTTTTCGCCCAAAAAAATGAGAAGGGGTACCCCTTTCCTTTTTTTCAAAAATCTGAAATTTTCCGAAATATTCGGAAGGCAGGAATGATACCTATTGTTCGAATCTGTGGAACCTACACTTTCAGAAACTGCAAACCGATTTGAAATAAAAAATTCCTACGATTTTTAATCGACGATTTACTTTTTATTTTTTTTCCACTTTTTTTTTCTCTCGTTTTTTATAAGTAAAATCGCAGGAGGCGTCGGAATCGAGAAACGGCAGTCATATTTGGAATCAGCAGGTCATTTCCATGGAGAATATCATTAAGATTATCCGATTCTCGACAAAAAATTTTTTCGCCCAAAAAAATGAGAAGGGGTACCCCTTTCCTTTTTTTCAAAAATCTGAAATTTTCCGAAATATTCGGAAGGCAGGAATGATACCTATTGTTCGAATCTGTGGAACCTACACTTTCAGAAACTGCAAACCGATTTGAAATAAAAAATTCCTACGATTTTTAATCGACGATTTACTTTTTATTTTTTTTCCACTTTTTTTTTCTCTCGTTTTTTATAAGTAAAATCGCAGGAGGCGTCGGAATCGAGAAACGGCAGTCATATTTGGAATCAGCAGGTCATTTCCATGGAGAATATCATTAAGATTATCCGATTCTCGACAAAAAATTTTTTCGCCCAAAAAAATGAGAAGGGGTACCCCTTTCCTTTTTTTCAAAAATCTGAAATTTTCCGAAATATTCGGAAGGCAGGAATGATACCTATTGTTCGAATCTGTGGAACCTACACTTTCAGAAACTGCAAACCGATTTGAAATAAAAAATTCCTACGATTTTTAATCGACGATTTACTTTTTATTTTTTTTCCACTTTTTTTTTCTCTCGTTTTTTATAAGTAAAATCGCAGGAGGCGTCGGAATCGAGAAACGGCAGTCATATTTGGAATCAGCAGGTCATTTCCATGGAGAATATCATTAAGATTATCCGATTCTCGACAAAAAATTTTTTCGCCCAAAAAAATGAGAAGGGGTACCCCTTTCCTTTTTTTCAAAAATCTGAAATTTTCCGAAATATTCGGAAAGCAGGAATGATACCTATTGTTCGAATCTGTGGAACCTACACTTTCAGAAACTGCAAACCGATTTGAAATAAAAAATTCCTACGATTTTTAATCGACGATTTACTTTTTATTTTTTTTCCACTTTTTTTTTCTCTCGTTTTTTATAAGTAAAATCGCAGGAGGCGTCGGAATCGAGAAACGGCAGTCATATTTGGAATCAGCAGGTCATTTCCATGGAGAATATCATTAAGATTATCCGATTCTCGACAAAAAATTTTTTCGCCCAAAAAAATGAGAAGGGGTACCCCTTTCCTTTTTTTCAAAAATCTGAAATTTTCCGAAATATTCGGAAGGCAGGAATGATACCTATTGTTCGAATCTGTGGAACCTACACTTTCAGAAACTGCAAACCGATTTGAAATAAAAAATTCCTACGATTTTTAATCGACGATTTACTTTTTATTTTTTTTCCACTTTTTTTTTCTCTCGTTTTTTATAAGTAAAATCACAGGAGGCGTCGGAATCGAGAAACGGCAGTCATATTTGGAATCAGCAGGTCATTTCCATGGAGAATATCATTAAGATTATCCGATTCTCGACAAAAAAATTTTTCGCCAAAAAAAATGAGAAGGGGTACCCCTTTCCTTTTTTTCGAAAATCTGAAATTTTCCGAAATATTCGGAAGGCAGGAATGATACCTATTGTTCGAATCTGTGGAACCTACACTTTCAGAAACTGCAAACCGATTTGAAATAAAAAATTCCTACGATTTTTAATCGACGATTTACTTTTTATTTTTTTTCCACTTTTTTTTTCTCTCGTTTTTTATAAGTAAAATCGCAGGAGGCGTCGGAATCGAGAAACGGCAGTCATATTTGGAATCAGCAGGTCATTTCCATGGAGAATATCATTAAGATTATCCGATTCTCGACAAAAAATTTTTTCGCCCAAAAAAATGAGAAGGGGTACCCCTTTCCTTTTTTTCAAAAATCTGAAATTTTCCGAAATATTCGGAAGGCAGGAATGATACCTATTGTTCGAATCTGTGGAACCTACACTTTCAGAAACTGCAAACCGATTTGAAATAAAAAATTCCTACGATTTTTAATCGACGATTTACTTTTTATTTTTTTTCCACTTTTTTTTTCTCTCGTTTTTTATAAGTAAAATCGCAGGAGGCGTCGGAATCGAGAAAAGGCAGTCATATTTGGAATCAGCAGGTCATTTCCATGGAGAATATCATTAAGATTATCCGATTCTCGACAAAAAATTTTTTCGCCCAAAAAAATGAGAAGGGGTACCCCTTTCCTTTTTTTCAAAAATCTGAAATTTTCCGAAATATTCGGAAGGCAGGAATGATACCTATTGTTCGAATCTGTGGAACCTACACTTTCAGAAACTGCAAACCGATTTGAAATAAAAAATTCCTACGATTTTTAATCGACGATTTACTTTTTATTTTTTTTCCACTTTTTTTTTCTCTCGTTTTTTATAAGTAAAATCGCAGGAGGCGTCGGAATCGAGAAACGGCAGTCATATTTGGAATCAGCAGGTCATTTCCATGGAGAATATCATTAAGATTATCCGATTCTCGACAAAAAAATTTTTCGCCAAAAAAAATGAGAAGGGGTACCCCTTTCCTTTTTTTCAAAAATCTGAAATTTTCCGAAATATTCGGAAGACAGGAATGATACCTATTGTTCGAATCTGTGGAACCTACACTTTCAGAAACTGCAAACCGCTTTGAAATAAAAAATTCCTACGATTTTTAATCGACGATTTACTTTTTATTTTTTTTCCACTTTTTTTTTCTCTCGTTTTTTATAAGTAAAATCGCAGGAGGCGTCGGAATCGAGAAACGGCAGTCATATTTGGAATCAGCAGGTCATTTCCATGGAGAATATCATTAAGATTATCCGATTCTCGACAAAAAAATTTTTCGCCAAAAAAAATGAGAAGGGGTACCCCTTTCCTTTTTTTCAAAAATCTGAAATTTTCCGAAATATTCGGAAGGCAGGAATGATACCTATTGTTCGAATCTGTGGAACCTACACTTTCAGAAACTGCAAACCGATTTGAAATAAAAAATTCCTACGATTTTTAATCGACGATTTACTTTTTATTTTTTTTCCACTTTTTTTTTCTCTCGTTTTTTATAACTAAAATCGCAGGAGGCGTCGGAATCGAGAAACATCAGTCATATTTGGAATCAGCAGGTCATTTCCATGGAGAATATCATTAAGATTATCCGATTCTCGACAAAAAATTTTTTCGCCCAAAAAAATGAGAAGGGGTACCCCTTTCCTTTTTTTCAAAAATCTGAAATTTTCCGAAATATTCGGAAGGCAGGAATGATACCTATTGTTCGAATCTGTGGAACCTACACTTTCAGAAACTGCAAACCGATTTGAAATAAAAAATTCCTACGATTTTTAATCGACGATTTACTTTTTATTTTTTTTCCACTTTTTTTTTCTCTCGTTTTTTATAAGTAAAATCGCAGGAGGCGTCGGAATCGAGAAACGGCAGTCATATTTGGAATCAGCAGGTCATTTCCATGGAGAATATCATTAAGATTATCCGATTCTCGACAAAAAATTTTTTCGCCCAAAAAAATGAGAAGGGGTACCCCTTTCCTTTTTTTCAAAAATCTGAAATTTTCCGAAATATTCGGAAGGCAGGAATGATACCTATTGTTCGAATCTGTGGAACCTACACTTTCAGAAACTGCAAACCGATTTGAAATAAAAAATTCCTACGATTTTTAATCGACGATTTACTTTTTATTTTTTTTCCACTTTTTTTTTCTCTCGTTTTTTATAAGTAAAATCGCAGGAGGCGTCGGAATCGAGAAACGGCAGTCATATTTGGAATCAGCAGGTCATTTCCATGGAGAATATCATTAAGATTATCCGATTCTCGACAAAAAATTTTTTCGCCCAAAAAAATGAGAAGGGGTACCCCTTTCCTTTTTTTCAAAAATCTGAAATTTTCCGAAATATTCGGAAGGCAGGAATGATACCTATTGTTCGAATCTGTGGAACCTACACTTTCAGAAACTGCAAACCGATTTGAAATAAAAAATTCCTACGATTTTTAATCGACGATTTACTTTTTATTTTTTTTCCACTTTTTTTTTCTCTCGTTTTTTATAAGTAAAATCGCAGGAGGCGTCGGAATCGAGAAACGGCAGTCATATTTGGAATCAGCAGGTCATTTCCATGGAGAATATCATTAAGATTATCCGATTCTCGACAAAAAATTTTTTCGCCCAAAAAAATGAGAAGGGGTACCCCTTTCCTTTTTTTCAAAAATCTGAAATTTTCCGAAATATTCGGAAAGCAGGAATGATACCTATTGTTCGAATCTGTGGAACCTACACTTTCAGAAACTGCAAACCGATTTGAAATAAAAAATTCCTACGATTTTTAATCGACGATTTACTTTTTATTTTTTTTCCACTTTTTTTTTCTCTCGTTTTTTATAAGTAAAATCGCAGGAGGCGTCGGAATCGAGAAACGGCAGTCATATTTGGAATCAGCAGGTCATTTCCATGGAGAATATCATTAAGATTATCCGATTCTCGACAAAAAATTTTTTCGCCCAAAAAAATGAGAAGGGGTACCCCTTTCCTTTTTTTCAAAAATCTGAAATTTTCCGAAATATTCGGAAGGCAGGAATGATACCTATTGTTCGAATCTGTGGAACCTACACTTTCAGAAACTGCAAACCGATTTGAAATAAAAAATTCCTACGATTTTTAATCGACGATTTACTTTTTATTTTTTTTCCACTTTTTTTTTCTCTCGTTTTTTATAAGTAAAATCGCAGGAGGCGTCGGAATCGAGAAACGGCAGTCATATTTGGAATCAGCAGGTCATTTCCATGGAGAATATCATTAAGATTATCCGATTCTCGACAAAAAAATTTTTCGCCAAAAAAAATGAGAAGGGGTACCCCTTTCCTTTTTTTCGAAAATCTGAAATTTTCCGAAATATTCGGAAGGCAGGAATGATACCTATTGTTCGAATCTGTGGAACCTACACTTTCAGAAACTGCAAACCGATTTGAAATAAAAAATTCCTACGATTTTTAATCGACGATTTACTTTTTATTTTTTTTCCACTTTTTTTTTCTCTCGTTTTTTATAACTAAAATCGCAGGAGGCGTCGGAATCGAGAAACATCAGTCATATTTGGAATCAGCAGGTCATTTCCATGGAGAATATCATTAAGATTATCCGATTCTCGACAAAAAATTTTTTCGCCCAAAAAAATGAGAAGGGGTACCCCTTTCCTTTTTTTCAAAAATCTGAAATTTTCCGAAATATTCGGAAGGCAGGAATGATACCTATTGTTCGAATCTGTGGAACCTACACTTTCAGAAACTGCAAACCGATTTGAAATAAAAAATTCCTACGATTTTTAATCGACGATTTACTTTTTATTTTCTTTCCACTTTTTTTTTCTCTCGTTTTTTATAAGTAAAATCGCAGGAGGCGTCGGAATCGAGAAACGGCAGTCATATTTGGAATCAGCAGGTCATTTCCATGGAGAATATCATTAAGATTATCCGATTCTCGACAAAAAATTTTTTCGCCCAAAAAAATGAGAAGGGGTACCCCTTTCCTTTTTTTCAAAAATCTGAAATTTTCCGAAATATTCGGAAGGCAGGAATGATACCTATTGTTCGAATCTGTGGAACCTACACTTTCAGAAACTGCAAACCGATTTGAAATAAAAAATTCCTACGATTTTTAATCGACGATTTACTTTTTATTTTTTTTCCACTTTTTTTTTCTCTCGTTTTTTATAAGTAAAATCGCAGGAGGCGTCGGAATCGAGAAAAGGCAGTCATATTTGGAATCAGCAGGTCATTTCCATGGAGAATATCATTAAGATTATCCGATTCTCGACAAAAAATTTTTTCGCCCAAAAAAATGAGAAGGGGTACCCCTTTCCTTTTTTTCAAAAATCTGAAATTTTCCGAAATATTCGGAAGGCAGGAATGATACCTATTGTTCGAATCTGTGGAACCTACACTTTCAGAAACTGCAAACCGATTTGAAATAAAAAATTCCTACGATTTTTAATCGACGATTTACTTTTTATTTTTTTTCCACTTTTTTTTTCTCTCGTTTTTTATAAGTAAAATCGCAGGAGGCGTCGGAATCGAGAAAAGGCAGTCATATTTGGAATCAGCAGGTCATTTCCATGGAGAATATCATTAAGATTATCCGATTCTCGACAAAAAATTTTTTCGCCCAAAAAAATGAGAAGGGGTACCCCTTTCCTTTTTTTCAAAAATCTGAAATTTTCCGAAATATTCGGAAGGCAGGAATGATACCTATTGTTCGAATCTGTGGAACCTACACTTTCAGAAACTGCAAACCGATTTGAAATAAAAAATTCCTACGATTTTTAATCGACGATTTACTTTTTATTTTTTTTCCACTTTTTTTTTCTCTCGTTTTTTATAAGTAAAATCGCAGGAGGCGTCGGAATCGAGAAACGGCAGTCATATTTGGAATCAGCAGGTCATTTCCATGGAGAATATCATTAAGATTATCCGATTCTCGACAAAAAAATTTTTCGCCAAAAAAAATGAGAAGGGGTACCCCTTTCCTTTTTTTCAAAAATCTGAAATTTTCCGAAATATTCGGAAGACAGGAATGATACCTATTGTTCGAATCTGTGGAACCTACACTTTCAGAAACTGCAAACCGCTTTGAAATAAAAAATTCCTACGATTTTTAATCGACGATTTACTTTTTATTTTTTTTCCACTTTTTTTTTCTCTCGTTTTTTATAAGTAAAATCGCAGGAGGCGTCGGAATCGAGAAACGGCAGTCATATTTGGAATCAGCAGGTCATTTCCATGGAGAATATCATTAAGATTATCCGATTCTCGACAAAAAAATTTTTCGCCAAAAAAAATGAGAAGGGGTACCCCTTTCCTTTTTTTCAAAAATCTGAAATTTTCCGAAATATTCGGAAGGCAGGAATGATACCTATTGTTCGAATCTGTGGAACCTACACTTTCAGAAACTGCAAACCGATTTGAAATAAAAAATTCCTACGATTTTTAATCGACGATTTACTTTTTATTTTTTTTCCACTTTTTTTTTCTCTCGTTTTTTATAACTAAAATCGCAGGAGGCGTCGGAATCGAGAAAAGGCAGTCATATTTGGAATCAGCAGGTCATTTCCATGGAGAATATCATTAAGATTATCCGATTCTCGACAAAAAATTTTTTCGCCCAAAAAAATGAGAAGGGGTACCCCTTTCCTTTTTTTCAAAAATCTGAAATTTTCCGAAATATTCGGAAGGCAGGAATGATACCTATTGTTCGAATCTGTGGAACCTACACTTTCAGAAACTGCAAACCGATTTGAAATAAAAAATTCCTACGATTTTTAATCGACGATTTACTTTTTATTTTTTTTCCACTTTTTTTTTCTCTCGTTTTTTATAAGTAAAATCGCAGGAGGCGTCGGAATCGAGAAACGGCAGTCATATTTGGAATCAGCAGGTCATTTCCATGGAGAATATCATTAAGATTATCCGATTCTCGACAAAAAAATTTTTCGCCAAAAAAAATGAGAAGGGGTACCCCTTCCCTTTTTTTCAAAAATCTGAAATTTTCCGAAATATTCGGAAGACAGGAATGATACCTATTGTTCGAATCTGTGGAACCTACACTTTCAGAAACTGCAAACCGCTTTGAAATAAAAAATTCCTACGATTTTTAATCGACGATTTACTTTTTATTTTTTTTCCACTTTTTTTTTCTCTCGTTTTTTATAAGTAAAATCGCAGGAGGCGTCGGAATCGAGAAACGGCAGTCATATTTGGAATCAGCAGGTCATTTCCATGGAGAATATCATTAAGATTATCCGATTCTCGACAAAAAAATTTTTCGCCAAAAAAAATGAGAAGGGGTACCCCTTTCCTTTTTTTCAAAAATCTGAAATTTTCCGAAATATTCGGAAGGCAGGAATGATACCTATTGTTCGAATCTGTGGAACCTACACTTTCAGAAACTGCAAACCGATTTGAAATAAAAAATTCCTACGATTTTTAATCGACGATTTACTTTTTATTTTTTTTCCACTTTTTTTTTCTCTCGTTTTTTATAACTAAAATCGCAGGAGGCGTCGGAATCGAGAAACATCAGTCATATTTGGAATCAGCAGGTCATTTCCATGGAGAATATCATTAAGATTATCCGATTCTCGACAAAAAATTTTTTCGCCCAAAAAAATGAGAAGGGGTACCCCTTTCCTTTTTTTCAAAAATCTGAAATTTTCCGAAATATTCGGAAGGCAGGAATGATACCTATTGTTCGAATCTGTGGAACCTACACTTTCAGAAACTGCAAACCGATTTGAAATAAAAAATTCCTACGATTTTTAATCGACGATTTACTTTTTATTTTTTTTCCACTTTTTTTTTCTCTCGTTTTTTATAAGTAAAATCGCAGGAGGCGTCGGAATCGAGAAACGGCAGTCATATTTGGAATCAGCAGGTCATTTCCATGGAGAATATCATTAAGATTATCCGATTCTCGACAAAAAATTTTTTCGCCCAAAAAAATGAGAAGGGGTACCCCTTTCCTTTTTTTCAAAAATCTGAAATTTTCCGAAATATTCGGAAGGCAGGAATGATACCTATTGTTCGAATCTGTGGAACCTACACTTTCAGAAACTGCAAACCGATTTGAAATAAAAAATTCCTACGATTTTTAATCGACGATTTACTTTTTATTTTTTTTCCACTTTTTTTTTCTCTCGTTTTTTATAAGTAAAATCGCAGGAGGCGTCGGAATCGAGAAACGGCAGTCATATTTGGAATCAGCAGGTCATTTCCATGGAGAATATCATTAAGATTATCCGATTCTCGACAAAAAATTTTTTCGCCCAAAAAAATGAGAAGGGGTACCCCTTTCCTTTTTTTCAAAAATCTGAAATTTTCCGAAATATTCGGAAGGCAGGAATGATACCTATTGTTCGAATCTGTGGAACCTACACTTTCAGAAACTGCAAACCGATTTGAAATAAAAAATTCCTACGATTTTTAATCGACGATTTACTTTTTATTTTTTTTCCACTTTTTTTTTCTCTCTCTTTTTATAAGTAAAATCGCAGGAGGCGTCGGAATCGAGAAACGGCAGTCATATTTGGAATCAGCAGGTCATTTCCATGGAGAATATCATTAAGATTATCCGATTCTCGACAAAAAATTTTTTCGCCCAAAAAAATGAGAAGGGGTACCCCTTTCCTTTTTTTCAAAAATTTGAAATTTTCCGAAATATTCGGAAGGCAGGAATGATACCTATTGTTCGAATCTGTGGAACCTACACTTTCAGAAACTGCAAACCGATTTGAAATAAAAAATTCCTACGATTTTTAATCGACGATTTACTTTTTATTTTTTTTCCACTTTTTTTTTCTCTCGTTTTTTATAAGTAAAATCGCAGGAGGCGTCGGAATCGAGAAACGGCAGTCATATTTGGAATCAGCAGGTCATTTCCATGGAGAATATCATTAAGATTATCCGATTCTCGACAAAAAATTTTTTCGCCCAAAAAAATGAGAAGGGGTACCCCTTTCCTTTTTTTCAAAAATCTGAAATTTTCCGAAATATTCGGAAGGCAGGAATGATACCTATTGTTCGAATCTGTGGAACCTACACTTTCAGAAACTGCAAACCGATTTGAAATAAAAAATTCCTACGATTTTTAATCGACGATTTACTTTTTATTTTTTTTCCACTTTTTTTTTCTCTCGTTTTTTATAAGTAAAATCGCAGGAGGCGTCGGAATCGAGAAACGGCAGTCATATTTGGAATCAGCAGGTCATTTCCATGGAGAATATCATTAAGATTATCCGATTCTCGACAAAAAATTTTTTCGCCCAAAAAAATGAGAAGGGGTACCCCTTTCCTTTTTTTCAAAAATTTGAAATTTTCCGAAATATTCGGAAGGCAGGAATGATACCTATTGTTCGAATCTGTGGAACCTACACTTTCAGAAACTGCAAACCGATTTGAAATAAAAAATTCCTACGATTTTTAATCGACGATTTACTTTTTATTTTTTTTCCACTTTTTTTTTCTCTTGTTTTTTATAAGTAAAATCGCAGGAGGCGTCGGAATCGAGAAACGGCAGTCATATTTGGAATCAGCAGGTCATTTCCATGGAGAATATCATTAAGATTATCCGATTCTCGACAAAAAATTTTTTCGCCCAAAAAAATGAGAAGGGGTACCCCTTTCCTTTTTTTCAAAAATCTGAAATTTTCCGAAATATTCGGAAGGCAGGAATGATACCTATTGTTCGAATCTGTGGAACCTACACTTTCAGAAACTGCAAACCGATTTGAAATAAAAAATTCCTACGATTTTTAATCGACGATTTACTTTTTATTTTTTTTCCACTTTTTTTTTCTCTCGTTTTTTATAAGTAAAATCGCAGGAGGCGTCGGAATCGAGAAAAGGCAGTCATATTTGGAATCAGCAGGTCATTTCCATGGAGAATATCATTCAGATTATCCGATTCTCGACAAAAAATTTTTTCGCCCAAAAAAATGAGAAGGGCCTTTCCTTTTTTTCAAGAATCTGAAATTTTCCGAAATATTCGGAAGGCAGGAATGATACCTATTGTTCGAATCTGTGGAACCTACACTTTCAGAAACTGCAAACCGATTTGAAATAAAAAATTCCTACGATTTTTAATCGACGATTTACTTTTTATTTTTTTTCCACTTTTTTTTTCTCTCGTTTTTTATAAGTAAAATTGCAGGAGGCGTCGGAATCGAGAAACGGCAGTCATATTTGGAATCAGCAGGTCATTTCCATGGAGAATATCATTAAGATTATCCGATTCTCGACAAATAATTTTTTCGCCCAAAAAAATGAGAAGGGGTACCCCTTTCCTTTTTTTCAAAAATCTGAAATTTTCCGAAATATTCGGAAGGCAGGAATGATACCTATTGTTCGAATCTGTGGAACCTACACTTTCAGAAACTGCAAACCGATTTGAAATAAAAAATTCCTACGATTTTTAATCGACGATTTACTTTTTATTTTTTTTCCACTTTTTTTTTCTCTCGTTTTTTATAAGTAAAATCGAAGGAGGCGTCGGAATCGAGAAAAGGCAGTCATATTTGGAATCAGCAGGTCATTTCCATGGAGAATATCATTAAGATTATCCGATTCTCGACAAAAAATTTTTTCGCCCAAAAAAATGAGAAGGGGAATCGAGAAACGGCAGTCATATTTGGAATCAGCAGGTCATTTCCATGGAGAATATCATTAAGATTATCCGATTCTCGACAAATAATTTTTTCGCCCAAAAAAATGAGAAGGGGTACCCCTTTCCTTTTTTTCAAAAATCTGAAATTTTCCGAAATATTCGGAAGGCAGGAATGATACCTATTGTTCGAATCTGTGGAACCTACACTTTCAGAAACTGCAAACCGATTTGAAATAAAAAATTCCTACGATTTTTAATCGACGATTTACTTTTTATTTTTTTTCCACTTTTTTTTCCCTCGTTTTTTATAAGTAAAATCGAAGGAGGCGTCGGAATCGAGAAAAGGCAGTCATATTTGGAATCAGCAGGTCATTTCCATGGAGAATATCATTAAGATTATCCGATTCTCGACAAAAAATTTTTTCGCCCAAAAAAATGAGAAGGGGTACCCCTTTCCTTTTTTTCAAAAATCTGAAATTTTCCGAAATATTCGGAAGGCAGGAATGATACCTATTGTTCGAATCTGTGGAACCTACACTTTCAGAAACTGCAAACCGATTTGAAATAAAAAATTCCTACGATTTTTAATCGACGATTTACTTTTTATTTTTTTTCCACTTTTTTTTTCTCTCGTTTTTTATAAGTAAAATCGCAGGAGGCGTCGGAATCGAGAAACGGCAGCCATATTTGGAATCAGCAGGTCATTTCCATGGAGAATATCATTAAGATTATCCGATTCTCGACAAAAAAATTTTTCGCCAAAAAAAATGAGAAGGGGTACCCCTTTCCTTTTTTTCAAAAATCTGAAATTTTCCGAAATATTCGGAAGGCAGGAATGATACCTATTGTTCGAATCTGTGGAACCTACACTTTCAGAAACTGCAAACCGATTTGAAATAAAAAATTCCTACGATTTTTAATCGACGATTTACTTTTTATTTTTTTTCCACTTTTTTTTTCTCTCGTTTTTCATAAGTAAAATCGCAGGAGGCGTCGGAATCGAGAAACGGCAGTCATATTTGGAATCAGCAGGTCATTTCCATGGAGAATATCATTAAGATTATCCGATTCTCGACAAAAAAATTTTTCGCCAAAAAAAATGAGAAGGGGTACCCCTTTCCTTTTTTTCAAAAATCTGAAATTTTCCGAAATATTCGGAAGGCAGGAATGATACCTATTGTTCGAATCTGTGGAACCTACACTTTCAGAAACTGCAAACCGATTTGAAATAAAAAATTCCTACGATTTTTAATCGACGATTTACTTTTTATTTTTTTTCCACTTTTTTTTTCTCTCGTTTTTTATAAGTAAAATCGCAGGAGGCGTCGGAATCGAGAAACGGCCGTCATATTTGGAATCAGCAGGTCATTTCCATGGAGAATATCATTAAGATTATCCGATTCTCGACAAAAAATTTTTTCGCCCAAAAAAATGAGAAGGGGTACCCCTTTCCTTTTTTTCAAAAATCTGAAATTTTCCGAAATATTCGGAAGGCAGGAATGATACCTATTGTTCGAATCTGTGGAACCTACACTTTCAGAAACTGCAAACCGATTTGAAATAAAAAATTCCTACGATTTTTAATCGACGATTTACTTTTTATTTTTTTTCCACTTTTTTTTTCTCTCGTTTTTTATAAGTAAAATCGCAGGAGGCGTCGGAATCGAGAAACGGCAGTCATATTTGGAATCAGCAGGTCATTTCCATGGAGAATATCATTAAGATTATCCGATTCTCGACAAAAAATTTTTTCGCCCAAAAAAATGAGAAGGGGTACCCCTTTCCTTTTTTTCAAAAATCTGAAATTTTCCGAAATATTCGGAAGGCAGGAATGATACCTATTGTTCGAATCTGTGGAACCTACACTTTCAGAAACTGCAAACCGATTTGAAATAAAAAATTCCTACGATTTTTAATCGACGATTTACTTTTTATTTTTTTTCCACTTTTTTTTTCTCTCGTTTTTTATAAGTAAAATCGCAGGAGGCGTCGGAATCGAGAAACGGCAGTCATATTTGGAATCAGCAGGTCATTTCCATGGAGAATATCATTAAGATTATCCGATTCTCGACAAAAAATTTTTTCGCCCAAAAAAATGAGAAGGGGTACCCCTTTCCTTTTTTTCAAAAATCTGAAATTTTCCGAAATATTCGGAAGGCAGGAATGATACCTATTGTTCGAATCTGTGGAACCTACACTTTCAGAAACTGCAAACCGATTTGAAATAAAAAATTCCTACGATTTTTAATCGACGATTTACTTTTTATTTTTTTTCCACTTTTTTTTTCTCTCGTTTTTTATAAGTAAAATCGCAGGAGGCGTCGGAATCGAGAAACGGCAGTCATATTTGGAATCAGCAGGTCATTTCCATGGAGAATATCATTAAGATTATCCGATTCTCGACAAAAAATTTTTTCGCCCAAAAAAATGAGAAGGGGTACCCCTTTCCTTTTTTTCAAAAATTTGAAATTTTCCGAAATATTCGGAAGGCAGGAATGATACCTATTGTTCGAATCTGTGGAACCTACACTTTCAGAAACTGCAAACCGATTTGAAATAAAAAATTCCTACGATTTTTAATCGACGATTTACTTTTTATTTTTTTTCCACTTTTTTTTTCTCTCGTTTTTTATAAGTAAAATCGCAGGAGGCGTCGGAATCGAGAAACGGCAGTCATATTTGGAATCAGCAGGTCATTTCCATGGAGAATATCATTAAGATTATCCGATTCTCGACAAAAAATTTTTTCGCCCAAAAAAATGAGAAGGGGTACCCCTTTCCTTTTTTTCAAAAATCTGAAATTTTCCGAAATATTCGGAAGGCAGGAATGATACCTATTGTTCGAATCTGTGGAACCTACACTTTCAGAAACTGCAAACCGATTTGAAATAAAAAATTCCTACGATTTTTAATCGACGATTTACTTTTTATTTTTTTTCCACTTTTTTTTTCTCTCGTTTTTTATAAGTAAAATCGCAGGAGGCGTCGGAATCGAGAAAAGGCAGTCATATTTGGAATCAGCAGGTCATTTCCATGGAGAATATCATTCAGATTATCCGATTCTCGACAAAAAATTTTTTCGCCCAAAAAAATGAGAAGGGCCTTTCCTTTTTTTCAAGAATCTGAAATTTTCCGAAATATTCGGAAGGCAGGAATGATACCTATTGTTCGAATCTGTGGAACCTACACTTTCAGAAACTGCAAACCGATTTGAAATAAAAAATTCCTACGATTTTTAATCGACGATTTACTTTTTATTTTTTTTCCACTTTTTTTTTCTCTCGTTTTTTATAAGTAAAATTGCAGGAGGCGTCGGAATCGAGAAACGGCAGTCATATTTGGAATCAGCAGGTCATTTCCATGGAGAATATCATTAAGATTATCCGATTCTCGACAAATAATTTTTTCGCCCAAAAAAATGAGAAGGGGTACCCCTTTCCTTTTTTTCAAAAATCTGAAATTTTCCGAAATATTCGGAAGGCAGGAATGATACCTATTGTTCGAATCTGTGGAACCTACACTTTCAGAAACTGCAAACCGATTTGAAATAAAAAATTCCTACGATTTTTAATCGACGATTTACTTTTTATTTTTTTTCCACTTTTTTTTTCTCTCGTTTTTTATAAGTCAAATCGAAGGAGGCGTCGGAATCGAGAAAAGGCAGTCATATTTGGAATCAGCAGGTCATTTCCATGGAGAATATCATTAAGATTATCCGATTCTCGACAAAAAATTTTTTCGCCCAAATAAATGAGAAGGGGAATCGAGAAACGGCAGTCATATTTGGAATCAGCAGGTCATTTCCATGGAGAATATCATTAAGATTATCCGATTCTCGACAAATAATTTTTTCGCCCAAAAAAATGAGAAGGGGTACCCCTTTCCTTTTTTTCAAAAATCTGAAATTTTCCGAAATATTCGGAAGGCAGGAATGATACCTATTGTTCGAATCTGTGGAACCTACACTTTCAGAAACTGCAAACCGATTTGAAATAAAAAATTCCTACGATTTTTAATCGACGATTTACTTTTTATTTTTTTTCCACTTTTTTTTTCTCTCGTTTTTTATAAGTAAAATCGAAGGAGGCGTCGGAATCGAGAAAAGGCAGTCATATTTGGAATCAGCAGGTCATTTCCATGGAGAATATCATTAAGATTATCCGATTCTCGACAAAAAATTTTTTCGCCCAAAAAAATGAGAAGGGGTACCCCTTTCCTTTTTTTCAAAAATCTGAAATTTTCCGAAATATTCGGAAGGCAGGAATGATACCTATTGTTCGAATCTGTGGAACCTACACTTTCAGAAACTGCAAACCGATTTGAAATAAAAAATTCCTACGATTTTTAATCGACGATTTACTTTTTATTTTTTTTCCACTTTTTTTTTCTCTCGTTTTTTATAAGTAAAATCGCAGGAGGCGTCGGAATCGAGAAACGGCAGCCATATTTGGAATCAGCAGGTCATTTCCATGGAGAATATCATTAAGATTATCCGATTCTCGACAAAAAAATTTTTCGCCAAAAAAAATGAGAAGGGGTACCCCTTTCCTTTTTTTCAAAAATCTGAAATTTTCCGAAATATTCGGAAGGCAGGAATGATACCTATTGTTCGAATCTGTGGAACCTACACTTTCAGAAACTGCAAACCGATTTGAAATAAAAAATTCCTACGATTTTTAATCGACGATTTACTTTTTATTTTTTTTCCACTTTTTTTTTCTCTCGTTTTTCATAAGTAAAATCGCAGGAGGCGTCGGAATCGAGAAAAGGCAGTCATATTTGGAATCAGCAGGTCATTTCCATGGAGAATATCATTCAGATTATCCGATTCTCGACAAAAAATTTTTTCGCCCAAAAAAATGAGAAGGGCCTTTCCTTTTTTTCAAGAATCTGAAATTTTCCGAAATATTCGGAAGGCAGGAATGATACCTATTGTTCGAATCTGTGGAACCTACACTTTCAGAAACTGCAAACCGATTTGAAATAAAAAATTCCTACGATTTTTAATCGACGATTTACTTTTTATTTTTTTTCCACTTTTTTTTTCTCTCGTTTTTTATAAGTAAAATTGCAGGAGGCGTCGGAATCGAGAAACGGCAGTCATATTTGGAATCAGCAGGTCATTTCCATGGAGAATATCATTAAGATTATCCGATTCTCGACAAATAATTTTTTCGCCCAAAAAAATGAGAAGGGGTACCCCTTTCCTTTTTTTCAAAAATCTGAAATTTTCCGAAATATTCGGAAGGCAGGAATGATACCTATTGTTCGAATCTGTGGAACCTACACTTTCAGAAACTGCAAACCGATTTGAAATAAAAAATTCCTACGATTTTTAATCGACGATTTACTTTTTATTTTTTTTCCACTTTTTTTTTCTCTCGTTTTTTATAAGTAAAATCGCAGGAGGCGTCGGAATCGAGAAACGGCAGTCATATTTGGAATCAGCAGGTCATTTCCATGGAGAATATCATTAAGATTATCCGATTCTCGACAAAAAATTTTTTCGCCCAAAAAAATGAGAAGGGGTACCCCTTTCCTTTTTTTCAAAAATTTGAAATTTTCCGAAATATTCGGAAGGCAGGAATGATACCTATTGTTCGAATCTGTGGAACCTACACTTTCAGAAACTGCAAACCGATTTGAAATAAAAAATTCCTACGATTTTTAATCGACGATTTACTTTTTATTTTTTTTCCACTTTTTTTTTCTCTCGTTTTTTATAAGTAAAATCGCAGGAGGCGTCGGAATCGAGAAACGGCAGTCATATTTGGAATCAGCAGGTCATTTCCATGGAGAATATCATTAAGATTATCCGATTCTCGACAAAAAATATTTTCGCCCAAAAAAATGAGAAGGGGTACCCCTTTCCTTTTTTTCAAAAATCTGAAATTTTCCGAAATATTCGGAAGGCAGGAATGATACCTATTGTTCGAATCTGTGGAACCTACACTTTCAGAAACTGCAAACCGATTTGAAATAAAAAATTCCTACGATTTTTAATCGACGATTTACTTTTTATTTTTTTTCCACTTTTTTTTTCTCTCGTTTTTTATAAGTAAAATCGCAGGAGGCGTCGGAATCGAGAAAAGGCAGTCATATTTGGAATCAGCAGGTCATTTCCATGGAGAATATCATTCAGATTATCCGATTCTCGACAAAAAATTTTTTCGCCCAAAAAAATGAGAAGGGCCTTTCCTTTTTTTCAAGAATCTGAAATTTTCCGAAATATTCGGAAGGCAGGAATGATACCTATTGTTCGAATCTGTGGAACCTACACTTTCAGAAACTGCAAACCGATTTGAAATAAAAAATTCCTACGATTTTTAATCGACGATTTACTTTTTATTTTTTTTCCACTTTTTTTTTCTCTCGTTTTTTATAAGTAAAATTGCAGGAGGCGTCGGAATCGAGAAACGGCAGTCATATTTGGAATCAGCAGGTCATTTCCATGGAGAATATCATTAAGATTATCCGATTCTCGACAAATAATTTTTTCGCCCAAAAAAATGAGAAGGGGTACCCCTTTCCTTTTTTTCAAAAATCTGAAATTTTCCGAAATATTCGGAAGGCAGGAATGATACCTATTGTTCGAATCTGTGGAACCTACACTTTCAGAAACTGCAAACCGATTTGAAATAAAAAATTCCTACGATTTTTAATCGACGATTTACTTTTTATTTTTTTTCCACTTTTTTTTTCTCTCGTTTTTTATAAGTCAAATCGAAGGAGGCGTCGGAATCGAGAAAAGGCAGTCATATTTGGAATCAGCAGGTCATTTCCATGGAGAATATCATTAAGATTATCCGATTCTCGACAAAAAATTTTTTCGCCCAAATAAATGAGAAGGGGAATCGAGAAACGGCAGTCATATTTGGAATCAGCAGGTCATTTCCATGGAGAATATCATTAAGATTATCCGATTCTCGACAAATAATTTTTTCGCCCAAAAAAATGAGAAGGGGTACCCCTTTCCTTTTTTTCAAAAATCTGAAATTTTCCGAAATATTCGGAAGGCAGGAATGATACCTATTGTTCGAATCTGTGGAACCTACACTTTCAGAAACTGCAAACCGATTTGAAATAAAAAATTCCTACGATTTTTAATCGACGATTTACTTTTTATTTTTTTTCCACTTTTTTTTTCTCTCGTTTTTTATAAGTAAAATCGAAGGAGGCGTCGGAATCGAGAAAAGGCAGTCATATTTGGAATCAGCAGGTCATTTCCATGGAGAATATCATTAAGATTATCCGATTCTCGACAAAAAATTTTTTCGCCCAAAAAAATGAGAAGGGGTACCCCTTTCCTTTTTTTCAAAAATCTGAAATTTTCCGAAATATTCGGAAGGCAGGAATGATACCTATTGTTCGAATCTGTGGAACCTACACTTTCAGAAACTGCAAACCGATTTGAAATAAAAAATTCCTACGATTTTTAATCGACGATTTACTTTTTATTTTTTTTCCACTTTTTTTTTCTCTCGTTTTTTATAAGTAAAATCGCAGGAGGCGTCGGAATCGAGAAACGGCAGCCATATTTGGAATCAGCAGGTCATTTCCATGGAGAATATCATTAAGATTATCCGATTCTCGACAAAAAAATTTTTCGCCAAAAAAAATGAGAAGGGGTACCCCTTTCCTTTTTTTCAAAAATCTGAAATTTTCCGAAATATTCGGAAGGCAGGAATGATACCTATTGTTCGAATCTGTGGAACCTACACTTTCAGAAACTGCAAACCGATTTGAAATAAAAAATTCCTACGATTTTTAATCGACGATTTACTTTTTATTTTTTTTCCACTTTTTTTTTCTCTCGTTTTTCATAAGTAAAATCGCAGGAGGCGTCGGAATCGAGAAAAGGCAGTCATATTTGGAATCAGCAGGTCATTTCCATGGAGAATATCATTCAGATTATCCGATTCTCGACAAAAAATTTTTTCGCCCAAAAAAATGAGAAGGGCCTTTCCTTTTTTTCAAGAATCTGAAATTTTCCGAAATATTCGGAAGGCAGGAATGATACCTATTGTTCGAATCTGTGGAACCTACACTTTCAGAAACTGCAAACCGATTTGAAATAAAAAATTCCTACGATTTTTAATCGACGATTTACTTTTTATTTTTTTTCCACTTTTTTTTTCTCTCGTTTTTTATAAGTAAAATTGCAGGAGGCGTCGGAATCGAGAAACGGCAGTCATATTTGGAATCAGCAGGTCATTTCCATGGAGAATATCATTAAGATTATCCGATTCTCGACAAATAATTTTTTCGCCCAAAAAAATGAGAAGGGGTACCCCTTTCCTTTTTTTCAAAAATCTGAAATTTTCCGAAATATTCGGAAGGCAGGAATGATACCTATTGTTCGAATCTGTGGAACCTACACTTTCAGAAACTGCAAACCGATTTGAAATAAAAAATTCCTACGATTTTTAATCGACGATTTACTTTTTATTTTTTTTCCACTTTTTTTTTCTCTCGTTTTTTATAAGTAAAATCGCAGGAGGCGTCGGAATCGAGAAACGGCAGTCATATTTGGAATCAGCAGGTCATTTCCATGGAGAATATCATTAAGATTATCCGATTCTCGACAAAAAATTTTTTCGCCCAAAAAAATGAGAAGGGGTACCCCTTTCCTTTTTTTCAAAAATTTGAAATTTTCCGAAATATTCGGAAGGCAGGAATGATACCTATTGTTCGAATCTGTGGAACCTACACTTTCAGAAACTGCAAACCGATTTGAAATAAAAAATTCCTACGATTTTTAATCGACGATTTACTTTTTATTTTTTTTCCACTTTTTTTTTCTCTCGTTTTTTATAAGTAAAATCGCAGGAGGCGTCGGAATCGAGAAACGGCAGTCATATTTGGAATCAGCAGGTCATTTCCATGGAGAATATCATTAAGATTATCCGATTCTCGACAAAAAATTTTTTCGCCCAAAAAAATGAGAAGGGGTACCCCTTTCCTTTTTTTCAAAAATCTGAAATTTTCCGAAATATTCGGAAGGCAGGAATGATACCTATTGTTCGAATCTGTGGAACCTACACTTTCAGAAACTGCAAACCGATTTGAAATAAAAAATTCCTACGATTTTTAATCGACGATTTACTTTTTATTTTTTTTCCACTTTTTTTTTCTCTCGTTTTTTATAAGTAAAATCGCAGGAGGCGTCGGAATCGAGAAAAGGCAGTCATATTTGGAATCAGCAGGTCATTTCCATGGAGAATATCATTCAGATTATCCGATTCTCGACAAAAAATTTTTTCGCCCAAAAAAATGAGAAGGGCCTTTCCTTTTTTTCAAGAATCTGAAATTTTCCGAAATATTCGGAAGGCAGGAATGATACCTATTGTTCGAATCTGTGGAACCTACACTTTCAGAAACTGCAAACCGATTTGAAATAAAAAATTCCTACGATTTTTAATCGACGATTTACTTTTTATTTTTTTTCCACTTTTTTTTTCTCTCGTTTTTTATAAGTAAAATTGCAGGAGGCGTCGGAATCGAGAAACGGCAGTCATATTTGGAATCAGCAGGTCATTTCCATGGAGAATATCATTAAGATTATCCGATTCTCGACAAATAATTTTTTCGCCCAAAAAAATGAGAAGGGGTACCCCTTTCCTTTTTTTCAAAAATCTGAAATTTTCCGAAATATTCGGAAGGCAGGAATGATACCTATTGTTCGAATCTGTGGAACCTACACTTTCAGAAACTGCAAACCGATTTGAAATAAAAAATTCCTACGATTTTTAATCGACGATTTACTTTTTATTTTTTTTCCACTTTTTTTTTCTCTCGTTTTTTATAAGTAAAATCGAAGGAGGCGTCGGAATCGAGAAAAGGCAGTCATATTTGGAATCAGCAGGTCATTTCCATGGAGAATATCATTAAGATTATCCGATTCTCGACAAAAAATTTTTTCGCCCAAAAAAATGAGAAGGGGAATCGAGAAACGGCAGTCATATTTGGAATCAGCAGGTCATTTCCATGGAGAATATCATTAAGATTATCCGATTCTCGACAAATAATTTTTTCGCCCAAAAAAATGAGAAGGGGTACCCCTTTCCTTTTTTTCAAAAATCTGAAATTTTCCGAAATATTCGGAAGGCAGGAATGATACCTATTGTTCGAATCTGTGGAACCTACACTTTCAGAAACTGCAAACCGATTTGAAATAAAAAATTCCTACGATTTTTAATCGACGATTTACTTTTTATTTTTTTTCCACTTTTTTTTTCTCTCGTTTTTTATAAGTAAAATCGAAGGAGGCGTCGGAATCGAGAAAAGGCAGTCATATTTGGAATCAGCAGGTCATTTCCATGGAGAATATCATTAAGATTATCCGATTCTCGACAAAAAATTTTTTCGCCCAAAAAAATGAGAAGGGGTACCCCTTTCCTTTTTTTCAAAAATCTGAAATTTTCCGAAATATTCGGAAGGCAGGAATGATACCTATTGTTCGAATCTGTGGAACCTACACTTTCAGAAACTGCAAACCGATTTGAAATAAAAAATTCCTACGATTTTTAATCGACGATTTACTTTTTATTTTTTTTCCACTTTTTTTTTCTCTCGTTTTTTATAAGTAAAATCGCAGGAGGCGTCGGAATCGAGAAACGGCAGCCATATTTGGAATCAGCAGGTCATTTCCATGGAGAATATCATTAAGATTATCCGATTCTCGACAAAAAAATTTTTCGCCAAAAAAAATGAGAAGGGGTACCCCTTTCCTTTTTTTCAAAAATCTGAAATTTTCCGAAATATTCGGAAGGCAGGAATGATACCTATTGTTCGAATCTGTGGAACCTACACTTTCAGAAACTGCAAACCGATTTGAAATAAAAAATTCCTACGATTTTTAATCGACGATTTACTTTTTATTTTTTTTCCACTTTTTTTTTCTCTCGTTTTTCATAAGTAAAATCGCAGGAGGCGTCGGAATCGAGAAACGGCAGTCATATTTGGAATCAGCAGGTCATTTCCATGGAGAATATCATTAAGATTATCCGATTCTCGACAAAAAAATTTTTCGCCAAAAAAAATGAGAAGGGGTACCCCTTTCCTTTTTTTCAAAAATCTGAAATTTTCCGAAATATTCGGAAGGCAGGAATGATACCTATTGTTCGAATCTGTGGAACCTACACTTTCAGAAACTGCAAACCGATTTGAAATAAAAAATTCCTACGATTTTTAATCGACGATTTACTTTTTATTTTTTTTCCACTTTTTTTTTCTCTCGTTTTTTATAAGTAAAATCGCAGGAGGCGTCGGAATCGAGAAACGGCCGTCATATTTGGAATCAGCAGGTCATTTCCATGGAGAATATCATTAAGATTATCCGATTCTCGACAAAAAATTTTTTCGCCCAAAAAAATGAGAAGGGGTACCCCTTTCCTTTTTTTCAAAAATCTGAAATTTTCCGAAATATTCGGAAGGCAGGAATGATACCTATTGTTCGAATCTGTGGAACCTACACTTTCAGAAACTGCAAACCGATTTGAAATAAAAAATTCCTACGATTTTTAATCGACGATTTACTTTTTATTTTTTTTCCACTTTTTTTTTCTCTCGTTTTTTATAAGTAAAATCGCAGGAGGCGTCGGAATCGAGAAACGGCAGTCATATTTGGAATCAGCAGGTCATTTCCATGGAGAATATCATTAAGATTATCCGATTCTCGACAAAAAATTTTTTCGCCCAAAAAAATGAGAAGGGGTACCCCTTTCCTTTTTTTCAAAAATCTGAAATTTTCCGAAATATTCGGAAGGCAGGAATGATACCTATTGTTCGAATCTGTGGAACCTACACTTTCAGAAACTGCAAACCGATTTGAAATAAAAAATTCCTACGATTTTTAATCGACGATTTACTTTTTATTTTTTTTCCACTTTTTTTTTCTCTCGTTTTTTATAAGTAAAATCGCAGGAGGCGTCGGAATCGAGAAACGGCAGTCATATTTGGAATCAGCAGGTCATTTCCATGGAGAATATCATTAAGATTATCCGATTCTCGACAAAAAATTTTTTCGCCCAAAAAAATGAGAAGGGGTACCCCTTTCCTTTTTTTCAAAAATCTGAAATTTTCCGAAATATTCGGAAGGCAGGAATGATACCTATTGTTCGAATCTGTGGAACCTACACTTTCAGAAACTGCAAACCGATTTGAAATAAAAAATTCCTACGATTTTTAATCGACGATTTACTTTTTATTTTTTTTCCACTTTTTTTTTCTCTCGTTTTTTATAAGTAAAATCGCAGGAGGCGTCGGAATCGAGAAACGGCAGTCATATTTGGAATCAGCAGGTCATTTCCATGGAGAATATCATTAAGATTATCCGATTCTCGACAAAAAATTTTTTCGCCCAAAAAAATGAGAAGGGGTACCCCTTTCCTTTTTTTCAAAAATTTGAAATTTTCCGAAATATTCGGAAGGCAGGAATGATACCTATTGTTCGAATCTGTGGAACCTACACTTTCAGAAACTGCAAACCGATTTGAAATAAAAAATTCCTACGATTTTTAATCGACGATTTACTTTTTATTTTTTTTCCACTTTTTTTTTCTCTCGTTTTTTATAAGTAAAATCGCAGGAGGCGTCGGAATCGAGAAAAGGCAGTCATATTTGGAATCAGCAGGTCATTTCCATGGAGAATATCATTCAGATTATCCGATTCTCGACAAAAAATTTTTTCGCCCAAAAAAATGAGAAGGGCCTTTCCTTTTTTTCAAGAATCTGAAATTTTCCGAAATATTCGGAAGGCAGGAATGATACCTATTGTTCGAATCTGTGGAACCTACACTTTCAGAAACTGCAAACCGATTTGAAATAAAAAATTCCTACGATTTTTAATCGACGATTTACTTTTTATTTTTTTTCCACTTTTTTTTTCTCTCGTTTTTTATAAGTAAAATTGCAGGAGGCGTCGGAATCGAGAAACGGCAGTCATATTTGGAATCAGCAGGTCATTTCCATGGAGAATATCATTAAGATTATCCGATTCTCGACAAATAATTTTTTCGCCCAAAAAAATGAGAAGGGGTACCCCTTTCCTTTTTTTCAAAAATCTGAAATTTTCCGAAATATTCGGAAGGCAGGAATGATACCTATTGTTCGAATCTGTGGAACCTACACTTTCAGAAACTGCAAACCGATTTGAAATAAAAAATTCCTACGATTTTTAATCGACGATTTACTTTTTATTTTTTTTCCACTTTTTTTTTCTCTCGTTTTTTATAAGTAAAATCGCAGGAGGCGTCGGAATCGAGAAACGGCAGTCATATTTGGAATCAGCAGGTCATTTCCATGGAGAATATCATTAAGATTATCCGATTCTCGACAAAAAATTTTTTCGCCCAAAAAAATGAGAAGGGGTACCCCTTTCCTTTTTTTCAAAAATTTGAAATTTTCCGAAATATTCGGAAGGCAGGAATGATACCTATTGTTCGAATCTGTGGAACCTACACTTTCAGAAACTGCAAACCGATTTGAAATAAAAAATTCCTACGATTTTTAATCGACGATTTACTTTTTATTTTTTTTCCACTTTTTTTTTCTCTCGTTTTTTATAAGTAAAATCGCAGGAGGCGTCGGAATCGAGAAACGGCAGTCATATTTGGAATCAGCAGGTCATTTCCATGGAGAATATCATTAAGATTATCCGATTCTCGACAAAAAATTTTTTCGCCCAAAAAAATGAGAAGGGGTACCCCTTTCCTTTTTTTCAAAAATCTGAAATTTTCCGAAATATTCGGAAGGCAGGAATGATACCTATTGTTCGAATCTGTGGAACCTACACTTTCAGAAACTGCAAACCGATTTGAAATAAAAAATTCCTACGATTTTTAATCGACGATTTACTTTTTATTTTTTTTCCACTTTTTTTTTCTCTCGTTTTTTATAAGTAAAATCGCAGGAGGCGTCGGAATCGAGAAAAGGCAGTCATATTTGGAATCAGCAGGTCATTTCCATGGAGAATATCATTCAGATTATCCGATTCTCGACAAAAAATTTTTTCGCCCAAAAAAATGAGAAGGGCCTTTCCTTTTTTTCAAGAATCTGAAATTTTCCGAAATATTCGGAAGGCAGGAATGATACCTATTGTTCGAAACTGTGGAACCTACACTTTCAGAAACTGCAAACCGATTTGAAATAAAAAATTCCTACGATTTTTAATCGACGATTTACTTTTTATTTTTTTTCCACTTTTTTTTTCTCTCGTTTTTTATAAGTAAAATTGCAGGAGGCGTCGGAATCGAGAAACGGCAGTCATATTTGGAATCAGCAGGTCATTTCCATGGAGAATATCATTAAGATTATCCGATTCTCGACAAATAATTTTTTCGCCCAAAAAAATGAGAAGGGGTACCCCTTTCCTTTTTTTCAAAAATCTGAAATTTTCCGAAATATTCGGAAGGCAGGAATGATACCTATTGTTCGAATCTGTGGAACCTACACTTTCAGAAACTGCAAACCGATTTGAAATAAAAAATTCCTACGATTTTTAATCGACGATTTACTTTTTATTTTTTTTCCACTTTTTTTTTCTCTCGTTTTTTATAAGTAAAATCGAAGGAGGCGTCGGAATCGAGAAAAGGCAGTCATATTTGGAATCAGCAGGTCATTTCCATGGAGAATATCATTAAGATTATCCGATTCTCGACAAAAAATTTTTTCGCCCAAAAAAATGAGAAGGGGAATCGAGAAACGGCAGTCATATTTGGAATCAGCAGGTCATTTCCATGGAGAATATCATTAAGATTATCCGATTCTCGACAAATAATTTTTTCGCCCAAAAAAATGAGAAGGGGTACCCCTTTCCTTTTTTTCAAAAATCTGAAATTTTCCGAAATATTCGGAAGGCAGGAATGATACCTATTGTTCGAATCTGTGGAACCTACACTTTCAGAAACTGCAAACCGATTTGAAATAAAAAATTCCTACGATTTTTAATCGACGATTTACTTTTTATTTTTTTTCCACTTTTTTTTTCTCTCGTTTTTTATAAGTAAAATCGAAGGAGGCGTCGGAATCGAGAAAAGGCAGTCATATTTGGAATCAGCAGGTCATTTCCATGGAGAATATCATTAAGATTATCCGATTCTCGACAAAAAATTTTTTCGCCCAAAAAAATGAGAAGGGGTACCCCTTTCCTTTTTTTCAAAAATCTGAAATTTTCCGAAATATTCGGAAGGCAGGAATGATACCTATTGTTCGAATCTGTGGAACCTACACTTTCAGAAACTGCAAACCGATTTGAAATAAAAAATTCCTACGATTTTTAATCGACGATTTACTTTTTATTTTTTTTCCACTTTTTTTTTCTCTCGTTTTTTATAAGTAAAATCGCAGGAGGCGTCGGAATCGAGAAACGGCAGCCATATTTGGAATCAGCAGGTCATTTCCATGGAGAATATCATTAAGATTATCCGATTCTCGACAAAAAAATTTTTCGCCAAAAAAAATGAGAAGGGGTACCCCTTTCCTTTTTTTCAAAAATCTGAAATTTTCCGAAATATTCGGAAGGCAGGAATGATACCTATTGTTCGAATCTGTGGAACCTACACTTTCAGAAACTGCAAACCGATTTGAAATAAAAAATTCCTACGATTTTTAATCGACGATTTACTTTTTATTTTTTTTCCACTTTTTTTTTCTCTCGTTTTTCATAAGTAAAATCGCAGGAGGCGTCGGAATCGAGAAACGGCAGTCATATTTGGAATCAGCAGGTCATTTCCATGGAGAATATCATTAAGATTATCCGATTCTCGACAAAAAAATTTTTCGCCAAAAAAAATGAGAAGGGGTACCCCTTTCCTTTTTTTCAAAAATCTGAAATTTTCCGAAATATTCGGAAGGCAGGAATGATACCTATTGTTCGAATCTGTGGAACCTACACTTTCAGAAACTGCAAACCGATTTGAAATAAAAAATTCCTACGATTTTTAATCGACGATTTACTTTTTATTTTTTTTCCACTTTTTTTTTCTCTCGTTTTTTATAAGTAAAATCGCAGGAGGCGTCGGAATCGAGAAACGGCCGTCATATTTGGAATCAGCAGGTCATTTCCATGGAGAATATCATTAAGATTATCCGATTCTCGACAAAAAATTTTTTCGCCCAAAAAAATGAGAAGGGGTACCCTTTCCTTTTTTTCAAAAATCTGAAATTTTCCGAAATATTCGGAAGGCAGGAATGATACCTATTGTTCGAATCTGTGGAACCTACACTTTCAGAAACTGCAAACCGATTTGAAATAAAAAATTCCTACGATTTTTAATCGACGATTTACTTTTTATTTTTTTTCCACTTTTTTTTTCTCTCGTTTTTTATAAGTAAAATCGCAGGAGGCGTCGGAATCGAGAAACGGCAGTCATATTTGGAATCAGCAGGTCATTTCCATGGAGAATATCATTAAGATTATCCGATTCTCGACAAAAAATTTTTTCGCCCAAAAAAATGAGAAGGGGTACCCCTTTCCTTTTTTTCAAAAATCTGAAATTTTCCGAAATATTCGGAAGGCAGGAATGATACCTATTGTTCGAATCTGTGGAACCTACACTTTCAGAAACTGCAAACCGATTTGAAATAAAAAATTCCTACGATTTTTAATCGACGATTTACTTTTTATTTTTTTTCCACTTTTTTTTTCTCTCGTTTTTTATAAGTAAAATCGCAGGAGGCGTCGGAATCGAGAAACGGCAGTCATATTTGGAATCAGCAGGTCATTTCCATGGAGAATATCATTAAGATTATCCGATTCTCGACAAAAAATTTTTTTGCCCAAAAAAATGAGAAGGGGTACCTTTCCTTTTTTTCAAAAATCTGAAATTTTCCGAAATATTCGGAAGGCAGGAATGATACCTATTGTTCGAATCTGTGGAACCTACACTTTCAGAAACTGCAAACCGATTTGAAATAAAAAATTCCTACGATTTTTAATCGACGATTTACTTTTTATTTTTTTTCCACTTTTTTTTTCTCTCGTTTTTTATAAGTAAAATCGCAGGAGGCGTCGGAATCGAGAAACGGCAGTCATATTTGGAATCAGCAGGTCATTTCCATGGAGAATATCATTAAGATTATCCGATTCTCGACTAAAAATTTTTTCGCCCAAAAAAATGAGAAGGGGTACCCCTTTCCTTTTTTTCAAAAATCTGAAATTTTCCGAAATATTCGGAAGGCAGGAATGATACCTATTGTTCGAATCTGTGGAACCTACACTTTCAGAAACTGCAAACCGATTTGAAATAAAAAATTCCTACGATTTTTAATCGACGATTTACTTTTTATTTTTTTTCCACTTTTTTTTTCACTCGTTTTTTATAAGTAAAATCGCAGGAGGCGTCGGAATCGAGAAACGGCAGTCATATTTGGAATCAGCAGGTCATTTCCATGGAGAATATCATTAAGATTATCCGATTCTCGACAAAAAATTTTTTCGCCCAAAAAAATGAGAAGGGGTACCCCTTTCCTTTTTTTCAAAAATCTGAAATTTTCCGAAATATTCGGAAGGCAGGAATGATACCTATTGTTCGAATCTGTGGAACCTACACTTTCAGAAACTGCAAACCGATTTGAAATAAAAAATTCCTACGATTTTTAATCGACGATTTACTTTTTATTTTTTTTCCACTTTTTTTTTCTCTCGTTTTTTATAAGTAAAATCGCAGGAGGCGTCGGAATCGAGAAACGGCAGTCATATTTGGAATCAGCAGGTCATTTCCATGGAGAATATCATTAAGATTATCCGATTCTCGACAAAAAATTTTTTCGCCCAAAAAAATGAGAAGGGGTACCCCTTTCCTTTTTTTCAAAAATCTGAAATTTTCCGAAATATTCGGAAGGCAGGAATGATACCTATTGTTCGAATCTGTGGAACCTACACTTTCAGAAACTGCAAACCGATTTGAAATAAAAAATTCCTACGATTTTTAATCGACGATTTACTTTTTATTTTTTTTCCACTTTTTTTTTCTCTCGTTTTTTATAAGTAAAATCGCAGGAGGCGTCGGAATCGAGAAACGGCAGTCATATTTGGAATCAGCAGGTCATTTCCATGGAGAATATCATTAAGATTATCCGATTCTCGACAAATAATTTTTTCGCCCAAAAAAATGAGAAGGGGTACCCCTTTCCTTTTTTTCAAAAATCTGAAATTTTCCGAAATATTCGGAAGGCAGGAATGATACCTATTGTTCGAATCTGTGGAACCTACACTTTCAGAAACTGCAAACCGATTTGAAATAAAAAATTCCTACGATTTTTAATCGACGATTTACTTTTTATTTTTTTTCCACTTTTTTTTTCTCTCGTTTTTTATAAGTAAAATCGAAGGAGGTGTCGGAATCGAGAAAAGGCAGTCATATTTGGAATCAGCAGGTCATTTCCATGGAGAATATCATTAAGATTATCCGATTCTCGACAAAAAATTTTTTCGCCCAAAAAAATGAGAAGGGGAATCGAGAAACGGCAGTCATATTTGGAATCAGCAGGTCATTTCCATGGAGAATATCATTAAGATTATCCGATTCTCGACAAATAATTTTTTCGCCCAAAAAAATGAGAAGGGGTACCCCTTTCCTTTTTTTCAAAAATCTGAAATTTTCCGAAATATTCGGAAGGCAGGAATGATACCTATTGTTCGAATCTGTGGAACCTACACTTTCAGAAACTGCAAACCGATTTGAAATAAAAAATTCCTACGATTTTTAATCGACGATTTACTTTTTATTTTTTTTCCACTTTTTTTTTCTCTCGTTTTTTATAAGTAAAATCGAAGGAGGCGTCGGAATCGAGAAAAGGCAGTCATATTTGGAATCAGCAGGTCATTTCCATGGAGAATATCATTAAGATTATCCGATTCTCGACAAAAAATTTTTTCGCCCAAAAAAATGAGAAGGGGTACCCCTTTCCTTTTTTTCAAAAATCTGAAATTTTCCGAAATATTCGGAAGGCAGGAATGATACCTATTGTTCGAATCTGTGGAACCTACACTTTCAGAAACTGCAAACCGATTTGAAATAAAAAATTCCTACGATTTTTAATCGACGATTTACTTTTTATTTTTTTTCCACTTTTTTTTTCTCTCGTTTTTTATAAGTAAAATCGCAGGAGGCGTCGGAATCGAGAAACGGCAGTCATATTTGGAATCAGCAGGTCATTTCCATGGAGAATATCATTGAGATTATCCGATTCTCGACAAAAAATTTTTTCGCCCAAAAAAATGAGAAGGGGTACCCCTTTCCTTTTTTTCAAAAATCTGAAATTTTCCGAAATATTCGGAAGGCAGGAATGATACCTATTGTTCGAATCTGTGGAACCTACACTTTCAGAAACTGCGAACCGATTTGAAATAAAAAATTCCTACGATTTTTAATCGACGATTTACTTTTTATTTTTTTTCCACTTTTTTTTTCTCTCGTTTTTTATAAGTAAAATCGCAGGAGGCGTCGGAATCGAGAAACGGCAGTCATATTTGGAATCAGCAGGTCATTTCCATGGAGAATATCATTAAGATTATCCGATTCTCGACAAAAAATTTTTTCGCCCAAAAAAATGAGAAGGGGTACCCCTTTCCTTTTTTTCCAAAATCTGAAATTTTCCGAAATATTCGGAAGGCAGGAATGATACCTATTGTTCGAATCTGTGGAACCTACACTTTCAGAAACTGCAAACCGATTTGAAATAAAAAATTCCTACGATTTTTAATCGACGATTTACTTTTTATTTTTTTTCCACTTTTTTTTTCTCTCGTTTTTTATAAGTAAAATCGCAGGAGGCGTCGGAATCGAGAAACGGCAGTCATATTTGGAATCAGCAGGTCATTTCCATGGAGAATATCATTAAGATTATCCGATTCTCGACAAAAAATTTTTTCGCCCAAAAAAATGAGAAGGGGTACCCCTTTCCTTTTTTTCAAAAATCTGAAATTTTCCGAAATATTCGGAAGGCAGGAATGATACCTATTGTTCGAATCTGTGGAACCTACACTTTCAGAAACTGCAAACCGATTTGAAATAAAAAATTCCTACGATTTTTAATCGACGATTTACTTTTTATTTTTTTTCCACTTTTTTTTTCTCTCGTTTTTTATAAGTAAAATCGCAGGAGGCGTCGGAATCGAGAAAAGGCAGTCATATTTGGAATCAGCAGGTCATTTCCATGGAGAATATCATTCAGATTATCCGATTCTCGACAAAAAATTTTTTCGCCCAAAAAAATGAGAAGGGCCTTTCCTTTTTTTCAAGAATCTGAAATTTTCCGAAATATTCGGAAGGCAGGAATGATACCTATTGTTCGAATCTGTGGAACCTACACTTTCAGAAACTGCAAACCGATTTGAAATAAAAAATTCCTACGATTTTTAATCGACGATTTACTTTTTATTTTTTTTCCACTTTTTTTTTCTCTCGTTTTTTATAAGTAAAATTGCAGGAGGCGTCGGAATCGAGAAACGGCAGTCATATTTGGAATCAGCAGGTCATTTCCATGGAGAATATCATTAAGATTAGCCGATTCTCGACAAATAATTTTTTCGCCCAAAAAAATGAAAAGGGGTACCCCTTTCCTTTTATTCAAAAATCTGAAATTTTCCGAAATATTCGGAAGGCAGGAATGATACCTATTGTTCGAATCTGTGGAACCTACACTTTCAGAAACTGCAAACCGATTTGAAATAAAAAATTCCTACGATTTTTAATCGACGATTTACTTTTTATTTTTTTTCCACTTTTTTTTTCTCTCGTTTTTTATAAGTAAAATCGAAGGAGGCGTCGGAATCGAGAAAAGGCAGTCATATTTGGAATCAGCAGGTCATTTCCATGGAGAATATCATTAAGATTATCCGATTCTCGACAAAAAATTTTTTCGCCCAAAAAAATGAGAAGGGGTACCCCTTTCCTTTTTTTCAAAAATCTGAAATTTTCCGAAATATTCGGAAGGCAGGAATGATACCTATTGTTCGAATCTGTGGAACCTACACTTTCAGAAACTGCAAACCGATTTGAAATAAAAAATTCCTACGATTTTTAATCGACGATTTACTTTTTATTTTTTTTCCACTTTTTTTTTCTCTCGTTTCTTATAAGTAAAATCGCAGGAGGCGTCGGAATCGAGAAACGGCAGTCATATTTGGAATCAGCAGGTCATTTCCATGGAGAATATCATTAAGATTATCCGATTCTCGACAAAAAATTTTTTCGCCCAAAAAAATGAGAAGGGGTACCCCTTTCCTTTTTTTCAAAAATCTGAAATTTTCCGAAATATTCGGAAGGCAGGAATGATACCTATTGTTCGAATCTGTGGAACCTACACTTTCAGAAACTGCAAACCGATTTGAAATAAAAAATTCCTACGATTTTTAATCGACGATTTACTTTTTATTTTTTTTCCACTTTTTTTTTCTCTCGTTTTTTATAAGTAAAATCGCAGGAGGCGTCGGAATCGAGAAACGGCAGTCATATTTGGAATCAGCAGGTCATTTCCATGGAGAATATCATTAAGATTATCCGATTCTCGACAAAAAATTTTTTCGCCCAAAAAAATGAGAAGGGGTACCCCTTTCCTTTTTTTCAAAAATTTGAAATTTTCCGAAATATTCGGAAGGCAGGAATGATACCTATTGTTCGAATCTGTGGAACCTACACTTTCAGAAACTGCAAACCGATTTGAAATAAAAAATTCCTACGATTTTTAATCGACGATTTACTTTTTATTTTTTTTCCACTTTTTTTTTCTCTCGTTTTTTATAAGTAAAATCGCAGGAGGCGTCGGAATCGAGAAAAGGCAGTCATATTTGGAATCAGCAGGTCATTTCCATGGAGAATATCATTCAGATTATCCGATTCTCGACAAAAAATTTTTTCGCCCAAAAAAATGAGAAGGGCCTTTCCTTTTTTTCAAGAATCTGAAATTTTCCGAAATATTCGGAAGGCAGGAATGATACCTATTGTTCGAATCTGTGGAACCTACACTTTCAGAAACTGCAAACCGATTTGAAATAAAAAATTCCTACGATTTTTAATCGACGATTTACTTTTTATTTTTTTTCCACTTTTTTTTTCTCTCGTTTTTTATAAGTAAAATTGCAGGAGGCGTCGGAATCGAGAAACGGCAGTCATATTTGGAATCAGCAGGTCATTTCCATGGAGAATATCATTAAGATTATCCGATTCTCGACAAATAATTTTTTCGCCCAAAAAAATGAGAAGGGGTACCCCTTTCCTTTTTTTCAAAAATCTGAAATTTTCCGAAATATTCGGAAGGCAGGAATGATACCTATTGTTCGAATCTGTGGAACCTACACTTTCAGAAACTGCAAACCGATTTGAAATAAAAAATTCCTACGATTTTTAATCGACGATTTACTTTTTATTTTTTTTCCACTTTTTTTTTCTCTCGTTTTTTATAAGTAAAATCGCAGGAGGCGTCGGAATCGAGAAACGGCAGTCATATTTGGAATCAGCAGGTCATTTCCATGGAGAATATCATTAAGATTATCCGATTCTCGACAAAAAATTTTTTCGCCCAAAAAAATGAGAAGGGGTACCCCTTTCCTTTTTTTCAAAAATTTGAAATTTTCCGAAATATTCGGAAGGCAGGAATGATACCTATTGTTCGAATCTGTGGAACCTACACTTTCAGAAACTGCAAACCGATTTGAAATAAAAAATTCCTACGATTTTTAATCGACGATTTACTTTTTATTTTTTTTCCACTTTTTTTTTCTCTCGTTTTTTATAAGTAAAATCGCAGGAGGCGTCGGAATCGAGAAACGGCAGTCATATTTGGAATCAGCAGGTCATTTCCATGGAGAATATCATTAAGATTATCCGATTCTCGACAAAAAATTTTTTCGCCCAAAAAAATGAGAAGGGGTACCCCTTTCCTTTTTTTCAAAAATCTGAAATTTTCCGAAATATTCGGAAGGCAGGAATGATACCTATTGTTCGAATCTGTGGAACCTACACTTTCAGAAACTGCAAACCGATTTGAAATAAAAAATTCCTACGATTTTTAATCGACGATTTACTTTTTATTTTTTTTCCACTTTTTTTTTCTCTCGTTTTTTATAAGTAAAATCGCAGGAGGCGTCGGAATCGAGAAAAGGCAGTCATATTTGGAATCAGCAGGTCATTTCCATGGAGAATATCATTCAGATTATCCGATTCTCGACAAAAAATTTTTTCGCCCAAAAAAATGAGAAGGGCCTTTCCTTTTTTTCAAGAATCTGAAATTTTCCGAAATATTCGGAAGGCAGGAATGATACCTATTGTTCGAAACTGTGGAACCTACACTTTCAGAAACTGCAAACCGATTTGAAATAAAAAATTCCTACGATTTTTAATCGACGATTTACTTTTTATTTTTTTTCCACTTTTTTTTTCTCTCGTTTTTTATAAGTAAAATTGCAGGAGGCGTCGGAATCGAGAAACGGCAGTCATATTTGGAATCAGCAGGTCATTTCCATGGAGAATATCATTAAGATTATCCGATTCTCGACAAATAATTTTTTCGCCCAAAAAAATGAGAAGGGGTACCCCTTTCCTTTTTTTCAAAAATCTGAAATTTTCCGAAATATTCGGAAGGCAGGAATGATACCTATTGTTCGAATCTGTGGAACCTACACTTTCAGAAACTGCAAACCGATTTGAAATAAAAAATTCCTACGATTTTTAATCGACGATTTACTTTTTATTTTTTTTCCACTTTTTTTTTCTCTCGTTTTTTATAAGTAAAATCGAAGGAGGCGTCGGAATCGAGAAAAGGCAGTCATATTTGGAATCAGCAGGTCATTTCCATGGAGAATATCATTAAGATTATCCGATTCTCGACAAAAAATTTTTTCGCCCAAAAAAATGAGAAGGGGTACCCCTTTCCTTTTTTTCAAAAATCTGAAATTTTCCGAAATATTCGGAAGGCAGGAATGATACCTATTGTTCGAATCTGTGGAACCTACACTTTCAGAAACTGCAAACCGATTTGAAATAAAAAATTCCTACGATTTTTAATCGACGATTTACTTTTTATTTTTTTTCCACTTTTTTTTTCTCTCGTTTTTTATAAGTAAAATCGCAGGAGGCGTCGGAATCGAGAAACGGCAGCCATATTTGGAATCAGCAGGTCATTTCCATGGAGAATATCATTAAGATTATCCGATTCTCGACAAAAAAATTTTTCGCCAAAAAAAATGAGAAGGGGTACCCCTTTCCTTTTTTTCAAAAATCTGAAATTTTCCGAAATATTCGGAAGGCAGGAATGATACCTATTGTTCGAATCTGTGGAACCTACACTTTCAGAAACTGCAAACCGATTTGAAATAAAAAATTCCTACGATTTTTAATCGACGATTTACTTTTTATTTTTTTTCCACTTTTTTTTTCTCTCGTTTTTCATAAGTAAAATCGCAGGAGGCGTCGGAATCGAGAAACGGCAGTCATATTTGGAATCAGCAGGTCATTTCCATGGAGAATATCATTAAGATTATCCGATTCTCGACAAAAAAATTTTTCGCCAAAAAAAATGAGAAGGGGTACCCCTTTCCTTTTTTTCAAAAATCTGAAATTTTCCGAAATATTCGGAAGGCAGGAATGATACCTATTGTTCGAATCTGTGGAACCTACACTTTCAGAAACTGCAAACCGATTTGAAATAAAAAATTCCTACGATTTTTAATCGACGATTTACTTTTTATTTTTTTTCCACTTTTTTTTTCTCTCGTTTTTTATAAGTAAAATCGCAGGAGGCGTCGGAATCGAGAAACGGCCGTCATATTTGGAATCAGCAGGTCATTTCCATGGAGAATATCATTAAGATTATCCGATTCTCGACAAAAAATTTTTTCGCCCAAAAAAATGAGAAGGGGTACCCTTTCCTTTTTTTCAAAAATCTGAAATTTTCCGAAATATTCGGAAGGCAGGAATGATACCTATTGTTCGAATCTGTGGAACCTACACTTTCAGAAACTGCAAACCGATTTGAAATAAAAAATTCCTACGATTTTTAATCGACGATTTACTTTTTATTTTTTTTCCACTTTTTTTTTCTCTCGTTTTTTATAAGTAAAATCGCAGGAGGCGTCGGAATCGAGAAACGGCAGTCATATTTGGAATCAGCAGGTCATTTCCATGGAGAATATCATTAAGATTATCCGATTCTCGACAAAAAATTTTTTCGCCCAAAAAAATGAGAAGGGGTACCCCTTTCCTTTTTTTCAAAAATCTGAAATTTTCCGAAATATTCGGAAGGCAGGAATGATACCTATTGTTCGAATCTGTGGAACCTACACTTTCAGAAACTGCAAACCGATTTGAAATAAAAAATTCCTACGATTTTTAATCGACGATTTACTTTTTATTTTTTTTCCACTTTTTTTTTCTCTCGTTTTTTATAAGTAAAATCGCAGGAGGCGTCGGAATCGAGAAACGGCAGTCATATTTGGAATCAGCAGGTCATTTCCATGGAGAATATCATTAAGATTATCCGATTCTCGACAAAAAATTTTTTTGCCCAAAAAAATGAGAAGGGGTACCTTTCCTTTTTTTCAAAAATCTGAAATTTTCCGAAATATTCGGAAGGCAGGAATGATACCTATTGTTCGAATCTGTGGAACCTACACTTTCAGAAACTGCAAACCGATTTGAAATAAAAAATTCCTACGATTTTTAATCGACGATTTACTTTTTATTTTTTTTCCACTTTTTTTTTCTCTCGTTTTTTATAAGTAAAATCGCAGGAGGCGTCGGAATCGAGAAACGGCAGTCATATTTGGAATCAGCAGGTCATTTCCATGGAGAATATCATTAAGATTATCCGATTCTCGACTAAAAATTTTTTCGCCCAAAAAAATGAGAAGGGGTACCCCTTTCCTTTTTTTCAAAAATCTGAAATTTTCCGAAATATTCGGAAGGCAGGAATGATACCTATTGTTCGAATCTGTGGAACCTACACTTTCAGAAACTGCAAACCGATTTGAAATAAAAAATTCCTACGATTTTTAATCGACGATTTACTTTTTATTTTTTTTCCACTTTTTTTTTCACTCGTTTTTTATAAGTAAAATCGCAGGAGGCGTCGGAATCGAGAAACGGCAGTCATATTTGGAATCAGCAGGTCATTTCCATGGAGAATATCATTAAGATTATCCGATTCTCGACAAAAAATTTTTTCGCCCAAAAAAATGAGAAGGGGTACCCCTTTCCTTTTTTTCAAAAATCTGAAATTTTCCGAAATATTCGGAAGGCAGGAATGATACCTATTGTTCGAATCTGTGGAACCTACACTTTCAGAAACTGCAAACCGATTTGAAATAAAAAATTCCTACGATTTTTAATCGACGATTTACTTTTTATTTTTTTTCCACTTTTTTTTTCTCTCGTTTTTTATAAGTAAAATCGCAGGAGGCGTCGGAATCGAGAAACGGCAGTCATATTTGGAATCAGCAGGTCATTTCCATGGAGAATATCATTAAGATTATCCGATTCTCGACAAAAAATTTTTTCGCCCAAAAAAATGAGAAGGGGTACCCCTTTCCTTTTTTTCAAAAATCTGAAATTTTCCGAAATATTCGGAAGGCAGGAATGATACCTATTGTTCGAATCTGTGGAACCTACACTTTCAGAAACTGCAAACCGATTTGAAATAAAAAATTCCTACGATTTTTAATCGACGATTTACTTTTTATTTTTTTTCCACTTTTTTTTTCTCTCGTTTTTTATAAGTAAAATCGCAGGAGGCGTCGGAATCGAGAAACGGCAGTCATATTTGGAATCAGCAGGTCATTTCCATGGAGAATATCATTAAGATTATCCGATTCTCGACAAATAATTTTTTCGCCCAAAAAAATGAGAAGGGGTACCCCTTTCCTTTTTTTCAAAAATCTGAAATTTTCCGAAATATTCGGAAGGCAGGAATGATACCTATTGTTCGAATCTGTGGAACCTACACTTTCAGAAACTGCAAACCGATTTGAAATAAAAAATTCCTACGATTTTTAATCGACGATTTACTTTTTATTTTTTTTCCACTTTTTTTTTCTCTCGTTTTTTATAAGTAAAATCGAAGGAGGTGTCGGAATCGAGAAAAGGCAGTCATATTTGGAATCAGCAGGTCATTTCCATGGAGAATATCATTAAGATTATCCGATTCTCGACAAAAAATTTTTTCGCCCAAAAAAATGAGAAGGGGAATCGAGAAACGGCAGTCATATTTGGAATCAGCAGGTCATTTCCATGGAGAATATCATTAAGATTATCCGATTCTCGACAAATAATTTTTTCGCCCAAAAAAATGAGAAGGGGTACCCCTTTCCTTTTTTTCAAAAATCTGAAATTTTCCGAAATATTCGGAAGGCAGGAATGATACCTATTGTTCGAATCTGTGGAACCTACACTTTCAGAAACTGCAAACCGATTTGAAATAAAAAATTCCTACGATTTTTAATCGACGATTTACTTTTTATTTTTTTTCCACTTTTTTTTTCTCTCGTTTTTTATAAGTAAAATCGAAGGAGGCGTCGGAATCGAGAAAAGGCAGTCATATTTGGAATCAGCAGGTCATTTCCATGGAGAATATCATTAAGATTATCCGATTCTCGACAAAAAATTTTTTCGCCCAAAAAAATGAGAAGGGGTACCCCTTTCCTTTTTTTCAAAAATCTGAAATTTTCCGAAATATTCGGAAGGCAGGAATGATACCTATTGTTCGAATCTGTGGAACCTACACTTTCAGAAACTGCAAACCGATTTGAAATAAAAAATTCCTACGATTTTTAATCGACGATTTACTTTTTATTTTTTTTCCACTTTTTTTTTCTCTCGTTTTTTATAAGTAAAATCGCAGGAGGCGTCGGAATCGAGAAACGGCAGTCATATTTGGAATCAGCAGGTCATTTCCATGGAGAATATCATTGAGATTATCCGATTCTCGACAAAAAATTTTTTCGCCCAAAAAAATGAGAAGGGGTACCCCTTTCCTTTTTTTCAAAAATCTGAAATTTTCCGAAATATTCGGAAGGCAGGAATGATACCTATTGTTCGAATCTGTGGAACCTACACTTTCAGAAACTGCGAACCGATTTGAAATAAAAAATTCCTACGATTTTTAATCGACGATTTACTTTTTATTTTTTTTCCACTTTTTTTTTCTCTCGTTTTTTATAAGTAAAATCGCAGGAGGCGTCGGAATCGAGAAACGGCAGTCATATTTGGAATCAGCAGGTCATTTCCATGGAGAATATCATTAAGATTATCCGATTCTCGACAAAAAATTTTTTCGCCCAAAAAAATGAGAAGGGGTACCCCTTTCCTTTTTTTCCAAAATCTGAAATTTTCCGAAATATTCGGAAGGCAGGAATGATACCTATTGTTCGAATCTGTGGAACCTACACTTTCAGAAACTGCAAACCGATTTGAAATAAAAAATTCCTACGATTTTTAATCGACGATTTACTTTTTATTTTTTTTCCACTTTTTTTTTCTCTCGTTTTTTATAAGTAAAATCGCAGGAGGCGTCGGAATCGAGAAACGGCAGTCATATTTGGAATCAGCAGGTCATTTCCATGGAGAATATCATTAAGATTATCCGATTCTCGACAAAAAATTTTTTCGCCCAAAAAAATGAGAAGGGGTACCCCTTTCCTTTTTTTCAAAAATCTGAAATTTTCCGAAATATTCGGAAGGCAGGAATGATACCTATTGTTCGAATCTGTGGAACCTACACTTTCAGAAACTGCAAACCGATTTGAAATAAAAAATTCCTACGATTTTTAATCGACGATTTACTTTTTATTTTTTTTCCACTTTTTTTTTCTCTCGTTTTTTATAAGTAAAATCGCAGGAGGCGTCGGAATCGAGAAAAGGCAGTCATATTTGGAATCAGCAGGTCATTTCCATGGAGAATATCATTCAGATTATCCGATTCTCGACAAAAAATTTTTTCGCCCAAAAAAATGAGAAGGGCCTTTCCTTTTTTTCAAGAATCTGAAATTTTCCGAAATATTCGGAAGGCAGGAATGATACCTATTGTTCGAATCTGTGGAACCTACACTTTCAGAAACTGCAAACCGATTTGAAATAAAAAATTCCTACGATTTTTAATCGACGATTTACTTTTTATTTTTTTTCCACTTTTTTTTTCTCTCGTTTTTTATAAGTAAAATTGCAGGAGGCGTCGGAATCGAGAAACGGCAGTCATATTTGGAATCAGCAGGTCATTTCCATGGAGAATATCATTAAGATTAGCCGATTCTCGACAAATAATTTTTTCGCCCAAAAAAATGAAAAGGGGTACCCCTTTCCTTTTATTCAAAAATCTGAAATTTTCCGAAATATTCGGAAGGCAGGAATGATACCTATTGTTCGAATCTGTGGAACCTACACTTTCAGAAACTGCAAACCGATTTGAAATAAAAAATTCCTACGATTTTTAATCGACGATTTACTTTTTATTTTTTTTCCACTTTTTTTTTCTCTCGTTTTTTATAAGTAAAATCGAAGGAGGCGTCGGAATCGAGAAAAGGCAGTCATATTTGGAATCAGCAGGTCATTTCCATGGAGAATATCATTAAGATTATCCGATTCTCGACAAAAAATTTTTTCGCCCAAAAAAATGAGAAGGGGTACCCCTTTCCTTTTTTTCAAAAATCTGAAATTTTCCGAAATATTCGGAAGGCAGGAATGATACCTATTGTTCGAATCTGTGGAACCTACACTTTCAGAAACTGCAAACCGATTTGAAATAAAAAATTCCTACGATTTTTAATCGACGATTTACTTTTTATTTTTTTTCCACTTTTTTTTTCTCTCGTTTTTTATAAGTAAAATCGCAGGAGGCGTCGGAATCGAGAAACGGCAGTCATATTTGGAATCAGCAGGTCATTTCCATGGAGAATATCATTAAGATTATCCGATTCTCGACAAAAAATTTTTTCGCCCAAAAAAATGAGAAGGGGTACCCCTTTCCTTTTTTTCAAAAATCTGAAATTTTCCGAAATATTCGGAAGGCAGGAATGATACCTATTGTTCGAATCTGTGGAACCTACACTTTCAGAAACTGCAAACCGATTTGAAATAAAAAATTCCTACGATTTTTAATCGACGATTTACTTTTTATTTTTTTTCCACTTTTTTTTTCTCTCGTTTTTTATAAGTAAAATCGCAGGAGGCGTCGGAATCGAGAAACGGCAGTCATATTTGGAATCAGCAGGTCATTTCCATGGAGAATATCATTAAGATTATCCGATTCTCGACAAAAAATTTTTTCGCCCAAAAAAATGAGAAGGGGTACCCCTTTCCTTTTTTTCAAAAATCTGAAATTTTCCGAAATATCCGGAATTCAGGAATGATACCTATTGTTCGAATCTGTGGAACCTACACTTTCAGAAACTGCAAACCGATTTGAAATAAAAAATTCCTACGATTTTTAATCGACGATTTACTTTTTATTTTTTTTCCACTTTTTTTTTCTCTCGTTTTTTATAAGTAAAATCGCAGGAGGCGTCGGAATCGAGAAAAGGCAGTCATATTTGGAATCAGCAGGTCATTTCCATGGAGAATATCATTCAGATTATCCGATTCTCGACAAAAAATTTTTTCGCCCAAAAAAATGAGAAGGGCCTTTCCTTTTTTTCAAGAATCTGAAATTTTCCGAAATATTCGGAAGGCAGGAATGATACCTATTGTTCGAATCTGTGGAACCTACACTTTCAGAAACTGCAAACCGATTTGAAATAAAAAATTCCTACGATTTTTAATCGACGATTTACTTTTTATTTTTTTTCCACTTTTTTTTTCTCTCGTTTTTTATAAGTAAAATTGCAGGAGGCGTCGGAATCGAGAAACGGCAGTCATATTTGGAATCAGCAGGTCATTTCCATGGAGAATATCATTAAGATTAGCCGATTCTCGACAAATAATTTTTTCGCCCAAAAAAATGAAAAGGGGTACCCCTTTCCTTTTTTTCAAAAATCTGAAATTTTCCGAAATATTCGGAAGGCAGGAATGATACCTATTGTTCGAATCTGTGGAACCTACACTTTCAGAAACTGCAAACCGATTTGAAATAAAAAATTCCTACGATTTTTAATCGACGATTTACTTTTTATTTTTTTTCCACTTTTTTTTTCTCTCGTTTTTTATAAGTAAAATCGAAGGAGGCGTCGGAATCGAGAAAAGGCAGTCATATTTGGAATCAGCAGGTCATTTCCATGGAGAATATCATTAAGATTATCCGATTCTCGACAAAAAATTTTTTCGCCCAAAAAAATGAGAAGGGGTACCCCTTTCCTTTTTTTCAAAAATCTGAAATTTTCCGAAATATTCGGAAGGCAGGAATGATACCTATTGTTCGAATCTGTGGAACCTACACTTTCAGAAACTGCAAACCGATTTGAAATAAAAAATTCCTACGATTTTTAATCGACGATTTACTTTTTATTTTTTTTCCACTTTTTTTTTCTCTCGTTTTTTATAAGTAAAATCGCAGGAGGCGTCGGAATCGAGAAACGGCAGTCATATTTGGAATCAGCAGGTCATTTCCATGGAGAATATCATTAAGATTATCCGATTCTCGACAAAAAATTTTTTCGCCCAAAAAAATGAGAAGGGGTACCCCTTTCCTTTTTTTCAAAAATTTGAAATTTTCCGAAATATTCGGAAGGCAGGAATGATACCTATTGTTCGAATCTGTGGAACCTACACTTTCAGAAACTGCAAACCGATTTGAAATAAAAAATTCCTACGATTTTTAATCGACGATTTACTTTTTATTTTTTTTCCACTTTTTTTTTCTCTCGTTTTTTATAAGTAAAATCGCAGGAGGCGTCGGAATCGAGAAAAGGCATTCATATTTGGAATCAGCAGGTCATTTCCATGGAGAATATCATTCAGATTATCCGATTCTCGACAAAAAATTTTTTCGCCCAAAAAAATGAGAAGGGCCTTTCCTTTTTTTCAAGAATCTGAAATTTTCCGAAATATTCGGAAGGCAGGAATGATACCTATTGTTCGAATCTGTGGAACCTACACTTTCAGAAACTGCAAACCGATTTGAAATAAAAAATTCCTACGATTTTTAATCGACGATTTACTTTTTATTTTTTTTCCACTTTTTTTTTCTCTCGTTTTTTATAAGTAAAATCGCAGGAGGCGTCGGAATCGAGAAACGGCAGTCATATTTGGAATCAGCAGGTCATTTCCATGGAGAATATCATTAAGATTATCCGATTCTCGACAAAAAATTTTTTCGCCCAAAAAAATGAGAAGGGGTACCCCTTTCCTTTTTTTCAAAAATCTGAAATTTTCCGAAATATTCGGAAGGCAGGAATGATACCTATTGTTCGAATCTGTGGAACCCACACTTTCAGAAACTGCAAACCGATTTGAAATAAAAAATTCCTACGATTTTTAATCGACGATTTACTTTTTATTTTTTTTCCACTTTTTTTTTCTCTCGTTTTTTATAAGTAAAATCGCAGGAGGCGTCGGAATCGAGAAACGGCAGTCATATTTGGAATCAGCAGGTCATTTCCATGGAGAATCTCATTAAGATTATCCGATTCTCGACAAAAAATTTTTTCGCCCAAAAAAATGAGAACCCCTTTCCTTTTTTTCAAAAATCTGAAATTTTCCGAAATATTCGAAAGGCAGGAATGATACCTATTGTTCGAATCTGTGGAACCTACACTTTCAGAAACTGCAAACCGATTTGAAATAAAAAATTCCTACGATTTTTAATCGACGATTTACTTTTTATTTTTTTTCCACTTTTTTTTTCTCTCGTTTTTTATAAGTAAAATCGCAGGAGGCGTCGGAATCGAGGAAAGGCAGTCATATTTGGAATCAGCAGGTCATTTCCATGGAGAATATCATTCAGATTATCCGATTCTCGACAAAAAATTTTTTCGCCCAAAAAAATGAGAAGGGGTACCCCTTTCCTTTTTTTCAAGAATCTGAAATTTTCCGAAATATTCGGAAGGCAGGAATGATACCTATTGTTCGAATCTGTGGAACCTACACTTTCAGAAACTGCAAACCGATTTGAAATAAAAAATTCCTACGATTTTTAATCGACGATTTACTTTTTATTTTTTTTCCACTTTTTTTTTCTCTCGTTTTTTATAAGTAAAATTGCAGGAGGCGTCGGAATCGAGAAACGGCAGTCATATTTGGAATCAGCAGGTCATTTCCATGGAGAATATCATTAAGATTATCCGATTCTCGACAAAAAAATTTTTCGCCCAAAAAAATGAGAAGGGGTACCCCTTTCCTTTTTTTCAAAAATCTGAAATTTTCCGAAATATTCGGAAGGCAGGAATGATACCTATTGTTCGAATCTGTGGAACCTACACTTTCAGAAACTGCAAAGCGATTTGAAATAAAACATTCCTACGATTTTTAATCGACGATTTACTTTTTATTTTTTTTCCACTTTTTTTTTCTCTCGTTTTTTATAAGTAAAATCGCAGGAGGCGTCGGAATCGAGAAACGGCAGTCATATTTGGAATCAGCAGGTCATTTCCATGGAGAATATCATTAAGATTATCCGATTCTCGACAAAAAATTTTTTCGCCCAAAAAAATGAGAAGGGGTACCCCTTTCCTTTTTTTCAAAAATCTGAAATTTTCCGAAATATTCGGAAGGCAGGAATGATACCTATTGTTCGAATCTGTGGAACCTACACTTTCAGAAACTGCAAACCGATTTGAAATAAAAAATTCCTACGATTTTTAATCGACGATTTACTTTTTATTTTTTTTCCACTTTTTTTTTCTCTCGTTTTTTATAAGTAAAATCGCAGGAGGCGTCGGAATCGAGAAAAGGCAGTCATATTTGGAATCAGCAGGTCATTTCCATGGAGAATATCATTCAGATTATCCGATTCTCGACAAAAAATTTTTTCGCCCAAAAAAATGAAAAGGGCCTTTCCTTTTTTTCAAGAATCTGAAATTTTCCGAAATATTCGGAAGGCAGGAATGATACCTATTGTTCGAATCTGTGGAACCTACACTTTCAGAAACTGCAAACCGATTTGAAATAAAAAATTCCTACGATTTTTAATCGACGATTTACTTTTTATTTTTTTTCCACTTTTTTTTTCTCTCGTTTTTTATAAGTAAAATTGCAGGAGGCGTCGGAATCGAGAAACGGCAGTCATATTTGGAATCAGCAGGTCATTTCCATGGAGAATATCATTAAGATTATCCGATTCTCGACAAATAATTTTTTCGCCCAAAAAAATGAAAAGGGGTACCCCTTTCCTTTTTTTCAAAAATCTGAAATTTTCCGAAATATTCGGAAGGCAGGAATGATACCTATTGTTCGAATCTGTGGAACCTACACTTTCAGAAACTGCAAACCGATTTGAAATAAAAAATTCCTACGATTTTTAATCGACGATTTACTTTTTATTTTTTTTCCACTTTTTTTTTCTCTCGTTTTTTATAAGTAAAATCGAAGGAGGCGTCGGAATCGAGAAAAGGCAGTCATATTTGGAATCAGCAGGTCATTTCCATGGAGAATATCATTAAGATTATCCGATTCTCGACAAAAAATTTTTTCGCCCAAAAAAATGAGAACCCCTTTCCTTTTTTTCAAAAATCTGAAATTTTCCGAAATATTCGAAAGGCAGGAATGATACCTATTGTTCGAATCTGTGGAACCTACACTTTCAGAAACTGCAAACCGATTTGAAATAAAAAATTCCTACGATTTTTAATCGACGATTTACTTTTTATTTTTTTTCCACTTTTTTTTTCTCTCGTTTTTTATAAGTAAAATCGCAGGAGGCGTCGGAATCGAGAAACGGCCGTCATATTTGGAATCAGCAGGTCATTTCCATGGAGAATATCATTAAGATTATCCGATTCTCGACAAAAAATTTTTTCGCCCAAAAAAATGAGAAGGGGTACCCCTTTCCTTTTTTTCAAAAATCTGAAATTTTCCGAAATATTCGGAAGGCAGGAATGATACCTATTGTTCGAATCTGTGGAACCTACACTTTCAGAAACTGCAAACCGATTTGAAATAAAAAATTCCTACGATTTTTAATCGACGATTTACTTTTTATTTTTTTTCCACTTTTTTTTTCTCTCGTTTTTTATAAGTAAAATCGCAGGAGGCGTCGGAATCGAGAAACGGCAGTCATATTTGGAATCAGCAGGTCATTTCCATGGAGAATATCATTAAGATTATCCGATTCTCGACAAAAAATTTTTTCGCCCAAAAAAATGAGAAGGGGTACCCCTTTCCTTTTTTTCAAAAATCTGAAATTTTCCGAAATATTCGGAAGGCAGGAATGATACCTATTGTTCGAATCTGTGGAACCTACACTTTCAGAAACTGCAAACCGATTTGAAATAAAAAATTCCTACGATTTTTAATCGACGATTTACTTTTTATTTTTTTTCCACTTTTTTTTTCTCTCGTTTTTTATAAGTAAAATCGCAGGAGGCGTCGGAATCGAGAAACGGCAGTCATATTTGGAATCAGCAGGTCATTTCCATGGAGAATATCATTAAGATTATCCGATTCTCGACAAAAAATTTTTTCGCCCAAAAAAATGAGAAGGGGTACCCCTTTCCTTTTTTTCAAAAATCTGAAATTTTCCGAAATATTCGGAAGGCAGGAATGATACCTATTGTTCGAATCTGTGGAACCTACACTTTCAGAAACTGCAAACCGATTTGAAATAAAAAATTCCTACGATTTTTAATCGACGATTTACTTTTTATTTTTTTTCCACTTTTTTTTTCTCTCGTTTTTTATAAGTAAAATCGCAGGAGGCGTCGGAATCGAGAAACGGCAGTCATATTTGGAATCAGCAGGTCATTTCCATGGAGAATATCATTAAGATTATCCGATTCTCGACAAAAAATTTTTTCGCCCAAAAAAATGAGAAGGGGTACCCCTTTCCTTTTTTTCAAAAATTTGAAATTTTCCGAAATATTCGGAAGGCAGGAATGATACCTATTGTTCGAATCTGTGGAACCTACACTTTCAGAAACTGCAAACCGATTTGAAATAAAAAATTCCTACGATTTTTAATCGACGATTTACTTTTTATTTTTTTTCCACTTTTTTTTTCTCTCGTTTTTTATAAGTAAAATCGCAGGAGGCGTCGGAATCGAGAAAAGGCAGTCATATTTGGAATCAGCAGGTCATTTCCATGGAGAATATCATTCAGATTATCCGATTCTCGACAAAAAATTTTTTCGCCCAAAAAAATGAGAAGGGCCTTTCCTTTTTTTCAAGAATCTGAAATTTTCCGAAATATTCGGAAGGCAGGAATGATACCTATTGTTCGAATCTGTGGAACCTACACTTTCAGAAACTGCAAACCGATTTGAAATAAAAAATTCCTACGATTTTTAATCGACGATTTACTTTTTATTTTTTTTCCACTTTTTTTTTCTCTCGTTTTTTATAAGTAAAATTGCAGGAGGCGTCGGAATCGAGAAACGGCAGTCATATTTGGAATCAGCAGGTCATTTCCATGGAGAATATCATTAAGATTATCCGATTCTCGACAAATAATTTTTTCGCCCAAAAAAATGAGAAGGGGTACCCCTTTCCTTTTTTTCAAAAATCTGAAATTTTCCGAAATATTCGGAAGGCAGGAATGATACCTATTGTTCGAATCTGTGGAACCTACACTTTCAGAAACTGCAAACCGATTTGAAATAAAAAATTCCTACGATTTTTAATCGACGATTTACTTTTTATTTTTTTTCCACTTTTTTTTTCTCTCGTTTTTTATAAGTAAAATCGCAGGAGGCGTCGGAATCGAGAAACGGCAGTCATATTTGGAATCAGCAGGTCATTTCCATGGAGAATATCATTAAGATTATCCGATTCTCGACAAAAAATTTTTTCGCCCAAAAAAATGAGAAGGGGTACCCCTTTCCTTTTTTTCAAAAATTTGAAATTTTCCGAAATATTCGGAAGGCAGGAATGATACCTATTGTTCGAATCTGTGGAACCTACACTTTCAGAAACTGCAAACCGATTTGAAATAAAAAATTCCTACGATTTTTAATCGACGATTTACTTTTTATTTTTTTTCCACTTTTTTTTTCTCTCGTTTTTTATAAGTAAAATCGCAGGAGGCGTCGGAATCGAGAAACGGCAGTCATATTTGGAATCAGCAGGTCATTTCCATGGAGAATATCATTAAGATTATCCGATTCTCGACAAAAAATTTTTTCGCCCAAAAAAATGAGAAGGGGTACCCCTTTCCTTTTTTTCAAAAATCTGAAATTTTCCGAAATATTCGGAAGGCAGGAATGATACCTATTGTTCGAATCTGTGGAACCTACACTTTCAGAAACTGCAAACCGATTTGAAATAAAAAATTCCTACGATTTTTAATCGACGATTTACTTTTTATTTTTTTTCCACTTTTTTTTTCTCTCGTTTTTTATAAGTAAAATCGCAGGAGGCGTCGGAATCGAGAAAAGGCAGTCATATTTGGAATCAGCAGGTCATTTCCATGGAGAATATCATTCAGATTATCCGATTCTCGACAAAAAATTTTTTCGCCCAAAAAAATGAGAAGGGCCTTTCCTTTTTTTCAAGAATCTGAAATTTTCCGAAATATTCGGAAGGCAGGAATGATACCTATTGTTCGAAACTGTGGAACCTACACTTTCAGAAACTGCAAACCGATTTGAAATAAAAAATTCCTACGATTTTTAATCGACGATTTACTTTTTATTTTTTTTCCACTTTTTTTTTCTCTCGTTTTTTATAAGTAAAATTGCAGGAGGCGTCGGAATCGAGAAACGGCAGTCATATTTGGAATCAGCAGGTCATTTCCATGGAGAATATCATTAAGATTATCCGATTCTCGACAAATAATTTTTTCGCCCAAAAAAATGAGAAGGGGTACCCCTTTCCTTTTTTTCAAAAATCTGAAATTTTCCGAAATATTCGGAAGGCAGGAATGATACCTATTGTTCGAATCTGTGGAACCTACACTTTCAGAAACTGCAAACCGATTTGAAATAAAAAATTCCTACGATTTTTAATCGACGATTTACTTTTTATTTTTTTTCCACTTTTTTTTTCTCTCGTTTTTTATAAGTAAAATCGAAGGAGGCGTCGGAATCGAGAAAAGGCAGTCATATTTGGAATCAGCAGGTCATTTCCATGGAGAATATCATTAAGATTATCCGATTCTCGACAAAAAATTTTTTCGCCCAAAAAAATGAGAAGGGGAATCGAGAAACGGCAGTCATATTTGGAATCAGCAGGTCATTTCCATGGAGAATATCATTAAGATTATCCGATTCTCGACAAATAATTTTTTCGCCCAAAAAAATGAGAAGGGGTACCCCTTTCCTTTTTTTCAAAAATCTGAAATTTTCCGAAATATTCGGAAGGCAGGAATGATACCTATTGTTCGAATCTGTGGAACCTACACTTTCAGAAACTGCAAACCGATTTGAAATAAAAAATTCCTACGATTTTTAATCGACGATTTACTTTTTATTTTTTTTCCACTTTTTTTTTCTCTCGTTTTTTATAAGTAAAATCGAAGGAGGCGTCGGAATCGAGAAAAGGCAGTCATATTTGGAATCAGCAGGTCATTTCCATGGAGAATATCATTAAGATTATCCGATTCTCGACAAAAAATTTTTTCGCCCAAAAAAATGAGAAGGGGTACCCCTTTCCTTTTTTTCAAAAATCTGAAATTTTCCGAAATATTCGGAAGGCAGGAATGATACCTATTGTTCGAATCTGTGGAACCTACACTTTCAGAAACTGCAAACCGATTTGAAATAAAAAATTCCTACGATTTTTAATCGACGATTTACTTTTTATTTTTTTTCCACTTTTTTTTTCTCTCGTTTTTTATAAGTAAAATCGCAGGAGGCGTTGGAATCGAGAAACGGCAGCCATATTTGGAATCAGCAGGTCATTTCCATGGAGAATATCATTAAGATTATCCGATTCTCGACAAAAAAATTTTTCGCCAAAAAAAATGAGAAGGGGTACCCCTTTCCTTTTTTTCAAAAATCTGAAATTTTCCGAAATATTCGGAAGGCAGGAATGATACCTATTGTTCGAATCTGTGGAACCTACACTTTCAGAAACTGCAAACCGATTTGAAATAAAAAATTCCTACGATTTTTAATCGACGATTTACTTTTTATTTTTTTTCCACTTTTTTTTTCTCTCGTTTTTCATAAGTAAAATCGCAGGAGGCGTCGGAATCGAGAAACGGCAGTCATATTTGGAATCAGCAGGTCATTTCCATGGAGAATATCATTAAGATTATCCGATTCTCGACAAAAAAATTTTTCGCCAAAAAAAATGAGAAGGGGTACCCCTTTCCTTTTTTTCAAAAATCTGAAATTTTCCGAAATATTCGGAAGGCAGGAATGATACCTATTGTTCGAATCTGTGGAACCTACACTTTCAGAAACTGCAAACCGATTTGAAATAAAAAATTCCTACGATTTTTAATCGACGATTTACTTTTTATTTTTTTTCCACTTTTTTTTTCTCTCGTTTTTTATAAGTAAAATCGCAGGAGGCGTCGGAATCGAGAAACGGCCGTCATATTTGGAATCAGCAGGTCATTTCCATGGAGAATATCATTAAGATTATCCGATTCTCGACAAAAAATTTTTTCGCCCAAAAAAATGAGAAGGGGTACCCCTTTCCTTTTTTTCAAAAATCTGAAATTTTCCGAAATATTCGGAAGGCAGGAATGATACCTATTGTTCGAATCTGTGGAACCTACACTTTCAGAAACTGCAAACCGATTTGAAATAAAAAATTCCTACGATTTTTAATCGACGATTTACTTTTTATTTTTTTTCCACTTTTTTTTTCTCTCGTTTTTTATAAGTAAAATCGCAGGAGGCGTCGGAATCGAGAAACGGCAGTCATATTTGGAATCAGCAGGTCATTTCCATGGAGAATATCATTAAGATTATCCGATTCTCGACAAAAAATTTTTTCGCCCAAAAAAATGAGAAGGGGTACCCCTTTCCTTTTTTTCAAAAATCTGAAATTTTCCGAAATATTCGGAAGGCAGGAATGATACCTATTGTTCGAATCTGTGGAACCTACACTTTCAGAAACTGCAAACCGATTTGAAATAAAAAATTCCTACGATTTTTAATCGACGATTTACTTTTTATTTTTTTTCCACTTTTTTTTTCTCTCGTTTTTTATAAGTAAAATCGCAGGAGGCGTCGGAATCGAGAAACGGCAGTCATATTTGGAATCAGCAGGTCATTTCCATGGAGAATATCATTAAGATTATCCGATTCTCGACTAAAAATTTTTTCGCCCAAAAAAATGAGAAGGGGTACCCCTTTCCTTTTTTTCAAAAATCTGAAATTTTCCGAAATATTCGGAAGGCAGGAATGATACCTATTGTTCGAATCTGTGGAACCTACACTTTCAGAAACTGCAAACCGATTTGAAATAAAAAATTCCTACGATTTTTAATCGACGATTTACTTTTTATTTTTTTTCCACTTTTTTTTTCACTCGTTTTTTATAAGTAAAATCGCAGGAGGCGTCGGAATCGAGAAACGGCAGTCATATTTGGAATCAGCAGGTCATTTCCATGGAGAATATCATTAAGATTATCCGATTCTCGACAAAAAATTTTTTCGCCCAAAAAAATGAGAAGGGGTACCCCTTTCCTTTTTTTCAAAAATCTGAAATTTTCCGAAATATTCGGAAGGCAGGAATGATACCTATTGTTCGAATCTGTGGAACCTACACTTTCAGAAACTGCAAACCGATTTGAAATAAAAAATTCCTACGATTTTTAATCGACGATTTACTTTTTATTTTTTTTCCACTTTTTTTTTCTCTCGTTTTTTATAAGTAAAATCGCAGGAGGCGTCGGAATCGAGAAACGGCAGTCATATTTGGAATCAGCAGGTCATTTCCATGGAGAATATCATTAAGATTATCCGATTCTCGACAAAAAATTTTTTCGCCCAAAAAAATGAGAAGGGGTACCCCTTTCCTTTTTTTCAAAAATCTGAAATTTTCCGAAATATTCGGAAGGCAGGAATGATACCTATTGTTCGAATCTGTGGAACCTACACTTTCAGAAACTGCAAACCGATTTGAAATAAAAAATTCCTACGATTTTTAATCGACGATTTACTTTTTATTTTTTTTCCACTTTTTTTTTCTCTCGTTTTTTATAAGTAAAATCGCAGGAGGCGTCGGAATCGAGAAACGGCAGTCATATTTGGAATCAGCAGGTCATTTCCATGGAGAATATCATTAAGATTATCCGATTCTCGACAAATAATTTTTTCGCCCAAAAAAATGAGAAGGGGTACCCCTTTCCTTTTTTTCAAAAATCTGAAATTTTCCGAAATATTCGGAAGGCAGGAATGATACCTATTGTTCGAATCTGTGGAACCTACACTTTCAGAAACTGCAAACCGATTTGAAATAAAAAATTCCTACGATTTTTAATCGACGATTTACTTTTTATTTTTTTTCCACTTTTTTTTTCTCTCGTTTTTTATAAGTAAAATCGAAGGAGGTGTCGGAATCGAGAAAAGGCAGTCATATTTGGAATCAGCAGGTCATTTCCATGGAGAATATCATTAAGATTATCCGATTCTCGACAAAAAATTTTTTCGCCCAAAAAAATGAGAAGGGGAATCGAGAAACGGCAGTCATATTTGGAATCAGCAGGTCATTTCCATGGAGAATATCATTAAGATTATCCGATTCTCGACAAATAATTTTTTCGCCCAAAAAAATGAGAAGGGGTACCCCTTTCCTTTTTTTCAAAAATCTGAAATTTTCCGAAATATTCGGAAGGCAGGAATGATACCTATTGTTCGAATCTGTGGAACCTACACTTTCAGAAACTGCAAACCGATTTGAAATAAAAAATTCCTACGATTTTTAATCGACGATTTACTTTTTATTTTTTTTCCACTTTTTTTTTCTCTCGTTTTTTATAAGTAAAATCGAAGGAGGCGTCGGAATCGAGAAAAGGCAGTCATATTTGGAATCAGCAGGTCATTTCCATGGAGAATATCATTAAGATTATCCGATTCTCGACAAAAAATTTTTTCGCCCAAAAAAATGAGAAGGGGTACCCCTTTCCTTTTTTTCAAAAATCTGAAATTTTCCGAAATATTCGGAAGGCAGGAATGATACCTATTGTTCGAATCTGTGGAACCTACACTTTCAGAAACTGCAAACCGATTTGAAATAAAAAATTCCTACGATTTTTAATCGACGATTTACTTTTTATTTTTTTTCCACTTTTTTTTTCTCTCGTTTTTTATAAGTAAAATCGCAGGAGGCGTCGGAATCGAGAAACGGCAGTCATATTTGGAATCAGCAGGTCATTTCCATGGAGAATATCATTGAGATTATCCGATTCTCGACAAAAAATTTTTTCGCCCAAAAAAATGAGAAGGGGTACCCCTTTCCTTTTTTTCAAAAATCTGAAATTTTCCGAAATATTCGGAAGGCAGGAATGATACCTATTGTTCGAATCTGTGGAACCTACACTTTCAGAAACTGCGAACCGATTTGAAATAAAAAATTCCTACGATTTTTAATCGACGATTTACTTTTTATTTTTTTTCCACTTTTTTTTTCTCTCGTTTTTTATAAGTAAAATCGCAGGAGGCGTCGGAATCGAGAAACGGCAGTCATATTTGGAATCAGCAGGTCATTTCCATGGAGAATATCATTAAGATTATCCGATTCTCGACAAAAAATTTTTTCGCCCAAAAAAATGAGAAGGGGTACCCCTTTCCTTTTTTTCCAAAATCTGAAATTTTCCGAAATATTCGGAAGGCAGGAATGATACCTATTGTTCGAATCTGTGGAACCTACACTTTCAGAAACTGCAAACCGATTTGAAATAAAAAATTCCTACGATTTTTAATCGACGATTTACTTTTTATTTTTTTTCCACTTTTTTTTTCTCTCGTTTTTTATAAGTAAAATCGCAGGAGGCGTCGGAATCGAGAAACGGCAGTCATATTTGGAATCAGCAGGTCATTTCCATGGAGAATATCATTAAGATTATCCGATTCTCGACAAAAAATTTTTTCGCCCAAAAAAATGAGAAGGGGTACCCCTTTCCTTTTTTTCAAAAATCTGAAATTTTCCGAAATATTCGGAAGGCAGGAATGATACCTATTGTTCGAATCTGTGGAACCTACACTTTCAGAAACTGCAAACCGATTTGAAATAAAAAATTCCTACGATTTTTAATCGACGATTTACTTTTTATTTTTTTTCCACTTTTTTTTTCTCTCGTTTTTTATAAGTAAAATCGCAGGAGGCGTCGGAATCGAGAAAAGGCAGTCATATTTGGAATCAGCAGGTCATTTCCATGGAGAATATCATTCAGATTATCCGATTCTCGACAAAAAATTTTTTCGCCCAAAAAAATGAGAAGGGCCTTTCCTTTTTTTCAAGAATCTGAAATTTTCCGAAATATTCGGAAGGCAGGAATGATACCTATTGTTCGAATCTGTGGAACCTACACTTTCAGAAACTGCAAACCGATTTGAAATAAAAAATTCCTACGATTTTTAATCGACGATTTACTTTTTATTTTTTTTCCACTTTTTTTTTCTCTCGTTTTTTATAAGTAAAATTGCAGGAGGCGTCGGAATCGAGAAACGGCAGTCATATTTGGAATCAGCAGGTCATTTCCATGGAGAATATCATTAAGATTAGCCGATTCTCGACAAATAATTTTTTCGCCCAAAAAAATGAAAAGGGGTACCCCTTTCCTTTTTTTCAAAAATCTGAAATTTTCCGAAATATTCGGAAGGCAGGAATGATACCTATTGTTCGAATCTGTGGAACCTACACTTTCAGAAACTGCAAACCGATTTGAAATAAAAAATTCCTACGATTTTTAATCGACGATTTACTTTTTATTTTTTTTCCACTTTTTTTTTCTCTCGTTTTTTATAAGTAAAATCGAAGGAGGCGTCGGAATCGAGAAAAGGCAGTCATATTTGGAATCAGCAGGTCATTTCCATGGAGAATATCATTAAGATTATCCGATTCTCGACAAAAAATTTTTTCGCCCAAAAAAATGAGAAGGGGTACCCCTTTCCTTTTTTTCAAAAATCTGAAATTTTCCGAAATATTCGGAAGGCAGGAATGATACCTATTGTTCGAATCTGTGGAACCTACACTTTCAGAAACTGCAAACCGATTTGAAATAAAAAATTCCTACGATTTTTAATCGACGATTTACTTTTTATTTTTTTTCCACTTTTTTTTTCTCTCGTTTTTTATAAGTAAAATCGCAGGAGGCGTCGGAATCGAGAAACGGCAGTCATATTTGGAATCAGCAGGTCATTTCCATGGAGAATATCATTAAGATTATCCGATTCTCGACAAAAAATTTTTTCGCCCAAAAAAATGAGAAGGGGTACCCCTTTCCTTTTTTTCAAAAATCTGAAATTTTCCGAAATATTCGGAAGGCAGGAATGATACCTATTGTTCGAATCTGTGGAACCTACACTTTCAGAAACTGCAAACCGATTTGAAATAAAAAATTCCTACGATTTTTAATCGACGATTTACTTTTTATTTTTTTTCCACTTTTTTTTTCTCTCGTTTTTTATAAGTAAAATCGCAGGAGGCGTCGGAATCGAGAAACGGCAGTCATATTTGGAATCAGCAGGTCATTTCCATGGAGAATATCATTAAGATTATCCGATTCTCGACAAAAAATTTTTTCGCCCAAAAAAATGAGAAGGGGTACCCCTTTCCTTTTTTTCAAAAATCTGAAATTTTCCGAAATATCCGGAATTCAGGAATGATACCTATTGTTCGAATCTGTGGAACCTACACTTTCAGAAACTGCAAACCGATTTGAAATAAAAAATTCCTACGATTTTTAATCGACGATTTACTTTTTATTTTTTTTCCACTTTTTTTTTCTCTCGTTTTTTATAAGTAAAATCGCAGGAGGCGTCGGAATCGAGAAAAGGCAGTCATATTTGGAATCAGCAGGTCATTTCCATGGAGAATATCATTCAGATTATCCGATTCTCGACAAAAAATTTTTTCGCCCAAAAAAATGAGAAGGGCCTTTCCTTTTTTTCAAGAATCTGAAATTTTCCGAAATATTCGGAAGGCAGGAATGATACCTATTGTTCGAATCTGTGGAACCTACACTTTCAGAAACTGCAAACCGATTTGAAATAAAAAATTCCTACGATTTTTAATCGACGATTTACTTTTTATTTTTTTTCCACTTTTTTTTTCTCTCGTTTTTTATAAGTAAAATTGCAGGAGGCGTCGGAATCGAGAAACGGCAGTCATATTTGGAATCAGCAGGTCATTTCCATGGAGAATATCATTAAGATTAGCCGATTCTCGACAAATAATTTTTTCGCCCAAAAAAATGAAAAGGGGTACCCCTTTCCTTTTTTTCAAAAATCTGAAATTTTCCGAAATATTCGGAAGGCAGGAATGATACCTATTGTTCGAATCTGTGGAACCTACACTTTCAGAAACTGCAAACCGATTTGAAATAAAAAATTCCTACGATTTTTAATCGACGATTTACTTTTTATTTTTTTTCCACTTTTTTTTTCTCTCGTTTTTTATAAGTAAAATCGAAGGAGGCGTCGGAATCGAGAAAAGGCAGTCATATTTGGAATCAGCAGGTCATTTCCATGGAGAATATCATTAAGATTATCCGATTCTCGACAAAAAATTTTTTCGCCCAAAAAAATGAGAAGGGGTACCCCTTTCCTTTTTTTCAAAAATCTGAAATTTTCCGAAATATTCGGAAGGCAGGAATGATACCTATTGTTCGAATCTGTGGAACCTACACTTTCAGAAACTGCAAACCGATTTGAAATAAAAAATTCCTACGATTTTTAATCGACGATTTACTTTTTATTTTTTTTCCACTTTTTTTTTCTCTCGTTTTTTATAAGTAAAATCGCAGGAGGCGTCGGAATCGAGAAACGGCAGTCATATTTGGAATCAGCAGGTCATTTCCATGGAGAATATCATTAAGATTATCCGATTCTCGACAAAAAAATTTTTCGCCCAAAAAAATGAGAAGGGGTACCCCTTTCCTTTTTTTCAAAAATTTGAAATTTTCCGAAATATTCGGAAGGCAGGAATGATACCTATTGTTCGAATCTGTGGAACCTACACTTTCAGAAACTGCAAACCGATTTGAAATAAAAAATTCCTACGATTTTTAATCGACGATTTACTTTTTATTTTTTTTCCACTTTTTTTTTCTCTCGTTTTTTATAAGTAAAATCGCAGGAGGCGTCGGAATCGAGAAAAGGCAGTCATATTTGGAATCAGCAGGTCATTTCCATGGAGAATATCATTCAGATTATCCGATTCTCGACAAAAAATTTTTTCGCCCAAAAAAATGAGAAGGGCCTTTCCTTTTTTTCAAGAATCTGAAATTTTCCGAAATATTCGGAAGGCAGGAATGATACCTATTGTTCGAATCTGTGGAACCTACACTTTCAGAAACTGCAAACCGATTTGAAATAAAAAATTCCTACGATTTTTAATCGACGATTTACTTTTTATTTTTTTTCCACTTTTTTTTTCTCTCGTTTTTTATAAGTAAAATTGCAGGAGGCGTCGGAATCGAGAAACGGCAGTCATATTTGGAATCAGCAGGTCATTTCCATGGAGAATATCATTAAGATTAGCCGATTCTCGACAAATAATTTTTTCGCCCAAAAAAATGAAAAGGGGTACCCCTTTCCTTTTTTTCAAAAATCTGAAATTTTCCGAAATATTCGGAAGGCAGGAATGATACCTATTGTTCGAATCTGTGGAACCTACACTTTCAGAAACTGCAAACCGATTTGAAATAAAAAATTCCTACGATTTTTAATCGACGATTTACTTTTTATTTTTTTTCCACTTTTTTTTTCTCTCGTTTTTTATAAGTAAAATCGAAGGAGGCGTCGGAATCGAGAAAAGGCAGTCATATTTGGAATCAGCAGGTCATTTCCATGGAGAATATCATTAAGATTAGCCGATTCTCGACAAATAATTTTTTCGCCCAAAAAAATGAAAAGGGGTACCCCTTTCCTTTTTTTCAAAAATCTGAAATTTTCCGAAATATTCGGAAGGCAGGAATGATACCTATTGTTCGAATCTGTGGAACCTACACTTTCAGAAACTGCAAACCGATTTGAAATAAAAAATTCCTACGATTTTTAATCGACGATTTACTTTTTATTTTTTTTCCACTTTTTTTTTCTCTCGTTTTTTATAAGTAAAATCGCAGGAGGCGTCGGAATCGAGAAACGGCAGTCATATTTGGAATCAGCAGGTCATTTCCATGGAGAATCTCATTAAGATTATCCGATTCTCGACAAAAAATTTTTTCGCCCAAAAAAATGAGAACCCCTTTCCTTTTTTTCAAAAATCTGAAATTTTCCGAAATATTCGAAAGGCAGGAATGATACCTATTGTTCGAATCTGTGGAACCTACACTTTCAGAAACTGCAAACCGATTTGAAATAAAAAATTCCTACGATTTTTAATCGACGATTTACTTTTTATTTTTTTTCCACTTTTTTTTTCTCTCGTTTTTTATAAGTAAAATCGCAGGAGGCGTCGGAATCGAGGAAAGGCAGTCATATTTGGAATCAGCAGGTCATTTCCATGGAGAATATCATTCAGATTATCCGATTCTCGACAAAAAATTTTTTCGCCCAAAAAAATGAGAAGGGGTACCCCTTTCCTTTTTTTCAAGAATCTGAAATTTTCCGAAATATTCGGAAGGCAGGAATGATACCTATTGTTCGAATCTGTGGAACCTACACTTTCAGAAACTGCAAACCGATTTGAAATAAAAAATTCCTACGATTTTTAATCGACGATTTACTTTTTATTTTTTTTCCACTTTTTTTTTCTCTCGTTTTTTATAAGTAAAATTGCAGGAGGCGTCGGAATCGAGAAACGGCAGTCATATTTGGAATCAGCAGGTCATTTCCATGGAGAATATCATTAAGATTATCCGATTCTCGACAAAAAAATTTTTCGCCCAAAAAAATGAGAAGGGGTACCCCTTTCCTTTTTTTCAAAAATCTGAAATTTTCCGAAATATTCGGAAGGCAGGAATGATACCTATTGTTCGAATCTGTGGAACCTACACTTTCAGAAACTGCAAACCGATTTGAAATAAAAAATTCCTACGATTTTTAATCGACGATTTACTTTTTATTTTTTTTCCACTTTTTTTTTCTCTCGTTTTTTATAAGTAAAATCGCAGGAGGCGTCGGAATCGAGAAACGGCAGTCATATTTGGAATCAGCAGGTCATTTCCATGGAGAATATCATTAAGATTATCCGATTCTCGACAAAAAATTTTTTCGCCCAAAAAAATGAGAAGGGGTACCCCTTTCCTTTTTTTCAAAAATCTGAAATTTTCCGAAATATTCGGAAGGCAGGAATGATACCTATTGTTCGAATCTGTGGAACCTACACTTTCAGAAACTGCAAACCGATTTGAAATAAAAAATTCCTACGATTTTTAATCGACGATTTACTTTTTATTTTTTTTCCACTTTTTTTTTCTCTCGTTTTTTATAAGTAAAATCGCAGGAGGCGTCGGAATCGAGAAAAGGCAGTCATATTTGGAATCAGCAGGTCATTTCCATGGAGAATATCATTCAGATTATCCGATTCTCGACAAAAAATTTTTTCGCCCAAAAAAATGAAAAGGGCCTTTCCTTTTTTTCAAGAATCTGAAATTTTCCGAAATATTCGGAAGGCAGGAATGATACCTATTGTTCGAATCTGTGGAACCTACACTTTCAGAAACTGCAAACCGATTTGAAATAAAAAATTCCTACGATTTTTAATCGACGATTTACTTTTTATTTTTTTTCCACTTTTTTTTTCTCTCGTTTTTTATAAGTAAAATTGCAGGAGGCGTCGGAATCGAGAAACGGCAGTCATATTTGGAATCAGCAGGTCATTTCCATGGAGAATATCATTAAGATTATCCGATTCTCGACAAATAATTTTTTCGCCCAAAAAAATGAAAAGGGGTACCCCTTTCCTTTTTTTCAAAAATCTGAAATTTTCCGAAATATTCGGAAGGCAGGAATGATACCTATTGTTCGAATCTGTGGAACCTACACTTTCAGAAACTGCAAACCGATTTGAAATAAAAAATTCCTACGATTTTTAATCGACGATTTACTTTTTATTTTTTTTCCACTTTTTTTTTCTCTCGTTTTTTATAAGTAAAATCGAAGGAGGCGTCGGAATCGAGAAAAGGCAGTCATATTTGGAATCAGCAGGTCATTTCCATGGAGAATATCATTAAGATTATCCGATTCTCGACAAAAAATTTTTTCGCCCAAAAAAATGAGAAGGGGTACCCCTTTCCTTTTTTTCAAAAATCTGAAATTTTCCGAAATATTCGGAAGGCAGGAATGATACCTATTGTTCGAATCTGTGGAACCTACACTTTCAGAAACTGCAAACCGATTTGAAATAAAAAATTCCTACGATTTTTAATCGACGATTTACTTTTTATTTTTTTTCCACTTTTTTTTTCTCTCGTTTTTTATAAGTAAAATCGCAGGAGGCGTCGGAATCGAGAAACGGCAGTCATATTTGGAATCAGCAGGTCATTTCCATGGAGAATATCATTAAGATTATCCGATTCTCGACAAAAAATTTTTTCGCCCAAAAAAATGAGAAGGGGTACCCCTTTCCTTTTTTTCAAAAATCTGAAATTTTCCGAAATATTCGGAAGGCAGGAATGATACCTATTGTTCGAATCTGTGGAACCTACACTTTCAGAAACTGCAAACCGATTTGAAATAAAAAATTCCTACGATTTTTAATCGACGATTTACTTTTTATTTTTTTTCCACTTTTTTTTTCTCTCGTTTTTTATAAGTAAAATCGCAGGAGGCGTCGGAATCGAGAAACGGCAGTCATATTCGGAATCAGCAGGTCATTTCCATGGAGAATATCATTAAGATTATCCGATTCTCGACAAAAAATTTTTTCGCCCAAAAAAATGAGAAGGGGTACCCCTTTCCTTTTTTTCAAAAATCTGAAATTTTCCGAAATATTCGGAATTCAGGAATGATACCTATTGTTCGAATCTGTGGAACCTACACTTTCAGAAACTGCAAACCGATTTGAAATAAAAAATTCCTACGATTTTTAATCGACGATTTACTTTTTATTTTTTTTCCACTTTTTTTTTCTCTCGTTTTTTATAAGTAAAATCGCAGGAGGCGTCGGAATCGAGAAAAGGCAGTCATATTTGGAATCAGCAGGTCATTTCCATGGAGAATATCATTCAGATTATCCGATTCTCGACAAAAAATTTTTTCGCCCAAAAAAATGAGAAGGGCCTTTCCTTTTTTTCAAGAATCTGAAATTTTCCGAAATATTCGGAAGGCAGGAATGATACCTATTGTTCGAATCTGTGGAACCTACACTTTCAGAAACTGCAAACCGATTTGAAATAAAAAATTCCTACGATTTTTAATCGACGATTTACTTTTTATTTTTTTTCCACTTTTTTTTTCTCTCGTTTTTTATAAGTAAAATTGCAGGAGGCGTCGGAATCGAGAAACGGCAGTCATATTTGGAATCAGCAGGTCATTTCCATGGAGAATATCATTAAGATTATCCGATTCTCGACAAATAATTTTTTCGCCCAAAAAAATGAAAAGGGGTACCCCTTTCCTTTTTTTCAAAAATCTGAAATTTTCCGAAATATTCGGAAGGCAGGAATGATACCTATTGTTCGAATCTGTGGAACCTACACTTTCAGAAACTGCAAACCGATTTGAAATAAAAAATTCCTACGATTTTTAATCGACGATTTACTTTTTATTTTTTTTCCACTTTGTTTTTCTCTCGTTTTTTATAAGTAAAATCGAAGGAGGCGTCGGAATCGAGAAAAGGCAGTCATATTTGGAATCAGCAGGTCATTTCCATGGAGAATATCATTAAGATTATCCGATTCTCGACAAAAAATTTTTTCGCCCAAAAAAATGAGAAGGGGTACCCCTTTCCTTTTTTTCAAAAATTTGAAATTTTCCGAAATATTCGGAAGGCAGGAATGATACCTATTGTTCGAATCTGTGGAACCTACACTTTCAGAAACTGCAAACCGATTTGAAATAAAAAATTCCTACGATTTTTAATCGACGATTTACTTTTTATTTTTTTTCCACTTTTTTTTTCTCTCGTTTTTTATAAGTAAAATCGCAGGAGGCGTCGGAATCGAGAAAAGGCATTCATATTTGGAATCAGCAGGTCATTTCCATGGAGAATATCATTCAGATTATCCGATTCTCGACAAAAAATTTTTTCGCCCAAAAAAATGAGAAGGGCCTTTCCTTTTTTTCAAGAATCTGAAATTTTCCGAAATATTCGGAAGGCAGGAATGATACCTATTGTTCGAATCTGTGGAACCTACACTTTCAGAAACTGCAAACCGATTTGAAATAAAAAATTCCTACGATTTTTAATCGACGATTTACTTTTTATTTTTTTTCCACTTTTTTTTTCTCTCGTTTTTTATAAGTAAAATCGCAGGAGGCGTCGGAATCGAGAAACGGCAGTCATATTTGGAATCAGCAGGTCATTTCCATGGAGAATATCATTAAGATTATCCGATTCTCGACAAAAAATTTTTTCGCCCAAAAAAATGAGAAGGGGTACCCCTTTCCTTTTTTTCAAAAATCTGAAATTTTCCGAAATATTCGGAAGGCAGGAATGATACCTATTGTTCGAATCTGTGGAACCCACACTTTCAGAAACTGCAAACCGATTTGAAATAAAAAATTCCTACGATTTTTAATCGACGATTTACTTTTTATTTTTTTTCCACTTTTTTTTTCTCTCGTTTTTTATAAGTAAAATCGCAGGAGGCGTCGGAATCGAGAAACGGCAGTCATATTTGGAATCAGCAGGTCATTTCCATGGAGAATCTCATTAAGATTATCCGATTCTCGACAAAAAATTTTTTCGCCCAAAAAAATGAGAACCCCTTTCCTTTTTTTCAAAAATCTGAAATTTTCCGAAATATTCGAAAGGCAGGAATGATACCTATTGTTCGAATCTGTGGAACCTACACTTTCAGAAACTGCAAACCGATTTGAAATAAAAAATTCCTACGATTTTTAATCGACGATTTACTTTTTATTTTTTTTCCACTTTTTTTTTCTCTCGTTTTTTATAAGTAAAATCGCAGGAGGCGTCGGAATCGAGGAAAGGCAGTCATATTTGGAATCAGCAGGTCATTTCCATGGAGAATATCATTCAGATTATCCGATTCTCGACAAAAAATTTTTTCGCCCAAAAAAATGAGAAGGGGTACCCCTTTCCTTTTTTTCAAGAATCTGAAATTTTCCGAAATATTCGGAAGGCAGGAATGATACCTATTGTTCGAATCTGTGGAACCTACACTTTCAGAAACTGCAAACCGATTTGAAATAAAAAATTCCTACGATTTTTAATCGACGATTTACTTTTTATTTTTTTTCCACTTTTTTTTTCTCTCGTTTTTTATAAGTAAAATTGCAGGAGGCGTCGGAATCGAGAAACGGCAGTCATATTTGGAATCAGCAGGTCATTTCCATGGAGAATATCATTAAGATTATCCGATTCTCGACAAATAATTTTTTCGCCCAAAAAAATGAGAAGGGGTACCCCCTTCCTTTTTTTCAAAAATCTGAAATTTTCCGAAATATTCGGAAGGCAGGAATGATACCTATTGTTCGAATCTGTGGAACCTACACTTTCAGAAACTGCAAACCGATTTGAAATAAAAAATTCCTACGATTTTTAATCGACGATTTACTTTTTATTTTTTTTCCACTTTTTTTTTCTCTCGTTTTTTATAAGTAAAATCGAAGGAGGCGTCGGAATCGAGAAAAGGCATTCATATTTGGAATCAGCAGGTCATTTCCATGGAGAATATCATTAAGATTATCCGATTCTCGACAAAAAATTTTTTCGCCCAAAAAAATGAGAAGGGGTACCCCTTTCCTTTTTTTCAAAAATCTGAAATTTTCCGAAATATTCGGAAGGCAGGAATGATACCTATTGTTCGAATCTGTGGAACCTACACTTTCAGAAACTGCAAACCGATTTGAAATAAAAAATTCCTACGATTTTTAATCGACGATTTACTTTTTATTTTTTTTCCACTTTTTTTTTCTCTCGTTTTTTATAAGTAAAATCGCAGGAGGCGTCGGAATCGAGAAACGGCAGTCATATTTGGAATCAGCAGGTCATTTCCATGGAGAATATCATTAAGATTATCCGATTCTCGACAAAAAATTTTTTCGCCCAAAAAAATGAGAAGGGGTACCCCTTTTCTTTTTTTCAAAAATCTGAAATTTTCCGAAATATTCGGAAGGCAGGAATGATACCTATTGTTCGAATCTGTGGAACCTACACTTTCAGAAACTGCAAACCGATTTGAAATAAAAAATTCCTACGATTTTTAATCGACGATTTACTTTTTATTTTTTTTCCACTTTTTTTTTCTCTCGTTTTTTATAAGTAAAATCGCAGGAGGCGTCGGAATCGAGAAAAGGCAGTCATATTTGGAATCAGCAGGTCATTTCCATGGAGAATATCATTCAGATTATCCGATTCTCGACAAAAAATTTTTTCGCCCAAAAAAATGAGAAGGGCCTTTCCTTTTTTTCAAGAATCTGAAATTTTCCGAAATATTCGGAAGGCAGGAATGATACCTATTGTTCGAATCTGTGGAACCTACACTTTCAGAAACTGCAAACCGATTTGAAATAAAAAATTCCTACGATTTTTAATCGACGATTTACTTTTTATTTTTTTTCCACTTTTTTTTTCTCTCGTTTTTTATAAGTAAAATTGCAGGAGGCGTCGGAATCGAGAAACGGCAGTCATATATGGAATCAGCAGGTCATTTCCATGGAGAATATCATTAAGATTATCCGATTCTCGACAAATAATTTTTTCGCCCAAAAAAATGAAAAGGGGTACCCCTTTCCTTTTTTTCAAAAATCTGAAATTTTCCGAAATATTCGGAAGGCAGGAATGATACCTATTGTTCGAATCTGTGGAACCTACACTTTCAGAAACTGCAAACCGATTTGAAATAAAAAATTCCTACGATTTTTAATCGACGATTTACTTTTTATTTTTTTTCCACTTTTTTTTTCTCTCGTTTTTTATAAGTAAAATTGCAGGAGGCGTCGGAATCGAGAAACGGCAGTCATATTTGGAATCAGCAGGTCATTTCCATGGAGAATATCATTAAGATTATCCGATTCTCGACAAATAATTTTTTCGCCCAAAAAAATGAGAAGGGGTACCCCTTTCCTTTTTTTCAAAAATCTGAAATTTTCCGAAATATTCGGAAGGCAGGAATGATACCTATTGTTCGAATCTGTGGAACCTACACTTTCAGAAACTGCAAACCGATTTGAAATAAAAAATTCCTACGATTTTTAATCGACGATTTACTTTTTATTTTTTTTCCACTTTTTTTTTCTCTCGTTTTTTATAAGTAAAATCGCAGGAGGCGTCGGAATCGAGAAACGGCAGTCATATTTGGAATCAGCAGGTCATTTCCATGGAGAATATCATTGAGATTATCCGATTCTCAACAAAAAATTTTTTCGCCCAAAAAAATGAGAAGGGGTACCCCTTTCCTTTTTTTCAAAAATCTGAAATTTTCCGAAATATTCGGAAGGCAGGAATGATACCTATTGTTCGAATCTGTGGAACCTACACTTTCAGAAACTGCAAACCGATTTGAAATAAAAAATTCCTACGATTTTTAATCGACGATTTACTTTTTATTTTTTTTCCACTTTTTTTTTCTCTCGTTTTTTATAAGTAAAATCGCAGGAGGCGTCGGAATCGAGAAAAGGCAGTCATATTTGGAATCAGCAGGTCATTTCCATGGAGAATATCATTAAGATTATCCGATTCTCGACAAAAAATTTTTTCGCCCAAAAAAATGAGAAGGGCCTTTCCTTTTTTTCAAGAATCTGAAATTTTCCGAAATATTCGGAAGGCAGGAATGATACCTATTGTTCGAATCTGTGGAACCTACACTTTCAGAAACTGCAAACCGATTTGAAATAAAAAATTCCTACGATTTTTAATCGACGATTTACTTTTTATTTTTTTTCCACTTTTTTTTTCTCTCGTTTTTTATAAGTAAAATTGCAGGAGGCGTCGGAATCGAGAAACGGCAGTCATATTTGGAATCAGCAGGTCATTTCCATGGAGAATATCATTAAGATTATCCGATTCTCGACAAATAATTTTTTCGCCCAAAAAAATGAAAAGGGGTACCCCTTTCCTTTTTTTCAAAAATCTGAAATTTTCCGAAATATTCGGAAGGCAGGAATGATACCTATTGTTCGAATCTGTGGAACCTACACTTTCAGAAACTGCAAACCGATTTGAAATAAAAAATTCCTACGATTTTTAATCGACGATTTACTTTTTATTTTTTTTCCACTTTTTTTTTCTCTCGTTTTTTATAAGTAAAATCGCAGGAGGCGTCGGAATCGAGAAACGGCAGTCATATTTGGAATCAGCAGGTCATTTCCATGGAGAATATCATTAAGATTATCCGATTCTCGACAAAAAATTTTTTCTCCCAAAAAAATGAGAAGGGGTACCCCTTTCCTTTTTTTCAAAAATCTGAAATTTTCCGAAATATTCGGAAGGCAGGAATGATACCTATTGTTCGAATCTGTGGAACCTACACTTTCAGAAACTGCAAACCGATTTGAAATAAAAAATTCCTACGATTTTTAATCGACGATTTACTTTTTATTTTTTTTCCACTTTTTTTTTCTCTCGTTTTTTATAAGTAAAATCGCAGGAGGCGTCGGAATCGAGAAACGGCAGTCATATTTGGAATCAGCAGGTCATTTCCATGGAGAATATCATTAAGATTATCCGATTCTCGACAAAAAATTTTTTCGCCCAAAAAAATGAGAAGGGGTACCCCTTTCCTTTTTTTCAAAAATCTGAAATTTTCCGAAATATTCGGAAGGCAGGAATGATACCTATTGTTCGAATCTGTGGAACCTACACTTTCAGAAACTGCAAACCGATTTGAAATAAAAAATTCCTACGATTTTTAATCGACGATTTACTTTTTATTTTTTTTCCACTTTTTTTTTCTCTCGTTTTTTATAAGTAAAATCGCAGGAGGCGTCGGAATCGAGAAAAGGCAGTCATATTTGGAATCAGCAGGTCATTTCCATGGAGAATATCATTCAGATTATCCGATTCTCGACAAAAAATTTTTTCGCCCAAAAAAATGAGAAGGGCCTTTCCTTTTTTTCAAGAATCTGAAATTTTCCGAAATATTCGGAAGGCAGGAATGATACCTATTGTTCGAATCTGTGGAACCTACACTTTCAGAAACTGCAAACCGATTTGAAATAAAAAATTCCTACGATTTTTAATCGACGATTTACTTTTTATTTTTTTTCCACTTTTTTTTTCTCTCGTTTTTTATAAGTAAAATTGCAGGAGGCGTCGGAATCGAGAAACGGCAGTCATATTTGGAATCAGCAGGTCATTTCCATGGAGAATATCATTAAGATTATCCGATTCTCGACAAATAATTTTTTCGCCCAAAAAAATGAGAAGGGGTACCCCTTTCCTTTTTTTCAAAAATCTGAAATTTTCCGAAATATTCGGAAGGCAGGAATGATACCTATTGTTCGAATCTGTGGAACCTACACTTTCAGAAACTGCAAACCGATTTGAAATAAAAAATTCCTACGATTTTTAATCGACGATTTACTTTTTATTTTTTTTCCACTTTTTTTTTCTCTCGTTTTTTATAAGTAAAATCGCAGGAGGCGTCGGAATCGAGAAACGGCAGTCATATTTGGAATCAGCAGGTCATTTCCATGGAGAATATCATTAAGATTATCCGATTCTCGACAAAACAATTTTTCGCCAAAAAAAATGAGAAGGGGTACCCCTTTCCTTTTTTTCAAAAATCTGAAATTTTCCGAAATATTCGGAAGGCAGGAATGATACCTATTGTTCGAATCTGTGGAACCTACACTTTCAGAAACTGCAAACCGATTTGAAATAAAAAATTCCTACGATTTTTAATCGACGATTTACTTTTTATTTTTTTTCCACTTTTTTTTTCTCTCGTTTTTTATAAGTAAAATCGCAGGAGGCGTCGGAATCGAGAAACGGCAGTCATATTTGGAATCAGCAGGTCATTTCCATGGAGAATATCATTAAGATTATCCGATTCTCGACAAAAAATTTTTTCGCCCAAAAAAATGAGAAGGGGTACCCCTTTCCTTTTTTTCAAAAATTTGAAATTTTCCGAAATATTCGGAAGGCAGGAATGATACCTATTGTTCGAATCTGTGGAACCTACACTTTCAGAAACTGCAAACCGATTTGAAATAAAAAATTCCTACGATTTTTAATCGACGATTTACTTTTTATTTTTTTTCCACTTTTTTTTTCTCTCGTTTTTTATAAGTAAAATCGCAGGAGGCGTCGGAATCGAGAAAAGGCATTCATATTTGGAATCAGCAGGTCATTTCCATGGAGAATATCATTCAGATTATCCGATTCTCGACAAAAAATTTTTTCGCCCAAAAAAATGAGAAGGGCCTTTCCTTTTTTTCAAGAATCTGAAATTTTCCGAAATATTCGGAAGGCAGGAATGATACCTATTGTTCGAATCTGTGGAACCTACACTTTCAGAAACTGCAAACCGATTTGAAATAAAAAATTCCTACGATTTTTAATCGACGATTTACTTTTTATTTTTTTTCCACTTTTTTTTTCTCTCGTTTTTTATAAGTAAAATCGCAGGAGGCGTCGGAATCGAGAAACGGCAGTCATATTTGGAATCAGCAGGTCATTTCCATGGAGAATATCATTAAGATTATCCGATTCTCGACAAAAAATTTTTTCGCCCAAAAAAATGAGAAGGGGTACCCCTTTCCTTTTTTTCAAAAATCTGAAATTTTCCGAAATATTCGGAAGGCAGGAATGATACCTATTGTTCGAATCTGTGGAACCCACACTTTCAGAAACTGCAAACCGATTTGAAATAAAAAATTCCTACGATTTTTAATCGACGATTTACTTTTTATTTTTTTTCCACTTTTTTTTTCTCTCGTTTTTTATAAGTAAAATCGCAGGAGGCGTCGGAATCGAGAAACGGCAGTCATATTTGGAATCAGCAGGTCATTTCCATGGAGAATCTCATTAAGATTATCCGATTCTCGACAAAAAATTTTTTCGCCCAAAAAAATGAGAACCCCTTTCCTTTTTTTCAAAAATCTGAAATTTTCCGAAATATTCGAAAGGCAGGAATGATACCTATTGTTCGAATCTGTGGAACCTACACTTTCAGAAACTGCAAACCGATTTGAAATAAAAAATTCCTACGATTTTTAATCGACGATTTACTTTTTATTTTTTTTCCACTTTTTTTTTCTCTCGTTTTTTATAAGTAAAATCGCAGGAGGCGTCGGAATCGAGGAAAGGCAGTCATATTTGGAATCAGCAGGTCATTTCCATGGAGAATATCATTCAGATTATCCGATTCTCGACAAAAAATTTTTTCGCCCAAAAAAATGAGAAGGGGTACCCCTTTCCTTTTTTTCAAGAATCTGAAATTTTCCGAAATATTCGGAAGGCAGGAATGATACCTATTGTTCGAATCTGTGGAACCTACACTTTCAGAAACTGCAAACCGATTTGAAATAAAAAATTCCTACGATTTTTAATCGACGATTTACTTTTTATTTTTTTTCCACTTTTTTTTTCTCTCGTTTTTTATAAGTAAAATTGCAGGAGGCGTCGGAATCGAGAAACGGCAGTCATATTTGGAATCAGCAGGTCATTTCCATGGAGAATATCATTAAGATTATCCGATTCTCGACAAAAAAATTTTTCGCCCAAAAAAATGAGAAGGGGTACCCCTTTCCTTTTTTTCAAAAATCTGAAATTTTCCGAAATATTCGGAAGGCAGGAATGATACCTATTGTTCGAATCTGTGGAACCTACACTTTCAGAAACTGCAAACCGATTTGAAATAAAAAATTCCTACGATTTTTAATCGACGATTTACTTTTTATTTTTTTTCCACTTTTTTTTTCTCTCGTTTTTTATAAGTAAAATCGCAGGAGGCGTCGGAATCGAGAAACGGCAGTCATATTTGGAATCAGCAGGTCATTTCCATGGAGAATATCATTAAGATTATCCGATTCTCGACAAAAAATTTTTTCGCCCAAAAAAATGAGAAGGGGTACCCCTTTCCTTTTTTTCAAAAATCTGAAATTTTCCGAAATATTCGGAAGGCAGGAATGATACCTATTGTTCGAATCTGTGGAACCTACACTTTCAGAAACTGCAAACCGATTTGAAATAAAAAATTCCTACGATTTTTAATCGACGATTTACTTTTTATTTTTTTTCCACTTTTTTTTTCTCTCGTTTTTTATAAGTAAAATCGCAGGAGGCGTCGGAATCGAGAAAAGGCAGTCATATTTGGAATCAGCAGGTCATTTCCATGGAGAATATCATTCAGATTATCCGATTCTCGACAAAAAATTTTTTCGCCCAAAAAAATGAAAAGGGCCTTTCCTTTTTTTCAAGAATCTGAAATTTTCCGAAATATTCGGAAGGCAGGAATGATACCTATTGTTCGAATCTGTGGAACCTACACTTTCAGAAACTGCAAACCGATTTGAAATAAAAAATTCCTACGATTTTTAATCGACGATTTACTTTTTATTTTTTTTCCACTTTTTTTTTCTCTCGTTTTTTATAAGTAAAATCGCAGGAGGCGTCGGAATTGAGAAACGGCAGTCATATTTGGAATCAGCAGGTCATTTCCATGGAGAATATCATTAAGATTATCCGATTCTCGACAAATAATTTTTTCGCCCAAAAAAATGAAAAGGGGTACCCCTTTCCTTTTTTTCAAAAATCTGAAATTTTCCGAAATATTCGGAAGGCAGGAATGATACCTATTGTTCGAATCTGTGGAACCTACACTTTCAGAAACTGCAAACCGATTTGAAATAAAAAATTCCTACGATTTTTAATCGACGATTTACTTTTTATTTTTTTTCCACTTTTTTTTTCTCTCGTTTTTTATAAGTAAAATCGAAGGAGGCGTCGGAATCGAGAAAAGGCAGTCATATTTGGAATCAGCAGGTCATTTCCATGGAGAATATCATTAAGATTATCCGATTCTCGACAAAAAATTTTTTCGCCCAAAAAAATGAGAACCCCTTTCCTTTTTTTCAAAAATCTGAAATTTTCCGAAATATTCGAAAGGCAGGAATGATACCTATTGTTCGAATCTGTGGAACCTACACTTTCAGAAACTGCAAACCGATTTGAAATAAAAAATTCCTACGATTTTTAATCGACGATTTACTTTTTATTTTTTTTCCACTTTTTTTTTCTCTCGTTTTTTATAAGTAAAATCGCAGGAGGCGTCGGAATCGAGGAAAGGCAGTCATATTTGGAATCAGCAGGTCATTTCCATGGAGAATATCATTCAGATTATCCGATTCTCGACAAAAAATTTTTTCGCCCAAAAAAATGAGAAGGGGTACCCCTTTCCTTTTTTTCAAGAATCTGAAATTTTCCGAAATATTCGGAAGGCAGGAATGATACCTATTGTTCGAATCTGTGGAACCTACACTTTCAGAAACTGCAAACCGATTTGAAATAAAAAATTCCTACGATTTTTAATCGACGATTTACTTTTTATTTTTTTTCCACTTTTTTTTTCTCTCGTTTTTTATAAGTAAAATTGCAGGAGGCGTCGGAATCGAGAAACGGCAGTCATATTTGGAATCAGCAGGTCATTTCCATGGAGAATATCATTAAGATTATCCGATTCTCGACAAAAAAATTTTTCGCCCAAAAAAATGAGAAGGGGTACCCCTTTCCTTTTTTTCAAAAATCTGAAATTTTCCGAAATATTCGGAAGGCAGGAATGATACCTATTGTTCGAATCTGTGGAACCTACACTTTCAGAAACTGCAAACCGATTTGAAATAAAAAATTCCTACGATTTTTAATCGACGATTTACTTTTTATTTTTTTTCCACTTTTTTTTTCTCTCGTTTTTTATAAGTAAAATCGCAGGAGGCGTCGGAATCGAGAAACGGCAGTCATATTTGGAATCAGCAGGTCATTTCCATGGAGAATATCATTAAGATTATCCGATTCTCGACAAAAAATTTTTTCGCCCAAAAAAATGAGAAGGGGTACCCCTTTCCTTTTTTTCAAAAATCTGAAATTTTCCGAAATATTCGGAAGGCAGGAATGATACCTATTGTTCGAATCTGTGGAACCTACACTTTCAGAAACTGCAAACCGATTTGAAATAAAAAATTCCTACGATTTTTAATCGACGATTTACTTTTTATTTTTTTTCCACTTTTTTTTTCTCTCGTTTTTTATAAGTAAAATCGCAGGAGGCGTCGGAATCGAGAAAAGGCAGTCATATTTGGAATCAGCAGGTCATTTCCATGGAGAATATCATTCAGATTATCCGATTCTCGACAAAAAATTTTTTCGCCCAAAAAAATGAAAAGGGCCTTTCCTTTTTTTCAAGAATCTGAAATTTTCCGAAATATTCGGAAGGCAGGAATGATACCTATTGTTCGAATCTGTGGAACCTACACTTTCAGAAACTGCAAACCGATTTGAAATAAAAAATTCCTACGATTTTTAATCGACGATTTACTTTTTATTTTTTTTCCACTTTTTTTTTCTCTCGTTTTTTATAAGTAAAATTGCAGGAGGCGTCGGAATCGAGAAACGGCAGTCATATTTGGAATCAGCAGGTCATTTCCATGGAGAATATCATTAAGATTATCCGATTCTCGACAAATAATTTTTTCGCCCAAAAAAATGAAAAGGGGTACCCCTTTCCTTTTTTTCAAAAATCTGAAATTTTCCGAAATATTCGGAAGGCAGGAATGATACCTATTGTTCGAATCTGTGGAACCTACACTTTCAGAAACTGCAAACCGATTTGAAATAAAAAATTCCTACGATTTTTAATCGACGATTTACTTTTTATTTTTTTTCCACTTTTTTTTTCTCTCGTTTTTTATAAGTAAAATCGAAGGAGGCGTCGGAATCGAGAAAAGGCAGTCATATTTGGAATCAGCAGGTCATTTCCATGGAGAATATCATTAAGATTATCCGATTCTCGACAAAAAATTTTTTCGCCCAAAAAAATGAGAAGGGGTACCCCTTTCCTTTTTTTCAAAAATCTGAAATTTTCCGAAATATTCGGAAGGCAGGAATGATACCTATTGTTCGAATCTGTGGAACCTACACTTTCAGAAACTGCAAACCGATTTGAAATAAAAAATTCCTACGATTTTTAATCGACGATTTACTTTTTATTTTTTTTCCACTTTTTTTTTCTCTCGTTTTTTATAAGTAAAATCGCAGGAGGCGTCGGAATCGAGAAACGGCAGTCATATTTGGAATCAGCAGGTCATTTCCATGGAGAATATCATTAAGATTATCCGATTCTCGACAAAAAATTTTTTCGCCCAAAAAAATGAGAAGGGGTACCCCTTTCCTTTTTTTCAAAAATCTGAAATTTTCCGAAATATTCGGAAGGCAGGAATGATACCTATTGTTCGAATCTGTGGAACCTACACTTTCAGAAACTGCAAACCGATTTGAAATAAAAAATTCCTACGATTTTTAATCGACGATTTACTTTTTATTTTTTTTCCACTTTTTTTTTCTCTCGTTTTTTATAAGTAAAATCGCAGGAGGCGTCGGAATCGAGAAACGGCAGTCATATTCGGAATCAGCAGGTCATTTCCATGGAGAATATCATTAAGATTATCCGATTCTCGACAAAAAATTTTTTCGCCCAAAAAAATGAGAAGGGGTACCCCTTTCCTTTTTTTCAAAAATCTGAAATTTTCCGAAATATTCGGAATTCAGGAATGATACCTATTGTTCGAATCTGTGGAACCTACACTTTCAGAAACTGCAAACCGATTTGAAATAAAAAATTCCTACGATTTTTAATCGACGATTTACTTTTTATTTTTTTTCCACTTTTTTTTTCTCTCGTTTTTTATAAGTAAAATCGCAGGAGGCGTCGGAATCGAGAAAAGGCAGTCATATTTGGAATCAGCAGGTCATTTCCATGGAGAATATCATTCAGATTATCCGATTCTCGACAAAAAATTTTTTCGCCCAAAAAAATGAGAAGGGCCTTTCCTTTTTTTCAAGAATCTGAAATTTTCCGAAATATTCGGAAGGCAGGAATGATACCTATTGTTCGAATCTGTGGAACCTACACTTTCAGAAACTGCAAACCGATTTGAAATAAAAAATTCCTACGATTTTTAATCGACGATTTACTTTTTATTTTTTTTCCACTTTTTTTTTCTCTCGTTTTTTATAAGTAAAATTGCAGGAGGCGTCGGAATCGAGAAACGGCAGTCATATTTGGAATCAGCAGGTCATTTCCATGGAGAATATCATTAAGATTATCCGATTCTCGACAAATAATTTTTTCGCCCAAAAAAATGAAAAGGGGTACCCCTTTCCTTTTTTTCAAAAATCTGAAATTTTCCGAAATATTCGGAAGGCAGGAATGATACCTATTGTTCGAATCTGTGGAACCTACACTTTCAGAAACTGCAAACCGATTTGAAATAAAAAATTCCTACGATTTTTAATCGACGATTTACTTTTTATTTTTTTTCCACTTTTTTTTTCTCTCGTTTTTTATAAGTAAAATCGAAGGAGGCGTCGGAATCGAGAAAAGGCAGTCATATTTGGAATCAGCAGGTCATTTCCATGGAGAATATCATTAAGATTATCCGATTCTCGACACAAAATTTTTTCGCCCAAAAAAATGAGAAGGGGTACCCCTTTCCTTTTTTTCAAAAATCTGAAATTTTCCGAAATATTCGGAAGGCAGGAATGATACCTATTGTTCGAATCTGTGGAACCTACACTTTCAGAAACTGCAAACCGATTTGAAATAAAAAATTCCTACGATTTTTAATCGACGATTTACTTTTTATTTTTTTTCCACTTTTTTTTTCTCTCGTTTTTTATAAGTAAAATCGCAGGAGGCGTCGGAATCGAGAAACGGCAGTCATATTTGGAATCAGCAGGTCATTTCCATGGAGAATATCATTAAGATTATCCGATTCTCGACAAAAAATTTTTTCGCCCAAAAAAATGAGAAGGGGTACCCCTTTCCTTTTTTTCAAAAATTTGAAATTTTCCGAAATATTCGGAAGGCAGGAATGATACCTATTGTTCGAATCTGTGGAACCTACACTTTCAGAAACTGCAAACCGATTTGAAATAAAAAATTCCTACGATTTTTAATCGACGATTTACTTTTTATTTTTTTTCCACTTTTTTTTTCTCTCGTTTTTTATAAGTAAAATCGCAGGAGGCGTCGGAATCGAGAAAAGGCATTCATATTTGGAATCAGCAGGTCATTTCCATGGAGAATATCATTCAGATTATCCGATTCTCGACAAAAAATTTTTTCGCCCAAAAAAATGAGAAGGGCCTTTCCTTTTTTTCAAGAATCTGAAATTTTCCGAAATATTCGGAAGGCAGGAATGATACCTATTGTTCGAATCTGTGGAACCTACACTTTCAGAAACTGCAAACCGATTTGAAATAAAAAATTCCTACGATTTTTAATCGACGATTTACTTTTTATTTTTTTTCCACTTTTTTTTTCTCTCGTTTTTTATAAGTAAAATCGCAGGAGGCGTCGGAATCGAGAAACGGCAGTCATATTTGGAATCAGCAGGTCATTTCCATGGAGAATATCATTAAGATTATCCGATTCTCGACAAAAAATTTTTTCGCCCAAAAAAATGAGAAGGGGTACCCCTTTCCTTTTTTTCAAAAATCTGAAATTTTCCGAAATATTCGGAAGGCAGGAATGATACCTATTGTTCGAATCTGTGGAACCCACACTTTCAGAAACTGCAAACCGATTTGAAATAAAAAATTCCTACGATTTTTAATCGACGATTTACTTTTTATTTTTTTTCCACTTTTTTTTTCTCTCGTTTTTTATAAGTAAAATCGCAGGAGGCGTCGGAATCGAGAAACGGCAGTCATATTTGGAATCAGCAGGTCATTTCCATGGAGAATCTCATTAAGATTATCCGATTCTCGACAAAAAATTTTTTCGCCCAAAAAAATGAGAACCCCTTTCCTTTTTTTCAAAAATCTGAAATTTTCCGAAATATTCGAAAGGCAGGAATGATACCTATTGTTCGAATCTGTGGAACCTACACTTTCAGAAACTGCAAACCGATTTGAAATAAAAAATTCCTACGATTTTTAATCGACGATTTACTTTTTATTTTTTTTCCACTTTTTTTTTCTCTCGTTTTTTATAAGTAAAATCGCAGGAGGCGTCGGAATCGAGGAAAGGCAGTCATATTTGGAATCAGCAGGTCATTTCCATGGAGAATATCATTCAGATTATCCGATTCTCGACAAAAAATTTTTTCGCCCAAAAAAATGAGAAGGGGTACCCCTTTCCTTTTTTTCAAGAATCTGAAATTTTCCGAAATATTCGGAAGGCAGGAATGATACCTATTGTTCGAATCTGTGGAACCTACACTTTCAGAAACTGCAAACCGATTTGAAATAAAAAATTCCTACGATTTTTAATCGACGATTTACTTTTTATTTTTTTTCCACTTTTTTTTTCTCTCGTTTTTTATAAGTAAAATTGCAGGAGGCGTCGGAATCGAGAAACGGCAGTCATATTTGGAATCAGCAGGTCATTTCCATGGAGAATATCATTAAGATTATCCGATTCTCGACAAATAATTTTTTCGCCCAAAAAAATGAGAAGGGGTACCCCCTTCCTTTTTTTCAAAAATCTGAAATTTTCCGAAATATTCGGAAGGCAGGAATGATACCTATTGTTCGAATCTGTGGAACCTACACTTTCAGAAACTGCAAACCGATTTGAAATAAAAAATTCCTACGATTTTTAATCGACGATTTACTTTTTATTTTTTTTCCACTTTTTTTTTCTCTCGTTTTTTATAAGTAAAATCGAAGGAGGCGTCGGAATCGAGAAAAGGCATTCATATTTGGAATCAGCAGGTCATTTCCATGGAGAATATCATTAAGATTATCCGATTTTCGACAAAAAATTTTTTCGCCCAAAAAAATGAGAAGGGGTACCCCTTTCCTTTTTTTCAAAAATCTGAAATTTTCCGAAATATTCGGAAGGCAGGAATGATACCTATTGTTCGAATCTGTGGAACCTACACTTTCAGAAACTGCAAACCGATTTGAAATAAAAAATTCCTACGATTTTTAATCGACGATTTACTTTTTATTTTTTTTCCACTTTTTTTTTCTCTCGTTTTTTATAAGTAAAATCGCAGGAGGCGTCGGAATCGAGAAACGGCAGTCATATTTGGAATCAGCAGGTCATTTCCATGGAGAATATCATTAAGATTATCCGATTCTCGACAAAAAATTTTTTCGCCCAAAAAAATGAGAAGGGGTACCCCTTTCCTTTTTTTCAAAAATCTGAAATTTTCCGAAATATTCGGAAGGCAGGAATGATACCTATTGTTCGAATCTGTGGAACCTACACTTTCAGAAACTGCAAACCGATTTGAAATAAAAAATTCCTACGATTTTTAATCGACGATTTACTTTTTATTTTTTTTCCACTTTTTTTTTCTCTCGTTTTTTATAAGTAAAATCGCAGGAGGCGTCGGAATCGAGAAAAGGCAGTCATATTTGGAATCAGCAGGTCATTTCCATGGAGAATATCATTCAGATTATCCGATTCTCGACAAAAAATTTTTTCGCCCAAAAAAATGAGAAGGGCCTTTCCTTTTTTTCAAGAATCTGAAATTTTCCGAAATATTCGGAAGGCAGGAATGATACCTATTGTTCGAATCTGTGGAACCTACACTTTCAGAAACTGCAAACCGATTTGAAATAAAAAATTCCTACGATTTTTAATCGACGATTTACTTTTTATTTTTTTTCCACTTTTTTTTTCTCTCGTTTTTTATAAGTAAAATTGCAGGAGGCGTCGGAATCGAGAAACGGCAGTCATATATGGAATCAGCAGGTCATTTCCATGGAGAATATCATTAAGATTATCCGATTCTCGACAAATAATTTTTTCGCCCAAAAAAATGAAAAGGGGTACCCCTTTCCTTTTTTTCAAAAATCTGAAATTTTCCGAAATATTCGGAAGGCAGGAATGATACCTATTGTTCGAATCTGTGGAACCTACACTTTCAGAAACTGCAAACCGATTTGAAATAAAAAATTCCTACGATTTTTAATCGACGATTTACTTTTTATTTTTTTTCCACTTTTTTTTTCTCTCGTTTTTTATAAGTAAAATTGCAGGAGGCGTCGGAATCGAGAAACGGCAGTCATATTTGGAATCAGCAGGTCATTTCCATGGAGAATATCATTAAGATTATCCGATTCTCGACAAATAATTTTTTCGCCCAAAAAAATGAGAAGGGGTACCCCTTTCCTTTTTTTCAAAAATCTGAAATTTTCCGAAATATTCGGAAGGCAGGAATGATACCTATTGTTCGAATCTGTGGAACCTACACTTTCAGAAACTGCAAACCGATTTGAAATAAAAAATTCCTACGATTTTTAATCGACGATTTACTTTTTATTTTTTTTCCACTTTTTTTTTCTCTCGTTTTTTATAAGTAAAATCGCAGGAGGCGTCGGAATCGAGAAACGGCAGTCATATTTGGAATCAGCAGGTCATTTCCATGGAGAATATCATTGAGATTATCCGATTCTCGACAAAAAATTTTTTCGCCCAAAAAAATGAGAAGGGGTACCCCTTTCCTTTTTTTCAAAAATCTGAAATTTTCCGAAATATTCGGAAGGCAGGAATGATACCTATTGTTCGAATCTGTGGAACCTACACTTTCAGAAACTGCAAACCGATTTGAAATAAAAAATTCCTACGATTTTTAATCGACGATTTACTTTTTATTTTTTTTCCACTTTTTTTTTCTCTCGTTTTTTATAAGTAAAATCGCAGGAGGCGTCGGAATCGAGAAAAGGCAGTCATATTTGGAATCAGCAGGTCATTTCCATGGAGAATATCATTCAGATTATCCGATTCTCGACAAAAAATTTTTTCGCCCAAAAAAATGAGAAGGGCCTTTCCTTTTTTTCAAGAATCTGAAATTTTCCGAAATATTCGGAAGGCAGGAATGATACCTATTGTTCGAATCTGTGGAACCTACACTTTCAGAAACTGCAAACCGATTTGAAATAAAAAATTCCTACGATTTTTAATCGACGATTTACTTTTTATTTTTTTTCCACTTTTTTTTTCTCTCGTTTTTTATAAGTAAAATTGCAGGAGGCGTCGGAATCGAGAAACGGCAGTCATATTTGGAATCAGCAGGTCATTTCCATGGAGAATATCATTAAGATTATCCGATTCTCGACAAATAATTTTTTCGCCCAAAAAAATGAAAAGGGGTACCCCTTTCCTTTTTTTCAAAAATCTGAAATTTTCCGAAATATTCGGAAGGCAGGAATGATACCTATTGTTCGAATCTGTGGAACCTACACTTTCAGAAACTGCAAACCGATTTGAAATAAAAAATTCCTACGATTTTTAATCGACGATTTACTTTTTATTTTTTTTCCACTTTTTTTTTCTCTCGTTTTTTATAAGTAAAATCGCAGGAGGCGTCGGAATCGAGAAACGGCAGTCATATTTGGAATCAGCAGGTCATTTCCATGGAGAATATCATTAAGATTATCCGATTCTCGACAAAAAATTTTTTCTCCCAAAAAAATGAGAAGGGGTACCCCTTTCCTTTTTTTCAAAAATCTGAAATTTTCCGAAATATTCGGAAGGCAGGAATGATACCTATTGTTCGAATCTGTGGAACCTACACTTTCAGAAACTGCAAACCGATTTGAAATAAAAAATTCCTACGATTTTTAATCGACGATTTACTTTTTATTTTTTTTCCACTTTTTTTTTCTCTCGTTTTTTATAAGTAAAATCGCAGGAGGCGTCGGAATCGAGAAACGGCAGTCATATTTGGAATCAGCAGGTCATTTCCATGGAGAATATCATTAAGATTATCCGATTCTCGACAAAAAATTTTTTCGCCCAAAAAAATGAGAAGGGGTACCCCTTTCCTTTTTTTCAAAAATCTGAAATTTTCCGAAATATTCGGAAGGCAGGAATGATACCTATTGTTCGAATCTGTGGAACCTACACTTTCAGAAACTGCAAACCGATTTGAAATAAAAAATTCCTACGATTTTTAATCGACGATTTACTTTTTATTTTTTTTCCACTTTTTTTTTCTCTCGTTTTTTATAAGTAAAATCGCAGGAGGCGTCGGAATCGAGAAAAGGCAGTCATATTTGGAATCAGCAGGTCATTTCCATGGAGAATATCATTCAGATTATCCGATTCTCGACAAAAAATTTTTTCGCCCAAAAAAATGAGAAGGGCCTTTCCTTTTTTTCAAGAATCTGAAATTTTCCGAAATATTCGGAAGGCAGGAATGATACCTATTGTTCGAATCTGTGGAACCTACACTTTCAGAAACTGCAAACCGATTTGAAATAAAAAATTCCTACGATTTTTAATCGACGATTTACTTTTTATTTTTTTTCCACTTTTTTTTTCTCTCGTTTTTTATAAGTAAAATTGCAGGAGGCGTCGGAATCGAGAAACGGCAGTCATATTTGGAATCAGCAGGTCATTTCCATGGAGAATATCATTAAGATTATCCGATTCTCGACAAATAATTTTTTCGCCCAAAAAAATGAGAAGGGGTACCCCTTTCCTTTTTTTCAAAAATCTGAAATTTTCCGAAATATTCGGAAGGCAGGAATGATACCTATTGTTCGAATCTGTGGAACCTACACTTTCAGAAACTGCAAACCGATTTGAAATAAAAAATTCCTACGATTTTTAATCGACGATTTACTTTTTATTTTTTTTCCACTTTTTTTTTCTCTCGTTTTTTATAAGTAAAATCGCAGGAGGCGTCGGAATCGAGAAACGGCAGTCATATTTGGAATCAGCAGGTCATTTCCATGGAGAATATCATTAAGATTATCCGATTCTCGACAAAACAATTTTTCGCCAAAAAAAATGAGAAGGGGTACCCCTTTCCTTTTTTTCAAAAATCTGAAATTTTCCGAAATATTCGGAAGGCAGGAATGATACCTATTGTTCGAATCTGTGGAACCTACACTTTCAGAAACTGCAAACCGATTTGAAATAAAAAATTCCTACGATTTTTAATCGACGATTTACTTTTTATTTTTTTTCCACTTTTTTTTTCTCTCGTTTTTTATAAGTAAAATCGCAGGAGGCGTCGGAATCGAGAAACGGCAGCCATATTTGGAATCAGCAGGTCATTTCCATGGAGAATATCATTAAGATTATCCGATTCTCGACAAAAAAATTTTTCGCCAAAAAAAATGAGAAGGGGTACCCCTTTCCTTTTTTTCAAAAATCTGAAATTTTCCGAAATATTCGGAAGGCAGGAATGATACCTATTGTTCGAATCTGTGGAACCTACACTTTCAGAAACTGCAAACCGATTTGAAATAAAAAATTCCTACGATTTTTAATCGACGATTTACTTTTTATTTTTTTTCCACTTTTTTTTTCTCTCGTTTTTTATAAGTAAAATCGCAGGAGGCGTCGGAATCGAGAAACGGCAGTAATATTTGGAATCAGCAGGTCATTTCCATGGAGAATATCATTAAGATTATCCGATTCTCGACAAAAAAATTTTTCGCCAAAAAAAATGAGAAGGGGTACCCCTTTCCTTTTTTTCAAAAATCTGAAATTTTCCGAAATATTCGGAAGGCAGGAATGATACCTATTGTTCGAATCTGTGAGTCTACACTTTCAGAAACTGCAAACCGATTTGAAATAAAAAATTCCTACGATTTTTAATCGACGATTTACTTTTTATTTTTTTTCCACTTTTTTTTTCTCTCGTTTTTTATAAGTAAAATCGCAGGAGGCGTCGGAATCGAGAAACGGCAGTCATATTTGGAATCAGCAGGTCATTTCCATGGAGAATATCATTAAGATTATCCGATTCTCGACAAAACAATTTTTCGCCAAAAAAAATGAGATGGGGTACCCCTTTCCTTTTTTTCAAAAATCTGAAATTTTCCGAAATATTCGGAAGGCAGGAATGATACCTATTGTTCGAATCTGTGGAACCTACACTTTCAGAAACTGCAAACCGATTTGAAATAAAAAATTCCTACGATTTTTAATCGACGATTTACTTTTTATTTTTTTTCCACTTTTTTTTTCTCTCGTTTTTTATAAGTAAAATCGCAGGAGGCGTCGGAATCGAGAAACGGCAGCCATATTTGGAATCAGCAGGTCATTTCCATGGAGAATATCATTAAGATTATCCGATTCTCGACAAAAAAATTTTTCGCCAAAAAAAATGAGAAGGGGTACCCCTTTCCTTTTTTTCAAAAATCTGAAATTTTCCGAAATATTCGGAAGGCAGGAATGATACCTATTGTTCGAATCTGTGAGTCTACACTTTCAGAAACTGCAAACCGATTTGAAATAAAAAATTCCTACGATTTTTAATCGACGATTTACTTTTTATTTTTTTTCCACTTTTTTTTTCTCTCGTTTTTTATAAGTAAAATCGCAGGAGGCGTCGGAATCGAGAAACGGCAGTCATATTTGGAATCAGCAGGTCATTTCCATGGAGAATATCATTAAGATTATCCGATTCTCGACAAAAAAATTTTTCGCCAAAAAAAATGAGAAGGGGTACCCCTTTCCTTTTTTTCAAAAATCTGAAATTTTCCGAAATATTCGGAAGGCAGGAATGATACCTATTGTTCGAATCTGTGGAACCTACACTTTCAGAAACTGCAAACCGATTTGAAATAAAAAATTCCTACGATTTTTAATCGACGATTTACTTTTTATTTTTTTTCCACTTTTTTTTTCTCTCGTTTTTTATAAGTAAAATCGCAGGAGGCGTCGGAATCGAGAAACGGCAGCCATATTTGGAATCAGCAGGTCATTTCCATGGAGAATATCATTAAGATTATCCGATTCTCGACAAAAAAATTTTTCGCCAAAAAAAATGAGAAGGGGTACCCCTTTCCTTTTTTTCAAAAATCTGAAATTTTCCGAAATATTCGGAAGGCAGGAATGATACCTATTGTTCGAATCTGTGAGTCTACACTTTCAGAAACTGCAAACCGATTTGAAATAAAAAATTCCTACGATTTTTAATCGACGATTTACTTTTTATTTTTTTTCCACTTTTTTTTTCTCTCGTTTTTTATAAGTAAAATCGCAGGAGGCGTCGGAATCGAGAAACGGCAGTCATATTTGGAATCAGCAGGTCATTTCCATGGAGAATATCATTAAGATTATCCGATTCTCGACAAAACAATTTTTCGCCAAAAAAAATGAGATGGGGTACCCCTTTCCTTTTTTTCAAAAATCTGAAATTTTCCGAAATATTCGGAAGGCAGGAATGATACCTATTGTTCGAATCTGTGGAACCTACACTTTCAGAAACTGCAAACCGATTTGAAATAAAAAATTCCTACGATTTTTAATCGACGATTTACTTTTTATTTTTTTTCCACTTTTTTTTTCTCTCGTTTTTTATAAGTAAAATCGCAGGAGGCGTCGGAATCGAGAAACGGCAGTCATATTTGGAATCAGCAGGTCATTTCCATGGAGAATATCATTAAGATTATCCGATTCTCGACAAAACAATTTTTCGCCAAAAAAAATGAGAAGGGGTACCCCTTTCCTTTTTTTCAAAAATCTGAAATTTTCCGAAATATTCGGAAGGCAGGAATGATACCTATTGTTCGAATCTGTGGAACCTACACTTTCAGAAACTGCAAACCGATTTGAAATAAAAAATTCCTACGATTTTTAATCGACGATTTACTTTTTATTTTTTTTCCACTTTTTTTTTCTCTCGTTTTTTATAAGTAAAATCGCAGGAGGCGTCGGAATCGAGAAACGGCAGCCATATTTGGAATCAGCAGGTCATTTCCATGGAGAATATCATTAAGATTATCCGATTCTCGACAAAAAAATTTTTCGCCAAAAAAAATGAGAAGGGGTACCCCTTTCCTTTTTTTCAAAAATCTGAAATTTTCCGAAATATTCGGAAGGCAGGAATGATACCTATTGTTCGAATCTGTGAGTCTACACTTTCAGAAACTGCAAACCGATTTGAAATAAAAAATTCCTACGATTTTTAATCGACGATTTACTTTTTATTTTTTTTCCACTTTTTTTTTCTCTCGTTTTTTATAAGTAAAATCGCAGGAGGCGTCGGAATCGAGAAACGGCAGTCATATTTGGAATCAGCAGGTCATTTCCATGGAGAATATCATTAAGATTATCCGATTCTCGACAAAACAATTTTTCGCCAAAAAAAATGAGAAGGGGTACCCCTTTCCTTTTTTTCAAAAATCTGAAATTTTCCGAAATATTCGGAAGGCAGGAATGATACCTATTGTTCGAATCTGTGGAACCTACACTTTCAGAAACTGCAAACCGATTTGAAATAAAAAATTCCTACGATTTTTAATCGACGATTTACTTTTTATTTTTTTTCCACTTTTTTTTTCTCTCGTTTTTTATAAGTAAAATCGCAGGAGGCGTCGGAATCGAGAAACGGCAGTCATATTTGGAATCAGCAGGTCATTTCCATGGAGAATATCATTAAGATTATCCGATTCTCGACAAAACAATTTTTCGCCGAAAAAAATGAGAAGGGGTACCCCTTTCCTTTTTTTCAAAAATCTGAAATTTTCCGAAATATTCGGAAGGCAGGAATGATACCTATTGTTCGAATCTGTGGAACCTACACTTTCAGAAACTGCAAACCGATTTGAAATAAAAAATTCCTACGATTTTTAATCGACGATTTACTTTTTATTTTTTTTCCACTTTTTTTTTCTCTCGTTTTTTATAAGTAAAATCGCAGGAGGCGTCGGAATCGAGAAACGGCCGTCATATTTGGAATCAGCAGGTCATTTCCATGGAGAATATCATTAAGATTATCCGATTCTCGACAAAAAATTTTTTCGCCCAAAAAAATGAGAAGGGGTACCCCTTTCCTTTTTTTCAAAAATCTGAAATTTTCCGAAATATTCGGAAGGCAGGAATGATACCTATTGTTCGAATCTGTGGAACCTACACTTTCAGAAACTGCAAACCGATTTGAAATAAAAAATTCCTACGATTTTTAATCGACGATTTACTTTTTATTTTTTTTCCACTTTTTTTTTCTCTCGTTTTTTATAAGTAAAATCGCAGGAGGCGTCGGAATCGTGAAACGGCAGTCATATTTGGAATCAGCAGGTCATTTCCATGGAGAATATCATTAGGATTATCCGATTCTCGACAAAAAATTTTTTCGCCCAAAAAAATGAGAAGGGGTACCCCTTTCCTTTTTTTCCAAAATCTGAAATTTTCCGAAATATTCGGAAGGCAGGAATGATACCTATTGTTCGAATCTGTGGAACCTACACTTTCAGAAACTGCAAACCGATTTGAAATAAAAAATTCCTACGATTTTTAATCGACGATTTACTTTTTATTTTTTTTCCACTTTTTTTTTCTCTCGTTTTTTATAAGTAAAATCGCAGGAGGCGTCGGAATCGAGAAACGGCAGTCATATTTGGAATCAGCAGGTCATTTCCATGGAGAATATCATTAAGATTATCCGATTCTCGACAAAAAGTTTTTTCGCCCAAAAAAATGAGAAGGGGTACCCCTTCCCTTTTTTTCAAAAATCTGAAATTTTCCGAAATATTCGGAAGGCAGGAATGATACCTATTGTTCGAATCTGTGGAACCTACACTTTCAGAAACTGCAAACCGATTTGAAATAAAAAATTCCTACGATTTTTAATCGACGATTTACTTTTTATTTTTTTTCCACTTTTTTTTTCTCTCGTTTTTTATAAGTAAAATGGCAGGAGGCGTCGGAATCGAGAAACGGCAGTCATATTTGGAATCAGCAGGTCATTTCCATGGAGAATATCATTAAGATTATCCGATTCTCGACAAAAAATTTTTTCGCCCAAAAAAATGAGAAGGGGTACCCCTTTCCTTTTTTTCAAAAATCTGAAATTTTCCGAAATATTCGGAAGGCAGGAATGATACCTATTGTTCGAATCTGTGGAACCTACACTTTCAGAAACTGCAAACCGATTTGAAATAAAAAATTCCTACGATTTTTAATCGACGATTTACTTTTTATTTTTTTTCCACTTTTTTTTTCTCTCGTTTTTTATAAGTAAAATCGCAGGAGGCGTCGGAATCGAGAAACGGCAGTCATATTTGGAATCAGCAGGTCATTTCCATGGAGAATATCATTAAGATTATCCGATTCTCGACAAAAAATTTTTTCGCCCAAAAAAATGAGAAGGGGTACCCCTTTCCTTTTTTTCAAAAATCTGAAATTTTCCGAAATATTCGGAAGGCAGGAATGATACCTATTGTTCGAATCTGTGGAACCTACACTTTCAGAAACTGCAAACCGATTTGAAATAAAAAATTCCTACGATTTTTAATCGACGATTTACTTTTTATTTTTTTTCCACTTTTTTTTTCTCTCGTTTTTTATAAGTAAAATCGCAGGAGGCGTCGGAATCGAGAAACGGCAGTCATATTTGGAATCAGCAGGTCATTTCCATGGAGAATATCATTAAGATTATCCGATTCTCGACAAAAAAATTTTTCGCCAAAAAAAATGAGAAGGGGTACCCCTTTCCTTTTTTTCAAAAATCTGAAATTTTCCGAAATATTCGGAAGGCAGGAATGATACCTATTGTTCGAATCTGTGGAACCTACACTTTCAGAAACTGCAAACCGATTTGAAATAAAAAATTCCTACGATTTTTAATCGACGATTTACTTTTTATTTTTTTTCCACTTTTTTTTTTTCTCGTTTTTTATAAGTAAAATCGCAGGAGGCGTCGGAATCGAGAAACGGCAGTCATATTTGGAATCAGCAGGTCATTTCCATGGAGAATATCATTAAGATTATCCGATTCTCGACAAAAAATTTTTTCGCCCAAAAAAATGAGAAGGGGTACCCCTTTCCTTTTTTTCCAAAATCTGAAATTTTCCGAAATATTCGGAAGGCAGGAATGATACCTATTGTTCGAATCTGTGGAACCTACACTTTCAGAAACTGCAAACCGATTTGAAATAAAAAATTCCTACGATTTTTAATCGACGATTTACTTTTTATTTTTTTTCCACTTTTTTTTTCTCTCGTTTTTTATAAGTAAAATCGCAGGAGGCGTCGGAATCGAGAAACGGCAGTCATATTTGGAATCAGCAGGTCATTTCCATGGAGAATATCATTAAGATTATCCGATTCTCGACAAAACAATTTTTCGCCGAAAAAAATGAGAAGGGGTACCCCTTTCCTTTTTTTCAAAAATCTGAAATTTTCCGAAATATTCGGAAGGCAGGAATGATACCTATTGTTCGAATCTGTGGAACCTACACTTTCAGAAACTGCAAACCGATTTGAAATAAAAAATTCCTACGATTTTTAATCGACGATTTACTTTTTATTTTTTTTCCACTTTTTTTTTCTCTCGTTTTTTATAAGTAAAATCGCAGGAGGCGTCGGAATCGAGAAACGGCCGTCATATTTGGAATCAGCAGGTCATTTCCATGGAGAATATCATTAAGATTATCCGATTCTCGACAAAAAATTTTTTCGCCCAAAAAAATGAGAAGGGGTACCCCTTTCCTTTTTTTCAAAAATCTGAAATTTTCCGAAATATTCGGAAGGCAGGAATGATACCTATTGTTCGAATCTGTGGAACCTACACTTTCAGAAACTGCAAACCGATTTGAAATAAAAAATTCCTACGATTTTTAATCGACGATTTACTTTTTATTTTTTTTCCACTTTTTTTTTCTCTCGTTTTTTATAAGTAAAATCGCAGGAGGCGTCGGAATCGTGAAACGGCAGTCATATTTGGAATCAGCAGGTCATTTCCATGGAGAATATCATTAGGATTATCCGATTCTCGACAAAAAATTTTTTCGCCCAAAAAAATGAGAAGGGGTACCCCTTTCCTTTTTTTCCAAAATCTGAAATTTTCCGAAATATTCGGAAGGCAGGAATGATACCTATTGTTCGAATCTGTGGAACCTACACTTTCAGAAACTGCAAACCGATTTGAAATAAAAAATTCCTACGATTTTTAATCGACGATTTACTTTTTATTTTTTTTCCACTTTTTTTTTCTCTCGTTTTTTATAAGTAAAATCGCAGGAGGCGTCGGAATCGAGAAACGGCAGTCATATTTGGAATCAGCAGGTCATTTCCATGGAGAATATCATTAAGATTATCCGATTCTCGACAAAAAGTTTTTTCGCCCAAAAAAATGAGAAGGGGTACCCCTTCCCTTTTTTTCAAAAATCTGAAATTTTCCGAAATATTCGGAAGGCAGGAATGATACCTATTGTTCGAATCTGTGGAACCTACACTTTCAGAAACTGCAAACCGATTTGAAATAAAAAATTCCTACGATTTTTAATCGACGATTTACTTTTTATTTTTTTTCCACTTTTTTTTTCTCTCGTTTTTTATAAGTAAAATCGCAGGAGGCGTCGGAATCGAGAAACGGCAGCCATATTTGGAATCAGCAGGTCATTTCCATGGAGAATATCATTAAGATTATCCGATTCTCGACAAAAAATTTTTTCGCCCAAAAAAATGAGAAGGGGTACCCCTTTCCTTTTTTTCAAAAATCTGAAATTTTCCGAAATATTCGGAAGGCAGGAATGATACCTATTGTTCGAATCTGTGGAACCTACACTTTCAGAAACTGCAAACCGATTTGAAATAAAAAATTCCTACGATTTTTAATCGACGATTTACTTTTTATTTTTTTTTCCACTTTTTTTTTCTCTCGTTTTTTATAAGTAAAATCGCAGGAGGCGTCGGAATCGAGAAACGGCAGTCATATTTGGAATCAGCAGGTCATTTCCATGGAGAATATCATTGAGATTATCCGATTCTCGACAAAAAATTTTTTCGCCCAAAAAAATGAGAAGGGGTACCCCTTTCCTTTTTTTCCAAAATCTGAAATTTTCCGAAATATTCGGAAGGCAGGAATGATACCTATTGTTCGAATCTGTGGAACCTACACTTTCAGAAACTGCAAACCGATTTGAAATAAAAAATTCCTACGATTTTTAATCGACGATTTACTTTTTATTTTATTCCACTTTTTTTTTCTCTCGTTTTTTATAAGTAAAATCGCAGGAGGCGTCGGAATCGAGAAACGGCAGTCATATTTGGAATCAGCAGGTCATTTCCATGGAGAATATCATTAAGATTATCCGATTCTCGACAAAAAATTTTTTCGCCCAAAAAAATGAGAAGGGGTACCCCTTTCCTTTTTTTCAAAAATCTGAAATTTTCCGAAATATTCGGAAGGCAGGAATGATACCTATTGTTCGAATCTGTGGAACCTACACTTTCAGAAACTGCAAACCGATTTGAAATAAAAAATTCCTACGATTTTCAATCGACGATTTACTTTTTATTTTTTTTCCACTTTTTTTTTCTCTCGTTTTTTATAAGTAAAATCGCAGGAGGCGTCGGAATCGAGAAACGGCAGTCATATTTGGAATCAGCAGGTCATTTCCATGGAGAATATCATTAAGATTATCCGATTCTCGACAAAACAATTTTTCGCCAAAAAAAATGAGAAGGGGTACCCCTTTCCTTTTTTTCCAAAATCTGAAATTTTCCGAAATATTCGGAAGGCAGGAATGATACCTATTGTTCGAATCTGTGGAACCTACACTTTCAGAAACTGCAAACCGATTTGAAATAAAAAATTCCTACGATTTTTAATCGACGATTTACTTTTTATTTTTTTTCCACTTTTTTTTTCTCTCGTTTTTTATAAGTAAAATCGCAGGAGGCGTCGGAATCGAGAAACGGCAGTCATATTTGGAATCAGCAGGTCATTTCCATGGAGAATATCATTAAGATTATCCGATTCTCGACAAAAAATTTTTTCGCCCAAAAAAATGAGAAGGGGTACCCCTTTCCTTTTTTTCAAAAATCTGAAATTTTCCGAAATATTCGGAAGGCAGGAATGATACCTATTGTTCGAATCTGTGGAACCTACACTTTCAGAAACTGCAAACCGATTTGAAATAAAAAATTCCTACGATTTTTAATCGACGATTTACTTTTTATTTTTTTTCCACTTTTTTTTTCTCTCGTTTTTTATAAGTAAAATCGCAGGAGGCGTCGGAATCGAGAAACGGCAGTCATATTTGGAATCAGCAGGTCATTTCCATGGAGAATATCATTAAGATTATCCGATTCTCGACAAAAAATTTTTTCGCCCAAAAAAATGAGAAGGGGTACCCCTTTCCTTTTTTTCAAAAATCTGAAATTTTCCGAAATATTCGGAAGGCAGGAATGATACCTATTGTTCGAATCTGTGGAACCTACACTTTCAGAAACTGCAAACCGATTTGAAATAAAAAATTCCTACGATTTTTAATCGACGATTTACTTTTTATTTTTTTTCCACTTTTTTTTTCTCTCGTTTTTTATAAGTAAAATCGCAGGAGGCGTCGGAATCGAGAAACGGCAGTCATATTTGGAATCAGCAGGTCATTTCCATGGAGAATATCATTAAGATTATCCGATTCTCGACAAAAAAATTTTTCGCCAAAAAAAATGAGAAGGGGTACCCCTTTCCTTTTTTTCAAAAATCTGAAATTTTCCGAAATATTCGGAAGGCAGGAATGATACCTATTGTTCGAATCTGTGGAACCTACACTTTCAGAAACTGCAAACCGATTTGAAATAAAAAATTCCTACGATTTTTAATCGACGATTTACTTTTTATTTTTTTTCCACTTTTTTTTTTTCTCGTTTTTTATAAGTAAAATCGCAGGAGGCGTCGGAATCGAGAAACGGCAGTCATATTTGGAATCAGCAGGTCATTTCCATGGAGAATATCATTAAGATTATCCGATTCTCGACAAAAAATTTTTTCGCCCAAAAAAATGAGAAGGGGTACCCCTTTCCTTTTTTTCCAAAATCTGAAATTTTCCGAAATATTCGGAAGGCAGGAATGATACCTATTGTTCGAATCTGTGGAACCTACACTTTCAGAAACTGCAAACCGATTTGAAATAAAAAATTCCTACGATTTTTAATCGACGATTTACTTTTTATTTTTTTTCCACTTTTTTTTTCTCTCGTTTTTTATAAGTAAAATCGCAGGAGGCGTCGGAATCGAGAAACGGCAGTCATATTTGGAATCAGCAGGTCATTTCCATGGAGAATATCATTAAGATTATCCGATTCTCGACAAAAAAATTTTTCGCCAAAAAAAATGAGAAGGGGTACCCCTTTCCTTTTTTTCAAAAATCTGAAATTTTCCGAAATATTCGGAAGGCAGGAATGATACCTATTGTTCGAATCTGTGGAACCTACACTTTCAGAAACTGCAAACCGATTTGAAATAAAAAATTCCTACGATTTTTAATCGACGATTTACTTTTTATTTTTTTTCCACTTTTTTTTTCTCTCGTTTTTTATAAGTAAAATCGCAGGAGGCGTCGGAATCGAGAAACGGCAGTCATATTTGGAATCAGCAGGTCATTTCCATGGAGAATATCATTGAGATTATCCGATTCTCGACAAAAAATTTTTTCGCCCAAAAAAATGAGAAGGGGTACCCCTTTCCTTTTTTTCCAAAATCTGAAATTTTCCGAAATATTTGGAAGGCAGGAATGATACCTATTGTTCGAATCTGTGGAACCTACACTTTCAGAAACTGCAAACCGATTTGAAATAAAAAATTCCTACGATTTTTAATCGACGATTTACTTTTTATTTTATTCCACTTTTTTTTTCTCTCGTTTTTTATAAGTAAAATCGCAGGAGGCGTCGGAATCGAGAAACGGCAGTCATATTTGGAATCAGCAGGTCATTTCCATGGAGAATATCATTAAGATTATCCGATTCTCGACAAAAAAATTTTTCGCCAAAAAAAATGAGAAGGGGTACCCCTTTCCTTTTTTTCAAAAATCTGAAATTTTCCGAAATATTCGGAAGGCAGGAATGATACCTATTGTTCGAATCTGTGGAACCTACACTTTCAGAAACTGCAAACCGATTTGAAATAAAAAATTCCTACGATTTTTAATCGACGATTTACTTTTTATTTTTTTTCCACTTTTTTTTTTTCTCGTTTTTTATAAGTAAAATCGCAGGAGGCGTCGGAATCGAGAAACGGCAGTAATATTTGGAATCAGCAGGTCATTTCCATGGAGAATATCATTAAGATTATCCGATTCTCGACAAAAAAATTTTTCGCCAAAAAAAATGAGAAGGGGTACCCCTTTCCTTTTTTTCAAAAATCTGAAATTTTCCGAAATATTCGGAAGGCAGGAATGATACCTATTGTTCGAATCTGTGGAACCTACACTTTCAGAAACTGCAAACCGATTTGAAATAAAAAATTCCTACGATTTTTAATCGACGATTTATTTTTTATTTTTTTTCCACTTTTTTTTTCTCTCGTTTTTTATAAGTAAAATCGCAGGAGGCGTCGGAATCGAGAAACGGCAGTCATATTTGGAATCAGCAGGTCATTTCCATGGAGAATATCATTAAGATTATCCGATTCTCGACAAAAAATTTTTTCGCCCAAAAAAATGAGAAGGGGTACCCCTTTCCTTTTTTTCAAAAATCTGAAATTTTCCGAAATATTCGGAAGGCAGGAATGATACCTATTGTTCGAATCTGTGGAACCTACACTTTCAGAAACTGCAAACCGATTTGAAATAAAAAATTCCTACGATTTTCAATCGACGATTTACTTTTTATTTTTTTTCCACTTTTTTTTTCTCTCGTTTTTTATAAGTAAAATCGCAGGAGGCGTCGGAATCGAGAAACGGCAGTCATATTTGGAATCAGCAGGTCATTTCCATGGAGAATATCATTAAGATTATCCGATTCTCGACAAAACAATTTTTCGCCAAAAAAAATGAGAAGGGGTACCCCTTTCCTTTTTTTCCAAAATCTGAAATTTTCCGAAATATTCGGAAGGCAGGAATGATACCTATTGTTCGAATCTGTGGAACCTACACTTTCAGAAACTGCAAACCGATTTGAAATAAAAAATTCCTACGATTTTTAATCGACGATTTACTTTTTATTTTTTTTCCACTTTTTTTTTCTCTCGTTTTTTATAAGTAAAATCGCAGGAGGCGTCGGAATCGAGAAACGGCAGTCATATTTGGAATCAGCAGGTCATTTCCATGGAGAATATCATTAAGATTATCCGATTCTCGACAAAAAGTTTTTTCGCCCAAAAAAATGAGAAGGGGTACCCCTTCCCTTTTTTTCAAAAATCTGAAATTTTCCGAAATATTCGGAAGGCAGGAATGATACCTATTGTTCGAATCTGTGGAACCTACACTTTCAGAAACTGCAAACCGATTTGAAATAAAAAATTCCTACGATTTTTAATCGACGATTTACTTTTTATTTTTTTTCCACTTTTTTTTTCTCTCGTTTTTTATAAGTAAAATGGCAGGAGGCGTCGGAATCGAGAAACGGCAGTCATATTTGGAATCAGCAGGTCATTTCCATGGAGAATATCATTAAGATTATCCGATTCTCGACAAAAAATTTTTTCGCCCAAAAAAATGAGAAGGGGTACCCCTTTCCTTTTTTTCAAAAATCTGAAATTTTCCGAAATATTCGGAAGGCAGGAATGATACCTATTGTTCGAATCTGTGGAACCTACACTTTCAGAAACTGCAAACCGATTTGAAATAAAAAATTCCTACGATTTTTAATCGACGATTTACTTTTTATTTTTTTTCCACTTTTTTTTTCTCTCGTTTTTTATAAGTAAAATCGCAGGAGGCGTCGGAATCGAGAAACGGCAGTCATATTTGGAATCAGCAGGTCATTTCCATGGAGAATATCATTAAGATTATCCGATTCTCGACAAAAAATTTTTTCGCCCAAAAAAATGAGAAGGGGTACCCCTTTCCTTTTTTTCAAAAATCTGAAATTTTCCGAAATATTCGGAAGGCAGGAATGATACCTATTGTTCGAATCTGTGGAACCTACACTTTCAGAAACTGCAAACCGATTTGAAATAAAAAATTCCTACGATTTTTAATCGACGATTTACTTTTTATTTTTTTTCCACTTTTTTTTTCTCTCGTTTTTTATAAGTAAAATCGCAGGAGGCGTCGGAATCGAGAAACGGCAGTCATATTTGGAATCAGCAGGTCATTTCCATGGAGAATATCATTAAGATTATCCGATTCTCGACAAAAAAATTTTTCGCCAAAAAAAATGAGAAGGGGTACCCCTTTCCTTTTTTTCAAAAATCTGAAATTTTCCGAAATATTCGGAAGGCAGGAATGATACCTATTGTTCGAATCTGTGGAACCTACACTTTCAGAAACTGCAAACCGATTTGAAATAAAAAATTCCTACGATTTTTAATCGACGATTTACTTTTTATTTTTTTTCCACTTTTTTTTTCTCTCGTTTTTTATAAGTAAAATCGCAGGAGGCGTCGGAATCGAGAAACGGCAGTCATATTTGGAATCAGCAGGTCATTTCCATGGAGAATATCATTAAGATTATCCGATTCTCGACAAAAAATTTTTTCGCCCAAAAAAATGAGAAGGGGTACCCCTTTCCTTTTTTTCCAAAATCTGAAATTTTCCGAAATATTCGGAAGGCAGGAATGATACCTATTGTTCGAATCTGTGGAACCTACACTTTCAGAAACTGCAAACCGATTTGAAATAAAAAATTCCTACGATTTTTAATCGACGATTTACTTTTTATTTTTTTTCCACTTTTTTTTTCTCTCGTTTTTTATAAGTAAAATCGCAGGAGGCGTCGGAATCGAGAAACGGCAGTCATATTTGGAATCAGCAGGTCATTTCCATGGAGAATATCATTAAGATTATCCGATTCTCGACAAAAAAATTTTTCGCCAAAAAAAATGAGAAGGGGTACCCCTTTCCTTTTTTTCAAAAATCTGAAATTTTCCGAAATATTCGGAAGGCAGGAATGATACCTATTGTTCGAATCTGTGGAACCTACACTTTCAGAAACTGCAAACCGATTTGAAATAAAAAATTCCTACGATTTTTAATCGACGATTTACTTTTTATTTTTTTTCCACTTTTTTTTTCTCTCGTTTTTTATAAGTAAAATCGCAGGAGGCGTCGGAATCGAGAAACGGCAGTAATATTTGGAATCAGCAGGTCATTTCCATGGAGAATATCATTAAGATTATCCGATTCTCGACAAAAAAATTTTTCGCCAAAAAAAATGAGAAGGGGTACCCCTTTCCTTTTTTTCAAAAATCTGAAATTTTCCGAAATATTCGGAAGGCAGGAATGATACCTATTGTTCGAATCTGTGGAACCTACACTTTCAGAAACTGCAAACCGATTTGAAATAAAAAATTCCTACGATTTTTAATCGACGATTTATTTTTTATTTTTTTTCCACTTTTTTTTTCTCTCGTTTTTTATAAGTAAAATCGCAGGAGGCGTCGGAATCGAGAAACGGCAGTCATATTTGGAATCAGCAGGTCATTTCCATGGAGAATATCATTAAGATTATCCGATTCTCGACAAAAAATTTTTTCGCCCAAAAAAATGAGAAGGGGTACCCCTTTCCTTTTTTTCAAAAATCTGAAATTTTCCGAAATATTCGGAAGGCAGGAATGATACCTATTGTTCGAATCTGTGGAACCTACACTTTCAGAAACTGCAAACCGATTTGAAATAAAAAATTCCTACGATTTTTAATCGACGATTTACTTTTTATTTTTTTTCCACTTTTTTTTTCTCTCGTTTTTTATAAGTAAAATCGCAGGAGGCGTCGGAATCGAGAAACGGCAGTCATATTTGGAATCAGCAGGTCATTTCCATGGAGAATATCATTAAGATTATCCGATTCTCGACAAAAAATTTTTTCGCCCAAAAAAATGAGAAGGGGTACCCCTTTCCTTTTTTTCAAAAATCTGAAATTTTCCGAAATATTCGGAAGGCAGGAATGATACCTATTGTTCGAATCTGTGGAACCTACACTTTCAGAAACTGCAAACCGATTTGAAATAAAAAATTCCTACGATTTTTAATCGACGATTTACTTTTTATTTTTTTTCCACTTTTTTTTTCTCTCGTTTTTTATAAGTAAAATCGCAGGAGGCGTCGGAATCGAGAAACGGCATTCATATTTGGAATCAGCAGGTCATTTCCATGGAGAATATCATTAAGATTATCCGATTCTCGACAAAAAATTTTTTCGCCCAAAAAAATGAGAAGGGGTACCCCTTTCCTTTTTTTCAAAAATCTGAAATTTTCCGAAATATTCGGAAGGCAGGAATGATACCTATTGTTCGAATCTGTGGAACCTACACTTTCAGAAACTGCAAACCGATTTGAAATAAAAAATTCCTACGATTTTTAATCGACGATTTACTTTTTATTTTTTTTCCACTTTTTTTTTCTCTCGTTTTTTATAAGTAAAATGGCAGGAGGCGTCGGAATCGAGAAACGGCAGTCATATTTGGAATCAGCAGGTCATTTCCATGGAGAATATCATTAAGATTATCCGATTCTCGACAAAAAATTTTTTCGCCCAAAAAAATGAGAAGGGGTACCCCTTTCCTTTTTTTCAAAAATCTGAAATTTTCCGAAATATTCGGAAGGCAGGAATGATACCTATTGTTCGAATCTGTGGAACCTACACTTTCAGAAACTGCAAACCGATTTGAAATAAAAAATTCCTACGATTTTTAATCGACGATTTACTTTTTATTTTTTTTCCACTTTTTTTTTCTCTCGTTTTTTATAAGTAAAATCGCAGGAGGCGTCGGAATCGAGAAACGGCAGTCATATTTGGAATCAGCAGGTCATTTCCATGGAGAATATCATTAAGATTATCCGATTCTCGACAAAAAAATTTTTCGCCAAAAAAAATGAGAAGGGGTACCCCTTTCCTTTTTTTCAAAAATCTGAAATTTTCCGAAATATTCGGGAGGCAGGAATGATACCTATTGTTCGAATCTGTGGAACCTACACTTTCAGAAACTGCAAACCGATTTGAAATAAAAAATTCCTACGATTTTTAATCGACGATTTATTTTTTATTTTTTTTCCACTTTTTTTTTCTCTCGTTTTTTATAAGTAAAATCGCAGGAGGCGTCGGAATCGAGAAACGGCAGTCATATTTGGAATCAGCAGGTCATTTCCATGGAGAATATCATTAAAATTATCCGATTCTCGACAAAAAAATTTTTCGCCAAAAAAAATGAGAAGGGGTACCCCTTTCCTTTTTTTCAAAAATCTGAAATTTTCCGAAATATTCGGAAGGCAGGAATGATACCTATTGTTCGAATCTGTGGAACCTACACTTTCAGAAACTGCAAACCGATTTGAAATAAAAAATTCCTACGATTTTTAATCGACGATTTACTTTTTATTTTTTTTCCACTTTTTTTTTCTCTCGTTTTTTATAAGTAAAATCGCAGGAGGCGTCGGAATCGAGAAACGGCAGTCATATTTGGAATCAGCAGGTCATTTCCATGGAGAATATCATTAAGATTATCCGATTCTCGACAAAAAATTTTTTCGCCCAAAAAAATGAGAAGGGGTACCCCTTTCCTTTTTTTCAAAAATCTGAAATTTTCCGAAATATTTGGAAGGCAGGAATGATACCTATTGTTCGAATCTGTGGAACCTACACTTTCAGAAACTGCAAACCGATTTGAAATAAAAAATTCCTACGATTTTTAATCGACGATTTACTTTTTATTTTTTTTCCACTTTTTTTTTCTCTCGTTTTTTATAAGTAAAATGGCAGGAGGCGTCGGAATCGAGAAACGGCAGTCATATTTGGAATCAGCAGGTCATTTCCATGGAGAATATCATTAAGATTATCCGATTCTCGACAAAAAATTTTTTCGCCCAAAAAAATGAGAAGGGGTACCCCTTTCCTTTTTTTCAAAAATCTGAAATTTTCCGAAATATTCGGAAGGCAGGAATGATACCTATTGTTCGAATCTGTGGAACCTACACTTTCAGAAACTGCAAACCGATTTGAAATAAAAAATTCCTACGATTTTTAATCGACGATTTACTTTTTATTTTTTTTCCACTTTTTTTTTCTCTCGTTTTTTATAAGTAAAATCGCAGGAGGCGTCGGAATCGAGAAACGGCAGTCATATTTGGAATCAGCAGGTCATTTCCATGGAGAATATCATTAAGATTATCCGATTCTCGACAAAAAAATTTTTCGCCAAAAAAAATGAGAAGGGGTACCCCTTTCCTTTTTTTCAAAAATCTGAAATTTTCCGAAATATTCGGGAGGCAGGAATGATACCTATTGTTCGAATCTGTGGAACCTACACTTTCAGAAACTGCAAACCGATTTGAAATAAAAAATTCCTACGATTTTTAATCGACGATTTATTTTTTATTTTTTTTCCACTTTTTTTTTCTCTCGTTTTTTATAAGTAAAATCGCAGGAGGCGTCGGAATCGAGAAACGGCAGTCATATTTGGAATCAGCAGGTCATTTCCATGGAGAATATCATTAAAATTATCCGATTCTCGACAAAAAAATTTTTCGCCAAAAAAAATGAGAAGGGGTACCCCTTTCCTTTTTTTCAAAAATCTGAAATTTTCCGAAATATTCGGAAGGCAGGAATGATACCTATTGTTCGAATCTGTGGAACCTACACTTTCAGAAACTGCAAACCGATTTGAAATAAAAAATTCCTACGATTTTTAATCGACGATTTACTTTTTATTTTTTTTCCACTTTTTTTTTCTCTCGTTTTTTATAAGTAAAATCGCAGGAGGCGTCGGAATCGAGAAACGGCAGTCATATTTGGAATCAGCAGGTCATTTCCATGGAGAATATCATTAAGATTATCCGATTCTCGACAAAAAATTTTTTCGCCCAAAAAAATGAGAAGGGGTACCCCTTTCCTTTTTTTCAAAAATCTGAAATTTTCCGAAATATTCGGAAGGCAGGAATGATACCTATTGTTCGAATCTGTGGAACCTACACTTTCAGAAACTGCAAACCGATTTGAAATAAAAAATTCCTACGATTTTTAATCGACGATTTACTTTTTATTTTTTTTCCACTTTTTTTTTCTCTCGTTTTTTATAAGTAAAATGGCAGGAGGCGTCGGAATCGAGAAACGGCAGTCATATTTGGAATCAGCAGGTCATTTCCATGGAGAATATCATTAAGATTATCCGATTCTCGACAAAAAATTTTTTCGCCCAAAAAAATGAGAAGGGGTACCCCTTTCCTTTTTTTCAAAAATCTGAAATTTTCCGAAATATTCGGAAGGCAGGAATGATACCTATTGTTCGAATCTGTGGAACCTACACTTTCAGAAACTGCAAACCGATTTGAAATAAAAAATTCCTACGATTTTTAATCGACGATTTACTTTTTATTTTTTTTCCACTTTTTTTTTCTCTCGTTTTTTATAAGTAAAATCGCAGGAGGCGTCGGAATCGAGAAACGGCAGTCATATTTGGAATCAGCAGGTCATTTCCATGGAGAATATCATTAAGATTATCCGATTCTCGACAAAAAAATTTTTCGCCAAAAAAGATGAGAAGGGGTACCCCTTTCCTTTTTTTCAAAAATCTGACATTTTCCGAAATATTCGGAAGGCAGGAATGATACCTATTGTTCGAATCTGTGGAACCTACACTTTCAGAAACTGCAAACCGATTTGAAATAAAAAATTCCTACGATTTTTAATCGACGATTTATTTTTTATTTTTTTTCCACTTTTTTTTTCTCTCGTTTTTTATAAGTAAAATCGCAGGAGGCGTCGGAATCGAGAAACGGCAGTCATATTTGGAATCAGCAGGTCATTTCCATGGAGAATATCATTAAGATTATCCGATTCTCGACAAAAAATTTTTTCGCCCAAAAAAATGAGAAGGGGTACCCCTTTCCTTTTTTTCAAAAATCTGAAATTTTCCGAAATATTCGGAAGGCAGGAATGATACCTATTGTTCGAATCTGTGGAACCTACACTTTCAGAAACTGCAAACCGATTTGAAATAAAAAATTCCTACGATTTTTAATCGACGATTTACTTTTTATTTTTTTTCCACTTTTTTTTTCTCTCGTTTTTTATAAGTAAAATCGCAGGAGGCGTCGGAATCGAGAAACGGCAGTCATATTTGGAATCAGCAGGTCATTTCCATGGAGAATATCATTAAGATTATCCGATTCTCGACAAAAAATTTTTTCGCCCAAAAAAATGAGAAGGGGTACCCCTTTCCTTTTTTTCAAAAATCTGAAATTTTCCGAAATATTCGGAAGGCAGGAATGATACCTATTGTTCGAATCTGTGGAACCTACACTTTCAGAAACTGCAAACCGATTTGAAATAAAAAATTCCTACGATTTTTAATCGACGATTTACTTTTTATTTTTTTTCCACTTTTTTTTTCTCTCGTTTTTTATAAGTAAAATCGCAGGAGGCGTCGGAATCGAGAAACGGCAGTCATATTTGGAATCAGCAGGTCATTTCCATGGAGAATATCATTAAGATTATCCGATTCTCGACAAAAAAATTTTTCGCCAAAAAAAATGAGAAGGGGTACCCCTTTCCTTTTTTTCAAAAATCTGAAATTTTCCGAAATATTCGGAAGGCAGGAATGATACCTATTGTTCGAATCTGTGGAACCTACACTTTCAGAAACTGCAAACCGATTTGAAATAAAAAATTCCTACGATTTTTAATCGACGATTTACTTTTTATTTTTTTTCCACTTTTTTTTTCTCTCGTTTTTTATAAGTAAAATCGCAGGAGGCGTCGGAATCGAGAAACGGCAGTCATATTTGGAATCAGCAGGTCATTTCCATGGAGAATATCATTAAGATTATCCGATTCTCGACAAAAAATTTTTTCGCCCAAAAAAATGAGAAGGGGTACCCCTTTCCTTTTTTTCAAAAATCTGAAATTTTCCGAAATATTCGGAAGGCAGGAATGATACCTATTGTTCGAATCTGTGGAACCTACACTTTCAGAAACTGCAAACCGATTTGAAATAAAAAATTCCTACGATTTTTAATCGACGATTTACTTTTTATTTTTTTTCCACTTTTTTTTTCTCTCGTTTTTTATAAGTAAAATCGCAGGAGGCGTCGGAATCGAGAAACGGCAGTCATATTTGGAATCAGCAGGTCATTTCCATGGAGAATATCATTAAGATTATCCGATTCTCGACAAAAAATTTTTTCGCCCAAAAAAATGAGAAGGGGTACCCCTTTCCTTTTTTTCAAAAATCTGAAATTTTCCGAAATATTCGGAAGGCAGGAATGATACCTATTGTTCGAATCTGTGGAACCTACACTTTCAGAAACTGCAAACCGATTTGAAATAAAAAATTCCTACGATTTTTAATCGACGATTTACTTTTTATTTTTTTTCCAATTTTTTGTTCTCTCGTTTTTTATAAGTAAAATGGCAGGAGGCGTCGGAATCGAGAAACGGCAGTCATATTTGGAATCAGCAGGTCATTTCCATGGAGAATATCATTAAGATTATCCGATTCTCGACAAAAAATTTTTTCGCCCAAAAAAATGAGAAGGGGTACCCCTTTCCTTTTTTTCAAAAATCTGAAATTTTCCGAAATATTCGGAAGGCAGGAATGATACCTATTGTTCGAATCTGTGGAACCTACACTTTCAGAAACTGCAAACCGATTTGAAATAAAAAATTCCTACGATTTTTAATCGACGATTTACTTTTTATTTTTTTTCCACTTTTTTTTTCTCTCGTTTTTTATAAGTAAAATCGCAGGAGGCGTCGGAATCGAGAAACGGCAGTCATATTTGGAATCAGCAGGTCATTTCCATGGAGAATATCATTAAGATTATCCGATTCTCGACAAAAAAATTTTTCGCCAAAAAAGATGAGAAGGGGTACCCCTTTCCTTTTTTTCAAAAATCTGACATTTTCCGAAATATTCGGAAGGCAGGAATGATACCTATTGTTCGAATCTGTGGAACCTACACTTTCAGAAACTGCAAACCGATTTGAAATAAAAAATTCCTACGATTTTTAATCGACGATTTATTTTTTATTTTTTTTCCACTTTTTTTTTCTCTCGTTTTTTATGAGTAAAATCGCAGGAGGCGTCGGAATCGAGAAACGGCAGTCATATTTGGAATCAGCAGGTCATTTCCATGGAGAATATCATTAAGATTATCCGATTCTCGACAAAAAATTTTTTCGCCCAAAAAAATGAGAAGGGGTACCCCTTTCCTTTTTTTCAAAAATCTGAAATTTTCCGAAATATTCGGAAGGCAGGAATGATACCTATTGTTCGAATCTGTGGAACCTACACTTTCAGAAACTGCAAACCGATTTGAAATAAAAAATTCCTACGATTTTTAATCGACGATTTACTTTTTATTTTTTTTCCACTTTTTTTTTCTCTCGTTTTTTATAAGTAAAATCGCAGGAGGCGTCGGAATCGAGAAACGGCAGTCATATTTGGAATCAGCAGGTCATTTCCATGGAGAATATCATTAAGATTATCCGATTCTCGACAAAAAATTTTTTCGCCCAAAAAAATGAGAAGGGGTACCCCTTTCCTTTTTTTCAAAAATCTGAAATTTTCCGAAATATTCGGAAGGCAGGAATGATACCTATTGTTCGAATCTGTGGAACCTACACTTTCAGAAACTGCAAACCGATTTGAAATAAAAAATTCCTACGATTTTTAATCGACGATTTACTTTTTATTTTTTTTCCACTTTTTTTTTCTCTCGTTTTTTATAAGTAAAATCGCAGGAGGCGTCGGAATCGAGAAACGGCAGTCATATTTGGAATCAGCAGGTCATTTCCATGGAGAATATCATTAAGATTATCCGATTCTCGACAAAAAAATTTTTCGCCAAAAAAAATGAGAAGGGGTACCCCTTTCCTTTTTTTCAAAAATCTGAAATTTTCCGAAATATTCGGAAGGCAGGAATGATACCTATTGTTCGAATCTGTGGAACCTACACTTTCAGAAACTGCAAACCGATTTGAAATAAAAAATTCCTACGATTTTTAATCGACGATTTACTTTTTATTTTTTTTCCACTTTTTTTTTCTCTCGTTTTTTATAAGTAAAATCGCAGGAGGCGTCGGAATCGAGAAACGGCAGTCATATTTGGAATCAGCAGGTCATTTCCATGGAGAATATCATTAAGATTATCCGATTCTCGACAAAAAATTTTTTCGCCCAAAAAAATGAGAAGGGGTACCCCTTTCCTTTTTTTCAAAAATCTGAAATTTTCCGAAATATTCGGAAGGCAGGAATGATACCAATTGTTCGAATCTGTGGAACCTACACTTTCAGAAACTGCAAACCGATTTGAAATAAAAAATTCCTACGATTTTTAATCGACGATTTACTTTTTATTTTTTTTCCACTTTTTTTTTCTCTCGTTTTTTATAAGTAAAATCGCAGGAGGCGTCGGAATCGTGAAACGGCAGTCATATTTGGAATCAGCAGGTCATTTCCATGGAGAATATCATTAAGATTATCCGATTCTCGACAAAAAATTTTTTCGCCCAAAAAAATGAGAAGGGGTACCCCTTTCCTTTTTTTCAAAAATCTGAAATTTTCCGAAATATTCGGAAGGCAGGAATGATACCTATTGTTCGAATCTGTGGAACCTACACTTTCAGAAACTGCAAACCGATTTGAAATAAAAAATTCCTACGATTTTTAATCGACGATTTACTTTTTATTTTTTTTCCACTTTTTTTTTCTCTCGTTTTTTATAAGTAAAATCGCAGGAGGCGTCGGAATCGAGAAACGGCAGTCATATTTGGAATCAGCAGGTCATTTCCATGGAGAATATCATTAAGATTATCCGATTCTCGACAAAAAATTTTTTCGCCCAAAAAAATGAGAAGGGGTACCCCTTTCCTTTTTTTCAAAAATCTGAAATTTTCCGAAATATTCGGAAGGCAGGAATGATACCTATTGTTCGAATCTGTGGAACCTACACTTTCAGAAACTGCAAACCGATTTGAAATAAAAAATTCCTACGATTTTTAATCGACGATTTACTTTTTATTTTTTTTCCACTTTTTTTTTCTCTCGTTTTTTATAAGTAAAATGGCAGGAGGCGTCGGAATCGAGAAACGGCAGTCATATTTGGAATCAGCAGGTCATTTCCATGGAGAATATCATTAAGATTATCCGATTCTCGACAAAAAATTTTTTCGCCCAAAAAAATGAGAAGGGGTACCCCTTTCCTTTTTTTCAAAAATCTGAAATTTTCCGAAATATTCGGAAGGCAGGAATGATACCTATTGTTCGAATCTGTGGAACCTACACTTTCAGAAACTGCAAACCGATTTGAAATAAAAAATTCCTACGATTTTTAATCGACGATTTACTTTTTATTTTTTTTCCACTTTTTTTTTCTCTCGTTTTTTATAAGTAAAATCGCAGGAGGCGTCGGAATCGAGAAACGGCAGTCATATTTGGAATCAGCAGGTCATTTCCATGGAGAATATCATTAAGATTATCCGATTCTCGACAAAAAATTTTTTCGCCCAAAAAAATGAGAAGGGGTACCCCTTTCCTTTTTTTCAAAAATCTGAAATTTTCCGAAATATTCGGAAGGCAGGAATGATACCTATTGTTCGAATCTGTGGAACCTACACTTTCAGAAACTGCAAACCGATTTGAAATAAAAAATTCCTACGATTTTTAATCGACGATTTACTTTTTATTTTTTTTCCACTTTTTTTTTCTCTCGTTTTTTATAAGTAAAATCGCAGGAGGCGTCGGAATCGAGAAACGGCATTCACATTTGGAATCAGCAGGTCATTTCCATGGAGAATATCATTAAGATTATCCGATTCTCGACAAAAAATTTTTTCGCCCAAAAAAATGAGAAGGGGTACCCCTTTCCTTTTTTTCAAAAATCTGAAATTTTCCGAAATATTCGGAAGGCAGGAATGATACCTATTGTTCGAATCTGTGGAACCTACACTTTCAGAAACTGCAAACCGATTTGAAATAAAAAATTCCTACGATTTTTAATCGACGATTTACTTTTTATTTTTTTTCCACTTTTTTTTTCTCTCGTTTTTTATAAGTAAAATCGCAGGAGGCGTCGGAATCGAGAAACGGCAGTCATATTTGGAATCAGCAGGTCATTTCCATGGAGAATATCATTACGATTATCCGATTCTCGACAAAAAATTTTTTCGCCCAAAAAAATGAGAAGGGGTACCCCTTTCCTTTTTTGCAAAAATCTGAAATTTTCCGAAATATTCGGAAGGCAGGAATGATACCTATTGTTCGAATCTGTGGAACCTACACTTTCAGAAACTGCAAACCGATTTGAAATAAAAAATTCCTACGATTTTTAATCGACGATTTACTTTTTATTTTTTTTCCACTTTTTTTTCTCTCGTTTTTTATAAGTAAAATCGCAGGAGGCGTCGGAATCGAGAAACGGCAGTCATATTTGGAATCAGCAGGTCATTTCCATGGAGAATATCATTAAGATTATCCGATTCTCGACAAAAAATTTTTTCGCCCAAAAAAATGAGAAGGGGTACCCCTTTCCTTTTTTTCAAAAATCTGAAATTTTCCGAAATATTCGGAAGGCAGGAATGATACCTATTGTTCGAATCTGTGGAACCTACACTTTCAGAAACTGCAAACCGATTTGAAATAAAAAATTCCTACGATTTTTAATCGACGATTTACTTTTTATTTTTTTTCCACTTTTTTTTCTCTCGTTTTTTATAAGTAAAATCGCAGGAGGCGTCGGAATCGAGAAACGGCATTCATATTTGGAATCAGCAGGTCATTTCCATGGAGAATATCATTAAGATTATCCGATTCTCGACAAAAAATTTTTTCGCCCAAAAAAATGAGAAGGGGTACCCCTTTCCTTTTTTTCAAAAATCTGAAATTTTCCGAAATATTCGGAAGGCAGGAATGATACCTATTGTTCGAATCTGTGGAACCTACACTTTCAGAAACTGCAAACCGATTTGAAATAAAAAATTCCTACGATTTTTAATCGACGATTTACTTTTTATTTTTTTTCCACTTTTTTTTCTCTCGTTTTTTATAAGTAAAATCGCAGGAGGCGTCGGAATCGAGAAACGGCAGTCATATTTGGAATCAGCAGGTCATTTCCATGGAGAATATCATTAAGATTATCCGATTCTCGACAAAAAATTTTTTCGCCCAAAAAAATGAGAAGGGGTACCCCTTTCCTTTTTTTCAAAAATCTGAAATTTTCCGAAATATTCGGAAGGCAGGAATGATACCTATTGTTCGAATCTGTGGAACCTACACTTTCAGAAACTGCAAACCGATTTGAAATAAAAAATTCCTACGATTTTTAATCGACGATTTACTTTTTATTTTTTTTCCACTTTTTTTTTCTCTCGTTTTTTATAAGTAAAATCGCAGGAGGCGTCGGAATCGAGAAACGGCAGTCATATTTGGAATCAGCAGGTCATTTCCATGGAGAATATCATTAAGATTATCCGATTCTCGACAAAAAATTTTTTCGCCCAAAAAAATGAGAAGGGGTACCCCTTTCCTTTTTTGCAAAAATCTGAAATTTTCCGAAATATTCGGAAGGCAGGAATGATACCTATTGTTCGAATCTGTGGAACCTACACTTTCAGAAACTGCAAACCGATTTGAAATAAAAAATTCCTACGATTTTTAATCGACGATTTACTTTTTATTTTTTTTCCACTTTTTTTTTCTCTCGTTTTTTATAAGTAAAATCGCAGGAGGCGTCGGAATCGAGAAACGGCAGTCATATTTGGAATCAGCAGGTCATTTCCATGGAGAATATCATTAAGATTATCCGATTCTCGACAAAAAATTTTTTCGCCCAAAAAAATGAGAAGGGGTACCCCTTTCCTTTTTTTCAAAAATCTGAAATTTTCCGAAATATTCGGAAGGCAGGAATGATACCTATTGTTCGAATCTGTGGAACCTACACTTTCAGAAACTGCAAACCGATTTGAAATAAAAAATTCCTACGATTTTTAATCGACGATTTACTTTTTATTTTTTTTCCACTTTTTTTTTCTCTCGTTTTTTATAAGTAAAATCGCAGGAGGCGTCGGAATCGAGAAACGGCAGTCATATTTGGAATCAGCAGGTCATTTCCATGGAGAATATCATTAAGATTATCCGATTCTCGACAAAAAATTTTTTCGCCCAAAAAAATGAGAAGGGGTACCCCTTTCCTTTTTTTCAAAAATCTGAAATTTTCCGAAATATTCGGAAGGCAGGAATGATACCTATTGTTCGAATCTGTGGAACCTACACTTTCAGAAACTGCAAACCGATTTGAAATAAAAAATTCCTACGATTTTTAATCGACGATTTACTTTTTATTTTTTTTCCACTTTTTTTTTCTCTCGTTTTTTATAAGTAAAATCGCAGGAGGCGTCGGAATCGAGAAACGGCAGTCATATTTGGAATCAGCAGGTCATTTCCATGGAGAATATCATTAAGATTATCCGATTCTCGACAAAAAAATTTTTCGCCAAAAAAAATGAGAAGGGGTACCCCTTTCCTTTTTTTCAAAAATCTGAAATTTTCCGAAATATTCGGAAGGCAGGAATGATACCTATTGTTCGAATCTGTGGAACCTACACTTTCAGAAACTGCAAACCGATTTGAAATAAAAAATTCCTACGATTTTTAATCGACGATTTACTTTTTATTTTTTTTCCACTTTTTTTTTCTCTCGTTTTTTATAAGTAAAATCGCAGGAGGCGTCGGAATCGAGAAACGGCAGTCATATTTGGAATCAGCAGGTCATTTCCATGGAGAATATCATTAAGATTATCCGATTCTCGACAAAAAATTTTTTCGCCCAAAAAAATGAGAAGGGGTACCCCTTTCCTTTTTTTCCAAAATCTGAAATTTTCCGAAATATTCGGAAGGCAGGAATGATACCTATTGTTCGAATCTGTGGAACCTACACTTTCAGAAACTGCAAACCGATTTGAAATAAAAAATTCCTACGATTTTTAATCGACGATTTACTTTTTATTTTTTTTCCACTTTTTTTTTCTCTCGTTTTTTATAAGTAAAATCGCAGGAGGCGTCGGAATCGAGAAACGGCAGTCATATTTGGAATCAGCAGGTCATTTCCATGGAGAATATCATTAAGATTATCCGATTCTCGACAAAAAAATTTTTCGCCAAAAAAAATGAGAAGGGGTACCCCTTTCCTTTTTTTCAAAAATCTGAAATTTTCCGAAATATTCGGAAGGCAGGAATGATACCTATTGTTCGAATCTGTGGAACCTACACTTTCAGAAACTGCAAACCGATTTGAAATAAAAAATTCCTACGATTTTTAATCGACGATTTACTTTTTATTTTTTTTCCACTTTTTTTTTCTCTCGTTTTTTATAAGTAAAATCGCAGGAGGCGTCGGAATCGAGAAACGGCAGTCATATTTGGAATCAGCAGGTCATTTCCATGGAGAATATCATTGAGATTATCCGATTCTCGACAAAAAATTTTTTCGCCCAAAAAAATGAGAAGGGGTACCCCTTTCCTTTTTTTCCAAAATCTGAAATTTTCCGAAATATTCGGAAGGCAGGAATGATACCTATTGTTCGAATCTGTGGAACCTACACTTTCAGAAACTGCAAACCGATTTGAAATAAAAAATTCCTACGATTTTTAATCGACGATTTACTTTTTATTTTATTCCACTTTTTTTTTCTCTCGTTTTTTATAAGTAAAATCGCAGGAGGCGTCGGAATCGAGAAACGGCAGTCATATTTGGAATCAGCAGGTCATTTCCATGGAGAATATCATTAAGATTATCCGATTCTCGACAAAAAAATTTTTCGCCAAAAAAAATGAGAAGGGGTACCCCTTTCCTTTTTTTCAAAAATCTGAAATTTTCCGAAATATTCGGAAGGCAGGAATGATACCTATTGTTCGAATCTGTGGAACCTACACTTTCAGAAACTGCAAACCGATTTGAAATAAAAAATTCCTACGATTTTTAATCGACGATTTACTTTTTATTTTTTTTCCACTTTTTTTTTCTCTCGTTTTTTATAAGTAAAATCGCAGGAGGCGTCGGAATCGAGAAACGGCAGTAATATTTGGAATCAGCAGGTCATTTCCATGGAGAATATCATTAAGATTATCCGATTCTCGACAAAAAAATTTTTCGCCAAAAAAAATGAGAAGGGGTACCCCTTTCCTTTTTTTCAAAAATCTGAAATTTTCCGAAATATTCGGAAGGCAGGAATGATACCTATTGTTCGAATCTGTGGAACCTACACTTTCAGAAACTGCAAACCGATTTGAAATAAAAAATTCCTACGATTTTTAATCGACGATTTATTTTTTATTTTTTTTCCACTTTTTTTTTCTCTCGTTTTTTATAAGTAAAATCGCAGGAGGCGTCGGAATCGAGAAACGGCAGTCATATTTGGAATCAGCAGGTCATTTCCATGGAGAATATCATTAAGATTATCCGATTCTCGACAAAAAATTTTTTCGCCCAAAAAAATGAGAAGGGGTACCCCTTTCCTTTTTTTCAAAAATCTGAAATTTTCCGAAATATTCGGAAGGCAGGAATGATACCTATTGTTCGAATCTGTGGAACCTACACTTTCAGAAACTGCAAACCGATTTGAAATAAAAAATTCCTACGATTTTCAATCGACGATTTACTTTTTATTTTTTTTCCACTTTTTTTTTCTCTCGTTTTTTATAAGTAAAATCGCAGGAGGCGTCGGAATCGAGAAACGGCAGTCATATTTGGAATCAGCAGGTCATTTCCATGGAGAATATCATTAAGATTATCCGATTCTCGACAAAACAATTTTTCGCCAAAAAAAATGAGAAGGGGTACCCCTTTCCTTTTTTTCCAAAATCTGAAATTTTCCGAAATATTCGGAAGGCAGGAATGATACCTATTGTTCGAATCTGTGGAACCTACACTTTCAGAAACTGCAAACCGATTTGAAATAAAAAATTCCTACGATTTTTAATCGACGATTTACTTTTTATTTTTTTTCCACTTTTTTTTTCTCTCGTTTTTTATAAGTAAAATCGCAGGAGGCGTCGGAATCGAGAAACGGCAGTCATATTTGGAATCAGCAGGTCATTTCCATGGAGAATATCATTAAGATTATCCGATTCTCGACAAAAAGTTTTTTCGCCCAAAAAAATGAGAAGGGGTACCCCTTCCCTTTTTTTCAAAAATCTGAAATTTTCCGAAATATTCGGAAGGCAGGAATGATACCTATTGTTCGAATCTGTGGAACCTACACTTTCAGAAACTGCAAACCGATTTGAAATAAAAAGTTCCTACGATTTTTAATCGACGATTTACTTTTTATTTTTTTTCCACTTTTTTTTTCTCTCGTTTTTTATAAGTAAAATGGCAGGAGGCGTCGGAATCGAGAAACGGCAGTCATATTTGGAATCAGCAGGTCATTTCCATGGAGAATATCATTAAGATTATCCGATTCTCGACAAAAAATTTTTTCGCCCAAAAAAATGAGAAGGGGTACCCCTTTCCTTTTTTTCAAAAATCTGAAATTTTCCGAAATATTCGGAAGGCAGGAATGATACCTATTGTTCGAATCTGTGGAACCTACACTTTCAGAAACTGCAAACCGATTTGAAATAAAAAATTCCTACGATTTTTAATCGACGATTTACTTTTTATTTTTTTTCCACTTTTTTTTTCTCTCGTTTTTTATAAGTAAAATCGCAGGAGGCGTCGGAATCGAGAAACGGCAGTCATATTTGGAATCAGCAGGTCATTTCCATGGAGAATATCATTAAGATTATCCGATTCTCGACAAAAAATTTTTTCGCCCAAAAAAATGAGAAGGGGTACCCCTTTCCTTTTTTTCAAAAATCTGAAATTTTCCGAAATATTCGGAAGGCAGGAATGATACCTATTGTTCGAATCTGTGGAACCTACACTTTCAGAAACTGCAAACCGATTTGAAATAAAAAATTCCTACGATTTTTAATCGACGATTTACTTTTTATTTTTTTTCCACTTTTTTTTTCTCTCGTTTTTTATAAGTAAAATCGCAGGAGGCGTCGGAATCGAGAAACGGCAGTCATATTTGGAATCAGCAGGTCATTTCCATGGAGAATATCATTAAGATTATCCGATTCTCGACAAAAAAATTTTTCGCCAAAAAAAATGAGAAGGGGTACCCCTTTCCTTTTTTTCAAAAATCTGAAATTTTCCGAAATATTCGGAAGGCAGGAATGATACCTATTGTTCGAATCTGTGGAACCTACACTTTCAGAAACTGCAAACCGATTTGAAATAAAAAATTCCTACGATTTTTAATCGACGATTTACTTTTTATTTTTTTTCCACTTTTTTTTTCTCTCGTTTTTTATAAGTAAAATCGCAGGAGGCGTCGGAATCGAGAAACGGCAGTCATATTTGGAATCAGCAGGTCATTTCCATGGAGAATATCATTAAGATTATCCGATTCTCGACAAAAAATTTTTTCGCCCAAAAAAATGAGAAGGGGTACCCCTTTCCTTTTTTTCCAAAATCTGAAATTTTCCGAAATATTCGGAAGGCAGGAATGATACCTATTGTTCGAATCTGTGGAACCTACACTTTCAGAAACTGCAAACCGATTTGAAATAAAAAATTCCTACGATTTTTAATCGACGATTTACTTTTTATTTTTTTTCCACTTTTTTTTTCTCTCGTTTTTTATAAGTAAAATCGCAGGAGGCGTCGGAATCGAGAAACGGCAGTCATATTTGGAATCAGCAGGTCATTTCCATGGAGAATATCATTAAGATTATCCGATTCTCGACAAAAAAATTTTTCGCCAAAAAAAATGAGAAGGGGTACCCCTTTCCTTTTTTTCAAAAATCTGAAATTTTCCGAAATATTCGGAAGGCAGGAATGATACCTATTGTTCGAATCTGTGGAACCTACACTTTCAGAAACTGCAAACCGATTTGAAATAAAAAATTCCTACGATTTTTAATCGACGATTTACTTTTTATTTTTTTTCCACTTTTTTTTTCTCTCGTTTTTTATAAGTAAAATCGCAGGAGGCGTCGGAATCGAGAAACGGCAGTAATATTTGGAATCAGCAGGTCATTTCCATGGAGAATATCATTAAGATTATCCGATTCTCGACAAAAAAATTTTTCGCCAAAAAAAATGAGAAGGGGTACCCCTTTCCTTTTTTTCAAAAATCTGAAATTTTCCGAAATATTCGGAAGGCAGGAATGATACCTATTGTTCGAATCTGTGGAACCTACACTTTCAGAAACTGCAAACCGATTTGAAATAAAAAATTCCTACGATTTTTAATCGACGATTTACTTTTTATTTTTTTTCCACTTTTTTTTTCTCTCGTTTTTTATAAGTAAAATCGCAGGAGGCGTCGGAATCGAGAAACGGCAGTAATATTTGGAATCAGCAGGTCATTTCCATGGAGAATATCATTAAGATTATCCGATTCTCGACAAAAAAATTTTTCGCCAAAAAAAATGAGAAGGGGTACCCCTTTCCTTTTTTTCAAAAATCTGAAATTTTCCGAAATATTCGGAAGGCAGGAATGATACCTATTGTTCGAATCTGTGGAACCTACACTTTCAGAAACTGCAAACCGATTTGAAATAAAAAATTCCTACGATTTTTAATCGACGATTTATTTTTTATTTTTTTTCCACTTTTTTTTTCTCTCGTTTTTTATAAGTAAAATCGCAGGAGGCGTCGGAATCGAGAAACGGCAGTCATATTTGGAATCAGCAGGTCATTTCCATGGAGAATATCATTAAGATTATCCGATTCTCGACAAAAAATTTTTTCGCCCAAAAAAATGAGAAGGGGTACCCCTTTCCTTTTTTTCAAAAATCTGAAATTTTCCGAAATATTCGGAAGGCAGGAATGATACCTATTGTTCGAATCTGTGGAACCTACACTTTCAGAAACTGCAAACCGATTTGAAATAAAAAATTCCTACGATTTTTAATCGACGATTTACTTTTTATTTTTTTTCCACTTTTTTTTTCTCTCGTTTTTTATAAGTAAAATCGCAGGAGGCGTCGGAATCGAGAAACGGCAGTCATATTTGGAATCAGCAGGTCATTTCCATGGAGAATATCATTAAGATTATCCGATTCTCGACAAAAAATTTTTTCGCCCAAAAAAATGAGAAGGGGTACCCCTTTCCTTTTTTTCAAAAATCTGAAATTTTCCGAAATATTCGGAAGGCAGGAATGATACCTATTGTTCGAATCTGTGGAACCTACACTTTCAGAAACTGCAAACCGATTTGAAATAAAAAATTCCTACGATTTTTAATCGACGATTTACTTTTTATTTTTTTTCCACTTTTTTTTTCTCTCGTTTTTTATAAGTAAAATCGCAGGAGGCGTCGGAATCGAGAAACGGCATTCATATTTGGAATCAGCAGGTCATTTCCATGGAGAATATCATTAAGATTATCCGATTCTCGACAAAAAATTTTTTCGCCCAAAAAAATGAGAAGGGGTACCCCTTTCCTTTTTTTCAAAAATCTGAAATTTTCCGAAATATTCGGAAGGCAGGAATGATACCTATTGTTCGAATCTGTGGAACCTACACTTTCAGAAACTGCAAACCGATTTGAAATAAAAAATTCCTACGATTTTTAATCGACGATTTACTTTTTATTTTTTTTCCACTTTTTTTTTCTCTCGTTTTTTATAAGTAAAATCGCAGGAGGCGTCGGAATCGAGAAACGGCAGTCATATTTGGAATCAGCAGGTCATTTCCATGGAGAATATCATTAAGATTATCCGATTCTCGACAAAAAATTTTTTCGCCCAAAAAAATGAGAAGGGGTACCCCTTTCCTTTTTTTCCAAAATCTGAAATTTTCCGAAATATTCGGAAGGCAGGAATGATACCTATTGTTCGAATCTGTGGAACCTACACTTTCAGAAACTGCAAACCGATTTGAAATAAAAAATTCCTACGATTTTTAATCGACGAATTACTTTTTATTTTTTTTCCACTTTTTTTTTCTCTCGTTTTTTATAAGTAAAATCGCAGGAGGCGTCGGAATCGAGAAACGGCAGTCATATTTGGAATCAGCAGGTCATTTCCATGGAGAATATCATTAAGATTATCCGATTCTCGACAAAAAAATTTTTCGCCAAAAAAAATGAGAAGGGGTACCCCTTTCCTTTTTTTCAAAAATCTGAAATTTTCCGAAATATTCGGAAGGCAGGAATGATACCTATTGTTCGAATCTGTGGAACCTACACTTTCAGAAACTGCAAACCGATTTGAAATAAAAAATTCCTACGATTTTTAATCGACGATTTGTTTTTTATTTTTTTTCCACTTTTTTTTTCTCTCGTTTTTTATAAGTAAAATCGCAGGAGGCGTCGGAATCGAGAAACGGCAGTCATATTTGGAATCAGCAGGTCATTTCCATGGAGAATATCATTAAGATTATCCGATTCTCGACAAAAAATTTTTTCGCCCAAAAAAATGAGAAGGGGTACCCCTTTCCTTTTTTTCAAAAATCTGAAATTTTCCGAAATATTCGGAAGGCAGGAATGATACCTATTGTTCGAATCTGTGGAACCTACACTTTCAGAAACTGCAAACCGATTTGAAATAAAAAATTCCTACGATTTTTAATCGACGATTTACTTTTTATTTTTTTTCCACTTTTTTTTTCTCTCGTTTTTTATAAGTAAAATCGCAGGAGGCGTCGGAATCGAGAAACGGCAGTCATATTTGGAATCAGCAGGTCATTTCCATGGAGAATATCATTAAGATTATCCGATTCTCGACAAAAAATTTTTTCGCCCAAAAAAATGAGAAGGGGTACCCCTTTCCTTTTTTTCAAAAATCTGAAATTTTCCGAAATATTCGGAAGGCAGGAATGATACCTATTGTTCGAATCTGTGGAACCTACACTTTCAGAAACTGCAAACCGATTTGAAATAAAAAATTCCTACGATTTTTAATCGACGATTTACTTTTTATTTTTTTTCCACTTTTTTTTTCTCTCGTTTTTTATAAGTAAAATCGCAGGAGGCGTCGGAATCGAGAAACGGCATTCATATTTGGAATCAGCAGGTCATTTCCATGGAGAATATCATTAAGATTATCCGATTCTCGACAAAAAATTTTTTCGCCCAAAAAAATGAGAAGGGGTACCCCTTTCCTTTTTTTCAAAAATCTGAAATTTTCCGAAATATTCGGAAGGCAGGAATGATACCTATTGTTCGAATCTGTGGAACCTACACTTTCAGAAACTGCAAACCGATTTGAAATAAAAAATTCCTACGATTTTTAATCGACGATTTACTTTTTATTTTTTTTCCACTTTTTTTTTCTCTCGTTTTTTATAAGTAAAATGGCAGGAGGCGTCGGAATCGAGAAACGGCAGTCATATTTGGAATCAGCAGGTCATTTCCATGGAGAATATCATTAAGATTATCCGATTCTCGACAAAAAATTTTTTCGCCCAAAAAAATGAGAAGGGGTACCCCTTTCCTTTTTTTCAAAAATCTGAAATTTTCCGAAATATTCGGAAGGCAGGAATGATACCTATTGTTCGAATCTGTGGAACCTACACTTTCAGAAACTGCAAACCGATTTGAAATAAAAAATTCCTACGATTTTTAATCGACGATTTACTTTTTATTTTTTTTCCACTTTTTTTTTCTCTCGTTTTTTATAAGTAAAATCGCAGGAGGCGTCGGAATCGAGAAACGGCAGTCATATTTGGAATCAGCAGGTCATTTCCATGGAGAATATCATTAAGATTATCCGATTCTCGACAAAAAAATTTTTCGCCAAAAAAAATGAGAAGGGGTACCCCTTTCCTTTTTTTCAAAAATCTGAAATTTTCCGAAATATTCGGGAGGCAGGAATGATACCTATTGTTCGAATCTGTGGAACCTACACTTTCAGAAACTGCAAACCGATTTGAAATAAAAAATTCCTACGATTTTTAATCGACGATTTATTTTTTATTTTTTTTCCACTTTTTTTTTCTCTCGTTTTTTATAAGTAAAATCGCAGGAGGCGTCGGAATCGAGAAACGGCAGTCATATTTGGAATCAGCAGGTCATTTCCATGGAGAATATCATTAAAATTATCCGATTCTCGACAAAAAAATTTTTCGCCAAAAAAAATGAGAAGGGGTCCCCCTTTCCTTTTTTTCAAAAATCTGAAATTTTCCGAAATATTCGGAAGGCAGGAATGATACCTATTGTTCGAATCTGTGGAACCTACACTTTCAGAAACTGCAAACCGATTTGAAATAAAAAATTCCTACGATTTTTAATCGACGATTTACTTTTTATTTTTTTTCCACTTTTTTTTTCTCTCGTTTTTTATAAGTAAAATCGCAGGAGGCGTCGGAATCGAGAAACGGCAGTCATATTTGGAATCAGCAGGTCATTTCCATGGAGAATATCATTAAGATTATCCGATTCTCGACAAAAAATTTTTTCGCCCAAAAAAATGAGAAGGGGTACCCCTTTCCTTTTTTTCAAAAATCTGAAATTTTCCGAAATATTCGGAAGGCAGGAATGATACCTATTGTTCGAATCTGTGGAACCTACACTTTCAGAAACTGCAAACCGATTTGAAATAAAAAATTCCTACGATTTTTAATCGACGATTTACTTTTTATTTTTTTTCCACTTTTTTTTTCTCTCGTTTTTTATAAGTAAAATGGCAGGAGGCGTCGGAATCGAGAAACGGCAGTCATATTTGGAATCAGCAGGTCATTTCCATGGAGAATATCATTAAGATTATCCGATTCTCGACAAAAAATTTTTTCGCCCAAAAAAATGAGAAGGGGTACCCCTTTCCTTTTTTTCAAAAATCTGAAATTTTCCGAAATATTCGGAAGGCAGGAATGATACCTATTGTTCGAATCTGTGGAACCTACACTTTCAGAAACTGCAAACCGATTTGAAATAAAAAATTCCTACGATTTTTAATCGACGATTTACTTTTTATTTTTTTTCCACTTTTTTTTTCTCTCGTTTTTTATAAGTAAAATCGCAGGAGGCGTCGGAATCGAGAAACGGCAGTCATATTTGGAATCAGCAGGTCATTTCCATGGAGAATATCATTAAGATTATCCGATTCTCGACAAAAAAATTTTTCGCCAAAAAAGATGAGAAGGGGTACCCCTTTCCTTTTTTTCAAAAATCTGACATTTTCCGAAATATTCGGAAGGCAGGAATGATACCTATTGTTCGAATCTGTGGAACCTACACTTTCAGAAACTGCAAACCGATTTGAAATAAAAAATTCCTACGATTTTTAATCGACGATTTATTTTTTATTTTTTTTCCACTTTTTTTTTCTCTCGTTTTTTATAAGTAAAATCGCAGGAGGCGTCGGAATCGAGAAACGGCAGTCATATTTGGAATCAGCAGGTCATTTCCATGGAGAATATCATTAAAATTATCCGATTCTCGACTAAAAAATTTTTCGCCAAAAAAAATGAGAAGGGGTCCCCCTTTCCTTTTTTTCAAAAATCTGAAATTTTCCGAAATATTCGGAAGGCAGGAATGATACCTATTGTTCGAATCTGTGGAACCTACACTTTCAGAAACTGCAAACCGATTTGAAATAAAAAATTCCTACGATTTTTAATCGACGATTTACTTTTTATTTTTTTTCCACTTTTTTTTTCTCTCGTTTTTTATAAGTAAAATCGCAGGAGGCGTCGGAATCGAGAAACGGCAGTCATATTTGGAATCAGCAGGTCATTTCCATGGAGAATATCATTAAGATTATCCGATTCTCGACAAAAAATTTTTTCGCCCAAAAAAATGAGAAGGGGTACCCCTTTCCTTTTTTTCAAAAATCTGAAATTTTCCGAAATATTCGGAAGGCAGGAATGATACCTATTGTTCGAATCTGTGGAACCTACACTTTCAGAAACTGCAAACCGATTTGAAATAAAAAATTCCTACGATTTTTAATCGACGATTTACTTTTTATTTTTTTTCCACTTTTTTTTTCTCTCGTTTTTTATAAGTAAAATGGCAGGAGGCGTCGGAATCGAGAAACGGCAGTCATATTTGGAATCAGCAGGTCATTTCCATGGAGAATATCATTAAGATTATCCGATTCTCGACAAAAAATTTTTTCGCCCAAAAAAATGAGAAGGGGTACCCCTTTCCTTTTTTTCAAAAATCTGAAATTTTCCGAAATATTCGGAAGGCAGGAATGATACCTATTGTTCGAATCTGTGGAACCTACACTTTCAGAAACTGCAAACCGATTTGAAATAAAAAATTCCTACGATTTTTAATCGACGATTTACTTTTTATTTTTTTTCCACTTTTTTTTTCTCTCGTTTTTTATAAGTAAAATCGCAGGAGGCGTCGGAATCGAGAAACGGCAGTCATATTTGGAATCAGCAGGTCATTTCCATGGAGAATATCATTAAGATTATCCGATTCTCGACAAAAAAATTTTTCGCCAAAAAAGATGAGAAGGGGTACCCCTTTCCTTTTTTTCAAAAATCTGACATTTTCCGAAATATTCGGAAGGCAGGAATGATACCTATTGTTCGAATCTGTGGAACCTACACTTTCAGAAACTGCAAACCGATTTGAAATAAAAAATTCCTACGATTTTTAATCGACGATTTATTTTTTATTTTTTTTCCACTTTTTTTTTCTCTCGTTTTTTATAAGTAAAATCGCAGGAGGCGTCGGAATCGAGAAACGGCAGTCATATTTGGAATCAGCAGGTCATTTCCATGGAGAATATCATTAAGATTATCCGATTCTCGACAAAAAATTTTTTCGCCCAAAAAAATGAGAAGGGGTACCCCTTTCCTTTTTTTCAAAAATCTGAAATTTTCCGAAATATTCGGAAGGCAGGAATGATACCTATTGTTCGAATCTGTGGAACCTACACTTTCAGAAACTGCAAACCGATTTGAAATAAAAAATTCCTACGATTTTTAATCGACGATTTACTTTTTATTTTTTTTCCACTTTTTTTTTCTCTCGTTTTTTATAAGTAAAATCGCAGGAGGCGTCGGAATCGAGAAACGGCAGTCATATTTGGAATCAGCAGGTCATTTCCATGGAGAATATCATTAAGATTATCCGATTCTCGACAAAAAATTTTTTCGCCCAAAAAAATGAGAAGGGGTACCCCTTTCCTTTTTTTCAAAAATCTGAAATTTTCCGAAATATTCGGAAGGCAGGAATGATACCTATTGTTCGAATCTGTGGAACCTACACTTTCAGAAACTGCAAACCGATTTGAAATAAAAAATTCCTACGATTTTTAATCGACGATTTACTTTTTATTTTTTTTCCACTTTTTTTTTCTCTCGTTTTTTATAAGTAAAATCGCAGGAGGCGTCGGAATCGAGAAACGGCAGTCATATTTGGAATCAGCAGGTCATTTCCATGGAGAATATCATTAAGATTATCCGATTCTCGACAAAAAAATTTTTCGCCAAAAAAAATGAGAAGGGGTACCCCTTTCCTTTTTTTCAAAAATCTGAAATTTTCCGAAATATTCGGAAGGCAGGAATGATACCTATTGTTCGAATCTGTGGAACCTACACTTTCAGAAACTGCAAACCGATTTGAAATAAAAAATTCCTACGATTTTTAATCGACGATTTACTTTTTATTTTTTTTCCACTTTTTTTTTCTCTCGTTTTTTATAAGTAAAATCGCAGGAGGCGTCGGAATCGAGAAACGGCAGTCATATTTGGAATCAGCAGGTCATTTCCATGGAGAATATCATTAAGATTATCCGATTCTCGACAAAAAATTTTTTCGCCCAAAAAAATGAGAAGGGGTACCCCTTTCCTTTTTTTCAAAAATCTGAAATTTTCCGAAATATTCGGAAGGCAGGAATGATACCTATTGTTCGAATCTGTGGAACCTACACTTTCAGAAACTGCAAACCGATTTGAAATAAAAAATTCCTACGATTTTTAATCGACGATTTACTTTTTATTTTTTTTCCACTTTTTTTTTCTCTCGTTTTTTATAAGTAAAATCGCAGGAGGCGTCGGAATCGTGAAACGGCAGTCATATTTGGAATCAGCAGGTCATTTCCATGGAGAATATCATTAAGATTATCCGATTCTCGACAAAAAATTTTTTCGCCCAAAAAAATGAGAAGGGGTACCCCTTTCCTTTTTTTCAAAAATCTGAAATTTTCCGAAATATTCGGAAGGCAGGAATGATACCTATTGTTCGAATCTGTGGAACCTACACTTTCAGAAACTGCAAACCGATTTGAAATAAAAAATTCCTACGATTTTTAATCGACGATTTACTTTTTATTTTTTTTCCACTTTTTTTTTCTCTCGTTTTTTATAAGTAAAATCGCAGGAGGCGTCGGAATCGAGAAACGGCAGTCATATTTGGAATCAGCAGGTCATTTCCATGGAGAATATCATTAAGATTATCCGATTCTCGACAAAAAATTTTTTCGCCCAAAAAAATGAGAAGGGGTACCCCTTTCCTTTTTTTCAAAAATCTGAAATTTTCCGAAATATTCGGAAGGCAGGAATGATACCTATTGTTCGAATCTGTGGAACCTACACTTTCAGAAACTGCAAACCGATTTGAAATAAAAAATTCCTACGATTTTTAATCGACGATTTACTTTTTATTTTTTTTCCACTTTTTTTTTCTCTCGTTTTTTATAAGTAAAATGGCAGGAGGCGTCGGAATCGAGAAACGGCAGTCATATTTGGAATCAGCAGGTCATTTCCATGGAGAATATCATTAAGATTATCCGATTCTCGACAAAAAATTTTTTCGCCCAAAAAAATGAGAAGGGGTACCCCTTTCCTTTTTTTCAAAAATCTGAAATTTTCCGAAATATTCGGAAGGCAGGAATGATACCTATTGTTCGAATCTGTGGAACCTACACTTTCAGAAACTGCAAACCGATTTGAAATAAAAAATTCCTACGATTTTTAATCGACGATTTACTTTTTATTTTTTTTCCACTTTTTTTTTCTCTCGTTTTTTATAAGTAAAATCGCAGGAGGCGTCGGAATCGAGAAACGGCAGTCATATTTGGAATCAGCAGGTCATTTCCATGGAGAATATCATTACGATTATCCGATTCTCGACAAAAAATTTTTTCGCCCAAAAAAATGAGAAGGGGTACCCCTTTCCTTTTTTGCAAAAATCTGAAATTTTCCGAAATATTCGGAAGGCAGGAATGATACCTATTGTTCGAATCTGTGGAACCTACACTTTCAGAAACTGCAAACCGATTTGAAATAAAAAATTCCTACGATTTTTAATCGACGATTTACTTTTTATTTTTTTTCCACTTTTTTTTCTCTCGTTTTTTATAAGTAAAATCGCAGGAGGCGTCGGAATCGAGAAACGGCAGTCATATTTGGAATCAGCAGGTCATTTCCATGGAGAATATCATTAAGATTATCCGATTCTCGACAAAAAATTTTTTCGCCCAAAAAAATGAGAAGGGGTACCCCTTTCCTTTTTTTCAAAAATCTGAAATTTTCCGAAATATTCGGAAGGCAGGAATGATACCTATTGTTCGAATCTGTGGAACCTACACTTTCAGAAACTGCAAACCGATTTGAAATAAAAAATTCCTACGATTTTTAATCGACGATTTACTTTTTATTTTTTTTCCACTTTTTTTTTCTCTCGTTTTTTATAAGTAAAATCGCAGGAGGCGTCGGAATCGAGAAACGGCATTCATATTTGGAATCAGCAGGTCATTTCCATGGAGAATATCATTAAGATTATCCGATTCTCGACAAAAAATTTTTTCGCCCAAAAAAATGAGAAGGGGTACCCCTTTCCTTTTTTTCAAAAATCTGAAATTTTCCGAAATATTCGGAAGGCAGGAATGATACCTATTGTTCGAATCTGTGGAACCTACACTTTCAGAAACTGCAAACCGATTTGAAATAAAAAATTCCTACGATTTTTAATCGACGATTTACTTTTTATTTTTTTTCCACTTTTTTTTCTCTCGTTTTTTATAAGTAAAATCGCAGGAGGCGTCGGAATCGAGAAACGGCAGTCATATTTGGAATCAGCAGGTCATTTCCATGGAGAATATCATTAAGATTATCCGATTCTCGACAAAAAATTTTTTCGCCCAAAAAAATGAGAAGGGGTACCCCTTTCCTTTTTTTCAAAAATCTGAAATTTTCCGAAATATTCGGAAGGCAGGAATGATACCTATTGTTCGAATCTGTGGAACCTACACTTTCAGAAACTGCAAACCGATTTGAAATAAAAAATTCCTACGATTTTTAATCGACGATTTACTTTTTATTTTTTTTCCACTTTTTTTTTCTCTCGTTTTTTATAAGTAAAATCGCAGGAGGCGTCGGAATCGAGAAACGGCAGTCATATTTGGAATCAGCAGGTCATTTCCATGGAGAATATCATTAAGATTATCCGATTCTCGACAAAAAATTTTTTCGCCCAAAAAAATGAGAAGGGGTACCCCTTTCCTTTTTTGCAAAAATCTGAAATTTTCCGAAATATTCGGAAGGCAGGAATGATACCTATTGTTCGAATCTGTGGAACCTACACTTTCAGAAACTGCAAACCGATTTGAAATAAAAAATTCCTACGATTTTTAATCGACGATTTACTTTTTATTTTGTTTCCACTTTTTTTTTCTCTCGTTTTTTATAAGTAAAATCGCAGGAGGCGTCGGAATCGAGAAACGGCAGTCATATTTGGAATCAGCAGGTCATTTCCATGGAGAATATCATTAAGATTATCCGATTCTCGACAAAAAATTTTTTCGCCCAAAAAAATGAGAAGGGGTACCCCTTTCCTTTTTTTCAAAAATCTGAAATTTTCCGAAATATTCGGAAGGCAGGAATGATACCTATTGTTCGAATCTGTGGAACCTACACTTTCAGAAACTGCAAACCGATTTGAAATAAAAAATTCCTACGATTTTTAATCGACGATTTACTTTTTATTTTTTTTCCACTTTTTTTTTCTCTCGTTTTTTATAAGTAAAATCGCAGGAGGCGTCGGAATCGAGAAACGGCATTCATATTTGGAATCAGCAGGTCATTTCCATGGAGAATATCATTAAGATTATCCGATTCTCGACAAAAAATTTTTTCGCCCAAAAAAATGAGAAGGGGTACCCCTTTCCTTTTTTTCAAAAATCTGAAATTTTCCGAAATATTCGGAAGGCAGGAATGATACCTATTGTTCGAATCTGTGGAACCTACACTTTCAGAAACTGCAAACCGATTTGAAATAAAAAATTCCTACGATTTTTAATCGACGATTTACTTTTTATTTTTTTTCCACTTTTTTTTTCTCTCGTTTTTTATAAGTAAAATCGCAGGAGGCGTCGGAATCGAGAAACGGCAGTCATATTTGGAATCAGCAGGTCATTTCCATGGAGAATATCATTAAGATTATCCGATTCTCGACAAAAAATTTTTTCGCCCAAAAAAATGAGAAGGGGTACCCCTTTCCTTTTTTTCAAAAATCTGAAATTTTCCGAAATATTCGGAAGGCAGGAATGATACCTATTGTTCGAATCTGTGGAACCTACACTTTCAGAAACTGCAAACCGATTTGAAATAAAAAATTCCTACGATTTTTAATCGACGATTTACTTTTTATTTTTTTTCCACTTTTTTTTTCTCTCGTTTTTTATAAGTAAAATGGCAGGAGGCGTCGGAATCGAGAAACGGCAGTCATATTTGGAATCAGCAGGTCATTTCCATGGAGAATATCATTAAGATTATCCGATTCTCGACAAAAAATTTTTTCGCCCAAAAAAATGAGAAGGGGTACCCCTTTCCTTTTTTTCAAAAATCTGAAATTTTCCGAAATATTCGGAAGGCAGGAATGATACCTATTGTTCGAATCTGTGGAACCTACACTTTCAGAAACTGCAAACCGATTTGAAATAAAAAATTCCTACGATTTTTAATCGACGATTTACTTTTTATTTTTTTTCCACTTTTTTTTTCTCTCGTTTTTTATAAGTAAAATCGCAGGAGGCGTCGGAATCGAGAAACGGCAGTCATATTTGGAATCAGCAGGTCATTTCCATGGAGAATATCATTAAGATTATCCGATTCTCGACAAAAAATTTTTTCGCCCAAAAAAATGAGAAGGGGTACCCCTTTCCTTTTTTTCAAAAATCTGAAATTTTCCGAAATATTCGGAAGGCAGGAATGATACCTATTGTTCGAATCTGTGGAACCTACACTTTCAGAAACTGCAAACCGATTTGAAATAAAAAATTCCTTCGATTTTTAATCGACGATTTACTTTTTATTTTTTTTCCACTTTTTTTTTCTCTCGTTTTTTATAAGTAAAATCGCAGGAGGCGTCGGAATCGAGAAACGGCATTCACATTTGGAATCAGCAGGTCATTTCCATGGAGAATATCATTAAGATTATCCGATTCTCGACAAAAAATTTTTTCGCCCAAAAAAATGAGAAGGGGTACCCCTTTCCTTTTTTTCAAAAATCTGAAATTTTCCGAAATATTCGGAAGGCAGGAATGATACCTATTGTTCGAATCTGTGGAACCTACACTTTCAGAAACTGCAAACCGATTTGAAATAAAAAATTCCTACGATTTTTAATCGACGATTTACTTTTTATTTTTTTTCCACTTTTTTTTTCTCTCGTTTTTTATAAGTAAAATCGCAGGAGGCGTCGGAATCGAGAAACGGCAGTCATATTTGGAATCAGCAGGTCATTTCCATGGAGAATATCATTACGATTATCCGATTCTCGACAAAAAATTTTTTCGCCCAAAAAAATGAGAAGGGGTACCCCTTTCCTTTTTTGCAAAAATCTGAAATTTTCCGAAATATTCGGAAGGCAGGAATGATACCTATTGTTCGAATCTGTGGAACCTACACTTTCAGAAACTGCAAACCGATTTGAAATAAAAAATTCCTACGATTTTTAATCGACGATTTACTTTTTATTTTTTTTCCACTTTTTTTTCTCTCGTTTTTTATAAGTAAAATCGCAGGAGGCGTCGGAATCGAGAAACGGCAGTCATATTTGGAATCAGCAGGTCATTTCCATGGAGAATATCATTAAGATTATCCGATTCTCGACAAAAAATTTTTTCGCCCAAAAAAATGAGAAGGGGTACCCCTTTCCTTTTTTTCAAAAATCTGAAATTTTCCGAAATATTCGGAAGGCAGGAATGATACCTATTGTTCGAATCTGTGGAACCTACACTTTCAGAAACTGCAAACCGATTTGAAATAAAAAATTCCTACGATTTTTAATCGACGATTTACTTTTTATTTTTTTTCCACTTTTTTTTTCTCTCGTTTTTTATAAGTAAAATCGCAGGAGGCGTCGGAATCGAGAAACGGCATTCATATTTGGAATCAGCAGGTCATTTCCATGGAGAATATCATTAAGATTATCCGATTCTCGACAAAAAATTTTTTCGCCCAAAAAAATGAGAAGGGGTACCCCTTTCCTTTTTTTCAAAAATCTGAAATTTTCCGAAATATTCGGAAGGCAGGAATGATACCTATTGTTCGAATCTGTGGAACCTACACTTTCAGAAACTGCAAACCGATTTGAAATAAAAAATTCCTACGATTTTTAATCGACGATTTACTTTTTATTTTTTTTCCACTTTTTTTTTCTCTCGTTTTTTATAAGTAAAATCGCAGGAGGCGTCGGAATCGAGAAACGGCAGTCATATTTGGAATCAGCAGGTCATTTCCATGGAGAATATCATTAAGATTATCCGATTCTCGACAAAAAAATTTTTCGCCAAAAAAAATGAGAAGGGGTACCCCTTTCCTTTTTTTCAAAAATCTGAAATTTTCCGAAATATTCGGAAGGCAGGAATGATACCTATTGTTCGAATCTGTGGAACCTACACTTTCAGAAACTGCAAACCGATTTGAAATAAAAAATTCCTACGATTTTTAATCGACGATTTACTTTTTATTTTTTTTCCACTTTTTTTTCTCTCGTTTTTTATAAGTAAAATCGCAGGAGGCGTCGGAATCGAGAAACGGCAGTCATATTTGGAATCAGCAGGTCATTTCCATGGAGAATATCATTAAGATTATCCGATTCTCGACAAAAAATTTTTTCGCCCAAAAAAATGAGAAGGGGTACCCCTTTCCTTTTTTTCAAAAATCTGAAATTTTCCGAAATATTCGGAAGGCAGGAATGATACCTATTGTTCGAATCTGTGGAACCTACACTTTCAGAAACTGCAAACCGATTTGAAATAAAAAATTCCTACGATTTTTAATCGACGATTTACTTTTTATTTTTTTTCCACTTTTTTTTTCTCTCGTTTTTTATAAGTAAAATCGCAGGAGGCGTCGGAATCGAGAAACGGCAGTCATATTTGGAATCAGCAGGTCATTTCCATGGAGAATATCATTAAGATTATCCGATTCTCGACAAAAAATTTTTTCGCCCAAAAAAATGAGAAGGGGTACCCCTTTCCTTTTTTGCAAAAATCTGAAATTTTCCGAAATATTCGGAAGGCAGGAATGATACCTATTGTTCGAATCTGTGGAACCTACACTTTCAGAAACTGCAAACCGATTTGAAATAAAAAATTCCTACGATTTTTAATCGACGATTTACTTTTTATTTTTTTTCCACTTTTTTTTTCTCTCGTTTTTTATAAGTAAAATGGCAGGAGGCGTCGGAATCGAGAAACGGCAGTCATATTTGGAATCAGCAGGTCATTTCCATGGAGAATATCATTAAGATTATCCGATTCTCGACAAAAAATTTTTTCGCCCAAAAAAATGAGAAGGGGTACCCCTTTCCTTTTTTTCAAAAATCTGAAATTTTCCGAAATATTCGGAAGGCAGGAATGATACCTATTGTTCGAATCTGTGGAACCTACACTTTCAGAAACTGCAAACCGATTTGAAATAAAAAATTCCTACGATTTTTAATCGACGATTTACTTTTTATTTTTTTTCCACTTTTTTTTTCTCTCGTTTTTTATAAGTAAAATCGCAGGAGGCGTCGTTATCGAGAAACGGCATTCATATTTGGAATCAGCAGGTCATTTCCATGGAGAATATCATTAAGATTATCCGATTCTCGACAAAAAATTTTTTCGCCCAAAAAAATGAGAAGGGGTACCCCTTTCCTTTTTTTCAAAAATCTGAAATTTTCCGAAATATTCGGAAGGCAGGAATGATACCTATTGTTCGAATCTGTGGAACCTACACTTTCAGAAACTGCAAACCGATTTGAAATAAAAAATTCCTACGATTTTTAATCGACGATTTACTTTTTATTTTTTTTCCACTTTTTTTTTCTCTTGTTTTTTATAAGTAAAATCGCAGGAGGCGTCGGAATCGAGAAACGGCAGTCATATTTGGAATCAGCAGGTCATTTCCATGGAGAATATCATTAAGATTATCCGATTCTCGACAAAAAAATTTTTCGCCAAAAAAAATGAGAAGGGGTACCCCTTTCCTTTTTTTCAAAAATCTGAAATTTTCCGAAATATTCGGAAGGCAGGAATGATACCTATTGTTCGAATCTGTGGAACCTACACTTTCAGAAACTGCAAACCGATTTGAAATAAAAAATTCCTACGATTTTTAATCGACGATTTACTTTTTATTTTTTTTCCACTTTTTTTTCTCTCGTTTTTTATAAGTAAAATCGCAGGAGGCGTCGGAATCGAGAAACGGCAGTCATATTTGGAATCAGCAGGTCATTTCCATGGAGAATATCATTAAGATTATCCGATTCTCGACAAAAAATTTTTTCGCCCAAAAAAATGAGAAGGGGTACCCCTTTCCTTTTTTTCAAAAATCTGAAATTTTCCGAAATATTCGGAAGGCAGGAATGATACCTATTGTTCGAATCTGTGGAACCTACACTTTCAGAAACTGCAAACCGATTTGAAATAAAAAATTCCTACGATTTTTAATCGACGATTTACTTTTTATTTTTTTTCCACTTTTTTTTTCTCTCGTTTTTTATAAGTAAAATCGCAGGAGGCGTCGGAATCGAGAAACGGCAGTCATATTTGGAATCAGCAGGTCATTTCCATGGAGAATATCATTAAGATTATCCGATTCTCGACAAAAAATTTTTTCGCCCAAAAAAATGAGAAGGGGTACCCCTTTCCTTTTTTGCAAAAATCTGAAATTTTCCGAAATATTCGGAAGGCAGGAATGATACCTATTGTTCGAATCTGTGGAACCTACACTTTCAGAAACTGCAAACCGATTTGAAATAAAAAATTCCTACGATTTTTAATCGACGATTTACTTTTTATTTTTTTTCCACTTTTTTTTTCTCTCGTTTTTTATAAGTAAAATGGCAGGAGGCGTCGGAATCGAGAAACGGCAGTCATATTTGGAATCAGCAGGTCATTTCCATGGAGAATATCATTAAGATTATCCGATTCTCGACAAAAAATTTTTTCGCCCAAAAAAATGAGAAGGGGTACCCCTTTCCTTTTTTTCAAAAATCTGAAATTTTCCGAAATATTCGGAAGGCAGGAATGATACCTATTGTTCGAATCTGTGGAACCTACACTTTCAGAAACTGCAAACCGATTTGAAATAAAAAATTCCTACGATTTTTAATCGACGATTTACTTTTTATTTTTTTTCCACTTTTTTTTTCTCTCGTTTTTTATAAGTAAAATCGCAGGAGGCGTCGGAATCGAGAAACGGCAGTCATATTTGGAATCAGCAGGTCATTTCCATGGAGAATATCATTAAGATTATCCGATTCTCGACAGAAAAATTTTTCGCCAAAAAAAATGAGAAGGGGTACCCCTTTCCTTTTTTTCAAAAATCTGAAATTTTCCGAAATATTCGGAAGGCAGGAATGATACCTATTGTTCGAATCTGTGGAACCTACACTTTCAGAAACTGCAAACCGATTTGAAATAAAAAATTCCTACGATTTTTAATCGACGATTTACTTTTTATTTTTTTTCCACTTTTTTTTTCTCTCGTTTTTTATAAGTAAAATCGCAGGAGGCGTCGGAATCGAGAAACGGCAGTCATATTTGGAATCAGCAGGTCATTTCCATGGAGAATATCATTAAGATTATCCGATTCTCGACAGAAAATTTTTTCGCCCAAAAAAATGAGAAGGGGTACCCCTTTCCTTTTTTCCAAAAATCTGAAATTTTCCGAAATATTCGGAAGGCAGGAATGATACCTATTGTTCGAATCGGTGGAACCTACACTTTCAGAAACTGCAAACCGATTTGAAATAAAAAATTCCTACGATTTTTAATCGACGATTTACTTTTTATTTTTTTTCCACTTTTTTTTTCTCTCGTTTTTTATAAGTAAAATCGCAGGAGGCGTCGGAATCGAGAAACGGCAGTCATATTTGGAATCAGCAGGTCATTTCCATGGAGAATATCATTAAGATTATCCGATTCTCGACAAAAAATTTTTTCGCCCAAAAAAATGAGAAGGGGTACCCCTTTCCTTTTTTTCAAAAATCTGAAATTTTCCGAAATATTCGGAAGGCAGGAATGATACCTATTGTTCGAATCTGTGGAACCTACACTTTCAGAAACTGCAAACCGATTTGAAATAAAAAATTCCTACGATTTTTAATCGACGATTTACTTTTTATTTTTTTTCCACTTTTTTTTTCTCTCGTTTTTTATAAGTAAAATCGCAGGAGGCGTCGGAATCGAGAAACGGCAGTCATATTTGGAATCAGCAGGTCATTTCCATGGAGAATATCATTAAGATTATCCGATTCTCGACAAAAAATTTTTTCGCCCAAAAAAATGAGAAGGGGTACCCCTTTCCTTTTTTTCAAAAATCTGAAATTTTCCGAAATATTCGGAAGGCAGGAATGATACCTATTGTTCGAATCTGTGGAACCTACACTTTCAGAAACTGCAAACCGATTTGAAATAAAAAATTCCTACGATTTTTAATCGACGATTTACTTTTTATTTTTTTTCCACTTTTTTTTTCTCTCGTTTTTTATAAGTAAAATCGCAGGAGGCGTCGGAATCGAGAAACGGCAGTCATATTTGGAATCAGCAGGTCATTTCCATGGAGAATATCATTACGATTATCCGATTCTCGACAAAAAATTTTTTCGCCCAAAAAAATGAGAAGGGGTACCCCTTTCCTTTTTTGCAAAAATCTGAAATTTTCCGAAATATTCGGAAGGCAGGAATGATACCTATTGTTCGAATCTGTGGAACCTACACTTTCAGAAACTGCAAACCGATTTGAAATAAAAAATTCCTACGATTTTTAATCGACGATTTACTTTTTATTTTTTTTCCACTTTTTTTTTCTCTCGTTTTTTATAAGTAAAATCGCAGGAGGCGTCGGAATCGAGAAAAGGCAGTCATATTTGGAATCAGCAGGTCATTTCCATGGAGAATATCATTAAGATTATCCGATTCTCGACAAAAAATTTTTTCGCCCAAAAAAATGAGAAGGGGTACCCCTTTCCTTTTTTTCAAAAATCTGAAATTTTCCGAAATATTCGGAAGGCAGGAATGATACCTATTGTTCGAATCTGTGGAACCTACACTTTCAGAAACTGCAAACCGATTTGAAATAAAAAATTCCTACGATTTTTAATCGACGATTTACTTTTTATTTTTTTTCCACTTTTTTTTTCTCTCGTTTTTTATAAGTAAAATCGCAGGAGGCGTCGGAATCGAGAAACGGCAGTCATATTTGGAATCAGCAGGTCATTTCCATGGAGAATATCATTAAGATTATCCGATTCTCGACAAAAAAATTTTTCGCCCAAAAAAATGAGAAGGGGTACCCCTTTCCTTTTTTTCAAAAATCTGAAATTTTCCGAAATATTCGGAAGGCAGGAATGATACCTATTGTTCGAATCTGTGGAACCTACACTTTCAGAAACTGCAAACCGATTTGAAATAAAAAATTCCTACGATTTTTAATCGACGATTTACTTTTTATTTTTTTTCCACTTTTTTTTTCTCTCGTTTTTTATAAGTAAAATCGCAGGAGGCGTCGGAATCGAGAAACGGCAGTCATATTTGGAATCAGCAGGTCATTTCCATGGAGAATATCATTAAGATTATCCGATTCTCGACAAAAAATTTTTTCGCCCAAAAAAATGAGAAGGGGTACCCCTTTCCTTTTTTTCAAAAATCTGAAATTTTCCGAAATATTCGGAAGGCAGGAATGATACCTATTGTTCGAATCTGTGGAACCTACACTTTCAGAAACTGCAAACCGATTTGAAATAAAAAATTCCTACGATTTTTAATCGACGATTTACTTTTTATTTTTTTTCCACTTTTTTTTTCTCTCGTTTTTTATAAGTAAAATCGCAGGAGGCGTCGGAATCGAGAAACGGCATTCACATTTGGAATCAGCAGGTCATTTCCATGGAGAATATCATTAAGATTATCCGATTCTCGACAAAAAATTTTTTCGCCCAAAAAAATGAGAAGGGGTACCCCTTTCCTTTTTTTCAAAAATCTGAAATTTTCCGAAATATTCGGAAGGCAGGAATGATACCTATTGTTCGAATCTGTGGAACCTACACTTTCAGAAACTGCAAACCGATTTGAAATAAAAAATTCCTACGATTTTTAATCGACGATTTACTTTTTATTTTTTTTCCACTTTTTTTTTCTCTCGTTTTTTATAAGTAAAATCGCAGGAGGCGTCGGAATCGAGAAACGGCAGTCATATTTGGAATCAGCAGGTCATTTCCATGGAGAATATCATTAAGAATATCCGATTCTCGACAAAAAATATTTTTGCCCAAAAAAATGAGAAGGGGTACCCATTTCCTTTTTTTCAAAAATCTGAAATTTTCCGAAATATTCGGAAGGCAGGAATGATACCTATTGTTCGAATCTGTGGAACCTACACTTTCAGAAACTGCAAACCGATTTGAAATAAAAAATTCCTACGATTTTTAATCGACGATTTACTTTTTATTTTTTTTCCACTTTTTTTTTCTCGTTTTTTATCAGTAAACTGGCAGGAGGCGTCGGAATCGAGAAACGGCAGTCATATTTGGAATCAGCAGGTCATTTCCATGAAGAATATCATTAAGAATATCCGATTCTCGACAAAAAATATTTTCGCCCAAAAAAATGAGAAGGGGTACCCCTTCCCTTTTTTTCAAAAATCCGAAATTTTCCGAAATATTCGAAAGGCAGGAATGATACCTATTGTTCGAATCTGTGGAACCTACACTTTCAGAAACTGCAAACCGATTTGAAATAAAAAATTCCTACGATTTTTAATCGACGATTTACTTTTTATTTCTTTCCACTTTTTTTTTCTCTCGTTTTTTATAAGTAAAATCGCAGGAGGCGTCGGAATCGAGAAACGGCAGTCATATTTGGAATCAGCAGGTCATTTCCATGAAGAATATCATTAAGAATATCCGATTCTCGACAAAAAATATTTTCGCCCAAAACAATGAGAAGGGGTACCCCTTCCCTTTTTTTCAAAAATCCGAAATTTTCCGAAATATTCGGAATGCAGGAATGATACCTATTGTTCGAATCTGTGGAACCTACACTTTCAGAAACTGCAAACCGATTTGAAATAAAAAATTCCTACGATTTTTAATCGACGATTTACTTTTTATTTCTTTCCACTTTTTTTTTCTCTCGTTTTTTATAAGTAAAATCGCAGGAGGCGTCGGAATCGAGAAACGGCAGTCATATTTGGAATCAGCAGGTCATTTCCATGGAGAATATCATTAAGATTATCCGATTCTCGACAAAAAAATTTTTCGCCCAAAAAAATGAGAAGGGAAGAGAAGAATCGACGATTTACTTTTTATTTTTTTTCCACTTTTTTTCTCTCGTTTTTTATAAGTCAAATCGCGGGAGGCGTCGGAATCGAGAAACGGCAGTCATATTTGGAATCAGCAGGTCATTTCCATGGAGAATATCATTAAGATTATCCGATTCTCGACAAAAAAAATTTTCGCTCAAAAAAATGAGAAGGGGTACCCCTTTCCTTTTTTTCAAAAATCTGAAATTTTCCGAAATATTCGGAAGGCGGGAATGTGTCTATTTTTCGAATCTGTGGAAACTACACTTTCAGAATATGCAATCGGAATTAGAATGAAAAATTCCTCTCATCCGATCACGCGTCTCGACAGAAACATCGAAGATCGCCGCACACGACACTCGCTGTTGGAAGGAATACCAAAGTATCATTGCCACAGGATGAAAAATCGACCGTCTCCGATAGAAAAAAGGCAGCCTGATTCGAATCCAGTATATTCATAATAGCGCGATCACTATGTCGAATCGATTTGACGTAGAACTACATCGTAAACCAATCGAATCGATCGTTTTCGGAGTTTTCTGAATAGGGGTCCCTGGTCTTTCCGTTTTGTGGAACCTATATATGACACTGGACAGCGCGCACTCTTCGTTCCGAAATTGAATGACTGTATTCCGAAGCATGCTAATGCTGAAACTGAATCAGACAGAAAATCCGTTGCTGGTTTCAAAACTAGAATTTCAGAGCTTTCATTCGCTTCTTTGAAAATTATTCTCGCATCATTTGTTTGTCTGTTACGTGCAATCAAAGTTTGCGAGCACTTTTTTGCTTTCAATTTGAATAACCGGTAAAAAAAATTCTACAAAGTTGATCAGGAGCTCATCTTGCAGCTGAGATCCTGGGTTTCATTTAGCATATCCTTGAATTGATGAAACAAAAGAGATGTAACTCAGAGAGCAAGTCGGGTGATTCGATTTTACAATTAGCGAAATGAAGTAGAAACTTGTATATTCAAAATGACCTGATTTTGAAGCCTTTATGTGCGTTTTCGACGCAGATACATCAATTGATTTTTCAAACAAAATCCAGGTGTTCTTCAAGAACTTTCGACAAGTAAATAGGTATTCAAGCTAGAGAGAGAAGTTTGACTGGAATTGTCGACGCAGAATCGCTTCAAGAAAGCTATAAATTCCTGCTGATGGAAATTCGAACTTGAATCACCGTCCCGCTTTTTGCGGCAAAAGTAGTTTTCGAGTCCGCCACGGTCGTGGTGGAGTCGCCACCATCTGGTTCGTGTTATGATTGGCTCTCACAGAGCCAGTGGAATAAAGACGATGATTCGCTTTTGCCCTGGCGAACAGAAATTCTCTCCTGAGCGCCGGAAAAAGGATTTGATTTGAATTTATAGGTGTATTAAAGACACTGATATTGATTTGGATCAATAAGAACAGAATAACTATTTATTCAGTAATGTGTTACATGTAAATCTGGATTTTAAAAAAATATGAAATGAAAGAGACTCCTTAATCTTAAGAAATGCTAACAGTTCCAAGTTCAGATCAATAGAGTATTTCAGTTGGTGCTTGGCCTTCCGGCGTTTCCCGATAAAATTACCAAAGAGATCGAGGATCCTTTCCCGCGTTGCGTCGTCTACCAATCAGAGAAAGCGTCTTGCCGCGCTATGAGAATTCGCATTTTTCCTATCTTGTCACATTCACACAAACATCCATTCTTTGGTGTTTAATTGATAATAAGCTTAAGGGAATTTAAGTTTTTGCATCGCGAGTATTCCATTTTATTTAATTTTTATTCTATTTCTCGCGCCCTATTTTACCGGCCTGAGCTGAACCTACGGTCTAACTCTTCTGGTCTAACTATACGTTAGCGGGCCCGTTGACGTCACATTCGAATTCACGGACTTTCGTTCGAATTACACCTCAAATGTATACAAGTTTTTGAACACATACATAATTTTGAAAATGTCTGATCTACACATGTCAACTAGCACATCACATCGAGTGCAGTCAATGAACTAAACAAATATGAAACGTGACTATCTATTTAGCGGTATAGGAATTCATTCATTCATTTTAAAAACTTTGATTTTACGCTGAAATAGGAAAGACCTGATTATGCTAATTGATATAATAAACTCTCAAAATACGAGCTTTTTATCAACGAAAATGTGTATATGGAAGTTCTGATCTTTCAGAATTTAAATTTGATTCCAGTCAACGGTTAGTATGCGCGCTCTAGCGGTAGTTCTATGAACTAATATTGCCGCGTCCAATTGCGCGGGAACATGTACTCCTACTGTACTTACGAATCCTTAACGCGTCATTCGATTTATTACCGATTAATAAAGAACGATTGAGCCTCGTTTAAAGGGTCGTGACGCACACTGAGCAATGAACATGATAATTCGACGAACCCGGGACTGGTAATACATACATAGAATCAAAACTCTAACGAATATTAAACGATATTAATAAAATACAATAGTAGATAAATTATAGGCATATTTATAGCATGATGATAAAATAATTAAAACTGAAGTTCCCCCAAAGAAATGATGCTGATAATTATTATTATTATTATTATAAGTTTCATAAACGAATAAAGTATTTATATGCAGATTTTAGGTATGTACAAATCGTTGAGTCGTTTATTGAGACAAAAATATTTTACACATTATATATAGTAAAATGAATATTATTTTATGATATTTTGGTATTCATATATCCGGCATGTATACAATAAATTACAATATACATATACATACCTATAGCACTGATATAATATATTATAATATTAATTGTAACAACAAATATATAGATAGTTATCATTATTGTTATTACACGAGTATCCTAAACGACGTCATTTGATTTCTTCAGTTTTTGTATTTTTTTTGGTTTTCCTTGTTGTGTTTTCTTTTTTTTTTCTACAAATATGCTTATTACACTAATTATATGTGTACAATATAATATGTATATATATATATATATAATATAGTTATGAGAATGTTTTAACAAAGCCTTTAACTACATATGATCACAAACAAATTATAAACTATTTAATTATGTAATAATAATAATAATAATAATAATATTAATAATAATAATACATTTACAATAGATTATTTGGTAATTCTAAGTTAAATTTTCTATCAACGAGTCGAACGGTAGGTATGTAATTTTTTTTTTTTTTTTTTTTTTTTCTCATACGAGATTCAGAATTATATTTAAGAAAAGTATGTGTGTATGTATATATGTTGTATAGGTATAGATATGTCCACAGGAGTATGCATACATGTAATATATTTACATCGAAATTGAAATCTATGGCGATTGAAAAAAATTTATCCTCGCTATAGTTATCCAAAAGATTAATTTACGATTAATAGATCGTGTCATTGCCACTTTCCCGATGGTCAAATAAATACCTAGATACAAATACAACGAATTTCATCTTCGTAGAAGGTAGGCGACGCAACAGGTGGGCCATATCTTGTGATCAAGGTCTGCTTCTTTTAGAGCCAGCTGGATTTCACAGTTTCTGAAATATACATAATAATTGCTGTGTTCATAAATCTCAGTTATATTCGTGAACGTAGTTTTTCGATTTTGACAAAAAAATAAAATAAAAAAATTACAGTTTTTCTTCGCTTTTGATAACAAATATGGTAAATTCTTGTACTTCAAGTTCGTATAAAAAATTGTTAATTTTCAAACAGATTTTCAATAAGAAATCGTTATTGCCTGTGAATAAAATTATTCAATTGAAAAAAAAAAAAAAGAAGAAGGAGAAGGAAAAAATGTCAATGTTCAACAATTTTTTATATTATTGCTTCGATTGAAATTATTGAATAAGAGAAAGAAAAAAAAAGACAAGTTCAACAATTTTTCTTATGGAAAACTGTAGCAGATTTCAATTTTTTCATTCAATGAATTTGTATTGAGATTGAAATCTAATTGTTTCAGAAATAAATAAAATTATTGAAGAAAAAGAAAAAGAAAAAAAAAAGACAATTTCAACCATTTTTGAAATTATAAATTATAGAGCAGAGTTCGAATTTTTTTTTTTTTTTTTTTTTTTTCACAAATAAATTCGTATCGAAATCTCAACTCTTAATTGTATACATATATATATAGATATGTATAATACCGGGCTCGGTGGTGACGACCGATTGCACAACACGGTTCATTCTCAACACTTGACAGCACATCATGATGATGATGCTGCTACTGCTTCAACTGCTGAAACTGCTTCGTGCATCGCTAACTGTGTCAATGCCATTCGCATTGCTTGCCTTATACATATACATACTCTCACACCTACACATACATATATCTATACCTACCTATATGTAGGAATAACCAGAGCTCGGAATTTAATCGGAATTTTACCGAAATAGGAACGTTGTTCAATTACCTTGACAAAACGCGAAGAAAAAAATGAAAATGAAAAGCAAAAAAAAAAAATTGGAAAAATGCAGACAGAATAAATATATTGAAGGACTCCGCGTGTCTTTCTATCATATATACCGTATTTTGATTTTTTTTTTTACGATAATAACGATCGGTGCAATTCGAAATTATGTAGAAGCCTGTTCGAAAAGTGACGAAAATAAATAAATGAAGAAGAGAGAGAGAGAAAAAAAAAAAACAATATAATGACAAAGACAGGATTTTGCATCGAAATTATTCGAATTGCAAATTCTTTGTTCCAATTAATTCGATTCTCGGAAAATGAAAAACCAAAAAAAAGAATAATGATTTATTGTTAGTGAAATTTGATTTTTTGAATTGAGTAGTGGGAAATTTATCCGAGTTTTCTTTTTTTCTTTATTTCATTCGGTTATTATAGAACTGTGGACTTTTAGATAGTTTGAAAAAAGAAGAAAAAAAAAAGAAAAAAAAAAAAAAACAAGTGAAAATCTGGTTTTTTACATAAAGTGGAAAATTTCCAAGTTCAGACCACAGACGCACTTTTCGCTAAAAGAAATTTCGAACTGAACGATAATCGTAGTGATAGTGAAATGAGGAAAAATTAATCGTATAAGAAAGTGAAAACGGGATTACGACGTGATCGTTGTACATTACAATAAGACTTTAGCGTACGAGTAAATATTATCGTCTTCATGCCTCGGCGCGATTCGTGCAGAGCCCTGGAATCGATCATCAAGATGTAAACAATTTTGGCACCGAACGATGTGCGCTGAATTCCAACAAAATGCGGAATTCCAAATGGTCAATATTTGCTATGTATAATACAAGATTCGGATTAGGCACTTTTCGTATATAATTTTTCGTCGAAAAACTTGCGCGGTTCTTTATTTATTCATTTATTTTTCCTGGGAACGCAGACTCTCGTTGATTTTTTCATTGACAAGAATAATCTTTAAAAGTTTGTCGATATAAAATTGGAAACAAGAAAATAAATGTCAAGTATATGATTTTCTTGTATTTGAAAAAAACTGCTCAAGTTCGAAAATATGAAGTAAAATTTTTTGGTAAAATAATACGCACGTACTGATTCTTGAAATAATGTTCAAATTTTTATTGCAAATTCTTCACTCTGCATATATTTATCACTGAAAAAAAAAAAGAAACGAAGAATGGAAATGCTTTTTCAGAAGAAAAGAAAAGAAAATAAAAAATGGGACTGTATAGGCTACATGAAAGAATTGTGAGAAATTTCGTGAGTTTCTAACTATTAGAATTCCGGATTATTATTTATGTAAAAAATATCCGTGAGAGTTTGTTCTTTTGGCTTTCGAACGAGCTGTGAATCATCTCTCTAGGACGAATAGAACCGGAGATATTAATTCTCGGAGTTTACCGCGTGTTGATATTGTGCAACGAATTGTCAAATATCTGACAACTGTCGGAATTCGAATATATTATGTATGTATTCCGGACAAACGCCAAATTACGTAGATATCGAATTATTACGTTTACCTACAGAATCATAGATATTCAATTAAAATATATACATATACATATTTTCTATACCTCATATATATGCGATTCATTTTCTATGTCTCTGTCTGTCTAACTGTTGGGTTTGCTTGATAACAAACTTCAGTAGTATAACAATACGAATCGCGTGACGTTAATTGGAATTGATTTATTAACAATAGTAGATATATATATCTGTGTATACAACAAAACGCTATCTTATCACTACATAATATATGTATAAATACTTGTTAACTGTTGTCGCCTTATATGATTTTTATTATAGTACTCATATAGTAATTCTCTCTTTTTTTTTTCATTATCGTCATTTAACACGATCGTCATAATTATCAACTGTAGGTACAATTAATAATCAATGTAACTATCGGGGTGGTATTAAAATTCCGAATTCCCGAAATCCAAAAGTTGCGAACGGTCAAAATTACAAATTTATTTGAGACGTGATTCTGATTGTTAATTTCTAGAAACGTTAGAGTTCAAAAGTTGGAAATTACGAAAGGTCGAAATGATGCAGAAACTTCAAAGATCCGGAAGTTAAAAACTCAGAGTGTCCAAAAATCCGCAAATTTATAAGGGAAGCTCATAAAAAAGCTGTGAAATAAACGACCTTGCATTTTGCGAATTCCAAGATTCTTAGTTTTGGCCTTTCGCATCTTTAACGCTTTCGAAATTTCGATACTTCGGTGTTTTTTCATCCAGATTTTTTTGAAATTGGCTACGTAGACTTTCTGATGGGGAATAATCTTTCATAAAACTCTCAGTCGATAGAAGAAAAATTCGGAATTTTTTCACCTGTTGCAGCTTTTGGATTTCCGAATTTTAATCCCACCCCTAATTATCTGTGTATATTTATAACAATATTTACTGTACATAGGTTACATACATATATGAATAATTTTTAATCGAACTCGTGTATACAACTGACAGATAGATAGACAGATAAATAGATAGACGCGGAATAAAGAGACAAAAAAATATTATAAAAAAACCGTAAGGTTTTTTTTTTTTTTTTTTTTTTTTGATCGTGTAATTTTGGCTAGATGTGTTTATGTTACCATAGTCTTTATAGATTCGGTACGTGTTATATGGGCCTGTAATTTAGAAGAAACAGAGACAGAAAACTTATAAATTTTACGGACCAATAAATGTCTAGTTTTGTTTTGAAATTTATAATAAAATGAGTTACGACAGTGTCATACTTGGTGTGATTACTGCACACGGAATTAAAGCGAGAGTATCAAAAACCCAAGTCAAGATTTCTAGTTTCTAACTTAACCATATTGTATGTACTCGCAATTAGTCGTAAATTGATTGACTATGATGCGATAAATTAATTTTTATCGAATCGAATCCACGTTCGTTTACCTAGAATCATCGAAATTTTTCATTCTCAATTAGCGAAGACTCTATATCTTTGAATTCCTTTTACGATTGTGAAAAAAAAGAACAGGGAAACCAAATAACTGCAGATGCGATGAAAATTTTCCCTGGCAGAAATTTTCACCTTCATGAATGCCAACGTGAATTTTTAGGTGCGATTTTAAACCGTTTGGAGTTTATTGGTTTAAAAAATAATCTTTTTCCACGGTTGATTATGAATAATTTTATTTCCTGGTAATATTAATTACAGAAAAAAGTTGTGGATTGTCTTCATTCTTTCTTTGTGAAAAAAAAATCGTTATTTTTGGCAATAAAATCCGACAAAAATTGTAACTTTCTATAAAACGCTAACAAGAGCTTCAAATTTGATAAAAAAAAAATTGTCAAAATTTGTAGAATTATTTTCACTAGGTATACAATGTGAATTATACTTCGATGATGCTTTCATCAATCAATCAATCAGTCAATAAGTATTGAATAATTTAGAAAAATGGTTGGAATGGAGTTAAAAAATACCGAATGAGTAGAAAAAAAAAAATCTTCTCTAAAATCTTACAAGAACCGCACGAAATAGGTTTGAGGTCGAACCAAAAGTCACAAGTGAAAAAAAAAACTGCCGAAAAAATACCGTATTTCCTCTTTGGTTCTCTTGTATGAGATAAGTTGATGAATATATATGAATGTCATCAATAGAAATAGACGGATATTCTCCACGCTTTTCGAGACCATTGGTGTTAAAAATGACATCACACCGAAACAAAAGCCTATTTACGATATTCAAAGAAGCTTACAATTAGTAGCTGAAAAGTAGCTGAAAGGATGTTTCGATATCTGTGACACTGTTTTTTTCTGCGCACGATTTCACTATAATATACTCACCAATTTTAATGTTGACGAGATTCTTTTCTCCTTTCTTAAAACTAACCGGTATGACTGACGAATGAATACGCGAAAACACATTACATGTGTATAATCAACAATCGGTCGAAAATTAGATGACTTATAGTTGTTCGAAAAAATTAGTAGACGATACAAGAAAAAAATAAAACTGGAACAAAGACTATATTCATTTTTAAAAACAGAAATAGTACAGATTTTCTCGTATTTTATATTTATTTTCATAAACACAAAATCATTCCTTCAGTCAATGAAAAGATTTTTTTCACAAAAAGGTCGGGGGTCAAAATATCGAAATATTAAAATTTCGAACAGCTAGAGGTGGAAATGTTAAAATAGCGATCGTGCAAAGTATAGAAAAGCTGTATTGAAGAGAAGCTTCAGGGGGAGCTACAGATTGGTACAAGAAATTCAAACTGATCGAAAATTAATTTATTTTCCACCAATGTTCATTTTACATTAAAAAAAAGATGTTCTCTTCTAAAAACTGTGTCGTATAAGGATTTCGAAACAGCGTTGGTTCGATTCAAGTCATTGAGAGCTCATTTCATTCGGAAAGAAAATCCTTATCGTGTGAACGGAGGGATTTGAAAAAAATCAAATTTCTTCAAATGAGGGTAAACTTGCAGTCAATTATCCAAAGTTTACTAAATTTGGGCCACTACTTTGCAAATAACTTGACCAAAACCAGAATAATCGAATATTCCCTTCCTTCGCATGATGAGGATTTTATTTCCGAACAAAATCAGCCCTCAACAACCTCAATCGGACCAAAGCTACTCCGAAATTCTTACGACACAGATTTCGAAAAAGAAAATTTTTTGCTCTGAAATAAACTTTGGTAAAAATAAATTAATTCTGGACTAGTTAAAATTCCCGAAACCAAACTGTACTGCTCCCCTCAAATCAGTACACTAAAAAACTACGTATATAATTTTATCAGTCGCTATTTTAATATTCTAATTACTGAAATCCGAAATTTGTCAAATATTCTACGTATTAATCTTTCGAAATGTTAACCTGCACCCATTTCTATGTAAAAAAAAAAAAAAAATCAAAGTCTCTTGGGAAAATATGTAGAAAAATAAGTCTACTAAATTTCTGTATACGATGTTTAGAGTTATAATGAAAATCCAGTGTATCGATAATCTCTCGCAGATTTTCTCAAAATACTAAAAACTGAAATGAAAAAAGATTCATAATCTTACGTTCTTTGTAGCCGATGATATCAGCAGCGTTCGCCACTACGATGTGACGATCTCGCCGGTGTTTTCGGTGAAAGTGGACAGTGGCCGGCTCCGTCCGAGTGAAACAGTGTGTGTTTTTTTTTGTTTTGTTTTTTTGTTTTTTTGGTTTTTTCTACCGTTTCCTCGACATTTAGCATGCGAATAGGTATAAGGAGAAGCGCTTAAGCTAATAGAATGTATGATAACCGACGTTAGGACCCCTGGGGATCCAGGTTGATCCTCGAGATTGTCAATTTTGTTAAGCTGCAGATAACACAAAATTTTAGGTCACTGTTCGCTCTGTTTAAGCTGTTTCCTCGTCCTGAAGCCCCTGAATCCAGCCTGAATCCTGGTAGCAGCTGCAGCTGCAACTTGCTGCCTTTTTCTTACCAAAAATCCACGAACACCAGCCTGAATTTTAGTCGCTGATTTTTCTTCCAGGTTAGTTCTGCTCGATGTATCATGACGCTTTAGGGGCGGCGGACTCGAATTTGATCCATCAGAATCTGACGTTCTTGGTGATCCTTGCTGATGATCACGTGTACCTTCTTTCAATTGTTTACGAACTCTGTAGCCCCGGAAACCAGCCTGGATTTTTGTCGCTGCTGTGTTCGCCTTCATTTCGTCTTCCTTTCCTTTTGCTGTTGCTGTTGCTGATGATGATGATGATGATGATGATGATGATGATGATTCTGCTGCTCCTGCTACTCCTGTGACGACAGTCTTCAGCGACATCAACTACGACCGACTAGTTTCGAACCACTTTTCAAAATCTTGTAAATTTTATTGTCTCTTATCGGTTTAGGTTTTCATTTAGTTCTTTTATTTTTGATTTTGTTTTTGTTTTTGTTTTTGTTTTTTTTCGATGATTTCCTCTTCGGTCAGGTAAATTATACGAGATCGAAAAATAATTTGATGAAAGTACGTGTATAATTTGTGCTCAAATTCCTCAACGCGATAGAATTTTGATTCGATGATTGATAAGAGGTTTGTTTTTTATTATTAAAAAAAAAAAAAAAATGTTTAATTCTTTTTTGCGATTATAGTTTGAGGAGCCTCTAGCTCGCGTACTTGTCTAGAATGATTGGGAGTTCGCTGTTAAACCGCGAGACGAAGACTGAACGCGGTAGATCTGATACCTCCGGATGTATAAGCGCTCTGCAGTGGACAACATATCGCGTGCGCTTGCGCTCGTGCCAATATAAGCTGAACCGTGCGGCGCGCGCTGCATGTGTAATTGTGCGTAAGTATAAGCGTTTCAAGTATATGTATGTATTGTGTATCGGTGGGGGTTTTCGTTGCGCGTCGCGTTGCGTTGCGTTGCGTTGCGTTCTTTGCGTTCAATGACGTCATATTATAAACGCGAGTTTAACAATTTGCGGAATACTGATTACATATACTTTATCTGTAAGTCTATACTATAGCTCGCGCGTCCCAGAATTGTATACCTATGTATATCATTATTATACTCGTTTTACCCGTTCCGTATATTGTACCTTATATACTAGTCGGCCGGATTACTCCCTGCACGCGTTAGTATTATAACGTGAGGGTCTATAGCTATAGGCACTCGACCATTCAGTTTTACCTAAAATATTATAATATCAGCTGCCACAAGTATAGGTAGGTGCAGGTGTTGAACGAACGAGATATAGAAAAAATACAAAAATCACTGGAATTATTTTGAAAAATATACGATATACATATTATGTATAAAAACAATGTGAGACGATGTCGCGATTTCCGGGTGACGATAATATAATCGCAGGTCGGGATCTCGATATATGTATACATATAATATGTATACTTTGAGGAAAGTGGCTTGTATTATCCTTGTTGTTTCTTATATATTCGGTTATTAATATAACACGTCAAACTTGCAAATTTCAGAACGTACATTTTCATGTATTTTTGTCATAATTAGCAAATTGCAATCAATCATAAAATCGATTTGAACATAGATATGTATAGGTATATGATATAGTGTGAGATTTTTTTTCAATTAAAGTTATAAACAATTGACGCCTTTGATCGGTAATGACGTTACTAAACCACTGATACGGCACGAGTTGCTTTAATCCTAACCTAGCTAACATAGGAAATATTAATTTGACTGGAATTCTATTCGTTTTTTCCAAACAGTAAAATACTCAGCCACTTAATTCTGCCGTGGTAAAGAATTAATCTCCTGAGTTTCATTCCGGCAGGTTGTATAGTTTGGGAGAAACTACGGATCGCGTTTTCGAGGTGATAACAATTGGTAATCATGGAAATCCGAATATAGTTACGTGGCACCTTAAGGCGATATGGGAGTCTGTTCGATATTCCATTATTTGTAGCAATTGTTGTCACTTCGAAAACGCGAATCGTAATTTCTCGACGACTACCCAACCGATTCGAACGAATACTGACAAATGAATTCAGCTTTTTTGGCAGAAAGTGGCTAAGTGTGTCAATTCGTGAAAAAAAAAACAAAAAAAAAAAACTGATGGGATTCCAGTAGAACGTTTTTTTTTTTTTAACGTTAGCTAGGTTAAGTTGGAAGGGATCTCTGCTAAATCACCTTAACAGAGTTTAATGCACTACACACTATCCAAGACGGGGGTAGGGAAAAAATTGTGTACAATGTCGAATTCAATATATTGATGCCAAAAAGCCCCGATACACTAATTGTAAATTTCATATATTCCTATACATATACATATATCCAATCGAAACACGAGAAAACTAGGAAAATTGCAATATTTTTTCTTTCGACGAGTCGAATCCAACGATATAGTAATAAGATTCGTATAGGTTAGGTCCAGCGAAGTGAAGTTAGGCGTGTGCTGTAAAGTGACGTCACAAATGGCGCGCGTTTCGAATCGATTTTTTGTTTATTATTTTCTCACTATAAATTACTTCGGTATGCATACAAACTATAATCCATTCGGGAAAAAGTATCAAAGAAGCAATTGTGGAAAATTCAATTATGATCGTTTGCTTCTAGTTTTTTCGTCTACTATACTTTTTTTTTTTTCTTTTGCGTTAACTAATGCTCTAAATGTTCAACAAGGCGTCACTCACAATACCGTGTGTCGACTAACTTCGCTATGTAGTTAATAGTATACAGCCGGAGAATCTGCGGCTATTTTCGAGGCAAGGTTATTGCGCGGACAAACATATTTGTTAGCTTGGTGTATTTCGCACGGTTGTTTAAATCCAATAGTATTCCCCACCACCATCACAACCACCACCAATTACCCGGCATATTATTGCATCTTTTATGAATTTATTATACCTACTGTACATGTAAACATACATGTTTTGCTTGTATACATATATTGTTATAATGTTTACTGGAGGGATTGACATCTAACCCCGGCGTTTATTGGTCAAGTTGATTGTTGTCCATATGATCGTTCTATATATGCTATTTATTTGATATTGGAATAGATCAACTGGCCCAGCTGCACTATATTTTATGTATTTGTATATGTATCGACTCGATCGTTTATTTTCCGTTTATGATTAACGATCGAGGCAATACATATACCTACATATTTATTTACAGAATACATTAATGCATATTAAAGGCTCTCGGAACTGAACGTTTGACAAATCGACCTATTTTTATTTAATAACATACATACATAGATACACACATATACGACTTGTTCATCTGCACGACCGTGATGCAGTGTATAGTGCAGCTTGGTCCAAGGCTAACTAATGCGGCGCCTGATTCTCGTTCTTTTATTATTATAACATATTTCGAATCGTGTTGAAATATAACTCCAGATCGCAGTTTCGTTCAAAAGTATATCTTGCCTTGCGGTCCGATTATCACACAATTTGAATAACCGTCGGATTTCATTTCAAACGGTTAACGAAGCGTAAGGCGATATGGTATACAAGTTGCTTTGAACCTATAACCTAGCTAACACAAGAAATATGATTCTGACTGCAATTCTATTAGTTTTTTTCAAACACTAAAATACTCAGCCACTTTCTGCCATGGTCAAGCATGATTCTCCTGAGTTTCATTCCGATAGGTTGTGTAGTTTGGAAGAAACTACGAATCGCATTTTCGAGGTGATAACAATTGGTAATCATGGCCGACTCCTATAAATCGCCTTAAAATTTTATCTCCATAACAAATCATGCGCATCGATGATAATCATATCTCTTCATCATATTTTTGTCCAAAAAATTGATGCAGTTATGTTGATTGATGCACAAGACGTCCGGTTATCTTGATCCTTCTGTTTCTTATTTTCCTTCGTCTTTAACCCCAGCTTTCAGGTGATAAATCCGCGCGGTGTGGGCAGATAATAGATTCCTGAGCAGGGGATTCCCGTTTGGACCGAAGCCATGATGTACGATAGATGATTCGACGATAAGGTTAGGTTAAGTTAAGGGATGCTCGTTGCTTGCTGTTCATCTCGAGAACGCGATTCGCAATTTTTCATAAACTACAAAGATCATGTAAAAGAAACTTAGGCCATTGACACCGTTTTTCTGGTAGAAAGCGGCTTAGTCTTTTACTTTTTGAGATTTTTGATAATTTTTTTTTTTTTTTTTTTTTTGGTAAATACCATCGATTAAATATTCCAAATTCAGAAAACTAATACACGTGGCAGCTTCCTGCCAAAATGAAGGATTAATCCCCAAAGTTTCATGCCAATCGGTTGGGTGGTTCAGGAGAAATAAAGATCCGCGTTTTTGAGGTGAACGAGCAGGTGTTAAGGCCCCTAACCTCTAAATTACTCTCGACGAAAATCTAAACGCAGATGATGTTGTATGGTTTGAAATTTGTCTCGCAGGGTTTATCGATTCCGATTTGGCCTCGTGAGCGATCGGACGATAGTGAATTATCAAGAATATATAAGTAATATGGTTTTCGAATGCGACCTCAACGCGCGTATACGTGTACTTATAGATAGCTACGGGTATTTACCGGGTAAATACATACGGAAAGTCTGTTTGCACCGTCAAGTGGGATAGTATAAAGGCAATTACTGATCGATTTCACGTGGAAACCAACCTACAGTTTGAGAATCTAGTCTGAATTAGTTTGCTTCATTGATTTCGCATCAATCTCATTCCCGTTTTCTCTATAATATTCTATTTACACTTCATCATGAACGAAATTACACTAGTTTGACTTTGCTGACCGCAGGCCATTATTCAATTACCGAAACCCACACGGCACTTCTTCATCTTCTTCTTCTTCTTCTTCTTTTTCTGCTTCGTGGAAAAATTTGAATACACAAGGTGCCTGAAGGTCTTCCGAAGAACAAATCAATCTAAAATCTGATTGGAAATGATTGCAGGCAGCCCATGAAGTAGTTGATTCAGTTTAGTTCGAAGGAAACCGAAGTTCAAAAACGTAGCATGATTAGAGTTCTAGTCACGCAGACCATTCGTGACGTACGTACGTAGGACATATTCTGATGTTTTAAACTCTGAAGGTCCGCCTGATCGGCGACAGAATTCAACTGCAGCCACCGTACGTATGTACCATATCTGAACGCTGCATCATCAGCCAGCCGAAAATACAGCTCAAGGCTTTCGAGATCCCGTCATCTTGGCATGCGGACCATGACGTACCCTGTTCATTCTTTTCACACATTTACTCGTAGTACTTGCTTCGGAATCTGTTGCACTATCGGCATATAGTCAGGGTACCGTTCGTGGTATAGCTAATTGAATGATTAGTTACGGAAATGGGATAGCGTGTATTGTATAAGCTATGTTCACCGGTATAATATGAAATACCAAAATAGTTGATCGCTAATGACTCGGCTTTGGTAATTTGCAATTGGCTACATCCTGCGATATCACGTACCATTACGTGCATATAGCATAGAGCGAGCTATATGACTCTTGGCAAAGTTCACTGATCGTTAGCCACTCCTTCTCATCATTAAATATATTATACCCTATATATATATATGTATACGATGCAAAGAACTGCGAGAGGCTCTTCCGGTCTACTGGCTGGTGCTCTTACATGAACAAGTGTTCCAAACTATGTAGATCCGTGCAGCATACGTGCCAACAACTTCAAGTTAAGATTACAATATCCTTAATTCTTCTCGATCGAAAAGGTCTTCGACATATTCCCAGCAGAAGATTCTTCATCTTCGTTGCTTGAGGCCTTCGAAACTTCCTGGACATTTGGAGAACTTTCGATTTTTGGTTCACTGTCTACAGGGATGTCATTTTCTCGCTTAACAGCATCTTCTTTCCTCTTCATTTCCATTTCCTTCTCGTCTTCGGACCTGTCCGATTTCTCCTCTACACTTTTTGGTACAAACTGCATCATGGTCACCGGAGATTCGACTCTATCACCGCTGGCCTGACTCCCCTGTGATCTGTTGGTTAATTTCAACAGGTCCCTGGGCGTGACGGTAACCTCTAAAATCGGCTTCATTTTATCGGATGCTGGAGGGTCACTCTCAGCCCCAAGTCCCAGCATGTCGTCAACGTTCATGGAAAATGACATTGTGCCGAGGGAGGCATCCTGTGCGACGTCAGGTGGCAAAGAAACGTTTGTATCCTCAACAACGTCTTCAGACTTCCCTATTTCAGAACTGTCATTTCCACCAGTTTCCATCGTCGTGACGTGGGCAGCACCGACCGCAGGTTTTCCTTCAAAAGACAAGCCAGGCAAGTCCAGAGATTCATCAGCTCGCGGTTCAGAAATTATGTCATTATCGAGGTTGGTCATCGACTTGACGTGGCTTGGCGATGACATTGACGTAGCGTCAACCGGTATGCTAATTTCCTCATCGGTCTTGGACAGCTCTTCGATTATCAGGCCAACCGGTGACCCGGGAATAGCAAGTGGCTCTTTTGCACTGACGCTTGTATCATGAGCCGAAGTATCTGTCTGTGAGTTGTCCAGAGGAAGGCTTTCGATTCCGGCGTTACTTTTGAGGGTGGAAAAAGCGTCGATCACCTTCAACGGATGGTTCCCTGCAGGTACAAGAGGTTCGACTTCGTTGTGCATCTCCTCAATGCTGGTTATAAAATTCAGGTACTGGCTCTGGAGCACTGCGTCGTTACCCGAAAGAAGGACCAAGTTGAGTCCCTGATGTGCATAGGGGAAGTTGTCGACCATCAAACCGAGGGTCGAGTCATCTTCGGCACTTTCCTCCTTCGTGGTAGTCGTCACAGTTGATTCAGTTACTATTTCACGATTCTCCTGACTTTCATTCCCTTCCAGATCCCCCTTGGATTCCCCTAGTTCACCACTGAAACTGTCAAGATCTAGGTCTGTCTGTGAAGTCATCAGAGGCCGAGAGACTTCCATTGTAGTCTTCATTTCATTGTGTTCGAACTGAGGCAGTGGTAAACAGTCGTGGAATTCCCCAGTGTGTTGAAGACCAGTACCAGAAAACGGGCTTTCGATTGACATTGTTGTTTTCTGAACGGCATCTTCCCGCCTTAATCTTTGCCTCGCTTTGTAACCGCGGTAACTGCTCTGAATGGTAGTGGCTGCTTGGGACAAACCGACTTCCTCGATAGGTTCCAGGTGCGGTAGGTCAGCCTAATTTCGTAATAAAGGAGCAAAAGAAGAGATCTAATCATCATGGCGAAATACCAAGAGAGCCGTATCTAACTTTCTAGCTCGAAAGCTGCAAGATCATATTGGTGATGGGTTCCGCACACATACCTATAGACAGGCCAAAGCATAATGGGTGGCCACTAAAAGTACACTATGGGTGCTGTCTATTCTAGGAAAAGAAAGATCTAGGCCACGACATGCGGGTTAACGAGTATCAACTAGGATGGTACCAATAAGGGCGACGGCCACCGGTGCTTGGGCGTTGATGTTATTACGTACATACATTAAAATCAGCTAAGGCGTGCATGAGCTGAGAACGAGCGGTGCAATCCTCAATTTATTGCAAATGAAAACCAACTAATGTCACGCACATTTTATCACCAATCGCAATTCAAGCTGTGGCAAAGATCTAGGCTATACAAACAACGCTGCACAGTCACTTTGACACTATTTGAGGTTACTTTGACACAACGATAAAATTTCTTCAGCACATAATGTGCTGATGAATTTATCTAACGATTCAAATACTGATGACAGGGTTTCAAATGCAGTCATGGACTTTGGTTATCACTGTAATAATCACACATATGTATGTAGGTTTCAAAAACTTTCGTATAACATGGCATGTTTTGGCAGTGATCTATGAGGAAGCAGACGCGACTCAGTATCACGATCATCACAACGAGCACTAAAATTTTTGGTATTTCTGAACGTGTTCCAAGTCTCGCTAATGAATCAATGATTTTTCACAGTGTGTGCAAGTATCGTAAGCTTATTGTTAGTACGATGTAAGTGAGTATAGAATGAATCAGTTGTGTATGATCGGTACTATTTAGAAGTGTTTATACATCAGGATGGAAGAGCTGGTCGATAAGTAATGTCCGATGTCAACATGACGAAGTGGAAAAAACATGACCCCGTATACTCTAATTCGTTTCTGGCACACTACACTGCACGTAAAAGTCCAGCTGGATGATGGCGACAAACACGTGTACGATTTACAAATACGTATGTATGCATATGCGGGGCGGTTAATTCTGGCTATAAAACCGCAACGCCATGACAAGTACCCGTACCATGCGTATGGTCACAATTGCCAGTAATTCTCAGCCCATATTCATATTTACCCCCGTCATCGAGTGGACACCGAGAAGGTCGAACAATTCAACGATCGAAAATATATCGACTAATCCCGATACTCCTCCGTATGAAATTAAAAACATTTTTTATTTATTTTTTCTTAATTGGGTTTACCACGATTCTTGTTATTATTATTTGTCATGTTTGTAAACGATTATTTGGCTGCCTGGTTATAGAAATGAATAAAATAACTCTACACCATGAAGCTGTATATTATGTAACGTGTATAACAAAAATACAGTCGATTTGAAATATAATGAATTTTGAAATGCGCGCCATTCGTGCCGGTACTTTATGGCCATAGACGTATTTCTGGCACTCCTAAGGTCGATGCACATAAGACTCCAGAAGCCATAAGCAAAAGGCATATGCCATTATATCTATATGTATAATTTCTGCATTCTGCGTTTATGGCTTGTGGAGTCTTATGTGCATCGACCTTTAACCTCACTTCACTAATATAACCTACCGTAAACTTTGCTTTAAAGCAAACCAATTGGTTTCCGTTATGCCGCCATCTTGGACAGTGTATAATGACCTCACGACCAATAGCAATCACTTCTATATTCTCACGTGACGACTTCCGGCTAGTTTGAATTATTTTTATTGTAAAATTGGACTTTATCAATAGTTGCATGATATTGTCAATCGATTTTAACGAATAAGAAAACGTTGATGAATGAAAAAAATCGGAAAATTTTATATGTTTGTTTTTGTGATGTTTTTGCTGTTTTTTTTTGTTTGTTTTTTTTTAATACCCTTCTGGCTAAGCAAATTCTCAAGTTATTTAAGAATATAATCAAATACTTTCCTTTGATTTTTCGATAAGTTTGAAGAAAATTAATGCACGCCCAAGATCTTCAAACGAGGCAATATAAATCATCCTTAAAAAAGCAAAGACCGGATATCCAGCAGATGCAGGGCGGTAACTGGGGCCACCGCGGGACCGTCAAAAATAAGTGTTATCGAAAGATATCTTACCCGAGATTAAAATAAACCCAAATAGTTAGGATTCCAAAGCCCACGGGAATGGTGAAGAGAACAAAAAAGGGAGAAAAAAAAAAAAAAAAAAAAAAAAATGAAAATAAGATATACATTGATCGGGTTAAACGGTATAGCGAAGTGCGTTTTCTATAAGTAGGTATACTAGAAATAGCACCGCGTTCTATGGGCCTGCGAGGGTGAATAATCGCGCATATAGAACGAGTTGAACGTCGATTACAGCTGAGAATGTAGGTGGCTGTATTTATATATTTATAATTATCAACGCCGGCGACTATTGTGTGGAAGGTGTGGAGATCTCCACACTTGGAATTTTTTGAGTGTGGAATTCCACACTCGAAATCTTCAGACAAAAATTATAATTGACAAATACGTATAATAATATCTTGGTTTTAATCCGAAAGAAATGTGGGATTCTCCATATACATGGAGAAATCGCAAAAAAGGGTATCCCTGCGGTTGAGACGGGCCAAATACCGATGTTCTGGGAATTTAGTTCAAAAATGTTTTCTAGGATTATATGTGCTCGACGGTTCATAACTGCATAGCCCCCGCTCTTCTCTCCGGGGATCAAAAAATTCCGTTTTGTGCAATCAATTTTTTCATCCAAAGACTCGATGCGCGGATCCTCGTATAGAAAATCATGGGTATTTACTATAAGACTTCTCATGCAAAGTACCTAGGGCGCGAGGAGCTACTTCCAAGGTTCCGGAAAAATTCATCAAAGTCAAAAATTGCATTATCTAGAAATCTAACCTATATAACAAATACTTTTTCTCCGCTATTTTAGTGCTCCAGGTGTATTTTACCACCACGAAGTATTTTAGATTCTTCTGGGCCATGTGCGCCACGTTGAAAATAACGATTTTTTCACGTTTTGCCATTTTTTCTTTCTACCATTTCGATATCAGTGCATTTCGACCACATTTTGAGACCCCCCCCCCCCCCCCCCCCCTCCAACTCCACACTCGAAATTATCGGAAGTCGCCGGCCTTGATAATTATCCAAACATTTAACAGACACATACGCCTCTGCAGAAATACACCGGACAGATAGTATATTATTATACAGTCTTGCTTCTTGCCCTTGGGCAACAACACAGCCTCCTCGACCATCAGAGAGCCAGAGGGTAATCCCATTAAATCCCAATATCTCAAGCACCTTCGGAACCGAAACGATTCCAATCCTTTCGATCTTAGCCAAATTATGGACTTTTCGCTTTTCGACTCTTTGTCTCTAATACAGCTGACGTAATACGTTATTTTAAACATACTTTGGTCTGTCTCTTTGAAATTACTAAGCCTGGCGTTTGTGGGGAACGGAAAATGTCGAAATTAAGGCGATATTGTACAAATCGCTACAAATCTAACCTAGCTAACATAAACAATCTGAATCTGATTAGAATTCTATTCGTTTTTTCCAAACAGTAAAATACTCAGCCACTTTCTGCCGTGGTAAAGAATTAATCTCCTGAATTTCATTCCGGTAGGTTGTATAATTTGGGAGAAACTACGGATCGAATTTTCGAAGTGATAACAACTGGTAATCATGGAAATCCGAACATAGTCGAGTGGCACCTTAAGACGATATGGTAATCTGTTCGAAATTCCATTTACACCAATTTGTGAAAAAAAAAAAAAAACTGATAGAATTCCAGCGAAACTCATGTTTTTTTTTATGATAGCTAGGTTAAGTTGGAAGTGATCTCGGAAAAAAAGATAATTGAAGGGGCTGAAAATTTCATAGGGCAACCCAGTTGACTAATTTGAAAAGAAAAAAAAAGAATGTAGCGATTTGTTCGTTAATACAATACGAATTGGGTCGTAGAACGAGAAATGTAGTCGTGTATATTTACATATGTGCGGGGAAAGGCTTAAACGAGCGATTACTTGGGGAGTAATTATTTTAAGAGACTAGCCCAGATGTCTTTGCCAAGGCTCCGCGGACGATCTATCTTCAAACCTCGCAGGACAGCTGTGACGTTAAAAACGTTCGAATTATAGGTGTAGGCAGAGTCATATATAGCATAGTTAACAGTTACAGTTATAGTTACAGTCGCGGATGATAGCTTCTACTTTACGTAAGCCAAATAGCTAACAGGCAGCCAGCCATCTGGATAATTTTAGGTTAATTATCGCGAAAGCTAGATAACCGCGTGAAGAGAAAATAAGAAGAAAAAAAAAAAAAACATGAAATAAAGACAAAAAGACAGTGTAGCCACTAATTTTTTAAAAATCAATTTTCCGACGCGTATCTAGCTCTTATACTCGCCATTCAAGATCAGTCGCGAATATTCATTACATCCGTACAATTTTGAATTGTGATTTGAAAAACTAAAACCGGAATTTTTAGCTTTTTTTTTCTTGACAGCGATTAAAATTCTTTGACATTTGTGCAGGTTTTCTAAGTTTACGTGATCGATTTTCTACTCTGCTGTAATTAGGTATACATGTATATGAAAACTGAATTCAATACTGTTTTTGAAAATGATTTCAACTGGCTTAAAACGTAAATGTTTGTAATTTGAAATTGAATTACGCGCCATTCGTGACGTCACTCAACAGCAAACCTAACCTACAACGAAAAGTTCGATGGGCTTTTCCGTACACCGCCATCTTGACTATAGAATCACGTATACAATGACGTCTGGACCAATGAAAAGCGTTGTATTTTATAGGCTAACGTAACTTTCGTAGCAGTTCTAGTTGATTTTGTACTTGAAAAGATTGGATTTTTGATTAACCCTTCGTAGCCACCATGGGTAAATATTTTACCCAAGCCTCATTTCGGGTGTAAAATATTTAACGAATGCATTAGTTACGATTTTTTCAGCGAAAAAGTGTATTTTTCACACCTATATAAAGTTCCAGATAAATCCGCCTCTATTTCTGTTATTTCAAAATCGATCCTCTTTACACGTCAAAATAAATACCTGTTTTCAAACGTGCACTATGCCACTATTTTTTTCTTAAAAGTACCATATCTGATTAGTATTTTAATCAAAATATGACTCAAAAATATTGAAAATTCAAAAAGTTATGATTTTTTTAGTGAAACGGTGTATTCTTTGACAAATTATAACCTATTTACAATTTTTTTTTTTTTTTTTTTTTTTTTTCTAAAATGTTGCGATTTGATTATTGACGTAACAACTCTTAACACATGTTTTATAGAATATTCAAAGTATTTTCAGTATTTTTTCGTTTTCGATCAGACTTATAGTTTTCACACAATAACTAATAAGAATTTATTGAAACTTGGCTGGGTAAATTTTACCTAGTGTGTCCACCATTAAGTAAGTTGCTTTCAATTGTATAATATTTATAGATAGAAAGATATATTATTTTATTTTATTTTTTCTATGGCAAGCTTTATTAGCCCACGCGCCAATAACGATAATCATGATGATGATGATGATGACGTCGATCTAACCAGAAAAGGGAGAGAGGTAGAGAGAGAAAGAGTTGAGGTTTTTCCCTATTTTTAGATACCAAGTTTTTGCACGTCCCAGTTATATGTAATACATATGCGAATATATATGTATATATACAATATTGTATACATATGTAGCGAATCCATCAACGTTCGCACCAACGCGGCGTGTGCCAATGGATTTATATCCGCAAATCCCGCCGCGCAGGCTATTCAAACTTAACTATATGTATATGTATACATGTCCATATACATACATGTACATATATACATAGATACACAATATATTATACTGTAGGGCTTTAGCGACAATGAGCGTAGTGATATAATTTATTATCGCTATGAATGAGAGCCGAGCCTCATCCTGACGTACATGCTTAATAGTCACGTACGTCATTGAAGCGCAATAAACGCGGTTCCGAGTAGAATCAGTCCATATAGGAAAAGACGTCAAAAATTGTTGGATTTTTTATTGTTATTTTCATTTTTTATTGTCAATTTCCTCGTCTCTTGCTAGAAATGATTTCAAACTAGAGGAAGAGTAATTTAAATCAGAAGAAATAAATTAAGAAGATTCTAGTTTTTCGTATCTACATGGTTTTCGTCTAACAATAAGGAGAGAAAACAAAAAACAAAAAACAAAAAAACAAGAAAGCTCAGATTTCTGTCGTTGTTTCAAAAAACCAGCAACAAAAGCGTAACGAAATGAAAAATAAGTACGAAAAGATGTATCCAGTTTTTTTGACAATTTGTTATAAAGAAAATGAAAAAATTACCTACTTTCGCCGCAAGGAATTATAGTCAGGATAAATGGTTAAAGTTTTTAGTATTTTGTTTCCTTTTCGAAAAAAAAAACAACTTGTTTCTCGAATAACATCAGCACTATATTAGGCTGATATAGTATAGCGAGATGACTTCTAACTTAACCTAGCTAACATAAAAAACATAAATTTCACTCGAATTCTATCAGTTTTTTTTCCCATAGGCATTTACTTAGCCACTTTCTGCCAAAAAACTGAATTTATTCGCAGAGTATTCGATCAGTTCGGTTGGGTAATCATCGAGAAATTACGATTCAAGTTTTCGAGGTGACAACAATTGGTAATTGTAGAATTTCGAGTAGACTTTAATATCGCCTTGAGGTGCCACGTGCGACTATGTTAGGATTTCCATGATTACCAATTGTTATCACCTCGAAAATGCGATTCGTAATTTCTCTAAAACTATACAACCTACCGGAATGAAATTCAGGAGATTGATTCTCTACCACGGCAGAAAGTGGCTGATTATTTTACTTATTTGAAAAAAACGAATAGAATTCTAATCAGATTCATATTTCTTATGTTATCTAGGTTAGGTTCAAAGCGACTTGTACCATATCGACTTAAAGTTGTAGCTAGACTTTAGCTAGACCGACTAGTTCAAGTTTACCGGTTCTATATCTATATATAGGTATACATATACCTGTTATATACATATATATGTATGCTGAGGAATTGCAGGCTGCACTTGGCCGATAATGTGAACTGCTGTGTTGGGTGCACAACATTATATACGTATATATGTATATATATGTATATAGGCGCTCGCGCGGAAGCACGTTTTGGCGCTTGCGGCTCTCATAGTATCGTCGAAAACTACGCGAGGCTAGACAGCCAGTGATTAAACTATACTGTACCTAGTATAGTAATATACCAATACTAGGTACACAGAACCTATCTAAATTCCTCCCACGGGTATAACGTGTTGTTATTATTCAACGTTCACAAACGCAATTCATACATCTCCCGGTATATATTCAAATACAGTCATCTATACATATATATATATATATATATGTGTGTACATACCATATACCACAAATTGTGACAACTAAATAGATACTTAGATATATGTATATTTATATATTATACACCTAAATGTATGTTATATTTTAGTATACTGTATAAATGAATTTTGTTTATTCTGAATGAACGAGGTTTATATATTTGTTGAATATATATCTATATACATGTATAGATATATGTATAACTATTTATTCGCTATTCTCTCTCTTCTATGCATACATATAGTCGTTTCTATTAATAAAATATTTTTAATATAAATATAACTACACCGATGAATGAATGAAATGAAAGAAAAGAAAATATAGCAGAGAACAAAAATAAGATGAATCAACGGAAATAGCAAAAGAAAAAAATACGACACACATATATAAAAAAAAAAAAAAAAAAAACACGTATAGTATATTGTAGATCGTCGAATAGAGAAAGATAAAGAGAGCCGATCCGTTTTCGGTTGAAAATAGCCACCGCAAATATATTTGCCTGACGTCAGTGGCCCACACCCTCAACCTCTTCACATACATCTATATAAACACGTACTATATATATATACCGACGTCGAGCGTCGAATTGCTTATTATATTGAATGGCACGCTGGATGCGCCGTGAAAATTTTCTCTCAAAATATAAGGTAGAAAAGAAAAAAAAAACGAGAACAAAAAAAAAAAAAACATACGATTTTAACTTTACATATTTAGTAATAGCTGCAGGTATATAAAATCGTGGGCGTTGATTCACGATGAATATGATAAACGATCGACAAACATTCTAGTATATATATAATATCCCTGATAAAAATAATTCTATTATACGTAAAAAAAAATACTATAGAATGCAGCTCGGTTTGACTTTGAAACTATTTTAGGTTAGTCTCAAGTCTGCAGGCACTATTTGAGGTTAATTTGACTCAGCGAAGAATTTCGGTACATCAAATGTCCCAGAGCTTTCGAATTTAACACAATAATCGTTTTACAACTGTTTCTACACCGCCATTTAGTGTTTTTTTGTCGTGGTTTTTTTTTTCCATTTTCTTTCGCAATAAATGTCTTGGCGGGAAACATTTCTTATCTCATGCACATGTTCGCAGTTTTTTTTTTTTTTTTTTTTTCATGACTTTTCACAGATTTTTAACATCCGCTTTTTTTCTTTCTTTGTGTTATTATACTAATTGTTGTGCTTGTAAATAAATATATAGGTATGTATACATAGGTTAAAATATATATACTCATATATATAGTATAAATCGAGACCCGCATTATACAGGGAGCGCGACCTCCGCGTATCAACCGGAAATAGACGATTTATTTGGCACTACAATCTAGTCACGAACAACGAACATTGTACCGTAGATACATATAACACCTTTATATACTGTACTTCATACGTACACATAGATATATATGTATATACGTATTATTTATTTACGTGTATGTATTTATATTGTAGATACACGCAAGGTTGAGATCGTCATTCCATATTCAACATCCGCAACTCTTTTTATCGTCGAGACTAGGATTTTGAGATGCGGATTATACGGAAAGTGAACCCACGCAATTGATCAATTGGGTCAATTCATTGATCATTGATCGATTGCTGTTTAGATGATGAAATAATATGTCCGCAGAACAAAGGTGTGGTGCATTTTTTATTTTTTTTTTTCTGATCGATACCCTTTTTTACTCGATAGAAAATAACAAGAGAAAAAAAAAACACACACAATGCACGTGCAGTATGATTAAAATTTCAATTTTTCATTCAATGCATTTGAAAGAGAAAAGAAAATACATAATTCAAACATTTTTTTTTTTTTTTTTGTAAAAACATTACGTATTCATTGGAATATCGATCAACGATATAACGACGCTATTTTTCAACTCCAATTTTGAAATACAAATTATTGAAATTCGCTAAAAATATATCACATGAGTATAAAAGTATGGGTAGAGACGCTTGTTATTCGTCCTGACGTCACGCTGCAGAACGCATACCAATAATTCAATAATATGTCGCAGGTTTTCATAGGTTAGGTTAGGTTAGGTTAAACGTGCTGCTGTAAACTGACGTCACTATAATGGCGCGCGATTCAAATATACTATCGGAATTCAAATCGATTTAACAATTTTTGCGCACGATATATGTACGATCATGTTTTATACCACTTTTTGATTTTTAATTATCATTATTACCTACTAATACTACCTAAATAATCATTTTGTATAGTATAAATCGAGAGAAGAAACTGAAATGAATATAGATACGTGGCAAGTCCAATGATTGCTGTATTTGTATATCTGTAGTAGATGATGATAGATACTTATATTTATTTACTTTTTTTTTTAGTGATATTTATATATATATATATATACCTATGTTCAATCTGTATAGTTCCCCTATCGATTTGTCAATCTGTTATCCACTTCCGGTCTGTTTAAAATAGTTTTTAGCAAAATGTATACTTATATTGTGATGACTATAGGTTACTATAACACGGGTAATGGCGAATGGACGATGATTTACTACGATGGGAATTAATGAGGCAGCTGGATAGGAATGAGTGTGACGGTTTTTATTTTTCATTTATAATATTGAACGCGTTATTTTTGTAGTTTGTTTTTCACCGTCTAATTCTTGCGTGTTTGTTTTTTAGTTTTCCGTTTGTTTTTCTGGGGGTTTTTTTTTTTTTTTTGTTTTTTTAATCAACTGGACTATACGCGATTCGCGGTAGTTAACATTTACATGATTATAGTATACTGTGCGGCCATCAGGCAACTAATGACATACATACGTGGATACAGTGATCGAAACTATCTACTTGATAAAATATACACGAATCATTTAATGACTGTCATAAATGATCTATAAATTCGTCAACTTACCGCTATGCTGTCCTGAATCGAGGGGACACTGTCCAGTGTGGAACTTCGCCGTTGGGCACTTTGCAAACGTCTACGAGTCAGGAATCCGCGAACACCTGACAGTCGCAAACATTCATATAAATTGTAAAGAGAATTTGAAAATAAATTCGAAGTGGTTTGAAATAGATCGAAAAAATACAAATACAAAAATATCAATTCAGTCATTTTTGAGGGACCAATCACTTCTCAAAGCTTTGAAATCGCGTAATATCATTTGAAGTGTTTTCGGCACTTGCAAAATCATTCGGAATCATTTGTCATCATGCACGATTATGTGAAATTATGTTAAACTGCTTTGGAAATCTCGCAAGTTGGATAAGATCGTTTTTTCAGTCTTGTGCGAATATTTTGAAATCATTAGGAATTTTTTTAGCCTTTGAAATGATCGAAAATTCTATGGAATTAGTTTGAATTTTTCGAAAATCATTCAGAGTCATTTGAAATCTATAGAAATTTGAAAAATCATGTGAAGGTATGTGTGAAATTTAATGTTCGAAGTTTTGGAATAATATATTTGGAAATCATTTGAAATTTTTGTAATTTTTGGAATCATGTTGAAATCATTGAAAATCTTTAAAATTACGTGAAACTATTTTAAATTGTTGGAACATGAAATCATTTAGTATCGTCCTTGAAACATTTAAAATTATTCAAAATCTCTGAAATATTTTGAAACCTATGAAAATCATTGAAATCTTAGAAATTTCTGGATATTGCGATAAATTGTGGAAATCATTCGACGTCTTCGGAGTAATTTGAATTGATTTTTAGTCGTAGAAAACTTTTTGAGATCATTGGAAGTCTTTCGAAATCTTTTGAAATCATTTGTAAACATTTGAAATCATTTTGAGTTCCTGAAATTAAATAAAATCTTTAAATCTGATGGACTTCTGCTCGTTAATTTCGTATTTATAAAAGGAAAAAGTACCAGCTTGGATTTTTGTTGCGGCAGAATTGAAAGTGCTGCTTTCAGTTGTGCTGAATTCATCGCTGGCCGTAACTTCCGGTACATAAATATGGTACTCTAGTCTTTCGCCGTTGTTTTCATGATCACCATGCATGTCGTTATCGTCTAGGTCGTTCGTCGTCACTTCGGCCTTCGGAGGATCGAGATTTCCCCGTACGGGGTCGTCAATTTTGCCGGAAGTTGTTGAAGCGTCCTTCTCCTCTTCCGGCTCTGTTAATCCAACGACTTCCGGCTCAACCCGCATCGCGGAATCGGACCCAACCTCATCGACCTTGAGGTCGTTTTCAGGGTCTGGGGCTAACGCTGCGGGCTCGTTTGATCCCAAATCAACTTTATCGACTTTATCGACCTCTTCGACATCTTGAAGAAATTCTTCGCCAACGGATGCCTCCAATGCCCTGAAGTCGTTTAGACTCACTGTTTCCAATTCTGAGACTCTCGATTCGGGTACCAAGCCTTCACGACTCTCTTCGCGTTCTCTTCCAACTGAATCGACTTGTTTCTCTTCAGGGTCCTTTTTAACTGAACCTCCATTCATCTTCCCATCATGTACCTCTTCAGGCAGTTTTCCAACTTTATCTTCAGATTTCTCTTCAGATAGTTTTTCAACTTCATCTTCAGATTTCTTTTCAGATAGTTTTTCAACTTCATCTTCAGATTTCTTTTCAGATAGTTTGTCAACTTCATCTTCAGATTTCTCTTCAGATAGTTTTTCAACTTCATCTGCAGACTTCTCCTCAGATAGTTTTTCAACTTTATCTTCAGATTTCTCTTCAGATAGTTCGTCAACTTCATCTTCAGATTTCTTTCCAGATAGTTTGTCAACTTCATCTTCAGACTTATTTTGATGGTCCCTTATGGAGACATCTTCAATTTGTTTTCCAGGTTCTTCTTGATCGTTTACATTTCCGTCCAGTTGTGGAGTTACTTCTCCAGTTGCCTCTCCATTTATCTCTTCAAGTTCTTTTTCAGGCACTTTGTCAGCAGTGTGATTATTCGTCTCTTCAAGTACCTCGTTAGCCGCTTGTTCAACTTCCTCTTCATGCACTTTTTCTGCTTTTTCTTCAGCTTCAACTTTAGCTGCAGCATCTCCGAGTATTTTGTCATCTTCGTCTTTTACCAGTGTTTCATGTTTTTCTTCGGGAACTTTAATCGTGTCTGCATCCTCAACTAATTCGTTATCATTCACTTTTGAATGGTCTTCTTCAGATGCTTCATCTTCCACGTTTTCAACCACCTCATCAAGCGCGTGATGTTGCTTCTCTTCAGACACCTCTGCAGCCACTTTTTCGGCTACAATTTTAATCTTCTCTCCAGCTTCCTTGCCAACTTCCTCTTCAATCATCTCTTCAGGGTCTGAACGTCCAGTTTTTCCAAGTTCGGAGCTATCCGTCTTTTCCATGCTTAGTTCCAAGTTTTCAGGGTCGGGTCCCTCGACGTATGCGGCAACTTTAGTGCAAGGATCTTCTTCAACAATTACTCTTTCCGCCACGATTATTTCCTCATGTACCGGCTCATGTTCCTGACTCTCAACTGCATCCTCATTAGCCGTAATGATCGAAAGTTCATTTTCGCTATGGGGCTGACCAGCTTCGCTGTCTTCTTCGGCAGTAGCGTCATCGGACAATTGGAAGGATGACACGGTGATGTCTTGCAGAGAGTCAAGGTTCAGCTCTGGAACGTGGGGCATAGTGCCATAGCATTGTGGGGCTAAACTGAACAAGTTTTTTCCAGTTTCCTCGCCAGGTCGATCGCTTATCGTAGTTTCCTTCACTTCGTTCGATGACTCGGAGACGTTCCGGGCCCCAATTTCTTCACCACACGATGGCGAAGTCACCGATGATTCAGCCGCGGTGTTCCCACCGTCATCTGATATCGTAGTTTCCTTCACCTCATCCGTAGACTCGGTTGTTCCAGAATCCGTTGCGTTTTGCTGAAGAGATCCTACTGCAGTAGTTACTGGAGATCCTAATTCAGGCTCTAATGATCCGGAAGCTCGTTGTTCCTCTTCAGTGTCAAGGGAATCTCCCTTTTCCAAGTCCTCAGATCCTTTTCTGGACTCCAGAGTCACTGCAGATCCGATTTTCACGATTTCGGAAGCCCCTTTAACCGCCAAGGTCACATCCTCCGCTCTACCATTTGGCAAACTCTCCGACTCTTCAAGCTCGAGGGCTTCTTCACTTTCGGCGATATCATGAAGGACTGGTGTAGCAAAATCGTTTGTCACTTCTGGATGAATAATTTCAGCGTAATCCTTGTCATCCTCTTCGGCAATTAGACCAAGATCTTTTCTAGGAATGACAACAACTTCGTTAGAGGTCTTCATGTTCTTTATGAAGTCAACGTCGATTGAAGAGGGTCCTAGAACTGCTTCTTGTTGGACGACTTCACCGAAGTTATCGAGAATGTTTCTCAACGAGATTTCCTTGTTTTCATCTTCTGGGGTATCTTCACGCTCTAATTTAGTTTCGAAAGCTTCAATCGATCTTGCACCTTCTTCCGGATCATCCTCCAATACTATTTCCAATATATCTGAAGACGGAGTGTCCATCGGCCTTTCAGGAATTATCACAGTTGTTACAGAGTCCGGTATGTCGTAGGGAGAACCTTCGGTAAGGATGTAAGAGTTCCCTAAAGAGTCTGGTGTCCCCAAAGGAAACTGTTCGATTTTAGCCTCTGGCTCATTAGTCTTTGAGCCAATGTGCTCTGTGGATTCATTTTCTAATGCTGATCGTTTGATTCGATGTTGCAAGTCACCAGTCGCTGGTGTTTCCGGCTTCTCATCATCTTCTTCTTTCAGATTCTCTGCTTGATTTGCACTCGTGACATATTCACTGGGTATTTCTGGTATGAAGGGAGTCTTGGGAACGGAATTGGGACTCTTCTCGATTCCCGAAGTCGAATCGAATACGTTTTTCAAACGCTTTTCTGCCTCCTCAATCTCAATCAGCTTCTCTTTCATAGAACCTTGGACTTCGGGATCAAGTATTTTCTCAATTCTTTTCTCCGTTTCTTCAATCTCTATCAGCTTTTCTTTCATGACAAATTCTTGGTTTTCTGATGGGTGCAGTGGGCTATTAATTCTTTTCTCAGATTCTTTTATTTCAATCAGATTTTCCTTCATCTCAAAGTCACTTACGTCTTTTTCGAGTCCTTCAGCTTCTTGATCGAGTATTTTTTCTATTCTTTTCTCAGTTTCTTCTATTTCCATCAGTTTTTCTTTCATTCCAGAATCTGGTGGCGCGTTTTGGTTCTCTTGAGCATCTGCGTCAAGTATTTTCTCTATTCTTTTCTCCGTTTCTTCAATCTCGATGAGTTTTTCTTTCATTCCAGGATCTAAAAGGTCCTTTTGAATCTCTTGAGCATCTGAGTCAAGTATTTTTTCAATCCTTTTCTCAGTTTCCTGAATCTCAATGAGTTTCTCTTTCATCCCAGGCGCGTCGCCAACCTCCTTCTGAACTTCCACATCATTCGAATCTTCACCGTCTTCAAGATTATCGCGAAGATTTAGAATGTCTTTAAGTTGTTCTTCAGCATCCTGAATTTCTATAAGTTTTTCCTCAACCGAAATAGCCTCTTGATTTTCTGTTATACTTTCCTGACTCTCCGTTAGTAATATTTTCTCAATCCTTTTCTCAGTCTCTTCAATTTCCTTAAGTCTTTCTATGACGCCGTCGTTCCCTGAGGGTTCTTTCTCATCCCGATCACCCAGAGCATCGGAAACTCTCTTGTTATCATTTTCAGAGCTAATTTCATCCAGCTTTGACTTAAGCTCAGCTACGTTATCCCTGTTTCCTTCATTTTGTGTTCCTTCGGCTTCTGGTTCTAGAGAATCTGGCCTTGGTGAGGCTGCGATATCCGGTGTGACGTTCAAACTGTCTTTAAATATCTCGTCTGTAGGAACGTCAGGCAGATTGAGATCAGAAGCACCTTCGTCATCGAGTAAATTCTCCTTATGAATTGATTCAACACCTCTGACAACTTCCTTGGGTATTTGAAGACTTGGGAGAATAAGTTCTTCCCTATGCTTAGCAGATCTTGATGCCTCTGGCGGAATGGGAGGTAAAACCAGATTGTCAGAGTCGCTACGAGACACACTTCTCGAATGATTCTTAGAAGACGGAGGCCTGACTGCAGGCAAAGATATACTAGAAGAGGCCGAAGCCTTTCGAAGAAGATCTGCATATTCCGAGGCGTCAGATTCACCAGACAAACCGTTAACGCCACTTCTGGGAATGTTTTTCTTAAGCTTTACAGCCTCGATATCATTTCTGCTTTCTTTTGGTTGATCAGTTTCCGAAGCAAGAGTTTCTATCCCTTCCAACGAGTCTGCTCCAGATGTTTTTGACTTTGTTTTTGACTTTGTTCGCCTTGTAGATTTTCTAGATCTTCTCGATGCTGACATTGCGCTTCGACTTCTGACGTCGTCAGTCTGATTAGATTTGTCAGATCTGGTAGATGTGCTTGTCGATTCGTCAACAGATTCGTAACCCCTGTTTCTTCCCGCTGATCTGGTACTACTGAGCTCTTTAACTCTTCTCAAAATAGAGGGAGATGCCTCGTCTATTACCTCTTGTACTCTGTCGACGTAATTAGTCGATCTTAATTCCTCCCAACTCTCCGATCCTCGGAATTTTTCCACAACAAATTCTCTAACTCTGTCCATACTCAAAGTCCTTGGCATTTGCGCAAACGACCTGGAACGGCCGCTCGATTCAGTCTTCATCTTTTGATTATCCGTTACTATTCTGTCACCGTACACCTCGTCCATGTCAGCTTCTCTTTCTGCATCTATTAACTTGTCCAGAGATCTCTCGTGCGATGATCTGTTGGGATTGGAAATAAGATATTAATGAATAGAGAGATTTTCTTATTTTCTACTTATTAGAGCTCCGGGAATAGAATCAGTAATTTAAATTTCTCAGTCTGGACTCAGTAATAGTTTTTCAGATTAATTATTTAAGTACATAATTGAATCATCAAAAAAGCAAATGATCAGAAGTTCTTGATTGATTAACTACATATATTTGCCCACCCTTATGTGTGCCGAAAACTATTAAAAAATCAATTTCTCTGAGTGGGAATACCTGGTCAAAGTCTTCCTAGTCGTCCCAGACTGTCTATTAGCAACTTCGACCCTTTCCTTCCTCACACTGCGCCCATCTCTGCTGCTATTTCTATTTTTTCTCAATTCAGATTTAATGTCTTTAGCAAGAAGGGCGGTGCTCTGAGTCAGAGTTGGAATCTGTGAAATGATCTTAGGGTTTCCGTTCGAGTCTGATTTGCTAGATTTATTTTCAACAGGGTCTTGATCATTGGGTGGAATCTTTCTTCTGACAAATCTCTCGTTGGATCCTCTTCTTTTCTGATTACCAACGTTACCGGCGAACCTTTCCAAATCGTCTCTAGACCTTCTGGATCTATTTTCCTTCTCATTTCCTAAGGCCCTTACTTCTTCAGGGCTGACCTTTCTACCGTTGTCTCCAAAGATGCTTCTATGCCTCTCGAGGACTCTGGCAGTTTCGTTCATCGACCATCCTCCTTGCTGCCTTTCCTTGCTGCTGGTCTTAGGGTCGATTTTTTCTGCCCCGGTCCTCTTCTTCAGGGATTGATTCATCTCCCGGAGTGCAGCGGTGTTCGTACTTTTACCAGGAAGATTTCTAACCGCCCCGTATTCATCTCGCAGCTTTAACAGCTCCTCAAAATGCTGTGCAGCAAATACGTAAATGTCTTCTGGTCGATGGCGTATCACTTCTCGAGTCAAACCCTCCACAGCCGCTGCCAAACCGTGTGGAACTCTTGGTGCCATCACCAGGTCCCCCGAGGTTCTAATATCTCGCTTTGAGGTGCCCATTCTGTTAGAAAAATTGAAAGAATTGATAGTATGTACATTATGCAACAAGGGAATAAACCGGAAGATTATTCCCTGTATTATAGGTGCATTTACTGCATATAGGACTTTATTTCAGACTCAACTGTGGCCATTTTTTTTTACCTGAAGAGTCAAAGAAGGACCTACGCAAAAAAAGTGGAGTATTTTCCCTGGCGCGTAAGTTCGGAAACTGGAACTCATTGAATATTCATATTGATATGGAAAGAAATAGTCAGGACAAGAGATGAGAAAAAAAAAATTAACAAAGTAACTTCAAAAAATCATAAATTTGCGGATAAAAAAGTTTACTTTACGTCCCGCAAATATACTTTACGTCCCGCGAATCTACTTTACCTCCCACAAATTCACTTTTCTTTGAAAACTGCGGGAGAAAAGTGAATTTGTGGGACAAAATGTATTGCAGGGGATCTAATACCACTTCTGTTCCGCTTTTTAGGTAAAAAAAAGTGGTCTTTGCGGTTGAGTCGAGAATAAATGCAGAAATTGGTAGCAGGGTGTAGAATTTTCTTTTCGCAAATTTGAGTCCAAGAGCCTGAACATCGATTTTTTTAAGAATGGTAAATTATCCATCCATGTGAGAATTGACTGCGAGAAGGTTTTCGTGTCTATAATACACAAAGAAAGACATAGAAAAGATCTCAGAAGTTGCTTGAAAAAGCAGCTATTTCAAATTTTGCTACCGTGAAAGTGGCTCAAATAATCGGCTATCTCGCGAGCAACTCTGAAACCGCTCTGTAGCGCTATTGTCCTGCTATGCAACTACAGAGCGGTTTCGGAGTGGCTCGCGAATCGTTCGCAAAACTCAAGATAGCTATTTTTTCAAGCAACTTTTGAGTTAGTTGGTTATTCCGCGAAGCAATCGAGGTACTCAATGGAGAAGAATCGAAGAAACTAAAAAAATCCAAATCGCGGATTAGCAAGAATAACAAAAACAGAGTTTCTTATAAGATCAGCGAATTGCTGTATCGGTGTTAGTTCATCTGGATGATGGAAAAAAAAAATAAAAATAAAAAAATAAACTAAAAGATTTTTTGCACATAAATATACATAAGGAGGAGGAAAATGAAACCAAACTATACGGCGTATAGCTGTAGCAGTAAATCTATTTATCGCAAATATAATAATTTATCGAAGAATCCTGCTTAGAATTATTCTTGCAAAAGTTTATTCGCCCGTAAAGATATGTCTAAATATACATATTACTCAACGGTATATATACGTATGGGTCTGTGTGTGTGTGTGTGTATTAAAAAGTACATCATTTTCAGTGGTAAGACTGCAGAACCGCGGCGCAGTAATGTTACAACTGATAAGATAATAAACAATTACTGTAAGATAATATAAATATACTTTTTAATACTGTGTTTTTCCGACTAACTTTGAATATCATGTGGATGGATCAAGGTATTAAAAAATCGCGATTTTAACAAACAAATATTGTTATAAGTATAGTATAGAATGTAATATTAGTTGCGGAAGTGGAAATATGTAATTCCAACGGATTGAGCTACAGAATTTTGTATGAAAATACGCTTTTTTTTTTTAATTTCTCTCAGTTTTATCGAGAAAAAACGACAAATTTCTGTTATGGAAAAAGAAAAATCTAACATTCTTTTCTAAAAATGAATTATGAGAATTAAGCGTTTCCGAGATATTCAAAAATTTGTATCAACAATTAAATAATATCGATATCAATTATCAATTACTATTCAATGAGTAAAATCTAAAATTTAGATGTAAAAAATATTCAATTTTTCAATTCACATTTATTTACTATCATTATATAAAATTGTTTATGAAAAAATCGAGAAAATCTGCAATTCTGAATAACAATAACTATTGAAAATGTACCTCGAATTAATCAAAAGAAATAGAATCACGTTTTCTAAGTAGAAAATATACGGAAATCTACAATTCTTTGTACAAAAAAACATGAAACGTTTAATTTTCTTAAAAATTCATTAAAGTCATTCAATGGAGTAGAAATTTTTACCGCAATAAGGAACAATGTCTCTGTTGATGTGCATGGATCTACAATCTAAATAAATAAATTAATAGATAAATTTATCCACTAAGTAAAATTTAAAAAATCTGAAAATATACCGAACAGTTTGTGAACGTGTCTGATCAAGAAATGTCCAACTATTTAATCACAGAGTAATCATCAGAGGAAATGAATAAACAATAATATTTATCACGATACACAGAACATTATCATTAATATTATTATTATTATTTTTGATTTCATCCATGAAAATATGAAATTTTACAATCATTTCATTATATTTGTATGCATGAATTTATTAAGGACCCACTTCTGAGTATTTTTTGTTTTTTCAATTTTTGGTATAATTTTTGAGAATTTTCGTAACTTTGAAACACGGTGTATTCATCATTTGTTCAAAATATTTGAGAGGCTGAAATAAATGAAACAAAAAAAAAAAAATCGCCCCATCATGGGACGGATTTCAAAATGATCGGAATAAAAAAATTGGATAAAAATTAAATCCGATTTTTCATTGGGTTTGAATAATCATAAAAAATTACCAAACGAATGAAAAAAATCTGAAGAAAAAAATCCACGAATGATTTTTCGAGATCGGAGAATCGTATAAAAAATCGCAAAGCGAATTAAAAAAAAAAAATGGTATAAGGAAAAATAATTGTTCGAGTTGACATATTGGAATGCCTCGTATACATATACTGTACATACATGTATATAGGTGCGTTTAATCATTTGATATATTTTTTATTGTATTTATACAAATTTAAATATTCAGTGATTGGATTGTGATTAGAAAAAAATCGTGATATTTGTTTATACGGATAGAGATATGCGTTATATGGTGCGATAGAATTTAAAGGTGAGGATTATTATAGTAGCTACACGTGCATCTCCCACACAAAATCAAATATACGATATATTATTACGTGTCTATAATACATTGATATGTGTGTCTAATAATATATCGCCATGTGTGCAAAGCATCACAATATCATTACCTGATTACCTGAGGTGGACGTATATATATGTATAAATTTTGAAATTAAAAATCAATTCCAGGATAATTATAAGCGATATAAAAATATCAAAAAATAATTAGAATCGATGTAATTGTTATTAATATTATTATTATTATTATTATTATTCAATGCAGAGAAACAGTTTGACCAAGGACAGGTATAACGGAGACGTTTGCCGGATTTTAAACCGCATCGCGACTACCTCGTACACCTTATGTTATGTTACTAGCTAACCATAGGTAACCTCTATATACGAATATATCTACCCCGTCCGTTTCGCTTTCTGCCCGTCTAGTCGAGCGATCGATATTTTTCATCGATTAGAATTATTACCCACGTAAAACCTCACCGTCTATATGTATACATCGAATTTCCTTGTGTGTTTCAACCATCACGCTATAACGATTATACATATACATACATATATACAACGCAAGATAGAAAAGAGAAAAAACGATTCAGCGACCCATGATTGTGAAAAAAGTGGACCGTTTTTATATTTAAAAAAAAAATAATAATAATAATAATTCGAAAATTGAATTTTTTTTCGTCACTAATACGAACTTCAGAGTCCCAGAAACAAAATAGAAGGAAAATCTACCCCAACTTGATTAAGGGCTTAAAAGTTTCGTGTTTTTTTTTTTATACTTTTTTTCAAAACAAAAAAAATATAATAAAATAAAAAATTGCGTATTTTGGAAATTTCAAATTTAGTGTTTAAACTCGAATATTTCCGATGATCATAATCTTCAGTGAGGAGAGTTCGAAAAGATATTTTTTTTGTTTTTTAGAAATTTCAATTCAAAGTGAACATTTTTTGTCTAATCAATTTTATCCCAAATCAGTACGACGTTTCGGATGGAAAAAACAAAAAAAATGCGAAAATTGGTAAAATTGAAAATTTTATTATTTTCGTAAATTGATTGATCGAAATTATAGATAGGTAATATTGAAAAACGCTTATGCAGGGGTATGGTTTTATAGTACGGAATGAGAAGTGTGAAAAAAAATTTTAGATCGGTATCGAAAACCGCATAATGACGATCAGATCGCTCTCGTTTTTTTTTTTTTTTTTACGTGGAACATCTCACAGATATATAGATATACGGGAAATTCCATACCTTTTCGACCTTAGTTCGAACTTTCGACCTTAAACTTTCGGATTTCACTCGCAATTTTTTTATATGATTCTTCCTACTTCGAAAGGCACTTGTTTTTTTTTTTCCAGATTTTTCCGACTCGTTTTGAATTTCTTTCGGATTTTTGAAAACCGTCAGATTGATCGACACAATTTAAAATTCAGAAAAAATTCTAAAATATCGTCTGTCAGATATCAAAATTTTTAAACTTACAGTCGGAATGAGATTTTTTTCTTCTTACTGTTTTCAAGCTTTTTCCGAAAAAAAAAACAAAAAAACATTTGGAAAATCAGCACTTTACTGCTCATGGTTACTGAAATATTTCCAAATGTCACACCGGATTTTTCGAAAGAATTTTCAAATTTTTTGCAAGTAGTTTTTTGAACTTGAATTTTTTTTTCTTTTGCAATTAAAAGAAATGTTTTGATTATTGAAGAAAAAAAATTTTCTTCTCGGGTTTGAAAAATCCTGTGTGGCATATAAAAATGTTTCAGCAACCATCCGTATAGTAAAATAACTCCCGCTTCTAGTTTTTTCAATGTTTTTTTTTTTTTTTTCGAAAAAAGCTTGAAAACAGTAAGAAGGGGAAAATCTTCCCACTCTGGCTGTAAGCTAAAAAATTTTGATATCTGCAGGTACACGATTTTGCAGAATTTATTCAGAATTTTAAATTGTGTCGATATACAATCAATATGACGGTTTTCAAAAATCCAAAAAAAATTCAAAACTAGTCGAAAAAATTTGGGGAAAAAAAACGAGTTCTTTTCAAAGTAGGAATAATCATATAAAAAATCGTGCGGACGAAATCCAAGAAGTCAAAGGTGAAACCCGCAGGTCGAAACGGTATAATGGAATTTCCCAATATGTATATATATACGTACAGCCGAAACTTTGCGTGCCTTTTTCCGCGTCTATCGTCACTGGCGGTTGACTATACAAAATTGTTATATCTTATATAGCTAGCCAGCTATAACCTAGAGAATGATAGATAAATATACCAAGAAAGAGAGAGAGAGAAAGAGAGAGAGAGAGAGTTTGGATCGGTATGGATTTTAGAGGCTGATTACGACGACACGCGCCCCAAACCCTGAATCGAATATATATCCGTCACCCTGAACTCTGCAGGGAGGTTATATTTTGGCCTATGAAATTATGTACCAGAGAACGTTTCGTATATACGTTTAACTATTCATGGGGTATTTTTACCCGTCGAGCTGTAATCGTCAGGAAGAATGGAAATTCTCCCGGGGATGTTATACCTACGGCAACTTCGATCTTGTATTATCTATACGTATAATATTTAATAGGGCTGTACTGCGAATATTCGAATTTTCGAATTACTCGTCGCGAATCGAATAGTAAAATTCAAATATTCGAATAATTCGAATAGTTCGAATAATTTGATTTGAATTACGAATAATACGAATCTTCCGAAAGATGAGGATTTTCCAGACAATTATTATTATTTTTTTATTTAACAAACGTTCAATTTTCTCAAAAAAAATGGAATATCTCCTACATGAATAAAAATGGAATCTGAAAAAATGCGTGATCGCGTTCAGAAAACAATTTAGAAAAAACAAGCGTTATAGATTTTTACGAAATTGAAATTTAGACCGGAAATAATTTTGCTTTAAATACGAAAAAAAGTTTAACCTATAAGTCACCGTAGGAAGTGTCCTCTATCGAAATATAGGTATAATAAAAAAATGTTCGGTATTCGGATCGAATAATACGAATCCTTCATTAACCAATTCCGAAATTTCGATTTTCGGGAGATCGGACTCTTCGAATCATTCGAAACGCTCGAAAAGTTCGAAGAGTTCGAATTATTTAAAGATTCGAAAAGTTCGAATTATTTGAATATTCGAAAAGTTCGAATATTTGAATAGTTCGAAAACTTCGAATATAGTTCGACTATTCAAATAGTTCGAATTATTTGAAAATTCGAATTATTTGAAAATTCGAATTATTTGAAAATTCGAACTATTCGAAAACTCGAATATTCGATTCGAAAATCGAGGACACTATATTGGGTTTGATTTACCATATCTGAGGGAATAAAAATCGTAGAGACTTTGGATACGGTTAATTTTCAAGCTTGTTCTATTCCCCGCCTAACAAGCCACAAACCATTATTGTGTGAAAATTAGGAGGGAACTTATCCAACGATATATTGTACCAAAAAACGTAATTTTTTGGTACGTTTTTTTATTCGTAGCTCAACTTCAACTCGTCACCAGTCGTTCGAAATGGCTGGGAAAAATATGTTAAAAATCGTGATCTGTCTTTGAAGCTTACCAAATCCATTACCGTATGAATTTCGAAGAAATTCCAAAAATTATCACAACGGGAATAATTTTACCTATTTCTACGATTTTTGAATTGTAAAAATTTCGACTTTCCGTAGTTTGAAAATCAGACGTTAGCAATGATCACGAAAAGAAACATGAAAATCTATCATTTATTTATGTCGAAGATAACAGAAATCTGATTTGTAATTTTAAATTTTAAAATATTCTTATTCTTTCCAGTGGTTTTGGAGATGGAAATCTAAATTTTCGAATCTCAAAACTATAACATTAATCTACGATTTTTTTTCACCGAAATATGGAAATCTCTAATATTTTGAAAGAAAAAAAAAAACCAAAAAACAACTACCAATTAATGTTTCAAATTCGTTGAAACTTTTCAACAACCGGTAAGGGTAAAATCATAAAAATAATATTTGAAAAAATCTTCAAATTAAAAGAATCCAAGAATCCAATAAATCACTAATTTCAGACTAATTTCAAAACCGTTAGTCACCCAGGTCTAAATAATTTCTAAAAATTTTTTACTGATAGTAAAAAAGAGTTTATATCTAAAATAAAGTAAATAATATCTTGGCAATTGAATATCTATTTCTTATTTCATATCCTTAGAACTATGATAATCCAAATTTTCACAGATATTGGTCATTTTTCTATAGATTTCCAGAGTTTTCTTTATCACAGATTTGTTACGTTTGTGTTGCCACAAAATTCCCTGACTTTTCCAAATTTTCCTGGGATTAAATTCTGATTTTTTAGTTTCATTTTTGAGGATCACCTCAAAGACAGACAATTTCATTTACAAGCTAGAGATATCTTATGTGTTAAAAAGTTTGTAGTAAAAAGTGCAACAAAAAAAAAATTTATTTGTATTTATTTATACGTTTATAAGAAAGAAAGAAACGAAAAAAAAAAAAACTCAAACTTATAATAATAGATAGGAAATGTTTTTTTTTTCTTTCGGTAGAAAATCCCCTTTTGAAAAATATCAGATTACTATAATAATGTAAAAAATTGATAACTTTTCATATAGCAAAAATACCAAATTGGACTGAAAAAAAAAAAGTAAAAAGTAATAAATTTCCAGACTATTCACAAAATTCCTTGACTTTTCTCTGACTATTTCATTATAAATTGTAGATTCCCTGACTATTTCAGGTTTCTAGGTTTTTTCAGTTTACGTAACAACTCTGTAATAATTTTCCCTGGCTTACGCCGTTTTTGGACTAGTTTTTAATCAATTTTTCCACCACTTTCACATCCAGATCCTAAATATTGTATCAAAGGACTGATTTTCCTTCAATTCGCTATCAGCAATTTAAGAATAGAATACCGTCTGATCAAATAAAAGTCTGAAAGGTTTTTCTGTAGTAAAATTTCGCAAAAAAATTCACAAAAGACGATAAATAATCTCAATATCTCTTCCAAACCAGATCCAAAATAAAACATTTCTGTATTGTTTTCTCTAAGTATATCTTTCTCACGGTTTGAGTCAATTTTCTGATGCAAAATTTATTAATTTTCTTTGTTATTTCCTCGTAGCAAAAGAAAACTGTTTGTTATCATGTCCATTCTTATTATCACTGGCTCTCCTTGTGTTTGGTCATTTCTTCGAACTGTTCTTTATCGGTTGCGAATTGAAGTAGATACTCTGCTTCCAGGGGATGTAAAAACCGTCCCGGTATCACAAGGCAGTGTAAAGGCGGGCCTAATTCCAACTCAGTCATTTCTCTCAACGAACAAGCTACAATTTTCTGATCTTCTGCTCCCACCCTTGCCAATCCCACTGCCAAACTGTCCGCGGTGAATCCTGAAAATTGATAAACTATTTGAAATCATATAATAGCATTTCTTTCGCAATTTCTAGAGAATATTGTATACAGAATTAATTTCACTGATTTCTTTCCTTAGAAATGATTTTTTTTTTTTTTTTAACTTTATGTGAGATTTTTGTACGTTTTTATGCTCAAGAATATAAAAACGAGTTCTTCTGAACATAAGATATTATTTTAATTTCATTAAAGAAGCTCAAAAACAGCTAGAAAATCTACGAAAACAATATTGCGATAAATTTTGATCGTTATTTCGTTGATTACGCAGAGTATTTAGTTTATGTCTTAAAGATGTCGTTGAATTGATGAAAAATAATCAAACTTTTGAAGCATTTACGTTTTTCTTTGTATTTTGTGAAAGAATATGTTTTGTTATACGATTTATAATACGATCGATACATTAAATAATGAAAATTCTAGCTGAAAGATGTCGATATTCTTAAAAATATTACAAGTTTAATGTACTCCAATATTTTAAAGTCTTAAAGTTTAAAACTGTTTTAAAAATTCTTTAAAAAAGTGATTTACCCAAATCTTTGTCATCAGATTCGCGTTTTTTATCAAGAATTCTGATTAGTTGATCAGCAGCCTCTGCTACGCTCATGAATTTAGGAGGCATGTACTCTTTTTTCTTTTTTAAAATGCTTTCCAGAGTAGGTTCCTTGACTTTGATATCAAGGAGACATAGCGTGTGAAGTCCTCTGTCTCTATTAGCAGCTATTTTGTCATAAAAACTATCCGGCTCCCAGTTCTCGGTCCAGTAAGGAATAGAAACGATTTCTCCATACGAGTATAGCTGAAGTCCGCAGCATCCAACGGCATTCAATATCGAAGCGTTGTGCACGACTTGAACCTTTATTCCTTTTTCTTTCGCTCGCAGTACCAAATCGGTATGTGTCGTCGCCCCAAAAGGATCCCCGACTACTAAAAAAGCCACGTCTTTTGTTTCCGAGTCTCGCAGTATCTCGTCAGCACCACTTTCGACCAGTTCTCGATCCGCCACGATTAACGGACGTCCGTAAAATTCTTCCTGAAAAAAAATTCACGATTCGGGGGATATAGGAGACGATTTTCCACTTGGAATTATTCAAAGCTATTTTTTTTCAGCAAAAACAAAAAAAAAATATTCGATGAATGTGAAATTGATAAGAGGAATAGAAAAGGATTAAACATAGGGCATGAGACACTTGGAATTTTAAAAATCGAGATAAAGTTCAAAAGATTTACAATATTGATAAATAATCTGTAAAACTTTTACAAGACGATTTTTAGAAATCTGAGAGTATCGTGGCTTTTATTTTATTCTTCTTCATCGTAGTTATCAATTTCACATTGAACGGATACGTTTTTGCTGAGAAAATAGCTTTCAAATTTCGTGTTTCATGTTCTTTTAATTTTCTACATGATTTCTGAATAATGAAAAGTCAATTTCAATCGAGTAGTAAATAGAAGAATTAATTTGTATTATTTATTGCAACAATATATTGTTTTTTGATCGTTGATTGGTCTGCATTTTGTTCAATTACGGTAAATAATTGATCAAAAAAATTCGATTAAATTGGAAAATATCTAGATTACGATTAAAAAATAGAGTCTTTATTTTTTTTATGCAGTTTTCAAACAATAAGAATTCATTTTATCATCCAATAGTTGATGAAACTAAATTTTCATTGTTTATTTCAAGTAGATATTGTTCTTGATATTTAGTTAGTCTATATCTTGTTTGTTTGATAATTAATTGATCTACAAAATCGAGTCAGATTCATAAATGTTTCAAATTATGATTGAAGGATAGAATCCTTATGTTCAAAAAGCAATTTTTAAACGGACTGAATTCCATTTTTACTCAAATATTTGATATAAAATGTATTTTTGTTGTTCTTTTTGCCTCTTTATCATTTTGTAATCATGGACGATTCTATATTTTGTTCAATTGGTTCAGGAATCGAAAGTTTTCCAAATCTGAGAACATCTACATCCCTGCCTCGTCTTGCACCGCGTACGGCGCTATACTGAGAATCAATCGCGCGCGTTCGAAAATTTAAAATTTGAATTGTGCGCGGATGGCGCTACCTGGCGGAAGAATTTTCAGTTACCACAATCGTGAAGTGAGTAATAAAAGGAAAGCTCGGTCGGTAAAAATGATAAAGTTACGGGAAGTCGACATAACCTCAAATATTGGCTTTTAGGTTATTTTCAGAGACTGTAAGCAATTTTTGAACAACCAAATAGGATATAGTAACCATTATTCAAAACTATTCATGTTTTTCTTACCAAAATTTCCTGCCCTACTGTCAATATCGACGTATACGCTTCCAGATACACTCGATCACATTTGCGAATTATTTCCAAACCCTTGACTGTCACGTCTTTGGCGTCGCCTAGGCCCAAGCCTATCACGTAAAACATCGTCCGTTTGTTACCACGACTTAGTTTTATATCACAAAAATATTATTAACAGAAATTATTCAACGATTTACGTTTAAAAACCGATCAAAACTACGCACGTGTTGTATCTTGAATACGCCGTGACGTTGTGAATCCGCCATTTTGGATTTGGATTCGAATACTAGTTTAATTTTAGCTGGAATTTAAATATAGAAGTCTGTTCGAAATTCCATTATTACCAATTGTTGTCACCGCAAAAACGCGATTCGTAATTTCTCAACGACTACCCAACTGATCCGAATGAAATCTCGACGAAAAAACACCGTTTTTTTTTTCGGCAAAAAGTAGCTAAATTTATCACTTTGTTAAAAAAAAAAAAAAACCAATATTATTCGAGTATAACTCGTTTTTCTTTATGTTAACTAGGTTAACGATAAGTTGAAAACGTTCTTTTCATCACTTCACGGATCGCTATTCGAAATAAGAAGCTTTTTATTTCTGTTATTGGCTCTGAAATAAATAAAAGGTTGCATATGATAAACGAATCAATTGCGCGATTGTTTTACCGCGGGATAATTAAATCGCTTTCTTTCTTCTTACCAAATAAACAAATAATTACAAAAAAGGCCAACAAAAGGTTGAAAATCAATTTAAAAAAAAAAAAAAAACTGAATATCTATACCCAAATAAATAATAAACGAAACAAAATTATCTACAAAAGAATCCAACAAACAATCTGATTGATTTTATTAAAAGGCACGCTGAGAAAGAAAGGCGATCGTAAATACTTTGAAAAGGAAAATGAATATGTAGTAAGAAGAAAATTCGAAATAGAAACAATAATAATAATGATAATAATAATAATAATAATAATGATAATAATAATAATATTCATAGTACCGGGAATCCGGATCTAGTACAGTAAGTGTGTAATAACGGGATATTAATAATATAAGATAATAAAAACTGTACAATCGAATGATTATAATTCTGTGGGTAATAATTATCGAGAAATAAAATGTTATCATTACTAAAAAAAAAAAAAGAAAAACACTAGAAAAAAAAAATAGAAAAAAAATACACACACTAAAACTAAGTCCTAATATACATTCTTTAAGAATTTTTTTTTAAATCACTGGTTGATGTTGCGCGCCTTCATTTGAAGTTCAAACCGTCTGTTGATTCTGACTCCCTTCAGTATAGATCTGTTATTTTCTTGGTAATTTTTACTCCTAAGAAATGAATGATAAATAAATAGAATAAAATAAAAATGATAAAGATATAAATTTAGTTTGGTAAAATAATTAATAAAATGATAAAAAAATAGGAGAAAAAGTAGAGATTCAGCTAGTTTTCACTCACTTAGTAGCTGCCGCAGGTTTTTTTGTGACAACTCTCATAGCTTCAGCTTTCCTTAGCTTGAAACCAAATCGGTTGAACTTTCCATCCTGGGAATCGGTAGGTACTGGTTTTTTTGACGATTGATCTTGCGCAGCTGGTTCAGGTACTGTAGCTGAAGATGCTGCAATGATAGTTTGTTTTTTTTTTTTTATCAGTATTTATTGTATTTTTTTCCAAATATATAAATCGATTCTAGTTTTTCGACTTTATATCAGGATTTTTTTTTTTTTTTTTTTCGTAGGGAGTAAACGTTAGTCGAATTTCATGAAAAATTGTAGTCAGAAGAGAATAAAATAACAAATACATCTAAATTATCATGAATTGCAGTTTTCTTAACATACTTTTATGTAAGATGCTGAATTTTGTCGCGGCTCTACAGTTATTTCTGTTTTTTTGCTGATCTTTCTGTGAAACTCAACATTTTACTCTATCAGAACAGAAAATATCCAATGGTACAATAATTTCTACCAATTCCACGTATTTTTGTTTACAATTCGTGAATAAATAAGCCTCGGGCGAAGCTGAAGTAATAGAAATTCGAATTTTCGATATCTAGGAAATTCCTCGCGCAGGAGTCAGCGTGAAATTTGTTGGTTGAATTTTAGCATCAATAAAAATAAGAAACATTGTTTGTTTAATCGGTCGCGTAAATTGGAGAAAAATAACATTTTTTGTCTCACAATTAGTCGGTTGACTAAAAAAAAATCCTGAATATAATTCGACCGTATTGATTTTCAGTTAGTTATTAAAGTATTTTATTAATATCTAAGCAATTAAAAATCCAGAAATGAATTTCCCATCACTTTTTCAACCAAATTATAAACAAATAATGAAAAAATGTTCAAACTTACCCTGAAAAGAACGACTAGAAGGCAAAGTATTGAGTTCCTCGTGTCTTTTGGCGACTCGTTTTTTAGCATCGACCAATGATTCCATTTCTGCAAATTTTTTCTGATGTATTTGTGCAAAGTTTGGAGCTTTTCTCGGGACCGGCACCTTAATTTCTGCAAATTTTTATGAAAAGAAACTGATATCAGTTGCTTTAATCAGTCTGAGTGCCAAAATGAAAGAATTCTAGTTCTCTAAAAACTTTTAAATGACACAGCGAAGTTTAAAATTGATTTTTTTATCTCCAAAAATGAATATTCACCTAATTTAGCTCCCGAACTAATAGACTGCCTGGGTTTACTCAATCGATTAACAGAATCCTGAGTGCTACGATTAAGTTTAGGAGTTTTATTAGTCAAATCAGAAGCAGAAATTGATCTACGTTTGATATTTCCCCTTTGAGCGGCAGGTTTTTCATCAATTTTAGTCAAAGATCTTGACCGGCGCCTTGAACTATCAGGCGCTAAGTTTAACCTGGACGATCTTCCCCCGATTCTTTGTTTAGCGGGTGTATTAACAGTGGGTAAAGATTTTCTAACAGAATTTGGAGTTTTCTGTTTAGTCGGACTGGCGAAACGAACTCTACAGATTTTTTTAGCTTCCGGTGTAGATTTTCCTGGTTCTATTTGAGAAAGAGAACGTTTTCTCGACTGTTTTTTAAGACTTGGAGTCTTAGGTTCGGCCAATTCATATGTAGAATCTTTGACCTCAGATTGCTCAAGTTTATCGCCAGTTTCTCCTTCAGCTTCTTCAGGTTTTAAAAGTTCGTATGTTCCGTCGCAAGGTTTAATACTGTTCGATGAAACTTCTTTGCTAACATCCTCCATCAAACTACTCGCATCGATCAGCTCCAAAGAGATATCCTTGATCATTTTTGATTCCTCAAATCCTGGAAAATTCATCGAAGAATTCGATAACTTTGAAGTTCTTTTAGGTGTAAAAATTGGGCTGCTCGTTGAACCGGATGAAAATTTTACAAAATCTGGAGTCAAATGTAGAGAACGTCTTATTCGACTTTTAGGAGTCGATTCAGGGGATGTAGTTTTAAGCTGCATCAGTAAATGCATCTTTTTTGGAACGTTCGGAGAGCAAATATTTTCAACTACGGAACTTTCTTTTCTTTCTATTATCGGCCTCAAAGGAGTTCCGGATGATTTACCAGGAGATCTTTTCTTTGTCGTTGACTTAGGACGTTTAGGACTTTCTGGATTAACCGGATTTGATTGTCCCAAATTAGGCGGAGTCCGTTTTGGCGTTTGAATTTGTGACGAGCCAGATTTACGAATAGACGCTGGAGTTTTTGTTGGAGATTTTCGAACCTTAGAGCCTAAAATTCCTGGTTTTTTACCAGGAGATAATTTCCGCTTTGAATTAGCAGGTGAATTTTGCTCATCTAATTTCAGAGAAGAATCGACGCCGGTTCTTTTCTTAACGGGTAATTTTCTTAGCTGTAATTTTACTTCGGATACAAAACTGGTCTGCGTTTCTTCTTCGGATTCAAATTCTGTTGATTTTTCTATACGAGGACTTGCGTCTTTCTTAAAATCTGTTAAGACAACGAAAGGGTCTCGTCTGTTTGATGTCACAGAATTATTCGCTTGTTTCAAACTCTGATTTGACAAAGAAGATTTATCAGACGTCGCAGGTGATTCAACATTTATCGTTAATTTTCTCGGAGTCTTTGAAAGCCTGAGAGGAGATTGAGAGTGAGTTTTAGGTGATCCGATATTCATCGGTGATTTTTTAGGAGTTTTATTCGATCTGTGTGGCGTAAGATTAACCAGCATCGGACTACTTTCTGGCGTTATTGTCTCAGAGGTCATTTTAACCAAAGAAGTTGACTGTTTTCTCGGAGAAACTTTCCTCGGAGTATCGATGATTTTATTTTTTTTGTTTTTCACTTCGCTAGGTGAATTTTGAGCCGGATTTGGCATTTTTACTTCCTGGTCATCCGCCACTTGGCTCACACTCGTTGAAATTATTTTCGAATGCGATCTTGTTGATTTTCCCAGAGTTTTTATCGGGCTTTGATTTTCCGTCAACGTATTATCAGCCGCTGCCAATACCCTCTTTCTTTTTGGCACATGACGTTTTATCCCCTCCGTTAAGTTCTCAGTTGTTAAATTTATCATATCGTTAACTATCGTCGAATTTCCTCCTTCCTTTCTCGTCCTAGATCTTGTCGGGTAACTTTCAATCCCCTTTGACTCATCTCCCCTGTTTTCTACGTCTGAATCGCTAGAACTTTTAATCACTCGGACTCTCTGGCTTCCTGTAATAAAAAGATTTTTTTTATAAAAAGCTAACGATTTCCAGAAAATTGGTAATCAAATTTCTATCAGAATTAAGAAATCTTTTATCAACCAACTCCGAACTCAATTCAAATATTAAAATCAACGATATATCATCGAAAGATAAAAAAATTGACCAAAAATTTGCGAGATGGAATTTATCTTTAAGTTTGTGAGATAAAATCTTACGTGTGGACATCGTCGAGTCTTCGTGGGCGATGAGATTTTCTGTAAAAAGGGAAAAACATGTTGAAAAAATTCACAGCAATTTGTTAATTTGAGTTCACAGCCTAGAAAATCAGAAAATGAGACACGATATTTAGTCAGTTTTCTTAATTCCCGATTTTACATCGGAGCTAAAGACGTTGGTTGGTATTTTCAAACATGAAGCTGAAGCTAGCAGTCGGATTTAGAAGCCGAACGAGTTAATTGTCTCCCAAATAGCATTTTTTTTAAATGAAATTTATTGACCTTCAATGAAACACAGCAAAATTCAGGATTTTTGTTTGGAAACTTTTCACCGACTCATTTTCATCAACTAAAAATCATTAGGGTTTCTAGTTTCAGTATTATTTTTCAAACGAGTTCATCGAAAGTATAAAGTTGTTGATTACTTTTCCGTGTATTTTGCTTTCTTGCCGAAGGAGTTTTTGGCGTTCTAGAGGATTTTGTTGACGTTTCGGTTAGCGTAGATTCGGCATCTCCTTCTTCCTCGAGATTACGCCCTTGAAGGAAAAATTAATATTATCGTTAATATTTTTGTACGATTCATTATCGTTTACGTTTCTGTATTCGACGACGAATAAGATGATTGGTAAGATTTGGATAAAGAAATTTAAAAATGGGATACATGAGAGAAAATTTGCCGACGTTCAATTGAAAGAATGAAGAATTTTGAACCAAGAAAACCTAATTTTTGTCAACTTTTGACTGAAAGAAAAATTTCAACAAAACAGCAAAATATATTGACAATATTACTCGGTATGTTTTCAAACGATACCAACGAACAAAAATGAACAATTTTTAGAAATAAGCAATTTATTTTTAGAAAAGCAGTAAAAAAAAATTAAAAATTACAGTAATTCAGAATGCAAAAGTATTTTATTGCATCCTTGCAACCTGCTATTTCCATCATTAATTTTAACGATTTTCATTTAAATAATATCACGTTAACGAGTCCGTTGGATATTTTCAAAAAATCAAAATAGGATTAAAAACAAACGAAACGGAATAACGAGAGTTAAAACAAAAACAAGAAAACACTTTTTTCTACACAGCAATGTGCACATAAGTAACATAAATAATCTAAACCCACACAAAATGACTAAAACTAGATTAGATTATAGGTTACGTTGAGTAAAATTAGGGGTTATAATTTACGAAGCGACCCGGTACGTTCGGCAAACAACACAAGTATAAAACGGTGAAATATTAGCGAGTGATTTTGTTGTCGTTTGATGAAACAGAGAAGTGGAAACGATCAAGCAAACTTGTTTTGTTGATGTTTTTTTTTTCCGTTTGTACTCTCGCAGCGTTCTTACGAATTCTATAGACAATTTTCCGTACGAAATAATTCGGTTATCATTACGAATCGTTACTTCCAAACTGAGGTTAATAAAAAATTACATAAAACAAAAATTATTTTAAACACACCGTATGTAATATAAGTTGAGGAAGAAACTTACTTAATCGAGTCAGCCGGGGTAACGCCGGCACGGATTCCTCGCTGTTCTTCCGTTTTCGTACCATCTTGTGTTTTTATTTTACGGTTAGGTTCGAATATCGCAGCGTTCGCTAGCACACGAACGAATTTAAGTTTATCGTGTTGACTACGGTGATGATAATGATATGGAGATACCGATGCAAACACCCAACTTACAACGAATTCCTCTCTTCGTATGTGGTTTTTTTTTTTTTGTTTTTTTTTTGCCGTTAGTTTCAAATATCAAAACACTTATTAACCACGGGATGACCGGATGACCCTACACTTGTCTGTACGTATATTATACAATACAATAAATATAATTCACGTTTTATATCGTGTTTGTGTTTTTCATATACGATGAAAGATAAAAGAAATACCAAAAACAAAATAACGCTATTCTTTTTCTATTTATTTCTGAACTGAAGTCCTGCTTCGCCTCTCAACTAGTTACAAAGTTTGAAAACCGTTAAACGAGGCGCTGACGACTACGCTTTTATTTTACCATAGACGCTATGCGTTTTGTCCAGAACGCTGCGATGCGTGAATTTTTTGGTTTACAGATCGGAGTAGTTAGACGACTAACTTGATTTGACAGAGCCGAAACAACGATGTCAATCAATTCTCGAAAGCTTTCTGGTTAAAAAATAGTAACTGAATCTTCGTTTGCATAATTATAATCCTTTTTTTTTTTAAATATCCTAATATGAATAACATAGTCGATTTCATGAACGCGAAACCCGTAGCTATCCGATTGGTCGGATCCAACAGAAGCACCCAATGATAGACCCGCGTCGCTCAAAAGAAGAACACTGACCTCAAGGCGCACTTTCGAGAATCGCGTAAACGTAAAGACGAATTTATATGAAAAATAAAAAAATAAAATAGACTTGACAAGAAGAGAGGCTAGTGAGAGATAGTAGAATAATTGAAAAATCTGTCATTTATTAATAACAAGTTCACTAGAAATAAATCCTGCGTGAATAATTGGAGAATCTCATTTTCACTATGTTTAAAAGGAGATTGAAAGCCCTCGAGTACATAGATTGGGATAAAATGAACGCGAATGGTAAGAGCCGCATATAACCTCCTAATTACTCAATATGTCATGTTTTTTGCATCAGACTTGTATTATATCCAAGTCAAAACGTGCACAGCAATTACAGGTCGATCCTACGCCTCTAAAAAGTTAAAAAAAAAAAAAAAAACAACAAAAACGAATGAATCAATAAAAGTAAAAATGAAACCGAACGACCTATTAAAACTAAAAACCGAAACTTTTCGAGGTTAGAAAATCGGAAAAATCTAAATTCTATATAGTTTCTCTGCTTGTTCCGCAGACCCCGAACATTTTCGTAAACTGGTCGTCTGGTTAGAGGACCAAAAAATCCGACACTACAAAATAGAAGATCGTAAAGAGCTGAGAAATATGGGGTCGGATCTCTGGCCTGAAACTTTTAACAGATACTGCGACGACGTCGCTTGCCCGATAAACACCGAACCCATCGACAGACTCGAATGGCTCGTCGGTTTTGCTGTGAAATTAGAATTCGAAGATAATCGTAAGATTTTTAGACTTAACTGAAGAAAAAAAAAAGAACCAATTTATCTTCTCTAAATATCTAATTTATTTACAATTTTCAAATGTTTTAGTCAAGAAATATCAACCGATAACAGGCAGCAGTTTAAAAGATATGAATAAGTCGGCAGCTCCTAGTATAAAGTCTTCGAATCCGTTGGATAATTTGGATTGTAAGTTTCTGTTTATGAAAAAAGCTTCAAGAATCGTTTTTGTGCCTTCGAAATTAACTTTTCTTCTTTTCCAGTCGACAGTTCGGAGTTCAAAAGCGGAGTGGAATCGTTTGCGAAGATATTGCAAGTTCCTCGCCACCCAAATCACTTAGTAACGTTAGAGGCGTGCAGTCGGGTTATAAGCAAAAGGCTAAACGCGGAGGCGTTGTTAAACCCAAATTCGGTTGTAGTCAAGGGTAAAGAATTTCCAATTTTAGAAGCAGAGTTGGGTTTCGATATGGGAGATAAAGTCCTTAACAATGCAGCCAAAGTATTGAGGCTCTTGTACATTCAGGACCTTAGAACTCTACAGACTCAGATAAACGAGGCTATCGTTGGCGTGCAAAATATCACAGCTAATCCTAAGACTGACACAAAGCTTGGCAAAGTTGGAAAATAGACTGAACAGATCTCTATCGTATCGTATCGAATGAAAAGAGAAAGAATTTTCATAATTGTTAAATCAACAGAAACGCAGCGTGTCTACAGCTTTTTTCTTATTACTACTTATCGTCCTGTTAATTTAACTCGATCATTGAATATTGTATAGTCAATCAACTGCTAATTACGTTTCAATCAATTCAACTTAATTATATATTTCATTTCGTGCTTGAGAATATAATAAGTGAAAACGACTACTAGATTAACGTGTTAGTAATAAATATTTATTAATATAATATTTGTATTAGAATTTATTCATATTATTTTTACTTTAATAATAACATTTGAGGAATAAAATTTATGCGTTGATTATGAAGATTTGTGTCTTTTTTTCCATATTATAAATCGATAATTTTGCATAGAATTAAGTATATTTCTTTATTTATTTATATTACTTTAGGAATGTACAGAACAGCAGAGGCAGTTTGATTATCGTTAGTTATTATTACATTATGAATGTTTTTTTTTTTTTGTTTTTTTGTTTTTTTCTCTTTTTTATCAGCGTTTTTTGATATTCTTACTAGTATTGTATATTATATTATATAAATGAGAATTGTACAACAATTTTTAGAGCGTTTATAGATCAAAGAAGTATTCGTGTATTTACAAAATAGATAACGATAAAAACCGCGATTAACTATATCTTTGCTATTTGTATTATTGATCATTGTATTTATTTCATATTTAATAGAGAAGGAGGCAACTCCGGCTTATTACATATATAAATTATTACCTATTATTATATACTGAAGATAAAAACGATATTATTCAGAGTTAAAAATACAATATTATTTATCCTTAGATTATTAATTGAGGAACCGTCAAAATTGCGATATCCTTAAATTAAGAAGATATGTTTCACAGCGAAGTCGACGAATTACATTCATTAAAGAGGGTAAAAAATTTGCATTTTATTATTTATTAATCCCCGTCAACTTTGAACAATGAATTGACACTATAATTCGAATATAAAGCAAGCCGTATAGAGTAATAAGGAATAGAGAATAAAAGGAGACTCGCAAAGGCTTTGTGATTTGAATTGAGTAATTCATCTCCGTTAAAGATTAAAAAAAAAAAAAAACATGATTGAAAAACTAAGCGAATATTATTAGAAATAAAATTAAGAGAGTCTGCATCTGACTCCGCTTCCAAAAGGCTCAGATTCCTGGCGAGTTTCGGATCTCAAATTTTTATCTTCGTCTTGAAGAGAGGCTTGCAACGCTCTGGCCAACGCCTCGTCTTCGCTAATAGTTCCTTGCAGATTTCTGAACAAACTAGAAGCTGGGTTTTGATTGTTTTGGCTCGCCCTGCTCTCAGATTGTCTGTTGACTGCAGCGAGCCGTTTTTGACGAACGGCTTCTTCTTTACCGAGACATGCGTGATCGACGGGGTGTCTGTGCTTTAGGCAAAAGTTATGGCCGCATTCTCCGCATCTGACCGGTACTATTTCTTTAATTTTGCAACCTTTTGAGGTGCATTTGTTAGCGAATACTTTACGCCTATTTTTCGCTCTGTCTGCCTGGCAGTCGTTGTCGATATGCAAACTGACAGCTAGATCCGGTGGATCGGAGCGCTTCGAAGGCACTGGGACGTTGCAAAGTGGGCAGACTGGTACTTGAACATCTTTTTTATAGGCACTCGGGCAGTTATGGCCTGTATACGATATGTGATCTGTACAAAATATCGCTTCACACGCGTCGCACTTCAGAGGCAAGAATTGTAAACGATTGCAAGTTTCTTCCGAACAATGCTCTCCAAGATGCGGAAATTCCATTGCGAAATAACGTTGACGATTTTCTTCTGTTTGTTATTCCTAGAACGCTAGCGTTCGATTCTTTGTTTTTTTTCTTTGAAATTTGTTATTTATTCACTGATCTTCACTTGTTTATAGCCAGCTTTGAGGAACACTTTACGATTCGAACGATATTCAATTTGTTTTTTTTCTCTTCTCTTCCGTCAAGCGATGAAATGCGTAAACAAAAGACGACCACGACACGGGGTTAGAGCCACGTCCGTATTGAGTAAGCGATTTTGACGAACTGCGTCATCGTTCGATCGCGAATGCGGTTTTATCTTTGGATAGGGACGGAGAATGATTCAATGATTTTCGATGGTTCGCTGATATTTACACATCGCAATTTTTGTTGCGTCATGAATTTCACTTTCAAACTACCTATGTTTGACTAAATTATACGTAGAAATGACGTCAGAGATATTTCGTGACTCGTTGCATACTTCAAACTGTGCCTATTTACGCCCTCTAGCGGATTTTAAAATAACGACGAAAATTTGTCGCTCTCATCGTTCTTCTACGCGACGTTTGATTCTCCTGGTATCGACCAATCGTAACGCTTTTTGAAGCGTTCTGTCGCCTGAATGAAACGTCACAAACGCGATAAGACCAATTTCGTGTTTTTTTTCAATCGAAACGACTTGACGAAAATAGTGTTATCAATTGTTTCGGTTTAATATGACCAATCGTACTGCTTTCTACATTCCCGGTCACTTATTTCTGTCGCTGCAGTATTCGTCTTCGGTCGCTTGTATGGAAAGCAGCCTTTTTGACAATGACTTTCCAATTTATATCTTGAATCCTTCTGTAGAGATAATTTTCAGTTCTCTACTCTTGAATTTGAACTGTTGCAAGTATTTTTAAACTTGTGAATTCGAAAGTTTGAATTCTCGCTATGCGGGCGCTAGATGCGCCGCCCTCGTGGAGATTTTTGAAACTATGAAACTCATGCGCACGCGCGTTCAATGCGCACGCGATTCACGTGCGAATGAGCGAATGCATATTTGATACAGGCATATGATGATTAAAAACACGACGATGATCAAGACGAATTTCATTTTATTTATTCCAATGAATAATGCACCGTTGATAACATTCAGCCATGGCTAAAGCTGTTGTCGAATGGAGGAAGCGCCATTATCCTAGCAGCACCAAGGCCGGCTAGAACTGAAAGAGGAAAATTTTCATGTAGCCGTAACGATTTAAAAAAATTAAACGACGCTGACAAGATAATATGGTCACGACACGCACCAGCCGCAATAGAAAACATTATCGATTTCCCCGTAGTTTTGTTGAACTTTTTTGAATGATGAGCTACGTACATCCCCGCGCCGATCAAACCGCTACCGCTTACTAACCTACAAGCTAAACAATCGCGGTTTCTCCCAGTCACAACGCTTTGACGCTCTTCCAATACGTCGTTCGATATCGATGATTTACCCATTCTGACTCTTTCCTTACTTAATCCACCGGAATAGATGCATTAGACCTGAATTAATCACTATTCTTTGAGGTTAGAGTTGACGCGACACAACGACTGCCGCCATGGCTGCAACATCACTGACGTCAGCGCGCTTCTGTTTGAAAATAGAGCGGGGAAAAATCAGGCGCTACGAAAACAACGAGATGTGCGAAATGCCTACGTGCAGGCGGTTTGCACTAAATTTTAAGTCCATATTGTGCGCATCCACAAAAACGCCCGGTATTTTTATATACATATTCACAAATAATTAGAAAATGGTACAAGCCAATCTAATTCGTCAAATGAATGAAGCCTTCCCGGATCTGTTGTTTTTATCAGCTGTTATGCCTTTCTAGTTGTTGGACAACAAACAAATAATCAAAGAATCGCGTGTTGTATATATTTTGACACAATGTTGTTTACTTTACATCCCGCAAATTTACTTTTCTTCAAAACACCCGGGAAAAAATTCAATTTGCGGGACAAAAAGTATATCAGGGGATAAAATCCCACTTTTGTCCCGATTTTTAGGTAAAAAAAAGTGGTCTTTACGGTTGAGTGGGGAATAAATTAATTGAATGAAGAAAAATAATTTAATAGAAAGAAGAAAAGAAAAAAAGAAGAGAAATCTGTAGAGATAGGATGGAAATAAGACAAATAATAGGTAGATATGAACGTTACAGACAAATCACACACAGGTGTTATATATATGCGCGCACGTGTCAACTTTTGGTTACCTTTACCACCTGACATCCACGTAGGCCAGATTCGTGAATAATAATATATATATCAGCATAGATGATACGATTGCTTTTATCACGTGGCTGTATTTACATTGTCGAAAAGATCCGAAGAGGTATAAAAAGGCGGAAACTTGATCCCGAAAACAGTCCAAGTTCATCGCTGAGTATCGAAGTTGACTTCGCAATTCGTAATTGCTACACGTATACCAATTCGCTACCCGAGTAAAAAGGTATTTTTTGGTGTGTTGAAAGATTCAACGAATTTTTGAAATAAATTAAAAATTTCCGAAGATTTTCATGATGGACAGAAAAAAAAAAAATTTGATCTCGTAACGGAAATAACTGATGTCATTTTATGATTCACCTGCACGAAAGTTTTTAAACATTTCATGAAAACAAACGCAGAAAAATCTAAAATTCCTTATACAAATTTCAGACGAAATATGACGAAATTAATTATGATTATTGCCATTTTGGCTTTCGTAACGTTGCTGTGTGTGATCGACGTCGATTCAACATGTACCAGTGGAATACGCGTGAGTATGCGAATAAAAAAACAAATCATGATCATCGAACCTCGACGTTTCGCGAAAAGGGGAATGAATTTTGAGAATTTATACTTTGACAACTGCAGTTATATTGAATTCAACTTGAGTTCATTTCACTCCAAAGCACATAGATCGAGCTTAATTCAAATATTTTTTCATCAGGATTTATCAACAGACCGTGGCATTGTTGTCGCTAAAAAAAAGCGTGTTGACCATTTTGTTTTTGCGCTGTCAACGATTTAAAATTGTCAATCATTTGATTGACTGGAACTGAAGATATCGATGATTTCGTCCAATGCGATAGATAATGAATTAGGTTTTTCTGTTTTTTTCTTTTTTTCTTCGTCACCTTTGGTGGTATAAAAAAAAATTGTTGGTTTAGTACGAAAAGTCACTTTTGTTATTTAAAGAAATTTGTACGTACGTTTTCGACCCACCGAGTGGACAAATTCACCTAATGATCTGAGAAGAATTGAAATTCACTGCAGGGGTTTCTATCGGAAAAAAAAAATCAACTTTTAATTCCGTTATTTCAGCAAAAATAATCAACTGTCTATATGAATCTGTCTCCGAATTTTGAACGAATTAGTTGAGCCGTTTTCAAGATATTGAGAAAAAAAAATGCGAAAGAATCTCGATCGATATATTTTCTTACGAATAAAAGAAACTCCAATCGAATTGATCCACTGCAGTCGTCAAGATATGAATTCTCGAAATTCACCCCTCATTACCAGTATGTAGGTATACTTTATCAATGAAGCATCCTTAATAACTGATTCCAGTGCTTCTCTGACGCAAATTGCTGTTCTACTCAAGTTTGTCGCGAAGAATCTCGCAGACGTTTTAAAATATGCGTCAACAGCAGTGGAAAATAATCATTGGTTGCAGCCCAGGTGAAAATTATAGTCTCGGATCGCCAAGCGTTTGTCAAATTATTTGTAAAACTATTTTCATTTGTCAATATATATTGTACAAGGTAATTAACCTGTAATAATGAAATAAAATTCCATTCCCAAAAACCTGAATCTAATCTTTAATCCCATATCGTCCCATGCCAATCATGGAATTCTTTTCTTTCTCTATATTATCAGCATCATTATTATTACTGTTTGATATACAATAGCGCGAATATACAGGGGATTTTAGAGAAAAACGAAAGGTACACATACCTTGGTATTTTGAATTCGATGGAAACATTTTTTTTTCCTCCGTACTGTTTGGTCTATCGAACGTGCATCATCCCTCGCAGGAATTGTTGATTTTGGTTTTCATTCAAAATGACACTTGAGGTAAGTTGAGTCACATTAAAGATCAAGGAAAATCGCCATGTTTTTTTCGAACATTTAACTTACAGCTGAATCCGAACTCTTTCGAGTCCCTTTGAGGAAGAAATGTCCAATGCGATTTCGCTAAAATCCAATGAAAAAGAAACGATCATGTTTAACATGATCTAGCGAGTGCAGAAAACGTTGTGAGAAATTTGTCGAAGAAGCAACATGAGGCTGGTTCTTTTCCCTTTCAAATGCCACCTGGGCCATTTGGCTACGACTTTCTTTGACCGAGATATTTATTTTTCCGTCGATACTTAATATTTGAAGGGTATTCTATACCTACATACATATCATTTGTGGCTGAATCGGAAAATCGTGAATAGTATATTAGCATGCAGGACACGACTGCTGTTATCACTAGACTGTATTTATTGCCAACACGATCCAAATAGGTATAAAAAGGCGAAAATTCCATCCCGAAAACACTCCGAGTTCATCGCTGAGTATTGAAGCTGATTTGTTGCTACGTAAGTATTTACTACTTTTCTACCCGGAAGAAGTTATTTCTTGGTGAGTTGAATAGCTTCGACGAATTTCCAAATAAATTGAACATTTCCGAAATTTTTCATGGATAAGAAAATAATTCGGTCTCGTAATAGAAATATCTGATGTCACCAAAGTATTGAATCATTTCATGCAAACCAACACCAAATAAAAAATCTAAAATTCTCTATGAAAATTTCAGATGAAAAATGGGGAAATTCATGATGATTCTGATCGCAATCTTGGCTTTCGTAACGTTGGCGTTTGTTGGCGTCGCCGATGCAGCATGTGTGCAATATGGCTTGCCTGTCAGTAAAAAATCAAACTTTCATATTATATTAGACCCTAATAATTCGCGAAGAATTAATGAATTTTGGGAATTTACATCTCGACAACTCTCGAATATTATGTTTGTTATTTAACTGGAGTTTATTTCATTTAACAGCACGTAGCGATCGAGCTTTATTCACATATTCTTTCATCAAAATTGATCAACAGGTGGCATTGTTATAGTGACATCGCGGTCATTGATGTAATAAACTTTTCCGTTGCAAACGATTTCGAGTCGTGTCAGTGCAGTTATGATACGGGAAGAAAAATATGCGGATAATTTCGTTAAATGCAATAGATACTAGATTTTTTTTTTCATATTTCCTACCAAATGGCGACGGTTCAAAGTTGCAAATTTGAATTTTTCTATTCAACACTTGCTACTGTTTCAATTCAGTTTAGAGGGTAAAAAAAAAATTGATAAATCGCATCCATTTATTTATCAGTCACGGTCAAGTTGTGTCAACGAAGATCGAGTATCCAGATTAAATCTGTCTCGAAATTGAAAAGAAATTCGTTGAGCTATTTTTGGGGTATCGAGAGCATCTCTAAACTTATATAGACGTTATTGTGATCGATAGGGATGCGTCCAATCGATTGATTCTGATGAGAAAAAAAAAAAAAAAAAAAAAAAAAAACATATGCGAATGAAGCTCGATCGACATTCTTTTATGATAAATGAAAGAAAGAAACCCCAATCGCATTGATCTACTGGTCGTCGAGATGTGAATTCTCGATATTCATCCCCTCATTATACTTGTATATTTGTATATCAACGAAGCATCCTTCATCACTGATTCCAGTGCAACATGAGTACGGATTGCTGTTATGAATACGAATGTCTGAGAACAACTCAATCGAGCGGCCTATTATGCCTTTAGGGCTCTGGTAGAAAAAGAATCAGTGATTGCATCAGTCCAGGTGAAAATCGTCTCGGATCGCCAACCTGGACTAATCCATCTAATTCGTTTGTAAAAATTATTCGAAAAACTATATTTTCATTGGTCAATATATTGTACAGGCTTAAACGCGTAATAATTGAATAAAAATTTAATTCGAAAATACCCAAACCTAATATTTATTCCTATATTTCATCCTGGGTAGGATCAGAATCATGCAAATCGTGGAATTCTCATCTTTCTACATTATTATAGCAATATCGCATTATTATTACTATTTGATACACAATATAAGCACGAATTAATATACATGTATAGGATTCGTTGAAAATGAGAAAAAAAGTTTCGTTCAAATTATGAAATTTGATAAAAAATAAAACTTGAAAAAGATGAGTGATTCTGAATGAGAAACAAAAATCCCAGGTACAGAACGGTAAAAATTTATCTTACAGGCAAAAAATGTGAATAAAAAAATGTCATAATATCCGCCAAGTACCCAACTTATCTCACAATAAAAATTCACGAACAACTTATCGCCGTATAGTCTCTGTCGGGATATTATTTGATTTTATGAAACTGTCAAACACTTTACGATCTCCCTGGAAATGTACGTCGTAAATTTGGAATTCGCTGTTTCGTGTCTTATGATATCGAAGCATCAATTTATGTATTTTCATAACTTTTCCCTTTTAGATGCCACACGTACGGGCCATTTGGCTAAGACTTCCTTTGACCGAGATATTCAACTTCCCGTCAATATACCGAATATTTAAAGGATACTCTGTACCTATACAGGGTGAGTTTTATCCGTGGTTCTGAGAGGGTGTGGCCTAAATTGGTCGAAGCTCCGCCTCCTTCTATTCATGCCTGTCATTGTCGAAAAAATATTCTTTATTCATGTAGAGATAACTTTATTTCCAAATCCACCTATTATTCCCGACGATCTAGATCAAGCCAACAAACAGTCTAATCGCATATTCTATTATGATGATAGTGTAACGAAAGCAACGACACTATCAATAAGCTTTAATAATATTGATTCATCCGGGTAGTATCACATTGAATGTTCGAACTGACCACCTTCTGCATCGATACACATAACAAATCTACTTTAGAGCCACGTAAACAATTATAACTGACAGTAGGCGAGGAATAATATTCCAATAATAACAAATGTGAATAAAAGAAGGCGGGGTCTCAACAAATTTAAGCCACACCCTCTCAGAATCCCGGAGAAAACTCACCCTGTATAATGATTTGCGGCTGAATCGCAAAATCGTGAATAGTATATCAGCATGTAGGACACGACTGCTGTTATCACGAGGCTGTATTTATTACCGTCACGATCCGAATAGGTATAAAAAGGCGAAAACTCCATCCCGAAAACACTCCGAGTTCATCGCTGAGTATCGAAGCTGACTATTCGCAATTTTTTGCTACGTATCTAATACTTTCCTACCCGAAAGAACATATTTTTTGGTGAGTTGAAAGATTCAACGAATTTCCAGATAAATTGAACATTTTCGAAATTTTTCATGGGAAACGGATTTCTGTCTTATAGCAGAAATAACTGATGTCATTCCATGATTCACTACGAAAGTGTTCAAAAATTGCATGAAAACTAAAGCAAAAAAATCTAATATCCTTTACGGAAATTTCAGACAAAAAATGACGAAATTAATGATGATTCTCGCAATCTTGGCTTTCGTAACGTTGGCGTTTCTTGGCGTCGCCGATGCATGTGGGAAGTTGCACGATCGTGTTAGTAAAAGAACAAACTGTAATCATATTAGACCCCTAAATAATATTCGCGAAGATCAGCGAATGAATTCTAGATATTTACATCTCGACAATCAATATTATGTTTCTTTCAACTGGAGGTTATGTTTCATTCAACAGCACGTAGATTACAGAGCTTTATATATAATAAAGTTATATACTTTATATATATATATATATTATATTCCTGTATATATATATTATATTCCTGTATATAATATATATATACATATATATATATATATACATATATATATATATATATGTATAATGTCAACGAAGCTCCTTTATCACTGATTACAGTGCACGATGAATCCGGATAGTTGCTGTACTAACGAGTTCGACTGTCAGGTAGAAAGTAAATCGAGCGGCCCGGTATGCATCTAGGGCTCTGCAGGTAGAAAACAATCCGTGATTCCAGTCCAGGTGAAAATTATCTCGGATCGTCAACCTGGACGATTTTATCTGATGCGTTTGTAAATTAATTCGAAAAACTATTATCATTTGTCAATATATATATGATTATTGTACGTATGTAAGGGAAACGCATAATAATAAAATAAAATTTCATTCGAAAATATACCCAAAAGTGATTTTTATTCCTATATTTCATCCTGGGTAGGATCAGAATCATGCAAATCGTGGAATTCTCATCGATTTCTACATTATCATTAGCAATATCGCATTATTATTACTATTTGATACACAATAGCACGAATTAATATACATGATATAGGATTCGTTGAAGATGAGGGGGGAAAAAAAGACAAGTTTTGTCCAAATTATGAAATTCGATAAATAAAAACTTGAAAAAGATGAATGTTTCTGAATTAGAAACAAATTAGATACTAGATAAAAAGTGGTAAAAAATTATCTAGGCAAAAATAATATGGATAAAAAATGTAACAAAACCCGCGCCTAAGTACCCGGATGCAATTTATGGCACAATGAAAATTCACGAACAACTTATCGCCAGTCTCTGTCAAGATATTTTTTGATTTTATCAAACTGTCGAGGACTTTACGATCTCCCTGCAAATGTACGTTGTAAAGTCGGGAATCGTTGTTTCGTGTCGTATGATATTATCGAAGCATCAACTTATGTATTTTCATAACTGCAGTGGACGTTGAATACGCTGACCCCCACTCTTTTTGATTTTACTATATTGTTTTGTTGTTTTTTTTTTTTTTTTCAAATTTTTATTACCAGTAGTTTTTGAGTTAGGAATTTTCAAAAATTCTCGTTTCTCGGTGTCACTTGTTTTTGGAATATTTAAATCGTATGGCTTCTAGTAGGTAGATTTTCGAAAACAAGTATACAAAACTGATCGGCGGAAAACTTAGTGTCCGAAAAACATATTTTCGAAATCCTCTGGTTTCGTCTTCGCAATTGGATGATCGATTGAAAATCTGACGTTCCAATTTCGGTATGAGTTCCCCGATTCGAAATGATGAAAAAATTCGAAAATCAAGTAGTTTCTACTCGCGATTATTCAACAATGAACAATTTTGAATGAAATGCTCAACAAATAAATCGCAAAATCGTTAATAATATATCAGCATGCATAAAACGACTGCTGTTATCACTAGGCTGTATTTATTGCCAACACGATCCGAATTGGTATAAAAAGGCGAAAACTCCATCCCGAAAACACTCCGAGTTCATCGCTGAGTATTGAAGCTGACTATTCGCAATTTGTTGCTACGTATCTACTACTTTCCTACCCGGAAGAATCTATTTTCAGGTGATTCGAAAGCTTTAACGAATTTCCAAATAAATTGAACATTTCCGAAATTTTTCCCGAACAAAAAAAAAAAAAAAAAAAAAATCGGTTTTATAGCAGAAATAACTGATGTCATTCCATGATTTATTACCAAAGTTTTGAATCATTTCATGCAAACCAACACTAAACAAAAAATCTAAAATTCTTTATGAAAATTTCAGACGAAAAATGGCGAAATTAATTATGATTCTTGCCATTTTTGCCTTCGTAACTTTGGCGTTTGTGGACGTCGCCGATAGTTCATGTGCCGAACGTGCCCGAAAGTTCCGTGAGTATCATGAAAAAATCAAATTATGATTATTGGACCCTGACGATTCGCGGAGAGAGGATGAATTTTGGGAATTTATATTTCGACAACTATACTTACATACCTATAGATATATCCTTAACCCTCCGTAGTCACACCTCTGAAGAATCACGCGCTGGTCACACCTGGTCAAATTTTTACCTGAATGATTTTCAATTGGCTGCCGTAAAAAAAGTATCCGTCCGATTAGTCTCAGAAAATTAAGAAACATACTTTGAGTATTGTAGAATACGTGCCAAAAGTTACATTGACAAAAATTAAATCTCAATGTGTCCAGAAAAATCGCAAAAATGTGAATATCGGAAAAAAAGCACTTTTTCACTGATTTATTCACAAATTTTTCACTTTTCAATTTTTTACTAACAAAATTTCAGGCTGATATACTCACCAGATATGGTACTTTGATAAAAAAAAAAAAAAAAATCGCTCAATAGCGGAAATTTCAGAAGAGGTATGATATAACATTTTGACATATCTGAAGAGGGTGTATTTTGGAATTGCAGCAAAACGCATTGCGCATTGTACATCGTAGGCAGAACCCCATCTGAAGCCAATATCCCCATACAAATATATTCAGCCCGAAAATTATGAGATGGGTAAATTTGGCCCATAGTGATTATAACGGAGGCGGTTAAGGAATCGAGAAGTTGGAAAAATTTTGTTCATTTGTTTGTCTTGTGACAATTTCGATCAAAACCCTTACAGTGGCCAAAGAGTTCAGAGAGATAATGTGAACATTCCTTCGATTTCTAGCAGGCTCCAGAAATAATTATTCATTCTAGGATATTCTGACTTATAGATTTTGCAAATAAAATGAAAGTATATAACATATCAACTCTCACTACATCACTAATTGTGCATTAGTAATTGCACATCGATATATCTATGATGAAATAGAGTTACTGGTCCAGTACAGAATTTTATTAGCGTAATTTAACTATTACCAAAATCGGAAGCCCAATCTTTCTTGATAAAGTCTGCGGCTCGCTCCCCGATCATCATGGCAGGTGCTCCCGTATTGCCCGAAATAATCTGAATGAATAAAATCAGAGGATACTAGATGAAAATAGTTTGCTGATGATACAGTGACTCGGTGATTAGTAAACATTAATCAAATATCGTAAGCTAAAAGATGATTAACCAAAAATATAATACTGACTTGAGGCATGATGGAATTATCGGCAACACGGAGTCCCTTAATCCCGTGGACTCTTAGGCGATGATCAACAACTGACATGGGATCAGATGATGGTCCCATTTTGCACGAACCAACCGAGTGGAGTTCGGAAACTCCAGTATTCTGCCGTATCGCACAAGTCCAGTATTTTCTGCTTGGAAAAGCAAACTTGGAACAAGCCTCGATGATTGTGGTGGAAAGTTTGATGTCGTGAGCTTGCAAGGCTTCTGTACGAGTCAATTTCAGACCAAGTTCTATAGCCTCGATCAGACCTTCAAGGTCACGAGGGTCGCTCAGAAAGTTGCCCCAGATTATTGGATACTCGCGAGGATCAGTGGAAGCCAGGCTGATCCTTCCTGAAAGTTATGGAAATCACTGAAGTCAAGTCACGGAAGTCGAGTCAAGGAAGTCAAGTCACTGACGTCAAGTCACGGAAGTCAAGTCACTGAAGTCAAGTCACGGAAGTCAAATCACTGAAGTCAAGTCACGTAAAATCGCCGAATTATCGAATCAACGTACCTCTGCTTCTCGGTCGAAGGTTCACCGCGCGTATCTGCACTGTCCTTCTTCCACTGCTCTTCAAGGCGCCAACCTCACCTGGTGCGCACCGTTCCGAATACCCGTTGAAGTATACTTGAAGATCAGGATGGTCAGGGCTTGCTGTTTTGGTCTTCAATGTAGCCATTACCTGGTACAATCCATTGCAGGACAATGGGCCTGTCTGGTTGACCAGGTACTGGGCTGCGATGTCATAGTCGTTGTCGTACTCGTCAGGCTCGTTGATAGTGAATACAACGACGAAGGCTACGTGATCGTGAAAATTTTCACCAACGCCAGTCAACTCTTTTACCATTTTGATTCCCATTGACTCCAGATGCTCTTTAGGGCCGATTCCAGAGAGGAGCAGGATGTGGGGTGATCCTATGGTACCAGCTGAGACTATGACTTCCCGGGATACACGGACTGTCTTTAACTGATCGTTCTGAAAGTTATATGGTCAATTTATGATCGACCGTGGAATAGAAAAATGCCAGGTTTTCAGTCGAGAGGTTTATCACTTATAATTAGCAAAATTACACTGGACTTCATGGACTTCAGAGAACTTGGTGTATTTAAACTGGAGAACTTCAAGGACTGCAGAAAACTTCATTAGGGTTTCAAAGACCTGGAAGGATTTCATATAGAAATGCAATTATGGACTTTCACGAGATGTCATAAGACTTCATGAGACTTCTTGGACTTCATGGAATTTTACGGATTGTAGAAGAATTTGTATCTCTCTGTTTACTGAACTTCAAGAATGACTAGCTTTTGGGGTGGCATAATTACCTTCAAGTACTCGATGCCGACTGCCTTGTGATTTTCGATCAACACCCTGGTGGCTTGGGAGTTCAAAGACACGTGAAGATTCCTTCGATTTCTAGCAGGCCTTAGGTACGCCGCTGCACTGCTATTCCTGACTCCGTTTTTGCTAGTGGTTTGTGCAACTGAAAATCCCATTAACTGTTCGCCATTGAGATCAGCGCTGACCCCGTAACCAACCTCTTCAGATGCGGCAAGGATAGATTTCCCAATGGGAGGTAAATAAGGAAATCTTTCAACCGAAATCGGTCCACCAGTCGCGTGATAGTATCGTCCAACTCTCTCGATCTCACGGTTGTCTTCTGACTTCAGATAAAATGGTTTGACTTCATCCCAAGTCCAGCCAACGTTACCTTCTTCAGCCCAGTTGTCGTAGTCCTTAGGATTGCCACGGATGTACACCATTCCGTGATGTGAAGTGCTTCCACCGAGCATTTTTCCTGCTGACATTGAACAGGAACCTTCCCCTGCTAGACAGGCGTAGCTTTCGTTCGTCGTTGTGTAATTCCAGTCGACTGATGTACCTGCGAAAAGAATACTATATCGATCATCATTCATCACTGGAATACAATTGGCAAAACTAATCAGCCACTTACCTATCAGGTTGTCATTGAAGCCTGGAATTTCACCGCCTGCTGGCTCATCAGGACCAGCTTCCAGGAGCAGGACCTTCCAATTTGGATTCTCACTGAGCCTTCCAGCCACCACAGCACCTGCACCACCACCTGCAATAAAAGTGATATTGGAAGAAGGACTGAATTACTGAAGTCAAAGTTCCTAATGTTTCAACAGTCATGTTTTGACCTAATCAGAGGTTCAGACTAATTAGTGCTCAGTGCAGAATTGCGCACTGTTTCCAATTGCACTAGCTTTTTGTGCTGACAGTTCGCTTGTTCAGTATGAAAAAGTTCTATTGGTCGACTTCAGGGCTCATTCTGGTCATGGTCAACGATTTTCTATCCAGTTATGAACGGCCAGTTTGCATTAGTCTCCTGTTTTTGTGAATCAGTTTCTCCGAAGTACGGAATAGTGCAGCACCAATCGACTGCACGAACGTGCTTACAGTACTGCTAGAAGTGCTCGGATCTAATTTTTTTAATCTTGCAATAAGACTCACCGCCGATCACCACGAAGTCATACTCATCGTCCAGTATCTCGATCGGCTTTACCCGCTCGCAAATTCCAGATATTTTCGAGTTCGAACGGATCAACTCGTTCAGAAGTGATAAAAAGACGAAGAACTGGGAGGATCCACAGATTTCTGCCAAGCTTGGTCCGAGGGGTCCAGCGTTGCAGGTGTAACCTGGCGAGGTGCAGCTGTGCTTCATTTCTACTGCAGGAACGTGAAGCTGATGTTTTATACCCCTGAATGATCAACTGGCCAATTTAGCAACACTCAATGTCACTCAATGGACTTGTCACTTGTCAGGAATTCAAACTTTGCTTGAAACGCGACCATCAGCGTCTTCGATAAATTTCTAGTCCATGGGTTGCCTCCGCGTATGTTATACTCTAGCACGATTCCAGTTGACTGGCTTTTCTTCACCTGTTAGAATCGATTTATCGTCATCCAGTTCCCCCGTCGACTGGCATGTTCCCATGAATATGTTATCGAGTTGTTTTTGCTTCGAATGCCATAATTTGTGAAATCATCAGCAAATTTTGTAACCAGTTATGTAATGTACCGTATGTTCACACCAAAATTCCGGGCATGGTTCGTTTGATCAGCTCAGCTAGACTTCTTATATTGATACGCATATGTTTTGCGAAGATCCAAATGAGGTTGCAGTTGAATAAATACGATCCGTCAGCAGTATTACGCTCAAGTTATACGATGTAATTGAAACGGGTATAATTTCACCTGAATTTTATCTTTTCACACGTGCGGCTGATGGTCATCTGCGACATAAACCAACTACTATGATCTAGTATTGGAAAAAAATGGATAGTACAATTTTGGCATTTGGTAAGACAGTTTGGCTTATTAAACAAGAACCTAGCAGCACGTAAAGATAATGATAGCTTCCATTGGAGAACGTTGTTTCATTTGCCATGATCAGTATTTCCTTCTTTTCATAAGTGCTCCATTTTTCCTAATTTCTGCCTAATTCTCTATTGTGGCAAGCTGATATTACGTCTGTAATGACTTTTCATGAAATCTGCGGTTGTTCGACATTCGAATCACGAATCAAAAAAAAAATATATATATATATGGGATGGCGAAATATGGTCCATTTCGAAAATGTGATTAATCGAATGTAGCGAACTGATTGCAGTATGAGTTGGCTGATAAATTCAAATTAATGCTCATTCGGAATGGATCGAAATACGCGTCAGTATTATAACGACAGAATAATATTGTTGAGTCGTTCATTCCTACAAATATTTTATTATTCTTGTCAACTTAATGTCTTGTAGCGTTTGGAATGATAAAAGTGATATTGAGCTCCAGTCTCACATCTTATCGTAATTCGCACTATCTATCCATGGAAGTCCGTTGAGGCGAGACGACGGTTTGGAAATTTAATAAATCTTTCCACAAGTCGAGCTTTTATCTTCATTGAAGTTGGTGCTGAGGTGTTGAGTTAGAAGTTGACTGCTCAAGTGCTCATGCATAACCTTTGTAGCAGCATCCAGGTTCTATTTTCTTGTTCATTTTATTGGAACACGTGCTTTCACAGATTTTCTGGTCCCAATCTTTCTTGATGAAGTCTGCGGCTCGCTCTCCGATCATCATGACCGGTGTTGCTGTATTACAGGAAGGTACCTGTGTGCAAAGTTACGAAATTGTGTTTTTTGCTGCTCATGAAGTGACAGTGATTATCCGCGGATGGTTTTTCGCTTCCAATTTCCGCCATTTTCGTCTTTTCGAAAATCTAAATAATGGCACCATCACAGAAATCCACACTGAGTTCAACGACCACTAGGCAGTTTTCATTCTTTGTTTGTTCAATCGGAAAGAAATGTCAAACTGTGGAGTTTGTCATGGAAACGTCACAGTGGGCATGAAAGTCGAGCTAGCGTTAGGGCGAACCGTTTGGAAAAGAACCCACGATATAATAGACAGAGAACTGACCTGAGGCATGATGGAAGCATCTGCAACACGAAGTCCCTTAATCCCGTGGACTCGTAGTCGAGGATCAACTACGGCCATGGGGTCAGATGATGGTCCCATTTTGCAGGTACCAACTAGATGGTACAAGGCAAAGTTATACTGCTTCGCAACGCAGGCCAAGTAATCGTCGCTGAGGAACTCGTAGCCAGTGCAAGCTTGATAAGCTGCAGTGGACATGTTGAAATTATAACCGCGTAAGGCATTAGTATCTAAAATTGCTAGGACCTTTTTCAGGCCTTCAACCAGCCGCTCGAGGTCATTTGGTTCGCTCAGATAATTCGCATGGATCACGGGCAGTTCGAAAGGGTCATTCGAGGCCAGGGTGACGTTCCCTAGAACATGAAAAGCCAGTAACTCACATTACTTCGTGGTCTCTGATCCATCGATGATCTGAAAGCAAAAACTACACCATCTCACAATCTGGACGTACATACCTCTGCTCTCAGGATGAAGATATGCCACCCCCGCGATCATAGTGCGCAAACCGTCGCTTCTCAAAGCACCGACTTCACCCGGAGCGCAGTTCGCGGTATAAGCACTGAAGTACAACTGAAGGTCTGGATAGTCGGGTGCAGTTTCATTGGTCGTCAGGAAAGCCGTCACTGGGGTGCCTGGATAGGAAGATAGAGGACCGTTCTGATGCTCAAGGTACTCCTTAGCGACTTTGTAGTTGTTTTCGTATACGTCCGTGTCGTTGATAGTGAAGGTCATCGGCGCGCCGGGATGATCTTGGAAATTTTCTCCAACGCCTGGAAGATCAAGGACAACTTCGACGTCCATTGACTCCAGATGCTCCCTCGGCCCAATTCCGGAAAGGAGCAGAAGATGTGGCGACTCTATGGCACCACCGGATACTATGATTTCCTTCTGAACGTAAACCGTCCTCAGTTCCCCTTCCTGGTGAGTTAAGCACAAGTTGGTATGATGGACAATTCAGTGGTCAAAGAAAAAGATGCAGCACGAGGTTCGGTTCACACGACAGAGATGTGCTGCAGATGGCAAAGTTTCCACTTTGAGAAAATGTCACCGATATCGATGACACTGCACCATTTCTGACATGTAAAGTCCATCTTGTGATTGGCTCTTTTGGATGACATTACCTTGAAGTACTCGACACCGACTGCCTTCCGGTTCTCGATGATGATCCTAGTGGCAGTGGAGTTCAGAGATACGTGGAGGTTCTTGCGGTGTCTAACCGGCCACAAGAATGCCCTGGCACTGCTTCGTCTGACACCCTTATCAGTAGTCGTTTGGACATGTGAGCAACCGGTGAGCTTGTCTCCGTTTAAATCTTCGCTGATTCCGTAGCCGATTTCGGAAGCTGCGGCGAGAACTGAATTCCCAAGAAAATTCATGTATGGAGATCTTTCAACCCGAAGTGGTCCGCAGGTTCCGTGGTGCTTTCTTCCTACTCTTTGGATTTCGCCATTGTCTTCGCTCTTTATGAAGTATGGCTCCACTTCCTCCCACGTCCATCCGACGTTTCCTTCCTCAGCCCAGTTGTTGTAGTCCGTTGGGTTGCCACGCAGGTAAAACATACCGTTGTGTGCCGTATTTCCTCCGAGGTTCTTTCCACATGGGAAAGCACAGGAACCACCAGTGGCTAAACAGGCGTACTCCTCGTTCGTCGTCGTGTAGTTCCATATGCTTTCCGTTTCTGTAAGATATCAACATTTAGCCACGTGGCAGAATTTCATCATTGCCTGATTTCTTGCACATCTTACTTACTCAAGAACAGTGTGGCGAAGCCAGGAATTTGACTGCCTGCAGACTCATCTGGACCAGCCTCAAGTAGCAGGACTTTCCAGTCGTAGATCTCACTCAATCTCGCAGCGACTACGGAACCCGCGGCACCTCCTGCAGGAAGATAGACACATTAGTTGGCTCGAAAAAAATCCCTCATGATATGATTGCCACAATTTATTTATCACGATTAATCATACCCCCGATCACTACAAAGTCGTAATTGTCATCTGGGGTCTCGACTGACTTAACGCGCTCGCACAGACCAGATATTTTTTCATTTTTTCTTGCCAATACGTTGAGAAGTGTCATGAAACTGAGAAAAGTTGAACCAATGCAAACGTCCGCCAGACTTGGACCAAGCGGATTTTCACTGCATGGAAATCTTGACACCAAGTTGCAAGACATGTTTTCTGACAGGACGAGGGTAGCTCAAATTTCATCTGTGCTCCTGACGATGGCACAATTCGTTCAATATATTCAAATGAAACGAACTTAGGTATATTTATACTGAAAAATTCATTCGAACACTGCAGCAGAAGGGGTAGCCGTTCCACGTGTGACAAAATAATTTGCGTTTAAATTTTTTATTGCTTATTGCCCAACTCAGGCTCTGCTAGCAAAATATGGAAAACGTTACCACGTTCTCCGTAATCGGTACATTTTTTTTTTCTGTATGAGAAGGTGTCTCGTTACAGTTTACACAGTCTGCTTTGTTTATTTTGCATGCTTTGGATCGGAAAAGTGATAAAGTCGACGTGTTGGCGGTGTTAATGATGATGAAAGTTATATAATCCGAACGTAAAAGTGCATTTCGAATAGATCCTTTCGCTTGGTTCAGAATTGCCAAGACAAGGTGTAAATCTATTCGATGGCTTTCACTTGCAGATTATCGTTTATATTTCATACGAGGCTGAGACTGGACATTGAATCGTCTCTGACACAACTCGTCGAACTGGTCTAGATGTTTTGCGAATTCATATCAGCTCTTCAAATATTCACAGGCCTCAATAAACCTACCAAAGTCCTGCTCGTTGCTCTTACACTTATAGCTACACTCTTCACGTTAGTGTAGAAATAGACCAACCGCGGGAATCAGATTTTCTACACTAGTCTAAAAAGTGTAGACAAGTGTAAGTCCAAAGAACATACGTACCTTAAGTTTCGAACGGGGTCGCAGTTGGATAAATACTAAGTTTTTCTACTTACAATTATAGTAGTTCAAGGTGATCGGTTGAAAAAAATTTTATTTACTCACTACAGTCTCTTCAAATACACATGGACGTGATGAATTTTTACCGAACAGCAATATCGTTGATAATTCTTCTCGCTAGAATATTAGCTCAAACCGATCTTGTCGCCGAATGTAACAGCTTCGTAAAATTTGCTGTCTTAACGCTATCGATAAACTAATTCTATAGAAATTTCAAATCGTTTACTTGAAGATCTACAGACATCTGTGGCAAATGGTAAACAAAAATTAAAGTCATAAGACTGTCACGTTATTTCCACACTCGGGCTGATTCGCAATCGTAATGAGACGACATATCATTATCTCTATCTTCTTCTGATCTTCTTTTTTTTTTTGGATTTCTAGTCCATCGATTGCACATGATACGGTTTTTATCATAAATATCTATAAAAATATTCAAATGTTTTCATCTCAACCATCATGACACGATAAAGAGTCAAGTGGCGGAAGGAGGTGGGTGACAGAAGTCCATATTACAATCAGAAGTTGCGTTTGGGAATTTATTCTTCAAGTATTCCCAGTCGCATAGACCAGCGTCACACCCTTCGTAATACACAGGCTTCTCAGCTATGTAGAACATCACTTTGTTCGGAGATCCAGTACCGTTGCACCTGGAAATTGGGTTCTAAATACAGTAGCTACCCGGTTTCTCCCCACTACGATCATCGTGCTCTGCGCATGCGCGTAGCCAGAAGAGTCAACGCGCATGCGCCGAGAGACGAGGATGGGAGAGGGAGAAAAGAGTCGAGTTACGCGGTGCAGGCTTCTACTGTACAAAAAGGAGCATTAATGCTCTGATCATATAGTAACGACTACAGATTTCATTGATTTTTTGTTTGTTTTTTTCGTACATGAAAATGGAAATAACGAGACTCACTTGTGAAAAACTGCGGCAACGTTAGCGGCGAATGAACCGATCTCCGAAGTTCTCCATCGGCGATTATCCATCGATTGAAAATCGCTGGCTAACGGATGCGTCGAGTCTTTGGCGAACCCCATCGCTGCCATGAACGGGTGCAAACTGCGAGAGTTGCACACGTTAAAAACTCCTTTTGGCTGGTTCGAATGATCGTCAGCTTCCAATTTTCTGAAGATGTAAATTTGCAGAAGTCAAATTTTATTTCAAGGCCTAGATTTTGATTTTCTAGTCATTGATCAGAGTCAGCTGCAGATCACTAACTGAAAGTTCTGGAAGAGTTGCCGCATCAATGGACATCCCAAACGAATATTGAACTGATGCCCATGACCCCGTTTGTAGTAGTCTGTCAAGTCATCTTTGTACTCTAATATCTTGAGCTCTTCTTCGGTAAATACCGCACACCAGGGGGAGAGCTGATCCACTTTCCAAGCTTTGTCGAATCTGCACATTTCCCGCATGTTCTGAATGGCATCTGCAGGACGAAGGAAGTTTTTGCAAATTTATCTCTCGAACACCAATCATCCAATTTATTTGGGGTTTATTTACTTTAAGAGTGAATAGATGGAGCTTCAATCACATATTTTTTTCATCCGATTCGATTTATCGGTAGGATTGTAACGAGGAAAACGTGAACCATACCATTTTGCTCGGTGAAATATGATTCGCAGTGATACCACTATAATTGTAAGTTGAAAAAAGCCAGTCTTAGGAGCGAAATATCTTTTTTTCCAGAAAGTTAATTTACCAACAGTGATATTCTTCAGAAATCCAAGTCGCCGGCTGATGTTATAAATTAGTTTCTGATACTCTGGGCCTTCTTTGAACTTTGTTGGTTCTGTGAGGACTTCGGGATTTCTGGCAACCATGGTTACCCATCCCGGACAATCACTGTATCCCTGAAATTCATTTGAATTGTCAAAATCTATTCTAGTGTGAGAAAATGATTATTTCCCTCAATTCATGGCATGCTGAGTTTTCAATATATAGTCCCATTTTTCAGTCTTCGCAAGACCATAGCCCTTTTTGACTTTCCAAAATGTATATTCAACTACTTCTGCAGTGAATATAATTCTTGTGTCAAACATGGAGAATCAAATCGAAAAGCGACTCTGCTTTGAGAGAAACAAAAATCTTCACTTGAAAACAAATTTCACAATTCTGTTTCATCAAATTGTGAAGCCTCGACTTCAGGCTTTTTCTAGTACTAGGATGAACTGACCGCGAAAATAGCATCGCCATCCGGCATATCTTGCTCCGGGATGTCCATGCTGTCCAAGAGTCCTAACATGAATGCTTTTTCACTGGTCTTCGCCCGGGTCTCACTTGCCGACCGGAACTGAAACAAGAAGTCATCAAACTCTGAGCGTACCTAATTTCTGATTTTTTTGTTTCAGAAAATTGTATTTTTTAGTTTTTTTTTAGTTTTTCATGAAAAATTGTAGTTTTTAGTAGTTTGTCATTGAAAAATGTTTATTCTCTGTAGTTTTTTACCAGAGCATATGGAGTGCTTGGTTGTTTGTGGATGAAAAATTGCCGTTTCTCGTAGTTTTTCACAAGGAAATGCAGTTTTTGGTAGCTGGTCGTTAGAAAATTGCAGTTTTACATAAGAAAATTCAGTTTTTCGTAGTTTGTCATGTGAAATAGTAGTTTGTCGTCGTTTCTTTGCGAGAAATTGTAGTTTTCGATGGGAAAAAATAACAATTTTGGTGACGAAGGTGAAAAATAATTGCAATTTCTTGTTGTAAGTTACGCAGATTTTTTGTCTCCTAATGAGAATTTGTTTTACTTTATACGAGTAGGATTATTTTCACCCGGGTAGTTTCTAAGATCGAAACTTATTAAAATTGACTGACTGGACTTTTTGGGATACCTGGTAATCCGCAGCATTAACATGACTAATTGCCGCAGGGGGAAAGAGTTCCGGAAAGTTTTTCCTTATGCGTCTGCCGAGTTGATTCAAATCTTGGATTCCCTGCTCGGTAAGGTCTTGTGAATGTCTCAAGTGCACGTTTGGATCCAGATTCCAGTTCTTCAGATTCTCCAAGTCATCCTTGCACAGGTGACCAGCTATTGATTGAGTAAATCAATACAGTGGAAGTTTTGTGGATTCATTGTCATCGGACCCGACGAACTGAATGTGAGATGAAAAAGCTTTTGCAGTTTGGTAGTCAGTCAAAAACAGTCGTGTCAACGTGCGTGAAAAGGACATTTTCAAGTCTAGGAATTGCCGCGCGAATGATCAGAAAACTTCGAAATTTTTTTGGTTTTTTTCAATGGAAATCTCCAATTGTCTGTGGCTTTAGCGACTAAGATCTGTCGATCTGCCAGATGGAGAAGGACCCTTTTTTCATAATACAGAAATCTATTTTTCCTCGTGAAAGCTACAATTAACTATTACTATACTTTCTTACGAAGTACTACCAAAAACTACATACCATAATTTTTCGTAAATTCCTCAGAAAAATATTAGAATTTAGTATTTTGTGGACGAGAGAAAGAAATCTTTAGATTTTCAGAGTTATTTAATACAAACTGTACATTTTTGTAGTTTTTCTATTATCAAAAAATGTTTTTCTTTCGATAGTTAAAAAAAAAAAAAAAATGTACAGGCTTCTGACGTTATAAATTATTGTAGATCTTTATGTTAAAAAAAAAGACACACACACAACGATCGTGGATTTTCATAGAATTTCATTAGAAAACTGTAGTTTTCAGTAGTTTGTAATAAAAAACGAAAGTTTTTATGGATTTTTATAAAATATGTATAGGTTCCCGAGAATCATTACAAATAATAGTAATAAATCTTCGTAGTTTTCTATGAATGATTATAGTTTTTTGTAGTATCTGTAATTGCGATAATGAAAGATTGTAAATTTCTGTATTCAAAAAGATGTTTCTCAACTGGCAGATTTTCATCGTTTTTTTTTTTTTTTTGTTTTTTTTTTTTGTTGCTTACAAAACATCGTCATTCTTGTCGATAAAATTATGTCTTTACCTACTGGGAAAAAAAAAGCCACACAATTTCTAACAACGAAGAAGTAATTGTCTAAAAATCATATCTAATCTTCAATGATTTATAATATTTTTTTTACTCACATTCCCGCTTTTCGTGGTTTTCAATAATTTCGTCACGGATTTGAGCGAGCTTCTTTATTTTTTGGACGGCATATGTCTCCGGGTACTTCGTCCCATGTCGTATCAGCATCCATATTTGAACCGGCTGACAATCTGTGGATTAAAATTCGCGTAGTTTGACTCTTTGCAGTTTTTATTCGCTTATCGGTGCATATTTCGCAATTCATACTTTTCTGATTATGAGCGACCTGGAGGACTCGTTAACAATATGCGATTTTGTCGCGTTACTAATTCTAACGAAAAATAAACTCGAAATTTTTCGTTTTCAAAATTCAAAATTACATTACAAAACTCCACCTCTTCATCGGCTTGATTCCTTTCAAATTCGAGTCTCAGAGCCTCTGGAGGATGAAAAAACTTGACAAACATAGTCGATGATGATCACTCACTTGGTATTTTATCGTATTTGGTTTCACCGCCATGAACAAAGTGGTAGGCAGTCCTAGTTCCGAATTTTAAATACGGCTTGTCATTCCGTGCGTAGCAATTGTACTCCGTGATTTTTTGCGGAGTTTGACGATCATGCGCGGGAAAACCAACAATTGGCAAAAATTCATCCACAATAATGGTTCGCCGGTTTGCAACGTCCTGCATTTGACTCAGGACGAAATTCACCAACGTGTATAAGCCCAGTGACGTAAAGAACATCAAGAAGAACCACAAAACTCGCATCAGCTTTTTCTGGCTGCGATATCGGCTGGTATATTTTGCGAATGGCATCTCTGCAGCTGCTGAAGGAATAAAAAATCAATTTTCAATTTTGAATTGTGACAGTCAGAATCAACGAACTCATCGATATCAGGTATTTGAATTGTTTCCTTGAATCTCTCTCATCTTTCTCGATTGGTTTTTGCTTTGCTTTTGCACGTTTTTATAGAAAAATTCCACATAATTCTAGTTTGGATTTGCAAATTTACATGGCATTTCAATGCCACGTGGATCCCAAGGGATCCCACCAGCTGCTAAATGCCTGGAAAATCTGAGCGGAAAATTGCAGCGATTTCTTTGCACGATATCATGATGAAATTAATTAAAGCAAGTGAGAAAAGTTTGAGGAAACTTTGAGAAGTGTAGATGAAAATGATTTGCTTGGCAGTACTTACCGTGTAAAAGATAATGAAAAATTAAAACCTTAACTAGCTACAAGCGTTCGTTGAACATTTCTAATATCCGTCCATTTACACTCTGCATTGATCACAGTCGAATGGGCTTTTTGATTGGCTGTTGAAACAGCTTGAAGCACATAGAATTGTGTAATCTAAGATATCGTGTGACTAATGGAAAAAGGGCCTAAGCGACATGTTTACGCCCTTTTGTATTTCTTAAAGGCAAAAGGGCGTATGTGTTTTTTTTTCTTTCGTCATTCGACTGGAAAATCGTTGAAACGGAAAAATATGTCAACATTGAAAAATAAAAGCAAAAGGGCGTAAACGCCGGAAATACGCCCCTAGCTGCTTAGAAAAATCAGTCGAATTATTGCCAAAAGGGCGTATCTCTAAAAAAATGTTGAAACTTCCGTCAGAAACAAATTTTTGTGGATACGCCCTTCTGGCATTCACTTTACGAGAAAAATTGTGCGGACTAATGCCAGAAGGGAGTATCCGCTAGAATTTGTTTTTGATGGAAATTTGAAAATTTTCAAGGGATACGCCCTTCTGGCATTAGTCGGCACGATTTTTCTCGTAGAGTTAATGCCAGAAGGGCGTATCCGCCAAAAAAAGATCCGTTTTTTGACAAACGCCAGTTTTGGCGATTACGCCCTTTTGGCATTAGTCCAAAAAATTGTTACTGGCAGAAGGGCGTATTAACGGCGTAAACGCCCTTCTGCCATTCAATTTTAGACTCGAAAAAAAAACAGCACCCTTTTTCATTTCAGATGATTTCCTATCGATTGGCGAGAAAAAAAAATATACGCCCTTTTGCCATTTAAATCGCACTTTTCGTCGCTTAGGCCCTTCTTCCATTAGTCACACGATATTCTGAAGAGTATATGAAAGTCACCATACTTCTTGCTTTGAAGAATTGTCGAAAATATTACAGAAATATTAAATCTTCCACGTAGCAAGTTTGATTAGTCAATACAATCGGGACTCGTGATGATAAGAATAGAAACGAAATGATGGATGGAAATTGAAAATGGAATTTTCACTTTGCCAGAGAAAGAGAGAGTGATTACGTTCTTGAGAAAATTTTGCAGAGTAAAAAAACGTACTGATTTGTCAGTTTTGTTTTCAGTTAATTTTCGCCATTTTCAATCTGTCTAATCGGAAGTGGCCCGTCAATCAAAGTCCTTCGGCCTTACCGCATCTTTGATCCAGTGCAAAATTTACTGAACGGTCTGAACTCATGCAGGGATGAAAATTAGACGAAAACGTAAAAGAAGAAGGAGAACAAAAAAATTCTCCTTCGAGTTAAAAGGAAAGTCGATCAATTTTGGGTCTGACATGAAGAAGTAATAGGTGGGAGGATTTTTGCGATATTTGCAGAGATAAACGGTTTGATCAGCTGGGCTGATACATAATCGAATATTGACACCCTCTGGAATGAAAACATACAGTAATGCTAAATTTCGTGATAGTCTCCCTGAAGAAATTAATGACGCTTGACTTATTTCACATACGTCTTAGTGAGGCAAGTACACTTGTATTTGTTTAGTTGGTATCATGATGAATAAATACAATTTGAGTTGGAAGCTGAAAACAATTTTCCTATCAAGTTTGGTGACTACGGTAGATAGTCAGAAACTGATGGATTGAAAGGAGACGATTTCAGGATCTAGGAGCATTTTTTTCTTCCTCATTCTCTTCTTTTTATTTTTCAGTCTTGAAACTATTGATATACCTAAGTTTCTTTTGTATATCATGCAGGTACTAGCCAGATCGAAACGTACATTTCCTGAGCCTGGAAAAAACAATATTCTGATCGTTAAAAAGTTACGCTCAAGGTAATTCGGGGCGAAGATTTTAGTGCCTGTTAAAATTTTTAAATCGGTACTTACCTTGAGACTATTAAAAACTGAAACTTCAGTCTCACGGTGCATGACTTCTTATCTATTCTCACCATACGTGTACTGATTAGTTTGTCCGAGACTTGAAACTTCAGATGGACACATTTATTTAATGGTTTGAAAACTATTCTGAAAAGTTTCTAACAATATGGCGATAAGTTGGCCCTGTAGGAAGTTTCTTTTAGGCAACGACTGAGCACGGTGATGAGAGTGAATGCAAAATGAAAGGCAGAAAGGACGACTTTCACCCTGTAACTTGTTCATTTTCCACCCGAGGAAGAAAGGGAATATATTCTAAAAGCGAATTTGCAATATAACGAAAGATTCGATTGGTGTGATTTATATTGTCAGTTCAATTTTGACAATAATTTGTCTATTCGATGGGGACTAGTCTGCTGACTTCCTGATCAGTATTCTGCATTCCCAATAGGTCCTCTTGGCTAACTAAAGACGCCAATCATTTTTTATGAAGTCTGCTGCCCGCTCCCCAATCATCATCGCTGGTGCTCCAGTGTTGCCTGAAGTCACCTGTGGACAAGATGAAGTACAGTCATAATTCATCGGACCTTCACGAGTTAGCGGAGTGACTCGATGAAGTTATACAAAAGCCCAATGGTAATCAGATCGAAGCTGACCTGAGGCATGATGGAATTATCCGCAACTCTGAGTCCCTTTACACCGTGGACCCGTAGTCTTGGATCAACGACTGCCATGGGATCAGAGGATGGTCCCATTTTGCAGGAGCCACCGTGATGAATTTCCGGAGAAGTGTCCTGCCTCACCGCGCAAGCCCAGTATTCTGAGCTCAGAAAAGTATGATTTGAGCATGCCGCAATTGGCGTAGTGGACAAAGTGAAGTTGTGAGCTCGCAGGGCCTCCGTACTGCTCAATTTCAGACCCATTTCTATGGCCTCAACCAGAACGTCAACGTCCCCGGGGATGCTCAGATAATTGAACCAGATGACAGGGTACTCGAAGGGGTCCTTCGAAGCCAGGCTGATTCTACCTGGAACACCGAATCCCAGGGATGGCCTTGGCTCAGGCCCTTTGCAATTTATAGGAAATGTGATTACCTCTGCTCTTTGGGTGAAGGTTCACTGCACGTATGACTACGGTACGCTTTTCGAAGCTATGTAATGCACCAACATTCCCCGGTCCACAAGCTGACACGAAGCTAGAGATGTACAATTGGCAATCAGGGAATTCTGGGATTGATGAGCTGGTCGCCAAATTAGCTATCAATGGATCCAGGTCCATTCCTGATAAGGGGCCAGACTGGTTGACCAGGTACTGGGCAGCAATGTCATAGTCAATTGCATATCTATCGGGTTCGTTGATTGTGAAGCTGAGACTGTATGTCACTTGGTCATGAAGATTACTGCCCACTCCAGGTAAATCCTTGACCACTTCGACTCCCATGGACTCCAGGTGCTCCTTAGGCCCGATCCCAGATAACATCAGGATATGGGGCGATTTTATGGTGCCAGCTGAAAGCACGACTTCTCGGGAGACACGGACCCTTTTCAGTTGACCATCCTAAAAGGGAAGCATGTGTAGTTGATCAACTATTCGAATGAAAAGATTCCTAATTCTTGGTACGATTGATCATGGCGAGTTAAAAGGTGGCACATTATCACCTGGTGATACTCGACGCCGACTGCCGTCTCGTTCTCGATTATCACCCTGGTCACCAGAGAGTTCAGGGATACGTGAAGATTTTTGCGGTTTCTAGCCGGCCAAAGATACGCCCTTGCACTGCTGCGTCTGACTCCATTTTTGCTAGTCATTTGTGCTATCGAAAAACCGGTGATCTTTTCGCCATTTAGATCTTCGCTGACTCCGTAACCCGCCTCGACAGCTGCGGCAAGGACCGAATCCCCAAAAGATGGTAGGTATGGAAATCTTTCAACCGAAACTGGCCCACCAGTCGCGTGATAGTATCGCCCGACCCTCTCAATCTCGCGGTTATCTTCTGACTTCAGATAAAATGGCTTGACTTCATCCCAAGTCCAGCCGACGTTACCTCCTTCAGCCCAGTTGTCGTAGTCCTTAGGATTGCCACGGATGTACACCATCCCGTTATGGGAAGTGCTTCCACCGAGCATTTTCCCTGAGGCTACTGAACAAGAACCGTTTTCTGCTAGACAAGCGTGCCTCTCGTTTGTCGTCGTGAAATTCCAGTCGAATTCAGTTCCTGTGGACAATTGATTCTTAGATAGGATTTAGGGATTATACAGGGTGAGTTTTCTCCGGGGTTCTGAGAGGGTGTGGCCTAAATTGGTTCAGGCTCCGCCTCCTTCTATTCATACTTGTTATTATCGAAATATTATCCCTTGCCCACTGTCAGTTATTGCTTACTGGGCTTACTCTAGTGCAAACATGTGTTTATCGATGCAGAAGATGGTCAGTTCGAACACCTAGCTAATGTGATCCTACCCGAATAAATCAATGTTATTAAGGCTTATTGTTAGTGTCATTGCTTTCGTTACACTATCATCATAATACAATATATTGCGATCAGACTGTTTGTTGGCTTGATCTAGATCGTCTAGAATAGTAGGTAGATTTGGGAATAAAGGTATCTCAACATGAATGGAGATTATTTTCTTGACAATAACAGATATGAATAGAAGGAGGCGGAGCCTCGACCAATTTAGACCACACCCTCTGAGAACCCCGGAGAAAACTCACCCTGTATAGGTTCAACAGATGCTCTGATGGGTCTCTACCCACCTAATAGAGTTCCAGTAAATAACGGAATTTGTCCAATGGCTGGTTCGTCGAAACCTGCTTCTAGGACTAAAACTTTCCAGTAAGGATTTTCACTCAGTCTTCCGGCCACGGCTGAACCTCCGCCACCACCTTACAGGAAAACAGATATTGGTTGAATTCAGGGTGGATTGTCGTGGTTTTTGGGTTGATTTTCTCGAGGACAGATAATTCGAATAGTCAAATTCCAAAGTTTCGAAACTAAGAAGCTGAGAAACACTCTTACTTACCGCCAATTACCACAAAGTCGTACTCATCGTCCGGAGTTTTGATTGGCTTGATGCGCTCGCATCTTCCGGATATTTTCTTGTTCAAAAGAATTAACTCGTTCAAGATAGACAAGAAGACTACGAATTGCGGTGTTTTGCACAAATCTACTAAACTCGGTCGTAGAAGGCTAGCATTGCAGCCGAACTGCGAGTCGAAGCTACACTTCATCCTCGCTGAATAAGGGACGTTGGCGTTGATTGCCAACAAAATTTATACACATCAGCTCACAAAATTCAGTCGCTTGTTTTTTTTTTTTTTTTTTTTTTTTTTTTTTGCTGAAACTCACTCGCAATGGAAATCCGTCTCCTCGTTGGATGTCAAGAAATTTAAATGTATAAAATTTTCTAAACGCGGCCACCAGCCTCGCTAATTTTGTATAGAAATGTACAAAACTTCTTGCGGCTGATGCAGGTGTCGACGTATTTTTTACAGTTTCACCTAATTGTACAGTTCACGATTGGTCTTTTCCCAGCTGCGCAAATAAATTTCTTTGAGCAAGAAATGTTTCTTTTATTATTCGGTACACATTACCTACATATACTTCTAATGCACACATTGCCTACACAATTTTAATAATAAACTATATCTATGTCTAATTTTAATGGACTACCAATATGCCATCGATACATAATCAGTTGTTGTACTAGCCAACAGCTAGCTGACATGACTATCACTTTATTTTGATGTGGCTCATGGATCGCTACAATAAATCATAGACAACATACGACCGATATCTGCTGGGCTTGTTCGAAGAAGAGTACCATTGGAATTCGCATTTGCGAAAGAGATAATGACGATGAAGACATGGGCAAATGAATGATGATACAATTTTCGAACGCTTCATTTTAATTTGAAAAAATCTGTCCGGCATTTGTGCCGTTGATCATACAGTGGATTGAATGGTAAAAGTGACATTCATCAGCTATTTGCAGTATCTCCATCTTGAACCCCATGCTTTTTAGTCGAAGGCCAATGATTGGAACTGATTTTTTCAAAGATGGAAATCAAGCTCTTCTTCCATTCTCAAAGCCCAATCTTTCTTGATGAAGTCTGCTGCTCGCTCACCAATCATCATGGTTGGTGCTGCGGTGCTTCCGGAAGTGACCTGTGCATCAAATTTTGATACTGGTACCTACTGAGTGTCTGTATAGATTGTGGTTCAATCTGAACAATCTATGTTTGGAAATCCGATAATTAGATGCTCATGTCAATGTACTTCGAATTAACCTGGGGCATGATGGAAGTATCCGCAAGGCGCAGTCCATTTATTCCGTAAACTCGAAGACGAGGATCCACGACTGCCGTAAGGTCAGAAGACGATCCCATTTTGCAGGTACCAGCTCCATGATGGGCTAGAATCTGTGAGTGCCGTGAGGCGCAAGCCCAGTATTCGGTGCTTGCGAAAGTGAGATTGGAACAAGCTTTGATGAGTTTGCTGGAGAGAGTGAAGTTCCGAGCTCTGAAAGCTTCGGTATCAGCAAGTGCCAGGACCAGCTCTATCGCCTCAACCAAATCCTCAAGGTCACTGTCGACGCTCAGGGCGTTGCTCCAAATCACTGGGTTTTCGAAAGGGTTTTTCGAAGCCAAGCTGATCCTTCCTAGAACAGAAAATGCCATTGTTCGCAGGGCTTCTGCGCTCTTCAGCGATTGATGATGAATAGTCATTTTCAGAGGATAGTCCTCTATCAGTTTCGGGGTCATTTCCAAAGATTTCACTTTCCAAAACACCATTGGCAAAGAGATATTCCCCTGAGGGTAAGTTCGACTGTGTTATATCTACCTTTGCTCTTTGGGTGTAGATTGATAACTTCTATTATGATCGTTCTTCGTCCAGTGGTTTCCAATGCTCCGACATCTCCCGGTGCACAAGCCGCTAAGTATCCGTTGAAAGTCACCTGCACATTTGGAAAGTCATTGCTTGCAGATTCTGTGCCGATTCTCCCTACCAACCCGACCAGTCCAAGAGCTGATAGTGGGCCTGTCTGGTTGGCGAAGTACTGTCCAACGATGTCATAGTCATTGTCATATCCGTCAGGCTCATTGATGGTGAAGTCAATGTTCATGGCTACGTGATCATGATAATTCTCGCCAACGCCAGGCAAGTCTTTGACCACTTCGATTCCCATGGACTCCAAGTGATCCTTGGGCCCGATCCCAGATAGCATCAGGATGTGGGGTGATTCTATGGTGCCAGCCGAGAGCACGACTTCCCGGGAGACACTGACCCTCTTCAGTTGACCGTCCTGAAAGGGGAATCATCAGGAATAGTGATCGTAGTTGATTGCAGCTATTGGAATGAAAAGATGCTCAGTCTTTACTATGGGGTTGATCATCACGAGGAAATTTAAGGCGGGCACATCATTACCTTGTAATACTCGACGCCGACGGCCGTGTCGTTCTTAATTATCACCCTGGTGGCCTGAGAGTTCAAGGATACGTGGAGATTCTCGCGGTTTCTAGCCGGCCAAAGATACGCCCTGGCACTGCTGCGTCTGACTCCATTTTTGTTAGTCATTTGTAATGTAGTAAAACCAGTGGTCTGACCACCGTTCAGATCCTCGACGACTTGGTAACCTGCTTCGGTGACTCCGGTGATGATCGAACCTCCCAGAGGAGGTTGGTAAGGAAATCTTTCAACAGAAAGAGGTCCACCAGTCCCGTGGTGCTCACTTCCAACTCTTTCGATTTCACCGTTGTCTTCACCCTTCTTGAAGAACGGTTCAACCTCCTTCCATGTCCAGCCGAGGTTACCTTGGTCAGCCCAGATGTCGTAGTCCTTCGGAATCCCGCGGAAGTAGAACATTGCATCATAGGCAGTGCTTCCACCCAGCATTCTTCCAACGTTTAACGAGCAGGAACCGTTTGAATCAAGACAAGCATAGCTCTCGTTTATCGATGTGTAATTCCAGCTGAGTGATGATACTGTAATGAATTGATCGATTGTATAGGCACTCATTCGCTTGTACTCTAAATTCAATACAGAGACAAAGGTTCATTAGTATAGCTACGACTATTTAACCTACCTTCGAAACCTTCCGTGAACAGTGGAACTTGTGAACCAGCAGGCTCGTCGGATCCAGCTTCGAGGAGTAGGACTTTCCACTCAGGATTTTCACTCAGTCTTTCTGCCACTACCGAACCTCCACTACCACCTGCAGGAAAATAGATATTGGTCAATTTCAGGAGAAATTATCGTGATTTTTGGGTTGATTTTCTCGAGGACAGGACAGATAATTCGAACAGTCAAATTCCAACCTTTCGAAACTGAGAAACTGAGAACCACTAAGTAAGAAATATTTTTCTCTAATCGTGTAAATTTCGCGGTGCGACTTACCGCCAATTACCACAAAGTCGTACTCGTCATCTGGAGTCGCGATTGGCTTGATGCGCTCGCATCTTCCGGATATTATCTCGTTCGAAAGTACCAACTGGTTAAGGAGAGACAAAAATACTACGAATTGTGGTGTTTGGCACACATCCACCAAACTTGGTCCTAGCGGATCATTGCTGCAGTTGAATGGCTCGGGGCAGTTATACATCATTTTTACTGATCAGGGAACAGAATCCAATTTATGACAATGATTAAACAGCTAGAAAATTGTCAATTGTATCTTTTACTGACAGTGAAATTCACTCAAGTATCTGACATCCGACTTATAACAGCTGGTACCAACTGGAGAATTATCGTACCGCACTGCGACGGTAATCTATCATCGGTGGAAACGTATAGCACCTGCCTGACACTGACCTTGATGAAAAATTTGCAACTTTGTCACGACTTGAAAGCCATGCGCACAAAGTTTTCGTGACCATAAAACTTCTCTTTACATATATAGAGTCCTATCAAGATTAACCAACTGTATCGACGATAGAAGATCATAATGCCTGAATTGAACGAAATAAAAATAATGCAAGGTCTTGGAAAGGTTCAGGGCAACCCAGTTGACCAATTATTTAATTTCGAATCTTGGTTTTTCAGTGCACGATGTAACGGCACTTGCACCTTTGACAGTATTTTATTGCAAAAGAGCAACGTAGTTCTTTGCGTATACTCAGCTGCGTAGCGATTCTTATGCAATTCTGATGGAAAATTTCCAGCCCAACTATTTCCGTGATAATGAGAAGTTTCTAAATTTCGATATATATAAGTTTATGGTAACCAGACTCTTATTCTGTTGTATAAAATGAAAAATGATAGTTTACCTAGCTGTGCTGATCTCCCAATACTATTATTATCAAAGGTTCGTAAAACTCGAATAAGGTTGCTGCTGGATAAATATATCCAGGTTGAATATATCCGTCGTATATAAAAGTTTGCGATGACGGAAGCAATCGATTACGTACACTTGAATTATTCTATGCATGGTACGTGGAAAAGAGATTCTATATTTTGGTGGGGGCTTTTTCTCCCAGATATAAAAGCTTCTTGAACAAACGGTATCCAAAGAGGGCTTCAAGAGCAAAGAATTTCATCTTGTTAGTATATTGTCCGTTGATCGAGACAGTGCCTAATTTTTGCCATTGCTCACTTTGCTTAACTTATTCTTCCTCGTTGTCGAAATTTCTAAGCCAAGATGAGATTCCTGATTCATCTGACGCTGTTCATTATAGGATCATGTGGCATTTGTATGTCGACCGATGTTCCGGAATCATATCCACGGGTAAATACTTCACTGGGAGAAATCGAAGGGTATTACAATACTTCGTACAGTGGTCAATTGTACGAAATCTACCAAGGCATACCCTACGCAAAACCTCCAGTTGGCAAATTGAGATTCGAGGTAAGATAATTCAGCGACATTTTTTTTCCATTAGGTATGCAGTCTAGGGTGTGTCGAAAATTGATTTTGATTTTTTTTTCTTTCGCTCCTACCACTGAAAAGTTTTGGTTTTGACAATAAAGAGCTCCTCGTTCAAGGAGGACGCTGTAGCTCGAAGTTTAGAGGTTGCTCAACGAGGCTTTAGGATTCTCATCTAATTAGCAAGTAAAAAATATTCTTTCTCGTTCAAAATTATGTCAGGCAACAAAAAAATGTCCGATGCCTGTCTGTCTCGGCTCATTTGAAAGCTAGACTCATCCCCTAAACGATTATAGGTCGTTTTTAACTGCTCTAATTTTCTTTCGTTTTTTTTTTTTTTCTTTCTTCAATTTTCACTTCCGTATTTCCGTATCGTAAAAGATCATGTTCATTTTGAGAAGTTTTTCATGTTTCATCAATTTTTGGAATTGGTTCTTTACATTCGAATCAAGAATCCAATACTTGTATCTATGTATTTGAGACTCGTTGATACCCTGGAGACTTTTTAAACTTGAAAAAGGTGACTATTGTGGTTAAAAAAATGCAATAAAAAAAAAAAAAAAAATTGGACCGAGGTATGTCAAAGAACGACTTATAATCGTTTAGGGGATGAGTCTCGCTTTCAAATGAGCCGAGAATAACAGGCATCGGACATTTTTTTGTTGCCTGACATAATTTTAAAGGAGAAACAATATTTTTTACGTGCTAATTAGATGGGAATCCTAAAGCCTCGAGGAACTCTTCAATGTCAAAACCTAAAGTTTTGAGTGGTAGGAGCGAAAAAAAAATAAAAAATCAAAGTAAATTTTCGACACACCCTAGTGTGCACTGCCATTCCTAAGGTAGCATGATGCTCTGACAATAGAATTTACGATCCTTTAGATCCCCGAAAGAATACCACCATGGGATGGGGTTTTGATGGCAAAAGAATTCAGCGAATCCTGTATACAGTACGATTTTACCGCGAGTGATTCTGACTACAAGATATCAGGCACAGAGGACTGTCTTTACCTGAACATATACACCCCAGTTGTGGAAAATAATAGCAGCTGTGAAAATGGCACAGAGAAAACATTGCTACCTGTTATATTTTACATCTATGGAAGCGGTTTTGAATTTGGAAGCGCGAGTCTTTACGGGCCCAGATATTTGATGGATAGAAATGTCACCCTGGTCACATTCAACTACAGATTGGGACCACTGGGTAAGCTGCTGATGCTCATTCAACCTGTTCCATGATCCAGTCACATTGTATTTCGACTTTTACACAATACACACGATCTTATTCATAGGTTTTCTCAGCACTGAGGATGACGTCGTGCCCGGAAACATGGGGCTCAAGGATCAAGTGATCGCACTTCGTTGGGTCAAGGATAATATCGAATCATTTGGTGGGGATCCGTCAAGGATTACACTATTTGGTCAAAGCGCTGGGGCTACTAGCGTGCATTATCATTACCTGACCAATCTGACCAGAGGCTTGTTCCAAAGTAGGTTTAACCGAGTGGTTAATTCTTAAGGTCCTATCTTTGCAATAAACACAGATAATTCACACCAAGGAATACGTGGTATTTTTGCAGGAGGAGCTTCCTTCAGTGGTACAGCATTCAACCCCTGGAGCCTGATAGAGAATCCTCTGGAAAAGACGAAGAAACTTGCTACTGGCGTTGGATGTCCGATCAATAACACTCGCCGCATGATCCACTGTTTGAAAAGTCGACCTGCAGTGCAGATCGTCCAGGCTCTTCAACTTTTCATGGTAAGTTACTCCAACCTGAAGTGCGTGTTAGATTAAAGTTCATCGTGGGTACATCATGATCAAATCCTAATCATCATCACCTGCCAGTGGTGATCAGGAAAAATTGGTATCGATCGAAACATGACTTTTCCTGATTTCTACGACTTTTTACACTGTCAGGCCTTCACTGCAGTAGATAAGCTCCGATTTCTTAGCTCGTTGATGAGTTGAGTTATGGTGGCGTCTACTGCAGACTATCAGAATCAGTTTTAGAAGTCATAAAAATTACCTTTGATGAAACTACTTCACACCTTGAATTTTTCTCAGGTATTGCAATACTATCCCTTATCCGGATGGGGGCCGACAGTAGAGAAGGTGGGCTCCAGCAACTTCACATTCATCGACCGGACACCCATCGACATCATTGCTTCTGGTGACGCCCAAGATTTGCCCTGGGTGACGGGTGACGTCAACAGAGAGTCTTTGTACCCATTGGCCTGTAAGACCTGATGAAAAAATAGTGATCAATTGTTTTTATAATATATTCTCGATGAAAGCCCTACGTTGATGTTCAAATCAATGAACAGGATTTGTACCTACACCGAAATCAATAACATGAAAAAAAAAAAAAAAAAACTGGAATCATTTTCGCAGATTACGTGGCCCAGGAAGAGTTCTTCGAAGTGATAAACGATCATTGGGAGACCTTTGCCCCTACCATGCTTTGCTTTGTTGATACAATTCCGAAGAACAATCAGTCGGAAGTGGCAGATTTACTGAAGCAGCATTACCTGGGGGACAGCGCAATCAGCATGTCAACGTTCAATCAGACTGTTGAATTATTTACTGATTGGATGTTCCGTCATCCTGCCGAAATCGCCGCCAAGACCATGGCACAAGCTCTCGAAAGTCCGATCCATGTCTATCATTTCACTTACAGAGGAGCTCACAGTTTGAGCGAAATATTGAGCGGGACTGACAAAAACTTTGGTAAGTATCTTGACCGTGGTTAATTTCTTCAGAAAAAAAAATATACTTATCATGAACTTTCATCGAACGCATGGTTTGTTTTCTATGATTTATACAGGGGTCAGTCATCTGGATGATATTTCTTACCCCTTGGACTCGTTTTTTGATCCAACATCGACGGAATCAGACCAGCAGATGCAAAAGATCATGATTGATTTCTGGGTTTCATATGTGACCGATGGGTAAGTCCGGTTTTCTGTTAAATCAAACTCTTCAAAAGCTCTCGAGCATTTTCATAAACCATTCAACTTTTTCCAGTACGTTGAACGTGGGCACCGAGTGGTCCAGGTTGAACAAAACCTCGACTGGCTTAGAGTACAGTTACCTGCACATCGCTGGACCTGATGACATCGGCATGGAAACCACCTACAATTTTGCGAATGATCGTTTTTTGAGCAGTATCAATTTTTCAAAAAACATTTAATTGACTAAAATACCTTGGTGCTTATTCTTCATCCGAAGGTAGCCTTTCGAAATGGAATACGCCAATATCTACGACCACATGCTGTAAACGATCTTTTCAAAATAGAACAAATCGTGTATGTGCATGACGTGAATAATCTTTTGGTTCAGTTACCTCCTGAACGATCTTTACGTAAATTATAAGAACATAGTGAACAATTGATTCTGATTTATTATACTTCTCGGGAGCAAGTGGCTGGATCTCCGATCCAATTTCGTCTTGTTAAATCGATATGATACAAATTGACTTCTAACTTAACTTAGCTAACATAATAAATATGAATCTGATTGAAATTCTATTCATTTTTTGTTTTTTTTTGTTTTTTTTTCAAACAGTGAAATACTTGGCTCCTTTCTGCCATAGTAAGGCATCAATCTCTTGATTTTCATTTCGGTAGATCGTGTAGTTGGTAAGAAACTATAGGAATGGCATTTTCGAGGTGACAACAATTGGTGATGATGAAATTCCAAATATACCTAGTTTATTCGAAAGTTCATGATTCACAGTCGTTATCACCTCGAAAACATGGAATGTACTTTCTTGATGACAAACCAACCGTTCCGAATGAACCCTCGACGAATGAATTCAGTTTCTGGTAAAAAGTGACCAATTATGTCAATTCGTCAGAAAAAAAAAAAAAAAAAAAAAAAAAAAACTGACAGAATTCCAGTAAAACTCATGTTTATTATGTTAGCCAGGTTAGATTGACTTGATACTTAGTTGGTTAGATGTTGTCGATTTTGAGAGTCGAGTCAGACTGCTCTTGAAAATAAAAAAAAAAAAAAAATAATTGGAAAAGAAGTTCTGATCAGGATCTCTCGAAAATTTGGGGTTGTATAAAAGTCACTCTATATCCGTCAAGAATTAGATTACGATTGGTCGAAAATTCGGATCGGTGGATTTTTTCGATTGGTCAAAATGTGCGTCGGAAGTGATGGTTGTCGGAGTCAGAATCTTACATAGACTTTTTAGGAAAAGGTATGTAGGTAGCCGCACATCTTGACCAATCGCAAAAATCCACCGATCCGAATTTTCGAACAATCGTAATTTAATTCTTGACGGATACAGAGTGACTCCTACAACTCAAAATTTTCGAGATATCGACCTGAACAGAATTGCTTTTCCAATTTTTTTTTTTTTTTTTTCTTTCTTCAATAGCAGTCTGACTAGACTCTCGAAATCGACAACATCTATCCAACTAACTATCAAGTCAACTTATATCGTAAATTTTAACTAACAACATTTATCCAAGTATAAAATCAACTTCTAGTCCAATATCTACTAACTAAATACCTAGATCTATCTCGAACTAAATAAACATATATCTATAATAGGATAGGTTAGTCATCCGTTATATAAATTTGTCTATATGATTTATTTTCAAGAAAATCAAGTATAGTGTGGGACAAAATAAAGTTTAGTGCATGTCGTAGCGAGAAGTTCTGTGGTTGTTACGCGTCATTTTATTATTTACATCAAATATTATTCAATCATCCGAGCTAATCCTCCAATATTTACACTTTCGGAAGATTTAATCTGCAAAGAGATTATAATTTGAGGCGTAAGTGTTCGCTTCGATGAACTGCAAAAATGATCGAGAAGTATTTGTGTATATTTATTGAAGTGTAATCTCTTTCGAAATTTTGCAGAATCTGACAATACTAAGGGATTATCAACTCAGCTGATCATACATCATTATTTTATAATCAACACACCGTTTTACCGTGCTCAAGTCATTTCTTTGCAGAAACTTTGAAAAAATTTCTCATTCACAGAGTTTCCTTTTTCAATCTTATCGACATTTAAAAATCGTTCATTTGTCATCGATTCATAGTTTTTTTTTTTTTTTTTTTTGTACTTTATTTAAATTTCTGCTTCATTCAGTGCTTGTCATTCGGCACTGCTGTAATAACATATCATCGTATTATTCTGACCAAAAAACGGCTTGTTTCTATTATAAAATACCTCGCAATAACTGTTCTTCGAGAAAGATAACTATACGATTACGGGAAGGCCTAAAAAAGAAAACGATTCTGTCCCCCAATAACTCCGAGCTATTGGGATGATCTTCCGATACGAATAGACACGAAATAGTCATTTCCAACTTGACGACAAAATCTCGGGTAATAACAGCTGCCAGTCGTAACAAACATCAGTGCACTTAAATTTCACGTCTACGACACGATCTCCCAGCTGAGCGATAACATACATGCATATAGATATACCTGTCGAACAAATGAAAATGTCAAAAACTACCCTTCGTAGAATAAAGGCTTTTGCTAAGCTGTTTCCTTTACTTCACTTTATATGTAACGGTCTAAGGCAGTTTCGAAATAAAAAGGCTATTCGACGCATAAATGTCTTTTTTACTCCATCTAAAACTACTTAAAAATCCATATTCCATACCCACCCTGAAGAAAACTCCCAACATCCAAATTCATCTCGCGAGAAAGAATGGAAGATTTAGGAGCAATTCAGCCCCTGACGTACGGTACTCCCCAATTTTCTATAACGAACAGATCGATTTACTCCCAATTCGGCAAAGAAGTAGGTACCCTCAAAGTCTTCTCCTCTGGTATCCAAAGCCACAATTATACTGTAGGTCCGAGCGTTTGGAGGTGGCACCCCTGAAACTATAAACCCTGTGCAAAGAATGAAATTCACAGCTTCTCGGATTCGGGCGCACCGCGTTGCGAGTTCAAAAATTCGCTGCTCGCATTCAAAAGCGTGAAAAATCAGTTTTGGAGTTGATGATTAGGGGTTGCTGACAATGAGTGATGGGTCAGCCGAGAAAGCTCAGTTGGAGCTCGAATATAAAAATTAGAAAACTTACTCATTTTGACTGGCATCGGAACATGATGTACGACCTTTTGATTCTGGTAACGGCAACTAACGGTCGCCGTATAATGCGACACTCACGAATATCCTACGCCATTAAAAAGGCGACATGTTATACTTTACGGCTGAGTCGCGAAATCGTGGATAATAAACATATGCATTATATAGGCAGCTGCTCCTATTAAAATAGGCTTTAAATTTATTACCACGACACGTTCGGATGTTGCGAACGGGTATAAAAAGGCGGAGACTCCATACCGAAAACAATCCAAGTTCATCGCTGAGTATCGAAACTGACTATTCGCAATTAGTTGCTACGTATCTGCTACTTTGCTACCCGGAAGAAGGTATTTCTTGGTGAGTTGAAAGCTTCGACGAATTGCCAGAAATATGATCATTTGCTAAGTTTTTCATATGGAAACAACACGCGGTTTTTTAACCAAAAAAAAAAACAACATATTACCGATTGTCTCATGGAAGATTAAACTACCAAAGTTTTGGAATATATTATTATGTATCTCAAGTAAACCAACGTAAAAATCTACACAATTCTTGACGGCAAATTTCAGGAAAAAAATATGGTGAAATTAATGACAATCGTCTTCGTCTCGGTTTTCCTATCAACCATCGTTATGTCGGCGTCGGCTAAGGTAGTCAAACCTAACTGTGCACGTCCACTGCAGGCTGTAAGTAAAACAACAAACTATGATTATCAGACCCTCGAGAATTGGCGAAACGTATAGGTACATACATGGGTTTTGGCAATTTATATCTTGACAACCGACAATTCGATTCGGACAAATTTTGTTTTATTTCGACGCACGTGGATCGATCGAGCTTTATTTTCATATTTCTCTCATCATGCAGAATGAATAAACAGTAAACATATATTGTTATTGAAGCTAACGACAACCATTCGATTTCTCACAATCAGCTACTCATTTTCCACTGTCAGGGATTTCGAGTTGTTGGTTGTTCCGAAACGATAAATATACGCATCTATAGTCTCGTCAATAAGACAATGGATAACGTCCCTTCGTCATTATCTGAAATTTGTTTCTTTACTTAATATTTTTCTACAAAATGGCGAATGTTTGAAATCGAAATCGGATTTTGTTCAACATTCATGATTGTCGCCAAGCGTCGAGTGGTTGATTCAGGGATATGTCCAATCGACTGATGCTGGTGAAAAAGAAAAGAAAAAAAAAACAAACATAAATACGAGGATGTTGCCCGCTCAACAAAAAAATCCCGATCGAATTGAACACCTGGTCAATTGTTGAGATACTTGACTCCCGGAATTCACCCAGTCATCACTTATATAATGAATATTAATGAAGCGTCTTTTATCACTGATTCCAGTGCAACGAGTTGCCTTGCTGTGAACCTGCCGTATGTAGCAGTCACACCAATAAAAATAGTTTCCAAAATAATTCTGCAAACGCATCATATAGTTAATTAGGGGCTGTCCAGGTTCAGGATACGAGACAATTTCCGCCAGCTGCACTGCAACCACTCATCACTTTCCATGGAGGCTGCTGCGTAACACGCATGTCATTCCGCGCGACGGCAAGTTCGCACAAGTGTCTTGTGACACTTGTGCGAACTTGCCGTCGCGCGGAATGACATATGTCATAGACACTTGTGCGAACTTGCCGTCGCGCGGAATGACATGCGTGTTACGCAGCGCCCTCCATGGAAAGTGATGAGTGGTTGCAGTGCAGCTGGCGGAAATTGTCTCGTATCCTGAACCTGGACAGCCCCTAATTAACTATATGATGCGTTTGCAGAATTATTTTGGAAACTATTTTTATGTTCGCACAAGTGTATGTACTTGTGCGAACTTGCCGTCGCGCGGAATGACATGCGTGTTACGCAGCAGCCTCCATGGAAAGTGATGAGTGGTTGCAGTGCAGCTGAAAATTGTCTCGTATCCTGAACCTGGACAGCCCCTAATTAATTATATGATGCGTTTGCAGAATTATTTTGGAAACTATTTTTATTTGTCGTTATTATATGTATATGCAAATGCACGTGTGAAATAAATATCTAATCAAAGCATGCACCATGGTATTCAATGATTCGACTGCCTAGGAAAATTCATCAACAAAGATTCATAGAAGAAAATATAATTTATGTACGATATTGACTCGTAGCCCGCGAATCAGAAAAAAATTTACACTCCAAGACAAATGTCAGGCGACGAGTAGGTACGGTCGTTGCGAATGGCTCGATTGTAAGAACCTTGCGGGAAATTCGGCGCAAAATGCCATGATTTACTTGCAAGGCAACCCGAAGGACTACGGCGCATATAGGCAAATAGCTAGAAAACAAAGAGAGCCAAATATAATAAACTGGAATAGAGTGAAGAAATATTTCAAGATGGGCGAAAGGAACTCTGAAATTGTAGACGAGCTCAGTCGGGTCTCTCGAAAACGAAGGACAAAAAATCGTGACCCTGATACCGACTTTCGTGTATCCCATTAGCAGAGGTAGGTCTTAATGGCGATTGTTGGATCGAGGAAGCACCAAGTATTGCTATCGAAATCATGTCTTGTTCTACGAAGAGTCACATTCAAGTCCAAAGACCCTTTCGCGCGGCCCCATGCACATCTGGGCGAACTATTACGGTAAACATAACGACATGAAGCGTATGGTCGAGGGCATTTCTTCTCGTATTTAGATTTTTTCTACATCTTCAAGCTTATATACTTAATGGGATATGGGAATCTGTTTGAAATTTCATTATTACCAATTGTTGTCACCTCAAAAACGCGAATCGTACTTTCTCGATGATTAACCAACCGATTCGAATGAATCCTTTATGAATTGATTCTGTTTTTTGGCAGAAAGTGGCTAACAATGTAATTCTGTAAAAAAAAAAAAAAAAAAACTGATGGGGTTCCAGTAAAACTCATGTTTTTTATGTTAGCTAGGTTAGGTTCGAAGCGACTTTTACCATATCGCCTTAATCCTAAAACTGACATGTGTAAGTCAATACCTCCTTCCATATTTTCACTCCAATTGTGTTTAATGAATAATTTGAGTTTTATCATTTTCTCTCCATCTTTATTTCTTTGGGATGTACTCGAATTTTTTATTCACTTATGTTTTTTCTATCTCTGCAAATATTTGATATTTCCTCTCCAATTGATTTCTTCCACAAATCAGTACCCTGGGGCGTGAGTCGCGTTCAACTTCAATCTTCGACTCCGTAATAATAAGTCTGGGTATTGTATTTCCGACCCCAATCTTCCTTGATAAAGTCAGCTCCTCTTTCTCCAATCATCATGGCCGGTGCTTGGGTGTTTACACTCGGTATCTGTGGAAAAGATCGAAATGGTATTTTACCAGCAGACGCTCTATGTTCTATTATCTGAATAAATCTATACAGTGGAGGCTGCCACAACGTAACTTTCCGCTCGTTCTCCCACTCTCGTATAAACGCGCGTGCGCGTTACCTCTTCCAGCAGTGCGCATGCGTGAAGTGCGAGTTTATGAAATTTGAGGTACGGGAGGGGGGTCAAGTTACGGAGCCTTTTACTGTACGTCTTACCCTCACAAATTCCACACGGTGATACAAGAATATACCTGCGTTTAGACAGTACAGAGTTATCGACGCGTTACTCACCTGAGGCATGATGGAATTATCGACAACACGGAGCTGCTTTATTCCACGGAATCGGAGTCGATTGTCAACGACTGCCATGGGATCGGAGGATGGTCCCATCTTGCAGGTGCCACCCTGGTGATACAGAGCGTGATTGGACTGCCGTGCAAAGCAAATCCAAAACTGATCGCTGTTGAACTCAAAATCGGAGCAGAGCTCGGCGAGCGAATCGGAAAAGGTCAAATTGTAGCCCCTCATTGCTGGCATTTCAAATAAGACCCGAGACAGTCTTATGGCTTCGAGTAAACGGTCGACGTCGTTTGGATCGCTCAGAAAGTTTGCCCGGATCACGGGATCTTCGAATGGGTCCTTCGAGGCCAGAGTGATTCTTCCTGGAACAGAAATCATGATAGATTGTCACAGAGGTCAATCGTAGAAATAAATACCTAACTCTACTAGCCGCTCGTACCTCTACTTTTGGGGTGAGTGTACGACGGCCGAAGAGACACGACTCTTTTCCCATCACTTTGACGAGCACCATCTGGACCCGATGCACAGTTAGCGGAGTAGCCATTGATGTAGATCTCGATATCTGGATCTGCCTTGGTCGTTTTGGAAGACGCTAGCATACCAAGGACCGCATTCAAGCCGGTGCCAGACAAGGGTCCAGTTTGGTCGAGGAGGTACTGGGCAGAAACGTCATAGTTGTTGTCATAGACGTCTAACTCGGTCCCGACAGTATAGTCTATACTCGTACACGGATGATCATGAAGATTTTCACCGACTCCTGGCACATTGAGAATCACATCGATGTCCATCGACTCCAGATGCTCCTTGGGCCCGATACCGGAGAGGAGCAAGAGATGAGGTGACTCTACGACGCCACAGGATAGTACGACTTCCTTGTTGGCGTGGACTTGCCTCACTTTGCCATCCTGAAAGGAACTCGTGATCAGGACTATCAACCTTGAAACTGCGATATTAAGATTGGCACTTGTGATGGGTTTTCTGGCAACGTTATACTTTGTGGTACTCGACGCCGACTGCCCTTCCATCCTCGACTATCAACCTGGTGGCTTGGGAGTTTAGAGAAATGTGAAGATTCTTGCGATCTCTAATTCGCCATAGATAAGCCCTGGAACTGCTGTGTCTGACCCCGTTTCGGACGGTGCGTTGGACATTCGAGAACCCATCTCTTTTATCACCGTTAAGGTCTTCACTGATGCCGTAACCTGCTTGGATAGATGCTTCGAGGATCTTGTACCCCATCGGGGGAAAGTACGAATATCTTTCAACCGAAAGAGGTCCGCCTGTCCCGTGGTGCTCTCGTCCAACTCTTTCGATCTCGCCGTTATCTTCACCCTTTATAAAATATGGCTCCACTTCCTTCCAACTCCAGCCTTTGTTCCCCAGGCGAGCCCATCTGTCGTAGTCAGCAGGGTTACCCCTTAAATATATCATGCCATTGTGGGCCGTGTTTCCTGCGAGGTTTCTTCCCTGGGGCCAGTCGCAGGTACCATTAGTCGATAGACAGGCGTAACTCTCGTTTGTCGTTGTGTAGTTCCAAGCTATTGACGTTCCTGCAATTCACACGAACATGACTCATTGTTATAGAATTTCATTGTAGTTCAGGGAATGGAAAGAATTATGATTAACCTGGGCATCGTTTCAATTAAATTCAAGATATCTAAAGACTGGTTTGAAGGAGCATAAAATGTCCAATGGCTACCAAATAATTCTTCAACCGCCGTTTTATTGCAAAGTACAGTCAGACCCTGATTACTGTAAGGTGAAAGGCAGGCGAGCAATAGTGAGGGTTAGTCGATTAGGAAGATCCGATTGTGCTGCTCTCTGCTAGTTTATTGGACAGTTTTTGCTAGTGGTGATATTTTTCAACAATGCAGAAATGGCCACGGTTTGTCATTTGGTCTCTTCCGAATGTCGGTCCATTATACTTACTCAAAAATCTTCCCGCGTAACCGGGAATCTCTGCGCCAACAGGCTCATCTGGACCAGCCTCTAAAAGGAGGACATTCCAGTCGGGAACCTCACTCAGTCTTGCAGCCACTGCACAACCCGCTGCACCACCTACAGAGTATTGGACCATGTCGTTTATCAACGAGGATGAAGATTTATTTCATATTGAATTTGCACTTACCTCCGACTACAACGAAGTCGTACTTGCGGTGCGGTTTCTCGACTGGTATCACCCTCTGGCACACTCCGGATATCTTATCGTTACTACGTACCAGAGTGTTCAGGAGAGACATGAAGACGAAAACGGATGACCCGGGGCAAGCGTCTGCCAGGCTCGGGCCCAACGGTCCCGCGTGACAATTGGGCCCGAAGTGCGATCCGCAGGTCATATTTGCTGAAGAGTAGATTGATTATAAGTCCATGTGCGCCTATCACCTCGGCTATTTGCAATCTATGGCGATAACTTTTGGCAGTTAAGACGAACGAATGCAATTTCGGACATAATTCAGCGAATGGATTTAGCTTCGTGCTTTGTTACCGGATATCATACCTACGCTAGAATCTGATCTTTGCTTTTGAAAAACTCCTCGGACCTCACAATAGGCATATATACGAAATAGCGGAGTTCAAATTTTCCAAATCGCTGATGTAGCTCCTGCAATTGATGAAGAACAACTTACAGAGGAAACTGAACCGAAGGACTTATATTACCAGACATCTGTCCCGACGGACGAACTTGTGTGGAATCATATAGCTTGCTCTCCTGCTTTTATTCACGTTGATGGCTCCTCCCTATCCCCCACCCTCGAATGATTTGAAATAAAATGAGTCTCAATTTTGACCAGCAGATACAGGCATGAGCTAATTTTTAAAATGCTCAGATAAAATATTGATTCGAGTATTTTTGAACTACTTGATCTACTTACCGAACATACGTCGATTTGGACAGGTTTTGAACGAGTTCATCAGTTGGACGAATACAGCAGCCGAGAAAAGTAACTAGAGCGTAAATAATTGCTTCCATATTTTTATAAAAGATTCTGATCTTAGGCACGTAACTAAAAATTGCGAGAAAAGAGACGCGTTATCTAGAAAACTGATGGTTCCAATTATGTACACACATAGATACCAAAAGGTAGCATCTGTACCTGCGATATCAAACTGTTGATTCAACTCGTTGAACGACAGTCTATTTGTATAAATTTCTTATCTTCATTTGAACTCGTAGTTCGTTATACTAATCAGTAATAAACGGATATCTCCGAAAACTGAATTCAAGGAATAATCGTTACAAGTTCTTCCTGACGAACCAATACTGGAGCATCGCGAATCGCTCTATCGCTTTCATTCAAATTGGCTAGTCTGCTTCGGAAGGGTAGAGACCACAAAATAAGCTTAATTTTTGGTGTGTCTTATATACTGCAGGTACACGCATCATCCAATTTCGTAAACGCCTAGGCCATAGATATGTTTGACCAAGCATCGTTAGACTACTGAAAAACTACTTTTTCACTGTTTCCGCATTTCCTGAAGTCACCAATTAAATCAACAGTCGAATAAATACATCACAGGTAAAAAAAAAGATTCAAGACGTAATTGATCGTTTCGATATTGCTAAAGTGTAGTGATACACGATTTTGCCAGTGAAATTTGAACTTAGGATGAGTGAATCAACGATAATACAAAATTAAACATTCAGGAACCATTTGTTTTTATTCAAAAAAATTCTCATTAGTAAAGAGAGTCGATACAAAAAGTTAAAGATGTTCAGGGTTTACTTTTTGTTTTTATATTGTTTCTACATCTTCAGGCTTATCCTCATTGCAAAAACTGACATGAGTAGATCAAGACTCCTTCCATATTTTCACTCCAATTGTAAATAATGTATTATTTGAGTTTTATCATTTTGTCTTTATCTCCATTTCTTTGGGATGTAAACTGATTTTTCATTCACTTATATTCCTTCTATTTTTTAAGTTTCGATATTTCCTCTCCAGGTGATTTCTCTTACAAATCAGTGCCCTAGGGTGCAACTTGTTTTCGACTTCAATCTTCGACTCCGTAATAATAAGTCTGGGTATTAAATTTCCGACCCCAATCTTCCTTGATAAAGTCCGCGCCTCTTTCTCCGATCATCATGGCCGGTGCTTGGGTGTTCGTACTCGGTATCTGTGGAAGAGGTCGAGATGGTATTTTGCGAGCAAACGCTCTATGGTTTATTGTCTGAATAAATCTATACCGTGGAGGCTGCCACAACGTAACTTTCCGGTCATTCTCCCACTCTTGTATCAACGCGCGTGCGCGTTGCCTCTTCCCGCAGTGCGCATGACCGTGCGCATGCGTAAAGTGCGAGTTTATGAAATTTGAGGTACGGGAGGGGGGTCAAGTTACGGAGCCTTTTACTGTACGTCTCACCCTCAAAAATTTCACACGGTCGTACAAGAATGAACCTGCGTTTAGACATGACGGAGTTAATCGACGCATTACTCACCCGAGGCATGATGGAATTATCGACAACACGGAGCTGCTTTATTCCACGGAATCGGAGTCGATTGTCAACGACTGCCATGGGATCGGAGGATGGTCCCATCTTGCAGGTGCCACCCTGGTGATACAGAGCGTAGTTAAACTGCCTTGCGAAGCAAATCCAAAACTGATCGCTGTTGAACTCAAAATCGGAGCAGAGCTCGGCGAGTGAATCGGAAAAGGTCAAATTGTAGCCCCTCATTGCTGGCATTTCGAATAAAGCCAGAGACAGCCTTATGGCTTCGAGCATACGGTCTACGTCGTTAGGATCGCTCAGATAGTTAGCCCAGATCACGGGATTTTCGAACGGGTCCTTTGAGGCCAGGGTAATTCTTCCTAGAACAGAAAGTGCCAGTTATTGTAATATTTCAATGTCGTCGATCAATCGTAGAAATAATACATCACTCAGCTTTACTAGCATCTAATACCTCTGCTTTTAGGGTGAGTGTACGACGGCAGAAGGGTGACAACTCTTTTCCCATTGCTTTGGCGAGCGTCATCTGGACCCGATGCACAGTTTGCAAAGTAGCCATCGATGTAAATTTCGATATCTGGATCTGCTTTGGTCGTTTTGGAAGAGGGTAGCATACCGACTAATGAATCCAGTCCCAAGTTAGACAAGGGTCCAGTTTGGTCGAGAAGGTACTGAGCAGAAACGTCGTAGTTGTTGTCATAGACGTCTAACTCGGTCCCGACAGTATAGTCGATACTCGTACACGGATGATCCTGAAGATTTTCACCAACTCCTGGCACGTTGAGAACCACATCGATGTCCATCGACTCCAGATGTTCCTTGGGCCCGATACCGGAGAGAAGCAAGAGATGAGGTGACTCTACGACGCCACAGGATAGTACGACTTCCTTGTTGGCGTAGACTTGCCGCACCTTGCCATTCTGAAAGGAAATCGTGATCAGGACTATCAACCTTGAAACTGCAGTATCAAGATTGACACTCGTGATGGGTTTTCTGGCAACATTACTTTGTGGTACTCGACGCCGACTGCCCTTCCATCCTCGACTATCAACCTGGTGGCTTGGGAGTTTAGAGAAATGTGGAGATTCTTGCGATCTCTAATTCGCCATAGATAAGCCCTGGAGCTACTGTGCCTGACTCCGTTTCTGACGGTGCCTTGGACGTTCGCGAATCCATCTCTTTTGTCCCCGTTAAGGTCCTGGCTGATGGTGTAACCTGCTTGTTCAGCTGCATCAAGGATCTTATAGCCCATCGGTACAAGATAAGGAAAACTTTCAACCGAAAGCGGTCCACCAGTCCCATGGTACTTTCTACCAACTTTTTCAATGTCACCGTTGTCTTCACCCTTTATGAAATACGGTTCCACTTCTTTCCAACTCCAGCCTTTGTTCCCCAGCCGAGCCCATCTGTCGTAGTCAGCAGGGTTGCCTCTCAAGTATATCATTGCGTTGTGGGCCGTATTTCCTGCGAGGTTTCTTCCCTGGGGCCAGTCGCAGGTACCATTCGTCGATAGACAGGCGTAACTCTCGTTTGTCGTTGTGTAGTTCCAAGCTATTGACGTTCCTGCAATTCACACGAACATGACTCATTGTTATAGAATTTCATTGTAGTTCAGGGAATGGAAAGAATTATGATTAACCTGGGCATCGTTTCAATTAAATTCAAGATATCTAAAGACTGGTTTGAAGGAGCATAAAATGCCCAATGGCTACCAAATAATTCTTCAACCGCCGTTTTATTGCAAAGTACAGTCAGACCCTGATTACTGTAAGGTGAAAGGCAGGCGAGCAATAGTGAGGGTTAGTTGATTAGGAAGATCCGATTGTGCTGCTCTCTGCTAGTTTATTGGACAGTTTTTGCTAGTGGTGATATTTTTCAACAATGCAGAAATGGCCACGGTTTGTCATTTGGTCTCTTCCGAATGTCGGTCCATTATACTTACTCAAAAATCTTCCCGCGTAACCGGGAATCTCTGCGCCAACAGGCTCATCTGGACCAGCCTCTAAAAGGAGGACGTTCCAGTCGGGAACCTCACTCAGTCTTGCAGCCACTGCACAACCCGCTGCACCACCTACAGAGTATTGGACCATGTCGTTTATCAACGACGATGAAGATTTATTTCATATTGAATTTGCACTTACCTCCGACTACAACGAAGTCGTACTTGTGGTGCGGTTTCTCGACTGGTATCACCCTCTGGCACACTCCGGATATCTTATCGTTACTACGTACCAAAGTGTTCAGGAGAGACATGAAGACGAAAACGGATGACCCGGGGCAAGCGTCCGCCAGGCTCGGGCCCAACGGTCCCGCGTGACAATTGGGCCCGAAGTGCGATCCGCAGGTCATATTTACTGAAGAGTAGATTGATTATAGGTCAATGTGCGCCTATCATCTTGGCTATTTGCAATCTATGGCGATAACTTTTGGCAGTTAAGACGAACGAATGCAATTTCGGACATAATTCAGCAAACGGATTGAGCTTTGTGCTTTGTTACCGGATATCATACCTACGCTAGATTCTGATCTTTGCTTTTGAAAAACTCCTCGGACCTCACAATAGGCATATACATATACGAAATAGCGGAGTTCAGATTTTCCAAATCGCTGATGTAGCTCCTGCAGTTGATGAAGAACAACTTACAGAAGAAACTGAACCGAAGGACTAATTGCCAGACATCTGTCCCGACGGACGAACTTGTCTAAAATAAAAAAGCTTGCTCTTCCGCTTTTATTTACAATGATAGCTTCCCCCTGTCCCCTCCCCTCAAATGATTCGAAAAAACATTAGTCTCAATTTTGGCTCGTACACACAGACCTAGCCATGAGCTAATTTTCAAAATACTTGAGCAGAATATGGATTCAAATAGTTTCGAACTGCTTGAGCTACTTTTCCAACATCTGCTCATTCTGGCAAATTTCTAACGAGGTCATCAGTTGGACGAATAATACAGTAACAGAGAGAAATAACTAGAGCATAAATAATCGCTTTCATATTTTTATGACAAATTCTTATCGTATGTATTGCGAGAAAACAGGCACGTTATCTAGAAAACTGATGGATCCAATTATGTATGTAGTATCTGCGATACATATATATATATATAGTATAATTTTTGAATCAACCCTCTGAATAACATTCTATGATTACAAATTTTCCATTTTTATTCCAGTCTGTAGTTTGTTGCTAATCCATAATAAACGGTAATCGGTTGATCTTCATTCCTATGGCCTAACCCTGCATCCAATCTTTCTTGATAAAGTCCGCGGCACGTTCTCCAATCATCATAGCCGGTGCTTGGGTGTTGCAGCCAGGTACCTGTGAACAAGTTCAAAACAATTTCACTCAACAATTCTTGGTTGAGAACTGAAGTGTATGGATTCCATGGACAAGAACTGACCCGAGGCATGATGGAATTATCAGCAACACGGAGTCCCGTTATCCCGTGGACTCGTAGTCGAGGATCTACTACTGCCATGGGATCAGATGATGGTCCCATCTTGCAAGTGCCACCCTGATGATACAACGGGTAATTAGCTTGACGTACAACGCAAGCCCAGTACTCGTCAGTCAAGAATACATGATTGGAACAGGCTTCCAAAGGTGGATCAGCCAAGGTCAAATTATAACTGCTTAATGCCTCCGCGTCAACCAACGCCAGGACCTTCTTTACGGCTTGGACCATGTGGTCCACGTCCTCAGGATCACCCAGATAATTGGCCCAGATGACAGGGTGTTCGAAAGGGTCCTTTGATGCCAGGCTGACTCTTCCTACATAAGAAAACACCATTGCTCGGATTACTCTATACCGGAAGCAATCCAGTGTTCAAACGTACCTACCTCTGCTTTTTGGGTAAAGATACGCAGGCATAAACGGCATTTTACGTCGCCCATTGCTTTGTAGAGCACCGACATTACCAGTCGCACAGTTCGACGCGTAACCGAAGCTGTGTATCTCAATGTCTGGAAGTTCGGCTGTTGTCGTATCCGACGACACCATACCCACCACCTGGACCGATCCAGTACCGGACAAAGAGCCGTTTTGGTGGGCCAGGTAGTCTGCAGCAGTAGCCCAATCGTTGTCGTAAACGTCAGGCTCGTCCATGGCGAATATCATCTCGGTGCAGGGATGATCATGAAGATTCTCCCCGACTCCAGGTAAGTCTTTTACTACCTCGATGTCCATGGAGTCCAGATGTTCCTTCGGCCCGATTCCGGATAGGAGCAAAATGTGTGGCGAATTCACCACGCCTGCGGAAAGTACGACCTCCTTTGTAACGTAGACTGTCCTCATCTTTCCATCCTGGAAGGGATTCGCAAATGGTTTGATCAGTGTGCTCCAAGTCATGAGTGTGTTCTATCAGTGTGCTCCAATGCCAACAGTAACTGAACAACCCTGCATATAGTTTCTCACTACTGTTCAGCTAGTGGTACCGTTCTTCCGAAGGTGTCCATCTACTGGTACTTTCGTGGTACGTGATTTCAAGGTGGGTACTACTGGCTGGTTCCTTTGGAACATGAAGGTGAAAGCACTGCAGGTAGCTGGACACCTTAACAATCGCAAAACTGTGCAGCTGATGAAAAGTGCAGGTTTGTCCAAGTACTGATGCCATATCAAGGTGTTGAGACACTGGTGCAGTCACCTTACCTTGAAGTACTCGACCCCGACTGCCTTCTCATTCTCGATAATGAGTTTCGTGACTGTTGAGTTGAGAGAAACGTGAAGATTCTTGCGATGTCTGACCGGACGTATATACGCCCTTGAACTGCTGCTCCTGATTCCCTTTTTGTTAGTACTTTGAACCCGTGAAAATCCGAATCTTACATCTCCGTTGAGATCCCCAGTGACTCCGTAACCAACCTCGTCGGATGCTTCAAGGACCGCTTGGACAATTGGAGGAACGTAAGGAAATCTTTCCACCGAAAGTGGGCCACCTGTTCCGTGATGTTTTCTACCAACTCTTTCGATTTCACCGTTGTCTTCACCCTTCTTGAAGAAGGGCTCAACTTCCTCCCATGTCCAGCCAACGTTCCCTCGCTCAGCCCAGTTGTCGTAGTCCTCTGGCTTACCTCTTAAGTATATCATACCATTGTGCGCCGTGTTTCCTCCGAGGTTTCTTCCCGATGGCCACGCACAGGAACCGTTCGTTGAGAGACAGGCGTGACTTTCGTTCGTCGTCTTGAAGTTCCAGATATCGTTTGCTTCTGTAATTTGAATATGTGGATTCGATCGATCGTACCAATTGATTCATCCAGTTATTCACTGACAAGTCTCAGCTGGGGAACTTGCCTAAGAATTTTGTCGCGAAACCGGGAACTGCCGTTCCAACGGACTCGTCATCACCAGCCTCCAAAAGCAGGATCTTCCAGCTGGGAATCTCACTCAGACGTCCAGCCACTGCGGCACCTCCGGCACCACCTGAAACAAATGTAGATACGATTTGACTTCAGGGGATACGCAAATGTTCTGAAAATCAAAAGTCATTTTTACCAGATCGCAATTCTTCAAAAAGAAATCAGACAATCATTTGTAAGTGTATTTGGAATCGATTTTTAATCCTACGATATCTCGAGAATTGACCAATGGATTTTGATGATTTTGGGCTGAATCGACGCGGGCTTTTCTGACTCATTGTCAGAGTTTATCGGATTTTGGATTCGATCGGTTCCTTAATTTCCAAGTTATCAAAACAACAAAATTTCGAAGAAGAAGAGTTCCACTCGATGATATCTTGTTAATGGATTATCTGACGATCTTGTAACTTAATCAATATGGGATTTGCTTCGGATTGAATATGATGATATTTTGCTAATCTTGATGGTTGGCTGAACAATCTGCTTGTTTCTCAAAAATTTATCGATGCACAGCGAGTCTCTTTATGCTTTTTCAACCTTCAAATCAAACCAAACGACTTACCCCCGATGACCACGAAGTCGTACTGGTAGTCCGGTGTTTCGACTGACTCAACACGCTCGCATAATCCAGATATTTTCTCATTTTTTCGCAACAACGTGTTCAGAAGCGAAAGAAAGAGGATATACCCCGAAGCGCTACAAGCATCTGCAATGCTTTGCCCCACAAATTGGTCGCAGTTTACTGAAGGGTCGAAGTCGCACTTCATGCTTCCTGCAGTAAAGATGAAAAATTAACAGTGGAAGAATCGAACACTGTCCAAAATCAATTCAATTCTCTGGCAAAGTTCATTCCGGATCATCGTATATCCGGGGCGTTTCAAAAATCATTTAGAAATTTCACGATTTTAATCAGACGAAATAAAGCAATCCATTGATTATGGACTAATGTCGATTTTTCTTGTCTGCAAAGGAGTTATTCATAACGTATGAAAATCACACAGTTGACAAAAATTTTTATCATCACTTACCTCGATTCCTTTGTTACCGCTGGTATGAAAGTTTCGAAGGATACTGTTGCTGAGTGAATTATTCACGAACTCTTGAGATCAACATTCGATGTATCACAACTTGGGATGATTAGATTAGATTGGATATTGGACCGGATTACTTTCTTATTGTATGCCCATATTTACAGGCACGTGGAGGTCGAGTTGATCACATAACATGTCGATCAATCATATCTCATTGGTAGGTATATGAAAGATGAGTGATTGATAAAAAATTGAAGAATTAAGTTCAGGAAAAATTTACAGCTATGTATGTATTTGAAAAATTACTAATCAGAGCAAAATCAGCTTCGATAAATAAAATTCAATCAAGCACAATAATGCATTCACCTGCTACGTATTACCATATCGTGATTGTGTTGATCTTCATTTTCTTATCTTATTCTATTTCCATTCCATTAATCTCACAGACAATCTGCATTATCTATATACTAATCTATATTCGGTGATGGCCAAAGTCCATGGGTCGAGTTCCTAGTTCCAATCCTCCTTGATGAAATGTGCACAACGTTCTCCAATCATGATGGCAGGTGCTGCGGTGTTGGCGGAAGGTACCTGGAAACAAAAATGCGAGAATTCAATTGGCGCGATGAAATTTCTGCAGTTTAAAGTCTACAAAAGTCTTCGCATTATCTCAAAATGAAAAATTTCATTATACCGCGGTTGACACAACACTAACCTCAGGCATGATGGAGTTATCCGCAACACGGAGTCCGGCTATTCCGTAAACTCTAAGTCGAGGATCAACAACTGCCATGGGATCTGATGATGGTCCCATTTTGCATGTGCCAACCTGATGGTAAAGGGCCCAGTTTGCTTGCTGTGCAACACAAGACCAGTACTCGTCGCTGTCAAATTCATATTTGGAACAAGCTGGAAGGGGTGTATTACTCATGGTGAAATTATACCCCTTGACTTTGTCCAGCAAATCAATGGTCATTCTTATTCCTTGGACGATGCCTTTCCGGTCATCTGGCTCTCCAAGATAATTTGCCCAGATCATTGGCAACTCGAAGGGATCACTTGACTTCAGGGTAACTCGTCCTGGACACACAAAACGCACTGCGGTACTCTTCAATCCCTGAACAATTAGAATTCAAAAAATATTCCTATACACTATTCAGACGTAATTATGTACCTCTGCTCTTTGGATGAAGATAAGATGGCGTAACGTTAATGGTTCGGTTTCCGGTGCTCTGACGAGCGCCAACTTCACCCGGTGCACAGTTGGAGAGATAACCAGTGAAGTATGATTCGATATCTGGATAATCAGGGGTTGTTAATTCACTTGCAAATACACCCACGATCTGGACACTTCCAGTACCGGACAAAGGCCCGTTTTGAGAGGTCAGGTACTGTGCAGCAACGTCAACGTTGTCATCATAAGTGTCCGGTTGGTTGACTGTATATTCGAGAATGGCGCAGGGCTGGTCTTGCAGATTTTCTCCAATCCCAGGCACATCCTTGACCACTTTGATTCCCATCGATTCCAGATGGGCCTTGGGCCCGATTCCAGAAAGCAGCATCAGATGAGGCGATCCTACGACACCACCGGAAACTATCACCTCCCGAGTGGCATGGACTGTTCTTAGCTCGCCATCCTGAAAGAAAATTAGTAAAGAGTTCGTTAATCATCGACTTTTATGAACAAATTTTTATTATGGCTGCTAATGATCATGGGGATCAACATTCTCAGGATGAAAACTAGCGACTGGTTACTGGACAACTATTACCTTGAAGTACTCGACACCGACTGCTTTTTCATTCTCGATTATCAGCCTTGTGGCCTGGGAGTTCAGAGACACATGAAGATTCTTACGGTTTCTGATCGGCCACAAAAACGCTCTTGAACTGCTACGCCTTACGCCATTTTTGTTAGTTGCTTGAACTATCGAAACGCCAGTTATCCTATCTCCGTTCAGATCCTGGCTGACTCCGTAACCAACCTCGTCGGATGCTTCGAGGATCGCTTGTGCAATTGGAGGAACATATGGAAATCTTTCAACCGAAAGCGGGCCACCAGTCCCGTGATATTTTCTCCCAACTCTTTCGATCTCGCCATTGTCTTCACTCTTGATGAAGAATTTCTCCACTTCCTTCCATGACCACCCGTAGTTACCCTGGTCAGCCCATCTGTTGTAATCCGTAGGATTGCCCCTCAGGTATATCATACCGTTGTGCACTGTGTTTCCTCCGAGATTTTTTCCCGAAGGCCATGCACAGGAACCGTTCGTCGAAAGACAGGCGTGACTCTCGTTCGACGTTGTGTAGTTCCAGATGATATTCGTTTCTGTAATAATACTCGGGTTATTTGCCACTATTTCATCATTCTATGATGATCCTACCCTCTAAAGCGAGGGGGAAATAACTCGTTAAAATAACGTGTCCTTAGCTCGTGAAATATTAACAAATAACCCAGAGAATAACTGAAATAATGAGAAATCATCGAAGAAATAACTGAAATACTGAGAATTTACCCTGTAATAACGTTGCGAAAATCAATTTGAAGTAGAAAAATGACTTTGAAATAAATAAAATAATCTGAAATAGAAAAATTGATTAGAAATAACAAAAAAATGACGTTGAAATAAATGAAATAACGAGAAATAACGGAAATAATGAGAAATAATTAAGAGCATGAGTAATAACTGAAATAAGAAAAAAATAAAAATTAACTCAAATAATGAGAAATAAATGAAATAACGAGAAATAACCGAGGAAATAACTGAAATAACGAGAATTTATCGTGAAATAACGTTGCAAAAATCAATTCGAATTAGAAAAATTACTTTGAAAAAACAAAAAATAATAATAATAATAATCAGAAATAGCAAAATTGATTAGAAATAACAAAAAATAACGTTGAAATAAATGAAATAACGAGAAATAACGGAAATAATGACAAATAGCCAAGAGCATGAGAAATAACTGAAATGAGAAAAAAATTAAAATTAACTCAAATAATGAGAAATAAATGAAATAATGAGAAATAACCGAGGAAATAACTGAAATAACGAGAATTTATCGTGAAATAACGTTGCAAAAATCAATTCGAATTAGAAAAATTACTTTGAAAAAACAAAAAATAATAATAATAATAATCAGAAATAGAAAAATTGATTAGAAATAACAAAAAATAACGTTGAAATAAATGAAATAACGGGAAATAACGGAAATAATGACAAATAACCAAGAGCATGAGAAATAACTGAAATGAGAAAAAAATTAAAATTAACTCAAATAATGAGAAATAAATAAAATAACGAGAAATAACCGAGGAAATAACTGAAATAACGAGAATTTATCGTGAAATAACCGCCGAAAAATTAATTCGAAATATAAAAAAATTCCTTTAAAATAAGAAAAATAATATTGAAATAAATCAAATAACGTGAAATAAAAAAAAAAAGAAATTTGAAATAAATGTAATGATTGAAATTATTTCATCCAAAAATTAATGCGTCAGTCAAATCTTGAGTTATTTCCGAGGTTATTTCCCTCTCGCTCTAAAGTACACAATTACCTAAGAATCTAGTCGCAAAACCGGGAATTTCTGCACCCGCAGGCTCATCGGGACCAGCCTCAAGGAGCAGGACCTTCCAGTGGTGAACCTCGCTGAGTCTTCCTGCTACTACCGCACCCGAGGCACCACCTGGATAAAAAGAAAAGAAAAAAACAACACGAATTGGTTCCAGGACATATTTCAGGACATCTCTTATCTGTTTTAATCTACAATTGTCGATCATAGCGATCGACTTACCTCCAATTACTACGAAGTCATACTCGTCCTTTGGCGTTTCGATTGGCACCACACGCTCGCACAATCCTGATATTTTTTTATTGCTCCTAACCAACGTGTTCAGGATAGTCATGAAGGCCAAAAACGATGAGCCACTGCAAGCATCTGCTAGGCTTGGACCTAGCGAAGCCGCGTTGCAGCTTGTTTCAGTCAAGGTGCAATCGTTGGTCATAGCAATTGCTGAAGAGGTAAGGAATTGATAAAGATAATTCCCACTATCCTTTCGGTTTGAAAATCAAAATTGATGGGAATGACTGCTCGGGTTCTAATTTGTTTATTGCAAAACGACTTGCTTTATGCAATTATTACTGTTGGTGATGATAATTATGAACAAATTCAAGCAAAAATGAACTAATTCTTCGTCGATTTATAATGGAACCTTTGTTCAGGAAAAAAGTACCCCTTTTATTCAATTTTTCATGTGTGTTATGACGAATTAGGGTAAGGAGGATGAAAAAATTTATTACAAAGTTGACTAATTTTTCCCCAGGAATCAAATTATCACAATATGAAGAAAAATGAATACAGAAATTTCTCGATCGCCACTTTGCGATCGTGTGATTATTTGAAAAAAAATCGATAATTGTAAAATCCATCGACGATTATTCAAAAAATATGATTTTACACCCGGCTGGAAATCCTACGAGTCAAAAAAAAAAAATTACTGTTTTGGCTACTTCTGGGTCATTTTTGTCTAACAATAAAAAATGGTCCTCAGCTTCTAAAGTTAATAATTTTCGAACAATATGTTACCGAATTTTCAGTTCTGATCGCGAATGAAAAGAAGCTCGATTTTGACCATTGGAACAAAAATATTGACCGGAAATATTAACGTGATCGTCATTGAAGAGCCAGAACGATTTTGACCATCGGATTTTCCCCGTAAAATTGACAAAGGAACTAATTTTTTATCCTCCAGGAAGATCAGTTCAATGTGCCTAAAGTATAAATGTAGCTGAACACTCAGACGCTGCAGTCTACATTGAGTTGAAAAAATGACTTACAATTATTATACAGATGCTGAACAACGAGATCAATCGGAAAAAAACTTTGTTGCCTGATGAACAAGCTAGCGATAAGAAAGGGCCGAAGTAACTAATTGCAAATCGAACCGAACGTCTACCAACAGGCTCCATTGAATGTTCCCCTTTTATGTATTCATGCCAAATGCCATGTCAACTATATTTTAGTTTACGTATCAGTTTTTTTTTCCTCATCAATAACCACGCAAATACCACGTACATACATACATAGTCACGTGGTATTTACCTGGGAATTACACTGTTGAATGAACCGGAATTGTATGTAGCATGTACCTACCACGACAGCTTTTTTGAAACAAAAAACTTGATCCAATGAATGTTGGAAAAAAATGAATGAGAGCTGGGCGAAGTGTAACATCCCTGGAAAATTATCGTACTTTGTTTTTTCAATATTAACAAATTACGTATACATTGTGAAGGTACTAACCGCAAGGTAAGAGCACTTCATAAATACCCCCTAAAAAAATGGTACCCAAATTTTTGACATGAATGAGGAATAATTTTCCTCAACTTTCAACTTCATATTTTTATTGATGCCGTGCAGTGTTCTCAAAATTTGGCTTACCCTAGCGGAATTGTGGCCAAAAGATTTTTCTTTTATTTTTTCACCATTATCAGGTATCATCAGTCCTTAGACTATGTCCCATAAGCATATGCAAATATACACCGAAGTGTTGTAGTTCTCAATTTTTATAAACAAACATACCGCAATAGTAAACAAAAGGAGAATTAGAATAGCCTTGTATTAGTGTTATACTAGATCATGTTGTTGCGCAAGGTTAGTCTTCAGAAAATATCGATCAATAGTTACCATTCATTTTAAACGACCTATGCCACTATAGAAACATAGTGAGTTGTAGTTTCGTACGACTTAGACAAGTTGTTACACTTGAACAATCATGAAGATCTATTGGAAATGAAATAATTGGGTCATATATGATTAACGCTTCTAATGTACCGCGGTTTTTAGGTATTGGCTCTATTCTCATTCAGTTTCAAGTATATTTGATCACGTCATCAGTAGTGAGAATTATGAGGTAGATCAGCAAAGATATATAATGGTTGAAAACAGTGAAACACTTGCCAGGAATTATTCTACGAGAAAAAAAACAAAAAAAAAAAACTTCATAATGATTGCTAGTTTATTGAAAATTCTTGCTAGAATTGTTTTTACATCATACTGTACTATTCTAATCTTCATCAAATATGTTCAGATGTTTCGAGAGATTTTTTGTTTCCTAGAATTATATTTTCTGGTTCGATCAGATTCTTCATTTCTTTTTTGATATGGTTAATCTCGTATTGTTTTACCATTGAGGAAATTATTCGTGGCCTATTTTGAAGCCCGATCTCTACTGGGCTTAGATTTTCCTGCTCAAAATGCCGGATGAATGATTACAGTTGTATCCTGAATCCTATACCGTTTTTGCCGCTGGTCTGCATTTCGTTTCATAAGAAACTGTGTCTTGGAACAGTGTGAGATGAAACCATAGAATTTGCGATAGAACCGTATCAATTAATCTGCCATTTTTAGATAATCATTTTGTACGTGAAGTGAGGAGTCATCAAGCCTGAACCTGTACCCAATCTTCTTTGATCATGTGCGCACATCGCTCTCCAATCATCATAGCTGGTGCTGCAGTATTACTGCCTGGTACCTGTCAACACAATCACAACAATTTCACCTGTCGACTCTATTTCACAGTCTGAAATCCAAGACTCTGATATGTGGAACTCTAACGGATTTCATACAGTCGATGGAAAGACTCATCTGATCAGGATCCATTGGTAACGTAACACAGTACTGACCTGAGGCATGATGGAAATATCCGCAACACGGAGTCCCTCTATTCCGTGAACTCGTAGACGATGATCAACGACTGCCATGGGGTCAGATGATGGTCCCATCTTGCAAGTACCACCCTGGTGATACACGGGGTGGTTAGCCTGTCGTGCAATGCAAGCCCAGTACTGATCACTTTTGAACTGATGATTGGCACAGGCCTCGAGAGGTGCATCGGCAAGGGTGAGATTATAAGCCCGAAGTGCTTTCGTCTCGGTTAATGCAATGGTCATTTTAATGGCGTCAACCATACGGTCAACGTCCTTATCCACGGAAAGATAGTTGCACCAGATTTTTGGCATGTCCATGGGGTTCTTCGAACTCAGAGTGACTCTTCCTATGGAAAATTATTATCGATCTGAATATTGTGACTACAATCAGAATGCAAGACTGAGAAGACTCAGTGTGATCAGATTTACATACCTCTACTGTCCGGGTAAAGAAACGATGGCTGAAAGATGACCTCACGTGGTCTATTGCTTTGAGGAACTCCAGCTTCACCCGGGGCACAGCTCGGAAAGAAGCTGAAGGTGTACAACTCAACGTCTGGAGAGTCAGGTGTCGTCCAGTTGGTCGCCATCATACCCACCACTTGAATTGTTCCAGTTGCAGACATTGGGCCAGTTTGGTACGAGAAGTATTGCTCAGCAACTGCCCAATCGATCTCATAGTCGTTCGGTCCGTTCATAGTGAATTTCAGAATAGCGCAGGGATGGTCATGAAGATTCTCACCAACACCAGGCAAATCTTTTACCACATTGATGCCCATGGACTCCAGATGCTCCTTGGGCCCGATTCCGGAAAGGAGCAGGATATGAGGCGACTCGACGACGCTCGCGGAAAGTATTATTTCCTTGGTAACATAGACACACCGAGTCTCGCCATCCTATGAGGATTCATAAATGGTAATTTTATCATGGATGATTCAGGGTTGGTTTTGTTCAAATGATTCGTTTCTCGTGAGCATTACCTTCAAGTACTCGAGGCCGACGGCCTTTCCATTCTCGATAATCAGCTTGGTTACAGTAGAGTTTAGAGAAACGTGGAGATTCCTCCGGTTTCGAGCTGGCCAGAGATAAGCTGAGGCACTGGTCACTCTGACTCCCTTGTTGTTGGTGGCTTGAACGATCGAGAAACCGGTTCTTTGATCACCATTGAGATCTTCGCTGACCCCGTAACCCGCCTCTTCAGCTGCCTTAAGGAGAACATTCGCGAAGTCAGGCTGGTACGGGAATCGTTCGACGTTGACTGGACCTTCGGTTCCATGATGTTCAGTTCCAACTCTATCGATCTCACCGTTCTTTTCACTCATCAAGAAAAACGGCTTGACATCCGCCCAGGACCAACCGGGGTTTCCCATCTGAGCCCATTTGTCGTAGTCCGATGGATGGCCACGCGTGTATATCATTCCGTTGTGCGCCATGTTTCCTCCAACGTTCTCACCCGAAGGCCATGGACAGGAACCGTTCGTAGCAAGGCAGGCATGACTTTCGTTTGTCGTTTTGTAATCTCGAGCGATTTCCGTTGCTGTTATACATCGAGGATCAAGTCATTCTCAGAATTTCAGTGCATTCAAGTCATTTGACATTTACTCACTTAAGAACTTGGTTGCAAATCCAGGAACTTGTGCCGCGGCAGGCATTTCGGGACCGTTCACCAACACCATGACTTTCCAACCGTAAATCTCACTCAGCCTGGCAGCTATTACGGAACCAGCGGCACCGGCTGCAGCAGAAATACACAAGAGTTGACTTTGGAACACATACATCAAGTTACTAATGGCTAAAAGTCGTAAGCAACGATAGACGATTTTCTGGTCTCATTCGAGGGATACTCAGATGCTTCGACCACTAATTTTTATGAAACTTTGGGAAAACTGAATAAGAGACTCATTATTCCGGCAGAAATCAGATAAGAATTTGATGTTTAATATTCTTTACAAGTCAACAGTGATGCATTACCGAAACTTTTCACCTGACTTATTGAAAATTCGAAATCGGAAATGTCGGAGTCGAAGGCTGTATTGTACTTGCGTCAAAAATCCAAAATGTAACGTCATTGCAGAATTTCGCGCTGAATTCAACAACCGCAAGCTGGACTACGTGCCTGTATTTCTTGGTTTGTAAAAATATGTCAAAGCTAAAGGTTGGTTTTTCAAAAGAGTGAAGAAAATGTGTTTTACGAATGATTTCTTTTTTTTTTTTTCAACCACCTCAGTCTCAGAACTTTCAGTTTCTGGGTGTCGATCGATCAAACCCAAATTAAATTCGTAAAATATAAACTCTACTACCATCTGCAGCTGCCAGAACCGAATTTCGTTTCTTTGTGTTTATCTCGTAAATCGACTCACCACCAACTACTATGAAGTCGTAATGACTGTGGGGTTTTTCAACTGATACGAGCCGATCGCAGGACCTGCTTATCTTCTCGTTATTCCGCACCAACGTGTTCAGGAGGGACATAAAGACGAAGAACGTTGAACCTGGACAAGCGTCTGCCAAACTTGGTCCCAACGGACCCGCATTGCAGGTAAAAGGATAAGCGCAGTTGTTGCTCATCCTTGCACCGATGAATCTAGAAATCACAAAATTTAACCCGAGGCGCGATTACCCTGGTAATATTTACACAAATTCTCAGGAGGATTTGGACATTTCGCAATTTCTTTTTGATTTTTTTGTTTTTTTTGTTTTTTTTTTTTTTCATTTATTCGGACGAAATTTGTAGTCCTTTCCTAATTTTAGGCAAAAGAAAAAAAAAAAAAAGAAAAAATTGCCAATGTCCGGGATTTGTCACTAATGAAATTCCGGATTTTTAAACAGTCCTCAATTAATCAAAATCGTTACTTTTCTCGATAAAGCGATACGTTTAGACAAGAAATTACAATGTCTTTCAAAAAACTAGGAATAAGTTTGATGATTTTCTAAAGCAGCTATAGTGTGAACTAATAATACGAAACCTGGGTTAATTGGAAAACGACTAAACGTGGTGACCGCACTATCAAAGACTAATCCAAAGGCATTTTCGCATTGCGCTGGACAATCGTGTTGGAGATATCTGAAGCTTAATATATATTTATGAAATTTTTTTGCATTCTGAAAGTTAATCAGCCGGTTATCGTCAGGCCTTGTTGCATAATATTCACCAGTTGGCTTATACTTAAGAGTTCAGGGAACCAATCGAACCCCAAGGCCAGCCTCTTTCGAAATGATCCAATTCCATACGTAGTATATTATAATATACATGAACTACATCGCGTATTGTGATAGCCTAGCCGATTGTGATAGCCCTTGGTAAAAAAAAAGCTACGTGCACTGATAATACATAATGCTAATTAGACAAATGTATTTTATTATTTTTCTCATTTTAATCACTTAGGTTTATCAAAATTTGACGATTAACGTCGAGGAACCATTTCTACTGCCACGATTGTCAACGATTCTTCAATTTTTCACTGTTTCTCGCTGTTTTTCAATCCAAATTGAAGCTCTTTGTTTTAGTTTATTTTTATAGAAACTTCAGATGTGAATAGTTTTTTTATCACAAAAATTAATGATTTTTCTAGTTCTTTCTGAGTAAATTATAGATTTTCTTAGTCATTCACGAAAATTGAAAGTTATTCCGAGTTTATTATGAAAATCGTAGATTTGAGTAGTTTTCCATACAGAAAATCTACATCTTCTTGATTTTTTTTTATCGAAAATTGTGATTTTTCAGCGGAAATTTTAGTTTCTTGTAGCATACCACAAAGAAATCGTCATTATTACCAGTGAAACTTGTAAATATATAGTTAATAAAATTATTTTCTTTCTCATGGAAAACTAGAAGAAGTAAAAATTTCCATAGGGATTTTTAATGATTCGTAGGTTGGATTTTCACAAGCGTCGATAGAATTCAAGTATAAAGGAAGAAAATGATAGTTTTTGGAATTTCTCTCCCAACTTTAAGAAACGATCACGTGCGTCGGGAAAATTGCTCTCAAATGATTTTCAGACAAATTTTCTGCGATCAACAATGCAAATTATTCTTCTGACTTGTGTGATTTTCTAAAAGTTTAGTTCTTTTGGATTATTTTAAAAATCGTCAATCTCGCTGTAAAACCAGCTGATAGATATTTCGGATTGAAAAAGACATACCTAGTGATAAATTAAAATTTTTGAGAATCTGTGAAGCTAAAACCATTTGAGAACAGAGTTCCGGAAAAAACATCACTGCTTAGTCTTGACGATAATCCACAATCTGTCTAACCCGAAAGAGGACGAAATAGGTCAAATCTACAGACAAAACTGAAAATAGTCAAAGGATCGTGAATACCTGCAGAGAAAGATCCTGAATCCTGATCCTTCAATATCGAGAACTGATTCACAAACGCTGCAGATGATAAATGGTGCCTTTTTATGACGATCTGACTGACGAGCAGATACTGACCTAAAAAGACTAATGATGAGATATTGATCCCGTTGCATACAAGCCAGTTGGGCTGACGTTGAAGAATGAAATTTTTTGGAAATTTTCGTCGATCAAATGGGGGCTGCCTATAATTAAATATTTTCATATTTTGTGCAGTTTCAATGAGATTGCAATTGGACAAACCCGAGTTGCGATTTAAAAGTTATAAGTAGGCCGTGTAATTACTGGTTTTCAATATCATTCAGAACTTTGATCGTATCCACCGTTCCTCGTCTTGAAACAATACCAAATTTATTCAGCCTGTCGTGTAGCTGATTGGAAGGGATAAGGTAGATTACGACAGTACCGTGTTCAGGATTTAAAAATGATTGCCTAATTTTATTGGAGGAATTCACAATAGTCTAATTCTAAGGATTCTTCTATCTCCTCAGAGATTTCCACTCGTTTTACTTCTCCGTTAGAAATTAAATAATGCCTGGCATTTTCGCTGCAAAAGTACCATTCTACATGGGAAAATGATAAAAATGTATCATCTTCAGTGAAAATCGACATAAAATCAAGATTCCTTACAAAATATTTTTTACTTATTCAATTCGCCGCAAGCCAGGCACCAGTTTTGAGTTGAAGGAGGAGATCAGCCTCGTTCATATTCATTCATGTAAGTGTGGGACGTTAATCTTCTGCAAATATCAATAGACACTGTCCCTTTTGGAAGATCTGCAGCACCAAGGACCCACATATGAAAAAGCCATTCAGAAAAATATCGTTGAAATACTCTCGACCTAATTCAACAACATTTATATATTTGGTGAAGGTTTGAATGTGGTGACACCTGTTCAAAGATGAAGATCTCTTTGAAATAATTAGGGCATGCCGTGACGCCTTCAAATATACTGCAGCTTTTTCGATATACTGGCCCTTTTCATCCAGTTTTAGATATACATATTTTATGGCGCCGCGTCGATGATATGAGGTAGGGAGAATGACAAGAAATCTTGAGAAATATCGAAACTCTTGAGAAAGTGATGTGATTCAATGTAACTCGAATAATTTTTCTCATATCCGTTTAGTTTTTAGTTTATTAAAGCTCCAGGTAATTCTTGTTATTACATTATTGTTTTTTACTATTCTAATCGATTTTGATTTTGTTCGTATATTTTGTTCTTTTCAACTAATTAATTTCTGTTTAGTTTTATCCCATACTTTTCAAGTCATTTCTTAATGGTTTCTCTCGTATGCACGTACAGTAGACGTTGTCATAACTTAACTTCCCCCACCCCTTTTTCAGTTCACGTGACAAGGCGCATGCGCGTTGGCTTCTTGAAAAGTGCGCATGCGTGGAAACCAAGCTAACGACGAGTAACGTTATATGTCGCCCAGTCCCGTGGTTTTAAGTAGAGATAAACGGCAGAAAGGAGCAATTAAGCTGGAGGAATTTGTCACCATTGCGATAAGCGAAGAATTGGGAAGATCTTAGTCATTTGGGGTCAATTAACGACAACATGTTTTGCCTAGAATGTCAGATAGATTGATAAAGTTGAAGCCAAAACCCTGTACGATTGTTGCACCCGGTCCTGTACCTTGATTTATCAGAAACTGTAGCGTGAAATAATATTAGATGAAACCAAGCACAGACCAGACACAAAAACCATACAAAATTTGGGATAAAGCCGCGTATTCATTTGTCCGAAATTTTTAACAGGGACTTCTCTATATATAGTGGAAAGTTCCTTTCATTTCGCAGTCCTCAAGCCTGACCCTTTCCCCAATCTTCCTTGATCATGTGCGCACATCGCTCTCCAATCATCATAGCTGGTGCTGCAGTATTACTGCCTGGTATCTGTGGACAAAATCACAATCATTTCACCTGTCAACTCTATTTCACAATCTGAAATCCAAGATACAGTCGATGGAAAGACTCATCTAATCAGGATCATTATTAACGTAACACTGCAGTACTGACCTGAGGCATGATGGAAATATCCGCAACACGGAGTCCCTCTATTCCGTGAACTCGTAGACGATGATCAACGACTGCCATGGGGTCAGATGATGGTCCCATCTTGCAGGTACCACCCTGGTGATACAGGGGCCAATTAGCCTGACGTGCTACGCAAGCCCAGTACTGATCACTTTTGAACTGATGATTGGCACAGGCCTCAAGGGGTGCATCAGCAAGGGTGAGATTATAAGCGCGAAGTGCCTTCGTCTCGGTCAATGCAATTGTCATTTTAATAGCGTCAACCATACGGTCAACGTCTTCATCCACGGAAAGATAGTTGCACCAGATTTTTGGCTGGTCAGTGGGATTGTTCGACTTCAGACTAACTCTTCCTGTAAAAAAAAAGAAAATGGAAAGAGCATTTCCATCTTTCCTCATCCTCAATCCGTTTATTGATTACGATAAAAATGCAAGACTGAGCAGACTCACAAGGAGTCGACCAGACCTACGGATCATAGATTTGGCCGAAACTTTCAAACAAGTTCTGTGAGTCTGAAGGTCTCCGGTTCGTGTAGGGATTCTTTGAAAGCCAACGACATGAGCTCCGAAGGCTATTTCACTGTGGCGAAGCACCATTTACACGCTCGTCGGAAGCTTAAAAGCTGGTTGAACTGCCTCAAACTAGTATAATGATCATGAATTTGACAATAATAACCAGATTCTAGCCTAAGAAGACCCAATTCAATGGAGAAGAACAAAGTATTGCCACCTACGTCAAATATTAATCTGCCGCTAGGTATTACTATCAAGCGTGGCTCACCAAGAGAACGAAAGCCCATTCCGGAGAATTATACGTTACATGCTTCATATTTAGGTACAAGAAAACATTTCTCAAAGTTTGGGCCAGATCTGTGATCCGGAGGTCTGGTCGACTCCTTGTCAGTGTAATTAGATGTATACGTATGTATTTTTTAACTACATACCCCTACTCTTCGGGTAAAGAAACGATGGCAGAAAAACAACCTGGCGTCGTTCATTGCTTTGGCGAACTCTGGCTTCACCTGGCGCACAGTCTGGAGCGAAGCTGACGGTGAACATCTCGACGTCTGGACGGTTAGGCGTCGTCCAGTTGGTCGCCATCATACCCACCACTTGAATTGTTCCAGTTGCAGACATTGGGCCAGTTTGGTACGAGAGGTACTGCTCAGCGACTGCCCAATCGATGTCGTAGTCGTTCGGTCCGTTCATAGTGAATTTCAGAATAGCGCAGGGATGGTCATGAAGATTCTCACCAACACCAGGCAAATCTTTTACCACATTGATGCCCATCGACTCCAGGTGCTCCTTGGGCCCGATTCCGGAAAGGAGCAGGATATGAGGCGACTCGACGACGCTCGCGGAAAGTATTATTTCCTTGGTGACATAGACGCACCGAGTCTCGCCATCCTATGAGGATTCATAAATGGTAGGTTTATCATGAATAATTCAGGGTTGGTTTTGTTCAGATGATTCGTTTCTCGTGAGCATTACCTTCAAGTACTCGAGGCCAACGGCCTTTCCATTCTCGATAATCAGCTTGGTTACAGTAGAGTTTAGAGAAACGTGGAGATTCCTCCGGTTTCGAGCTGGCCAGAGATGAGCTGAGGCACTGGTAACTCTGACTCCCTTATTGTTAGTGGCTTGAATGATCGAGAACCCGGTTTTCTGATCACCATTGAGATCTTCGCTGACCCCGTAACCCGCCTCTTCAGCTGCCTTCAGGAGTACATTCGCGAAGTCAGGCTGGTACGGAAATCTTTCGACGTTGACTGGACCCTCGGTTCCATGATGTTCAGTTCCAACTCTATCGATCTCACCGTTCTTTTCACTCATCAAGAAAAATGGCTTGACATCTGACCACGACCAACCGGGGTTTCCCATCTGAGCCCAATTGTCGTAGTCTGATGGATGGCCACGTAAGTATATCATCCCATTGTGCGCCATGTTTCCTCCAACATTTCTACCCGAAGGCCATGGACAGGAACCATTCGTTGCAAGGCAGGCATGACTTTCATTCGTCGTTTTGTAATCTCGAGCAATTTCGGTTGCTGTTATACATTGAGGATCGAGTCACTTTCCGAATTTCTGTATATTCCGCACATTTCAAATATTCACTTACCTAAGAACTTTGTTGCAAATCCGGGAACTTGTGCAGCGGCAGGTATTTCGTCACCGTCAACCAACACTATGACTTTCCAACCGTAAATCTCACTCAGCCTGGCAGCTATTACAGAACCCGCGGCGCCAGCTGATGCAAAAAAAAACACAAGTGTTAATGGCTGGAGGTCGTAAGCTGCAACGATAGACGATTTTCTGGTCTCATTCAAGAGCTACTCAGATGCTTCGACCACTAATTTTTATGAAAATTTGGGAAAACTGATAAGGGACTCAAGTTTGCTTTTGGAAAAGAGTGAAAAAAATGTGTTTTGGGAATGATTTCTTTTTTTTTTTTTTTTTTAAACCACCTGAGTCTCAGGACTTTTAGTTTCGGGGTGTCTATCATGGATCAAACACAAATTAAATTCGAAAAATATAAATTCCACAACCATATTCTGCTGCCAGAACTGAATTTCATTTCTTCGTGCTTATCACTTAAATCGACTTACCCCCAACTACTATGAAGTCATAATGACTATGGAGTTCTTCGACTGATACGAGCCGATCGCATGACTTGCTTATCTTCTCGTTATTTCGCAGTAACGTGTTCAATAGGGACATGAAAACGAAGAACGTCGAACCTGGGCAAGCATCTACCAGATTTGGTCCCAATGGCCCCGCATTGCAGGTAAAAGAATTATAGGCACAATCGTAGCTCATCCTTACGCCGAAGAATCTAGAAATTAAAAATAATGACCCAGGTGTGATTATCCTGGTGAGAATTCCAAAAATTCTCACGAGGATTTAAACATTTCACAATTGTTTTTGAAATTTCTTTTTTCTTCGGACGAAAAATGGTAGTTCTTTTCTAGTTTTAGGTAAATAAAAAATAAAATAAAAATTGCGGATACCCGGGGTTTATCACTAATCAAATTCTGGATTTTAGTGCATTGCATCAATTAATCAAAATCGTTACTTTTCTCGAAATAAAGCGATACGTTTAGACAAGAAATTACAATGTCTTCCAAAAAACTAGGAAAAATTCGATGATTTTATAAAGAAGCTATTGCAAAGTAATAATACGAGACCTGCAGCGTTGATTGAAAAACGACTGATCGTAGCCACCGCACTATAAAAGACTAATTCAAAGACATTTTTGCATTGGGCTTGACAATCGTGTCGAGGATATCTGCGACTCATTATTAATTACATTTATTTACATTCTTGAAGTTGATTGGCCGGTTATCTCTTACTTCGATATATATACATATATTCCCCAGTCGGCTACTGCCGAGTTCAGAGAACTGATCAAACCCCAAGGCTAGCCTCTCTATAAGAAACAATCTAGTTCCCTACGTATGGGAATTAGCTAAAACACGTATTATGAAAGCCTGAGGGTACATGGCACTTGGCAAAAAAAAAAAAAAACAACGTCTATATTACTAATAATAATACTGAGACGAATATATATTTGAATAAATTGATTTTTGTGGATTTTCAGAATTCACGTCGGGGAAAAGTTAATTGTTTTTTGTTTTAATTCAGAAATATAGATTTTTCTTAATTTTTTCTTTCTCAGTTTTCCACAGAAATTGCAGATTTGCTGAGTTTATCATTTCAGAATAATTTTAGATTTTTCTAGTTCTTCCTTAACAAAAAAAAAGAAAGAATTTAAATTCTTTTAACTATTATTGTGGTTTGGGTATAATAAATGAAAATCCAATATATCAGGAAGCAATTTTATTTGTGGTCTGCTCTCTCTGAGAGCTGTCGCAGAACTAACTTAAGCGTAACAGTGATTAACCAAGAAGACTTATTCTATGTGTTCATCCCTTGTTTACGTATACATTACTTCTGTAATGTAATGTATATATATAAAGGAAGACACGTATCTCCAAAACTAAATACATTCTTATATAATTCTTATTATTGTTTTTGCTCATATATTCCAACAACTATTTACAAAAAGTCGTGGGTATGATTATAATATATATGTATATGTATAGTTTTACTCAGAAAAAATTCCTATTCTCTGTATATTTCTTTCATTCGAGATTTTTGGTTTTTCAGAATTTTTCCAAATCCTCAGAAAAGATTTCTACTCGTTGTATTTTTTTATTAGAAATTATTGAATGTTCCTGGCATTTCAGACACTGACCTGAACAGACTAATGATGCGATATTGATCCCGATGCATACAATTAGCCCGTTGAGCTGGCGTTGGAGAATGAAATGTTTTTGAAATTTTCGTGGATCCAATTAAGCTGCCGATATAATTTAATATTTGCATATTTTTTCCAGTTTTAATGAGATTGCAATTGAACAAACACGATTTGCGATTTGAAATTTATAAGTAGGACGTGTAATCACTGGTTTCCAATGTCATGCAGAATTTAATAAATCGTATCCACCGTTCCTCGTCTTGAAACAATACCAAATGTATTTAGTCTGTTGTCTAGCTGATTAGAAAAAATAGAGTAGATTACGACGGTATGTTGTTGAAGATTTGAAAATGATTTTCTTCTATTGGAAGAATTCGCAATAGTCTAATTCTATAGTCAATGATTGATAACCATCACTTATTATCATCGTATCTTGAAACACTTTGAGTTCTCATAATAGATTGTGTTCAGAATTAGAATAGATCTTGTCTGTTTGAATATTCGTGAAAAATAGAACCTGCGAAAAGCAGTTGAGTGATGAATTCTCTAGTGCATGCGTCGTTCCGTCTGCGATATTTATATGACTTTGGTGAATTTTCGAATAAGATCACACTTGGTTAAACAATATGCGATTACAGGAAAAAAATTGGGACGTGCAGTAAATAATGGTACCTGATACTTTACTGAATTTTTAATACATTCACCGATTAAGTACTCCACCTTAAGCTTCCACTGGAAAATGTTAAGATGACTTGAGATAGTCACAAACACTATTCCAATTCCACGTAGACAACATATGCCCATAGTATTCTGGATTCAGGATTTAAGTGCAGAGATAAGTAAATATGTGAAAAGTTCGCATAATTGTGAGATCAGTCGATGTATCAACTTTGAATCTCATCGTTTATTGTACATTGTATCAGAGCTAAATTTCTATTCCCTAAAATTAGCGAGTCCCGTGGCCTGAAGTCATGTTCCAATCTTCCTTGATAAAATGTGCTGCCCGTTCTCCAATCATCATCGCCGGTGCTGCAGTGTTCCCCGAAATTGGCTGTGAAGAACAAGCAAAAATTTCCAATGGCCCTACGATATGTCTCTGACACTTTCAAATTTTGTACAAAGAACAATTTCATGAATCATCAACATGAAACTAACCTGAGGCATGATGGAATTATCGACAACACGAAGTCCCTCTATTCCGTGAACTCGTAGCCGAGGATCTACTACTGCCATGGGATCAGATGATGGCCCCATCCCGCAGGTACCACCCTGGTGACATAGGTGGAAATTCTCTTGCCGTGCAACACAAGCCCAATACTGATCACTGTTGAACTCAAAACTAGCGCAGGCTTCGAGGGGTACGTCCGTCAAGGTGAAATTGTAGTCACGGAGGGCCTTGGTGTCGAATAAAGCCAGAGAGATTCTTATGCCTTCAACCATACGATCGACATCGTCGGGGTGACTCAGATAGTTGGACTGAATCACTGGATATTCGAAAGGGTCTTTTGACGCCAGGGTGATTCTACCTGGAACAAAAAAAGCGAGTACTTGCCCTGTTCCGTGACCCTCGATCCCTGGATGACCTGCGCAGGAAATCTGCGCAGTTCTGCAATTCAGAAACACATACCTCTGCTTTTGGGGTGAACATACGATGGCAGTATTTGGACTGAGCGTCGCCCAGTGCTTTGAAGAGCGTCGACTCCGCCTGGTGCACAATTCGAGACATAGGCTTTGAAGTATATCTCAAGATCTGGATAGTCAGAGATCGTCGCATTCGACGGTAACAGACCCACAGCCTGAATCGTTCCAATTCCAGACAGAGGGCCAGTTTGGTACGTGAGGTACTCTGTAGCTACGTCCCAGTTGTTGTCGTAGGTGTCTGGCTCATTTATAGTGGAAAGGATGCTAGCACAAGGATGATCATGAAGATTCTCACCAACTCCGGGTAAATCCTTCGTCACTTCGATGTCCATTGACTCCAGATGCTCCTTGGGTCCGATTCCTGATAGCAGCAGGATGTGAGGCGACTCCACTGCGCCACCGGACACTATGACTTCCTTGGTAACGTAGACTCTTCTCATCTCGCCATTCTAATAGCAAATGGTTTGGTGATCATCGACGAGTATATGGAAAATTTCGTACAAATGATGTTAAAGTGGTCTCGAAAAACTAGTTTCAAGATCGGGTTTCATGATTCGCTTTCTGGCTACGTTACCTTCGACGGGCTATATTCACTTGGGAAGTCCTATGTACACTGGTCTCGGAAGTCTTTGAAAGTCTTTGGAAGTCTTTGGAAGTCTTTGGAAGTCTTTGGAAGTCTTTGAAAGTCTTTGGAAGTCTTTGGAAGTCTTTGGAAGTCTTCGAAAGTCTTTGGAAGTCTTTGGAAGTCTTTGGAAGTCTTTGGAAGTCTTCGGTTAGAATTCCGAGAATTCCTTATATTACGCAACTGGAAGTCTTTGGAATCCTTTGCAAGTCTTTGGAAGTCTTCGGTTAGAATTCCGAGAATTTCTTATATTACGCAACTGGAAGTCTTTGGAAGTCTTCGGAAGTCTTTGGAAGTCTTTGGAAGTCTTCGGTTGAAATTCCGATAATTCCTTATATTACGCAACTGGTATTATTCGGAAGTCTTCGGAAGTCTTTGGAAGTCTTTCGAAGTCTTTGGAAGTCTTTGGAAGTCTTTGGAAGTCGGAATTAGTCACCTGTACACCCAAAATCGAAGTGAATAGCCCGTCGGTTACCTTAAAGTACTCGACTCCGACTGCCTTCCGGTTCTCGATTATCAGCTTCGTGGCGTGGGATTGTAAAGAAATGTGGAGATTCGTGCGGTTCCTGATCGGCCACAGGTACGACCTGGCACTGCTGCGTCTTACCCCGTGTTTGTTCATGGCCTGAATTATCGAATACCCAGATTTTGTATCTCCGTTGAGATCGTCGCTGACGCCGTAGCCCAGCTCTTCGGATGCATTGAGGAGTGCGTGGCCAAGGGGAGGAACGTATGGAAATCTTTCAACTGAAAGTGGTCCACCTGTCCCGTGGTGTTTTTTACCAACTCTTTCGATTTCGCCGTTGTCTTCAGCTTTCTTGAAGAAGGGCTCAACTTCCTCCCATCTCCAGCCATTGTTCCCTTGGTCAGCCCAGTTGTTGTAGTCCGTAGGGTTGCCTCTCACGTATATCATACCGTTGTGCACCGTGTTTCCTCCAAGGTTCTTTCCCGAACGCCATGCGCAGGAACCATTCGTCGACAAACAAGCGTGACTCTCGTTCGATGTCGTGTAGTTCCAAATGATCCTCGAATCTGCAATTATAAAAGGGCTCCACTCATTTTTGGAATCTTCTATCAGCTCCCAGTCTTCAGCACTATCACTTACTCAGGAATTGGAGGGTAAAACCAGGAATCTCAGCACCCACTGGCTCATCTGGGCCAGCTTCTAAAAGTAAAACTTTCCAGTCGTGAATCTCACTCAGTCTTGCAGCTACTGCGGAACCTGCGGCACCGCCTGGAGCAAAAAGACACAAGCGCTTGCGTCAAAAATCCAAAATGTAACGTCATTGCAGAATTACGCGCTGAATTCAACGACCGCAAGCTGCACTACGTGCCTGTATTTCTTGGTTTGTAAAAAGATGTCAAAGCTGAAGGTTTGTTTTGGAAAACAGTGAAGAAAATGTGTTCTGGGTATGATTTCTTCTTTTTTCAACCACCTGAGTCTCAGGACTTTTAATTTCGAGGTGTCGATGGATCAAACCCAAATCAAATTTGGAAAATGTAAACTCTACGAGCATTTGCCACCAGAATCGAATTTTTTTTCTTCGCGTTCATCTCGTAAATCGACTCACCCCCAACTACTACGAAGTCGTACTCTGTCTCGGGGCTTTCGATTGATACGACCCGATCGCATGGTCTGCTTATCTTCTCGTTGTTCAGCACCAACGTGTTCAGGAGGGCCATGAAAACCAAGGACGTTGAACCTGGACAAGCGTCTGCCAAACTTGGTCCCAGCTGAACCCCATTGCAGGTTAAAGAATTGGCGCAGCTGTAACTCATCCTTCCGCCGAAAAAACCATAAAATTCCAAAGAATGCTCCCTGGTGTGATTATCCTGGTAAGATTTCCACAAACTCTCAGGAGGATTTGGACATTTCACAATTATTTATTGTATTTTCGTTTGTTTTTTTTTTTGGACAAAAATGATAAGTTTTTTCTAGTGTCAGGTGAAAAAAAATTCCAAATGTCCGAGTTTTGTCACTATAATCAAAATCCTAGATTCTTCGACAGTGCCTATTTGATCGAAATTGTTACTTTTCTCGATAAAACGATACGTTTAGACAAGAAAATTACAATATCTTTTAGAAAACAAGAAATAGTCTATTATAGTTTGAAAAAAAAAAAAAAACAGGCTTGTGCGAAGTAATAATACAAGACCTGCTTCAATTACAAAACGACTGATGTTGACCACCGCACTGTGAATGACTAATCCAAAGACAATTCCATAGATCAAACCAGCTTTTCGGAGATATCTGCGTTTCGCTATCAATCACATGTTCAGGGAACTGATCGAACCCGAGGCCATGACTATTTCGAAACGATCTAATTTCTTACGAATGGACATGAGCTAAAACGCGTAATGTGATAGCCTCTGGAGGCGATAGCCCTTAGCAAAAAATTCTATGTGTATTTACGATAATTTGATAATGAAACAAATCCATAATTCTAATTATTCAGATTTATCGAATTTTGACAATTGACGTCTGCTGGGAACATTCCTACTGCCACGATTGTCAACGATTCCTGAATTCTTCGCGGTTTTTCGTTGTTCCGCGTTAAAAAAATCAAGGTTTTTTTCATGTAGTTTTTCGTAGAAATTGCAGTTTTCGATTTTTTTTTTTTTTTCATGACAAGAATCGTAGATTCCTTTGTTTTTTTTATTACTTTTTTTTCGAAGAAAATTGTAGATTTTCTTAATCATTAACGAAAAATCGTAGTTTTTCAGAGATCTCAAAAACAGAAAAACTAGGTTTTTCTTTTTATTGTTTCATCGAAAATTGTAGTTCCTCGTAGCATACCACAAAAAAATTTTAATTATTATCGATGAAACTAGTTAATTATATTGAAAATTCTCATGGAAAATTACAGAAAGTAAAAATTAACGTGAGAATCCATATAATAATTCGTAGATTTGTTTTTTTTCTTCACAAGCTCAGAATTTCAAACCGAATCCAACAAGCTCACGGCAATCTTGGTAGCTTTTACTTATAGGTCGCTTGGGAGATAATAATAAAGTTGAAAGTTCGTCTCGGAAGAGTGGAGAATATTGATTAAAATAGTTTGAGGAATGCCATTTCCGTAATTTTCGCGATTTGAAAAATATACAAAATTTCGACATCGCAGAATTTCATGCCAAATCATCGTAGCTTGATTGGTTCGTTCGCTGATTATAGTTGAACATTTGTGGATCTTGAAACACTTGCAACGAGGTCGCGGTTCCATAAATTCATCATATCTATAATCAGAAATAAGTGAGACGGAATTAATAATAATTTCCATTATCAAATAGAACACTTGCTAATTTTAACCCAGTAAAACGTTACGAATATGCCTTATGCAGTAGAGAAATGAAAAAATGACCGGAAATTTTCAAAATCATTGCGTATCGCATTTACACTACGAATATAGGAATGAAGTGGAATTCAAAAATAGGGTTTTGAGCGTGCAGAGGTTTGAGTATATTTTGAGCGTTGATTACGTTTATGGGCTTCGGATCCACAAAGTGAAATTCTCTCGAAATTATTGGAATGGATGTGTATGGAAAAATAACAAAGTTTAATATTCCACGTTATTTTACTTTAAACTGCAGGTAAATGGTAAAAGAAAAAAGAAATTATTCCGCTCTCACACTAGAAAAAAACTTTCGGAAACTTCGGAAACTCATGCTAGCTGTGATTGGTTGTCCGGAATGTGCAGTATAATTTAAAGAAAATTCTAGAAACGTTTGAAATTTTTCCAGAAAAATGTATAATGTTTGAAAAATTAATGAAGTGTAATTGATTCGAAAATACGTTTCAATTACTTTTGGGAATTGTAATCGATCCGAAAGAATTCGCTTCAATTACATTAGTAATTTATAATTGATTCGAAAAAAGGCTTAAATTGCATTTGTAATTTGCCACTGATTTGAAAAATGGTGTATAAATTACATTTGTAATTCGTAATCGATTCGACGCTTTCAATTACAAATGTTTTTTTTTTTTTTTTTCGTAAAAAAAATTGTAATTTGTGATTTGTAATGAATTAAAATTCGACCAACACTGGATATAATCTATAGCTAAAGTGCTACGTATCAAACGATTGAATATTTCCATAAAATATCGACATTCGACCTAGGCTGGTTGTTGAATATTTCGCCGAGTTTCCAACGAGATTGCAGCTGTACAAATATACGATTTGAATAAAATAAATGAGGCGTAATTGATTGCGTTGACCGAAGATACATTACATATCTTACATATTTTTAGTCAACGTAGTTAGTTTCGATTTATCGCAACGTTTATACGAAGTATAACTAAATATTGTGAAAAAGAAAGAATATAAGAAAAACGACGGAATCGCAAAACAACGCCAGGTAAAATACAGCTCTACTTTTTCGAGAAATACATATGAAGAAAGTTCAAATTTCCCGCTTTTGTAAAATACCGCAATCTTCCAATACCGAAAATACTCTGTCGATACTCGCCCCGAACTTCTTCTTCACTTTCGCGTTTTTTGTGTCACTCTCTGCCTGAGCGACTGGAACTTCTTACCATCCGAACAGCACATTAACCTGTCGATAATCCTACCAACGGGTGATTAAAAATCTCTTTTACCGGCCGATCAATTTTGTATTCGATCGAGAGCCAAAAAAAAAGCGGTAAATCAGCATAAAATTTGAAATCAAAGCATTAAAAATAAAAAATAAACGAATAAATCGTTGGTGTAATTATTCCAAAGCAGAAAAATAACGATAAACGCCGTAATTTGACCAGAAAGAATAACAGTGCATTTTCTTCCATATATACATATATTAGTTGTTTTATTTTTATTTTTTTTTGCTTTAATGTAAAAGACCGAAATTCACGCCGTATCATAATACTACAGCGGTAACAATCTTTTCAGACGATAATCGTGCAATTTTTAAGCCAACGGACAGGTTGGTTAAGGTAAATAAATAATATTGCAATATTCAATAAATAATGGTTTTCATTTCATCATTTAATTTGTTATTCTTCTTTTTTCATCCGTTTTTTTTTTTTTTTTCTTCTTTTTCTTCTTTTGTTTTTCAAGATACAAAAAGTGATTTATAATCATAATCGAATAATGAGAGATGGTCACAGGCGTTCTGCTTTCTGTATTATATGTTAATTACTTATGTATACATGTAAGATCCTAGGCGCTTACAATCAAAGAGACATTTATGAAAGCGATGAAGAAAAATTTCTCACAGCAACAACAGCAACAGCAACAGCAGAAACGCCCATTTTTTTTTTTTTTTTTTTCTTTTATCCTTATTTATACATATATCGCAAAATATAACCGACAGTTGTTGATGTAATAAATATTTTGCTTAGTGTCGCAAAACCCCTTCAGCCACGCGAACTTCCCCGTGATATAATATATTTGACGATATCGCTAAACGGCTTCGTTGTTTGTTTTTTTTACTCGATCAATTTTTTTGCCTTGAAAAAACGTCTCAGGTACAATACCTGCCAGGTAGCCAAACCCAGCAAACAACACATAGAAAATACACTGAAGTACAATACTCTGCTGTTCGTTGACTCTGTAATAATTTTAAAAAAATCAGTACAAATAAATGTCGGGGATAAATAATTGAAATTTTTTTACAAACTCAATCCGTATTCTCAGTTTTACTATCAATGGATAGGGTTTTTGATTGGGAATATTGATTGATTTTTAATTTTAAAAAATACGTACCGTTTGTGTCCCTCATCGCTTCTTCATTTTTTCTCATTCTTGAAAAATCCTGGACAATTGCTTCCGATAAATCTTCCAAACGTTTCAATTCAACTTCCATCGGTTTCAACTTAGCCGCTTCTCCAATCTATGGATAGAGAAATGGTTTTTTTTTTGTTATTTTTATAGTTAAATTTAGTAGATAGACTAACTGTTCTTTAACTTTTTGATTTTTTTTTGGAATTCTACTTCAAGATCAATTATCATTGTTTTTATCGATTCTTTGGCTATCTACTTTCATCATATCATCAAAATTTGAACTAATGGTTATTAATCGAAATAAAATAATCAATTTTTTAATCTCGTTTGTGATCTAGCAATAAAATGAAAACGAAATCTTGATCGTTATGATCACAGAGCTTAAAGTTTTGTCTCTTAATAATATTCGGCTGTTTGTCTCTCGTCTTTAATACTTAGACTTACTCCTTCGTAGTTCTTGGCTTCCGTACCACGTTTTATGGTCAATGAAACTTCTTGCTTGACTCCTCTCATATCTGAAACGACAAAGTAACAAAAAGGAATAATTAAACCTGTTTTATTTCTGCCTCGATCAACTTGCAAAGTTAACGAATCTCTCAACGTTTTGTTAAATCATTCGTTTTTGTCAGGAAAAACTTACGTGGCGGAACATGCGACGTAAAGCATATTTGGAAAGTGTCGTAGGTTTCGGTTACAAAAGAAAACTTCGCCTTGGTTATGTCTTCCTTCTGGGACAGAATGTGGCCTTTGGAGTCGCGGACCTAGTCAATAAAAACACCGAAATCGAGGTTAGATTAGGTTAGGTTAGGTTGAAGCTTTTCTATCATCGTCTAGGTTAGGACGGAGGTTAGGTTAGAACATATTGACCATTGAATCTTTGACTTGTAGGTCAAAGCGAGCAGTCGCAGACCTAACCTACAATGTGGAATGCGATTTGAATTTTCGAACGAATGTGTTTTGATATTTAGATCGCGAATATTGAATACTTGCCACGTAGTTGACCGTCTGACCCGTCGCTTCGGAAACTTCGCATTCACCAGCGACGAGAACGTTGGCTTGAACTTCTTCTCGTAAACATTTTTCAGCGTTTGGCTCCAGGTGCCACATAATACCGCCGACGTCCGCGATCCCGAAAACCGATATACACGCAACGGCGATAATCGTTATACTCGCCATTGTTCGAGTATTATTCGACTCTTCTTGTTTAAGTATTTTTTACCGTATTTTTCGATGTAGATTACTTAGTTATTTACTTATTATATTTATTTATTTATTCTCCTTCTGGTATCATTCCTTAACCCTCGACGTTTCTTAACATCGCGATGAGTTGGCGGCGGCCATTACTACTACGTTGATCGCTGTGTTATTTTTTTTTCTAACCTGATTTCTTTTTTGACGTATCGTATTCTGTCACACGTCACTTCCGATCTACAGCTCGAAGAACGGACGTGTTTTGTTCATGTGGAATTTAGCGAACCGATTCCGGTCGGTGTTTTTGGAACACCCAAATGCAACATGGCCGATCTTATGACGACAAAGCGAAACGCCACACGGACAGACTAAACTCAAATACAAAAAAAAAACACGATTTTTACGCTGGGATTTCCGTAATTCATCGTCGGTTTACCATTCCTTACAGTCCGTTCGATCAGTCTCGTTTTTATGCAGTAAATGAAAACCAAACTCGGCTGAGAATGATGCAAAATGGCGGCCGGGACAGATTGCCGCTTTTTTCTCGGGCGACGACGACGCATAGTCGTCAGCGTTCAAACTGCCGCTGGCACTGAGATCAGTGGCCGCTGGAAACGAGCGTCAACCCCATCATTGGCCGTTCAATATCCAACTTTAGGTAAATGGAATTGTCCAATAGGTCCGTTTTCTTCTGACACTCCTTTTTAGCGTCGGTTGGACGCTAACGGTAATCCAGTTATGCGATTGGTCAGATCGAACCAAACCCAGCACACCGAAGCGACAAATGACAAGGGAAGTTCGTATCGCGGAGGCGACGAATGTCGTAGGATACGATGCAAGATGGCGGCGGGAATTTGTATTGGGAGCGTGCAAGGCATTAAAGTGGGGGGGGGGGGTAGCGCTGACTGTCCACTTTAACACGTAACCTTATGGGATCTTCCGGATTTTTCGCCGACGGCCGCCGCTTTAACTAGTTTTACTCCATAAGATTGAACATGGAAAATCCGGATTTTTGGGGGCAGCACCGAACTTGCACGGTTCCAATTTGAATAAAATAGCGTTCGAAAACCGTCGAATAGCCTCAAATACAAGTCGATACCGGTCTTTCTCTATAATTCCACCGAATTGAAATGGCTCAAACAAGCCTCGAAGATTATTTAAACGGTCAGTTTAAAAAACTGGAAGAATTATCCATGGCGACAACGTTAATACAAAGTGAGTATCAACAATATTTCATCAACTTATCACGATTGTAAATATACCTACATCGGGCTGTCGTTTCAGACAAAGCGAACCCACTAGTAGCAAGTGGACTAAAAGCAGCGCAATCAGAAGTTTCGTCGATAAAAAACAGCCTGAGCTCAGCGAGAGATGATCTGGAGAAAATGCGTAACCAGAACGAATCTATAAAGGTAAAATTGGCATAATATGGCACTGTGAAATTTGCGATAAACGGACCTGTTTTCGTCCCTTGATTGATTGCAGAGCCTTCTAAGTCATTTGGACAAACTGAAGGAGGAGATTCGGCACATGGAGTCAAACGTGCCCCCCAAACTCCTACACGATTACGCTAACATGCAGTTAAACGAGGACAAAAATATCGGAAACAAATTATCAACTAAGGAAGAAGAGACGCCGAGTTACCGCAGCGCCGACAGTCAATTGTCGGACGACGTGTTCCAAGAGGATAATGAAAAAATGGTGAAAAACTGCAAGAAGATATTGTTCAATGATCCTCAGGAAGTTTTTCCTGTAATCAGACTCATCGACGACGAGGAATTCAAACTAATACCGAAGTATATGATAGGCAGACAAAGCCTCGAGACCGTTAATCAATTCTTAGCCACTATTAACGAGATTCTCAAAGCCAAATATTCTCTTCTTGCTCTCGGGAAAAATGGCGCTAAGAAAAAAGGCGAATTCGATTTGTATATGAGCTATAAGAAACAGGAATGCGCTGACGGCAAAGAAAAAGGTAGCTCGATTCACTCGCACAGAGGAATCTGTTATGTTAAGCAATTTTTTTTTACTCTGTACTGTAATTGGAGAGTTCTAAAAAAACTGATTTTCTACAAAATATCTTTAAACAAGAACTTGAAATTACATTAGTTGAGAATATAGTGATTGTATTATCACCTAGAAGAATAATTGTACTCCAGTTTTAGTTTCTTCAAATTATAGAATGTAAAAAGAGTCCGGAGAAACTGAATTTTATAAACCGAAGAAAAATCTCACTTGCTGAATCCCTTAAAAGAGTCAAAAAACGGGAATAATTTTTTTTACAGTAGTTTTTCTCTCCCAGAAGTAGCCAAATATTCAAATTTTCATTTCCAAAGGTTTAAAAATCATCTGAAAACTCTTCAGAATTCAATACTTGTACTAGAGAAATTTATTCTACATGATAAAAGCTCAAGATATGCTAAATCTGATGAAGAATCGTTGATGATTTCAGGTAAAGTCTACTTCTTTACTGCAGAGGATTACAACAGACACACTAAAACAAAACTGGACAAAACAAAACTGAATCTTCTGACTGTTTTAAGACATTGCAAAAGACTCCGAGAAGTTAGATCATCGAAAGCGATTCAATACACACCAATATTATCCTAGAGATTAATGATAAACTATATGTATAATATCTTTTCCTTAGTTTTTTGTTAAATTCTTTGTTAAAATTTCATATATTTTTGATTAAAAAAAATTGTAAACATAAACGTTAGATTTGTAACCAGCGATGAAAATTTACTCTATTTCAATCTATTTCGATTTTTTTATTATATTTTTTTTCTTCTATCTCATCCTGCCATGAGTTGAAAATTATAATTAACTAACAAGAGCGACCCAGACGGAAATAATATGAAGATATTCGAATTGTGTGAGAAAAAAAAAAAAAGACGGTGCGACTAATACATTGTTGCGAAGCGTTGCCTTGACTCCTTGTTTATAAAACAAAATAAATATCGCATCGTCTCAATAACTTCTAAGCTGATCTTGGGGAGCAGCTGCTGATATTCCTTTTCACATTCAATTATACATAAATTCGTTGATATTATAGTTTGCCATGAAAGTTTGTCTTTGAGAGTTTTTTCGACTACTCCGTTACTTTTCCAAGGACAAGGTAATCTGCTCTTACTAAAATATATTATATACACAATCTTTAAGTTTTCCTTTTTTTTTTTTCTTCCTACTTATCAATAAGAACTCATAGAATTTTCTTCTTATTCAATTTTGAAAAAGATATTTCTACTTTTCTTGGTAAATTTTATCATCGTTTATTAATTATATATTTATTCTAATATTCCAGATGTTCAAAACCGAATCTCTTAGCACTTTGAGCAACGACGATGACCAGATTGACGATCTGGATGGATCGATTATTTGGTCTCAAGAAGATCCTCTCTCTTCTAACGAGATTATGGACATCGATCAATACCCTACGTCCTCTGCAGGAGACTCGGCTGATCTATTATGCAGACTTTGCGCTGGGAGAGCCGTTAATCCTGTTTACATATACTCGGAGACTGGAGAAGCCATGAAATTAGCTCAGAAAATGAATACATGTCTTAGCGTCAAGGTGCTGGACTCGATATAAATTAATTTAATACAAAAATCAACCCTCGCTTTAGAGTTAAATCAAATATTAAAGCATTTTTCTCATTCTGTTGACTAAATTCAATTAAATTTCAAAAATATGAGATAAGTTTTCAGTATAGGATGAAAATATCTTGATTTTTTATCAAATTTGTTGAATATCGATGAAAAGCGAATACTTTATTAATGTAAAAATGATGTTTTTCAGGTCCGGAGGACAGATCCGTTGCCTAAACAACTCTGCATTATTTGCGCAGAGAAAATAATATACTGCGACGAATTTGACACGCAGTGTATAAGAGCTGAGGAAACTTTGTCGACGATGTTGAGAGAGAAACGGAGATTTGAGATACCGGAATTAACAACCAACGAGATATTATGCGACGAGAAATCCTGCCCTTTATGTCTAGAGGGTTGTATGAGGACGGGAAAACCTGATCCGGCAGATCCAAGCTATTCAAAATTATACGATAGCGATATAGTTCTGGATAGCAGCGATGAGGAAAGAGCCTTGGAGGAAATAACTGCGGAAAAAGAATCTGGGGGAAATTCTATAATGCTGCAATGCCTTGGAAATCGTCAACAATATCTGAAATGTGGAGCTTGTATGAATCTTTATCATACTAAGGAAACTCTGGACGGTCACAAGTGCAAACCGAACGTCCAAAGCACTTCAAAACCCTATAAATGCTCTGTTTGCTCTGCGACTTTCACCTTCGAAGAGAGACTCAATTTTCATACGCAATTCCACGCCGGGGCTAAGGCGTTGTATTGCGAAATATGCAAAACTACTTTCGGCAAGGAGCTAAAGCTCTTTTATCATTTCAAAAGATATCATTGCGAGGAAACGACTGTATCTTGTTTGCAGTGCGGAAAACTCTTTGAAAATCAGGAGAGTCTTAAGACGCATGTTTGCCTCGACGGAAAAACCAGACCTCATGTTTGCGAGGTTTGCAACAAGGGCTTTTCCGACGGATACACTCTGAAAAGACACGTCGTAACTCATCTACCAGAAAAACCTTACAAATGCGGTCAATGCACGAAAAGTTTTACACAGAAATCAAGACTGAATAAACACGTTGCAGGACACGGAGTTATAATCGAAGAATCACAAACTGTATGGAAATGCGTTCAGTGCGGAGAGGCTTTTAGCACTTGCGACGACGCTGATAATCACTACAAAATACACGAGGACAAGATAACTCTAATCGAAGAATTAGCCGCCAGTAAAATTTACCACTGCGAATTTTGTAACAGTTTTTTTACCGACCTTGAAAGCTTGAAATTGCACAGAAATCTTCACGTCGTAGAAAAACCTTACGCTTGTAACTTATGCCAAACAGTTTACAAGTCTTTTGCCGAGGCTGTTTTACACTGGAAAGAACATCCCAGAATCTTTAAAGTCGCCGTCGGATTTTCTTGCGATGTTTGCGGCAAAGATATGAAGGAACTCGCTCTACTTTACAAACATAAACAAAAAAGACATCAGCAAGTTCCCAGAAAAACTGAGAACGGAGAATTGAAATTTATCTGCGAACTCTGCGGCGGTTTGTTCGACAAACCAAAGGACATCGAAGAGCACGGAAAAGAACAGTGTTCTAAATTCCCCTGTGATATATGCGGCAGTCTTTTGCCTACTGCAAATTCTCTCAACGCTCATAAACGGAGACATAGCGGACTGAGGCCTTACGTTTGTAACATTTGCGGAAAGAGTTACACGCAGTCGAGTCACATGTGGACACACAAGAGATTCCACATGGGTGTAAAGCCTTACGCTTGCGAATACTGCGATCAAAAGTTCACGATAAAACCGGACCTTGCAGATCATACTAGGAAAAAACACACAAGGGAAAGACCTTTCAAATGCGACGTTTGCGGCAAGGCTTTTCTCACTGGTTCTGTGTTTTATCAACACAGACTTATCCACAGAGGAGATAGACGCTATAAATGCCATTACTGCGAAAAGGCTTTCACCAGAACCGAGGCCCTTAATAATCACATCAAAATTCATACCGGGGAAAAACCTCACGCTTGCGATGTCTGCGGTAGATGCTTTAGGCAGAAAGGAGACATGCGAAAACATCGCAGGACTCAACACCTCAACAAACAAGAAACCATCTGATATCCTTCATCATTTAAACTCAGGATTCTGAGCTGGATTCAGCGATTCCAAAGAGAAAAAGGCAAAGCGTGAGATCGTCGAGAGTCAACTTTGTTTCAAAGAAATCAATCTCCGATCATTCTTCATCGAGTTTCTTTACGGATCTTTCAGAAACGCGTTTATTCTGAAGACTTTTAGTTCTCATTCCGTGTGATGTTGTATAAGGATGAAAAACTGATTGACTATCTTGCGCTTCTTTGATCAGCAAAGAACTTTCGAATGTATTTAACGCTCTTTTCATTTCTGTGATTATTCTTTGTTTTATTACTTAAGGCATTGTTTTTTTTTTTTTGTTTTTTTTCTATAATAAATTTTCTATAATAATAATAATTGTTTAGATAATTGACGTGATAATAAGTCGGTTTCTAATTTCTATCTAGATTTCTATTTTTATATCCTAGAATATAAGGTGATATTATCATTAAGAGTTATTCCATTTGTCATATAATATGAATGGAATTTATAAATAACTATGAATTTTTATTTGCGTGACGGTTATTTATCATCAAATAATTACCTATTGACTACTATTTATGCAGGGTTGGCTTTTTATTACAAAATTTGGTTTTTTCAGATTCTTAGCAGAAAAATGGATGATTTGACCGAATTTTCTAAATTGTAACAAAAGCCTCTTTTAATTGATATCTAGTTTGTTGAATCTTTGAATAATCCAAGAAAATCCAGTCTTCAAACTCATTTTTTATCAAAACGTAGGGTTTTGTGTTTATTAAAAATTGTTCCAAATCACATTATAAAGTTACAACCTATTTTGACCACCTACAACGTTTTTTTATAAATGAATTCTATCTAATCTGAGACCGCTGTTATATTGCTTACGCGCTTTTTCAAAATTCGAATTTATTAAAACGCGCTTTTTTGAATAAAAAAAAGAGCGTCAATAGAATCTCCAAATTCTCGCGCTACTTTTTGAAATTCGAACAAACTTTCGGTTCTATAAATACGTATCTACGAGATAAAGAATCACAGAATCTGAAAATCCTATAAATTCCAATCGCTGTCAAAATAATCTTGACAACGTTGATAGGGCATAATCTAAAATCCTCTTTAAAAAACGATAATATCAAAAGTTGAACAAGTAACGTGTATTCGAACGCTGACGCGTAAATTTTGATCGCAAATCAGTTGCGCGTCGACATATGCGCATGGAATATCTTCAGTCGGTTTCGAACTCTAGCGACAATAGCCCGAGCCTCGGTATTGGGTGCCAGTCGTCGCTGAATACCGAACGACAATATCCAGCCAATCAAAGCGCTCCGTGGATAGAATCACGCGACGTGAAGTCAGCCTTCAAACAGAACAGGTGATATTTTCTGCATTTGACGTCTCCTCACCCAAAGAGTACTACATACTACATAGTCTGACCGATGCCTTCCGTGAATAAAATATTAACTCTGACCGATATAATTAACCGAAAATAATACGAGAAAGTTTATTATTACGGTTGTAAACCGAGTCGGGAGACCGCGGCGGATCCCCCGACTAAAAATAGTGGACAAAATGTGTAATAAACATTATAAAAAACGATATTCACAGTGACGTGGTGACAAGAAGAGACTATCTAACTACCTGCCAGGTAACATGATTATTATTGTTTCTCACTGTTTCTCATCTCTCATCAAAATACACACGCATACGCGTACGATCGCTCGAAAGATTCGCATAAATACATGTCAACATGTAAACATGTGTTATTTGCCTTCGTTTTATCACCGGCTATCGAATAGGTTGCTCACACATATGTATGCCTGACGTCTATTAACTTGTGTCAGCTTCCAGCTATGACTGCCAAAATATTTTTACGTAACCTATAACTGGTGAAATCGTCCTGTAACCTCATTCTTGAAAGAATCAATTCCTATTCTCAGTTTCGCGAATGTAACGAATGATTTCTTCCGATCCAAAATGCCAAAAATCAGGAGAAATTACTCAAGCTAACCTAACCTAACCTCGATTAATTCATGTTTTAACCTTGATTCGTAAAATATTCAACTCGTGGCATACTGTCCGCGAATATTTGAATCGGAAACAATATCAAGAATCTTCGATTAATAGATGATATGGCTAAAACTAACCTGAACTAACCTAACCTAATCTTGTTCAAATGATCTTTCGACCTTGTTTTGTACAAGTATTCAACTCTTCTCGTCTGTTTCGTGAATATTTGGAACGAAAATCGTTTTCTGGATGGCTGAAAAGTTGCAAAATACTGCTAATAAGATACTGACCTAACCTATAACCTAACCTAACTTAATGTCAGTTATGTATCGTTGACTGTGAGTAAAATTGTAAATTAATTTCGTAAACAGTGTTGATGAAATGTTTTGCTTTTATTTTCACGTTTTTCAGTCCAGTTTATCGAATCATGTCGTTTCCTCCGCTGGTCAGCTGCACCCCTCCGCCGTTAGATAACGTAGGGGATTACGACGACGATGAATTCGGGGATTTTACAACTGGGGGAATCGACGGTAATCAGAAAATATGAATATAATTGTAAAAAAATGCCTTTTAGATCAAAACGAAAAGAATATTTGCTTTATTTTTTATATTTAGACTCTATTTTTATTGAAATATTACAAATGATATTAAATATTGTCAATTGCTGATTATCAGACAAACCTAGAATGATTTTTCAATTAATTTCTTTGGTTTTTAGTAAAAATTTGATCATTTTTCAGGAATTTCAATCGCGTCAGATTCTCCTGCCAAACACGTGACTCCAAACCAGACGCCGATACCGTCGCAAACTGTATCTCCAAAGTTGAATGGAATTTCGGAGCACTATTCTAGTCCCGATAAACCGGTAGAGTTGATAAAAGCAAAGAATAATACAGAACAAAGCTCCGAAGACGATGTTTTGGTGATAGAAAAATCTGGAGAGATAATTAGCCAAGTGGAAATTAGCAATCGAAGGCTCAGCGAGGATGGAAACAACTTCGTAGACAAAGAAGAATCCAGTTTGCCTGTTCCTAGGTCAATAATCGACAAACTAGACGAAGACTTTGGTAGAAACGAGTTGGTCAATAGCTGCGACAGCAGTTTAGGCAATAGCCCAAAAACCGGCAGCGAAAGGGATGATTTTTCCAATAATTTAGAGACTAATGAAGATTTTGAACCCCTTAGTTTGGTCCTCGATGATCCTAGGTGCTTGTCAGAGCCCCAGAATAATCTTGAAGACGATTTTTACGACTATAGAAATGCCGAGGAATCTTTAGGGCAAGAAAACACGAGGATAGATCGAGACGGCGAGTCCAGGCTCAAGGAAAATCCAGATATTATTTCTGCGGATGATAAAACAGCCAACGATATTGACTTTGGTCCTTTTGTTCTAACTGAGGATGACGAGGAGAGCAAAGAAAACGATTTAGAAATGAAATCCTGTGATTTGAGGGAGGATTTAAACAGCGGGGATAAAATGGGGAGGGAAAATCCCGACCTGGATTTAGATTTTAACGATTTTGAAGCAGCTAGTGAAGAAAGAGTCCAAGAAACCTGCCAAAATTATTCAGAGCCGAGTTTAAACCCTGGGGAAATTAAGAATGTTGATCAACTTTCAAGTTCTATGACCGTTGAGGAATTTCCAGAATTTCAGGAGGCGTCTAATTTCACCGAAGAGCCTTTTTCGATTGGTCAAAATTCAGCGGACAAAAGCGAGAAGATTTTATCGAGGGATAAAAGTTTTGACGAAGTATCTACCTTCGCTATGCACTCGAATTTTGAGAACAGAATATCCGAAGAAGAGATCGTCGACCGTTTGGAATTTCCCAAAGATTCCGATGGTTCGGAAAGTCAAAATCCCCAAGAACTTCAAGATTTTCCTACGATTGTTCAAAACGAACAAATAGCAGACGATGATTTTGGGGATTTTGACGATTTCGCAGACTTCTCAAGCGCTCCTGTTCCTCAAACGCAAGCTAAAGACTTCCAGTCTAGTTCCGAAGCTGTGAAAGATAATGAATTCGGAGATTTCGATGACTTTGGTGACTTCGAAGCACCGAGAGAACCTGGCGTAGTTTTTAGGGAATCTATGGTCAGGATAGAAAACAAAAACGTGAGTTTATAAGTCTGAGTGTTTTCTTTATTTTTCTTTGCAATCGCAGAGTTTTATTTTCACAGTTCTTATTCTTGATTTGTCTATGTCTTACAGGCAACCAACAAAATCGAAGACATTATAACAAACATGTTTCCTCTCGTGCCTGATATTCCTGAAATAGAACTTCTTACCCTCGTTCAAAAAACTGATAAAATTTGGGACGGGGTCAAAAGCATCGAGGAAACTAATGCCCTAAGTTATCACTGGTCAAACAGCGCCGGTAACAACGTTCTTCTCAGCGCTTTGGGCATCGATTCTAGAAATATTGTAAGTTAAGGTCAAGAAAAAACCTTAAATTTGATCATTCCGATTAAAAATCAGCGATTTGTCGATTAAGAGGGGAAATACGTTCTTTAGTAATTTTCATGAATTTTTTTGTCAAGAAAGAAATTTATTGATACTTTGAGAATATTTTATGCATATATTCAATTAAATATTGTAATTTTTTGGAAGTATTTCCTTGGAGAATATCGTAAATATTAGCCATCGAAGGTCGCCATCAGTCGTAGCTGTTTGCGTAAATTCTGGAGTCAGCAGTTTTCATCTGAAATCAATAGGGTTTCAAATATACTTTGAGAAAATCTCTTTTTTCTATAATAAATCTAAATTTGGATGAATATCATCGTTCAGAGGATTTATTTTTTTATTTTCTTGCAAAGAAAGTTATAAAAAAAATTGCAAAAAATACGTTTTTTTGTTTTGTTCAAACACATCTAAAAAATACAATTTTTAATCTTCTAGCTCAGGAAGTTAGATTCTTACAGAAAAAAGACATTTCCTCAAAGTAAATTTGAAACCCTATTGACTTTAGATAAAATCTGTGGCCTCCGGAATGTCCACAAATAGCTACCGTTCGATGAGTGTAAAAATCACAGTATTTATTTGAATATACGTTTAAAATTTTCTCAAAGTTTCAATTAACGATACAGATTCTTTCCTGACTAAAAAAATCCATGAAAATCACTTGAAAAAAACGTAGTTCGAAACATATTTTTGCCTCTAATCGTAGTTTTTTATTCTATTTTTAAGAAATCACATTGGTTTTTCGATTTCTAAGGCTTTATTATCGTTGGTTTCTTATATAATATCGCTTCTAGATGAATCAAAGATTACTTCATTACGATTGATCCATCAATCGAAAGACCAATTCATAAAAATTGCTAATTTTCAAGCCCTAAATAATCCAAATTTATAAAAATCGAGTTAAACAAATCATCAATCTTCTTCGTTTAAGCTATTCGGGCCGAGATGGAATCACAACATTCCAAGATTTGCAGCGAACCTGGGTTTTACACCTTTAGAACCAGTCAAAGCTACTGGCGATTTACCACAGCAGTTATTATCATCAAAATCCCAAAATTCTCCAATCTCCGAAGTAAGCCTATTTGGTAATAGGACTCTAATCGAATCATCCGTATACGGTAAGAACATTAGCTAAACTAATCAATATTTTAACTAAATATACAGGAAGTACCCGCAGCTCAATTCGACTGGAATAGTTCAGGCCTAGTCAATCCACTCGACGCAAGTGAGTACGATACGTTTTTTTTTTCATCAATACTAATTATCTATAACTTTTCTTCAATGTCTATTAATCGCTTTTAGATAAATAGATAAATAGAAACTCAAAGTTAGATTTACAAATAAGTAAATTAATGAAATTTTTACTCATAGCTATTCGTAATTCTATTAATTTTTTCTTTAAATTGTAAATACTTTGATTAATTGAAATTTGTTGTTGGGTTTTTTCTCAATCCGTTTCCAAAAATCCTTCGCCCTGTTACGTCGTCGCTTTTAATTTAATTGATTTCTTTTTCTTTTCTTTTTTTTTATTGTCCTTGTAAATAATCCACACACCTTAATGTCGTATCTGATTATTATTAATATTATTTAACGGACACGCCTAGGCGGAGGTTTATCCGCTTTATTACCGCTTGATTTATTGTACCCTTTCGATCCTCTCCTCACGCCAAATTGCTCAACACATTCCGAGTCCTATCACCATCACGCCGCTTGTAACAGGAGCTCCATATACAGTTACTGTAAGTTTCAATATATCGAATGCTCTGTCGAATGTTTTAATTAAAAGATATTTGCACTATTTTTATTTATTTTTTTTTTTATTTTTTTTTTTTTAATCTAGAACTATCAGTTGATTTGGATATTTTAATAAAAAGAAAAAAAAAAAAACAATTTCAGACGCAGCGGAACAACCGAGTATACAAAAATCTACACTCAGAGTCTCGGATCCTTTTGAAAATCACTCAAATCCGTCCAAATCTATTCAACAGAGTAAAATTATCGAGCCTTTACCAGGACCGAGTGTTTCCGATTGGGGAAAAAGATCAGAAATGGATAACGGAACGAGAATAAAACAATCTACGCATAAAAATGTGGCGAGACCGATAAATTCTTCGTCTTTAGTTAAAAGTTCAAGACAAATTTCTCATACCGGAAATGGGGGTTTACCCAAGAGCGGAGAATCTTTTAATAACAAAATTGAAGTTTTGAATAATAACGGTCGAAAATCAAATACAAAAAGGGATAATTTACAAGATAATTTAGTCGTCGATAGATTTGGTAGACCAATGACAGTCAGACAAGAGACTGTAAAAGTTTTAAAACAACTTCCTGATATATCTTTTCTTAGCGCTAGAACTCTTATGTATAATCCCGAACAAAAACAAATTGTTCAAGATTTAGGCGCTATGATTAATAGAAAAATGCCTGGCTGAGTAACGTCGGTCTGAATGATTTTGTTTGAAAGGATATAAACGTTATATTATATTAATGGAAAAGTGAAACTTAACGGTGACTTTGTTTATTCTAATTTTATTATTTTTCTTCCAATTTATCGAAAGATTGAAAAGATATTCCAAAAAAGAAATAAATAAATAGATAAAACATCAAAGCTGGAAATTCGACGTTAAAATAAATATTCTTAAAACGATATAAGAAAGACAATACAAAATCGAATCTTAAACACAGGACAGAAATGAATGGTGAAACTATAATTACTATGCTCTATACCTTTCAAACTTACACATTCAGACCAAATGATAATAACAATGATGTTTTTAAACAATTTATTCATTACGCTGTTGTAATATCAGCGTAATTACGCTCTTCCCTATTTCGCATCTAATCAAATCCCCCTCCTTCGACAACAACAACAAAAACAAGAACAATAATAATAATAATAATAAGTACAATTTATTATTGTTAACTTATATATTATTGATGTTATTTGCTCGATAAGATGATTAGATACTTAAAAATACACGTATTTTTTAAGATACATTCCAAATAACTATATAAATGAAAAGAAAAGAAAAGAAAAAAATATAGGTATATATAGATAGAAAAGAACAAAAACAGTTCGTAATAATTGTGATCTTTTTATCAATTATTTAGCTTTTTTCTAGTAAATTTTATCTATTTTATTCTCAATATTATGAATATTTATTGTTTTATTTTTATTCTTTCTGTTTTTTTTTTGTTTTTTTTGGGTCAAGCGTTTCAAACGCTCATATTATTGAATTATCGTTTATTTATATAAATTCGAAGATAGATCGCGAAGCAAAAACAATGTCAAAAAAAAACAGAGTTTAGTTTCATTCTTATTATTTAATTGTTATAAAGTCGTATAGATTGATGTAAAAAAATTTCAGATTCCAATTTCTCAAGTTTTGTTTATTTTTTAGTTCCCTTATATTTGAAAAATTTAACAATTCTGATTTCAAAGGTAAATTGGTATATGAAAATACTATATTTGTTTATTAATTGGAAATTAACAAGTCGTGATCTATCGGTGACTATTGATCAGATGATTATCGTTTTTAACTAGATATTTATTCGCGATAATAGATAATACATGCATAATTATTATACATAAAGAGAAAGAAAGAAAGAAAGAAAGAAAGAAAGTTAGTTCGAATTTCTACAGGATGAAATTTACAACCAGCTAATTAACTAACCGATAGAAATTGGTAGTAAAAGTGTATTTAGCTATTTCGCACCGAATAATTGATTGGCCGTTATCGTCTAGTCTACGTATAAATTTTACATCGTGTTTTTGACATTTTTTCAAATTTAATTTAATAAAAAAGATGACACAGCGATATGAAATGAAATGAAATGAAAGATTGCAAATTAATGGACTTGAGGATAAAAAGGAGACTTAAAACAGGAAAAACAGAGTAGAAAACTTACACTGTCTTATAAATATTACCTAGTTGGATATAAAAAACTGCTAATTACGTTATATAATTAAATAGTATATCAGAAACGGATTAGATTGAGTTGAAAAAATGTATACTAGAATCTATACATAGCTTATACGGTATATGAAGATAAAACAGGAGCCAATCAAAGTATACATAAATAACATACATTACTAGAGATAGAAGAATGAAACTTACTCCAAAAAAAAAAAAAAAGAAAAGAAAAGAAAGAAGTATAAAATGAATAAAGATAAGAATAAGAATCACAAGTCAATTAATTATTAACGATTGACTGTTCGTTCGTATTATTATTATTATTATTATTATTATTATTATTACTATTATTCTAGAGTAGTTGAAAATCAATTGAAGTATGAAGTAAACTATCTTATAGATCAAATTTTGAAAAACCATTGAAATCTTGCGGCGCTTAAGAAAGAATAATAATAATACAGCATTTATACCGAAAAAAAGGAGGATAAAAACAATTGAAAAAAAAAAGAAAAAGGAAAAAAGGAAAAAATAAACAGATGAATAAAAATGCCTATACTATATTGTATTGTAGCTTCGTTTTATACAGATAATATAATGAGGGAGTTAATATGTACTTAAAAGAAATAATGTCATGAATAATTAATTCGAGTTGATCCTAGATGTATAATTAATTATTATAGTATATATAAGAATGATCGATCAATCAATAAATTCAATTGAATTAGTTCAATTGATTAATCGATCAATTAGTAGTAATTATAGATTATCATTTTATTGAAATTCGTTATTTATTAACAATATTGTAATATATTTTATGTAAAATATTGTGCATATTATTAATAACATTGATGATCATATTGTTCATGTATATGATTATTACTTTCGTTTATTGTATTTCCACACGTTCGATTCGGTCTAGAAGAAAAAAAGAGAAATAAAAAGTTAGCGGATTTTTATTCAATTAGAAATTCAATATAATTTTGATCAAAACGAATAAATTAAATTTCGAACTATTTTTCAGCGTCAAAGAAACGAAAAGTCGTTAAAAAATTAACGAAAATCATGAATTTTAACGAATTCTTATCATTTTCATATTTCAAATCATCGTAATGAAGTTGGCTTCGTTCTACCCAGCTGGCGACATAAACGCGCCCAAACGACCCAAACGACGCGGTTTTCGAACCGCCGCCATTTTGTTGACCAATGAGAGTCGGAATCGAACGGCGTGAACTGCGCGGCGGATGATGAAAACAAAATACGAAAACCTTTAAAACAAGGGAACAACGGAACAGAATCTAGTAACTTTTTCTGTGTGTGCGTGTATGTATACACCTACACATATGCTGTTCCGTTCCGTTGTTCCGAATTCCGGCGATCCGGCGATGTGCGTGAGACGACAGTCTGAAAGTAGGAACGAGTTTCAATCGAACCGCATTCGAAGGTTAAACAACGGTGCTTATAAATAACGAAAAAAAAACCAAAAATATGACGCAGAATAAATTTTTCAAGAGTAAAAAGCCAGGGTCAGATAGAGAGGCGGTAAATATTGAACCAGAGAAGAAAAAATCCGCGAAAACAGTAGTGAGCAAGCAATCGAATCGGAATAAAAAAGAGTCTTTGGGATACGCGATGTCGTTACGGCAAACAACTCTCTCCGAATCTTTTGGCAGAGGTTCGATTATGGGAAGATTGAGGCCACGAAAGACCGCCAAGGATTACAAAGACTTGTCAAACTTATCGACGCTTTTAGAGAAAAGTATTTCACCCGATAAAAGAAAGAGTTTTATATTATTAGAGAGAATCGACGCATCAAAGGGGGCCGCTAAACCTCCCATATACAAAACTGTCAAACTTGCGAACAACGGGGACCCAAACAACGAGGATAAAGACAGTGTGTACGATTTTCAATTCGACTTAAACGATCCGAGTGAAAAACCAGCGAAAAATAAAACGACGAGGAAGAAAACTACAAGGAAACCCGTAGCTGCTAGAAAAAAGAAGAAAAAAACTGTTGTTCCTTTGAAAGAGATCGACAACAATAACAAAGAGGTTGAAAAACCTCATCGATCAACTAAAAAACAACAAATTGATCTGAAAAATGAAGAGAAAAAACCGACGGTTAAAGATAACCTCAAATCCCTTCCAGAGGTGACTCAAATCGTGGAGAAAAATGAAACTTCGGAAGTCGCAGAGCGACAAGAAGCGTCTATTGCTAACGAAAACGAAAATAAATTAAAGGAGAAAGTACCGCGGGCCAGAATATGCAACGTAGAGACGCTGACCGGGGCCAGGAAAGTCAGCTTTAAACCGAATTTGTCAATTTCTAGACAAAGCTCTGCAAAATTCAATCCTTTTCGATCAACGCAGTCGATATTCAGACCCAGAAATACAACAAACGTTCGAGATATGATGGACCATTCTCTTCTCAACAAATCTCTTTCGCCTATTAAAGGAGCGGAAATTGAACCGTTTGATCCCGCCAGTCCCTGGCGACCTCCTGTTCCTAATTCGTTTTCGAGTGTAAGAAGAATCGTTCAAAGTACTCCGCAAGTCAAGAGGAACTTCGCTGGTGAAGTGGAAAGCCTCAGGATCGACAAGAATGAAGAAAACGAAGAAAACGTGGGAACTAAAGTTGCTGCATCGCCGAAAATGGGAGAAAAAAAACCTCTCAATCCTCTCGGAGTCAGAATATCAAATGAGGAAAATATCCTGGCATCTAATACAAAGAAAAATCCACCGCTTTTGCCCCAAAATCAAAACGCTAAGTCTGCGTTAGTCAAAAAGCCTCTTGGACTAGCGACTGGCTATGGAGAAAACAAACAGAGTTCGGGATTCGGAGATAGGCTTTATAAGTCGCCTAAAAAAAGCGAGAAAATTATTACTACTAGCCTCGGATCTCCTAGGCTGAAGAAAAAGAACAATCCTTCAACTATTCCGACTCCCCAAAATGACTCGATACCAGAAAACGAAGAGAATTCACCGCCGAACGAAGAGTCTCGATTATTGAAACAGTCGAATTTAAACACGTTTTTGAATCTTGACGAAATGCCTGAAAGCATTAGGATCAATACGAGTCACGGAATATTCGGTGACGAAAACTGCGACGTTTCGATACCCAAAAGTCAAACGAACCAAAAACTTTCCCAAGCCAATATCGAGAATTGTTTCGGATTTGACGACGATTGTCCTTCCGAAGAACCGACCGTTTCTCCTGCTAAATTAGAACGGAAACAAGCAACGCCTGTTAAGAGAATGTTCCATCGTCTTAAAGGTCGTGTTTTAGCTAAGGAAAAACAAGGAACAGCAAGAATATCCCTTGGGGAAATTAAGAACACTTTGTATCCGAGGAAGGAGAAGAACAGAGTTTTGGAAAAGACTGAAGAGAAGAAAAATCCCAGAAACAAAGACGCGGATCTGGAAAACCACGCGGATCCTAGAAACAAAAAAAATGAAACTAAACCAAAGGACGTTATTGACCCTGTACAATTCTCAGACACTTTCGACGTCCTTTCAGAAAGCACGCAAAACAACGACGAAGGAAAATCCGTTGGCAATGAAATCGCTCTATTCGCTGATCTGGAACCTGTCCATTTTACTCAGGTAAAATTATTTTCTGACTTCATATTCGAGAAGAGAAGAAAAGAAACGTTTTTCTTCAATTTTCATACAAAAATATTATTTCTCGATCAAAAAAATCATCCGATCTTGAAAGTTTTTTTTCATAATTTGAAGATTTTTTAACGTTTTTGATTCACATGTTGGATTTTTTGTTATATTGTTTATGAAAATAGGATTTTGTGCTTTGCAGATCAACAAATAGATCATAAATATTGATATAGAATTTCAAATCTATTATTTCTGGTATACGAATGTGTAAAAATCTGTTAATTTCTGTTTTTCAAGCCGCCGAGATGGTCCTACGCAAAGAAGAGAGATCGTAAGCAGTATTGGTCGTCTGAAGAAGATGACGAAAATGATTCTGACGAACGTGAGGCGCCGGTTTTGAAAAAGCGTAAATTAGCTAAACTCAACAAAGTCGAGGAGAAAAAAATCAACGAATGGGTGAAAAGCGTAAACGAGACTTTCCAAGAGATTGACGACTTTGATTTGGTAGTTGAAAAACTGCCGTGAAAAGGAATACCCAATCAAATATCGAATTTTCGGTAGATTTTATTATTATAATTTTATTTTTATTTTTTTTTCGTTGTTTTTGTCTACGTACTCGTAGTGATAGTTGTGGTTTTCTATTATAGAAAAAACTACCTGACCAACATTTTTTATTATTTGATTGTCGAAAGTTAATTATATTATCTTATTTTATTTTATTTTTTTCATTTTCTAAAGAGACAAATAAGACACGAGGCCTTGAAGTTTTAGATATACCTAATGTAAATAAGATTGATATGAAATATTTTATACAAGCATGAAATTGAACTGACATTATCTAGTATTAGTTGAAAACTTTATGCTAATAAGCATCACGGGATAATACATACACATAATAATTTAATACATTTACTTAAATACAACATAAAAATAATTTCAAATATGTAACCAGAAAGATAACAGAACAAAACATAAAAAACTACGACTTTTGACTCGGACATGAAAAAACTGATGTTCAAAATAAATACATACATATTATATTATAAAGAGAATACAAAATCTAATATAATAAATATACGTAATATGTAATTTTAAATAAAGATTTTCATTTCGCGTGGAAGAGAAGTACTAAATTGATAAATAAAGGTGCAGGCATTAACTAATCCCTTAAATCTGATCTGATTTAATCTTTGTTACATTATTCGCTAATGATAGAATTATGATAACAATTAAAGCAAAATTATGATACTAAGTATTGGGAGTTAACGATTACTTTGAAAATTATACAACACTGGTTGATTTTATAATACGACTTGTAACAGAAATGAAATGAAATTTCGTTGTTGAAAATCAATTTTGTCCCGAAAAAAATAAAAAATCTGTGCACATTCGCGTGTTCGAAATTCAAATATTTAATGACGCAACAGTTTTCGAACCCGCTGATCTTCACCTCGCGAGTTTCGCAATCTCGTTCTACAAGCTTCTGATAAGATTATTCGAATTATTACAGTGGTCCGAGATTCTCTTTTGCCTGCATGATCGAAATAACAGAATATTTGCGATTTTTAAAAAGCCAATCGGGAGGATATCGGGGAAGAAATTTCCCCTTGTGACGTCACGAGATCATGTCTGCTCCTCCGTCGGTAACACACGAAAGAGACCTGCGCGCACTGAACGGCAAAGAACCGAAAAAAACAGTGACTATCATCAATTTTGTTACTTCGGAATATACGATAGAGACAACGATATTTCGTTGATCTTATTGGATGATAGCTACTGTTTTCTTCGACTCGCCGCCGTTCAGTGCGCGCAGGCCTCAAATCTCTGCATATCGGATACCGACCGAGTTGTTTTTTGTGTATCTTCATCGCGTTGCGCGAGATGATTTTTTAGGTTAGTTTTCAACGCTGTTATGCTTTCTCGAGCATCAATCGGTGACTGTAGAAGACTGATAATACTCCGGTGTAATTTATAGTTATCTAGTTCGATCGCATCAGGGTTTCTCGTTGTTTTATACAACATAATAATATCCAAATTGCATCAGACTTGTCGAATGATACATTATTAACATTCAACACATATTCTAATTGATATACGCAGTGATGGAAGATGACACTTCGGACCCGGTCGTCAACGAGGTGAGCGAAAAATCTAAATCCTTTTTGGTATTACGATATGACGTTTAAAACGAAAAGTATACAGAATAACATTGAAAAGTAGTTTTTAACGGGGAAATTAAACACGATGTTCAGAAGCTATTTTCTCGGCAAAAACATATCCGATCAATGTAAAATTGATAGCGGCGATGAAGAAGAATATAACGAAGGTGCCCTTCTCTCGCCGATATCCAAAAATCGACAAAAAGTTTTACAGATTACTTATCAACAGAGTAAATCTTTCGAACTTTTTCTCGATTTTTAAAAATCCATGAATATCACGCCCTTTGTTCAGTTCTCCTTTATCTTTGTTATCAATTTTACATCGATCGGATATGTTTTTGCTGAGAAAACAGCTTCTAAAAATTGCAAGTGGAAAATTCTCTTAAGATAAAAAAGGAACAGAAGCCGATTGAAAAGCGTCAAAAAACCATTGAATAAATGAATAAACAGGCAAATAAATATGGGAATAATAACGGCAAGAATATTGTTGTTCTTTTTATCCAGATACCGGTATTTCTTTCCAAAACGTTAGCCGAGAAACTCTTCATTTTTCAATATCCTATACGCTCGGCTCGCGAGGGATATGACAACGCTACAATTCTCAAAAGCTGCATCAAACCCGAGAACCAAGAGGTCAGAATCGAGGTTTCTCTAGATACTGACAATGTAAACTATGACCACAGCAAGGGAGAACAAATCGCCATCAATGTCGATGGCTCTGCTAAACACGACGATGAAAATGAACGTGCTTTCGATGGGTAATCCGCCTTTCCATCATTCTTATCATCTTTATATATTAGTTTTCTCCATTTTCTAGATTCTTTTCAAAGTCTCAGACCTGCGGGTAGTCGAAAAGTTTCTCAAACTCCATTTCGTAGTCCAAATTTGCTTACGATTTTTCATCAACCGTTAAAAATGGTTCAATTGATCAACGATCAATTGTTAACTGTTGAATTTCTGGAGAATCTCATGGGTTTTAAGATCGCCTTTCTTATTTCAGCCCAATCATGGACAAAACTGTTCTACAATCGACTCGGGCTCTTCCTAATTGCTCGAATTACGCTATCGGAGTGATTCAGGACGGAGAACTACACATAACACCGCTTAAAGGAATCATACAGATGAGACCGCAGTTTAATTATCTAGACAAAAGCGACAAGAGGGCCAAAGACGACGCCAAAGTTATGGGAGAAGGTAGCGCCCCGGAATCTTATCCCTTCCTACCTCTTTTTGTTTTAATATTCAGTTTTAAGGTAGTTCGAAACATTCAATATGAAAAAACTTTGATATTTGATCAAATGATACATAGCAAACTGGAAATAAAAGCTTGAAAAATCAATGGGACTTGATAAATATAAAATAAAAACGCTTTTCGTCTATTTTCGGACTCGTTAAGCTTCAGAATTCGATAATTTGTTCAATCGGAATCGATGAACACAAAGTAAGAACGTTATTTAACTAGTTTTGTTCTCATTAGGGTGAAAAATTTGGTAATCGATGCATCAAAACCTTTTTTTTTAATCACTTTAGACTCTCTTATCATGAAAATATGGAAATCTATCGATTCTGATCGGAAAAAATCATTCAATCTTCCTCATTGTTTATTTTATATTTTTTTTTTTTTTACAGAAGCCGAGGATGAGGAGGACACCGTGAAGCAAGTAAACGTTACTTTTGCTCGCCAGGAACCAGAATTCCTCAAGAAAATGAGGGAGCAATCGTTTCAACATTATTCCAAAAAAAGTTTAGAAGAACGTTGGGTTCAGACTCGATACGTTCCGGCGAGTGCTGCGAAAGCAGAAGTGAGGCTTTTTTCCTTTGCTTATCGTCAATGAATGAAAGAAAACAAAACTAGATAAACGAACTTTTACGTAACTCGGATTATTATCATCGAGGCTTGAAAAAGCAGCTAAGAAATTCTCCTCCAGTCTCGATTATTTTCACTAATCGATACTAAACTTCTTTTTTCATATAGCTAACCAGAATGGAAATGATATCCTCGTCTACAGAAGATTCCGTAAACACTTTGAACATGACGAGCGAAAAGTATCTCGCTCTTTTAGCACCGCCGCTAAAAGACGAGGAAGTTACCAAAGCCGCCGTGCCCAATCCCAGCATGTCTCTGAAATACATTCGCACCCTTCCGCTTCTTGATCAGATCAGAATATTCGTCAAGGATGGTAAATGATGGGATTTTTTAATTGATAATTAAAATCTATACTGAAAATTTCAGCAGAATTTCATTAGTTTTCATCTTTTTGTAATGATTTTTTCTAAATTTTTTTTTCAAAATACAGCCAAAGTTATGGCGTTCTCTCAGCTGAGGATACTTTTGTCTACTGGCCAAGATCCTGCCGCTGTTCTCAAATACCTTCAACAAGTTGCGGTACTCGTTCAAGGCAATTGGATCGTTAATAGCGAACTTGTTTATCCTAAGGACACCATATCTTCTCACAATGGCATACCAGCTGAGCTTATGTGTCGAGCTAGAGACTACGTCGTAAGTTTCTTGCAATAGATCGTCGAAATTCAACTCCGTTTTGTTATGACAATTAATCGATTGATGAAGAAATTAACTTCAAATAGCAAATAATTGATTCAAACTGAATTTTTTCAGCAAATGATTCGTTGAAAGTCTCTAAATTGTTTTCTAGCATTGAAAAATATCAGAAATCATATTTTTCTGGCTCTTTAACGTTTGGAAATTTTGCTTTTGATATATCAGACATAATTTTAACTCAGTTTCAATTCAAAGCGTTTTACTAACTTCTATCTTATTTCAAACAGCTTTTGGCATTCACCGATTCGCAGTACATCGACCGCAAGGCTATATCGTCGGTGATAAAACTTCCTTCCGAAGAAGTGACGGAGATATTTACAAACCTTGCTAAACACCAGTCGAAAAAAGGCTGGACTTTAATTCTCCAACGTAATCAAGAATTTTTAGACAGGTAAAAATGATATAATGAATGAAAATTTGGATAGATTCTGAAGTATATGGTAATTAATTAAAAAACGACTGTAAAATAACAGAATTGTGTTTAATCTTTAATGCTTTGAAATATTCTTTTCTTGATATATCCACAAAACAGATACCCGGAAATAGCCCAGAGGCAAGAAATGCTTTGGGATGCAAAACGAAAGCATTTGCGAGAAGCGATGGAGCCCCAAAATCAACCGCCTCAAAGACAGAGGCGTAAATCGAACCGAGAATCTATCGGTTCTGAAAACGAAGAGAGAAATGTAGGCAGAGGGAGAAAAACCATGAGGGATTCTTCCGTATCTGATAACGACAGTAGTGCGGCTGAAAATGTTAAACACAAAAAGTCCAACAGGTCAAGAAAGTCTTCGGAGACAACGTGACCGAGGCTTTGGTAACTTTATCAAATCCGTTTCTATCGAGTGTGAAACTTGTTGTCAACGTTCTTTGAAGCTCTTCGATAAATCTTTCTATTTTTAGAGTATCCAGTCTTGAATTCAGAGATTTTCTTTAGTTTCTCTCGAAGAATTGAACACCTAGACTCCGAAGAGCTTCTCGCTGTTTGTCAACAAAACTGTAAATCGTATGATATTCTACAGTTATTTGATAAACGATAAATAACGCATGGGATACAGTAACGTTTTGTCAAATGTGACTCTTTTTGCTTGAAATAAAAACACTCTGTGTGTTTCAAATGAATTCTTCATACGTAATAAACCATCGAATATCAATTCTGATTCAATCCGATGGTAGAAATCTTTCGAAAATAAATATTCAGGCTTAAAGAGTATCGACACTCGTTTTCTTATATTATACATATAGCTGATAAATACTATTTATTTTGTTAATCGAATAGATTGTATGTATTTAAATACCATTAGTAGTTGATTCTTTTTAATACTATATAGTAATAATTATTGTTATTATATTCTATCTGTAGGTATAAATTAAAACTAAAAGTAATAAGTCGGTATAAAACTAATAATTACTTCAATAAAATAATTGATAATTTTTCTAAATACCACGAATAATAGGTAATCATTATTTTTCTACTTTATACCAAAATTACTGGAATTCATTTCGGCGTTGATCAGCTCTGAGAAACGAATATTTATTGTATTTGATTGAAATTGTACGTGTTTTTTTTTTTTTTTTTTTGACAGATTTGTAAATGAAAAAACAATTTATTCATTCCGATATGAACATCTTTATTTATTTGTTCAATATTTCATTATATTACTTTGGCGAGTTGAGATTTTTAACTATAATAACTATAAATCGTTGTAGTTTTAGGTAATAAAAAATGAGATTATAATTTCATAATTCAAATTCAAAGATCTTTGAACTTAATCATCAAAATTTGGACGGATTTTGGACGGATAATTCATTAAAATATAAGCTAATGCGAATTAACATATGAAATATTAATTCTACGCTACTTAAAATCGCTTATTGGAGTTAAAAAAAAAAAAAAACTGCGAAATATTCTTGTCGCTTAGATTTGTTAATCTTGTACTTTAGAATCTAGTATATAATCATTTAATACCTACGTTATTTAGTATTCTCTTAATTTCAATATGGAATCGGTAGCCTTTACTGGCTGAATAAAGCTATAGCTAAAGGAAGCAGTAGCCAGATTTGAGTCGCTAAAGCTGGCGTAACGAGAACTGATGTTGCTCCGTTCGGGAAGCAAAAGTCCAGACTGCAATCGGCGGAGGATTTTTCAAGCCTTTGTTTCAAATACTCCCAGTCGCAGAGACCTACGCTGCATCCTTCGTACAATACCGGCTTCTCCGCCAAGTAGAATACAACTTTGTTGGGAGATCTGCTGTTCTGGCATCTAAAAAACGCGTTTTAAAAATGCAAAATTGGATGATGAATAAGAGGAGAAAAACTTGCTAGAGTTTGATATTTACTTGTAGAAAACTGCGGCAAGGTTTCCAGCAAACGACGCGATCTCAGACGTTTTCCACTGCCGCTTGCTCATCGATCTGTAATTACTTGCCAAAAGGGGTGTAGAATCTTTGGCAAAACCCATTGCTGTTAGAAATAATTCAAGATCACCTGTTCGGGCTACTGAAAATATCCCTTTAGGCTCGTTTGAGTATTCGTTGCCTTCGAGTTTCCTGGAAAATTAAGAGGAAATGATTGTAACGAGATTGTTTTAACTGTTTTCTTTTCATTCTCTGAACCGCAGGGAACTTACTGGAAGTGACGGAACATGTCTTGTAGCAGCGGGCAGCCTAAACGAGAATTCAATTCGTGGCCATATCCTCGCCTGTAGTATTCCATCAAATCTTCTTTGTATTCAAGAACTTTGAGTTCTTCCTCGCTGAAAACGGCGCACCATGGAGAGACCGTGCTCACCTTCCAAGCCTTGTCGTAGCGGCACATGTCGTACATTATATTCACCGATGCTACGATAGAACAGTTTCCATTCATTTTAGTTGTTGATCAGATCAGGCGACAAGAAAAATCTCAAGAAAGCAGTTCAAAATTAAGTGTTTAGTTAGAAAAGGAAGTATCTTAGATCTTCTTACTCCGAAAGGAAAATTCTTGCGAGCGAAAAGTCTCGGTTTGAGTTTTTTTCCAATTTTCTGGAGTGTTTTTAGCGAGTAATCAAGTTTTTTAGATGATAAAGAATTGAGAAAGAGAGAGAAAAGAGATAGTAATTTACGTGTTGAAATGTTGTAGAGGAATCCGAGTCTTCGACTGACGTTTAAGATGAGATTTTGGTACTCTGGGCCTGACCCGAAGCTGGTGACCTCCCTAAATACCTCCGAGTTATTGGCCACCTCGTTTTCCCACTTTGGACATCGCTCGTAGGCCTTCGAAATTGAAAATTGAGAATGAACAACAGAGTATGGAATCCTAACAAAACGAAAAATGACGCTACAGACAACGATGGACATCAATCCTCGAAATAAACCGACCGTGAACAAAGTATCGTTGCTTGAGTCTTGCACTGGTGGGATTAGATCCGATCTGTCGAAAAGTCCCGACACGAAGGAGTTCAGGCTTCTTGTACTTCGGTCCCCATCAGCGGAGCGGAACTGAAATAAACGTGAAATTGCATGTAGATGGTTCAAAAGTAGGCGAGTTTTTTTATTTAATTACTCGATTCGATCGGGGTTTGTTTTGTTCAAAAGCATGTTTATCAAGCTTCATTTGCTGATTCTCATCATCAAAATCGGTCGATAGTAAGCAAAGTTATTTACAATAACTTAAACCATTTCGCTCACGTAAGAAATACAAGTTTTGCAGTGTATCGAAGATATCTTGAAAATGGTTTAACTGATTTACTTCAAATTTGAAGACATGAGTATTTGTGAATTATTCTTTTTCATCTTTTGAAGTGAAATAAAAAGTAGAAATGAACTCTGAATGGAAGTCGAATTAATCGTACCACGTAGTTTCGTGAACTAACGTCGCCCACAACCGGAGGGAATAGTTCAGGGAAATTGGACTTTGTACGTCTAGCGAGTAGATTCAAATCCTCGACACCCTGTTCGGTGAGTTGATCAGCAGTATCGAGCCTCAGGCCTGAGTCCAGACGCCACTGCTTTAAGTTATCTAAGTCATTGTCGCACAAGTGGCCGTCTGCAATGAGCAAAATTGATTTTCAATTAGAATAACATCGAAGAGAGTCTGTTTCGTGTTCGGCGTAGGATAAAATCCACTCACGGCCTCGCGTCTCGTGGTTGTAGATTATCTGGTCCATCAACTTCGAGAGCGCTCGCATTTGGGGGATTTTGTCTTTCCCTGGATATTTCGTACCGTGTTTCATCAGCATCCATATCTGTACCGGCTCGCAATCTGCGGAGCGATATGTAAATTCCTCTGATTAAGATTCGGCCAAACGAATATTATGCTAGAGTTCATGATAGATTTTTATTCATACGGAACATCAGACCCGAATTTAACGAGCTTTTGATATCTTCCCGTTATAATGACAAGATTCCTTTTTCAATATTGTTCAAATTCAAATCTCCCGCTGTGCATCGCGTAAAATAGATCAGATTGCGGAACGCCCGGAAAACGGCAATTTTGCGCGCGAAAAGGTATATTCGAATATCGAATCTGACGATCGAGAACACGCGCGGATACGGTTTATCGGAATTTATCGGAAGATTATGGAGTGGTGAAGCAGAAATTTGATTAAAAATGGGTAGTTTGTGTTTCTTCTTCATTTATACGTTAATTCAAAATCGATTCCGATCGAAATACAGCCGTACGGAATTCAGCGAGCTTTCAATATTTTCCCATAATACGTTACGAGATCTGTTCGATAACATCGTTTGAATTCAAATCTCGCGTCGCGTGCCCCGTATAAACGATCTGATTGCCGAACGCCCGGAAGGCGGTAATTTTGCGCGCGAAAATGTATTCGAATATTGAATCCGACGATTGAAACCGGCCGGCGCGGATAGTGTTTATCGGATTCTTTTTCTGTTTCATTTCTACGTTTATTAAAAATCGATTCCGGTAAAAATGCAGCCGTACGAAAGGCTTGGGAATATTTGCATGTTGATAAAACTCACCCGGTATTGTTTGATATCGAGTTTTACCACCGTGGACGAAGTGGTAGGCAGTTTTGGTAGCAAATTTCAGGTACGGCTGGTCAGTGAAGCCATAGCAATAGTCCGTCTCCCTTGACAGAGCCGGACCAACAACAGCAGCTAATAAAATTAACACCAGCTGCAGAAGGAGGCTTTTGACCTCAAACATGATACGGCTGGGCCTAAAACCAATAGGTACCAAATATTTAAAAAATCGAGAATTTGTATTAGAATTGGCGAAAATCTTTTCTTCGACTAATATAACAATCATCAGTTATATTTTTCCATTTCTCGCGTAATGGCGAGATGTATGAGTAAATTTTGTTCATTTTTCTCATTATCTATTACTGCACCGTATATGAGTTATGAACTTACAACGAGGATGATCTCATGCCTGATCATATCCTAAGCGTGCTATTTCGCAACTCGTATATATGTACCTATACACACTATACGCCTCATAATAGGTAGACAGCCTTTTTTATACACACTACAGCTGCTATAATACGTGAAAGAAAAATACCGTCGAAATTATATACTTTTACAGAATTTCTTTTTACAAATCACGCGGAAAAGAGACTATGAATATAAATATGAAATATCAGGGTAGTACTTAATCGGGCTAATTTGAAAAAAAAAATTTTTTAGCCAAGCCCCGGATTTGTATAAAATTTAAAAAAAAAAAAAAAAAACCGCCTGTCAAACCTTATGAATAGAATTTCCCCATAATAACATATAGGATTTTTGAATAGTCGGAAAATCAGATATAGTTTCGAATTCCAATTAGTTATTGTGTAATGTTTGGAAAAATAGAAGAAATGAATTAAAATCTGTGAAAATAAAAATGCGAAATATGTACAGAAACCTGGATTTTTTTTTTTTTTTTTTCTTTCTCTCAACTTTTCTCAATTATAATCAATTTGGCAATGAAATTCAAATTTGATGTCTAATTATCAAGGACCACCCAAATAGCTATCTAAAATAGTTATAATACCGAGTTAAATGAATCATTAAACAATATCACAATTAGAAAATCACTCACGATGTAACTATTCGCCGTTTCTACGTATATTACGATCTTGTATCGCCTCTTTACAGTAATAGTCCGCGGGCGTAGCCGCGCGCGTATACTTCGCTCAACGCGTTATATACTATATGTATATAATACGTATAAAGTACTATTCAGACGTACTGTTACTGCGTCTGGGTAAAATACTTTCATATATGTATGTACGATGTGGTACCACCGAAGGATATCACGATAGTTGCGGTATATGCACAAATTTGTGCGTTTGAGTGACAAATTATCGAATACTATATATTACCGTACTAGTATAATAATCTAGTATTTGTATATAGTTTTTAGCGCAAAAATTAAGTACACAAGTATATCGTAATAATATACCTATTAGGTAGAACGTTATATCACTCGGCTAGTTATAACGCTGTACGACTTCATCTACGAAGAACGTGACTTCAAAGCAACAACAACAACGATCTATATACGAGAATAATTATATGCAGTTGAATTTATGTTATACAACAATTACAGATGAAAAAAAAAAAAAAAAAAGCCACAACCGCACTATACTAGATCACTATATGATATCATATATTATATTATGTTATTCGTATATAGATATAATATTTGAGATCCTATACTTAGTTTAATATCTCGCGATCACTCACTCGCCCGTGGATCGCGGCTCCGCGCAAACTAGGTGAGTATGTATGTACCGTTAAACTTATACGCGAGCTTATAGTATGCCGCGGGATACTAAGGTAGGTGTATACTATCTCTACTGTATTATTGTATGTATGTATGTACTACCTATATAGGCAGGTATGTGTGCAGCTGCTGTGGAGTTGGAGTATAGTCGAACCGATGCTGTGCACCCGACTAGACCGGCTACGGTGCCCTATGCGTATAACGCGTCGGTATAGGATATAAGCATGTTATAGGTATTGCGAAAGAATAACGGACAATGATCTATGGTTGTTTGTATGAACCGCGATAGATCGGTGGTCGTTATTTCGATTTGTATGAATTTTTTGGAATTTCATTGTGCTGACTATAGGATCTTGAAATTCTTTGAGTTTCAGATCTCTTGGCCTCACGGGTCTAAATCGACAATTTAAAATGGAAGGAATTTTTTGATTTCAAATCGGCTTGCAGATTCCAAAACTTATATGTATTATTCCTGTATTCGGACTACTTCGAAAAATTTCAGATTTTTGAAAAAAAGAATAGTGGTACCCCTTCTCATTTTTTTTTTTTTTGGTCGAAAAAACTTTTTGTCCAGAATCCAATTAGGGTAAGTGTACCAGTTACTGACCCAGTCCCGATTATTGACCTTTTTCAATGATTTCTTTCAATCCGTGAGCTCTCAAATTATCAAAAAATCATTTCCTATTTCAAAACTCGCGGCAGTATCGCCGCTTTTTGCATCCCTGCTGACGCCATCTTGCATCACATTCGATCCAAGCGACTGGTTATTAGTTTGTGAAACTGCCGTAGTATGGCGCGACTGCGGGTCAAGGTGGTGGCGCCATCTGATAGAATATCGTCGAACGATAACCGAGGACTGCAATACCCAGATTGTCCGCCCTGACAGCAGACAGCCAACCCCTTTATACGATATGCACACACATCCACATGTGTGTAAGTATACATTTAACAATAAGAAGACAAAGCAGACTAGAACGCATTGACCAGCATTGACAATTGACATATTGGTCGATATCGGATTGTTGAAAGCTGAAATGTTCCACGAAGGATATTATCTAGAAGTAATAAAGGTAATGCTATTCCTACGAAACACGTATTATCGGCTGAAAATAATAAATCCGATGCGCGTATCAGTGGAAATGATGTTTACAAACAGCTGTCAACTACACGTATCAATTCCATTTATTTTAATTTACTATTATTCAGATGTCTGAATATTTGTGTATGTATTTACATTAGAAAAGGAAATCTAATACGTGAAATTACATGTATTCATCAATCGTCACAGGCTAAATACTCGGCGGCAACAGCGGTGATAACTGTGAAAGAAAAAACGGTTGAAATAAAGAGCAAAAAAGTTACTACAAACAAATGGCTATCGCTCGAAGACTGGTACTCCTTGTACGAAATTTTGGCTAAAGCTTTGGCTCAGAACTCCGAAAGCTCAACAACCAAATCAACCAGAGAGAAAAGAAAGTTGACCAGGCACTTGGAAATAGCGTAAAGGATATATTCCCAGGGTCATTTCACCTCTTTTCTGCCATTCTTAGTCCCCCTTCCATCCTTCGATTCGGTCAAAACTATCAGGAGGTGTTTCTAGTCCTCTGTAAACAACTTCGTGTTGAGCCATTTAGCTGGGAATCGATTAGTTTCGGAGTTATTCAATTTTTTCAATAACTTCGTTTATTCTCGGTATCTCGATACTGGATTGAGCTTGAAGGCTCGCCGACCAATCATTTCGGAGCAAATGAACCGAACTGCTATATTCGATACAGATAATATCTGGAAAACAATTTTGCCATACGTTACTCGATTTCTCAGATTTTCTTATTATGTTTCTGAAAAACAGCCCGCCTCAGATTTGGCTAATTATTTCACATTTCGTGGAGGGTCAAAGGTCTAGGAAAATTTGGAAAACTTCTTTAGTGCGTTACGGACGCGAAAGAAATAGAAATAAGAGTAACGCAACGATTCGGAAAAGAAAAATAAAGCTTTTTGAAAAAATTAAGGAATTGCAAGACTTTTCTCATTCCTGCAACTAGAAGTACTTTTCCCAAACTTTTCCAACAGCGGCATACGAAAATACTCTACAGCGTATAAAGTAATCAGATCAATCGTCGACGGGGTATTTTTCCTTGGAAAAATGTAGAATATTAGAAAATAGAATCGTGTACAAAAAGAAATCACAGAACTGTTCTTTCGACCTGCATTAGTTTTAGCTCGGTTGATTACGCTCTGAATGAGTACTTAGCGAACCTTGTAAATGAAACCAGTTCCGAGGTATCACGCTAAAACGACATTCTTGACAAATTGATTTCACTAAAACTCGTTTTTGGAATATTATCACAAATTGTCCCTACAGTTTTGGCCAAATTGAAGGTAGCAGGGTGTATTTCCATCTATTTCCAGTCGAATCGAGGTGGAATGAATCCTTAAATTCAAAAAAAGACAACAAAAAAATATCAAGATAACGAATAATTCTGTGTCATAATAACAAAAATAATATTACAGATACACTTTCGAAGCGTGTGAAAATCCTTCTGACAGAGAATCGCTGCCTACGATAAGAGTGGTGGTTTCGCCTGTGAGAAAAAAATCCAAACGAAAGAAATCTGAGGCAGAAATTAGCTCGAAGAAATCATCAAAAAGTAAAAAACTAGATCATAGTTTCAATTGCGATTTATTTTCCGACGATGTTTCGGCCCTGGATTGCGAAGCGGATTGCCTAAAGGTCGAGGAATACATCCCAAATGCACCAAACATGAAGAAAAAATTAGAAAAAAAGGAGGACGAGGGATCGCGGGATGTAATAGGCTACGTGCCGAGCAGGAAAAGCACTTTGGAATATCTACAGCAGTCGGCAAACTCCAACGAATGTTACGTTCCTTCGGTATTAAGCGACGAAGCGATTCTGGGCAGCGAAGCAATGGGAGCTTTGTACGTGCCGAATTCTATACCGAAGCACGAAAATTTGTGCGAAACTTATGAGCCGAGCAGTATAATTTCTTCTGCGGAAATTGGCGGAAGTGAATATGTGCCGAATTCAAAAGGAGTGAGAAAAAAAGTCGACGAATATCAACCGGATTTTATCGCAAGAAACAAGACTATGAAATTTGATAATAGCTACGTTCCGTCCAGCTCGCAGAGGATTAAAGAACTGAAGAAAAATGATAGAAAGTCGTTGTCGTCCAAGAGCAGAAGCAGGAGAAGGAGCAAGAACAGAGAAACCGAATCTGGAGGAAAGGAACCAAGTCCGCAAACGATTAGGAAAAATTCCGCTCTTGGCCAAAGCGAGATTAGAAGGGAAATGTGACATTGGGTTGCTTGAGATTTTCGCGGGCTTTGAAACGCGATTTTAATTTTGCTCGTTTAGTCTTTTTCCTGTATAGTTATTATCATCGAGCTGTTTTCTTCCGTTTTTTTTTTTAATATCTACGTATTGTAATTTATGAAGCATTTCTTGCTTGTATCCATTTATCTACGTATGGAATCGATTTTCCTGTAAATAATCGTGCGAATTCGTTGAAAAAGATGATATTTCAAAATTGGGGAAGTTCAAATTCTTGAAAACGATATTTTGGTGGTTTGGATTTGAACTGTGATCGAATAGAATCGAAATTGCGGGGTCAATTTCGTTGAAATTGATTGAAAAGAAAAGAAACAATCAAAATTCGACCCAATTTTTGTTGGATTTGATCAAACGTAATTAGGACAGGAAAAACCGTACTATACTAATTTTGAAAAGAACACGCGGGTTGTATTATATAATAAATGAATATTTATTTGTATGTTTTTATAGAAAATGGCGTTCCCCGGCCGAAAATTCGAAATTCAAAAGAGTCCGCAGTTCTGAATCGAATAGAGTTTTAAAATCTGTGTTTTATTTGTTATAATTCATTCATATTTGTAGGTAGGCGCGTTTTATATCGAAAATGATAACAATAATCCTTTATTTTATTTTTTATTTTTTATTCATGCAGATAAACTGATATGATTTATTAAGTATTGATAATAAAAGAATAAACAGTTACGTCGTGTATTATTACATGAGTATTGTAAACGTTAACGATACACATAAAGTGTTGTGTAGATACAGATTATATTTTGTCAAATAAAATAACAAATTGTATAATTCGTTATGTATGAACGCTAAATGCGTATTCAATATTGTCCTATTTATTTTCAATCTCTAGAAATCAAATCCGTCTCGACCTAAATCCGGAGTCTGCCAGACGTCCAGAATCTCAATTTAGACGTTGGAAAAAAAGAAGGAATTGAACAATCGTAATTGAATTCCATCTCCGAAACGGCGTCGCGTTCTTTTAAAATAGACTCTTAATCCCGCTCCGTATTATCTCCGTCTTGATTCGCCCCGTAGTCGTATAGTCGCCCGGCGATAAAGCGAGGCTCTGTCATTGGCTGACGACTACCGTCTCCAGCCAATTACGGAGCTACGCTTTCTCCGTCAAGTGACAATGTCGTCGCGAGGCAGAGACTCCTTTACTAAAAATACACGAATGCTTATGCGGTTGCGTTCCGCAGGCGCAAACTAAGCGCGGGATTTACAAAAAGGAACTAACAGCGGTGCTGTTCGCTTTGATCAATTGTCTCTTATATTACGCTGAATCCGATCTACGAGATACAAATAAAAGAAAAATATAAGGATATGAAATCCCTCGCTTTTTTATTATTGAAATTGATTTAAAGTCGATTAATTAAGGAGGAGTCGGATACGCGATCAAGAATGATAGCGAGAGGCGCGCGCGCGCCGCGTGCCTGTTATATCCTTTTTGCAAAATGGTGGGGATGGAGTATTTCGGATAATAAGTATTTCCCGTCCGGTATTGATAACAAAAGCCAGTGGTGTATTAAATAGTTTTTCGCGTTAATAATAATATGGCCAAGGAACGTAGAGCGCGGCGTATAGTTGTTGTTTTCATAGAGAACGAGGGAGATCGGAGACCGCATAGTCTCTCGGGCTGGTAAAATCGGCTGCTAAAAAAGATAGAGTGAGATAAGAGAAAGGAAAAGGAAGAAAGAGAGAGAGAAAGAGAGAGGTGGTGGTTGATTGGAGAAACCCCGCAATACATAAACAGGAAATGTCGTACAGTGATGGGGGTCGTTCGTCACGTAAATCGTCAGGAAAATCGCCGAAAAAATTACGCGTAATAAAAGGTGACAACGACAAAGTGTCGACGACAACAACAACGACGATAAGCTACCACAGTCATAACAATCGCGCCTGTGACGGCCACGGGCCACAACCCTCAATACATAAACGTAATCTCTATATAGTTTCGTTTCCATTGATATTTTTATTTAACATATTGCGCACCCTGCTATATCAGTTGTTTGTAGTATTGAAATATTTTTACACCTCGACATCGCGGCTTATGATCAATCGTACGGTTAAAAACAATTGTCAACAACAACAACAACAACAGCAGCAACAACAACAACTTGAAGTTGTCGTGAATCGCGAAGATTCTAATCTAGGAGAAAAAGATAACCTCATTGGGATATCGGGATCGAATTTAATAGACGCTGATTTAGATCAAATGTCACAAATTCCGAGGCGACCGACTGGCCCTGGGCCTGGTGATCCACTTTTAGCTAAACAAAAACATCACCATAGAAGAGCTTTCGAGTTTATTAGTAAAGCGCTTAAAATTGACGAGGAAAACGAAGGTTAGTGTCAATGGAAACGTCGTCTGCAATCTCGAGACATCTCAGCTGTCTAATATTTTGATTCAGGTCACAAAGAAATGGCTATTGAGTTGTACAAAAAGGGGATCGGCGAATTGGAGAAAGGGATAGCCGTCGAATGCAACGGAGGTAGAGGCGAGGTATGGGAGAGAGCGCAAAAGCTACACGATAAGATGCGAGCAAATTTGGCTATGGCGAAGGATCGTCTTGACTTTTTAGGTTTGTCTTTCGCTCAGTTATTACTATCTGTGTATTTTTTATCCTTTGTAATATGTTGTTAGGTAGCCCAGTGTGGAGGTGAAATTTTTTTGTGTATCTTTTACTTTATCGTTGTATATATATATATATCCATGTGTAAATGTACATCGATCGCACATTCGCATCGTTAAACTATATTATTCATGCGCTACGGTCGTAACTTTTGGTTTTTTCATACTCTAGTTTTTATTCGGTTATTATTCGACTGTTTGTTTTTATCTCAAAACAACTACACGGCATGCTGTATATGTTTAACAGTTTTTATATTTATAGTAAATATCAAGCCAGTTTGTCGCGATCATGTGACTTTATTCCATCATTCTTTGTCACCCTTTAATCCTTCGATTCGGTCAAAACTATCAGGAAGTGTTCCTAGTCCTCCGTAAATAACTTCGTGTTGAACAGTTTAGCTGGGAATCGATAAGTTTTGAAGTTATTCAATGTTTTCAAGAGCTCCGTTTATTCTCGGTATCTCGATACTGGATTGAGCTTGAAGGCTCGCCGACCAATCATTTCGGAGCAAATGAACCGAACTGCTATATTCGATACAGATAATATCTGGAAAACAATTTTGCCATACGTTACTCGATTTTTCAGATGTTCTTATTATGTTTCTGAAAAACAGCCCGCCTCAGATTTGGCTAATTATTTCACATTTCGTGAAGGATCAAAGGTCTAGGAAAAATATAAAATATTAGAAAATAGAACCGTGTGCGAAGAGAAATCACAGAAATGTTCTTTCGACCTGCGATACTTTTACCTCATTTGATTACGCTCTGAATGAATACTCAGTGAACCTTGTATATAAAACTAGTTCCGAGATATCACGCTAAAACGATATTCTTGGCAAAATCATTTCACTCAAACTCATTTTTGAAATATCACAAGCTATCACTACAGTTTTGGCTAAATCGAAGGATATGAGGTTCAATTTTGGCTTTTTCTGTGTACTGGAATATCGTTATACAAAAACAAAAACAAAATTGAATCGAATAAAGAAACGGCATCCCCTGAATGTTGAAAAAGGGCAACTTTGATTTGGCTATCGAGCTGTCATGTAGCCTGTCCAACGGTAGCATGGCAGAGAATGTCTGTAATTTTAATTGTAGCGAGTGTGTGTGAGCTGAACAGACTGGGTATCGGTACCGCGAGGAATCGCGGCTGCGAAGGGACGGAACATGGATCGATAGACCGTAACGAGCAGCCGGAGAATCATCTGAGACTACGGCGAGGCGGTGCTGGTTGTGGAGCACAGACAAGTCCGATGAATAATAAAAGCCTGAATCACCTTAGCCCTAATAACGCTTTGTCTAGCACACAAACAACCCAGACAAATACCTACGCCCACACAACAAAATACATTCAAAGGCCACGATCGCCGAAAAATCATTTGGTTCGACCGCCCGAAGGTATTGTTTATATATATGCACAATATTCAGAACCCTGTCTGGTCCTTTGATCCTCCCCATTCTTCTCAAGACGTTTCTAAATTCCTTACGACGATTGTAAACCCTTTAGTTAGAGCTTGCGTCTTGCTGCTTCGATCGCACGCTTCAGCTTCTCGCAATGTTTTAGTTATCGCTGTTTATTGTTACGTGGTAGTTTTAGCGAGATGAATAACAGCCGAATGTAAGTAGATAGTCGTTTGGTAGAAAATACCCAATTTCATACCCTTAGCTAATAACAATAACAAATAGAAGCTGAAATGTTGCTAGAACATTATTTAGACACTCGAGTTGATATCCTTTCTACTAAAAAAAACCCCCAGAGTTTGTGTAGGGCAAAAAGAAAAAGCCAAATTCCTTAAAAACCGGAGCCCCTCGTTACTCGATATCGCCTTTATAGCATCTGGAAGAAAACTAACAGTACCAGGAAAAAGGGCGGCTGGTTCTGTGATGAGCAAAAGCCAGACGTTACCCCGAAGCATGGGAAGATCTGCGCCCAGTTTACCTTGCCATCGAACAATGCCGATCAAGCCCTCATCCACTCCGCCTTCTGTCAAGAGGCAATTTTCAGTTCCTGGTAGCGGTTCGCCAGTTAGAAGGCCTGGAACTCCCAGCGGGTCAGGAAGCAATCGCGGAACTCCTACGAGAAAAGCTTCTATGCCAAAAGGAATAGACCCAAAATTGGCGCAGGTCATTTTAGACGAAATTTTAGAAGGTGGGGCGGCTGTTCAATGGGAAGACATAGCTGGGCAGGAGGTGCGGCGTTAATTATATAGATTTTTTAAATTATTCAGAGAATTTTTAACTTTAAGAGTTTCTTCTTCTCGAGACTAAAATCTAATCTTTTTATTAATTTAGACGGCTAAACAAGCTCTTCAGGAAATGGTTATCCTTCCTTCTCTTCGTCCTGAGCTTTTCACAGGTTTGAGAACTCCGGCAAGAGGTCTTTTGCTATTCGGTCCACCTGGTAATGGAAAAACTTTATTGGCAAGAGCCGTCGCTACGCAATGCAACGCCACTTTTTTTTCTATATCCGCTGCGAGTCTTACTTCCAAATATGTCGGGGAAGGGGAAAAACTCGTCAGAGCTTTATTCACTATAGCAAGAGAGCTACAACCTTCTGTTATATTCATTGACGAAGTTGACTCCCTCCTCAGCGAAAGAAGAGATAACGAACACGAGGCGTCTAGGTAAGAAATCCCAAAAGAGATCTTTGTTGATTTTAGTTTAGTTCAATTAGAAGAAAATTGAGTTCTGGTCAAAGCTGAGCAATTTATTAATTTATCAATTTAAATTTGGACCTGATTCCGATTTCAGGGTTTTAAATAAATGATCAAAATTGATTGAAAAAAATATATCAGTCTTTACTTTTATTTCTCGAATGAATATAAATGACTGTGGATTATTTGCAGGCGATTAAAAACCGAATTTCTAGTCGAATTTGACGGACTTCCTTGTACTCCCGAAGAAAGGGTATTAGTTATGGCAGCAACAAACAGACCTCAAGAGCTAGACGAAGCTGCATTAAGAAGATTTACAAAAAGAGTTTACGTTACGCTACCAGATACATTAACGAGAATTTTACTTCTCAAAAGACTTTTAAGCAAGCACAACAATCCGTTAACTCAAACAGAACTCGAACATCTTGCTCAACTAACAGACGGATATTCGGGTAGCGATTTGACTGGCCTGGCGAAAGACGCGGCTCTGGGACCGATAAGAGGTAAATATTTTATATACTTTTTTTTTCTCTTCAAATTTTCATTAACAATTTTTTTCTGCTTTCGGCTTATCGTCTTAGCCGCTTACTATTAGACTCTTCTTCATCCAGAACATAGTTAACTGCTTCTTCTTATCTTGTAATTTATTGAAATTAACAACTTGAAGAATTTCTTATATTTTCTCGTTATATGTTTTTTTTTTTCTCTCTTTTTTTTTACAGAACTGAATCCGGAGCAAGTGAAAGAATTAGATTTAAACTTAGTGCGTAATATAACGATGCAAGATTTTATCGATTCTTTAAAAAGAATTCGTAGATCTGTATCTCCGACTAGTTTAGCCGCATATGAAAAATGGAGTTTAGAATACGGCGACGTTAGTCTCTGATTTCAAATAAGAGGCTCGAAACAAGGGCCTCAACGTCCGTAGCCACAATACAACAAAAAAAAAATAATAAATTTATGAATAATAAAGTCTATTTCTTAAGTTAGATAGAGTTGCAGTTATTGATTATAGTGAGAATTTAAAAAGAAAATGCGACAAAAGAAAAAAAAAAAAAAAAAACACCAGCCATTATTAAAAAAACACAATAATTAGAATTTCGAATAAAAGTCTTATAATTATCGCATGTAAATTTTGGCTGAACTTATAACTTGAAGACAAACTAACTAACTTAAAAAAAAAAGACAAATTAAAGAAGAAAAATTTGTCAAATTCTGACGACTGGTCGGTTTTTAGAAAGAAAAAAAAAAACCGTTAGTCTTTGTTGTTACGTTTGCATGCTATCATATTATTATTATACCTATATTCAAATATCGCATAGGTATATCATTTGCCGTATTAATTATCAAACTATAGATGATGATGATGATGATGAGTTAGACTCTTAGAAATAGAGAAATTAAACATTACGGATTTTCTATACGTTTGCAAAAAAAAAAAAAAATAAAAATGTATCTACCTGGATTAAGTGGTAAAATTACTATAACAGTTTACAATAAAACGATTTTTTTTCTTCTCTTTTTTTCACAATTTTCTGTTTGGATAGGAGAAAAGAAAAAAAAAGAATCATATTCAAGGAAGTTATTAGGAATATAATATTCAATTATCGAACGGAAATTCAATACATAGTCTTATTGTTATTGAATATTATTTATTAATTGAATTTATATATGTCTAATAACTTCCTTGAATATTATTATACCTTTTCTTCTATACAAGTGAAAATTGTCAAGAAAATCCTTTGTTTTTAAAATTGTTACAGTAGTTTTACCTCTAAAAACGGAGTTTAAATCGTAGGAATGCTAAAGACAGATTTTCAAATACAGCGATTCTATCTATTCGAGATAGATAGATAAATAGATAGATAGATAGATAGATTGATAGCAAAAGCTGGATGAAACGATAGAACGTCGTTTAAACAACAAGAACAACAAGAAAAAACAAAGTTGAAAAACAAAAGACGCTTGAGACAACGAAGAAACTTTTCCCTTATTCTGTTTTTTTGGTTGTTTCTTTTTGTTCGTTTTCCTAAGAAACCTTATTGTATAAAAAAAAACACTATTGAGAAATAAGTTAGCGTTAACAATATTTCTGTTTTGTGATAAACAAACGAACAAACAAACAAGAAGAAAAAAAAAAGAAAAAAAAAACAGAAGCAAAGAAACAAGAAAAAGAAGAAAAAAAAATCCAATTCTGGAATTTTTTTTTGATTCCGGTTTTCCTCCTGCCTTCCATTATTAACTTAGTTGATATATATTATATATAGAGAGAAGAATGATTATTATTAGTATTATTTAGGTATTTATATTATATAATTATAATATTAAATTGTTTTTTGTCTCTATTTTTCTGTTTTTGTATATTATGATGATGATTATTATTATTACGAAATGTTTATATTACTATTTGTTTGTTTAAAGAGACTAGATGAAACGAAATGAAAAGAAAAACAACTTTCTGTTAATCATCTTTGTCGTAAAAATGAAGAAAAGAGTAAAAGAAAAGAAGAAAAGAAAAATATTAATAATAACAAAAATATCGTTGAAGTTTGTATATAATAATATGTGTTTGAAAAACATCATGTTTACTTGCTGAGACGATACGTTACGCTATAAAAAGCTATTAACAAAATAGTCAAAATATTACAATATTACAGAAATCTTTGAAAAACGAAAAAGAGATAGTAAAAGATAAAAGAAAAAAAAGTATGCGATGCGTATTTTAATATTATAGAGTGTAAAAAGCGGTAAGAAGAAAAAAAAAAAAAAAACTCTGGCACGAATCGTAATCCCTGCGTGGCTAAAGCCTGCAATGATGTATAGTAATTACAAAGAATCAGTTTTGAAACAGTATTTGTCAACGCTCAATAACGATGAAATTATCTCTTCGAAAGAAACTCAAGCTTCCCCTCTCATCCTCCTTCTAGATACCCCGCCTCATCCGATGTTCTTCGTAATGAAAATATATCTAGTTATTTTCATAATTAGTTAACTAACAAAATGTAAAAAAAAAAAAGAAAAGAAAAGAAAAAGAACTAAATCAGGAGATTGATTTTTACGCGATCTCCCCAGCCTTCCAAGCCTTCTTTACTTATATCGACAAAACAAGCTAATACTCGTCAGCCTTAAGTCATCCGGTTATTTTGCTACTTTTATAACAAAACCAAATAATAATAAGAAATTAATGAAATCGTCGTAATAAATGTTATCGAATAAATGAATAAATAAATCAATCGAATAGTCAATGAATGAATAAAATTTGGATAAGTTATTCTGTATATGAGATTTTCATTGATCACTGCAAAGGCAAATAACAAGAAAAAGAAAATAAAAAATAAAAAAATCGTCGATTATTATTCTATCGATTGATTAAAGCATATCTGTGAAAATTCTTATGTCATTTGAAATTTACATAATGGCGAATGAATGAATGTAATTGAAACTTTCATATTATTCATATTATGTTTTGTGAGAAAAAAAAAACAAAAACAAAACATTTTCTAGTCTCCCGTGTAAATATAATACATAAATATATGTATATTAATATAATGTATATCGATGAAGAAAACGAAGAATGAAAGAAAAAAGAATAAGATTCGCATACGGTATATCTACATTCGCTAATTTCCTCTATAATATGCTTTAGATATAGTTGAAAAATAATGATAATTAATGTAAAATGTTTATTGCTAAATAAAATAACGACACACGTTTACACGCTTAAAAAAATTTGTGAAAATTCTCTTAGGTTTTTTTTTTTTTTTTCTTCTTCTTTCCAAATGTTACGATTATTCTGAATCTTTGCCCCCGATATTATTTTTCACACAATTTCTTCTATAGATTTTAATTTGTGTTGTGAGGAATTTTCAAATGGTGTAGAATTATAAGTAGATGATTCGATCTATAATCGTTATCTAGCAAAGTTGTATAAAAGAGAGTCTTGCCGCTAATAAATATCTGTACAACTTTAAGGAGTTTCGGGACTCCAAATCTGTACATTTGTATTCAATTTTATTGTTCGATAAGCTTACATTGAATATTAATCACACCCGTTAACTTGTAAACTGTGACAAATCAGCTGCGATTCTCAAAAGAAAAAAAATCGAAAGATTATAAACCAATAAGCAAATATAAGTGTTTTATTTTACGGCGCTTTAAAATTATAAAAAATCCGTAATTTTCAATCGATTTCATTCTATGTGGGCTTGTTCCGTTTGAAAAACTAATGCGCACGATTGAACTTTGAGAAAATAATTTTGTTTTCCTTATAGTCAGTTGAATGTTGCTATTTGTTGCCTGCAATTTATATCGCTGCAATCTCATAAAATTAATTACTTGAGGATCAAACGGTAAAAAAAAAATTCGTCTCCGAAAAAAAAAAACCCACGTAGAATAAAATCGATTGAAAATTACAGAATTCTAATCATTTTGAAGCTCTGTGAAATGAAACGATGATATTTGCTTATTTGTTTATGATTTTACGATTTTTTTCTTTTTTTTTCTTTTGAAAATCGGAGCTGATTCATCGTTGTTTACAAATAAATAAACTTGATTAATATTCAATGTACGCTTATCGTTCAATAAAATTAAATACAAATTTACCAATTTTAGTGAATATTGAATATCTATTAAAGAAGTTCGATAAGATAGATACTTTGTAAAAGATAATAAAAAATGGTATCAAAATTGAATGAAATCGTTATCAAGAATACCGAATAATTAATTTACAAATAACTACATTTTTAGTGAACAAATCTCGAATGAGTCTTACTGGATAATAATTATCAACAAACGCAAAAGAAATCCATGCAGCGAATGGTGTATTTTAAATATTTATTCCTTCATCGTTCGGAGGACAATTTTCATTTTTTTTTTTTTCTTTTTTTTTATTATAAGATATTAACATTATATCCTAAAGCAACTTCCGAGGTCTGGCGGGGCCTCGGCTTACCTAAATTACTTTTTTTTTTTTTTTTTTCTTTCTTTCAGTTTTTATTCAACTCTTATGTGATTTTTATCATTTTTTTTTTGTTTCCGTTCTGTTATTTTCTTTACATGTAACATTCTTTTTCACTTTCCTTACGCCCCTTGTCAATTATTATTTATTACGTCTCCCTTTTTTCTTTCTTCTTCTCATTTTTTCTTTTTGTCATTAATCATAATCGAAAATGGAGTTAATTAATTGATTACAATCGAGGATATTGTTAATATAATATTATTTAGCTTTATTGTAACTTTGTCTTGTATTTTCATCGTTTTTTTTTTTGTTTCCATTTTAATTCTTTCATTGTCTGTTGTATTTTATTACGTTTTGTTCATTTACGATTACGATTATTCGTTACCCTAACTTCTTTTCTTTTCTTTTCTTATGTATTTATTTCTCCGTCTGTTATTATATCTTAATCTTTTCTTTGCTATCAATCGTCAGATCACTTAGCTCTTTGAAAAAATACAAATAAAAATAATTAAAGAAAGGAAGAAAGAAAGAAAGAAAGAAAGAAAGAAAGAAAGAAAGAAAGAAAGAAAGAAAGAAAGAAAGAAAGAAAGATTAATTAAAACCGCGAAGAGAAGGAATATTTCTTGTACCAATGGCCAAAGAAGAAAAAAAAACTTCTTTTCCTTATTTTTATCATATTCTGTATATTCATAATTTTTCTTTAGATTTCTATCTATATAACGTTGCGTGAATAAATTTTTTTTGTAGGAAAAATGGAATTCTATTTTATTTATTATTTATTACTATTATTATTGTTATCTTATTTTTCTTTATCAAATTATTATTTAATATTATAACGTTATCGGGAGAGATAATATATAAGGTAAATTGTTTTAAATCTAGAAGAGAAACTATAAGCGATGTGTACAAGCAACGATATATCGGAAATGTTATACTATTGTTAAGTCGTGGGGTTTTTTTTTTTTTTTTACCTAACAAAGTATGTAAAATAAAATCGTGTTAAATAATAATGATAAGAAAACGAAAAAAAAAAAAGGAACTTAGATAATCCTAAATAATCAAAGTGTCTTTATTTCTTTCAAATTCGTTTTTAAGGATGTTCCATTTCAATCACCGATTAGAGAAAAAGAGAGAAAGAAAAAGAAAGAGAGAGAGAAGAAGAAGAAACAAAGTCGATTGAGAAAAAATATACACAAAAACACAGTTTTCCATACGTCTATCATTCGATATTCGAAATCTCTGCACAGCGTAAAGTTTTATAGTCGTCTACAAATAATAATCATTCATTCAAATTCAAATCCGATCAATCCTATGAATCGAATCGACTCAAAAAATAGTATCGATCGATAATGGATTTAAAAAAAAAAAAAAAAACTGAGAAATAAGGAGGAAAAAAAAAAAGTTCCATATCGATTAATCAAACGGTATTTAGTAAATCGCCAAGAGTTCTTAAAATTTATATACGTACATACATGGTATATCTATATTACAGAATACAAGTTTTACCGTTTTTATTAATCGCTCAAGTGATCGTTATTAGGTAAATCAGATGGTTTTTTTCTCGATATTATAAAACTGATTATGATCTCGGAAGAAATCTTTAGTTCGATCAACGAAACGAATCTTTTTCATTTCTTTCTTTTTTTCTGTTTTTTTTTTTTCTTTTCTTCTCCTTTTACTGGTTTCGCATCGAAAAATCAATCGGATATCGACAAGAGAAAGAAAAAAAAAAGAAATAAATAAAATATAGAGACTATATGGTTCGGAGAATAATAATTAAAACCGGACGATGAAATATACAATAAAGATTTTTGGGTTTGTTGTTGTTGTTTTTCTTCGGTTTTTTTTTTTTTCTACGTTCTGTATATTATTTGACAATAACTGTTTATAAAAAATATTATTTTTGTTTGTATTTCTTGTTCTTTATTTTTTTTCTTACGTTTCAGATACGCAACGGGGTTGGTTGGGTTGTAACGGGTTGACGGTGACGGGGGATGGAGAGAGAGAGAGAGAGAGAGAAAAAAAAAAAGAAAAACCAAAAACTAGTAGTAGTAAAAGTAAAAAGAAGAAGAAAATAAATGAATTAATTAATAATCGAACAAATACAATACAATAATAATATATAAACGCCGGATTAATTATTATTATTATTTTTTTTTATACAGCTTAGAAGAAAAGAAACAAAAAAAAAAAAATACAAAAATTCCTTACTGTTTTTTTTTTTTTTCAATTTTAACTTTTTATCTATTGTTTAAATTATTTATTACGGAGAGAGATATAGTTATAATAATAATAATCATAATTATAATTATAATCATCACAAAAATTGAGGGGGGAGGTTGTTTGGGGTATATCGAAGAAGGTATAGAGTTGATTCGATTTAAATAAGTTTGAAAGAACGATCTACATTTGCTGGTTTTTTTTTTTCATCTTCTCATATTCATTTTTTTTGTTTTGTTTTGTTTTGTTTTTATATCAACTTGTTATCTCATCTTTCAAAATATTCATTACATACACAAGAAAAAAATGTCTCAAAGATAGGCCCGACCAAAAGAACTTTCTCTTCTCTTTCTTCTTTTTTTCCTCTCTTCCTCATAGTCGTCGTATTCTTCTTTCTCATTCTCATAATCATTTTCCTTCTTCTTCTTTTTCATTTTCTTCTTTTTCTTCTTCTTCTTCTTCTTATTTTTTTTCTTATCTCGCATCATTCTATTCGTTACAATGTTGACAATTTGTTTCATTGGGTTGGGTATTGAGGCATGGTGTATGCTACCATTGCCGGTTGTTGACCGGGTTGCAAAGGCGCAGTTGATGCCGGTGCTGCAGCAGATCCTTGACCTGGTTGCCACGCACCAGCTGCTGGTGCTGGCATCCTCATGCTATTCATATACTGCGCTTGTTGACCGTAGTATTGACCGTAGTACTGAGCGGTTGGTTGTAAAAATTGTCCCTGCATTTGAGGGTAACCCTGAGTGTACCAGTAACCCATTTGCTGACCGTATCCGTAAGGATATTGACCGCCGCCTGTTGTCACCTATGGCAATAATTTAAAAATGAAAAAAAACCAATTGCAAAATACAATAATAATTTAAGGCAAAGACTAAAATTAAGATGTGAAAATTTCTCTGACTTTTTCTTGACTTCCTTGAATGTAAATCAATTCTTTTTCTGGAATTTTAAGAATCTAGAATTTAATTTTGAAAATTTATTGGCTTATATTGAATAAAACAAGCAATTGGGGAGAAAAACATCGTTCGCGATTATTTGTATTCGCTTTAACTTGTAAAATTGTACATTATCGAAGTTCAAACACATTTGAATATCTTTGTTTAATCGATTGATCTTTATTATCGATTATTAATGAGAATAAAATGATGTGGGATTTAATTAAAAAATGACCGATTCGAAATTTCTTGATATTTCTTTGAACAATTTAAAATTCTCTGATATATTCAGGTTTTCTAGATTTTCCCTGACCCCGGCCCACCCTGAATAACAAATTTTTTGACTCAAGCTTAAGAATTTGTCTAAAAAGAAGGAAAAACCTGATTCTTATCCTCTGATTTTTCACACGGTGGTCAAATTGTTGAAAATGTTGTTGAATAAAATTCCATGAGATTATTTCCAGGTTTTCCAGAATCTAAAACGCGGTTTTTCCCAAGACGTTGAATTCAAATTTTTTTCTAAATTGTTTTCCTTCAAGTCAAATTCAACAATCAGAATTATAAAGACGGTCAGTTGAACAAATATCAACAAATGATTGAAAATTTCAATTTTCTAGACACATTTTTACATTTCTATTTTTTTGTTTCTTTACAAAGATTGAAATTCCATGAGATTTCCAGGATTTTCCTGTTTCATCATTCAACTAATTTTACTTGGCAGAAAATCGTTCGAAAGTTAGAATTTTTTGGTCCTAGAATTTCAGTTTCGCAAAAATCTAACGCTGGCTATTTGCAAAATCGTTTTCTGAACGCAAACACTGATTTTCAGATTTTAGCTTCGATTTGCATATGAGTTAATTAGTTTTTAGGATATTTTACTCATGTTTCTTGGATACTTTCCTGCATTTGAAGAATATTGAAAGATATACATGATTTTTGCTTCTACCAATACAAAATTTTCATAGTTTCTCAAACGAGGAATTAAAACTTATATAATTTGACCCGAATTCCTATAAACCCGTTTCAAAGTTACAATTTTTTGGTCATGAAAACTGGAATTTTATAAAAATCCAACGCTTCTTATTTTCCAATCATTTTCATGGACACCGAAATACATTTTCAGATCGTTGAATCGATTCGCTCCAAAGATGAAATTCATTCATGGGATTCTTAATGTTTCTAAAACAATTTCCTACATTCAAAAAACAAAATTAAGTAAAAACCTGCATAACCCACTAGAAAAATGTGATACCCAGTCAAATATATATGACCGTAGATGAAAACTATTAAAAATTATCATTGTTCCTGAAACACAGTGTTTCAAATCTAATAATTCATTTGAAAACATTAAAAAAGATAAAAAAATCAAGTAAACAAAGGAGGAAAATTCATACCTGTTGAGGCTGCTGGTTGGCGTTAGGTCCGACGCTGTTAGGGTCGCCGTTTTCCTTGCCCCAGAAGCATTTGACAATGCTGCCGTTGATCTCAGTGTTGTGTGTAGACTCAATGGCATGAGTAGCGGATTCCTTGGTAGTAAACTTGATAAACGCGTATCCCTTATCCTTGAAAACTCTTATATCCTGGATTGTACCAAACGGCGAAAAGGTTTTTGTTATCAACTCGTCCGTTATTCCATTCGTAAAACCTCCGCAGTACACCGTACAGTTGGTCGGACTGCTCTGGTTGTAAACCTGGCAAATTGGAAGTAAAATTTCATTCAACGATTCGAAAACAGGGAGAAAATCTCGTCTCTCAAAGACAAATCTAACAGAAAATATAGGGAAAATAAATGAAAAGAGGAGAGGAATCAGTTTTCTGTTTTGTCGGTTTAAATCGACCATTTTTAAGCACACAGAGTAAATTCTGTAAAATATAAACATCGGAAATGAAATCATTTTTGTGAGAGTCGATTAGAGGCTGATGAAATTTTTGATATTATTGAAGAACTAGAAAAGATTAATGATCGTGTGTTGGATGTTTCGATTCATGGGAGATCCTCCAGAAGATAAATATAACAAAGAAGAAACAAGTTAAGATTCTTGTATTTTTGGTTCAAATTCACAATCCCAAAAGATTCTCAATGAGTTAAAACGAAGAGGAATGCATCCCTGGCTAAAAATCGTTTAAAACATAGCAAAAAGGGGATCGAGTCAGTTGCACAGGAGTTAATTGAGTCTGGCGATGCTTTTAGAAGACCAAAAACTAGTGAATTGTGCCTAGAAGTTTTAGTATTTTTTTAAAAAGGAAAAATTCTTGTAAATCCTCCAAAACATGGCAAAAATGACTCGAGCCAGCTGCACACGAGTCGAATGAGTCTGGCGATGCTACTAGAAGACCAAAAACATGTTAATTGTTCCCAAAAGTTGTAGGAATTCTTCGAATAGTGAGGGATCTGGTAGATTGACGGAGAATTTAACTAAAGATGTTAGAAAACTTCAACAGGGGGACAAAAACATATTGATTGTGTTTAGATGTTTTAGAAATTCAGCGAAAAACAGTAAGTTTCGTTCACTTATTGAGAATCCAGCTAAAGATGATGGAAAATATGAAAAAACCGAGTCTCGTTCTTGTGTTTTAGTTTCGATTCTTCGATTCCGAAGCATTTACGAGACGATTGAATACCGAGGATCTTACGACTGACCGCGAATCCTCAAAAACATGGGAAAAAGTGAGTATCGTAAGTTTATCAAGAGTCGAAGTAGTAAAACGACGCCGTTCGAAGATCAAAAGTTTGTTATCTGGCCTACGAAGTCTTACGATTTTCGAAAATGAGTAAAAGCGAAGCTTTTGGGATCTCGGAGAAGGTAACGCAGCGACCTAAACACGTCTGCGAGTAAGTAACTTTGAGATTTGAAAAGGGAGAAGGAAAGGAAAAATGAAGAAGGGAAGTTTGTCGTTACCTCCTCGTAATTGGGTTTGCTGTTATTGGTGTGCCTTGGCCTCTCGGATCTTGGTGGCGGAGGCTTCCTGGTCGACCAGTTTGTCCTGATGCTGCGTGATCCGAGCCATTGACCATTCATGGCAGAGATAGCGGCCTCGGCTTCGGACTTTTTAACGAATGATACAAATGCGTATCCTTTGCTCTTTAGAGTTTGAGGATCTCTGACGATCCTGCAGTTACTTATTTCCCCGAAGGGAGCGAAGGCCTCCTTTAAAGTTTGGGTTTCTATCTCCGGTGATAAATCGCCAACAAATATGTGGTGGTGATTGCTTGTGTCAAGCTTTGGCTGATTACCGGGACTCGTTGCCCAATTGACCTTCATTTCTTTGTCAAGAAATAAACGTTTGTTCATTGCGGCTAATGCCGTTGCCGCGCTCTGGTGATTGGTAAACTCGACAAATGCGTAAGGGTCGTTACCCGGTTCGCGTATTATCTTGCATCCCTTAACGGCCCCGATTTGTGAGAATAAAGCGCATAGTAAATCCTCTGATACCGAGGCGTCTAAATTTCCAACGTACAAAGTACGCGGGTTACTTTCTTCGCTCATACTTTATATACCGTTTCCCCCTTTAGCGATTTATGATGATGATCTTTTTGTATTATTATTACGGAAAGACGACGACAACGACGACGACGACGACAACGACGACGCTAGGGGTAAGGCTAGCAGCAGCGGCTAGTGACGAACTACGGCTGCAGGCTAGGCTAGTCTCCAGGTGATCAGACGGGGGAAAAAGAAACCACTGATAGCTATCTACCGACTCGTAACTTATTTATATTTACAAATCACACCTCCAGCGCGTGACCCGGTCATCTAGATCTTAAACTCCAGCATCGGTTGTACCGGAGATTTGTCTAATATCGCGTTTTACTTACACGGGGGGGCACACGGCGGATCAACGTTTAGCTACACCCAGCCTCCTCTCTACGTCATACTAACATAAAATGGCCGCGGCAGGCGAACCGCTCAACCACTTTCCCCCCAATCATCCTCGCAATTAACATCGAGGACTGCCACTGCCACTGCCACTGCAGCCGCCACCACCGCGCCGGAACGATCGCCTGACCTATCGCCGGTATCGGGTATATTTAAATAACTCCTTATCAGCGAACGTAATTATTCCTAATTTTCATCTAATCATTAATCAATTCATAAACCGTTCATTTTTACGGCATTTATATATTTTTTCTCAATACCAACTGATATAACGGCACGTGTTTTTTCCCCAACGCCCGGAAAGATTTTCGTAGACCATTCAGGTACCGCGAAAATACCCGAATCTCATTGGTCGATCAGCCCCGGGGATTTAGCCTCATTTAAAACTAGTCCAGATAGCTTCTAATCGATAGATCCTTTCAAATTTCAGATTAATTTAGCGACTGAAACTCATCCCGCGTTATTTTATCGGGTATATTTTGTATTTAATTCAATTATTCAGCTCGTTTTGCGTACTTTGCGAGACGTGCTGCCACCTCGCGGTGAAATTTAAAACCAATATCTCCGAACGGCCATCTTGCATCAAGCGATCTTTTATTGATGCGTGAAGCGCTATATCGGTTATAGTCTATGGCGGCGAGATTTTTCAGGCATTTATTCACCCGTATTGACGAAATTTTGGCTGTTCTATTCGATCGTAAATCGACAATATCACAATAGCGAAACTATTGGAGGATCAACTTTTTATCTCAGGTGAGAAAAAAGCCTATTAAAATATCTAAAACGCACCGGCATATTGCGCGTTTTAATCTTGGCCATAGTTCAAAGGGATTAACGTAAAGAGGAAACTCTTCGTTGTAGACGAACGCTGACTCACTTTTAGATCATCTAACTATTCATGGCCGGAAAAAGATCACGAATAATCAAAAAACGCGTTAATGAAACGCATTTTTGTTTCATTTTGGCTAATTTTTTTTATACTAGGAATGGGATTATGTAAAAAATTCGAATTATCATACAATCAATCGTATGGTTGGCTCGTTTTATTTTATTATCACAAATTAAGTGATGAAATACATATACATGCGACATCTCCTACTGTAAAATAATAATTATAATTATAATAATCATTCCTAGAGCAAAACTATAACATTCAAGCTGTGTTTCCAATCTACACGTATAAGGCTGACTAGAAAAATAAAATACTGCGCTCTTCTTGACGCGCTGTATATTTCTATAATAATAAGATAGAAAAAATAGTAATCGTAAAAAATAAATAATCATAAATACATGGATAATTGGAACAGTACATATATCGGTATAATTGAATAAATAATAGTTAGACGTAGAATCAAAGTGAGATCTTGTAGAAGCGGAAAATCTGGGTCGCATAGACGAGTATAATATATAAATACGCAGGTATTATTCGAAATTCGGAACTCTTGAACGATTATACATACATAGATATAAATATTCTCGTTCAAGACTTAAGACACGAATATAAAGCTTTAAGCGGCTAAGAATTGTGGCCAATCGTAATTTTCGGACGGGAGACAGGCGCTGTTATGACACTTGTGCTCTGTACGAGTACTGCTACAACCGTGGCATCTTCCACATCGGCATTGGAGATTATCGGCGCATTCGTTCAAGTTCTCGTTGCACGAGTCGCCAGGTCCCTGCGTAGAATTATTATTAAATGTGATTAGTACGATGAAGATAGTATATTTACGCATTATATGATTGTTTCTTCTTTTCTTTTCGTTCCATATTTGAATATTTTCGCGATATTAGGATGTGCGCGCACGTTCTAACCGTACTGCGATGCGCGCGCATGCTTCGAACGGTATTGCGATGCGCGCGCAACACTCGCGGCTATCGATATTTGAATTTGAACTGAAAGCAACAGGTGACGCGTTTCTATTGTGTCATTGATAATCACCTGGGCGCACTCGTCGAAATTGCAGATGTCGTTCCACACCGTACCCCACCGACATTGATGGCACTGCTCTTTGCAAGCTCGATTCCTGCAGATCCTGGGTGTATAGGAATCGCATCTGTTTTGACGTGAAAAGAAAACGAGATATATTAGATAGATTATCTGGATTTGTTTTCAATCATCAATTCACCAATGAATTTCAGACAATGTTATTTCATTGTTTTTTTGTTTTTCTTTTTATTCGAATTCTATTTAGTTTTTTTTTCTATTCATGAAAGTCAGCGTGTAATATGAACTCACGTGAAAACCATAACGACGAGGATAACCAAAACGGAGAAAAACTGTGTAGTTTGCATGTTGTTCCGATGATCTGAAATCAGAAATTTGTTTTCCCTGCATTCTGATTCGTTATAATAATTGTAATAATTGTATGTAGTTATAATGCGTTCGATTTTGATCCGGAAATAAATCGTCATTGGACAGATATAATTGTCCAATCATAATTTGGACAAATCTCGAATACTGTGAAGATTTGTCCAAACATAAATGGCCAGTGGCGGGAGTCGGACGTTATATTCCAAACTGACCAGAAATGTTTGGGATTTCTTGCATCATGATTCGAGAAACAGGCCGTCGATGGAGAATGCATTGTTTTTATCATCATTTGATTTCCTATTCAGTTAGATTTACCACCTGACCGAAGTTTGAAATAATTTGAAAAAATAGTTGGAAGAAGTATTCATTAGTGTTCTTTGGTACATATGATATAGATGTTTGATTTAGCGTACCGCGTAGCAATGAACTCGACAGCAAAACATATCGCAACTATAAGATCTACGTACGTTTATATTTACATATACGTCTTTGATATATTTTCTACATCGCAAGATCCGTAAATACTGTTTATTCAATTTTGTAAATATGGTAAGTATTGTTTGTTTTTTTTCATAAATATGTACATATTGTATGGGTTTCTAACGAAAAACAACTTCTGTATTTGCGTATTTCTCGTGATTGAGAAAAACACTTGTAAAAGTATATAAATAAACCGGTAGTATATATGTAAATAAATTGTCTAGCACAATAAAACGCCAACCCATTTATACATCGTAGCGATCATAATCAACAATAAACGTATTTGAAATATAAATATATGAATATAAACATGTTATACATAATCGGTTTGGCATTATTTCTCCGTATATGTATACACAATACGAAAAGAAGTTGTGAATGAAAAAAAATAAGCCCTCTACCCACACATATACGTATATCATGGTTCTTATAATAATTATGAATGAAAATTCTCTAGCTGTATGTATGTACGCATTCGTGGAATATATGTAAGCGAATCATCGGCTATGTTGAGCAGGACGAATGTGTGAAAACCATATGTATACGCGAACAGCATATTCGAGGAGCGGGACATTCGACTCGCTTCAATCGGATTGGCTGACAAGCTGCAAGCCGCGTTCTCATTGGCCGAACAGATCGCTGAGAGTATTCCGATTGGCTCCCAGCGCGCATGCGCACTTCGAGCACGTATTTCCACGTGATTTTCGCGGTATATACAACCACGTCGAATAAGCGCGTCGTGTGTGGATATAGCAGAGAGTGAATATAATTCTATAAATAATATGCGGATTTGCGTTGGTCAGATACCATGCCAGAATTGAGGATATTCGTAACGATAATTCTCTCTCTCTCTCTCTCTATTCCCCTATCCATAAACCTACCCCACCTCGCTCGTGGGCTACGATTCACGAAAATCTCGGATGCGTATACAAGCGCGGAGAGTAAAAACAAGCGGCTTAAACCCTAACGTTAAGTTCTCTCGCTTCGTCAGTATCAATCCAAGAGCCGAGTGTATCGGACGTGCTACTACAGCATCTCATTATTCTGTTAATTCGCAGTTCTTCGAATTTAATTACGTTTTTTTCTTTGTTTTTTTTTTTTTTTTCAATAATTGCAATTCGCCTTTTACTTCTCGTCAATTAAATACACACGTATATTTCTATTGAATCTGAAAACGAATTCAAATCCAAAAACTTGAATACGTATAATACAATATTTTTTCATAATTTTCTTTCTCGAACTAATTTCTTTGTTTCGTTGTATTCGAAGTGCGAATTTAGAATAGAACGTAATATTATTCATAAAAGTTACAGTGTCAATAAATCATTTACGTATATAAAGTGATCTGCGCATAAATCAGTAGTACATAACGCAAATTTGCTTAAGGTGAGTTTAAAAACACTATATATATATATTGATTATTTTCTGCATATTGAATGCGGAGAGTTTTTAAAAATTGATTATATTAAATCTAACAAATTATAGCTTGTTATCATCATTATTGTTATTAGTATTATCTGCATATGCATTATCATTTAACAATCGAAAGATAGAATGATAAAGAAAATTCTCAGCTGATCTGTAGAAAAATTTTTGTATCCCAATTAATTCAAATATGTATGTACATCTATAGCATATATTGGTTTTGTTAGTGTGTATTCGTATACTATAGCTAAAGAAAAATACATATTCGCGGGAATGCCTGCGTCATTTGAAATATTTGAAATAATTCACTTTCTGTATGTGTTTTTTCTCCTATACTATTGGTTTTTTTTTTCTTCTTTATTTTGAAATTTTCTCCCCCAATGGTAACGCATACATAGTACACGTATATCTATATATTTATGTATATAGATATACAATTGGCTTTAGTGAATAATTCTCGTGGAAGGTTAAAAATACTTGCAAACTCAGAGAAATAGTGAGACAGAGAGAGAGAGAGATGGAAATCGAGCAAAATGTTTTTTGTTTACTGCGCGTAAAGCAAAACTCGACGAGCCCCCGAAAATACGACGCGACAAATTTTCAACTAACAAAATTGTATACATATATACATTATATACATGTATATACGTATTTCTATTCGTGCCGAGAATCTCATGACTGTTCTAGTATTTCTCTGATAGTATTTTTCTTTCTTTAAGCTTGTTGTTGTTGTTATTGTGTTACAGTTTCGAAAGAATAAAAACTAAATAAATTAAACAACACAAACAGAATGAAATTTCAAAAAAATATTTACTCACGACCATAACAATAACAAATTTGTATAAAACTTATTATCATTATTATTATTGTTATTATTATTATTATTGAAAATCTATTATGTTAGATTCATTTATAGTATAATGAACTATGTGTGTATGTATTTACGACTCGAGTATTCGATTTTCAAATATTGACAAAGAAGAGACGGAAAATCTTAATCTCTATTGTTCATAATTTTTCTCTGCTATCTAATGTGTAAAAACGAAATTAGTTACACATGACATTTCTATATCTACAAAGCCGGCATGGCACGCGTAGTTTTTTCCATTCTTTCGAAAAATTCTTATAGATATAATTTGCACGTATAGTTAGTACGAAATTTTTACAAACAAAAAAAAAATAAATAAAAAATTAAAGAAATTGAAAAACAAGTAGAAAAAATAAGTACTCGAAATTCTCGAATGATACGATCATTCTGTTTCAACCTGACCTACATAATACAAACTCAGTATATATACATATAGGTATGTATATGCATATCTGTATACATATGTATGTATATACGTGGGATCTGCGACTATTAGAACATGTGACTCGTATCGCAAGTTTTAGTTTGGTTTAGTCGCCCGATATACATATAGGTATATATTTACCTATATATGTATATGTATAGTTAGACGTCTAGCGCGAGGGTTGTTTACATCGCTTATTTAAAACGAAAGCAATATATAGCTATATAACAGAAACTCGAGTGTGTATATTTTGAAAGCCAAAAATAATCCGCAATGACTGTATATAGTACAGCCGTATATTGATCTCGTCGGATGTTTAGATATATAGGTATATACAGATGTATGCATTTAAAATTTAGAATTTTTCTACGTACATAGAAAACAAAAGAAAGGAAAAAAACGCATATAAAATTTGAATTTTGTTGTTCTTATTTTAGTTTCGCGCCTTTTTTCATATTATACCAATAGCAAATAAATTCGATTGAAATTATATAATCCATACATATACTGTTTGTAATAAAACAAACTTGTTTTTTGTCTTTTCAGGATTGTGGATATATATCTATAAATAAATTAAACAATTAAACGAATAAATAAGCGGACCAATAATGGGAATGATAACGCGAGTGAGGGGCAGAGTTCGGGCCAATTCGTTAACGTACGACAAGGAAAGAACAGCTCAAAGCGTGTGTCTCCTCAGCGCTATATTACTTTTACCCTATTGCCCGAGGGGCCCGTTACCTCTTCTTCCGCCACCGGCACCAGCTTTGTACTCGGCGCTTGTTTTACCCTTTGTACTTAGCGCCAATTACCGATACCCGGTATCGGCGCTCAAGACCATCGTCGAAGCTATCAAAGGTATGTTGTATTATACGATATTGCAATATATAGGTATTTGTCGATAACGAATTTTTTTTTTTTCGCTTCACCATATAAAGATAAAATTGTTAATAAACTCGAAGAAATTGATCTCGATTGACGACTACGATTATTTCGTTTCGAAATTCAAATTATGACATTTGAAACATCGCGCCATTTGTGACGTCATTCTACAGCACGTCTAACCTAGCTTTTACAATACTGTAATGCCGCGAATTCGACACACTGTGCGAATTCCCTATAGTTTCCAGTTCATTGTCAGCGTGAATCAAATCCATAGTGATTCGAATTTTCCATAATCTAATCCTCGAATCCTTGCTATACGGTTTCGCGCCTAAGTCACTATCTTGATCGGTACATGTATAGTGACGTCACAGGAACCAATCATAAGCGTCGAACCCTTTCTAGGGACTTTTCAATCACCTTAGATTCAATTATTCGAAACATGCAACTTGCAAAATAGTGTCATGATATTGTAGATCGATTTTAATCGACATTATTTTTATTTTCAAGAAAATCCCCATATTTTGTCAAAAATTCCCTATGTTTTGTTGAAATTTCCCTATATTTTGTTAAAAATTCCCTATATTTTGTCAAAAAGTCCCTATATTTTCTTAAAAATTCCCTATATTTTGTTAAAAATTCCCTATATTTTGTTAAAAATTCCCTATGTTTTGTCAAAAAGTCCCTATATTTTGTCAAAAATTCCCTATATGTTGTTAAAAATTCCCTATATTTTGTTAAAAAGTCCCTAAATTTTGTTAAAAATTCCCTATATTTTGTTAAAAATTCCCTACATGTTGCAAGAAACAATTGATATTGAAGAAAAAAAATTCCTAAATATTGGATTTTTTTCCCCCCTGTTTTCTGTAATAATTAAATAGAACCGAATAAATAGATCGAAAATATACTTACATACGAATTACGTGGAGTTAGACAAAGTAGTATAATTGTACAAGAGAAATAATTTGTAGTATATATCTTAATGAGACCGTGCAGGATGAACGTACGATATAGTAGTAGATAGTATAGTGTACAAGTATAGTTAGTTGTTACGGTAGTGAGGATGAAGGCGAAGTGTGTAGAAAGACGTTGATTGCAGCTTATTTTATACCCGTTTATCGGTCGAAGAATATAATATCTATATACCTGTAGATATAGGTATATACACCTACCGCGCTTAATATCCTTCGGGATAATATAATAACGTATTTAACGCGGTTGCCATGCGGGGTAGTTAGCCGTAGGTAGATAGGTAGATTATGTAGATAGACGGAGGGTACCGTTTGGCCATAAAAAAACCTGCAGCTCAACCCCCCCCTTCCACCCCCTTGTCACACCCGGCCCTGGCCTGAAGATGATCGGTCGAAGGGTAATAATATCCACCGTAGCTTCGATGATAGCTGATTGACGTCGATTAATATGCAAATTCGATAACGACCGTTCGTTACATATAAAAATATATCTGTATAGTACATATATATACACGCTTATATATGTATTCGTATTATACCGAACTATAAGAAAGCGTTAAGAAAAGGACGAAGAAAAATCATAATTAATTCAAAGAGAACAAAAGAAAAGAAAAAAAAAAACCGCGGGGGAAAGAAAAAATTCAAAAAAAAAAAGAAAAAAAAAAAGAAATTTACCAAGAAAGTATATTACGCCTCCTACGTTCTCCGCGATTCTTACGTTCGATGCTATTATACGATACGCAAACGATTATTAATACCTCATTACACTCTCGCCCACGTTAAAGAATAATCGACGGGCTGAAAAATTGTCTATAAGATTTTTTTTTTCTTTTTTTTTTCTGATTATTATAAATTTTATAAATTCATTTTATCACATCGCGCGATGCGGGGGCTTCGTGATTCTTATTCTATATCTCGTGAGGTCGCATATTATAATATGAATATCGTAATCATATCAACGAACAGGATTCAATATATTTACGTCATACGTTTTGTATAATTTATATTATTATTTGATTTAATTCACATTGAATATAGGATATTGGATATTAGGAGATTGGTCAGATACGTTTATGCAAAGATAATTATATGTATAATTAGTATATAACAGATAATTAATTATTGCTTTGTCTTATATATATATATTCATTCCTTGGAATCATTCAATTATGCACATATATGATATACATTCCGTATTTCCATATATTATGATTCATCATATATACCGTGTATGTTTGATCGAAAGGATAAAGGAAGACGGAAATAAAGAGAAAAATTTCCCGTTGCAATTTCGTCAAATAACGAAGGGGAAAATTATTGATTCCAAAAACATGCAATACGCGTCTGGATCATATATTATATAGTTTCTGTGAAAATCAGAATTCAGGAGGAAGAATCATTCGATTTAAGGAAATATTCGAATAGTGATGTATACATTTTATTAAGGGGACTTCCCTGCGGTGAAATTTATTCTTACAGCGGATTAGTAAGAATTTTTCAGGGGAATCCGAACTGTTTGTAGTTGTTTTTTTCGTCCAAGTACATAATCATGATTTTAATTTACAAATTTTTGGTGTAAAAAACCATACTAAGGAATCCAGGTTTCATATTAAAATCTACAAAGATCTAGATTTTTTTTTTTTTTTTATGAAAATCTACGCGAACCTGAGATTTTTCTCATGGAAAGAAAAAAAAAAAAAAAAAACGATCAAAAATATCTACACATAAACTATAACTTTTTAGAGAAAGATTATCAAAACAAAAACACTACAATTTCTTGAAAACGACTACGTGGAATAACGATTTTCTATTTAACGAAGAAAAAAAAAAAAATGTATGAAGCTCGCTTATCTCTGGAAAATTCGTTGAAAATCTTGTAGACGTATAGAAATTTTCACCGCAGGAAAAATGCTCCAGAAAATTTTCGAGAAATCAATTAGAAAAACAAACTCAAACAAACATTCGGAAAATTAATAATCTACTTTAGTTTTTCTAAAAACGTTATAGAGTTCAGAAGTTGGAAATTCCGAAACGTCGAAAATTTGAAATGCAGATACAGCTTAAAAATCCGAAAGTTCAAAACTTGTTTAGAAAAATTGTAACTTTCCTGGTGTAAATAGTTCTATATAATTTTTACAAATTTTCAACCGACGAAAATTAAGTTTTTTTTTTTTTTTTTTCTTAAGATAGAAAGTTGAATTTTGAATGGGAATTTTCAGATGTAAAACTTGACTAATTCCAAAAACCTAAAACCAATTGACTAATTCTTTTTTTTTCAAATTAAAAAAAAAAAAAAAAAATAGGTGGAATCAAAAAGGGGTGGAAACCGTTGAGCAGTTTGGTGCGGCGTGCGTACAGGCCATTGGACAATGCGGAGAACATGTTGGCTAAGATGCGGAACATATCGATGATGTTGAATCAAATTGTGTTCTTGACGCTGGCGGACAAGGTGTTGGTACCTCAGGAGCGTATGACGTGTCTTTACTCGCTGATGTTCTACAATGTGATCGCCTACTGCGTTAGCTACATCAAGGAACTCGTTGAGAAAGAGGACTGGTCACCCTACGTAACTTTGACCGAAAGATCTCAGATAAAACATCTCGCAATGTCTGCAACTAAAATTGTCCTCGAATGGACAAAGGCCGTCACTTTCCTCGTCACTCTCACATTTATGCTACTAGTTCTCGGACTGGAACAGGGTCTTCAACATTATAAGTAAGTCCAGTCAACAAAACTAAATTTTCCCATGTTTAGTTTTTTGTTTTTTTTTGTTTTTCATTTATGCCTATCTTGATGCAGCCCATTTTCAATTATTTTCATTCTCGTTTTTCCGGTGGAAACGGTCGGAAAATTTTCCAAGAAAAATTATAGAAGAAATTGACCCGGGAAACTGGGAAAATTTGTTCGGAAACTCGGAATGTTACTCGGGGAAATTATCCTGGAAAATTCACAGAGAAAACTTTTTGAATGTTCCGGAAAAATCTTTGGGAAATTGATTGGATTATGGGGAAAAGGTGTTACGGAAAACTTTGAAAATTGGTTGGGAAACTTAGAATTTTACATTGTTCCGGAAAATTCGCAACAGTTTCGCAGGGAAAAGTTTGAATTCCCTATGAGAGAAAACTCAGATTTGTTTTGAAAAAGTCGTCTAGAGCACTGGGAAAATCTCTCGAGAAAACTGTGTAATAAGATTGTATTCGAAAACTCGTTCTATAAGGGAAAAGACGCAAATATTTATTGAAAAACTATCGGAATTTTATTCCGGAAAATTGTAATGAAAAACTTTTGTAATTTTTAATGAAAAACTGGGAAATAGTCGGAAAACTGTAATAAAAAAACATACAAAACGAATCGGAAAACTTGAATTTTATTCTTCTAATTACTCAGTAAATTCTTAAGGAAAACTCCCGGAATAAAATGGAAAACTCATAAAAAAAATAATCTCAGGAAAAGCTTCGGATTTTATACGAATTTTTCTGCATAATTGTTACGAAAAGCTCGTCTAATTTGCTAGAAAAATTTTGAGAAATGACTCACAATCCTAAAGAAAATTCGTGTGAAAAACTACGAAAGTGGGAAAATGGGATGGGGAAAAATCTATGAAGAGAGTTTCCCGGAAAATCTAAAGAAAATTATTAACTCCTTTCAATTGAATCGAATGACTCGAGGAAAATGGGAAAAATAGATGAAAAATATTAAGAAAAATCGTCAGAAACGCATCGACTAGGATATAAGAAAAATATTAAAACTGGAAAAATGAGAAGAAAAACTATAATTTCAAATCTGATGAAAATCGAACTAGTTGAATTGAAGCAGTTTATTTGATCTTTAGAATAGAATTCCTGTTTTCTAATCGATTTTAATACTAACGAACTCTTCTTTTTTTTTCTTCAATTTCCAGACCCTCAACAACGTACACGATAGTAACGTGGGCTTATTACGCCTCTACAGAAAAAGTCTTTGTAGAAATGTTCCCGAGTATATTGAGTTTCCTGCAATTGGACGCACTCGAGAGTATAGAAAATCTCTACGCCCCAGTAATCCTGCGGTGTTTTACGATCGGAATATCGGCGTTGTTCACGCTGATCCTGGTGCCAAGTGCATCCTGGCAATTTCTTCTCTTCGCGGCCTATCTAAACGTGTTTCTCAGGTCTAAAGAGTTGCTACAAAACTCAGTCGCCGTCCTCAGACAAGAGCGCGTTATTTTAAACCAATACAGAAAAGCAACGAATGATGAAATCGAAAGGTTTGACGACGTCTGCGCCGTATGCTTATGCCCTATGATCAAAGCCCGCGTCACACCTTGCCATCATATATTTCACGCGGATTGCCTAAGGCAATGTTTAAAAAGCAGCGATAAATGCCCCATGTGCAAAAGGGAGCTGAAATTCGACTGATCTAACGATGGGTTTGTTGTGTAAATTCTATTTTATATTTCTGTTTTTTTTTTTCATATATGAGGAACCAGCTAGTCGCAGGCATTTCTTTAAACGATAATATCATGTCATATATGTAGAATGTAGGAAAACCGACGAAGAAGAGGAATTCTGATCGATTTTAGATTCAGTAATAGGCGATGATTAATCGATTAATCGATAAACAATCGACAGAAATAGTCGTAAATGTCGATTAATCGAAAAAAAGAACAATCGACAATGTCAATTCATCGAGATGAACAATCGAAAATGTCGATTGATCGAGATATACAATCGAAAATATCGATTAATCAAAAGGAACAATTGAAAATGTCGATTAATCGAAATAGTCGATTGACCGGAAGAAAAAATTCAAAAATTCTATTAATCGATTAATCGTCAAGAGAATCGGTCCAAAATATCGATTGATTGATTATTAGAAAATTAATGATTAGTTGGAAATGTCGATGAATCGAAAAAACAATCTGGACTTTCGATCAGTCGTAATTAAAACTATCGAAAATTTATTTTGAACAGTTTGAACAAAGATGTAAATCATTCGAATGGAAATTAAAAAAAAAAAAAAAACCAATCGAGAATGCCGATGAATCGATCAATTTTGGTGATTCGATTAATCGTCGTTATTTTTATTTGAAAATAGGTTGATTTATAAATTTGAAAAGGTACTTGACTTCGCGGTAGCAAAAACGAAAAGAAGTATAAAAAAAAAAAAAAATACAATAAAACTGCGAAGTTCAATTACCTGTTTGAAGAAAGCTCGCTAGTTGATTGATGTGAATTTTAGCGTGTTTGTCTGTATGTTCGACGTGTGATTGATTAATTAATGCTCGCGATTATGATAATATGCTTTGAATGGATCGGACTCGATTTTTGGATATCAATTATACATAAAATAAGTAATCACATATTCCTTTAGATTAAATAAACGGTTTTTACTGCAGCTCTATTATCCTTTAGTCGATTATTTAATAGCTTATTTATTATTTCATACGAAACGCCAAACTTGAATATGTATAAATCTTTCCTCTCTCTATTTTGAGGAACTTGGAATTTGTTTAAAATCAATTCATAGTTTTTGTTTTCATAAAAAACGTTTAAAAAAAAATTAATAAAATAACCGACACATCCCTAATCGTTTGATCTACGTTTAATTTGAAATTTCCAGGGCATTCAGATTGTTTGAATTATATGAATGAACGAGTCTGAAAGCCAATGCGATATCTTATTAGTAATTATTACGTCGATCGATGTGTCATGTATTATAATTATAAGTTTAGGATTATTGACCGTGTGAGTGAATATTGTCACATTATTTGTACATAGTATAATACATTATTTAAAATGGTAGTTATTATAATATATAATAGAAATAGAAATGTTTTATACCGAAAAAAATACATCAAGTTTTAAGTAAATATTGTAAATTTTTCAGTTCTTCTTTGAAGTTTTTATACTTTAAAATTTTTCCATTTACCATTCAACTCTGTTATATTTTCTGTTTTGAAACTGTTTATTCAAATTAACTACTAACGGTATGATACAAGATATTCGCGATTCGGTAAATTGCCTCGCTAACTTATTAATCCCAAGTCTTTGTTTTATCCTGATACTCTCCATCCGGACTCGGATAGTTTTCTATTGGCGGAGTTGACACTGTACCCTTCGCCGCATACGGTACCAGGCCCAGATCCGGCTGGAAATAAAAATTATACGTTAAATTCATTATAATTTTAATATTATAGGTAAAATATTCGAGAATGTAAGAATAGAAAATACGTTCAAAAACGATTTTTTTCACTCTAATTTCACGATTTTTACTCCGAAATTGTTTTCTTTTCTAATTCATAAATTCTGAGAGAAAAATAACGATATTTTCTTGTTCAAGGCTTCAAATTTCATAGAGAAAAGTAACTCATTAAATATTTTCTACATAAAAGCAGCTCTTTATTAATCAATTCACTGATTTCAAACGAATTTTCTCAAAAACTAACTGCAGTTTCTGTAAATTAAATTCGTTCGTCTCTATTGTAATTCTCGAACGTTTACTCTAACTCGATTCAAATTACTTGAATAGCTTCAAGATAAAGCTCTTCAGATTCCATCTTTAGCTCGTCTAAAGCTTTTTGTTGAGCGGCTAAAACTCTGTCGATCATTTGAAGAGTAGCTAAATGTTGGCGATGTTTATATCTCGACCAAACTTTTTTCAGAGCTTCTCTTTCCTCTATCGTCTCCGTCGATAGAGCCGGCAAGCTCCTGAGCCTCTGCCTAAAAAAATCGAGTCACAAATAACCAATGAATCATTTCCCATTTTGTTTAGATTCGTTTTTTCATCTGTTCGTCAAACTTATTTCCCTACTTTCTTTCGTCTATCAGTTTCAACGGCACTTCGCATTCCTCTATCGGCTTCAATTGCATAGCCGCTTTTTCAAGCCGTCTGATCTGTTTCTCTAATCTTTTTCTTCGCTTTTCTTCCCTTTGCTTTATTATCGCCGGATCGAGTTTTTTCTTCTTTTTCAACGGCTCTGCTCTGTAATTATTCATCAATATCGTCGTTACTGTTAAAATTATTGTTATTATTGTTAGAAACTCGAAAGCAAAAAAAAAAAAAAAAACCTAATATGATTTCAACACGTTTTTCAGTCATTTAATTTGCGATACTCACAAAAGAACGTTGGTCGCTTTAAAAAAAAGGGGATTTACATTCGTCGATATATTTCTAATGACTGGAATCGTTCCGAGGTTCACTGATAACCTGAAATCATTGAATTTAGAGAAATAGGTTAGGTTAGGGAGCCGCTGGCTGGTTTTTTTTGTAGGTTAGGAAACGACGGAAGATATCATCGTTTTTTAAGATATTATGCGTAATTAGTAAAGATTGTGAATTGAAATACCTTGAAAAGGTTGATATTATTCCCAAGTAACTCATTTTTGTACGTTTTTGGCTCAGGAATTAGTTTTAATTCAGTTTTTTTATCATTTCTAGTAACTAGTGTAAACACCGCGAGTCTGACGCCATCTTGCATTTAATCCTAATCAGCAGACATTTCTACCAACTGTGTAGAAAAAAATTCCTAGATCAATTTTTTTTTTAATATTTAAATTTGGATGCGAGAGATAATTTGTATTTTTCAATTGAACTCTTTAAATTTGGTTCAAACTTCGTGAAAAACGCGTTGCGATTTTATCAAAATTTCGTATAATTAGTAAAAACATTAATTATTTAGTTTTAACTAGGGAGTTTTAGTTCACGATCTGTCAAAAGAGTCGAATGATAACTGAGGAGAACCAGATTTGACTTTGCCGCAGATTATATTATTCATTTCGACGATCGAACGATATTTTTATTGAAATTAGTTGATCGTATTTCGCAATGAATACTAGACATAAAGACATATTAACTGATGTAAGTCTCGATGTTTATTGTATTAGTTAATTTTTTCAATTTGTTATTGGTTATCGAACATAACCCCAAATATTCAATTTCGGAATCTCAAGACGTCTTCGAAATTGAACAAATTATTTAATTAAGGAACCAGAGAATTTGTGTTACATTTTGCATTCAAAATGGGTGTCTGTTCATTGTATTTTTTATTTTATCCATTTAAAATCTCAGACGACTTGAAAGAAATGAGAGCGAAAAAAAGAAGAAAAATGTAATCCGTTTTTCTTTCAAATTTCGAACGTTTCGCAAGAATTTGAAAAACGAATTGTTTTTCCTATCAAATTTCAAACGTTCTATAATAATTCAGAAAATATATTGTTCCATTTTTTAAATATCGAATGCTTCGTGAGAATTGAAAAAAAAACAACACAATAACCGTTCTTTTTCTCAAATTTCAAACGTTTTGTGAGAATTTGAAAATCGAATCGGTCCGTTATTCAAATTTCGAACGTTCACTGGCATTTGAAAAAAGAATTGTTATTTGTATTCGAATTTCGAACGTTGAGCTATAATTTGATTAAAAAATTATTCTATTAGTCTTAAATTCGGAGGAAGTTTTGAATAATGAACGTCTAATTTCTGGAAAAAAAAAACGTCATTTTAAGATCAGCAAGAATAACGATTCAACGATTGTTATGCATCCAAAATACAATTTCGATTCGCTGCATAAATTTCTCTTTGTTTTCCAGCTGCCGTTTGGTCCGCCTCCGATTCTCCCAGACGTAAAAAACATCCTGAGAGAATACATAGAATGTCCAGAACGCTTGCCGATTCACGACGTAGAAAAAGTGCAATGCTACTGGCCGAGAGAACCGGACGTTCTCTCCCTGCTTCAGTCGGACTTAGCACCGGTTGGAACAAACTTGAGATTCAAAAGGGATCCGATAACTGGAAGCATCGCCGATATGCAAGAAATTGTAGTCCTTGGCGCTGGCCAGACTCCCAGAAATTCTATGTCCATGAGCCGTGCTCCTGGGCCACCTGCCGAAGGAGTTAGAGGTTCATAACTCCCTGTGTTTACCTCCATTCTCTGTGTTTCGAGGCACAAATAATCCATCAGTAATTGAAATCGATAGAGAATTTTAGCAGTATGAAATTCCATGACTAGAAAACAGCCTCTGGCTATTTTTCGAGCGGTAAAAAGCCCGCTGTTTTTAGCAAGAGTTGATAAACTTACGGCTCTTGTAATAAATTCACAGAATTTCAGATCCCAAAGCGATTTCCTGAAGGGCTATTCACTTGGGAAGTCCTATGTACACTGGTATTGGAAGTCTTTGGAAGTATTTGCAAGTTTTTGGAGTTTTTAGAAGTTTTCAATAGTCTTTCGAAGTTTTTGGAAGTCTTTAGAAAAGTCTTTTGAAATGTTTGAAGTCTTCGGGAGTCTTTTGGAATTCTTCGAAAGTTTCTGAAGTTCTTTAGAATTCTTTGGAAGTCTTCGAAAGTCTTTGAAAATTTTTAGAAATTCTTTGGAATTTGGAATTTGAAATTCTTTGGAAGTCTCTTGAAGTTTTTAGAAATCTTTGAAATTCTTTGGAAGTCTTGAGAAGTTTTTGGAAGTCTTTGGAAGTCTTGTGGAATCTTTCAAAGATTTTGAAGTCTATGGGAGTCTTTTGAAATTCTTTGGAAGACTTAGAAAGTCTTTGAAAGTCTTTGGAAGTTTCTTGAAGTCTTTTCAAATCTTTGGAATTCCTTAGAATTCTTTGGAAGTCTTAGGAAGTCTTCAAAAGTCTTCGGGAGCCTTTGCAAGTCGGAAATCACCTGTAGATCCAAAATCGGAGTGAAATTTATCATCTGATTAACAATCATCAACTCCGAATAATCGATTATTCGAAAACATAATTCATAATTCATTGCAAGCTTGAATATCAAAATATCCATCGAAAATCTAACAAATTCAATCTTCAATTATTCGACTAACGATTCAACTCAACTTCTATTCTATTTTCAGGCAGCGCAAGTAACTTCCCATTCTGGCCAGGTGGATTTGACGAGCCAGAACCGCCGAGGGAAGTTTCAACGGTGGAAATAAACTTCGAAAGTAACTTGCGGACTCTGGCAAAGGGTTTCAAGTCAGGGATTGAATTTTTAGGGGACAAATGCACCCCGAAGGAATCCACCACCAGGTCTAACGAGGTTAAAGAAGTAGCCGCCGCTCTAACGGAGACAAATTCCGATTCCCCAGACAAAGGCGTAGACAAAGACACGATAAATCTAATGGCGATAGTTCACGAGCAGGAAAATCTGCTCGGTTTGTGGTCATCTGCGGATGTGAAAATTGGAGAAACGGAGGACAAAGACAAACCGGGAGAAACAGGAGCCGAGTTATTAAACGATTTAGAAAAGGCAACGGACCTAAAGCCCGAGGAAAATCTTCCGGTTTTGAAGATTACCGACAAACCAACTTATACTCAAAGCTCAACAGAGTGGGCTGAGGTTTTAGACGTCTCTGTGCCAGTCGCAGACTTTGAAAAACGCGTTCCTGACCCAGCTTTCAAATATCCTTACGAATTAGACACTTTCCAGAAACAGGCGATAATCAAACTGGAAGAAAACTGCAATGTTTTTGTAGCGGCTCATACATCGGCGGGAAAAACAACCGTCGCTGAATACGCGATTGCTTTGAGCCAGAAACACATGACTAGGTGAATTGGCGGAGTTTCTAAGTCTCGGAAAGGAAGAGGGATGAGATAAAAGTACCTAATTCTTTTGTTTCAGGACTATTTACACCTCTCCGATAAAAGCTCTGTCTAATCAGAAGTACAGGGACTTTAAACAGACCTTTGAAAGTGTTGGACTAATCACTGGCGATTTACAAATCAACCAAAGCGCCTCTTGCCTCATTATGACCACCGAAATATTGCAATCTATGCTTTATTGCGCATCTGAAGTTGTCAGGGACTTGGAATACGTTATCTTCGACGAAGTTCATTACATCAATAACGAGGATGTGAGATTTAATCGTTTCGCATCTAACGAGCTGCTCAACGCTGCTGATTATACAATTTTTCGATTATTTCCTATCGTGTTACCATTATTGATAAGTTTTAAGAGCTAAACTCATTTTCTGAATATCTCAGCTGATTATAAATAATATTTTACAGCGTGGCCACGTTTGGGAAGAAGTTTTGATCCTTTTACCGCCTAACGTCAGCATCGTTATGCTTTCCGCAACGGTTCCAAACACGTTAGAGTTTGCCGACTGGGTTGGAAGGACTAAAAAACGAAAAGTATACGTTATCAGTACTCTGAAACGTCCCGTTCCACTTAAACACTATTTGTACACAGGCTGCGGAGGAAAAAGTAAAAACGATCGATTTCTTATCGTCGATTCGGATAGCAAGTTCTTAAAAGAAGGGTCAGTTTGTTTCCTCGTCAAAGAACAAGAACTTAAAAGAAAAAGGAAAAGAAACACCAAATTCAATGCAATCTAATCAATACATTTAACTTTTGATTTACAGATGGGAAAAAGCAGTCGCGGCTAAATCAGCGAGCACTAAAAATCCCGGTGAAAAAAAATACCAGCTCAATCAGAATCAAGAAAAGACATTGTGGATCGGATTCATTGACCATTTAAAGCGAGAAGTAGGGGGAGACGGTTTTATGTTGTTAAAAAAAAAACTGAATCTCTTCATGTTTCAAATTATCTAATTTTTAAAGGTTTCGTAACGCTAAATCGATCTACTTTTCAGAACAAACTACCCGTCGTCGCTTTCACTCTGTCCAGAAATCGATGCGACAAAAACGCAGACGCTCTCAGATCCGTAGACTTAACAACTGCGACTGAGAAATCTCAGATAAGGAAATTCTTTCAGCAATGTATTACCCGGCTCAAGGAACCTGACAGAGAACTTCCACAGATTATTAACATGCAGCAGCTCTTGGAACGCGGAATCGGCGTTCATCACAGCGGAATTTTACCCTTCTTAAAAGAAATTGTCGAACTCTTGTTCCAGAGCGGAGTTGTTAAAGTAATTAAATTATTCAATGAACAACGGATTTAGAGTGTCTTTGATTCGTGATTCCAAACAACTAGTCGAATCTTTAGACAGACCGACGTAGAATAAAAAACAACGGAGCTTTTTAGAGTTGAAAAAACGAGCTTTTCGAAGACATTTGTGATGTTTCCCCACGATTTTTGTTCTTTGTCTCTAGATAATTTTAATACACAGCTGGCTTTTCATGTTTTTGCTAACTTTTTTAACGCCGTATAAAGTTTTTTGAAGTTATCGGGCAACTCGATACACCGAAAGGATTTCAAAGTATTTTTTTTTAATTTTTTCGCAATACTTTTCTTCTCGTGAAGATTAATAATTGATGAATAAACAATCAGAAGCCAAGAATCGCAAACTTTTCCTATTTTTCAAGCTTTTTATCAAGTTCAGCAGTTTTCGAGCGATATGATTAATTTTCTAGGATTTAATACTGTGCATAAAAACTTGTACAACTTTGCTGAGAAGAGTCGTAAAGATATTTCGCTTAGATACGTTTTGTTTTCCAAAGCTAGTTTCAATGCCTTTCGAAATCTTATTCTACCACGTTTTATCAAGCAACTGTTTTTTCCTTCAAATTATGGAAACTTGAGCAAAGTTTTTCTGACTTTTTAAAATTCCACAGCTTCTTTTTGCAACCGAGACTTTTGCGATGGGAGTGAACATGCCAGCGAGAACAGTAGTCTTTGATTCTGTGCGTAAATTCGACGGTACAGAAGCTCGTACTCTTCATCCAGCCGAGTACATCCAAATGGCAGGTCGAGCGGGTCGTCGAGGTCTAGACGATACAGGAACTGTGATAATCCTGTGCAAAACGGAAGTCCCAAGTGCGCTGATTCTGCAAAATATGATGTTGGGAAAACCGCAGAAGCTAGAGTCCCAATTTCGAATGACATACTCGATGATTCTGAACCTTAGAAGAGTAACAGAGTCCGTAACCATAGAGGGAATGATGCGGAGGTCTTTTAAGGAGGTCGCGTTAGTTGCCCATGAAAAAAAGTACAAGGCGGAACTTCTCGAGGTAGAAAAACGACTCGCCGGTTCCTCGGAGCTCACTGAATCGCAAAAACAACTTTGCGGTTTTTACTCAACGGCTACGGAGTATCTTGAGGAATGGGTCAAGCTCAGACCTTTGCTTCTCGACACTAAAAAAGCAGCAAAGCATCTCACTCCGGGAAGAATTCTGCTAGTTTCTCACAGAGAACATTATAATAAATTAGCTATTCTTCTCGCCACGGTACAACGAAGGCAAGACACGCTCTACAGAGTTCTGGTCCTCACAAATGTCAGCCAATCTGCTTCCGAGGATGATATAAACATTGAAGTATCTGGCCATAAAGAAAAGGGCGGAAATGAAACAGAGGCAAAGTCTGACAACTGGTATAAAATCATCGGGTTTAGCAAAGAGGAGCTTTTCGTACCCGAGGGAGTCGCGGGACACGAAGTTCTCACAATATCAGCTCCTGACATTCTAGAAATCACTAAAGTTACTGTAAAAGTTGATTTTCAACTGGTAATCAGCGACTGGGAAAAAAGACAAATCCCCAGATTCAAGTGAGCAGAGTTTGAGCAACGATTTTGATAGAAATCAACGATTTCCCTGGATAATAATAACAAAAATCGCTCGCAAATTTTAACGACTATTTTCTTTCCGTAGAAACGATCCTCCGGGACGAACTTGTCAAGGAGCAATCCAAGAACTGACGACTATATCTTTGGATGCTGTTGCTAACCGAGAGACGATAGAACCGTTTGTGGAATTGAAATTAAACGAGTCTTCTTTAGTGCCGAGAGTGAAGTACTTGGAAACATTAAAGAAGAAATTGGATGGGATAACTTGTACTCATATTGCAAATTTAGAGGAACAATTCGAGGCGGTATTTAAGCGAAAAGAAATGGAAGCCAAGAGAGAAAGACTCAGTTTTAGACTCAGCCATGAAAGTCTGTCTCTTTATCCAGAGTATACGAATAAAGTTGGAGTACTCAGGACCCTGAGATACATCGACGACGACGAAAGAGGTACATCGTTAAAGAAAATTAAATATTCTATCCTAATTCTAGAACAAGAAATTATACATTGTAGTTTTTTTATTTATTTTAGACAAATCGATAGCTGCTTCTCATTTTTGAGTTTGAGTGAAACACTTCGATACTTAACAAAGTTACGAGGACTTCGAGTTTACTGAAAAAATATACTCTGTAGAAGTATTGGGCAAATTTTGGTTCAATTAATTACAAAATCCAAATTACAATTGTTATTCGATTTTCAATTAGAAATTACGATTGTTATTTGATTTTCTATTACAAATCACAATTGTTATTTGATTTTCAATTACAAGTGACAATTGTTATTCGAAGTTCAATTACAAATTACAATTGTTATTCGATTTTCAATTGTAAATTATAATTGTAGTTTGATTTTCAATAACAAATTACAATTGTTATTTGATTTTCAATTAAAAATTAAAATTGTTATTTGATTTTCAATTACAAATCACAATTGTTGTCTGATTTTCAATTAAAAATGAAAGTGCTGTTTGATTTTCAATTAGAAATGACAATTGTAGTTTATAATTTAAATACAAAAATAATCAAATGCTGCCCAAAACTGCTCGATCGCGATTCAGAGTTTAAAAAAATTGCCCATTATACAAAATTAAACGATGAATTGGTCATTCTGTAGAAAAAAGATGTTTGAAAAAAAAAATAGCAAATTACGTTTCTACTCTTTCCGCAATCATATAACAAAAATTAAGCTACCGATTCGACTTCTGATTCGCAAAATCCCAGGATCCCAGATCTCAGCACATTTGTTAAATCAGATTTTTCATTCCAGTTGCACTAAAGGGTCGAGTGGCTCTAGAAATGGGAACGCACGAGCTTTTGGTAACTGAATTAGTATTCAAAAACGCATTGACTGCTCTTCAGCCTGCAGAAATAGCCGCTCTTTTATCGGCGCTGGTATTCCAGCAAAAAACTAACGTAGAACCTGAGCTTATAGCGTCGCTAAAGAAGGTGGGTCTTTTTCTTCCTGCCTCCGGACTATGAAAACCATTTTTTATATCACTGAAAAATAATTCCACAGGGCTGCCAAGTGATGGAAGAAGTCCAAAAAAGTATAGCGCAGGTCGAACGAGAGAACGGAGTTGACCCTGAGGAACGGCTTAACTTTGGACTTGTTCAAGTCGTCTACGAGTGGGCTAGGTCCGAACCTTTTGCAAAAATAATGGAACTGACCGACGTTCAAGAGGGCATAATAGTCAGATGCATTCAACAGCTTAACGAGACATTAAAATACGTTAAAAACACGGCTGTGATTATCGGGGACCCAGTTTTAAAGGAAAAAATGGAAGAAGCATCCACCGCTATCAAAAGAGACATTGTTTTTGCGCAATCTTTCTACACACAGGATTGATTTGAGTCTAATTTAATTCGTTTCGATTTTCATATCGGAATTTGTAATATTCTCTATTTAAAAAAAAAAAACAACTAAAATCGCGAAGTGTGTCTATTACCTTCGCTGTTTTTTATACAAATTATTTACAATTCGAGCATGATAAATTACGAAAATCAAACTTGTAAATATTTAGCAATTATTTTCGTTTTGATGAATTGATTACGGTCTATTTTTTTTTTTTTTTTTCTTCTCCCCATTTTGGCTACTCGAATCGTTAGATTATGTAGTTTTTTTGTGTGCATAATATAGAGTTTTATACAAATAATAAAATGAATGAATAAAACTTTTACATCAACACCGGTTTAGATAAAATGAATTTTATTAACTCAGATTAGTTAGTCGAGGCCCTTTTCTTAATATATCGTTATAAATTGTTCAAATCTAGTTTATAAATTACACAACTTTTTCCTGATCTAAATTTGAAACATAGATTATTTAAAAGCTGAAAGTAAATGTGTAAATACAAAAAATGAGCGATTGAATACAACAGAAATTCATTTCAATTAACAAACTATACATTAAAATAAGCCAAAATATCTCTCTTCAATTTCATTCTTTCTTTCTTTCTTTCTTTCTTTCTATTTAACAAAGTTTCATAGAAGAACGATTCGTAAAAAAGGTTGAAACATTTTCCTCGATGATTATAGAAATCTCTAGCTATTACTTAAAGATAATATTTCTATACATAATAATAATAATAATAATAATAATAATAATAAGCGATACAATTTTCTTTCAGACTCAAAGTCCCGGAACTAATCAAGTTTACAAAGCTCGTTGTTCAGGATTGTTCAGATTTCCCTGGCCCTTGTTTAATTCAGAAATGCATGCCCATTGTCCTTCGGAATTTTCTCTCCATAATGAGACTTTGTTGTCTCCGCCACTGACGGCTAATATACCGCCGGTAAGAGACCAGCTAACGTTCCATACCACGTCGTCAAATACGTTTAAAACTGTTGAGGTCCAACTTGTACAGTCAGTCGATGTCCAAACTACGACACGACGGTCTTGAGAACAAGAAGCTAGAGCTGCTCTTGGCGGACCAACGGCTGGAGCCCAGGCAACATCTCGGACCTAAAAAAAATAACGATATTTTAATGAGAAAAATAATTTTTCAATGATTCGCGGCTTCTATTAATCGACATTTTTTATCAATATCACAAAATATCTTGCTATCAATTCGAATAATTGTAATTTTCAATCGTTAATCGACATTTTTGATTGATAAAAAACATTTTTAGTTCTTGTGGACCGAAGATTGACGATGAATTACCCAATCGCTGTGAGCTTCGAGTTTATTTTCTTCGACCCATCTGTCGTTATCTTCCCTCCATATTTTAACAAGATTGTCGCATCCCCCAGTTGCGAGTCGCTTGATAGGTCCGCTGCGAGGGTTCGGAGAAGTTGAATCGTATCCGGGTTCGATAGCGGGACACCAACTAACCGCGTTACAGCCAATCGTATGAGCGTTAGGAATTTTTTGTGCATCCCACGTGTCTCCGTTATTAGATAATATCGATATAGATCCGTCCGAGCTCCCGCACGCTAATATCAATCCAAATTCGTGAGGCGCCCAGGCTACGGAGTTTACAGACGAATCGTGACTCGCGTGCTCGTAGATTTTCGTCCATTCTCCTAGCTCTTTCCATATTATTACTTTTCTGCCGGTAGAGAGAGGAATTCGTAAGTTATTTGTTAGGTTAGGTTAGGTTAGGTTAGATCGTGAGAAAGAATAATAAAGACGTTGAATTGGAGTTTCGGTGATCGTCTGCGGTGAAAAATTAATTGACGGAGGAGTAAAAGGAGCGTAAGTTGAATGAATAATTGTGGTAAATCGCTTTTGAGGTTAGAAATATGTTTACGTTTTTTTTTTTAACTACCTGTCGTAGCTGCAGGAGGCTAGAAGATTGCCGAACTTTGGATGAGCCCAAGCTACTTGCCAGACGGGACCTACGTGGCCTTTCAGATCGGCGGCTAGGCTTTGCGTACCGTTTTTAAGGTCGAATATCTTCACAGAATTGTCACTTGAGCATGTAGCTAACCTCAATCCGTAATAATCCATTTCGGCATCGTGTATCATGTCTTCGTGGCCCGTGTCCACGGTGTTCAATACTGACACCATTTTTATACGATTTGATCAAGAAAACACGCCGGTTTTATACCTAATTACAACCGTTAATCAAGAAACCGATAAATACCATCCGTTTTTCCCTACCGCGAGAAGTCAATCAGACTCATGTGTACGTGGAAGAAAACAGATTTCATTTTATTCGCTGGGGTGGGCATGCGCGGATATTTCAAACTTGCCAACTGTCGCCGGGAATATTAAAAAGTTCCTAGGATTTCTTTCGTTATCGGTGAATTTTTCGGCATTTTTGATGAATTTATTCGGATCTTATGGCGTTAATTTCGTAAATAATTCGGTACAAGTTGACCACATACAAAATAAAATTGCAATAGGATAGACTTTTGCAGCTGGGAACACCTTAAGGTTACCAACTGTTCAAAAAAATCTCCATTATTTTCGAATTTGTTGTATTTCAAAATTGGCGGGAATAATTCAAAATACATAGTTGATGAATATCTGATAGATTTATTATAGTTTTCAATTAATTGACTAACAATAAGTACATATATTATAATAGGCAAATAGATAAATAGATTAATTGGTAATCGCTACAGGTCAGATCGTCGTTTAAACATGATTTTCAATACATAAATAATTATCTATACACGTCATAAAGTTGCGTAGCTAAAATACAATCGGAGTTTTTCAGACTTTAGGTAAAACAAGAATTAACTAGACTGGTCCAATCGATACTGGCAAAGAACGGGTGCTTCTTTATCTCTGGAATGGTCAGTCGCTCCTCTGGCTCGTAACGCAGTACCTAAATCCGAATAATTCAAGAAAAAAAATCACAAGATTAAAAATACAGGCAAAAAACTATTCCTAGAATCGATAATAATCAACAGAAATCAATTGTTCGCATTAAAACTCTTCAACAACTAACACTCACGTTAGTTATCAGCGATTTTACATTCGGCGATAATTCTTCAGGAATGTTCAGAATGGAATGCGAATGAAACGGTCCTGGATGTTTGGATTGAAATTGCTGAAATAACAGAATGAAATTTGATAAAAAGTCGATATTTATCACCCGGGTAACGTAATAAAATTACAATCGAGTCTCCAGATAGCAAATAACTTTCAAAGAATGAAATAGAATCTTACAATTCCTGTAAAAAGCTCGTAAAGCAATACACCGTAGCTCCAAAGGTCAGCTGCAGTAGTCGGAGGCACGCTAGGTGAAAACATGCAGAGTTCAGGAGCAGAGTAGGGCTTTTTAAGCTGCAAAAGTTCCAAGCTTCGTCTGGGGACTATGTAGCTCATTGCGACGTGGCCCCCGTTCCCAAGCAGTATATTATCAGGCTTTAAATCGGCGACGATTACGTCTTGCTGATGAAGAGCTTCCAGCGCTGCGAGAATCTCTGCAGCCCAAAACCTTATAGTCCCTTCAGGGAGCTTCCAGAGCTCATCGTCCATTTCTATTCCACTATCCTCGGCAACTAGGGACTGAAATTGAGCAGAAATTAGAATTTCATTGCTCGATTTACAGACCCCGTTTTTTCGCATCTCCTCGGGCTTTTCCTCGTTCGATAATCGACTATCTTGAGATTCAAACGAGTTGGAACAACCAGAAAAGTTTCTTTTCTCGTTCGAACTTATCCTCGTATTTTTTTCGGCAAAATTTTGCTTCTCGTTTTCCAGAACTTGGACCGATTTTTCGGCTTCTTGCCTCCTCGGTGTTTCTACTTTTCCGGGAATTGCTTCTGTCTGTGAAAAGCTCTGCGAATCATTTGTCTCCACGTTGTTCGCAGGCTCTGAATCTCTACTGTTGATTAAATGCCGCCTTATGTCAGGTCTGCTTTTACAGTACAACAAAGTTTCAGACTCGTTAAGCCTGCTGGCTATAGAATTACTCTTTTTTATCGTCGCGTCAACTGATCTCAGCAGTTCCTGTGACTTGGCGAGTAAATCTGTGGTCGGAAAACTTTTACCGTTTGCAGAATTTGCTCCGAATTCTTCCTCAAGTCTTTTGAGCGACTCTTCGGGATCTACTGAGTTTTCTACTACGTTTTCCAGTAGATCTAGGGCTTCGCAGACCTCATTTTTCACAGTCTTTATCTCTAGACTCTTCTTCTTCTCTTCTCGAATATCTTTTCCTCCAATTTCTGACTGCAAAATTGCCTCGCAACTGGCGGATCTTACATGGCCTTTCTCGCACCAGTTAGAAACAAGGTTTCTATCTTTATGGTAGGACTTCATGTACTCCCAGAGTTTCCCGCCGCTTGCGTGTTGGAGAACGAGAAATACCGTTGACTCTGTTTCAATACATCCATAAAGCTGGACCATGAACGGGATCTTTCCCCTAAGTATGTATTCGCTGAGGGATTCGTTGCTCCCCGCTGGCTTCTGCACTGTTTTTATTACTCTGTTGCATTCTCTCTCTGTATCTCGGACCAGCATAACTGACCCGACTACGCGAAGGACTTTATAGTTTCTCAGCTCGTCAGCAGGCTTGCTGAGAACCGATACGTTGCAGTTCAGATGTCTGTTGTAAAGCTTTTCTGCCCTCTCTAAATACTTCGATATCTTTTCTTTGACTGTTACTCTCCGCTGTAGATCAGGGTCCTTTTGAACTCCGTCCAAAAGCTCTGATATCCCGAGTTTGTACTGTGTAAATGCTTCCTCAAACTCGCCTACCGCTTCGTGTCTAAATGCTGCGCTCATATGAGCTGCGGCAACCAAAATATAGCTGCTCAACCCCTCGTGAACTCCGTTGGGTAAATCTGACCCATCGTTTACTAAGAAACTGTTAGATTTTGGAAGATTTATGTGATTCGATGGTGAAAATTGAGCGTGGGAGATTATTGATTCGTTTTCATTATCTTTGGGATCGTTTTTTGTTGTTTGGATCGTGTTTGAGATCCCTGAGTCAATTTCTTCTATGTAATTATTATTCTGGGACGAATCTAGCCCCGAATAATCAGTTCTAGATTGAAAATCTGTATCGGAATGATCTGCGAAATGTATTTGGTTCTGTGGGTCAACGGCGACTTGATTATCTGTGAGAATACGGTCTGCGTTTCTGCTAACGGGAACATTTTCACTCTGAGAAACAGGCGTGGGGGTGTAATTTGTGCCTCTTAAAGCAGACGTGAGATTATAATCATCTTCGGAGGTGTCCGAACTGAGAGAGAGGGAGCAATCGACCGTTAGACTATCTCTCGAGTGACCAGATTCAAAGAATTTGACAAAAACATTGCTGGTAAACAGCGCGGTGTGCTTCGCTATAAACTCCAGAAGCTTTATGGCACACTGACGCCTCTCCTCGATTACTTCAGCCTCGAATCGGCCGAAGAATCTCGGTTTTGGAAACGGAGGAAAAGGCTCTTTTATTCTCAGACTATCGTGCCTGCTGACTAGCTCTAAGTGCAGTTTCCTGAATTCGTTGTAACGCTTCCATATCGATACTCGGGATACCGCCTCGGGTGCAGATTTTGGATAAATCTAGAGAGAAATAGAAGGAGAAAAGTAAAACATGAGTTTCGTCGAGGTATTCTAAAACATTAACGCGCATACATTTGGCGATCGGAAATTACTGGAGGAATGTGCAGCGTTAGCTAATGCATTGTGCGATGTGATTAGAAGTGAGAGGAGGCAGAATCGATTGATATTATATGCGTTGTAATTTAATTAAAAATTATCCCACCACTGATGTAACTTTGTATACGGTGAACCCTTTCTTGTGTCGCGAAGTTTCGGTGATTAGGAATCTCCGGACCCATTTGTCTTTCGTGTTTGGTGCCATTCGGAAGGGGTGGTTCAACTTTATTATCTTTTCTTTGTCGATTTGAACCCCATTTTCAGCCTAATATTTCACCGAACAATAACTTGGGAACTTCTTGAGACTACACATTGGACTATCCTTAATATGGCGAGTCAAATGTCATACCCGCAGGTATGTATTGTATGTTGTACACCTATTCGCGGTTCTAGTTAACCCGAATTCAATATCTAGTGTATTTGTGCATTAGTGTTCGTGTGTAGGTATTTGACATTTCAAATTAACGAAATTCCCTAGATCTGGGTCAGTTACGTCATATTTTGTCGTTGGTTAAGCTGGTTTTTCATTAGCGTTAAATGGGCGCTAAAAACAAGCGTCGTAAGCCATCGGACCAATCGGTGCCTTCATTTATATTACCCTAGACACCGAGCGTCCGATGATTGGTTGACGCTCGTTTCTAGCGTCAGTTTGACGCCAATGAAAAGCCAGCTCGAAGGCAGAATTTAACGAGCTGAACAAACGTGGTTATTGGTTATTTCTACCGGCGAATTTGGGGAAATGTGAAAACGACCAATAGCCACGTTTGAATCGCTCGCGTGAAATTCTGTCCTGAAACGACGTCATCGGTTATTTCTATTGGATCTGACCAATCACGTCGCCGTACGTCACACACGCCGAGTTATATCGTTGAATTGAAACCTAATGCAAGATGGCGCCTGGTGACACGATGCGATTGGCTATCTATCGCAAGATCTATGCCGTTACGTTACGTTATTCAAAAATCTGTTTACATACATCGTATTCATACAAGACGACGATGAAACTTCGAGTGACAACTTGAGTATTAAAAATCTGTAAATTAATGACAACCCGAGAGCGACGCGACAGTTTAATCCGTCCCGCGAGTTAAAAAATGTTCGTATACGACGTGTTAAACAAGGAAAAAGTCTACCAATTAGTGTCCAACGATCTAAGAAACTTAGGGGTTAAGCGTCGTGTGAAAAAGCAAACCTCAACGAAGCCTGCCTTGCTACAGTCCTCTGACAAACTCGATTACAAAAACCCACCGGGTCCGCCTCATAACCTAAAAAAAGTTTTCAAAACTCCGTTATCCCAGCTGCCTCTTGACGTCGTGAAACTTTCCTCAGGCGCGATTATACACGTACCAAATTTTCTGACGCAGGCCTGCGCCTGTGTAGAAAAATGCATCGCTCACGAGGGTATATTCAGAAAGGCCGGGTCTCATTTGAGACAGAAGGAAATCATGGCTCGACTGGACGCTGGCGCCAGTTTAGGGGACAAATACCAGGTCGTCGACGTTGCCAATGTCCTTAAAACGTTCTTCAGAGAACTACCCGAGCCCCTGATACCCACTTCGTATCACGACGTATTTCTAAGATGTGCTTTGCTCAAAAGCTCAAGAGTCCAGGCGCTGCTTTTGGCCTGCATTCTTCTGCCTCCTCACCACCTCAACACCCTCGCCTTCTTTGCCGAGTTTCTAAAACGTGTCGCGAGGCACGAGAAGTTGAACAAAATGGGCGTAGACAATCTCGCTAAAGTTATAGGGCCAAATTTAATGCCCATTCAGGAAACTACCATGTCTGCTATTCAGTCGAGGCTAGAAACTCAGCTTGTTATTATCAAGGTAAAGATGAGGACCTTGATTTTTGCCTCTGAGTTACTTTTTTGTTCGTTTTCTCATTTGTTATCGACCTTTTTGCAGATCTTAATCGAAAACGCAGAGAGAATCGGAGTCCTTCCTGAACACGTTGCGGATTTTGTAGCCGCCGAAACTTCCGGCAGTGTCGAAACTGAACTCGATGCGTCGGACTCTGTCTCCAGGGGTAAAAATAAGAAGAAAAAACGCAGGAGTGGAAGCCTTACACGTAAGACACATCTAAGCGCCTCCAATCTCAACCTGAGTACGTCTATCGCTGTTTCATCTGTTCTTATTTCTATCTTTTTTTTAGAGACAATTCACGAAATTGATTTGCGGTATATGTTTTTAATTCGTTTTTTTTCCTGATTTCTGACTCGGATACGAAATTTAGGGGTGATATCGTTGTTTAGACTCTGAATTTTCATTTTCTAATCTACTTTACTCAATTTTTAAATAAGAATTGCTTTTTTCGTTCATTTAAAATGATCTTCTGATATTAGCAATGAAAACGAAAGTTTCTATCATTGTCCAAACCAGTGTTGGGCAGATTTGTAATTAATTACTTTCTAAATAGAAAATACAATTGTATTTAGTATCGAAAAATCTCCTAAATACAAATTACAATTGTATTTTGCATTGGAAATTCTCCTAAATACAAATTACAAATGTATTTACAGTAGAACCCCGATTAACCGGGGTGCTCGGGACCGGAGGATTCACGGATAATCGAAACCACGGTTAATCCAAATTATACGTAGATCTTGATTTGATACGTAGATATTTACAATGTGAATGCATTTTTACATGTGTATAGTTTCCGGCTCAGAATCAATTGCGTTTGGTATATATACTTTACTCCTGTTTCTTGGAATGTCAAGTTAATTTCGTTTGTTCATGACTTTTTTTTTCGATTCTCTACTATCATTTTAGCTCTGGAAGCGCCACGGTTAATCCGCTCCCCGGATAACCCGACCCCGGTTAATCGGGGTTCTACTGTAGTATCGAAAAATCTCCTAAATACAAATTACAAACTGGATTTTTTGATACTAAATACATTTGTATTTTGTATTTAAGAGAATTTCCGATACTAAATACATTTGTAATTTGTATTTAGGAGATTTTTCGATACTAAATACAATTTGAATTTTTCCATTTAGGAGAATTTCCTATACTAAATAAATTTGTATTTAGTAATTGGAAGATTTTCCCATATTAAATACATTTGTATTTTGTAATTAAACAAATTTTCGATACTAAATACACATGTATTCAGTATTTAGAAAGTAATTAATTACGCCCACACTGGTCCAAACTTTGAATTACTAGTTTCTATCGTCATTGAATATATACTTAATTTCTAAATTGATCTTTTCTCTCAGTTTTGCATTATGAAACTAAAAATAAGAGTCAACATCCATCGTCCATGCTCCGAACCACGAGTTCAATTTTCAATTTAGCTTAATTTCATGACGGCAAAAAATAATCTCTTCATACCAGAATTAATTTAAATCTGTAGGACGGTATTTAGTTTCATTTTCTGCTCTCGGAATATAAAATTAGCGTAATCTTACAAACTAGACTCAAAATTATGATTTTTTTGGCTAATTTTGCTTGATTTTCTATTCACAAACGAATATTTCCTTATTTGAAACGACCTTATTAGTCAACTGGACTTTGAACGAGTATTTTCAAGTAATTTAAAGTATTTTAGAAGCGATAGATAAGATCGAGTTTCTTATCCGAGTTTCAAATTGTGTCGTCTTTGAGTTCAGCCCCTATAATCTCCTTAAACTAACTTTTCTGCTATTTACTAACGCAGGAAAGGGAAGAGAATCTTAAACTCAGAGGTACTAAATACCTCTGCCTTTCGTTTCCTCGAAAACTAACTTTGTTTTTCTTTGATAAAAAGGGATGCTAAACGGGCTGAAAAAGATGGTAAGCAAAAGCGGATCTCCTGACGATACTTCAGCGCCAAACAACCGAGTTATTTCCCTCGATTTTAATCCCGCTCATACTCCGTCTATCAAAACAGGAAAAAAGAGGAAAGTCGCAGAGCCTACGGCTCCGCTTAGCGCTAAAAAAAAGTAAGTTCTGCACTTGGAGGATCTAATTTGATTTTTTTAAAGACTATATTCTTCAATTTTTCACTAATCGATCTTTTAGCTTTCGCCTATTCTTCGTTAATTCATTCTACAATTAATCTAACTTTATCGATTCACAGGCGCGAAGTACTCCAGACAATGCCTGACGGCGGTTTTACTCGACAAGGAAATATCCTACCATCTATAGTTTCAAACGATCCAAAGTACGTGGTAAACCGATTTGAGCTTTTTTTTTAAATAGTTTTTAATATCTGAGTTTAATTTTAGCCCAGAATTTATTCAAAAATTTTTGATTTTTCACCATTTTTAGCCCCTGCAAGGAAAAAAGTCCCGTACAAAAGTCCAGAGTGAAAAAATACCTTTCGCAAAAAATTCACAACGATATGTAAGCATCGATTATTATTTTGAAACCTTTTTGCAATTCTTGAGTTAATTTTAATCAGTTTTTATTCAATTTTTCAGCTCGGCGAATGACAAACTTGAAAAAACTAAAAAGATTCGGCTCAGTTTAGATCGGCTTGTATCTAAAAGTAAACAAGTGAGTATAACTTCGGAGAGAAACACAGATCGAAAGTAATTTGCGAATTTTAAGATAGAAAAAAGGTGTTTACGGTGACTAAAATAATCAAAGAATTCATTTTTGTTTCAGAAAATTGCAGAATTGGATTCCAACAGTCAAGAGAAAGCATCAAACTCTCCAAAAATTGAGAGACGCTGGAGTTCGGTGAGCGGTTCTTCGTGGTCGAAGAAAAAGCGAGGATTATACGATACCGTTGTCGCTCAATCTCCTCTGAAATCAAAAAACAAAGCTTTTCAAGATGCTTATGAGCAGGACGAAGTCTTCATGGAAGCCGACGTTAACTTATCGGATGAAAACGAGGCCAGTGAGGACCGTGTAATCGAAGAACGAATGGAAATCGATGGAAATATTGCCTCCGAAGTAATGAAACATGACCCAGAGTTGAAATCTACATTCTCTAGAAGATACGAGGACGCCTTACTTCCCTATGATTTTTTAACTCAAATAAAGGACCAAGATCCTGGCTCAAAATTCCTCAAAATTAATATCGCCAATGATCAAGGAGACGAGGAATATGTAACGATACCAAAAAGCGAATACGAAGAAATTAAAAACAGAGTTTCAGCAATTGAGTCAAGAATATCTCAGGAATTTGGATCCATTTCAAATAACGCATCACAAAATATCATCGCCCAGTCCTCGGCAGCGATTAATGTCCAAAGCGAGTATGAAAAAACACTCGAAGAAGCCAGTATCGGGAATACTACGACTGCCGATCATCTCGCTAAAAGATTGGGAAAGGAATTAAAGATACGAAGATCAGCGGAGCACAAAATCATCCGATCACCAAGCGCTAGGAAAATCGGAAACCTCAGAAGACGGTCTCAGGAAAGACCAGTCGGGTATATATTTATATATTTATTATTGTTGAAAACTGATTTTTGCAAAGATTTAAAAACCCTTTTGAATCTTATATAAAATTTGTATGAATTTTTTCAGGAAACAACGCGGTTCTCGTCACGTTTCTTGGCTCGTATCAAAGCAGGAACATCTCGATATCTCAGCTCAAAAATCTGGGCTTAAACGGGGTAGACCGAACACTGTATTCTCAGGATTAACTCAGCCAAATTCTCAAGATTCCGTTACAAATTCCGACACGATATGCAGCGACGAGACTAACGCAAGGCTTGATTTTCTACAAAAACAACTTCACGCTCTTATAACGCATACCGTCGAACACACTAAAGGATCTCTCAGCGACGAGGAAGTATTTTTAACTGATCAAGACGAGGGAATTGATACATCGGAACATAATACTCGGTCCGGAGTTCGTAGAGCTTCTTCTTTTCACGGTTCGGAGTTTATAGACAATTCTAGACACTTCAATATGAAGATGAGGGAATTGAAGAAGTCAAATAGCCAACAGGACGTAACTTTGAATAACGAGAGGAGGATTAATACCGCAGATTTTAACGCCGGGGATAAAAACGTCAAATGGAAAGACGCTGATTGTTATTTTTCATCTGATTATGGAAGTAGAACTCCTGCGCAACAAACCGGCAGAGCTTCCGTCGCTAAATTAAGAACTCAAAACGCTGGGATGGTTTTGGCAAAGGCTAAATTATTCGATACTTCTTCACGAGACGATAATTACCGTGGAAATTCGAACTCGAACAGAAGGCAGTCTGTAAAGTTCCAGGGAAGATCTAGAGAGGGGAAAAGTCTGGATTTAGAAAGTTCAGGGAAAAGGGCTGGAACCCCGAGAAGAAAGCATAGCAAAAGTCCTAAAAACAACGGCAATCCTAAATTGAAACTTGTTCATTCGACAGCTTCGACTTCGACTTCTCCGTTGATTAAAATGGAACTGACAATTATGCCGTCGCAAAGACAAAATTTACAAGAATCTTGCGTTGATAAACGAGGAGGAAGACAGAGAATGACGGAATATTTTAACAAAGAAGAAGGCGGCAAGATCGAGCGGAGCTATAAAGAAAATAAAAACTCTTTGTTCAATTCAATTGATATAGAAAAAACTAGGTCTCCTGAATCAAACAGAAATATTTTAGCAATGGATTCTAATACTCCGTGCAAAACTCCGCACATAAAACGACCTTTGACTTTAAAAACTCCTAAAGACGCTAGGAATTTGATGAGAAAACAAGGCGGAGATTCTAGACGAACTCCAATGAAAGCTGTCGCTTTGAATTCAACGATAATCAACACTCCAAGGAGACAAAGCCCAAGAAGCGCGATGAAATCTAGACAATTAACAAGATCCGTTAGCTGAAGAGGTGCCGAGGATTTTGTAGAATTATTTCTGCTTTTTTTTTCTTTTCTTTAATATACAGTTAATATTATCATCTGTTTTTATTCTTTTTCTTTATTTAACAAAGTATATACATATTTGTATACTATTTAAATAATTACTGACTATATTTGGGTCTGATCTTAATTATTAGGATAGGTATTTAGTTTTATTTTTAATATTATTATTAGATAATTGCGTATGAACAAAGTGCCATATGTACAACATACGATTATTTTCTAATCTCATTGTTTTTTTTTTCTTTTACACCAAAACTAATTGTACTTTGTACCGTTTACAAGGGCGCTGTTTAAGATATGTACTGTATTTCATATAGTTTTTATACTAATTACATTTAATTCTTTATTAAGTTAATTATATAAGCTGCGAGATTTAATTAAGAAATATACAGCTAAGATATCAACAGAGACTTTTTATCAAATTCTTTTACGCTGTTCACCAAATGGGAAGACTAACACAATACCATTTAATCAAATATCTTCAAATTATGAATCTTAAAATCATTCGAACATCAACTAAAAACTCTCATTTCTATTCAAAACTGTATTTATAATTTGGATTCAAAGTTTTTCCATCAGATAAAATTGGTCTGCGGAAATAGTTAACTATTTCGGGACTGAATTCTGCGGAGGAATTTGAACACGGAGAAAATATTGTCTTGGCGCAGCTAGGGCAGGAGTTTTCGATACTGTAAAATTAAAAAACAAAAATCTAAGGTATGTATTTACATTTTAAAATTATAGTATTGATTATTTTTCTAAGTAATGTTTTTTTCTTCTCACCTGTATAGATCTCGAGACGCTCCGGAATGATTGACGTGCCTTACTCGTGACCAAATTTTATGGAACGGACGGATCATTTGCATAACTTTATCGCAGCAAACCCTAGACACTGCACCTCTGTGATGCATACGTTTCCAAAATTTGTCTCGACGCTGGAAGAACACGTTCGGGGTCAAAGAACGCACATAGGGATCGTCCAGACCAATGTAATCCCGCAAAAGCATCCTTGCGTCGTCTCTATCCTCTTCCATATCGTGAGCTAAATATCTGTTGATCGAAACGGGGTAATATTGAGCAAGGATTATCGCTCTGAAAGTTTATAGAAAATAAAAATGACGATTCGTCAATCGCTGATACACAATTTTTAAATTGATGATAAAAAGAGCAGATTTTGAACTCTGAGTGAACCGAATTCAGCTTTATTCATCCCTTCGGATTACAAAGTATTACTTTTATGAATTTCTTGGACTATATCGAGAGGGATATGTAGCTGAGAATAGCTTTTTGGAAGGTTTGGATGAACCGATTCATGAATTTGGCCTTTTTTAGTATTTAAATATGAAGATGAAACTAGTTTTTATCGTGGGAAAAGAAATCTTTGTGATTTTTAATCAATTTTATACACAAATTCATTTCTTTTCAACTAGATTTACAATATTTATTCTCTATTTTGTAGAAAAAAAAAAACGTTAAGAAAATATGTGTAAATAATGCTTAGGTATTCGTTTTTTAGAACGAAATCAGGACCACGAAACGGTAAATCCGATCCGAATTTTGAAAAAATGAAAAAAGTAAAACCGCTTATTTATTATAGGTACTCAATTATATTTCTAAATATTCGAAAAACTGCAATTATTAGATTAGAATCAAATCCCAAAATCATCTTTTCCTGTTCTTATTTTCTTTTTTTTTTCTCGATTACGTTTCATTTTGTTCTTTTGCGAACATTATTTATAAATAATTTTTCATTTTCAGAGTATTTCTCTCTCCCTCCCCCCCCCTTTATCAAAATTTTTATTTCAACAAATTCTTAAGAAAAAGGAAACTATTTGATAGTTTTTTGATGAAAAATTGCATTTTTTTTTTTTTTTAGTTTCTTTTTGAGAATTGCAGATTTTCATAATTGGTGATTGAAAATTGTAGATTCTGATAGTTTTCAATGAAAAAACGTAATTTTCGTCGGTCAAATACGGAAGAAAAAACCCAAAAAACACAATTTCTAAAGAAAAACAGCGGAAAGTTCAAAATCGAGTTCAAATATTCTTGGAAATTCGTTGAAATTTGCATAATCATCGCAATGTTTGATTATTAATTGATTAATCAATTGATTGCAATAATCGTAAAATACATAATTGGAAATTACAGAGCAACGAAGAAATTCGATCTCGTGTATTCCTCTGGCGTAAAAGAAGCTCTCAAAAAGTATGTGAAGACCATTGCTATCAGATAGTTGTCGGCGATTTTGCAGCATTTATCTTCCTCAAAGAAATCGCCCAGTTCCTCGTCTGTAAACGAGGGAAAAAAAAAAATGCGAAAAACTGTATAAAACTACAATAATAATAAACGGAATACAAAAGTGAGGAATATATCGATAACTAGATGAAAAAAGAATGAAAAAATCAAAAATCAATTTATTTATCTTTTTGATCGATTTTTATTATTCTTATACTTTCTTGACGGTCTATTTATTTATTCATTCATTTATTTATTTATTTAATTAATTCTTCTTTCGCGGGCCTGTAATCAATCGATCGTAAATTATAAATATTACCGATAAGTTTAAAGAAGGAAACGACGCTCCATGATTTGATCCGTATTATTCGTGGCGCGCAGCTAGTCGATCTCAGGATAATGTTCCTCTCCGTTGATTGTTGATCCTCGTCGTTATTGTCTATCCCGTCCATATCTCGTCGCGCGGTTTGATCCGAACAGTTTTTAATCGTTAGTATTTTCTTATTTTACTCTCGCGGTTATTCGTTAGTTTTTATAATTCAAACTATCATGTTATGAATATTATAACGATACGATTGCTATAAAGCGCGATGGCGGTTTTTTATTCAAACATTCAATTCGTATCCAAAGAAAAAAAAAACGGAGAAAAACAATAGAAAAACGCGCGGCAGCTGCATATCAGATAACAAAAAATGAACAAATGCGAAACATCGACGATTAATAACCAATTGTTGTATAAAGATGAGGAAATAAAAGAATCGCGCGATCCGCGATTCGTCGGATTAAAAAATTGGACAAGTGTTCAAATTTCCCGCCTCATACGGATGATCGCGATTCGAATTGTCGAGAAAAAAAGTTGTCTGCTAATTAGCGACGTGGTATTTTACCTTCGACGATTGATATATAGGTATATTCGTATAGCGGAGGGTATTTTCGCGCTTCTTTGATAATTGATCTACAATAAACATGAGTTGGACCAATCGCCGCGCACCACCTGGGTATTGCAACGTGTGCGTGGTGGTGACTATAAAATATAAAAATTCATGCGAACCCGGCACGTCGAACGAGATGCATATACTGCCGCGATCGAACGATCAGAGAAAATAGAGACAGAAAGAGACAGAGAAAAGGGCGAAAATTTATATTTGTCAAAAGTAGATAGAACTGCTCTAGCGACTGAATCCCTCACCGCGAATCATTCAGTAGCCTACAATCAGTTGGACAAATAATTACATCCTAATCTGTTACGCAATGATCCGTATCGCCCGCGCGACCAGTCCGCAACGCATGCCGGGAATATATCATCGTTTAGCCGAATTTTCATGATGGGCAGTAGATTGCTGCCACAGAAATTACTGCCGTGATTTGATTGGCTCTTACTGACCCACGTGATAAGCGACAAGCGACAGATTGATTTCCTGGTTTTTTAAGAGCCAATGAGATCGTGGGAGTAATTTACTGCTACAGCGATTTAGAAAACCCGGCTTTACGTTGTTTACATTTAGTTCATATAACGGACGGCGGACCCGAGCGCCTTTCGAGTTGTCAGAATCAGAACCAGACCAAGAACAAGAGGATGAAGTCGAAGAAAAATGATTAATAACAGAGAATAAACGGTGCTAAAAACCGTAAAACGGACCTGTGGAATATAATATATTTTGAAAAAAAAAAACAGCAAAAAACAAACGAAGGAGCTAAACGTATGTGATAATTCTGCGTGCAGAATTATTTAACTGTGTTAAAAAAACAACAAAAAAATTTCTCTGGCACCTACGTGTGTTTCTCCACATCTATACAATACCTACGTATCTTTATGCCTGCATAATATAAATCTTTCTTTATTTTTTTCTCACCTCTGGGATATACTGTTATAAAAAAATACGAATCTAATAACAATAATCATAACATGATTGTTGTTATTATTTCCTAACCCGAGAGAAAATTGTGCAGCTGTGTTTAAAAGTGACGAAAATACGATCAAGAATATATAGGATCGATCTGTTTTTGTTTTTTTTTTCGTATTATTTTTTTCTCTGGTTTTGTTCTTGTAAAAAATGAAACACGTGCCTATTTTCGCTGTATTTTCTTCTTTGTCGTATAAATTTTTTCTCTCTTTCTAATTCCTATTTTTTTTTGGTCTTTCTCAAACATAACCCTTAAATCGAATCTTTAACAGCCGAAATCTGTCACAGATACTACTTATAAAGAAGACCAGAAATAAAAAACCACAACAGCAATAAAATAGAAAACAAAACGAAAGCCATGAGGACGGCGGGGATCACTTTGATCAGCGTTGCCCTAACCTGTGCGGTTATCGGCAATGCCTATTATCAGAAAAAACAATTCTACCCATCCGTCGTCTATATCACCAAATCTAACCCCAGTATGGCCGTAAGTATATTCTATTATTATCATTCAATTTCTTAATTCATTTGCTTTTTTCACATCTTCATTGTCTGTGTGTGTATTTTTTTTTTATTCTATCTTTTTTGCTTTTTTGCTAGTAGTAGTAGTAGTTTTTATTTCTCATTTCATACATTAAAATGTTTTTGAAACATATTTTGCTGCAAATATTCTAATCCAAGTTTAATTGTTTATCTTTTTGCTATTTTTAATGTAAAATTATTAAAATTATTATGATTGAAATCGTTTTCTGTATTACTATGTATTTGCAGATGGAAAGAAAAATTTTTACGATACTAATTGTTACTTGGAGTAATTTATGTGTTTTTCTTGGTTCTTTTTTTTGTTTTTTTTTTTCCTTTTCTTTTGCTGTTTTTCTCTCATTATTCAATATTTCTAATTTCCACCTTTTTTCATTTTTCTCGGTCTTCGAGAGATTCTTCTTGGTTTCTTTTTTCATCTGAAAATGATTTTTTTTTTACGAAATACGCTAACTAAAGATGAAGTAAACAATCGAACGATGCTAACGATCATATTTATTCTTGTTTTTCTTTAGGTAATTTATATACAAGGATTGATACTGGTTTTTATGATGAATACCTTTCTACGCAAAATATTCTTTGGGAATTTACGCGCCGCCGAACTCGAGGTAAATATATTAAATTATTTTAACTCGAATACACTAGTTTAATATTGTTCTTATTTTTTTTTTTTCACAAATTTGATAATTATCACTGCTTTTCTTTTAGATTATCTTCAAATCGTATAGAATGTAACAGAAAAACGATAATTCTAACTCATTTTTCAAGAATAACAGCATACGAATATGTTTTTGAGTTTTTCTTATTGTTTTTTTTTTTTCGTTTTTTGGCTGAAAATAGAACAGAAATGTAGATTTTCTAGTTTCAGGACTAGAAAAGTTATAACGTAATAGAAGGTCTAGTTTTAGATAGAATATACTAAAGTAATCATAATTCTAACTTATTTTTCAAGAATCACAGTCTATGGATATTTTATAGAATTGTGCTTGTTGTTTTTGGTTTGAAAACAAGACAGAAATTTGGATTTTCTAGTCTTAGGATATTCGAGTAATAGAAAAATGCTGATTTTCTACTGCAGAGATTTGAATCTTTGTTTATTTCTTGAGAAATTCTTTCTATTCAATTCTATTTCTATTCAATTCTTCTTTCTATTCAATTCTAACGTTTTTTTTTTTTTTTTCCAGCACCTGGTCGAGCGAGCTTGGTACGCTGTGACTGAAACTTGCCTGGCATTCACAGTCTTCAGAGATGACTTCAGTCCGAAGTTTATCGCTTTATTCACACTTTTATTATTCTTGAAATCGTTTCATTGGCTCGCCGAAGACAGAGTAGACTTTGTGAGGATAATATATTGTTCTTTATTCTTTAACGTCGGAGAAATTCATCGGAATCTAAAACAGAAATTAAATTTGGATGATTTTTCATCTGATTTCTTGAATTTTGCATCAAATTTTCACTTCAAACTCATTTTTTTCGTTCAAAATTCACTTTGATCTTAAAAACATCCTAATCTTGATAAAGATTTAAATTTATCCGAAATTTGATTTCATCGATGAAACTGGAAAGAAGTTTTGCTTGAAAAATCAAATTTGGTGATATTTGACCGAATTTCTACTGAATTTGACTTGATTTTCTCCAAAATTTGATCAGATGGCGTCTAGTTTTGGTTTTAGATCCTGCGAAATGAGAAGGAAAAGGGTATTAGGCATGTAGGATTTTTCCCTATTGATAAATTTGTGATTTATTGGGTTTTCTTTATTTCAGATGGAAAGAAGTCCCGTTATCACGTGGCTGTTTCATCTGAGAGTATTAAGTCTTTTGGGACTTTTACTTACGATAAATGTTACCATGATAGAATACGCCTATTTTTCAACTCTGACTAAAGGCGCTTCTGTACAACTTGTATTCGGTTTTGAATACGCTATACTTTTAACCGTCGTTCTAAATATCACAGTAAAATATATGCTTCATACGATAGATCTTCAGAGCGAGAATCCTTGGGATAATAAAGCTGTATTTTTACTCTACACAGAACTCATCATCGGACTTCTTAAGGTGAAAACTAACTTCGGAATATATTTCGTCGACTTTTTAAGCATTTTCATATCCTTTAGAATTTTAATATCAATTTCTAAAAAGGAATTAACAAAATGTGAAAATTTGATTTTATACAATCAAAACTCTTATTTGCCTAATTTTGTTTGATTTTGTTGAAAATATTGAAATCTTATCTATTTCAAAAACTGGTTTTCAATTCTCAGGCAGGAATAGATAATTTCTGGCAAATAATTGACTAGAAATGATAGAAAATATGATTTTTATGATCGAATTTTCTAACTAAAACTTCAATTTGCCTAATTTAGTTTGATTTTCTTTTCGATTTCTAAGAAATATGACGAGTTTGATGATTGAAATGATTGATTTTCCGTCTTTCAGGTGATTCTCTACGTCGCCTTTGTCACCATTATGGTCAGGATATACACTTTGCCGCTGTTTGCCTTCCGTCCGATGTATTACACGATGAGAAATTTCAAGAAAGCGTTCCACGACGTAGTAATGTCCCGAAGAGCTATTAGAAACATGAATACTCTCTACCCAGACGCAACACCAGAAGAATTAGCAGCCGCAGATAACGTCTGCATTATTTGCAGGTGAAATTTTTTTCCGGAATGATTTTCCTGAAGCCTCGTTTTAACCAATTTCTAACTTTTTTCTTCTACAAAAATATTACCGAGTGGATAAAATTCCTCGAAAAAAATGAAATACTCTCCTTTTTACTTATAAAAAATGTGTGTTTTGTTTTTTCTAGAGAGGAGATGTTCACGGCCAGTAAAAAACTACCATGCAATCACATTTTCCACACCGCTTGTCTCAGATCTTGGTTTCAACGACAACAAACTTGTCCAACTTGTAGATTAAACATTCTCAGACCAACTCCTACCAATACTGGCAATAGAAATCCAAATCAGGGACAGGCTCAGGGCCAACAAGCTGCTCCTCAGGCTCCCCAAGCACCTGGCGTCAATCGACAAGGTGAAAATATCAATTTCTATTCATTTCTTGGATCGATTTGCGTTCCGAAGTATCAGCGAGCATTGAAATCTGATTTATTTCGATCCCCAAAACTTGAAATTCTCCTCCAAATGGAATTTTTATCATGAAGTTGATTGAAATCAACTCACAAAAACAAAAATTAACGATATTTTTCAACTGTAAAACGTAAAAATCATATCCATTTTTCATATCCTTTTTTGCAGCCGATCAACCTTTTCAAATACCGGCTGGTTTTTGGGCCGGTTTACAGCCGCAGCAGGGAGCAGGAGTTCCGATACAGGGACAGAATAATCAAGCAAATATTCCTCTGCCTCCTTTTCAGTCCGTACCTCCTGGAGGTGTGCCGTTATTTGTTCCCCCATTTCCTCCGATGGTTCCTCTACCTCCCGTACCCGCACCTCCACCTAATTTGACTACTTTGACTGACGAAGAACTCCGCGCCATGGAAGGAAACATGCGCCAAGCCGTCGAAGCCAGAATTCAAACTTTACAGAGAGTTCAGCTCTTATTAGACGCCGCTAACGCTATGATGAGCCAATATCAGACAGCGGCTGCTACTGCTAAGTAAGACTGAGTATCTTTTTATCAAGTTATTTGATTCGGAGAAAGAGAATTTGATATTTGCTGCCGTTTTTTCATACTTTGAAATATTTTTAGGGTCAAATTTTCGAGATGGAAACTAGTAAAAACCCTTCTAGCTTTTTATTTTACACAGAAAAGCCTCGTAATTAGATTTTTTAGTATATTTTGTTAAATTTATTGAACAGAATCAAAGATTTATTTCCAAAAGTTTTTAACTCGTGATAATTTTCTTAATTTTTCAATTCGCAGTTAGTCTTTTTCCCCATTTTTGATTACTCGAATATCTCAAATACATGTTATCGAGTTCAAAGTTTGAAATAATTACAAAACAATATTTGAAATATAAAAATAACTATTCCACAAACGAATTTGAATAATTAATCTGAATAACTCTTTTTTTTCACCCCCCCCAGCATTCCAGTTCCGAATGTAGAGCGTTCGGAAAGTAATGAAACGGTAGAAATAAAGAAAGAAAAGTCTGATAATCCAAGTTCACCCGAAGAATCGAGTTCTTTGCCAAAAAGTGAAAAAGGAATAATCGACTCGAAGGAATCTTTGCCGGCGAGTACGTCGAACGAAAGTTTAATTCACCAAGGATCGTCGACAAGTTTTAATAACGGTGAACCTTCGACGTCCAGAAACGACAGATCAGAATCTAACGACGAACAAGAAATACTTAGGAGACGAAGGTTGCAAAAATTCACAGCGCAAACGACGAACGAATAATAAATGAAAAAGAAAAGAAAACAACAAAAAATTACAAATAACTTGAAAAAAAAAAAAAAAAAAAAAAAGATAGAAAAAACGATTCAACTAATAATTCAAAGTGCAACGAGAAACGAATACCAAGTAATTTAACTTGATTTAAGTTGGTCTCTCGGTATACTTTACTCGCTGTTACCTATCAAATTTCACAACTATGCAATTTTGAGATATATATATATATTTAATTAAAAAGAAAACTAAATAGATATCTGTTACTATTAAAGATCATTTACACGATTTAGAATTTAGATAATATGTATACATAAAGATAATTAATTGATGATTGTATAAAATCGTGCTCCCCGTACATCTAAAAACAAGTAAAAGAAAGAAAAAAAAAAAGAAAAGAAAAAAAAAAGAAACAAGTAAAAACTTGTAAATAAATTCAAGCTCTACATAATTTCAGGGAGGAAAATTTCCATTTTAGTATTTAAGATATTAATTATCATAAATTCTGATATTCGCGATAACGAGACGTGTGATGTCAAAAAATTGTACAAAAAAAAAAAAAACAAAAAAAAAAGGAAAGAAAAAATCGAAAAAAAAAGAAAGAAAGAAAAAGAAAAACTGAGAACAAAAAAAAACAACATGTGTTTCTTGAGTTTATAAATGTAATTTTGTTCCGATATTACTCCGAACCGTCTGTTTGATGATAAATAGTTTTTACTCGCTACCCCTTGCCCCTTGATAATTATCTAATATTGTATTGTCACGTTAGACGAATATCTTTGTCGATTTATTGGATCTAATTCTTCTTTCTCAAATATTGTTTTTTTTTTTTTTTTTTTTCTTCTTATTTTTATTTCATATATCTTAAATAATGGATAAAGAATTTTCTAAGAAGAAGAAGAAGAATTCAATTCGATTATCACGTATAGTCACGTAAATAATTCTTATCTTTGAATTTATAATAGAAAAGTAGTTTTACGACTTTATCCTATTACGTGTATGTATTATTTTTATCGGTTTATTTTCAAGGCCTGAAATTATTCATTCAAAATTCAACAGCATGGTTTAGTACATTTTATTTTATTTACAGTTTTTTTTTTTCTCTTTTTTGTCCTTTTTTTTCTCAAATTATATATTTAAATATTATATAATATAGCATATAGCATACATAATATCGTGTAAATAAGAGATTTTTTTGGTTTATTCTGCGTTCTTTTTGATTTTTTTTTCTCTTTTTTTGTTTTTTTTGTTTTCAAAAAGTATAAAATTTCGCGGGGTATGTGGGAAAGGTTGTATGATCAAGATACAGAAGAAGAAAGAGTAAAAAAAAAAAAAAAAACCATGGCAATGTATAACTGTGTAATATAGTTTATTAAAATAACAATTATTGTTTATAATAAAGCTATTTGTCTATCGATCAGTATATAAACTGCCTTATCGACTAGGCCTGTTTCTTTTCATTTGCGCACGGATTTGCGTGTTGTTTTCTCGTTCTTGCCGACTGTCTTGGTCCAAATCAATGTCTCCCATCTATAGATTGACTTGTTTATGGTTTTTGTCTGTAAAGAAGCCGTTATTTATCGTTTACGGAGGTTTCGGCGACCGGTTTTGCTAGTGAATAAGTCTTACGGATCAGATTTATCGCTTAGACAAACGATTATTCTGTTTAGAACCGTGCGGCAACTCGATTCCACAAAAAATACCAACAGATTTAAGATGAATCTTTTTGACCGACGGTGTAATAGACAAGCCCGCCGTCCATGAAAACGCCGCCAATCAAATGAGCGACGCGGTTATTCAGATCAGAGTTTACTATCTAGGTATAGTCTGTGTCCTTAATTATTTACGGAAAATGATAAATATGCGTGTTTTTCTATCTCACAGCTTTTAGGTATTGTTACAGTAAACAAAAAGGGTTTACAGGGCATCCGTGGGTCCAGTATAAATGATAAATCCTAAATCTTAATCGCCTCTATTCATAATTCGACGGCATAAAACGGGGTGATAATTCGATCTACGATTAGCCGTCGTCTGCTGTCGACGCCTATTGATCGGCGTACCGATGTGCTATTAAATCCCATGAGGTTTTTGCGGTAAATAACATCGAATACGGTTATAAAACTGGGTTAAAAACGTCGGGAGTAATCCAAGTGTGAAAATACAACTCTCGAAGGAATGATTTCCGCGCAAAATACCGCGTCGACGCGACGCGGACAATTTCGTGTGTTCGAAAATCGCGGTTCAAGGTCCGTGATCGAGCTCCGGTAAACCCCGTGGCGCGTTGTTGTGATCTAATATGGCGGAGTGTAATGTTGTGGCTGTTAAGTGTCTAGGTAAATTATAAGGCGATATAGATCAGCGGGGACATCGTACGGTATGATGTTTTTTGTCGGAGTTACGTCCTCGTCGTTCGGTTAAATAATAACGCGTTAAAAAGGTGAATTTAACGGTGACCGGGATCGTTTATCAAGGCCCGTTATTTCATCAACCAAAACCATCGGCACCAACTACCTACTTCGCTACGTTCTCGCTCGTTTATAGTTAGCTACGTTCGTATACGTTCAATTCGTTCGTTCAACGATTCTTCTTTCCAGTGTATCACCTCAAACCAAGGTAACCGACCTAACACGGCCAAAAGACACACCGTACTATAATCAACTATACAATATCTCTTACAACATGCATACAGATATACATACATATACATTTATCCTCCAATAAACCGATCCACGTTTGTCTATCCGACACAAGCAGACGGACGGACGTACCGACGTATACGTAAAGACAGCAGACAAACAGCGACAGAGAGTCATTTATATATACTACATACAGCTATTACTATCATCATCGTCGTCGTCGTCGTTGTCGAGGTATAATATATTGTTTTTAATACGCGGTATAATCAAGGGAAGACGATACTTTTTCGTTTTTTCTATTATTATTTCGGACGCGGAGGATTTTTTTCTTTTCCATTGAATACATATACATACATTCCTCCCCTACCCCCCTGCCCCCCCCCCCCCCCCCCATTCTTATTGTTATTTGCATTGAATTCTAAATAATTGGAACACAAAAAAAAAAAAAAATCAATCGACTAGAATACTAATAATCATAATAATAACAATAACAATAACATGTGTTACAATATAAACAATAACAACAACAACAATAATAATAACCATTATTATTATAATAGTGATGATAAGAAACGTTCGATAAAATATCGTTGTCCGATGAACTTCGTGTGAAAAAAAAAAAGGAAAATTTAAACAGATGAATGGGTAGTAGAAGAAGACGAATAGTGAAATAACAATCGCTACACGCCATCCTCCCCCATCGGTGGTCCTTTCCACATCCCCCCTTCCCCCTCCCACTCTCCCCCCGGACCCCACCGTTTCTCGCGAAGGGCCGAATCGCCGAGAACTTTAGTTCCCGCGCGACGATCATCTTAGTTTTTTAATGTTTATTTTTTAATTTTTGTCGTTGTTGTTGTTTTCGTTTTTATTATTGTTCTCTTAATTTGTAGTTTTGTCTTTTGTTTTAAATCATATACTATACGTGTTGTATCTAGATAGTCTAGTCTCTGGTTTATTTTGTACATACATACGTACAACATATTGCATTGTTTCGCGTGTGTTTTTTTTTTTTTTTTTTTTTTTTCTTTTTTTCCGTTGTCGCCGACAACGATTATGCGACAACGACGACAACGACTACGGTAATACACGGGTTATAACTCGCGGGTTTATAATGCACATATCGCGGATATAATAGATAGATTGATAGATAGATAGATAGAGATCGTAAGAGACACAAGCATACGTATAATGTACGGTATAATATGTATACGCGTATAATGCACACGCGTATGTATTATAACCATTCTTTAGAGTGAATATAAGTAAGAGAAATATAGGGCTTATGCAACGGTGAAAGAACAAATATATGTATACATAATATAACGTATATAGATATGTATTTGAAGTGAAAGAGAGAGAGAGAGAGAGAGAGAGAGAAAGAAAGAGAGAGAGAGACGACGACGACGCTCACGCGGTTAAAAAAAAATATCAAAACAAAAAAATAACTAGTATTAATATTTAGTAAAGAATGCGAATTATTGTAATTCGGGTTGAACCGAAAAAGATCCTAACGCGATGTATAGGTATATAGAGCATCTCTTCGTCTGATTATCTACTCTACGTTACGTTACTTGCCGTGATTTTTTTTTTCGTTTTCTGTTTTTTTTTTTTTCGTTTTCTGTTTTTTTTTTTTTCTTTTCAAATTCTTTACTTTTAGAACCATACAGCATGGATATACATACGTATAACAAGACATGAAGTAAAAGACAAAAACAGAAGAATAACGGTAGTTATAATAGAACGATAGGGAATATACGAAACTCGGATTTATTGGCTTTTTTCTTTTCCTTTTTTCTTTTTTCTTTTTTTATATGCTTTATACCTACTCATACATTTGTCTCTATGTTTTAACGGAGTAGCTAGTTATAGATGAAACGAAAAAAACGAAAAAGAAAATGAAAGATCGATTGATACAACTGGAGGTTTTCATTCGTTTTATAACATAATTCGAGTCAATTTTTATGCGTTTTTTGATCGTTGTGCTTTCATGTTAGTTGTTAGGTTATTAGGTTAGGTTAAGTTGAGTTAAGTTAAGTTAGGTTAGGTTACCCACTCGCGTGACACAATTACAAAACATTCAATTTATTTTCATGCACATACATACATACATATTTATGTATTCACTATTCATGTATATTTAAATAAACATTTATATCTACAGATACGTACGTAACAACCATCGGTGTGTGAAAAATAAAAGAAGAAGAAGAAGAAGAAGAAAAATAATTACAAAAATAAAAAGTAGTGAAAGACCAAAAACTAAGGAGAGAAAAACAAATTAAAATAAAATAAAACAACAAACAAACAAACAAACAAACATACGAACGAACTAAATAAATAAATATAAATCATGCGGCGTAAACGCGAGGATTGAAAACAATAATAATAACAATCGTTATTATAATAATTAAAAACTAAAAGATTTATAATAAAACAAAAAAAAAGAACAAAAAAACTATCAAAATTTTGTGGACAACGATGATTATGACGATGTACGGTACGATGAATATATTGTTGTTATTATTGTTCATAACAACAAATACGTGATGATAATAACAATAACAATATAGTATTATTAACGTTCTTTTTATTGTATTAATAATAAGAATAATAATATCGTCGCGGACGAAGAGGTGGAGGACGTCGAAGAAGAAAAAGAAAAAGAAGAAAAAAAAGAAGAAGAAAAACAAACGAAAAGAGAGAAAGAGAGAGAAACGAAAATAAAACAAAATCTAATCGGGTTTTTTTTTTTTTTAGGGGGGTAAGCAAAAAAATTAAAAACAAAACAGAACTAGAATCAAACAAAAGAATAGAAGAGAGAGAGAGAGAAACTTGGCTCGTCAAATAACCTCGAAATTTAATAGATTTGAATTGAAATTTATTTTAGATTCAAGAAAGTGAGTAACGTTATCGTTTAAAGAATTTAAACAAAAAAAAATAAATAAAATAAACAAGAACAGTGTAATAAAGCGATGCGAAAGATTTTTAAGAAACAGTTTATCGTTTTGTTATAATAAAATAACAAATAAAAAATAATTATATATAAAGTATCGACGATAATATCGTTTGGAATGATAATTGTAAAAAAAAGGAGAAATTAAAAAAACAACAAACAGAAACAAAGAAGAATTTATTAATAATAATTTAATCGATCGAGAAGACAATTTTGTTATTGTTATCGTTATAATTGTAATTATTATTCAATCGTCGTTTATCGTCGAAGATATAAGGATAAGGATAAGGATAATAAGAAGAACGTTAGATCGATAGTCGTCGATTACGAGGTCAAAATGACTGACACGAGGCGAAGAGTTAAGCTTTACGCTTTAAACGCTGATCGGCAATGGGACGATCGCGGTACGGGACACGTTTCTTCTTCTTACGTCGAAAGGCTTAAGGGTATATCACTTTTGGTCAGAGCCGAAAGCGACGGGTCTCTTTTACTTGAAAGTAAAATACAACCCGACACTGCGTACCAGAAACAACAGGTAAATTTTTGATCAAATGATTTTTTATTATCTTTGTTGTAATATCGTCAATTTTATTGAATTCGCGGCGGGATGGAAATTCCTAATTTCAAAAGCTTTGAGTAGGAGAAATTACGAGTTTTTCTACTACCGACGTACACAGTTTTTAGAAAGATTATTTTACTGAAAGTCTAAGTAGCTGATTTGAAATACTTCGAATGCAAAAACACCAAAAGTTGAAAATTCCGAAAGCTAAAGATCCGAAAGGCCAAAACGCAGAATCTCTGAATTCGCGAAATGCAACGTCGTTTATTTTACAGCCTTTGTCATGCTTCTCTTAAATTTTTAGATTTGAGGAATTTCGGAGTTTTTAACTTTCGGATCTTTGAGCCGTCTGTATTTCGACCTTTCGAAATTTGCAAGTTCTGAGCTCTTAACGTTTCTAGAAACTCAGAATCGCGACTCAAATGAATTTGGAATTCGGAAACTTAATCCCGCCTCGTTTAATCGTCTTTCACCTCAAACATATACTTCTTGTTTATTCCTTTCTACTTTTATGTTACATCAAATCGTTTTTGTACTTTTGTAAATGGAAATCCAAGATTATCCGTGCAAGAAAAGTCCATCATGGTGGCGACAGACACCGGGAAAACTGGGAATAGTCAGGGAATGTTCTTTCAGTTTGTCTTTTGTTATTTTCTAGTTTTTTTTTTGTTTTTTTTTTTGTTTATTTACATAAATACTTCTATTGAACGAAAATCGAAGAAAGATCATTCTTTACTTTTCATACATGAAACCTCTGAATAATATTTCGATTTAGTGAATGTAAAGGAGAAAATAATGCATTTTTCCAAAGAGAATAGAGTCAGGAAATTTCACTTCAGCTAAATTGTCGCTACCATGTCTCGGATTCTTTTTTCATTTTATTTTTTTTTAGCTATTTTTGTTATTTTTGTCTCATATCGACAGATCCAGAAATTCAAACTTAACGAATTAATTTGACCTTCTAGGATCTATCGATGATTCAAATTCTTATCGATTATCAGTCCTGTTTTATGTAATCTTGGAAACGTTATTTTCTCCATCAAAAATGGTCAAATTCCGAAATTCTTTTTGATCAAAAAATTATTTAACTTTTACACAAAATTGATCAATTTCTATATAAACTCTTGAATTTTTTATCAGCGAATCGCTCCTTTTATTCAAAATATCCAAATTTAGATCAAAAATTGTTTTATTCTGTTGAAAATCTTTGATGAATAATTTGATCGAGAATTGATTCTCTTTGTTGAACATCCTGAATACTGATCTAGAAATTTTCTATTTGAAATCAAACGATTGAAATTCTATCAGAAATCGATTCGTTTTCATCAAGTTTTTTTATTACGATCAAAACATTGTCAATTTTCTATAAAATCTGGATCAAGATATCCTTTTTTTTTCTGTTCTGTCTATAATCTTCTAATTTCAATCAAGAAATGCTTTTTTTTTAGTCTAAATCTTTGAGTCCCGATCAAGAATTGACTAATTTTGTATAAAATTCTCGAATACTGACTAAGAAATTGTTCAAATTGTCTCGAGTATTTGAATTTTGATATAAAAATGATTATTTGCGTTAAAAATCTTGATATTCTTGGAAATTTGTGATATCTTTGAATATTTTTCATCGAGCGATAAATAAAGTAAATAAACCAAAAAAATGTTTCAATTTTTCAGGACACACTGATAGTTTGGTCAGAAGGAGACAATTTCGACCTGGCGTTAAGTTTCCAGGAGAAAGCAGGCTGCGACGAAATATGGGAAAAAATATGTCAGGTTCAGGGAAAAGATCCTTCGGTAGAAATAACACAAGATATTGTAGAAGAATCAGAAGACGAAAGGTTCGACGATATGTCAGATTCGGCGCCACCAATTGAATTACCGCCATGCGAATTGGGACGTTTAGAAGATATTAACGAACTTGTGGGAAATTGCTTGTCTTCGCAAATAAGAAAAGAAAAATTAGCAATGGCGTTAGAATCGGAAAGTTATATTAAAAAATTATTAAATTTATTTCACACTTGCGAAGATTTGGAAAATATCGAAGGATTACATCATCTTTACGATATATTTAAAAATATTTTTTTACTCAACAAAAATGCACTTTTCGAAGTTATGTTCGGTGACGATACGATATTTGACGTCGTCGGATGTCTTGAGTACGAACCAACTTTACCACAACCAAAAAGACACAGAGAATATCTTCGACAATTGGCTAGATTTAAACAAGCTATTCCAATAACAAACGCAGAATTACTCGCCAAGATTCATCAAACTTACAGAGTACAATATATACAAGATGTCGTTCTTCCTACGCCAAGCGTTTTCGAAGATAACATGCTCAGCACATTGAGCAGCTTTATTTTTTTTAACAAAGTTGAAATCGTCACACTTATTCAAGACGATGAGAAATTTCTTACTGAATTATTCAGTCAATTAACAGACGAGGCTACTTCGGATTCTAAAAGAAGAGATCTTGTACTTTTTCTCAAAGAATTTTGTAACTTTTCACAAAATCTTCAACCTCAAGGAAAAGAAGTTTTTTACAAAACTCTTACCGCTCTTGGAATTTTACCAGCGCTGGAAATTACTCTCGGGATTAACGACGCTCCTACTAAAACAGCAAGCATTGATATTCTAACTTATATCGTTGAATATTCTCCAAGCGTTGTAAGGGATTATACTTTACAACAAATAAATAATACTGAACAAGAACAAATGCTGATTAACGTCGTCGTCGCTCAACTTGTTGGCGATAGCGATCCAGAACTTGGAGGCGCCGTTCAACTCGCTGGTGTTTTAAGACTTTTACTCGATCCAGAAAATATGCTCGCTTCAGTTAACAAGTCTGAGAAAACTGATTTTCTCAATTACTTTTATAAAAACAGCATTTGCACGCTGATAGCACCACTTCTTGCTAATACTATCGGAGAAAGACCTGCGAGGGAAGATTACAGAACTGTTCAACTTCTTGGATTGATTTTAGAACTACTTTCTTTCTGCGTCGAACATCATACTTATCATATTAAAAATTGTATTTTAAACAAGGATTTATTAAGAAGAATATTAGTACTAATGAAATCTACGCACACTTTTTTAGTACTTTGCGCTTTGAGGTTTATGAGAAAAATAATCGCTCTTAAAGATGAATTTTATAACAGATATATCATTAAGGGTAATCTTTTCGCTCCTGTTTTCGACGCTTTCGTCAGAAACAACGGGAGGTACAATCTACTCGATTCGGCTATACTTGAAATGTTCGAGTTCATCAAACTGGTTAGTTTTATTCAGGTGCTTAATTTATTTAGATTATTCTTTGTGCTTTGATTTCTTGGCTTTTTTCTTTTAAATTTATATCTGATATTGTATTTTTCAACGGCTCGTGATTTATTATCAATTTTCAACGCAGAACAAGATGAAAATTAGATAAAAGCTGAGAAAACAAACCTTTTCGAAACTATTTTTGATACTTTCTTGCCATTTTTCGTTTTTTTTTCTTTGTAAAGTAATCTGATAAAAACTATTAGATTTTGCGATTCGAGATTGAAAAGTAAGAAAATAAATTCCCAGAACTATTGCGAAGCAAAAGAAAGACGTTTTTTTTTTATTTGAATTTATCTCAAATATTTTATTTTCTATTGGCTCACAAATCGATTTGGGAATTTTTATAACAGAATGGGAAGAAAATTAGATAAAAGCTAAGAAAACAAACCTTTTAAAACTGTTTCTGATACTTTTTTAACATTTTTGTTTTTTCATCTCGAAGAATTATGATTTGTGATCGCGAAGTAAGAAAAAAAGTTTTCAAAACTATTGTGAGCAAGAAAACACACGTTTTTTATTCAAATTTATCTCAAATACTGTATTTTATTATCGATTCACAATTCATTATCAATTTCTAACATAAAACGAAAAGAAAATTAGATAAAAGCTAAGAAAACAAGCCTTTTGAAACTATTTCCGATACATTTTTACCATTTTTATTTCTTATTTGCAAAGTAATTTCGTATCGAGATGAAAAAGTAAGAAAAAAATTCCTAAAAGTTTCGCTAAGCAGAAGAATCTCGCTTTGATTAGTTTCTTAAAACTTTTCCATACGATATTTCTTTGCAAAAGTGTTCTTTCGATTTTCACGATTTACGATACGATTCAATGATGAATATCTTCTCCTTATTTTACAGGAGGATATAAAATCGCTCTGTTCACACGTGGTAGAAAATTTCTCTAAAGAATTAGAGGCCATCGATTACGTCCAAACATTCAAGGCGTTAAAATTGAGGTACGAACAGCATCAGGACAAACTTAAAGATCGTGATCGGGGGACATTGGACAGGTAATTTGAATTTTTTACCCAAATTAAACGTCAGGGGAAAAAAATCTTGAGAGTTTTTCTTTTACTTTAGATTCAAAAAAAAAAAAAAAAAAAAAACGCTACGATTATTAACGATTAATCAAATTCTCATTAATTTACAGCGTTCCTTCGATACTTAGAAACAGTCGGTATCGAAGAGACCAGCGTCAGCTCGAAGAAGAAGAAGAAATGTGGTTTAATGACGAAGAAGATTTTGACGAAGGTGAAGCCGTCGTTCCTGCAGCTGCCGCAGATCTCGTTCCACCAGCTTCAGCTAAGAAACAACCACCTGCGCCAAATCCTGCACCAAATCCATCCTCTCCAACGGATCCGAAAAATCAACAACAACAACAACAACAGCAACAACAACAACAACAACAGCAGCAGCAGCAGCAGCAGCAACAACAGCAACAACAAACTGTACTCAATAATAACGCTACGACGCAACAACCGCAAGTTAACAGCATTCAAACCGTCACCGACTTACCAATTAATACGGATAATTCAAACAGTCCAAATGTTGTTACCGTTGAAAAAACTGGAGCTGCTATTTTCAGAAAGGTAATGAAAAAGACATCGAGATTCGTGGTGTTAATTGGCATCGATTCGTTGGTTTTTTGTCATTCAGTTTTTTTTTTATAGAGTTTTCAGTTCTTTGAAACTTAGAAAAGGAGTCAATGAAATTCTAGGTTTTTGGTCGTTTTTTTTTCAGAGTTTACGTTTTTTAGTCAATTTGACTCGAGTTTATCGATCTGAATAATATTCCAGGCCATATTAGCGTCAGGAATTGTTAAAATTAACTTTTTCATGTTCTAATTTGAGGAATAAAAATCGTAACTAATATTTAGAGGATTGAAAAGGCTTTGTTTCTCGATTGTATTTAAATAAATTGATTTTTTCCAGGGTCTCGTTGATTACGAAGGTGATTCTGACGAAGAGGAAGAAGATTCGGAGTTAAGTCCGTCGCCGAAACGTCAACGGCTATCATAGTCTGAAAAAATGCAATTTATGGCAAGTTAGCCGTGACGACGATGAATGGCGTAAGCCCTCCGTCGCCCTTCTTCCCTCCCTCCCTCTAGAGTATTTTCGAATAGGAAATAAATCGCAACTTCCTAAAAAGAAAAGAAAAAATGATATTGGATCTTGGACCGTCAGCTAAAGCCTGAAGAAGAAGAAGAAGAAGAAGAAGAAGAAGAAGAAGAAGACGCTGACTGCTGATTTCTATTCGATCGGTTCCAGTCTAGATTTAAAAAACGAAAGAACGAAAAAATGAATAAATAAATAAATAACAAATAAAACACATCAAAGAATTGAAGAAAAAAAAAAAAAAAATTGTGGAAGTTGAGAGGAAAATAAAAAAGGGAGATAAAAAGAAAAAGGGGATTAAACAAAGGGCGAAAGTCTTTGCGGACAAAAACTTGATATTAATAATTATATCTTTTTTGTTCGCATTTAAAAATGACTTACCTATATATTTCTTGTACAGTAAAAATTAAAGTAACGAAAAATTAAAAGGAAACGAAAATAAACGAATTAAAACAAACAAAACAAAAAAAAACAGAGGAAAAAATAAAAATGGTTTACGAAAAAGAGAAAGAAATTTATGAGAGAATATAAAAATAAAATAAAAACCAGAACAGAACAAACTGAAAAACGGTGAAAAGATGAAAAAAAAAAATTATAATACGATTCCTTATATTCACCGACGACGATTTATTACCGTGAATTATTATCGATATTAATTTGCCTGTCGAGAAAAGAAAAGAAAAGAAACTCTTATTTGTGATTTAAGCAAAATTGAGAAGGAAATAAGAAAGTAAAATAAAGGATCAGTAAACATGTAATAAAAATACTGTTTACGAATTGTAATAATGAAATGATGAATCGTCTCGCTGTGCCTGAATTAAATAACTTTAACGGTTTTATCGTAAATACGTACGTCGTTTTCTTATCGAATATTAATAAAAGAGAAAGAAAGAAAGAAATAAAGAAAGAAAGAAAGAAACGAAACTAGTTGATCATTCCAGAAGTAAGAAAAGCCTAATCGAAGTATAAATAACATAATCCTAACGCGATATCCTGGGACGTGAAATAATCCTTTGGATCAGATTTCTAAAGCGCAAAAAAAGAAAGAATGAGAAAAGAAATATTTACTTCGGTAAAACGACAGATTGGGAGCGTAGAATTCAAAGATACAGAATTCAACGCTCCACGTTGATTTTTTTTTTCTTTCTTTTGCCAGATGAATTCTCGACGCTTAAAAACGTACCATGAAGTACGCCGGAGAGAAAAAAAAACGGATTCAGAAAGTTTTTAGCTTCGATTCGAAGACAGAAGGCTTCCAAAGGCTCCGAAGATTGAAGTTGGCGAGCTGCGCCAACTGAAAAATGATCTTGAGGGACAAAATTGAAAAACAAAAAAACGAAAAAACAAAGAAACAAAACAAACAACAAATTTTGGACAAACCAGAAACGATTTTGAATTTTGGTCCTTCGAATTCTTTCGCAGTTAGTCGATTTTCGAATATACTTGAAGTATATAAAAAAATAAAAATAACAATGGCCAGTTTTATTTGTTTTATTTTGTTTATCGATAAACTCCAATTTCTTTAACTAAACATCAACGATATTCAATCGGAATTGGAATATTTAAGATACGGGTCAGACGTTGACTGTCTGCGGAACGATTCGTCGGATCAAATATTATTATTATTATCTTTTTCTATCGGAAAAGAGAAATTTCTTGATAAAAAGAAGAAAAGAGAGAGAGAGAAAAAAAAAATTAAGAACAGGTGTAATAAAGTGAATTATTACCGTTATCAATAATTTAATCAATTAATTAATGTATTAATTAATTAATTAATTAATTGAAAGATAAATTGAGGGAGAAACGAATCGAAAGATAATGACGCAAAAGTTTATCGAAAACTTATGTTAGAAATAACGTTATAAGTTGTTTTCCCTAAATCGCCCCCCCCCCCCCCCCCCCACCCCAACCCTACGTGTGTTTTCAATATATATTTACAACAATTTATTATTATTACAGAGTACTAAGTAAAAGTTTTTAATTTAAAATAAGCGAATAGAATTAAGAACGATACGAATATATGAAATATTAATATGAATATGAATATGAATATGTTGGGTGGAAAGATATGAGTGTGTATTAAAAGTAAAAGCGAGATATATTGATGAGATATATATTGTCTAAGTTGAGTAAATAATTAAATAACTAATTAATTAATTAATTAAGTAAATAAGTAATTAAGTAATTAATTAATTAAGTAAGTATATCGATAAGTAATTAATTAATTAATTAAGTTATAAAATATAAGTAATCAATTGAATAATAATAATAAAAAATAAAAATAATAAAGTACGCGCGGTCAAAAAGATTTTGGCTAATTTTTTTGTGGTGGTCACTGTTTTTTTAGGCAGTAATATTGAAAATAAACCAACAAACAAACAAACAAACAAACAAACATTATACTATTCTATACATATTATCGCAAAAATTATTTTCTACAAAGTGTTTTAGACTTTGTCTCTGTTAATTGTATACAGAAAAAGAGAAAGAGAAGGCAAAAAAGAGAAAAAAAAGAAAAAAAGGAAAAACAAACAAACCTATCTATAACTATAAAGTAATACCCTAAATATAATGATAAATAAATTGATGAATGAATAAAACTAAAACAAATTACACAAAATACAGATACCTTACTATACATTATATGTATATACATTATACATGTGTGTAATCATCGTCAATCCTACGTTTGGTTTTTTTTTTTTTTTTGTTTTTTTTTTAATTACCTAAATAATAATTATCAAAGGATTTTTTATTACATATACAAACAAGAAATATATACATATATATATATACAGAAAAACAAAAACAAATACATAATATGTAATACATAATAAGAGGAAAAAATGAAAACAAAAAAAAAACAAAAGAATACGTCTTATCTTTATTTCATTTTTTATATATTAAGTAAATTTTTCTATAGGGCTCTTTCCTGTTCCTAGATCTAAAAAAAAACAACAGAGAACTGAACAAAAAAATCGTTTTTAAAATACAATTTTAATCACGTGTAATTATTATTCATATCCTTGTGGCATTTTTTTTTTTTTTTTTTTTTAAATTTATTTTTTGTTCTTTTTCTTTTTGGGTTCGTCGTTAAAAAAGAAAATTTCCATATTATTACAATATTTTAATGTCGTCGGACGAGTCACGTTTTTCTATTTCTTTTAGGATAAACACAATAATATATTAATCGTAGACGATAATTGAAGATTATTTTCTTTATTCCGAATTGAGAAAAAAAAATATTGTGTTTATAGAAATATAGCAAATTATCAAATACGATCAACTTTTATAATAGTTAGAAATTGATTATATTTTTATTTATTAAATTTCTATGCTACATAATATTTCAAAGTATCGCAAATATCTCTTCGGTTTTTTTCTTCTTGTTCTCTCTCTCTTTCTTTTTTATCGCTTTATTTAATTTACTTATTTATATTTTTACTTATATTATATTCTTTGAAATTGAAACTAGGATTTTTTTTAAATAGTAATACTTTTTTTCATCAACCATACCGATTGATTAACAAAACGCGATCAATAATAATAATAATAATATAGAAAATTATATCATTAATTAATATTTAATAATGAAAATAATTTTATACATTGCGGATAGATTCTGGAACACTTTGTATAAAAGTTATGTAGGTAGCTGAGGGGAACCTGGGCCAATCGATAAGATAATGAAAAACAAACAAAAATAATGATAATATAACAACTTAAAGCATAGTAAAAAATAAATATGTAAATGAAAATCGATATAAAATACTCTTTAAACTTATACTGTATACATATAAACAACCGTCACAATTATACTTATAACGTATAATTATACATAGGTATATACATTATAATTAAAAGGTATAAACGAACGAGAAAGAGAGAAAGAAAGAAAGGAAAGCATGAAGAAATTAAAAAAGATGTAATAAAAACATATTGAATAAATAAATAAATAAACAAATAAATGAATGAATCATCAACAAAGAAATAAGAAGGAAATCAATAAATATTGTACATTTTAATATACCGCAGAAGAAAACGAACACACACGCGTATGAATATGTATGTAGACTTACATACATTAAAAACACAAGAAACAATCAGCGTTTTACTTTATATACATAAATAAATAAACAAACATATATATACAGCTGGAAAGAATGAAAATAAGGAGAATAATTTTGTTAAAAAAAAAAAAAATAATAATAATAATACCTAATTAAAAAGACAATGTTTAATTTTTCTCTTTTTTCAATTACGAATGAGAATAGAATGAAAGCAAAAAAAAAAATAAAAAATAGAAGAAAATAATAAGAAACAACTTTTTTATAAAAAGAAATGAAAGAAAAATGGAAATAATAATAATAATAATAATATATATTATAAAAAACCATACCCAAATAATGGATAATATCGTTAATCGGGGGTATAACGATGTACGCGCGATTGTTGGAAAAATGAATAAGAAAATAGAGAAGAAAAAGAACAAAGAAAAAGAAATAATACACTTCTGATTTATTCAGATATTTACATACTTAGGTAGATATTATAATAATGAATGGATAGAATGATCGTTATGTATTATTGTAATAAAAAACAACAAGAAAAAAAAAGAAAAACAAAACAAAACAAAAAGACTTAAACAATATATTGGAACTAGACGAAATTCTCCATAAAATTCCTTTCGACTTCGGGATGGATGATGGACAAAATTAAACTTTTATTATTATTTTTTTTTCATACAAGTTATTCAACAAATATTTGAATTGAGTATATCGAATTGAGCATAAGTGACGGTTATTCATTTGCAAAGATAAATACAATAATATTGTTGATTTTTATCTCAATATTCATTGATTATTATATCTCGTGTAAAAGTTTTCAATTTTGAAAACAAAATATCGCAAAAATCGTGAAGAAAAGACAAATACGGAGAGAATACAACAAAAAAAAAAAAAATGTATATTTTAATACTATGATAATGATTTCAAATTAATAATAATAATAATAATAATAGTAATAGTAACAATATTTTATCCATATTGCAGTTAGTTTATTAATTTATCTATTCGGTTGAAGTTTCTTATTATCGAATTAATGAGAAGGTGAAACAAATAGGTAGAATTTGACAAACGGAAATGGTCGTTTGGTTTTTAAAATAGAGAAATACCGTATCATCCAGCCCCGTCGTAAGGCAGTTTAATAAAATTCAAAGTAAATGATCGAGAAAAGAGAAAATGAATGAGAATAATATGAATGAATGAGTATAGAAGAATATATGAATGTTGTAGAAAAAAGGGGAAGAATATTTAATTAAATAAATCTTAAAATTAGACGAACTTTAATCAATTTCGTAGATTAAAGAAACAAAAAAAACCTCCACCAACGAAAACGGATATAAAAGGGATAATAAAAAATTGAATAGATTGCGGGATTTTTTTCTATATCGTATACATCGAATCGTTTATTGATATTATATGATAATAATGTTTTTTTTGGTTCTCTAGTTTCAACATAGATTGAATATATTGAGAGGAAAAAAAAAAAAAAAACGTTTTATCGTTAGAAACGATAATTTTTATCTAAATAAATCTTAAAATAATTATATTTACAAGTAATTAGTTAAAAGATTCTTTGCCGAGGCTTTAGCGATTTTAAAACATTCTTTTCGTACACACGTATCTAATATTATTGTATATAAAATACTAACGAGAGTTGATTTTAAATTAAATATGATTAAATAGCTAGTATCGTTACAAAGCAACGTCGTAGAGATATTTATATTTAAGGCAACGTTAACAACGACGAGGAATTATGGTACGATTTAAATTCACTGGTGGACAACCTCCGCTTTCAATCTAGCAGCCAGTGCCTTTCGAACTTGGATCTTTGACGGCTCGAGTAATTGCGATGCTTCAAAATCCTGCTTTCCCAACATCGAAGCTTCTGCTACTACTCGCGCTGATCCGGGACGAGCAGACGTTGTCTTTAGCCGCTGAGAACGTGCCTCTTTCTTCATCGATACCAACTTGTCTCGCTGCGTCTTGAGGTAGACTTGACGCCTTTTCATCTCCTCCTCATTCGCCTTGAACAACAAGAATAGATCATTGAAATTCTGCAAAGAAACTAGAAAGGAAATTTATCTCTTGATTACCTCCTTCGATTCTACTTCAATTTTCGCTGCTTCTTGTTCCGAGATCTTCTGTGAAGAATTATCAAATATTTTAATATTCTAAGCCAGTCAATTTTTACATTTTGCTATTTTGATATCTACTTTTTTCCCTGCGCCTCGAATCTCTTCTTCTTCTTCTCCTTTTTCTTCCTCTTCTTTTTTTGGCTCAGAGATTTTTTCCCTTCGAGGAATCGGATCGAGAGCATTGAATTTCTTTGAATCCAAAACTTTGCTGCTCATGAACTGCACCGGCTCGATACTGACGACTTCTTCAATCTTTCGCTTCTCTGACTCTGGGGAAGCGCTGGATGATGAATTAGCAGATTCTCGTAATGCTTTTTCTAGCAGTTGTCTTTCAGCTTTATATTGCGTCGTTAGACGCTCGTGTTCTTTGCGCATCGCATCATCTGACTCCAAATCTGTTTCTTCATCCGTTTGATCGTGATCGAGCGAGTATTCTTTGCTGTATGAATAGAAAGAAAATAATTGTTAAATTGTGAAAGTAGTTCAGGAAAGAAATCGACGCTTATTTCAGAGTATTATATTTACTGCAGTAACTCTTCCATCACTAGCTCGTCGTGCAAAGAATCACTCTCGCACATCAACGACGCTGGCGTCAGACCAAATTTTTGTTCAATTAAATTCAGCGCTTGTAATTGGAGCTCCAAATTCTTTTGGATCATCATTCTTTTGAATATATCGTATTCGTTAGCTGCCCAGATCTGCTCGAATAGACTCTGGAATTTTTTTCAATCTAATTTTACGCGCTAATATAATTATGGAAATTCTTTGTCGTACTTCTGACTCTTCCGAATTGAATAATATCGATTTTGATTGTATTTCTGAACATTTGGCGGTACAAATTTTTGAATTTCCCGCTCTGACGTAGTAAAATACTACGTAGCAATATGGCGGCTATTGTACAATAAACGGCTCACCTCGCGATTTCAGACTACCAATTTCTGTCAAGAAAAACTTGATTTTTTATACTTTGAGGCATTTTCCGGCCGTCTATTCCCTGCATGATTGAAAATCGTCGATATTATGGATTTCTGAAGAGCGAAGCGACCGTAAGTTGCGAAACAAAATTCCTTCCGCTGACGTGACGCGTTTGAATCTGGCGAATTCAACTCATTGAAAAAGTATGGATTCCCTAGTTTCCCTGGTTTCCTATTGGTTGGAATCTAGGGAATGCAGGAAAACTAGGGAATCGGCAGTCAGTGCGCACTTTTTAGGCAAGTCAAATTCGCCATTAAGTCGAATTCGCCAATAGAAAAGACTATTGTAACGGGGCTTCACGTACTTGTTGGAACTGTATAGGCATTTTTGTATTCTTGTTCAGGGAACAAGCGTGCTCGAATTGTTCGGGCGTTATGCCCATGTCTTCCATGTAGCATCCGAGAAGAAGGTCTACCAGATTTTTGTACTCTTGATAAACCTGGCGATATTCAGCGCTGTCCTCCGTATCACTATCGAAAACTTATTGAACAGGACGTGAAAGGATGAGAGTAAATTTTTGTAAAAAAAAAACAAAAAAAAAAAAACGAAAAAACTTATAGATATATGCGTATAATTGTCTTACTGAGCGATTTTTCTTCTATGAAAGTCAGCAGAGGTGCGGACCAGATCGGACCTTGTAGGAATCCTACCAGCGAGTCGAAGACCCACGCGCTATCCTCCTTCTCGCCCATTATAAAATGCAATTTTCTGCGTTTCGCGTTAGAATATATATCTACGGATAATATAGACTGAATTTCTTCTCTAGAGTTTTTTTACAACCATTTATATCTCGACTACGCCAAGACGGAACTGACACCCAGAATATACGGCGCGGCGTCTCGTCGCCGTGGCAACAAAGTCATAACATCGCATTTATACTCATACTATAAAGCAAAGGAATATAATAGCCGTGCTCGGCGATCATTGAACTCAATTTTATTTATATATTTTTATTACTCCCAGCGGGTTTATTCATAGCGAGTTGATTCTTACGCGTTGGAAGTAAACCTGACTGATATTTTTGTAACGAATAATTACGTATGTAATTAACTGCAATACTAATTTGTTCGATGAATTAGGAATGGATTTATTGCGCATGTGTTTCATACATCACTCCATTACTTCTCCACGATTGGTAATTTCATAATTCTCAAACATTTCGTCGTCTCCGTTTTAAAAAAGATTCGAAAGTTCGAAATACGCGTAGTTGCAGTGTATTTTGAAATTCAAATGAACCTCCGTTTTCCGACCAACCCTAAAGCAGGATAAATGCAAGATGGCCGCTGGTGGTTCTTGATTAGCCGAATTTCAACCCGCGCATTTCGCGCTTCAGATCGCCCAATCAAACCGCGGAGGGAACTGAAATGGCGGAGGATAATCGCGGATTGGATAACCGGATTTCATTCTCCCGCCAAAACCGACCGGCGTCGTTCAATCGGTTGTGTGTGGTTAGCGAGCCTGAAAACGTATCGGATTTTTTTCATAAATATAACGTAATACTGAAAAATGGATTTTGATCAGCCCGAAGTATTCTTCTCTAATAATTTTCCCGTCGATGAACCTCTGAACGAAAACCAAATAAACTTTCAACAATCTAAAAGAAAATTCAAGGAATTCATACGCCAATTTCACGAAGGCAATTTCAACTATAAATACAGGTGAATACAATTCTCTTTCGTTTATCAAATATTTCAATAGTCTAAAAACTCGTCTCATTTCTTCTATCTTTTTCTCTATTTTATAACCTTCGAGCTCAGATCCTCTTTTCAATAATGTTAATTCTAACCTTATTTAACCTCAATTTTTTTTGCTTGTTTTTGTCAATTTACTGTGAAAACGCACTTTTCTGATCGAATGCAAATCTTATATAGGCAAACTAACTTGAATCTCATTTTTCGAAATCAATTTCACACCTAATAACTGGTGGTTTAATGCAGCAACAAAATACTCCTGTCCAACCTAACATAACCTAACCTAACCTCACAAAACTCGAAAAGTTCTAATTTCTTCACATTTCACAATAAAAAATAGGGTTTTTGATCATAATGAAAGTTAGTCTAACCCACTGAACTTGAATCCTAATTTCAGGAAATAATATTGTGCCAAATAAATGAATTTTTTGATCAAAAACGAATGTCTTTTCCAAATTCCACGCCTGATTTTTGTTTTCATTTCAATTTTATCATCTTTTAAACAGAGATGCGCTCAAGCGTCAGTACAACCTCGGTCAATACTGGGTGGAAATAAACCTAGAAGATTTAGCGGCATTCGACGAATCTCTGGGGGAAAAGATCTACAAACAGCCTTTAGATTATTTGCCAATATTCGAGGAAGCCGCTAAAGAAGTTGCCGATGAACTTACCGCTCCTCGTCCTGTCGGAGATGAAAAAGTCGAAGATATTCAGGTCCTTTTATCTTCCGACGGAAATGCCAGCTCCTTCAGAGGCATGAAGGTAAGAAATGAACCTCCTTTTCATTTCCTTACAATATTCGACCTTATCGCTAATTTGCAGCATTAAAAAGTTGCGATTCTCTGGAAATTAAACTGAGATTTTTTTTACACACTTTTATCACCAAAAAGTCAAACGAGACTAGAGAAATATATCTTCAAAATCTAAATTCTTTTTATTTGAATGGAGTTTTCGTTTGACCCAATCAAAAGAATTGTAATGTAATTTGATTTTTTATCATAATCGGAACGTCTCGAAAAATTTCGAAACTGTTTTGGAGATTATTGAAGTGAATGATTGCTTAGAGAAATCATTTTACTTCATTTTTAAATAGTAGGATTCAGTATCGAATGCTTTGTAATAATTAAAAAAACCTTTTTCACAGCCTGACGCAGTCTCTAAGTTGATCAAGATCCCGGGAATTATAGTCTCTGCATCAGGAATTAGGGCTAAAGCAACTAAAATAGCAATTCAGTGCCGTTCCTGCAGAAATACTCAGACGAATATAGCGATAAATCCTGGCTTCGAGGGTTACGCCATGCCTCGAAAATGTTCGACGTAAGAAAAAACCACATTATCCTAATAAAACTAACAGTTTTTCACGACTCAGGCTCACACTCGTATAAATTAGGGAGAAAATTCCATGAAACTAGTTGAAATTTTGATCAGAAATTATTCTTCAGCACATAAATTAAATACTTAAATTTTTCTATAATGATTTATGAATTTAGGCAGCAGGCTGGAGCCTCGGCGAAATGTCCTCTCGATCCGTACTTCATAATACCGGATAAATGCCACTGCGTTGATTTCCAAGTGTTGAAGCTGCAGGAATTGCCGGACAATATACCGCAGGGCGAGATTCCTCGGCATTTACAACTCTATTGCGATCGATACCTCTGCGAGAGAGTAGTGCCAGGAAACAGAGTTCTTATTCTTGGAATTTATTCAATTAAAAAAATATCAAAAGGCGGCAGCAGGCAGAATAATAGAGAGAAAGCTGCTGTCGGTGTTAGGGCGCCGTATGTTCGGGTTGTGGGGATCTCTGTGGATGGAGAAAATACTGGAAGCGGTAAGATGAATATCTCGGCGAAGAAACGTTTCGGAAATGAATTTTAGAAAGTTGATTTGAAGAATGAAACTTTTGCATACTATTTTATATACTATACTATTTCCAATCATCATTTTTATTTGATTGAATGATTGATAGTAATAAATTCGAAAAATGTCACAAAGAGGTTTCGAAACAGCGATTATCAATAAATGTCCTCTGGCATAGTTATGTGGATATTTATTCAAAATACAGAATGATTGTATTTCTACTAAAAACGAAATATCGTCTATTGGGCACCAATGAACTTGTTAATAATTCTTCACTAGCCCGTTAATTAGTAAAATGATAAGATAAACCACAGATTTTCGACCAGAAGTGTTAAAAAACAAACTTCACAAAGTCCACCATCATTAGACTTAAGTTGCTACTATTTTTCATCATGTATGCCACTAATTCAACTATTTTCCAAGACTTCAGTCACTGACAGCCCTGATATCAGGGATTCGAAAGCCTACAATTACTCCTAAAATGAAAAAAGAAAACTGTAAAAAAGATTTTCTAAAAACCAGATACTAATTCCCTAACTATTTCCTTCCCCTAGGGACTCGAGCACCAGTAACAGCTGCAGAAGAAGAAGTTTTCAGGCGTTTAGCGGCCGATCCTGACATATACGAAAGAATATCAAAGAGCGTAGCACCCAGTATATTCGGCGCGGAAGATATGAAAAAGGCAATCGCCTGCCTGCTCTTTGGTGGTTCAAGGAAAAAGATGCCCGATGGTCTCTGCCGTCGTGGAGATATCAATATTCTGATGCTCGGCGACCCTGGAACAGCCAAATCTCAACTTTTGAAGTTTGCAGAACGAGTCGCACCAGTCGGGGTTTACACTTCTGGCAAAGGAAGTTCCGCCGCTGGTCTAACTGCTTCAGTTACTCGCGATCCAGCAACGGTGAATAAATTTAAACTCCGTTGATTGTTTTTGGTAAAAATCTGGGGCAAGAGAAGAGAATTTAGTCATCAAACGATGCAAATTAACTTCCGAGTCTCTCAGAAGCCAGAGAAATTCATTCTTATTCATTTTCTGTACAAAATTATAGAGAAATTTTGTCATGGAAGGAGGAGCGATGGTTTTGGCTGATGGAGGAGTCGTTTGTATCGATGAATTTGACAAGATGAAAGAAGACGACAGAGTTGCAATTCACGAGGCGATGGAACAGCAAACAATATCCATAGCTAAGGCTGGGATAACAACAACTTTGAATTCTAGATGCTCCGTTCTAGCTGCTGCTAATTCAGTCTTTGGAAGATGGGACGACACTAAAGGCGAAGAAAATATGGACTTTATGCCAACCATTTTGTCCAGATTTGATATGATATTCATCGTTAAAGATGAACACGATCAAAACAAAGATATTACTCTTGCCAAACACGTAATGAGCATTCATGCAAACGCTGGACAAATTACTGAACAACCTGCCGACGGGGAACTTTCCCTTAATCTTATCAAGAAATATATTCATTATTGCAGAACGTAAGAAAAGATGTTGAATTTTTTATTCAAATATTCGTTATTATCGTTTTTATCTAGCTAATCAATGAGATTTCACGTTTATTTGATTTGGCTTTTGTCTGACTGAGTGTAGAAAGTGGTAATTAGATATTGAGAGTGATATTTCATCATTTTTTCATCATATTATTTAGATTTTCCATATTTTCAAGCATCTTTTAATCCAGTGAAGTTAAAAAAGTGATATTATTGTCATTTTTTCAATAAACTATTTAGATTTTTGCATTTTTTCAAGTTGATTCTACTGTAGCTAATGATATTGAAAAGCTAAAAACGATATTCTATCATTTTTTGATCAAAATACTTGGATTTTTGCTGTTTTTTAAGTCAATTCTATTGTAGCTGATGATATTGAGAAGCTAAACACGATATTCTATCATTTTTGAATCAAAATACTTGAATTTCTACATTTTTTCAAGTCAATTCTATTGTAGCTGATGATATTGAGATGTTAAAATTGATATTCTATTATCTTTTGATCGAAATACTTAGATTTTCGGATTTTTTCAAGACAATTCCATTGTAGCTGAATGATATTGAGAAGCTAAAAACGATATTCTATCATTTTTCAATCAAAATACTTGGATTTCTACATTTTTTCAAGTCAATTCTATTGTAGCTGATTATATTGAGATGGTAAAATTGATATTCTATTACCTTTTGATCAAACTACTTAGATTTCAGTATTTCTTCAATTCGTTTTGACCTTCACCAGCAGGCAAAAATGTAATTCTGACCTGGCGTGATGAAAATACTCAGATTTCGATATTTATTTAAGTTCAATTGACTGAATTGATGATATTGAGATGTTGAACACTATATTCTTCAATTTTCTAATCAAAATATTCGAATTTTTGAATTTTTCCAAATTGTTTTTAATCCTACCGCGTGAATAGTAAAGCCTGAATATTAAAACTACGACATTCTTAGATACCCGATTCAAAAATTTCTTTAGCCTGTCAGAGCATAAAATTAGGTTTTCAGATGTTAAAGTTGTGTTAAAAACTTTGTAAATCAATTCACAGAACTTGTGGTCCTCGAATCAGCAAGGAGGCTGGAGAAAAGTTGAAAAATCGTTACGTTATGATGCGAAGCGGGACTAGAGAGCACGAGAAAGATATGGACAAGCGATTATCAATACCAATAACGGTTCGTCAGTTGGAAGCGATAATCAGAATAACAGAATCTCTTGCTAAAATGAGACTACAATCATTTGCTACTGAAACTCACGTCAACGAAGCTCTCAGATTATTTCAAGTATCTACTCTGGACGCTGCGATGAGCGGATCGTTAGCTGGTAAAATTATTTTTCTAATTTTCAGGACGATTTACGTCTCTAAATATTTCGATTTCGTTTTAATGACATTTATTTAATCATTCTTTTGGTAGGAGCGGAAGGATTTACGACAGAAGAGGACCACGAAATGCTTACGCAGATCGAAAAGCAATTGAAACGAAGATTTGCCATCGGTTCACAAATTTCGGAGCAAAATATTGTCGCTGATTTTTCAAAACAAAAATACCCTGAGCATGCGATATACAAAGTTATTCACACTATGATTAGACGAGGCGAATTGCAGCATCGTAAACAAAGGAAAATGCTATTCAGACTTTCCTAAACGGTGGGAAAAATGTTTCATTATGATTTTATAACAATTTTTATACAATCGCGGTTTTATTTTATCAAAAATTATCGATGATTCGATCCTATTCAATCAATTCCTCCTTGAAAGGGTAGTGAGGATGTTTCTCCACTCTGAAAAAGAAATATCATCAAATAGTGAAGAAATATTTGAAAAATCATACAATATCAATTTGAATGAGTCCAGAGTTTGATTTTTACTCGATTTATAAAAAAAAAAACATCGAAAATGTTGATTAATCTACTAATTTCAATAAAAGTTGATCCGCAGACTAATTAAAAATGTTTACAATAATGAATTGATTCATTGAAACCTTTGAATAATCTTTTGAAATTCCAACAATTTGATTTCAGTTCTATTTTCTATTTTTGCAAACTTGGAGGGTAAATTTTCCTGAAGTTTCTTACCCCTTGAAGAATAAGAAATGAAAAATTCTCCCCTCTGATCCTCGGTCAAGAGCGTTTAGCGTTTTGATCTCTTCCTCCGTTAATTCAAAGTCAAATATCTGAATATTATCCTTGATTCTTTGAGGCGTAGCGCTTTTAGGTATCACCAAAATCCCCTGCTGTACTAAATGACGGAGTAAAACTTGCGCGGTAGTCTTACGGTGATCAGTTGCTATTTTTTTAACAGTCGGGTGACCGAGGAGGTCTGGAAATTTCTCAGCATCGTAATTATACTTTGTTTGAAAATGTGACTTTGCTCCTGGCGAAGCTAGAGGACTGTAGGCCGTAACTGCTATATTATACCTTTTGCACAAATCGCGCAAAGATTTCTGCTGCTGATAAGCGTGTAGTTCAATCTGCGGTAAAAAATTTCTCGTTTTTAAACTCCGGAATACTATTTTCTATGAATATGGACTTTGATTTATTCATTTTTACCTGCAAATTGCTCGGTTTTATCTCAGCGCTTTCCCAAATCTTTTTTATCTGACTCTCGTTAAAGTTACTTAGTCCTATAGACTTAGTTTTTCTATTAAGAACTTGTTTCTCCATTTCCTGTAAGTTATTCATATAATTTATGGTCAATTGATTTTAAATTACGTCTTTTCTCACCTTCCATACAGATACAGGATCCGAATCGAGATCTAGTTTGTACAAACCGTTCGGTTCGATCGCAGGTACATAATCGTTAGGATCTTGGATGAAAGAAAACGGCATATGGATTAAGTACATATCCAAATAATCAAGCTGAAGCCTTTCCAAGGATAATTTTATAAACTTCTCCACGCCGCTTGGTCTGTTTCCGTAATGAGGTAGCTTGAAAATTATCAAAAATAATCTTTAATATCTTAAGAATTTGATAAACAATCATTTTTTATACCCGGAACGATCAGTTCTTCATACTTTATTATTCAATTTTTATTACTTTCCAATAAATAACTCTTTGAAAATTGCTGTTTATTAATGAAAAAGATAGTCAAGCCAAAAACTGGCGTACTTTTGTAGTGATGAATAATTCCTCGCGTTTTCCACCCTTATCAAACCACTTTTTCAAACTCCTTCCGATAGCTTCTTCATTATTGTAATTAAAAGCAGTGTCGATATGTCTGTAGCCATTTTCTAAAGCAGCTTCTACAGATTTTTCAATTTCTTCCGGACTAGACTGAAAGTTTATAAGAATCGTTTAGTTCGGTAGTCTAATATTTTTTTCTACTATTCGTTATACATTACCGATGATTAATCACCTGCCACGTTCCCAAGCCTATGGTAGGCATTTCAAAACCGGATGATAATCTGACTTTATCCATGGCAATTCCTTTCCAGTAACAACGAAGGAACGCTTTAGACAGGCCGATTATCAACCCGGAAGCGTTACTGAATCTGTGTTATATAACTGTTTTAGTTATTTTTAGCGCAGAGTTGCTTTTCGCTAAGCTTGTACATTGCAAGCTTGTCTATGAAATTCGAATCTCTTTTATTTATAACTCTCAATGCCAAGAGACACGGAGACTATTAATAATTAGGTAAATGAATAATCGATTATCCGAGGATATTGAATCAAAGATATTTCCCTATAAGAAACGCAAATCTTCATACTATTTCAATTACAAAGGATTTGGAAAATAGGATTTTTTCTACTGCAGTTTCAATCGAAACGAATCTATAAATTATTTATTTAATTTTTAAGTTATTTCAAATATCTACCAAAGGAAAAAAGTATCTCAATTCTCCAAGGTAAGTCAATCGAATTGTTTCATGTTCCGAATATTATCACGGCATATTCGGTTTATCGGGTTATTTTTATCCGTCATGCTTATTTGATCGCCGTTTGAATTTTGGCGCGACTTCGATCGATAGGATATTGTTTACTCAGTCGGTAAGTGACGACGAGTCGATAAAGAAGAAAGAGATATTATTGTCACGTGACAAAATAAACTCGGCGATATATTTCTGTTACGATGATATTGGTTTCGTAATACGCAGTTGAAACGATTTTGTATAGTAAAAGAAGTGATATTTGTCCGCCGATAAATTGTAAAATAAACAAAAGAATAATTGATAATAAGTAATCGGCATTCTTACATGTTCTTCGATAAGTAGATAGACATTTCGTCTGCTCCGAATTGGATTCGGTTTCGAGGTTATGTTTGACGTTTGATATACTTCACATAACCGCGAACTTTGATAACCGCTGCTGGTTGGCGCAGAAAAGATACGACGCACACACACACGTGGATAATAAATACGTGTGGATATAAAAAAAAACATGTCCGGATTGGGAGGTTTTTGGAAACGGAATAGAGTAATGATTATCGTTCCTACTATTTTGGCGGGAGAATTTTATCTCTGGTGGAGAATACAGCAAATGGAATGTTACGTTCCAAAGGAAGAGAAACACGAGATATTCGTTAAACCGTTAGAATATGCTGAAAAATTATATAGCGGTACAAATACCAACAATCGTCACGATGCCGAAAAAAAAAGTCTCTAATTATATAAGCTTTGGTCATTTCAATTACCATTATTATCATATATTGTTTAAGACACGTTAAGGATACATACAATAAATTGTTGACATAAACAAACCCGTTGTAGATCTTTTCTCTCTCCCGATTAAACTCCTACCATCAGCAGGATTATACATTTTTCATGAAAATAAATCATTCGTTCTTCTTTCTATTTTGTTATCTCATTTTATTTATTACATGAAATACAAACATTGGCATTTTACATATATGAACATTTTATAAAGAAATGATTCAAGAAAACATAAATGTTGAAAACCGATACTACTCATTACACTCAACTTATTATCAAAGCAATTGGTCTTCGGTTTTGGGTACAAATTAAATCTGCCATTAGGTTTGGGAAAAAAAGCTTGAATGAATGCGTATGAAAAAAAAAAGCACAGATGATGATAAGCTTCCTTTTACATGTAAATATTCCATTGATCTGTACCCTCAAATATGGAGTGTGCGATGCAATCATTCTGGATTATTCTTTTGTTGGCGTGGGCAGTTGTGTAGATTGGTTCATTCAGTTTTCCAACGCACCCGAACGAATAGATATCGTTTCGAGAAGCTATCCACGATTGGGGGACAGACTTGTATCCGTCAAAGTCGTAGCAAGACCAACAATGCCGGTCACCAATAGGTTCCTTTGCCATTCGATATCCTGCTATCAGCGCACCTTCTGTTAAACGAACGTCATTTAAATTGTAAGGGGAACGGATGGACAAATCCCCCTCGCAGTACAATGCTGATCTATCAAAGTCAAAGGATTTGAATTGTTTTTCAATGGATAGTCCTTGAGCTATTGACCCCATCTTTGACGTGGCGTTTAACAAAATGAATCCCTTCTTGTTGTAGTAGATATAATCTATTATCGATTAAGAAATTTTATTAAACAGTCCAGTGAAGTCTGTGCTGAGACCTGACCATGGTTCCTGGAAGAAGGTTTTGTCCATGTTCCATGATTTCAACTGCTCCGATTGTTTATCGGATAAGCACTGTGCTGGAGCCCAGCCCAAGAGGTTTCTTGTCGGTTTAACGGAGGCCGTAGATCCATCGGAATCTTCGCAGCAGTGTTTCAAGTCTTGTAGGCTCGGTCGAAGAGAGTCTGGTAGATCCCAGTTCAAATTGTCATCGGAAGGATTCATGGTGTATTTTATATCAGCCAATATGCGCAAGCCTAAGATCCCAGGTGCTGGAAAAGACTCGTAAAAGACGTGGGTGTCTTTGTTGACTCTTCCAAAAGTTTGAGAAATGTTGAGCTCCTTGTTCTCGATCGGAAAGCGAGGAAGTGTGAAATTTCAGTTGCAACCATCCGGATCAATGTAATTGCCAATTCCTTTTAAATATGTTTCCAATGGCTGAGGAATGTAATATTCGTCTTGAGTTAACTGTCGAAGATCGCTAAGGAACGGCCATTGCTTTTTCACAGATTCGGGTACGAGCTGGGCTATTCGTTTCCAGAGAAGAATCACTGCGTAATACTGAAAAGCCGACTCCGGCATTTTCGCTGCGAAATTTACATCTTTAACGCAAAGAGCGGCGTACACTCGCGAGCACAAGGAAATGTAGCTGTCGGTGGTAATCGTAAAAGGACGCCATTCTCTGAGCGGTGTTAAAACCAGAGAATTGCTTGACGTATTGAAGTCGAGAGGATCCTTGTATTCGACTGGGTCTTCAGTGGATCTTATCGCCAACGCCATTTTAAACCGTCGACACGCAAGTAGCACGACACTTTACTACAGCAACCGAAACTTCTTCTTTTCTTCTCTCTTTTTACTCGACGTTTATGAACATAACTTTCTTAAGTGCACCTCCACGAAGCAAACTTTTCCACTCTCCTATTTGCTATCCGACACACGAATACTTCATTGAACGAGGATCAGAGTATGATCCAGCCTCTTCGCTCGCTAAAACTTAACAGAATGTACATTTATAGTGAAGACGCGCGGACCGGGGAGGACGGGGATTACCGTGTGTGCGGCGGGATTGTGAACAATAATAACATCCGCGACATCGCATGAAGAGCCGGAACGGAAAAACGGAACGGAACCAACGAATTCAGACTTACATAGAAGCACAGGGCCCGTGCTAAGGCTTGAAGCCTGGTTTTTAATATCTGCAGTCTACGCTAGATGACGTTACTTTAGCGATGTTTATGTGTGTTGGGGGCACTGGTATGTATTGGTAAGTGTACATATTAATGGTCGAGTCTGTGTTAGGGAATGACGCTCAAGTGTGAGTGCACACGGACATTGAGCGATTGTAGTGCCAGTCCTCGGTCGGGGTAATAACTAATCACGGGGTACCCCGAAAATGAGCTTCAAACCCGCCTATCCTCCTGTGCTTCTATGTAAGTCTGAATTCGTTGAACGGAACGTAGTATGTATTGGTGTTTACACGCAACTCACAGAAAAAGTTACTAGATTCAGTTCCGTTTTTCCGTTCGAGCTTCCGAATCGAATAACGGCAGTCATATTTGGAATCAGCAGGTCATTTCCATGGAGAATATCATTGAGATTATCCGATTCTCGACAAAAAATTTTTTCGCCCAAAAAAATGAGAAGGGGTACCCCTTTCCTTTTTTTCAAAAATCTGAAATTTTCCGAAATATTCGGAAGGCAGGAATGATACCTATTGTTCGAATCTGTGGAACCTACACTTTCAGAAACTGCAAACCGATTTGGAATAAAAAATTCCTACGATTTTTAATCGACGATTTACTTTTTATTTTTTTCCACTTTTTTTTTCTTTCGTTTTTTATGAGTAAAATCGCAGGAGGCGTCGGAATCGAGGAACGGCAGTCATATTTGGAATCAGCAGGTCATTTCCATGGAGAATATCATTGAGATTATCCGATTCTCGACAAAAAATTTTTTCGCCCAAAAAAATGAGAAGGGGTACCCCTTTCCTTTTTTTCAAAAATCTGAAATTTTCCGAAATATTCGGAAGGCAGGAATGATACCTATTGTTCGAATCTGTGGAACCTACACTTTCAGAAACTGCAAACCGATTTGAAATAAAAAATTCCTACGATTTTTAATCGACGATTTACTTTTTATTTTTTCCCACTTTTTTTTTCTTTCGTTTTTTATGAGTAAAATCGCAGGAGGCGTCGGAATCGAGGAACGGCAGTCATATTTGGAATCAGCAGGTCATTTCCATGGAGAATATCATTGAGATTATCCGATTCTCGACAAAAAATTTTTTCGCCCAAAAAAATGAGAAGGGGTACCCCTTTCCTTTTTTTCAAAAATCTGAAATTTTCCGAAATATTCGGAAGGCAGGAATGATACCTATTGTTCGAATCTGTGGAACCTACACTTTCAGAAACTGCAAACCGATTTGAAATAAAAAATTCCTACGATTTTTAATCGACGATTTACTTTTTATTTTTTTTCCACTTTTTTTTTCTTCCGTTTTTTATGAGTAAAATCGCAGGAGGCGTCGGAATCGAGGAACGGCAGTCATATTTGGAATCAGCAGGTCATTTCCATGGAGAATATCATTGAGATTATCCGATTCTCGACAAAAAATTTTTTCGCCCAAAAAAATGAGAAGGGGTACCCCTTTCCTTTTTTTCAAAAATCTGAAATTTTCCGAAATATTCGGAAGGCAGGAATGATACCTATTGTTCGAATCTGTGGAACCTACACTTTCAGAAACTGCAAACCGATTTGAAATAAAAAATTCCTACGATTTTTAATCGACGATTTACTTTTTATTTTTTTTCCACTTTTTTTTTCTTTCGTTTTTTATGAGTAAAATCGCAGGAGGCGTCGGAATCGAGGAACGGCAGTCATATTTGGAATCAGCAGGTCATTTCCATGGAGAATATCATTGAGATTATCCGATTCTCGACAAAAAATTTTTTCGCCCAAAAAAATGAGAAGGGGTACCCCTTTCCTTTTTTTCAAAAATCTGAAATTTTCCGAAATATTCGGAAGGCAGGAATGATACCTATTGTTCGAATCTGTGGAACCTACACTTTCAGAAACTGCAAACCGATTTGAAATAAAAAATTCCTACGATTTTTAATCGACGATTTACTTTTTATTTTTTTCCACTTTTTTTTTCTTTCGTTTTTTATGAGTAAAATCGCAGGAGGCGTCGGAATCGAGGAACGGCAGTCATATTTGGAATCAGCAGGTCATTTCCATGGAGAATATCATTGAGATTATCCGATTCTCGACAAAAAATTTTTTCGCCCAAAAAAATGAGAAGGGGTACCCCTTTCCTTTTTTTCAAAAATCTGAAATTTTCCGAAATATTCGGAAGGCAGGAATGATACCTATTGTTCGAATCTGTGGAACCTACACTTTCAGAAACTGCAAACCGATTTGAAATAAAAAATTCCTACGATTTTTAATCGACGATTTACTTTCTATTTTTTTTCCACTTTTTTTTTCTTTCGTTTTTTATGAGTAAAATCGCAGGAGGCGTCGGAATCGAGGAACGGCAGTCATATTTGGAATCAGCAGGTCATTTCCATGGAGAATATCATTGAGATTATCCGATTCTCGACAAAAAATTTTTTCGCCCAAAAAAATGAGAAGGGGTACCCCTTTCCTTTTTTTCAAAAATCTGAAATTTTCCGAAATATTCGGAAGGCAGGAATGATACCTATTGTTCGAATCTGTGGAACCTACACTTTCAGAAACTGCAAACCGATTTGAAATAAAAAATTCCTACGATTTTTAATCGACGATTTACTTTTTATTTTTTTTCCACTTTTTTTTTCTTTCGTTTTTTATGAGTAAAATCGCAGGAGGCGTCGGAATCGAGGAACGGCAGTCATATTTGGAATCAGCAGGTCATTTCCATGGAGAATATCATTGAGATTATCCAATTCTCGACAAAAAATTTTTTCGCCCAAAAAAATGAGAAGGGGTACCCCTTTCCTTTTTTTCAAAAATCTGAAATTTTCCGAAATATTCGGAAGGCAGGAATGATACCTATTGTTCGAATCTGTGGAACCTACACTTTCAGAAACTGCAAACCGATTTGGAATAAAAAATTCCTACGATTTTTAATCGACGATTTACTTTTTATTTTTTTCCACTTTTTTTTTCTTTCGTTTTTTATGAGTAAAATCGCAGGAGGCGTCGGAATCGAGGAACGGCAGTCATATTTGGAATCAGCAGGTCATTTCCATGGAGAATATCATTGAGATTATCCGATTCTCGACAAAAAATTTTTTCGCCCAAAAAAATGAGAAGGGGTACCCCTTTCCTTTTTTTCAAAAATCTGAAATTTTCCGAAATATTCGGAAGGCAGGAATGATACCTATTGTTCGAATCTGTGGAACCTACACTTTCAGAAACTGCAAACCGATTTGAAATAAAAAATTCCTACGATTTTTAATCGACGATTTACTTTTTATTTTTTTTCCACTTTTTTTTTCTTTCGTTTTTTATGAGTAAAATCGCAGGAGGCGTCGGAATCGAGGAACGGCAGTCATATTTGGAATCAGCAGGTCATTTCCATGGAGAATATCATTGAGATTATCCGATTCTCGACAAAAAATTTTTTCGCCCAAAAAAATGAGAAGGGGTACCCCTTTCCTTTTTTTCAAAAATCTGAAATTTTCCGAAATATTCGGAAGGCAGGAATGATACCTATTGTTCGAATCTGTGGAACCTACACTTTCAGAAACTGCAAACCGATTTGAAATAAAAAATTCCTACGATTTTTAATCGACGATTTACTTTGTATTTTTTTTCCACTTTTTTTGTCTTTCGTTTTTTATGAGTAAAATCGCAGGAGGCGTCGGAATCGAGGAACGGCAGTCATATTTGGAATCAGCAGGTCATTTCCATGGAGAATATCATTGAGATTATCCGATTCTCGACAAAAAATTTTTTCGCCCAAAAAAATGAGAAGGGGTACCCCTTTCCTTTTTTTCAAAAATCTGAAATTTTCCGAAATATTCGGAAGGCAGGAATGATACCTATTGTTCGAATCTGTGGAACCTACACTTTCAGAAACTGCAAACCGATTTGAAATAAAAAATTCCTACGATTTTTAATCGACGATTTACTTTTTATTTTTTTCCACTTTTTTTTTCTTTCGTTTTTTATGAGTAAAATCGCAGGAGGCGTCGAAATCGAGGAACGGCAGTCATATTTGGAATCAGCAGGTCATTTCCATGGAGAATATCATTGAGATTATCCGATTCTCGACAAAAAATTTTTTCGCCCAAAAAAATGAGAAGGGGTACCCCTTTCCTTTTTTTCAAAAATCTGAAATTTTCCGAAATATTCGGAAGGCAGGAATGATACCTATTGTTCGAATCTGTGGAACCTACACTTTCAGAAACTGCAAACCGATTTGAAATAAAAAATTCCTACGATTTTTAATCGACGATTTACTTTTTATTTTTTTCCACTTTTTTTTTCTTTCGTTTTTTATGAGTAAAATCGCAGGAGGCGTCGGAATCGAGGAACGGCAGTCATATTTGGAATCAGCAGGTCATTTCCATGGAGAATATCATTGAGATTATCCGATTCTCGACAAAAAATTTTTTCGCCCAAAAAAATGAGAAGGGGTACCCCTTTCCTTTTTTTCAAAAATCTGAAATTTTCCGAAATATTCGGAAGGCAGGAATGATACCTATTGTTCGAATCTGTGGAACCTACACTTTCAGAAACTGCAAACCGATTTGAAATAAAAAATTCCTACGATTTTTAATCGACGATTTACTTTTTATTTTTTTTCCACTTTTTTTTTCTTTCGTTTTTTATGAGTAAAATCGCAGGAGGCGTCGGAATCGAGGAACGGCAGTCATATTTGGAATCAGCAGGTCATTTCCATGGAGAATATCATTGAGATTATCCGATTCTCGACAAAAAATTTTTTCGCCCAAAAAAATGAGAAGGGGTACCCCTTTCCTTTTTTTCAAAAATCTGAAATTTTCCGAAATATTCGGAAGGCAGGAATGATACCTATTGTTCGAATCTGTGGAACCTACACTTTCAGAAACTGCAAACCGATTTGAAATAAAAAATTCCTACGATTTTTAATCGACGATTTACTTTGTATTTTTTTTCCACTTTTTTTGTCTTTCGTTTTTTATGAGTAAAATCGCAGGAGGCGTCGGAATCGAGGAACGGCAGTCATATTTGGAATCAGCAGGTCATTTCCATGGAGAATATCATTGAGATTATCCGATTCTCGACAAAAAATTTTTTCGCCCAAAAAAATGAGAAGGGGTACCCCTTTCCTTTTTTTCAAAAATCTGAAATTTTCCGAAATATTCGGAAGGCAGGAATGATACCTATTGTTCGAATCTGTGGAACCTACACTTTCAGAAACTGCAAACCGATTTGAAATAAAAAATTCCTACGATTTTTAATCGACGATTTACTTTTTATTTTTTTCCACTTTTTTTTTCTTTCGTTTTTTATGAGTAAAATCGCAGGAGGCGTCGAAATCGAGGAACGGCAGTCATATTTGGAATCAGCAGGTCATTTCCATGGAGAATATCATTGAGATTATCCGATTCTCGACAAAAAATTTTTTCGCCCAAAAAAATGAGAAGGGGTACCCCTTTCCTTTTTTTCAAAAATCTGAAATTTTCCGAAATATTCGGAAGGCAGGAATGATACCTATTGTTCGAATCTGTGGAACCTACACTTTCAGAAACTGCAAACCGATTTGAAATAAAAAATTCCTACGATTTTTAATCGACGATTTACTTTTTATTTTTTTCCACTTTTTTTTTCTTTCGTTTTTTATGAGTAAAATCGCAGGAGGCGTCGGAATCGAGGAACGGCAGTCATATTTGGAATCAGCAGGTCATTTCCATGGAGAATATCATTGAGATTATCCGATTCTCGACAAAAAATTTTTTCGCCCAAAAAAATGAGAAGGGGTACCCCTTTCCTTTTTTTCAAAAATCTGAAATTTTCCGAAATATTCGGAAGGCAGGAATGATACCTATTGTTCGAATCTGTGGAACCTACACTTTCAGAAACTGCAAACCGATTTGAAATAAAAAATTCCTACGATTTTTAATCGACGATTTACTTTTTATTTTTTTTCCACTTTTTTTTTCTTTCGTTTTTTATGAGTAAAATCGCAGGAGGCGTCGGAATCGAGGAACGGCAGTCATATTTGGAATCAGCAGGTCATTTCCATGGAGAATATCATTGAGATTATCCGATTCTCGACAAAAAATTTTTTCGCCCGAAAAAATGAGAAGGGGTACCCCTTTCCTTTTTTTCAAAAATCTGAAATTTTCCGAAATATTCGGAAGGCAGGAATGATACCTATTGTTCGAATCTGTGGAACCTACACTTTCAGAAACTGCAAACCGATTTGGAATAAAAAATTCCTACGATTTTTAATCGACGATTTACTTTTTATTTTTTTCCACTTTTTTTTTCTTTCGTTTTTTATGAGTAAAATCGCAGGAGGCGTCGGAATCGAGGAACGGCAGTCATATTTGGAATCAGCAGGTCATTTTCATGGAGAATATCATTGAGATTATCCGATTCTCGACAAAAAATTTTTTCGCCCAAAAAAATGAGAAGGGGTACCCCTTTCCTTTTTTTCAAAAATCTGAAATTTTCCGAAATATTCGGAAGGCAGGAATGATACCTATTGTTCGAATCTGTGGAACCTACACTTTCAGAAACTGCAAACCGATTTGAAATAAAAAATTCCTACGATTTTTGATCGACGATTTACTTTTTATTTTTTTCCACTTTTTTTTTCTTTCGTTTTTTATGAGTAAAATCGCAGGAGGCGTCGGAATCGAGGAACGGCAGTCATATTTGGAATCAGCAGGTCATTTCCATGGAGAATATCATTGAGATTATCCGATTCTCGATAAAAAATTTTTTCGCCCAAAAAAATGAGAAGGGGTACCCCTTTCCTTTTTTTCAAAAATCTGAAATTTTCCGGAATATTCGGAAGGCAGGAATGATACCTATTGTTCGAATCTGTGGAACCTACACTTTCAGAAACTGCAAACCGATTTGAAATAAAAAATTCCTACGATTTTTAATCGACGATTTACTTTTTATTTTTTTTCCACTTTTTTTTTCTTTCGTGTTTTATGAGTAAAATCGCAGGAGGCGTCGGAATCGAGGAACGGCAGTCATATTTGGAATCAGCAGGTCATTTCCATGGAGAATATCATTGAGATTATCCGATTCTCGACAAAAAATTTTTTCGCCCAAAAAAATGAGAAGGGGTACCCCTTTCCTTTTTTTCAAAAATCTGAAATTTTCCGAAATATTCGGAAGGCAGGAATGATACCTATTGTTCGAATCTGTGGAACCTACACTTTCAGAAACTGCAAACCGATTTGAAATAAAAAATTCCTACGATTTTTAATCGACGATTTACTTTTTATTTTTTTCCACTTTTTTTTTCTTTCGTTTTTTATGAGTAAAATCGCAGGAGGCGTCGGAATCGAGGAACGGCAGTCATATTTGGAATCAGCAGGTCATTTCCATGGAGAATATCATTGAGATTATCCGATTCTCGACAAAAAATTTTTTCGCCCAAAAAAATGAGAAGGGGTACCCCTTTCCTTTTTTTCAAAAATCTGAAATTTTCCGAAATATTCGGAAGGCAGGAATGATACCTATTGTTCGAATCTGTGGAACCTACACTTTCAGAAACTGCAAACCGATTTGAAATAAAAAATTCCTACGATTTTTAATCGACGATTTACTTTTTATTTTTTTCCACTTTTTTTTTCTTTCGTTTTTTATGAGTAAAATCGCAGGAGGCGTCGGAATCGAGGAACGGCAGTCATATTTGGAATCAGCAGGTCATTTCCATGGAGAATATCATTGAGATTATCCGATTCTCGACAAAAAATTTTTTCGCCCAAAAAAATGAGAAGGGGTACCCCTTTCCTTTTTTTCAAAAATCTGAAATTTTCCGAAATATTCGGAAGGCAGGAATGATACCTATTGTTCGAATCTGTGGAACCTACACTTTCAGAAACTGCAAACCGATTTGAAATAAAAAATTCCTACGATTTTTAATCGACGATTTACTTTTTATTTTTTTTCCACTTTTTTTTTCTTTCGTTTTTTATGAGTAAAATCGCAGGAGGCGTCGGAATCGAGGAACGGCAGTCATATTTGGAATCAGCAGGTCATTTCCATGGAGAATATCATTGAGATTATCCGATTCTCGACAAAAAATTTTTTCGCCCGAAAAAATGAGAAGGGGTACCCCTTTCCTTTTTTTCAAAAATCTGAAATTTTCCGAAATATTCGGAAGGCAGGAATGATACCTATTGTTCGAATCTGTGGAACCTACACTTTCAGAAACTGCAAACCGATTTGGAATAAAAAATTCCTACGATTTTTAATCGACGATTTACTTTTTATTTTTTTCCACTTTTTTTTTCTTTCGTTTTTTATGAGTAAAATCGCAGGAGGCGTCGGAATCGAGGAACGGCAGTCATATTTGGAATCAGCAGGTCATTTCCATGGAGAATATCATTGAGATTATCCGATTCTCGACAAAAAATTTTTTCGCCCAAAAAAATGAGAAGGGGTACCCCTTTCCTTTTTTTCAAAAATCTGAAATTTTCCGAAATATTCGGAAGGCAGGAATGATACCTATTGTTCGAATCTGTGGAACCTACACTTTCAGAAACTGCAAACCGATTTGAAATAAAAAATTCCTACGATTTTTAATCGACGATTTACTTTTTATTTTTTTCCACTTTTTTTTTCTTTCGTTTTTTATGAGTAAAATCGCAGGAGGCGTCGGAATCGAGGAACGGCAGTCATATTTGGAATCAGCAGGTCATTTCCATGGAGAATATCATTGAGATTATCCGATTCTCGACAAAAAATTTTTTCGCCCAAAAAAATGAGAAGGGGTACCCCTTTCCTTTTTTTCAAAAATCTGAAATTTTCCGAAATATTCGGAAGGCAGGAATGATACCTATTGTTCGAATCTGTGGAACCTACACTTTCAGAAACTGCAAACCGATTTGAAATAAAAAATTCCTACGATTTTTAATCGACGATTTACTTTTTATTTTTTTTCCACTTTTTTTTTCTTTCGTTTTTTATGAGTAAAATCGCAGGAGGCGTCGGAATCGAGGAACGGCAGTCATATTTGGAATCAGCAGGTCATTTCCATGGAGAATATCATTGAGATTATCCGATTCTCGACAAAAAATTTTTTCGCCCGAAAAAATGAGAAGGGGTACCCCTTTCCTTTTTTTCAAAAATCTGAAATTTTCCGAAATATTCGGAAGGCAGGAATGATACCTATTGTTCGAATCTGTGGAACCTACACTTTCAGAAACTGCAAACCGATTTGGAATAAAAAATTCCTACGATTTTTAATCGACGATTTACTTTTTATTTTTTTCCACTTTTTTTTTCTTTCGTTTTTTATGAGTAAAATCGCAGGAGGCGTCGGAATCGAGGAACGGCAGTCATATTTGGAATCAGCAGGTCATTTTCATGGAGAATATCATTGAGATTATCCGATTCTCGACAAAAAATTTTTTCGCCCAAAAAAATGAGAAGGGGTACCCCTTTCCTTTTTTTCAAAAATCTGAAATTTTCCGAAATATTCGGAAGGCAGGAATGATACCTATTGTTCGAATCTGTGGAACCTACACTTTCAGAAACTGCAAACCGATTTGAAATAAAAAATTCCTACGATTTTTGATCGACGATTTACTTTTTATTTTTTTCCACTTTTTTTTTCTTTCGTTTTTTATGAGTAAAATCGCAGGAGGCGTCGGAATCGAGGAACGGCAGTCATATTTGGAATCAGCAGGTCATTTCCATGGAGAATATCATTGAGATTATCCGATTCTCGACAAAAAATTTTTTCGCCCAAAAAAATGAGAAGGGGTACCCCTTTCCTTTTTTTCAAAAATCTGAAATTTTCCGAAATATTCGGAAGGCAGGAATGATACCTATTGTTCGAATCTGTGGAACCTACACTTTCAGAAACTGCAAACCGATTTGAAATAAAAAATTCCTACGATTTTTAATCGACGATTTACTTTTTATTTTTTTTCCACTTTTTTTTTCTTTCGTTTTTTATGAGTAAAATCGCAGGAGGCGTCGGAATCGAGGAACGGCAGTCATATTTGGAATCAGCAGGTCATTTCCATGGAGAATATCATTGAGATTATCCGATTCTCGACAAAAAATTTTTTCGCCCAAAAAAATGAGAAGGGGTACCCCTTTCCTTTTTTTCAAAAATCTGAAATTTTCCGAAATATTCGGAAGGCAGGAATGATACCTATTGTTCGAATCTGTGGAACCTACACTTTCAGAAACTGCAAACCGATTTGAAATAAAAAATTCCTACGATTTTTAATCGACGATTTACTTTTTATTTTTTTTCCACTTTTTTTTTCTTTCGTTTTTTATGAGTAAAATCGCAGGAGGCGTCGGAATCGAGGAACGGCAGTCATATTTGGAATCAGCAGGTCATTTCCATGGAGAATATCATTGAGATTATCCGATTCTCGACAAAAAATTTTTTCGCCCGAAAAAATGAGAAGGGGTACCCCTTTCCTTTTTTTCAAAAATCTGAAATTTTCCGAAATATTCGGAAGGCAGGAATGATACCTATTGTTCGAATCTGTGGAACCTACACTTTCAGAAACTGCAAACCGATTTGGAATAAAAAATTCCTACGATTTTTAATCGACGATTTACTTTTTATTTTTTTCCACTTTTTTTTTCTTTCGTTTTTTATGAGTAAAATCGCAGGAGGCGTCGGAATCGAGGAACGGCAGTCATATTTGGAATCAGCAGGTCATTTTCATGGAGAATATCATTGAGATTATCCGATTCTCGACAAAAAATTTTTTCGCCCAAAAAAATGAGAAGGGGTACCCCTTTCCTTTTTTTCAAAAATCTGAAATTTTCCGAAATATTCGGAAGGCAGGAATGATACCTATTGTTCGAATCTGTGGAACCTACACTTTCAGAAACTGCAAACCGATTTGAAATAAAAAATTCCTACGATTTTTGATCGACGATTTACTTTTTATTTTTTTCCACTTTTTTTTTCTTTCGTTTTTTATGAGTAAAATCGCAGGAGGCGTCGGAATCGAGGAACGGCAGTCATATTTGGAATCAGCAGGTCATTTCCATGGAGAATATCATTGAGATTATCCGATTCTCGACAAAAAATTTTTTCGCCCAAAAAAATGAGAAGGGGTACCCCTTTCCTTTTTTTCAAAAATCTGAAATTTTCCGAAATATTCGGAAGGCAGGAATGATACCTATTGTTCGAATCTGTGGAACCTACACTTTCAGAAACTGCAAACCGATTTGAAATAAAAAATTCCTACGATTTTTAATCGACGATTTACTTTTTATTTTTTTTCCACTTTTTTTTTCTTTCGTTTTTTATGAGTAAAATCGCAGGAGGCGTCGGAATCGAGGAACGGCAGTCATATTTGGAATCAGCAGGTCATTTCCATGGAGAATATCATTGAGATTATCCGATTCTCGACAAAAAATTTTTTCGCCCAAAAAAATGAGAAGGGGTACCCCTTTCCTTTTTTTCAAAAATCTGAAATTTTCCGAAATATTCGGAAGGCAGGAATGATACCCATTGTTCGAATCTGTGGAACCTACACTTTCAGAAACTGCAAACCGATTTGAAATAAAAAATTCCTACGATTTTTAATCGACGATTTACTTTTTATTTTTTTCCACTTTTTTTTTCTTTCGTTTTTTATGAGTAAAATCGCAGGAGGCGTCGGAATCGAGGAACGGCAGTCATATTTGGAATCAGCAGGTCATTTCCATGGAGAATATCATTGAGATTATCCGATTCTCGACAAAAAATTTTTTCGCCCAAAAAAATGAGAAGGGGTACCCCTTTCCTTTTTTTCAAAAATTTGAAATTTTCCGAAATATTCGGAAGGCAGGAATGATACCTATTGTTCGAATCTGTGGAACCTACACTTTCAGAAACTGCAAACCGATTTGAAATAAAAAATTCCTACGATTTTTAATCGACGATTTACTTTTTATTTTTTTCCACTTTTTTTTTCTTTCGTTTTTTATGAGTAAAATCGCAGGAGGCGTCGGAATCGAGGAACGGCAGTCATATTTGGAATCAGCAGGTCATTTCCATGGAGAATATCATTGAGATTATCCGATTCTCGACAAAAAATTTTTTCGCCCAAAAAAATGAGAAGGGGTACCCCTTTCCTTTTTTTCAAAAATCTGAAATTTTCCGAAATATTCGGAAGGCAGGAATGATACCTATTGTTCGAATCTGTGGAACCTACACTTTCAGAAACTGCAAACCGATTTGAAATAAAAAATTCCTACGATTTTTAATCGACGATTTACTTTTTATTTTTTTTCCACTTTTTTTTTCGTTCGTTTTTTATGAGTAAAATCGCAGGAGGCGTCGGAATCGAGGAACGGCAGTCATATTTGGAATCAGCAGGTCATTTCCATGGAGAATATCATTGAGATTATCCGATTCTCGACAAAAAGATTTTTCGCCCAAAAAAATGAGAAGGGGTACCCCTTTCCTTTTTTTCAAAAATCTGAAATTTTCCGAAATATTCGGAAGGCAGGAATGATACCTATTGTTCGAATCTGTGGAACCTACACTTTCAGAAACTGCAAACCGATTTGAAATAAAAAATTCCTACGATTTTTAATCGACGATTTACTTTTTATTTTTTTCCACTTTTTTTTTCTTTCGTTTTTTATGAGTAAAATCGCAGGAGGCGTCGGAATCGAGGAACGGCAGTCATATTTGGAATCAGCAGGTCATTTCCATGGAGAATATCATTGAGATTATCCGATTCTCGACAAAAAATTTTTTCGCCCAAAAAAATGAGAAGGGGTACCCCTTTCCTTTTTTTCAAAAATCTGAAATTTTCCGAAATATTCGGAAGGCAGGAATGATACCTATTGTTCGAATCTGTGGAACCTACACTTTCAGAAACTGCAAACCGATTGGAAATAAAAAATTCCTACGATTTTTAATCGACGATTTACTTTTTATTTTTTTTCCACTTTTTTTTTCTTTCGTTTTTTATGAGTAAAATCGCAGGAGGCGTCGGAATCGAGGAACGGCAGTCATATTTGGAATCAGCAGGTCATTTCCATGGAGAATATCATTGAGATTATCCGATTCTCGACAAAAAATTTTTTCGCCCAAAAAAATGAGAAGGGGTACCCCTTTCCTTTTTTTCAAAAATCTGAAATTTTCCGAAATATTCGGAAGGCAGGAATGATACCTATTGTTCGAATCTGTGGAACCTACACTTTCAGAAACTGCAAACCGATTTGAAATAAAAAATTCCTACGATTTTTAATCGACGATTTACTTTTTATTTTTTTCCACTTTTTTTTTCTTTCGTTTTTTATGAGTAAAATCGCAGGAGGCGTCGGAATCGAGGAACGGCAGTCATATTTGGAATCAGCAGGTCATTTCCATGGAGAATATCATTGAGATTATCCGATTCTCGACAAAAAATTTTTTCGCCCAAAAAAATGAGAAGGGGTACCCCTTTCCTTTTTTTCGAAAATCTGAAATTTTCCGAAATATTCGGAAGGCAGGAATGATACCTATTGTTCGAATCTGTGGAACCTACACTTTCAGAAACTGCAAACCGATTTGAAATAAAAAATTCCTACGATTTTTAATCGACGATTTACTTTTTATTTTTTTCCACTTTTTTTTTGTTTCGTTTTTTATGAGTAAAATCGCAGGAGGCGTCGGAATCGAGGAACGGCAGTCATATTTGGAATCAGCAGGTCATTTCCATGGAGAATATCATTGAGATTATCCGATTCTCGACAAAAAATTTTTTCGCCCAAAAAAATGAGAAGGGGTACCCCTTTCCTTTTTTTCAAAAATCTGAAATTTTCCGAAATATTCGGAAGGCAGGAATGATACCTATTGTTCGAATCTGTGGAACCTACACTTTCAGAAACTGCAAACCGATTTGGAATAAAAAATTCCTACGATTTTTAATCGACGATTTACTTTTTATTTTTTTCCACTTTTTTTTTCTTTCGTTTTTTATGAGTAAAATCGCAGGAGGCGTCGGAATCGAGGAACGGCAGTCATATTTGGAATCAGCAGGTCATTTCCATGGAGAATATCATTGAGATTATCCGATTCTCGACAAAAAATTTTTTCGCCCAAAAAAATGAGAAGGGGTACCCCTTTCCTTTTTTTCAAAAATCTGAAATTTTCCGAAATATTCGGAAGGCAGGAATGATACCTATTGTTCGAATCTGTGGAACCTACACTTTCAGAAACTGCAAACCGATTTGAAATAAAAAATTCCTACGATTTTTAATCGACGATTTACTTTTTATTTTTTTTCCACGTTTTTTTTCTTTCGTTTTTTATGAGTAAAATCGCAGGAGGCGTCGGAATCGAGGAACGGCAGTCATATTTGGAATCAGCAGGTCATTTCCATGGAGAATATCATTGAGATTATCCGATTCTCGACAAAAAATTTTTTCGCCCAAAAAAATGAGAAGGGGTACCCCTTTCCTTTTTTTCAAAAATCTGAAATTTTCCGAAATATTCGGAAGGCAGGAATGATACCTATTGTTCGAATCTGTGGAACCTACACTTTCAGAAACTGCAAACCGATTTGAAATAAAAAATTCCTACGATTTTTAATCGACGATTTACTTTTTATTTTTCTTTCGTTTTTTATGAGTAAAATCGCAGGAGGCGTCGGAATCGAGGAACGGCAGTCATATTTGGAATCAGCAGGTCATTTCCATGGAGAATATCATTGAGATTATCCGATTCTCGACAAAAAATTTTTTCGCCCAAAAAAATGAGAAGGGGTACCCCTTTCCTTTTTTTCAAAAATCTGAAATTTTCCGAAATATTCGGAAGGCAGGAATGATACCTATTGTTCGAATCTGTGGAACCTACACTTTCAGAAACTGCAAACCGATTTGGAATAAAAAATTCCTACGATTTTTAATCGACGATTTACTTTTTATTTTTTTCCACTTTTTTTTTGTTTCGTTTTTTATGAGTAAAATCGCAGGAGGCGTCGGAATCGAGGAACGGCAGTCATATTTGGAATCAGCAGGTCATTTCCATGGAGAATATCATTGAGATTATCCGATTCTCGACAAAAAATTTTTTCGCCCAAAAAAATGAGAAGGGGTACCCCTTTCCTTTTTTTCAAAAATCTGAAATTTTCCGAAATATTCGGAAGGCAGGAATGATACCTATTGTTCGAATCTGTGGAACCTACACTTTCAGAAACTGCAAACCGATTTGGAATAAAAAATTCCTACGATTTTTAATCGACGATTTACTTTTTATTTTTTTCCACTTTTTTTTTCTTTCGTTTTTTATGAGTAAAATCGCAGGAGGCGTCGGAATCGAGGAACGGCAGTCATATTTGGAATCAGCAGGTCATTTCCATGGAGAATATCATTGAGATTATCCGATTCTCGACAAAAAATTTTTTCGCCCAAAAAAATGAGAAGGGGTACCCCTTTCCTTTTTTTCAAAAATCTGAAATTTTCCGAAATATTCGGAAGGCAGGAATGATACCTATTGTTCGAATCTGTGGAACCTACACTTTCAGAAACTGCAAACCGATTTGAAATAAAAAATTCCTACGATTTTTAATCGACGATTTACTTTTTATTTTTTTTCCACGTTTTTTTTCTTTCGTTTTTTATGAGTAAAATCGCAGGAGGCGTCGGAATCGAGGAACGGCAGTCATATTTGGAATCAGCAGGTCATTTCCATGGAGAATATCATTGAGATTATCCGATTCTCGACAAAAAATTTTTTCGCCCAAAAAAATGAGAAGGGGTACCCCTTTCCTTTTTTTCAAAAATCTGAAATTTTCCGAAATATTCGGAAGGCAGGAATGATACCTATTGTTCGAATCTGTGGAACCTACACTTTCAGAAACTGCAAACCGATTTGAAATAAAAAATTCCTACGATTTTTAATCGACGATTTACTTTTTATTTTTCTTTCGTTTTTTATGAGTAAAATCGCAGGAGGCGTCGGAATCGAGGAACGGCAGTCATATTTGGAAATAGCAGGTCATTTCCATGGAGAATATCATTGAGATTATCCGATTCTCGACAAAAAATTTTTTCGCCCAAAAAAATGAGAAGGGGTACCCCTTTCCTTTTTTTCAAAAATCTGAAATTTTCCGAAATATTCGGAAGGCAGGAATGATACCTATTGTTCGAATCTGTGGAACCTACACTTTCAGAAACTGCAAACCGATTTGAAATAAAAAATTCCTACGATTTTTAATCGACGATTTACTTTTTATTTTTTTCCACTTTTTTTTTCTTTCGTTTTTTATGAGTAAAATCGCAGGAGGCGTCGGAATCGAGGAACGGCAGTCATATTTGGAATCAGCAGGTCATTTCCATGGAGAATATCATTGAGATTATCCGATTCTCGACAAAAAATTTTTTCGCCCAAAAAAATGAGAAGGGGTACCCCTTTCCTTTTTTTCAAAAATCTGAAATTTTCCGAAATATTCGGAAGGCAGGAATGATACCTATTGTTCGAATCTGTGGAACCTACACTTTCAGAAACTGCAAACCGATTTGGAATAAAAAATTCCTACGATTTTTAATCGACGATTTACTTTTTATTTTTTTCCACTTTTTTTTTCTTTCGTTTTTTATGAGTAAAATCGCAGGAGGCGTCGGAATCGAGGAACGGCAGTCATATTTGGAATCAGCAGGTCATTTCCATGGAGAATATCATTGAGATTATCCGATTCTCGACAAACAATTTTTTCGCCCAAAAAAATGAGAAGGGGTACCCCTTTCCTTTTTTTCAAAAATCTGAAATTTTCCGAAATATTCGGAAGGCAGGAATGATACCTATTGTTCGAATCTGTGGAACCTACACTTTCAGAAACTGCAAACCGATTTGAAATAAAAAATTCCTACGATTTTTAATCGACGATTTACTTTTTATTTTTTTTCCACTTTTTTTTTCTTTCGTTTTTTATGAGTAAAATCGCAGGAGGCGTCGGAATCGAGGAACGGCAGTCATATTTGGAATCAGCAGGTCATTTCCATGGAGAATATCATTGAGATTATCCGATTCTCGACAAAAAATTTTTTCGCCCAAAAAAATGAGAAGGGGTACCCCTTTCCTTTTTTTCAAAAATCTGAAATTTTCCGAAATATTCGGAAGGCAGGAATGATACCTATTGTTCGAATCTGTGGAACCTACACTTTCAGAAACTGCAAACCGATTTGAAATAAAAAATTCCTACGATTTTTAATCGACGATTTACTTTTTATTTTTTTCCACTTTTTTTTTCTTTCGTTTTTTATGAGTAAAATCGCAGGAGGCGTCGGAATCGAGGAACGGCAGTCATATTTGGAATCAGCAGGTCATTTCCATGGAGAATATCATTGAGATTATCCGATTCTCGACAAAAAATTTTTTCGCCCAAAAAAATGAGAAGGGGTACCCCTTTCCTTTTTTTCAAAAATCTGAAATTTTCCGAAATATTCGGAAGGCAGGAATGATACCTATTGTTCGAATCTGTGGAACCTACACTTTCAGAAACTGCAAACTGATTTGAAATAAAAAATTCCTACGATTTTTAATCGACGATTTACTTTTTATTTTTTTTCCACTTTTTTTTTCTTTCGTTTTTTATGAGTAAAATCGCAGGAGGCGTCGGAATCGAGGAACGGCAGTCATATTTGGAATCAGCAGGTCATTTCCATGGAGAATATCATTGAGATTATCCGATTCTCGACAAAAAATTTTTTCGCCCAAAAAAATGAGAAGGGGTACCCCTTTCCTTTTTTTCAAAAATCTGAAATTTTCCGAAATATTCGGAAGGCAGGAATGATACCTATTGTTCGAATCTGTGGAACCTACACTTTCAGAAACTGCAAACCGATTTGAAATAAAAAATCCCTACGATTTTTAATCGACGATTTACTTTTTATTTTTTTTCCACTTTTTTTTTCTTTCGTTTTTTATGAGTAAAATCGCAGGAGGCGTCGGAATCGAGGAACGGCAGTCATATTTGGAATCAGCAGGTCATTTCCATGGAGAATATCATTGAGATTATCCGATTCTCGACAAAAAATTTTTTCGCCCAAAAAAATGAGAAGGGGTACCCCTTTCCTTTTTTTCAAAAATCTGAAATTTTCCGAAATATTCGGAAGGCAGGAATGATACCTATTGTTCGAATCTGTGGAACCTACACTTTCAGAAACTGCAAACCGATTTGAAATAAAAAATTCCTACGATTTTTAATCGACGATTTACTTTTTATTTTTTTCCACTTTTTTTTTCTTTCGTTTTTTATGAGTAAAATCGCAGGAGGCGTCGGAATCGAGGAACGGCAGTCATATTTGGAATCAGCAGGTCATTTCCATGGAGAATATCATTGAGATTATCCGATTCTCGACAAAAAATTTTTTCGCCCAAAAAAATGAGAAGGGGTACCCCTTTCCTTTTTTTCAAAAATCTGAAATTTTCCGAAATATTCGGAAGGCAGGAATGATACCTATTGTTCGAATCTGTGGAACCTACACTTTCAGAAACTGCAAACTGATTTGAAATAAAAAATTCCTACGATTTTTAATCGACGATTTACTTTTTATTTTTTTTCCACTTTTTTTTTCTTTCGTTTTTTATGAGTAAAATCGCAGGAGGCGTCGGAATCGAGGAACGGCAGTCATATTTGGAATCAGCAGGTCATTTCCATGGAGAATATCATTGAGATTATCCGATTCTCGACAAAAAATTTTTTCGCCCAAAAAAATGAGAAGGGGTACCCCTTTCCTTTTTTTCAAAAATCTGAAATTTTCCGAAATATTCGGAAGGCAGGAATGATACCTATTGTTCGAATCTGTGGAACCTACACTTTCAGAAACTGCAAACCGATTTGAAATAAAAAATCCCTACGATTTTTAATCGACGATTTACTTTTTATTTTTTTTCCACTTTTTTTTTCTTTCGTTTTTTATGAGTAAAATCGCAGGAGGCGTCGGAATCGAGGAACGGCAGTCATATTTGGAATCAGCAGGTCATTTCCATGGAGAATATCATTGAGATTATCCGATTCTCGACAAAAAATTTTTTCGCCCAAAAAAATGAGAAGGGGTACCCCTTTCCTTTTTTTCAAAAATCTGAAATTTTCCGAAATATTCGGAAGGCAGGAATGATACCTATTGTTCGAATCTGTGGAACCTACACTTTCAGAAACTGCAAACCGATTTGGAATAAAAAATTCCTACGATTTTCAATCGACGATTTACTTTTTATTTTTTTCCACTTTTTTTTTCTTTCGTTTTTTATGAGTAAAATCGCAGGAGGCGTCGGAATCGAGGAACGGCAGTCATATTTGGAATCAGCAGGTCATTTCCATGGAGAATATCATTGAGATTATCCGATTCTCGACAAAAAATTTTTTCGCCCAAAAAAATGAGAAGGGGTACCCCTTTCCTTTTTTTCAAAAATCTGAAATTTTCCGAAATATTCGGAAGGCAGGAATGATACCTATTGTTCGAATCTGTGGAACCTACACTTTCAGAAACTGCAAACCGATTTGAAATAAAAAATTCCTACGATTTTTAATCGACGATTTACTTTGTATTTTTTTTCCACTTTTTTTTTCTTTCGTTTTTTATGAGTAAAATCGCAGGAGGCGTCGGAATCGAGGAACGGCAGTCATATTTGGAATCAGCAGGTCATTTCCATGGAGAATATCATTGAGATTATCCGATTCTCGACAAAAAATTTTTTCGCCCAAAAAAATGAGAAGGGGTACCCCTTTCCTTTTTTTCAAAAATCTGAAATTTTCCAAAATATTCGGAAGGCAGGAATGATACCTATTGTTCGAATCTGTGGAACCTACACTTTCAGAAACTGCAAACCGATTTGAAATAAAAAATTCCTACGATTTTTAATCGACGATTTACTTTTTATTTTTTTTCCACTTTTTTTTTCTTTCGTTTTTTATGAGTAAAATCGCAGGAGGCGTCGGAATCGAGGAACGGCAGTCATATTTGGAATCAGCAGGTCATTTCCATGGAGAATATCATTGAGATTATCCGATTCTCGACAAAAAATTTTTTCGCCCAAAAAAATGAGAAGGGGTACCCCTTTCCTTTTTTTCAAAAATCTGAAATTTTCCGAAATATTCGGAAGGCAGGAATGATACCTATTGTTCGAATCTGTGGAACCTACACTTTCAGAAACTGCAAACCGATTTGAAATAAAAAATTCCTACGATTTTTAATCGACGATTTACTTTTTATTTTTCTTTCGTTTTTTATGAGTAAAATCGCAGGAGGCGTCGGAATCGAGGAACGGCAGTCATATTTGGAATCAGCAGGTCATTTCCATGGAGAATATCATTGAGATTATCCGATTCTCGACAAAAAATTTTTTCGCCCAAAAAAATGAGAAGGGGTACCCCTTTCCTTTTTTTCAAAAATCTGAAATTTTCCGAAATATTCGGAAGGCAGGAATGATACCTATTGTTCGAATCTGTGGAACCTACACTTTCAGAAACTGCAAACCGATTTGAAATAAAAAATTCCTACGATTTTTAATCGACGATTTACTTTTTATTTTTTTCCACTTTTTTTTTCTTTCGTTTTTTATGAGTAAAATCGCAGGAGGCGTCGGAATCGAGGAACGGCAGTCATATTTGGAATCAGCAGGTCATTTCCATGGAGAATATCATTGAGATTATCCGATTCTCGACAAAAAATTTTTTCGCCCAAAAAAATGAGAAGGGGTACCCCTTTCCTTTTTTTCAAAAATCTGAAATTTTTCGAAATATTCGGAAGGCAGGAATGATACCTATTGTTCGAATCTGTGGAACCTACACTTTCAGAAACTGCAAACCGATTTGGAATAAAAAATTCCTACGATTTTTAATCGACGATTTACTTTTTATTTTTTTCCACTTTTTTTTTCTTTCGTTTTTTATGAGTAAAATCGCAGGAGGCGTCGGAATCGAGGAACGGCAGTCATATTTGGAATCAGCAGGTCATTTCCATGGAGAATATCATTGAGATTATCCGATTCTCGACAAAAAATTTTTTCGCCCAAAAAAATGAGACGGGGTACCCCTTTCCTTTTTTTCAAAAATCTGAAATTTTCCGAAATATTCGGAAGGCAGGCTGATACCTATTGTTCGAATCTGTGGAACCTACACTTTCAGAAACTGCAAACCGATTTGGAATAAAAAATTCCTACGATTTTTAATCGACGATTTACTTTTTATTTTTTTCCACTTTTTTTTTCTTTCGTTTTTTATGAGTAAAATCGCAGGAGGCGTCGGAATCGAGGAACGGCAGTCATATTTGGAATCAGCAGGTCATTTCCATGGAGAATATCACTGAGATTATCCGATTCTCGACAAAAAATTTTTTCGCCCAAAAAAATGAGAAGGGGTACCCCTTTCCTTTTTTTCAAAAATCTGAAATTTTCCGAAATATTCGGAAGGCAGGAATGATACCTATTGTTCGAATCTGTGGAACCTACACTTTCAGAAACTGCAAACCGATTTGAAATAAAAAATTCCTACGATTTTTAATCGACGATTTACTTTGTATTTTTTTTCCACTTTTTTTTTCTTTCGTTTTTTATGAGTAAAATCGCAGGAGGCGTCGGAATCGAGGAACGGCAGTCATATTTGGAATCAGCAGGTCATTTCCATGGAGAATATCATTGAGATTATCCGATTCTCGACAAAAAATTTTTTCGCCCAAAAAAATGAGAAGGGGTACCCCTTTCCTTTTTTTCAAAAATCTGAAATTTTCCGAAATATTCGGAAGGCAGGAATGATACCTATTGTTCGAATCTGTGGAACCTACACTTTCAGAAACTGCAAACCGATTTGGAATAAAAAATTCCTACGATTTTTAATCGACGATTTACTTTTTATTTTTTTCCACTTTTTTTTTCTTTCGTTTTTTATGAGTAAAATCGCAGGAGGCGTCGGAATCGAGGAACGGCAGTCATATTTGGAATCAGCAGGTCATTTCCATGGAGAATATCATTGAGATTATCCGATTCTCGACAAAAAATTTTTTCGCCCAAAAAAATGAGAAGGGGTACCCCTTTCCTTTTTTTCAAAAATCTGAAATTTTCCGAAATATTCGGAAGGCAGGAATGATACCTATTGTTCGAATCTGTGGAACCTACACTTTCAGAAACTGCAAACCGATTTGAAATAAAAAATTCCTACGATTTTTAATCGACGATTTACTTTGTATTTTTTTTCCACTTTTTTTTTCTTTCGTTTTTTATGAGTAAAATCGCAGGAGGCGTCGGAATCGAGGAACGGCAGTCATATTTGGAATCAGCAGGTCATTTCCATGGAGAATATCATTGAGATTATCCGATTCTCGACAAAAAATTTTTTCGCCCAAAAAAATGAGAAGGGGTACCCCTTTCCTTTTTTTCAAAAATCTGAAATTTTCCGAAATATTCGGAAGGCAGGAATGATACCTATTGTTCGAATCTGTGGAACCTACACTTTCAGAAACTGCAAACCGATTTGAAATAAAAAATTCCTACGATTTTTAATCGACGATTTACTTTTTATTTTTTTTCCACTTTTTTTTTCTTTCGTTTTTTATGAGTAAAATCGCAGGAGGCGTCGGAATCGAGGAACGGCAGTCATATTTGGAATCAGCAGGTCATTTCCATGGAGAATATCATTGAGATTATCCGATTCTCGACAAAAAATTTTTTCGCCCAAAAAAATGAGAAGGGGTACCCCTTTCCTTTTTTTCAAAAATCTGAAATTTTCCGAAATATTCGGAAGGCAGGAATGATACCTATTGTTCGAATCTGTGGAACCTACACTTTCAGAAACTGCAAACCGATTTGAAATAAAAAATTCCTACGATTTTTAATCGACGATTTACTTTTTATTTTTCTTTCGTTTTTTATGAGTAAAATCGCAGGACGCGTCGGAATCGAGGAACGGCAGTCATATTTGGAAATAGCAGGTCATTTCCATGGAGAATATCATTGAGATTATCCGATTCTCGACAAAAAATTTTTTCGCCCAAAAAAATGAGAAGGGGTACCCCTTTCCTTTTTTTCAAAAATCTGAAATTTTCCGAAATATTCGGAAGGCAGGAATGATACCTATTGTTCGAATCTGTGGAACCTACACTTTCAGAAACTGCAAACCGATTTGAAATAAAAAATTCCTACGATTTTTAATCGACGATTTACTTTTTATTTTTTTCCACTTTTTTTTTCTTTCGTTTTTTATGAGTAAAATCGCAGGAGGCGTCGGAATCGAGGAACGGCAGTCATATTTGGAATCAGCAGGTCATTTCCATGGAGAATATCATTGAGATTATCCGATTCTCGACAAAAAATTTTTTCGCCCAAAAAAATGAGAAGGGGTACCCCTTTCCTTTTTTTTCAAAAATCTGAAATTTTCCGAAATATTCGGAAGGCAGGAATGATACCTATTGTTCGAATCTGTGGAACCTACACTTTCAGAAACTGCAAACCGATTTGGAATAAAAAATTCCTACGATTTTTAATCGACGATTTACTTTTTATTTTTTTCCACTTTTTTTTTCTTTCGTTTTTTATGAGTAAAATCGCAGGAGGCGTCGGAATCGAGGAACGGCAGTCATATTTGGAATCAGCAGGTCATTTCCATGGAGAATATCATTGAGATTATCCGATTCTCGACAAAAAATTTTTTCGCCCAAAAAAATGAGAAGGGGTACCCCTTTCCTTTTTTTCAAAAATCTGAAATTTTCCGAAATATTCGGAAGGCAGGAATGATACCTATTGTTCGAATCTGTGGAACCTACACTTTCAGAAACTGCAAACCGATTTGAAATAAAAAATTCCTACGATTTTTAATCGACGATTTACTTTTTATTTTTTTTCCACTTTTTTTTTCTTCCGTTTTTTATGAGTAAAATCGCAGGAGGCGTCGGAATCGAGGAACGGCAGTCATATTTGGAATCAGCAGGTCATTTCCATGGAGAATATCATTGAGATTATCCGATTCTCGACAAAAAATTTTTTCGCCCAAAAAAATGAGAAGGGGTACCCCTTTCCTTTTTTTCAAAAATCTGAAATTTTCCGAAATATTCGGAAGGCAGGAATGATACCTATTGTTCGAATCTGTGGAACCTACACTTTCAGAAACTGCAAACCGATTTGAAATAAAAAATTCCTACGATTTTTAATCGACGATTTACTTTTTATTTTTTTCCACTTTTTTTTTCTTTCGTTTTTTATGAGTAAAATCGCAGGAGGCGTCGGAATCGAGGAACGGCAGTCATATTTGGAATCAGCAGGTCATTTCCATGGAGAATATCATTGAGATTATCCGATTCTCGACAAAAAATTTTTTCGCCCAAAAAAATGAGAAGGGGTACCCCTTTCCTTTTTTTCAAAAATCTGAAATTTTCCGAAATATTCGGAAGGCAGGAATGATACCTATTGTTCGAATCTGTGGAACCTACACTTTCAGAAACTGCAAACCGATTTGAAATAAAAAATCCCTACGATTTTTAATCGACGATTTACTTTTTATTTTTTTTCCACTTTTTTTTTCTTTCGTTTTTTATGAGTAAAATCGCAGGAGGCGTCGGAATCGAGGAACGGCAGTCATATTTGGAATCAGCAGGTCATTTCCATGGAGAATATCATTGAGATTATCCGATTCTCGACAAAAAATTTTTTCGCCCAAAAAAATGAGAAGGGGTACCCCTTTCCTTTTTTTCAAAAATCTGAAATTTTCCGAAATATTCGGAAGGCAGGAATGATACCTATTGTTCGAATCTGTGGAACCTACACTTTCAGAAACTGCAAACCGATTTGGAATAAAAAATTCCTACGATTTTCAATCGACGATTTACTTTTTATTTTTTTCCACTTTTTTTTTCTTTCGTTTTTTATGAGTAAAATCGCAGGAGGCGTCGGAATCGAGGAACGGCAGTCATATTTGGAATCAGCAGGTCATTTCCATGGAGAATATCATTGAGATTATCCGATTCTCGACAAAAAATTTTTTCGCCCAAAAAAATGAGAAGGGGTACCCCTTTCCTTTTTTTCAAAAATCTGAAATTTTCCGAAATATTCGGAAGGCAGGAATGATACCTATTGTTCGAATCTGTGGAACCTACACTTTCAGAAACTGCAAACCGATTTGAAATAAAAAATTCCTACGATTTTTAATCGACGATTTACTTTGTATTTTTTTTCCACTTTTTTTTTCTTTCGTTTTTTATAAGTAAAATCGCAGGAGGCGTCGGAATCGAGGAACGGCAGTCATATTTGGAATCAGCAGGTCATTTCCATGGAGAATATCATTGAGATTATCCGATTCTCGACAAAAAATTTTTTCGCCCAAAAAAATGAGAAGGGGTACCCCTTTCCTTTTTTTCAAAAATCTGAAATTTTCCAAAATATTCGGAAGGCAGGAATGATACCTATTGTTCGAATCTGTGGAACCTACACTTTCAGAAACTGCAAACCGATTTGAAATAAAAAATTCCTACGATTTTTAATCGACGATTTACTTTTTATTTTTTTTCCACTATTTTTTTCTTTCGTTTTTTATGAGTAAAATCGCAGGAGGCGTCGGAATCGAGGAACGGCAGTCATATTTGGAATCAGCAGGTCATTTCCATGGAGAATATCATTGAGATTATCCGATTCTCGACAAAAAATTTTTTCGCCCAAAAAAATGAGAAGGGTGATTTTTTTCAAAAATCTGAAATTTTCCGAAATATTCGGAAGGCAGGAATGATACCTATTGTTCGAATCTGTGGAACCTACACTTTCAGAAACTGCAAACCGATTTGAAATAAAAAATTCCTACGATTTTTAATCGACGATTTACTTTTTATTTTTCTTTCGTTTTTTATGAGTAAAATCGCAGGAGGCGTCGGAATCGAGGAACGGCAGTCATATTTGGAATCAGCAGGTCATTTCCATGGAGAATATCATTGAGATTATCCGATTCTCGACAAAAAATTTTTTCGCCCAAAAAAATGAGAAGGGGTACCCCTTTCCTTTTTTTCAAAAATCTGAAATTTTCCGAAATATTCGGAAGGCAGGAATGATACCTATTGTTCGAATCTGTGGAACCTACACTTTCAGAAACTGCAAACCGATTTGAAATAAAAAATTCCTACGATTTTTAATCGACGATTTACTTTGTATTTTTTTCCACTTTTTTTTTCTTTCGTTTTTTATGAGTAAAATCGCAGGAGGCGTCGGAATCGAGGAACGGCAGTCATATTTGGAATCAGCAGGTCATTTCCATGGAGAATATCATTGAGATTATCCGATTCTCGACAAAAAATTTTTTCGCCCAAAAAAATGAGAAGGGGTACCCCTTTCCTTTTTTTCAAAAATCTGAAATTTTTCGAAATATTCGGAAGGCAGGAATGATACCTATTGTTCGAATCTGTGGAACCTACACTTTCAGAAACTGCAAACCGATTTGGAATAAAAAATTCCTACGATTTTTAATCGACGATTTACTTTTTATTTTTTTCCACTTTTTTTTTCTTTCGTTTTTTATGAGTAAAATCGCAGGAGGCGTCGGAATCGAGGAACGGCAGTCATATTTGGAATCAGCAGGTCATTTCCATGGAGAATATCATTGAGATTATCCGATTCTCGACAAAAAATTTTTTCGCCCAAAAAAATGAGAAGGGGTACCCCTTTCCTTTTTTTCAAAAATCTGAAATTTTCCGAAATATTCGGAAGGCAGGAATGATACCTATTGTTCGAATCTGTGGAACCTACACTTTCAGAAACTGCAAACCGATTTGGAATAAAAAATTCCTACGATTTTTAATCGACGATTTACTTTTTATTTTTTTCCACTTTTTTTTTCTTTCGTTTTTTATGAGTAAAATCGCAGGAGGCGTCGGAATCGAGGAACGGCAGTCATATTTGGAATCAGCAGGTCATTTCCATGGAGAATATCATTGAGATTATCCGATTCTCGACAAAAAATTTTTTCGCCCAAAAAAATGAGAAGGGGTACCCCTTTCCTTTTTTTCAAAAATCTGAAATTTTCCGAAATATTCGGAAGGCAGGAATGATACCTATTGTTCGAATCTGTGGAACCTACACTTTCAGAAACTGCAAACCGATTTGAAATAAAAAATTCCTACGATTTTTAATCGACGATTTACTTTGTATTTTTTTTCCACTTTTTTTTTCTTTCGTTTTTTATGAGTAAAATCGCAGGAGGCGTCGGAATCGAGGAACGGCAGTCATATTTGGAATCAGCAGGTCATTTCCATGGAGAATATCATTGAGATTATCCGATTCTCGACAAAAAATTTTTTCGCCCAAAAAAATGAGAAGGGGTACCCCTTTCCTTTTTTTCAAAAATCTGAAATTTTCCGAAATATTCGGAAGGCAGGAATGATACCTATTGTTCGAATCTGTGGAACCTACACTTTCAGAAACTGCAAACCGATTTGAAATAAAAAATTCCTACGATTTTTAATCGACGATTTACTTTTTATTTTTTTTCCACTTTTTTTTTCTTTCGTTTTTTATGAGTAAAATCGCAGGAGGCGTCGGAATCGAGGAACGGCAGTCATATTTGGAATCAGCAGGTCATTTCCATGGAGAATATCATTGAGATTATCCGATTCTCGACAAAAAATTTTTTCGCCCAAAAAAATGAGAAGGGGTACCCCTTTCCTTTTTTTCAAAAATCTGAAATTTTCCGAAATATTCGGAAGGCAGGAATGATACCTATTGTTCGAATCTGTGGAACCTACACTTTCAGAAACTGCAAACCGATTTGAAATAAAAAATTCCTACGATTTTTAATCGACGATTTACTTTTTATTTTTCTTTCGTTTTTTATGAGTAAAATCGCAGGAGGCGTCGGAATCGAGGAACGGCAGTCATATTTGGAAATAGCAGGTCATTTCCATGGAGAATATCATTGAGATTATCCGATTCTCGACAAAAAATTTTTTCGCCCAAAAAAATGAGAAGGGGTACCCCTTTCCTTTTTTTCAAAAATCTGAAATTTTCCGAAATATTCGGAAGGCAGGAATGATACCTATTGTTCGAATCTGTGGAACCTACACTTTCAGAAACTGCAAACCGATTTGAAATAAAAAATTCCTACGATTTTTAATCGACGATTTACTTTTTATTTTTTTCCACTTTTTTTTTCTTTCGTTTTTTATGAGTAAAATCGCAGGAGGCGTCGGAATCGAGGAACGGCAGTCATATTTGGAATCAGCAGGTCATTTCCATGGAGAATATCATTGAGATTATCCGATTCTCGACAAAAAATTTTTTCGCCCAAAAAAATGAGAAGGGGTACCCCTTTCCTTTTTTTTCAAAAATCTGAAATTTTCCGAAATATTCGGAAGGCAGGAATGATACCTATTGTTCGAATCTGTGGAACCTACACTTTCAGAAACTGCAAACCGATTTGGAATAAAAAATTCCTACGATTTTTAATCGACGATTTACTTTTTATTTTTTTCCACTTTTTTTTTCTTTCGTTTTTTATGAGTAAAATCGCAGGAGGCGTCGGAATCGAGGAACGGCAGTCATATTTGGAATCAGCAGGTCATTTCCATGGAGAATATCATTGAGATTATCCGATTCTCGACAAAAAATTTTTTCGCCCAAAAAAATGAGAAGGGGTACCCCTTTCCTTTTTTTCAAAAATCTGAAATTTTCCGAAATATTCGGAAGGCAGGAATGATACCTATTGTTCGAATCTGTGGAACCTACACTTTCAGAAACTGCAAACCGATTTGAAATAAAAAATTCCTACGATTTTTAATCGACGATTTACTTTGTATTTTTTTCCACTTTTTTTTTCTTTCGTTTTTTATGAGTAAAATCGCAGGAGGCGTCGGAATCGAGGAACGGCAGTCATATTTGGAATCAGCAGGTCATTTCCATGGAGAATATCATTGAGATTATCCGATTCTCGACAAAAAATTTTTTCGCCCAAAAAAATGAGAAGGGGTACCCCTTTCCTTTTTTTCAAAAATCTGAAATTTTTCGAAATATTCGGAAGGCAGGAATGATACCTATTGTTCGAATCTGTGGAACCTACACTTTCAGAAACTGCAAACCGATTTGGAATAAAAAATTCCTACGATTTTTAATCGACGATTTACTTTTTATTTTTTTCCACTTTTTTTTTCTTTCGTTTTTTATGAGTAAAATCGCAGGAGGCGTCGGAATCGAGGAACGGCAGTCATATTTGGAATCAGCAGGTCATTTCCATGGAGAATATCATTGAGATTATCCGATTCTCGACAAAAAATTTTTTCGCCCAAAAAAATGAGAAGGGGTACCCCTTTCCTTTTTTTCAAAAATCTGAAATTTTCCGAAATATTCGGAAGGCAGGAATGATACCTATTGTTCGAATCTGTGGAACCTACACTTTCAGAAACTGCAAACCGATTTGGAATAAAAAATTCCTACGATTTTTAATCGACGATTTACTTTTTATTTTTTTCCACTTTTTTTTTCTTTCGTTTTTTATGAGTAAAATCGCAGGAGGCGTCGGAATCGAGGAACGGCAGTCATATTTGGAATCAGCAGGTCATTTCCATGGAGAATATCATTGAGATTATCCGATTCTCGACAAAAAATTTTTTCGCCCAAAAAAATGAGAAGGGGTACCCCTTTCCTTTTTTTCAAAAATCTGAAATTTTCCGAAATATTCGGAAGGCAGGAATGATACCTATTGTTCGAATCTGTGGAACCTACACTTTCAGAAACTGCAAACCGATTTGAAATAAAAAATTCCTACGATTTTTAATCGACGATTTACTTTGTATTTTTTTTCCACTTTTTTTTTCTTTCGTTTTTTATGAGTAAAATCGCAGGAGGCGTCGGAATCGAGGAACGGCAGTCATATTTGGAATCAGCAGGTCATTTCCATGGAGAATATCATTGAGATTATCCGATTCTCGACAAAAAATTTTTTCGCCCAAAAAAATGAGAAGGGGTACCCCTTTCCTTTTTTTCAAAAATCTGAAATTTTCCGAAATATTCGGAAGGCAGGAATGATACCTATTGTTCGAATCTGTGGAACCTACACTTTCAGAAACTGCAAACCGATTTGAAATAAAAAATTCCTACGATTTTTAATCGACGATTTACTTTTTATTTTTTTTCCACTTTTTTTTTCTTTCGTTTTTTATGAGTAAAATCGCAGGAGGCGTCGGAATCGAGGAACGGCAGTCATATTTGGAATCAGCAGGTCATTTCCATGGAGAATATCATTGAGATTATCCGATTCTCGACAAAAAATTTTTTCGCCCAAAAAAATGAGAAGGGGTACCCCTTTCCTTTTTTTCAAAAATCTGAAATTTTCCGAAATATTCGGAAGGCAGGAATGATACCTATTGTTCGAATCTGTGGAACCTACACTTTCAGAAACTGCAAACCGATTTGAAATAAAAAATTCCTACGATTTTTAATCGACGATTTACTTTTTATTTTTCTTTCGTTTTTTATGAGTAAAATCGCAGGAGGCGTCGGAATCGAGGAACGGCAGTCATATTTGGAAATAGCAGGTCATTTCCATGGAGAATATCATTGAGATTATCCGATTCTCGACAAAAAATTTTTTCGCCCAAAAAAATGAGAAGGGGTACCCCTTTCCTTTTTTTCAAAAATCTGAAATTTTCCGAAATATTCGGAAGGCAGGAATGATACCTATTGTTCGAATCTGTGGAACCTACACTTTCAGAAACTGCAAACCGATTTGAAATAAAAAATTCCTACGATTTTTAATCGACGATTTACTTTTTATTTTTTTCCACTTTTTTTTTCTTTCGTTTTTTATGAGTAAAATCGCAGGAGGCGTCGGAATCGAGGAACGGCAGTCATATTTGGAATCAGCAGGTCATTTCCATGGAGAATATCATTGAGATTATCCGATTCTCGACAAAAAATTTTTTCGCCCAAAAAAATGAGAAGGGGTACCCCTTTCCTTTTTTTTCAAAAATCTGAAATTTTCCGAAATATTCGGAAGGCAGGAATGATACCTATTGTTCGAATCTGTGGAACCTACACTTTCAGAAACTGCAAACCGATTTGGAATAAAAAATTCCTACGATTTTTAATCGACGATTTACTTTTTATTTTTTTCCACTTTTTTTTTCTTTCGTTTTTTATGAGTAAAATCGCAGGAGGCGTCGGAATCGAGGAACGGCAGTCATATTTGGAATCAGCAGGTCATTTCCATGGAGAATATCATTGAGATTATCCGATTCTCGACAAAAAATTTTTTCGCCCAAAAAAATGAGAAGGGGTACCCCTTTCCTTTTTTTCAAAAATCTGAAATTTTCCGAAATATTCGGAAGGCAGGAATGATACCTATTGTTCGAATCTGTGGAACCTACACTTTCAGAAACTGCAAACCGATTTGAAATAAAAAATTCCTACGATTTTTAATCGACGATTTACTTTTTATTTTTTTTCCACTTTTTTTTTCTTCCGTTTTTTATGAGTAAAATCGCAGGAGGCGTCGGAATCGAGGAACGGCAGTCATATTTGGAATCAGCAGGTCATTTCCATGGAGAATATCATTGAGATTATCCGATTCTCGACAAAAAATTTTTTCGCCCAAAAAAATGAGAAGGGGTACCCCTTTCCTTTTTTTCAAAAATCTGAAATTTTCCGAAATATTCGGAAGGCAGGAATGATACCTATTGTTCGAATCTGTGGAACCTACACTTTCAGAAACTGCAAACCGATTTGAAATAAAAAATTCCTACGATTTTTAATCGACGATTTACTTTTTATTTTTTTCCACTTTTTTTTTCTTTCGTTTTTTATGAGTAAAATCGCAGGAGGCGTCGGAATCGAGGAACGGCAGTCATATTTGGAATCAGCAGGTCATTTCCATGGAGAATATCATTGAGATTATCCGATTCTCGACAAAAAATTTTTTCGCCCAAAAAAATGAGAAGGGGTACCCCTTTCCTTTTTTTCAAAAATCTGAAATTTTCCGAAATATTCGGAAGGCAGGAATGATACCTATTGTTCGAATCTGTGGAACCTACACTTTCAGAAACTGCAAACCGATTTGAAATAAAAAATTCCTACGATTTTTAATCGACGATTTACTTTTTATTTTTTTTCCACTTTTTTTTTCTTTCGTTTTTTATGAGTAAAATCGCAGGAGGCGTCGGAATCGAGGAACGGCAGTCATATTTGGAATCAGCAGGTCATTTCCATGGAGAATATCATTGAGATTATCCGATTCTCGACAAAAAATTTTTTCGCCCAAAAAAATGAGAAGGGGTACCCCTTTCCTTTTTTTCAAAAATCTGAAATTTTCCGAAATATTCGGAAGGCAGGAATGATACCTATTGTTCGAATCTGTGGAACCTACACTTTCAGAAACTGCAAACCGATTTGGAATAAAAAATTCCTACGATTTTTAATCGACGATTTACTTTTTATTTTTTTCCACTTTTTTTTTCTTTCGTTTTTTATGAGTAAAATCGCAGGAGGCGTCGGAATCGAGGAACGGCAGTCATATTTGGAATCAGCAGGTCATTTCCATGGAGAATATCATTGAGATTATCCGATTCTCGACAAAAAATTTTTTCGCCCAAAAAAATGAGAAGGGGTACCCCTTTCCTTTTTTTCAAAAATCTGAAATTTTCCGAAATATTCGGAAGGCAGGAATGATACCTATTGTTCGAATCTGTGGAACCTACACTTTCAGAAACTGCAAACCGATTTGAAATAAAAAATTCCTACGATTTTTAATCGACGATTTACTTTGTATTTTTTTTCCACTTTTTTTTTCTTTCGTTTTTTATGAGTAAAATCGCAGGAGGCGTCGGAATCGAGGAACGGCAGTCATATTTGGAATCAGCAGGTCATTTCCATGGAGAATATCATTGAGATTATCCGATTCTCGACAAAAAATTTTTTCGCCCAAAAAAATGAGAAGGGGTACCCCTTTCCTTTTTTTCAAAAATCTGAAATTTTCCGAAATATTCGGAAGGCAGGAATGATACCTATTGTTCGAATCTGTGGAACCTACACTTTCAGAAACTGCAAACCGATTTGAAATAAAAAATTCCTACGATTTTTAATCGACGATTTACTTTTTATTTTTTTTCCACTTTTTTTTTTCTTTCGTTTTTTATGAGTAAAATCGCAGGAGGCGTCGGAATCGAGGAACGGCAGTCATATTTGGAATCAGCAGGTCATTTCCATGGAGAATATCATTGAGATTATCCGATTCTCGACAAAAAATTTTTTCGCCCAAAAAAATGAGAAGGGGTACCCCTTTCCTTTTTTTCAAAAATCTGAAATTTTCCGAAATATTCGGAAGGCAGGAATGATACCTATTGTTCGAATCTGTGGAACCTACACTTTCAGAAACTGCAAACCGATTTGAAATAAAAAATTCCTACGATTTTTAATCGACGATTTACTTTTTATTTTTTTCCACTTTTTTTTTCTTTCGTTTTTTATGAGTAAAATCGCAGGAGGCGTCGGAATCGAGGAACGGCAGTCATATTTGGAATCAGCAGGTCATTTCCATGGAGAATATCATTGAGATTATCCGATTCTCGACAAAAAATTTTTTCGCCCAAAAAAATGAGAAGGGGTACTTTCCTTTTTTTCAAAAATCTGAAATTTTCCGAAATATTCGGAAGGCAGGAATGATACCTATTGTTCGAATCTGTGGAACCTACACTTTCAGAAACTGCAAACTGATTTGAAATAAAAAATTCCTACGATTTTTAATCGACGATTTACTTTTTATTTTTTTTCCACTTTTTTTTTCTTTCGTTTTTTATGAGTAAAATCGCAGGAGGCGTCGGAATCGAGGAACGGCAGTCATATTTGGAATCAGCAGGTCATTTCCATGGAGAATATCATTGAGATTATCCGATTCTCGACAAAAAATTTTTTCGCCCAAAAAAATGAGAAGGGGTACCCCTTTCCTTTTTTTCAAAAATCTGAAATTTCCGAAATATTCGGAAGGCAGGAATGATACCTATTGTTCGAATCTGTGGAACCTACACTTTCAGAAACTGCAAACCGATTTGAAATAAAAAATTCCTACGATTTTTAATCGACGATTTACTTTTTATTTTTTTCCACTTTTTTTTTCTTTCGTTTTTTATGAGTAAAATCGCAGGAGGCGTCGGAATCGAGGAACGGCAGTCATATTTGGAATCAGCAGGTCATTTCCATGGAGAATATCATTGAGATTATCCGATTCTCGACAAAAAATTTTTTCGCCCAAAAAAATGAGAAGGGGTACCCCTTTCCTTTTTTTCAAAAATCTGAAATTTTCCGAAATATTCGGAAGGCAGGAATGATACCTATTGTTCGAATCTGTGGAACCTACACTTTCAGAAACTGCAAACCGATTTGGAATAAAAAATTCCTACGATTTTTAATCGACGATTTACTTTTTATTTTTTTCCACTTTTTTTTTCTTTCGTTTTTTATGAGTAAAATCGCAGGAGGCGTCGGAATCGAGGAACGGCAGTCATATTTGGAATCAGCAGGTCATTTCCATGGAGAATATCATTGAGATTATCCGATTCTCGACAAAAAATTTTTTCGCCCAAAAAAATGAGAAGGGGTACCCCTTTCCTTTTTTTCAAAAATCTGAAATTTTCGAAATATTCGGAAGGCAGGAATGATACCTATTGTTCGAATCTGTGGAACCTACACTTTCAGAAACTGCAAACCGATTTGGAATAAAAAATTCCTACGATTTTTAATCGACGATTTACTTTTTATTTTTTTCCACTTTTTTTTTCTTTCGTTTTTTATGAGTAAAATCGCAGGAGGCGTCGGAATCGAGGAACGGCAGTCATATTTGGAATCAGCAGGTCATTTCCATGGAGAATATCATTGAGATTATCCGATTCTCGACAAAAAATTTTTTCGCCCAAAAAAATGAGAAGGGGTACCCCTTTCCTTTTTTTCAAAAATCTGAAATTTTCCGAAATATTCGGAAGGCAGGAATGATACCTATTGTTCGAATCTGTGGAACCTACACTTTCAGAAACTGCAAACCGATTTGGAATAAAAAATTCCTACGATTTTTAATCGACGATTTACTTTTTATTTTTTTCCACTTTTTTTTTCTTTCGTTTTTTATGAGTAAAATCGCAGGAGGCGTCGGAATCGAGGAACGGCAGTCATATTTGGAATCAGCAGGTCATTTCCATGGAGAATATCATTGAGATTATCCGATTCTCGACAAAAAATTTTTTCGCCCAAAAAAATGAGAAGGGGTACCCCTTTCCTTTTTTTCAAAAATCTGAAATTTTCCGAAATATTCGGAAGGCAGGAATGATACCTATTGTTCGAATCTGTGGAACCTACACTTTCAGAAACTGCAAACCGATTTGAAATAAAAAATTCCTACGATTTTTAATCGACGATTTACTTTGTATTTTTTTTCCACTTTTTTTTTCTTTCGTTTTTTATGAGTAAAATCGCAGGAGGCGTCGGAATCGAGGAACGGCAGTCATATTTGGAATCAGCAGGTCATTTCCATGGAGAATATCATTGAGATTATCCGATTCTCGACAAAAAATTTTTTCGCCCAAAAAAATGAGAAGGGGTACCCCTTTCCTTTTTTTCAAAAATCTGAAATTTTCCGAAATATTCGGAAGGCAGGAATGATACCTATTGTTCGAATCTGTGGAACCTACACTTTCAGAAACTGCAAACCGATTTGAAATAAAAAATTCCTACGATTTTTAATCGACGATTTACTTTTTATTTTTTTTCCACTTTTTTTTTCTTTCGTTTTTTATGAGTAAAATCGCAGGAGGCGTCGGAATCGAGGAACGGCAGTCATATTTGGAATCAGCAGGTCATTTCCATGGAGAATATCATTGAGATTATCCGATTCTCGACAAAAAATTTTTTCGCCCAAAAAAATGAGAAGGGGTACCCCTTTCCTTTTTTTCAAAAATCTGAAATTTTCCGAAATATTCGGAAGGCAGGAATGATACCTATTGTTCGAATCTGTGGAACCTACACTTTCAGAAACTGCAAACCGATTTGAAATAAAAAATTCCTACGATTTTTAATCGACGATTTACTTTTTATTTTTCTTTCGTTTTTTATGAGTAAAATCGCAGGAGGCGTCGGAATCGAGGAACGGCAGTCATATTTGGAAATAGCAGGTCATTTCCATGGAGAATATCATTGAGATTATCCGATTCTCGACAAAAAATTTTTTCGCCCAAAAAAATGAGAAGGGGTACCCCTTTCCTTTTTTTCAAAAATCTGAAATTTTCCGAAATATTCGGAAGGCAGGAATGATACCTATTGTTCGAATCTGTGGAACCTACACTTTCAGAAACTGCAAACCGATTTGAAATAAAAAATTCCTACGATTTTTAATCGACGATTTACTTTTTATTTTTTTCCACTTTTTTTTTCTTTCGTTTTTTATGAGTAAAATCGCAGGAGGCGTCGGAATCGAGGAACGGCAGTCATATTTGGAATCAGCAGGTCATTTCCATGGAGAATATCATTGAGATTATCCGATTCTCGACAAAAAATTTTTTCGCCCAAAAAAATGAGAAGGGGTACCCCTTTCCTTTTTTTTCAAAAATCTGAAATTTTCCGAAATATTCGGAAGGCAGGAATGATACCTATTGTTCGAATCTGTGGAACCTACACTTTCAGAAACTGCAAACCGATTTGGAATAAAAAATTCCTACGATTTTTAATCGACGATTTACTTTTTATTTTTTTCCACTTTTTTTTTCTTTCGTTTTTTATGAGTAAAATCGCAGGAGGCGTCGGAATCGAGGAACGGCAGTCATATTTGGAATCAGCAGGTCATTTCCATGGAGAATATCATTGAGATTATCCGATTCTCGACAAAAAATTTTTTCGCCCAAAAAAATGAGAAGGGGTACCCCTTTCCTTTTTTTCAAAAATCTGAAATTTTCCGAAATATTCGGAAGGCAGGAATGATACCTATTGTTCGAATCTGTGGAACCTACACTTTCAGAAACTGCAAACCGATTTGAAATAAAAAATTCCTACGATTTTTAATCGACGATTTACTTTTTATTTTTTTTCCACTTTTTTTTTCTTCCGTTTTTTATGAGTAAAATCGCAGGAGGCGTCGGAATCGAGGAACGGCAGTCATATTTGGAATCAGCAGGTCATTTCCATGGAGAATATCATTGAGATTATCCGATTCTCGACAAAAAATTTTTTCGCCCAAAAAAATGAGAAGGGGTACCCCTTTCCTTTTTTTCAAAAATCTGAAATTTTCCGAAATATTCGGAAGGCAGGAATGATACCTATTGTTCGAATCTGTGGAACCTACACTTTCAGAAACTGCAAACCGATTTGAAATAAAAAATTCCTACGATTTTTAATCGACGATTTACTTTTTATTTTTTTCCACTTTTTTTTTCTTTCGTTTTTTATGAGTAAAATCGCAGGAGGCGTCGGAATCGAGGAACGGCAGTCATATTTGGAATCAGCAGGTCATTTCCATGGAGAATATCATTGAGATTATCCGATTCTCGACAAAAAATTTTTTCGCCCAAAAAAATGAGAAGGGGTACCCCTTTCCTTTTTTTCAAAAATCTGAAATTTTCCGAAATATTCGGAAGGCAGGAATGATACCTATTGTTCGAATCTGTGGAACCTACACTTTCAGAAACTGCAAACCGATTTGAAATAAAAAATTCCTACGATTTTTAATCGACGATTTACTTTTTATTTTTTTTCCACTTTTTTTTTCTTTCGTTTTTTATGAGTAAAATCGCAGGAGGCGTCGGAATCGAGGAACGGCAGTCATATTTGGAATCAGCAGGTCATTTCCATGGAGAATATCATTGAGATTATCCGATTCTCGACAAAAAATTTTTTCGCCCAAAAAAATGAGAAGGGGTACCCCTTTCCTTTTTTTCAAAAATCTGAAATTTTCCGAAATATTCGGAAGGCAGGAATGATACCTATTGTTCGAATCTGTGGAACCTACACTTTCAGAAACTGCAAACCGATTTGGAATAAAAAATTCCTACGATTTTTAATCGACGATTTACTTTTTATTTTTTTCCACTTTTTTTTTCTTTCGTTTTTTATGAGTAAAATCGCAGGAGGCGTCGGAATCGAGGAACGGCAGTCATATTTGGAATCAGCAGGTCATTTCCATGGAGAATATCATTGAGATTATCCGATTCTCGACAAAAAATTTTTTCGCCCAAAAAAATGAGAAGGGGTACCCCTTTCCTTTTTTTCAAAAATCTGAAATTTTCCGAAATATTCGGAAGGCAGGAATGATACCTATTGTTCGAATCTGTGGAACCTACACTTTCAGAAACTGCAAACCGATTTGAAATAAAAAATTCCTACGATTTTTAATCGACGATTTACTTTGTATTTTTTTTCCACTTTTTTTTTCTTTCGTTTTTTATGAGTAAAATCGCAGGAGGCGTCGGAATCGAGGAACGGCAGTCATATTTGGAATCAGCAGGTCATTTCCATGGAGAATATCATTGAGATTATCCGATTCTCGACAAAAAATTTTTTCGCCCAAAAAAATGAGAAGGGGTACCCCTTTCCTTTTTTTCAAAAATCTGAAATTTTCCGAAATATTCGGAAGGCAGGAATGATACCTATTGTTCGAATCTGTGGAACCTACACTTTCAGAAACTGCAAACCGATTTGAAATAAAAAATTCCTACGATTTTTAATCGACGATTTACTTTTTATTTTTTTTCCACTTTTTTTTTTCTTTCGTTTTTTATGAGTAAAATCGCAGGAGGCGTCGGAATCGAGGAACGGCAGTCATATTTGGAATCAGCAGGTCATTTCCATGGAGAATATCATTGAGATTATCCGATTCTCGACAAAAAATTTTTTCGCCCAAAAAAATGAGAAGGGGTACCCCTTTCCTTTTTTTCAAAAATCTGAAATTTTCCGAAATATTCGGAAGGCAGGAATGATACCTATTGTTCGAATCTGTGGAACCTACACTTTCAGAAACTGCAAACCGATTTGAAATAAAAAATTCCTACGATTTTTAATCGACGATTTACTTTTTATTTTTTTCCACTTTTTTTTTCTTTCGTTTTTTATGAGTAAAATCGCAGGAGGCGTCGGAATCGAGGAACGGCAGTCATATTTGGAATCAGCAGGTCATTTCCATGGAGAATATCATTGAGATTATCCGATTCTCGACAAAAAATTTTTTCGCCCAAAAAAATGAGAAGGGGTACTTTCCTTTTTTTCAAAAATCTGAAATTTTCCGAAATATTCGGAAGGCAGGAATGATACCTATTGTTCGAATCTGTGGAACCTACACTTTCAGAAACTGCAAACTGATTTGAAATAAAAAATTCCTACGATTTTTAATCGACGATTTACTTTTTATTTTTTTTCCACTTTTTTTTTCTTTCGTTTTTTATGAGTAAAATCGCAGGAGGCGTCGGAATCGAGGAACGGCAGTCATATTTGGAATCAGCAGGTCATTTCCATGGAGAATATCATTGAGATTATCCGATTCTCGACAAAAAATTTTTTCGCCCAAAAAAATGAGAAGGGGTACCCCTTTCCTTTTTTTCAAAAATCTGAAATTTCCGAAATATTCGGAAGGCAGGAATGATACCTATTGTTCGAATCTGTGGAACCTACACTTTCAGAAACTGCAAACCGATTTGAAATAAAAAATTCCTACGATTTTTAATCGACGATTTACTTTTTATTTTTTTCCACTTTTTTTTTCTTTCGTTTTTTATGAGTAAAATCGCAGGAGGCGTCGGAATCGAGGAACGGCAGTCATATTTGGAATCAGCAGGTCATTTCCATGGAGAATATCATTGAGATTATCCGATTCTCGACAAAAAATTTTTTCGCCCAAAAAAATGAGAAGGGGTACCCCTTTCCTTTTTTTCAAAAATCTGAAATTTTCCGAAATATTCGGAAGGCAGGAATGATACCTATTGTTCGAATCTGTGGAACCTACACTTTCAGAAACTGCAAACCGATTTGGAATAAAAAATTCCTACGATTTTTAATCGACGATTTACTTTTTATTTTTTTCCACTTTTTTTTTCTTTCGTTTTTTATGAGTAAAATCGCAGGAGGCGTCGGAATCGAGGAACGGCAGTCATATTTGGAATCAGCAGGTCATTTCCATGGAGAATATCATTGAGATTATCCGATTCTCGACAAAAAATTTTTTCGCCCAAAAAAATGAGAAGGGGTACCCCTTTCCTTTTTTTCAAAAATCTGAAATTTTCCGAAATATTCGGAAGGCAGGAATGATACCTATTGTTCGAATCTGTGGAACCTACACTTTCAGAAACTGCAAACCGATTTGAAATAAAAAATTCCTACGATTTTTAATCGACGATTTACTTTGTATTTTTTTTCCACTTTTTTTTTCTTTCGTTTTTTATGAGTAAAATCGCAGGAGGCGTCGGAATCGAGGAACGGCAGTCATATTTGGAATCAGCAGGTCATTTCCATGGAGAATATCATTGAGATTATCCGATTCTCGACAAAAAATTTTTTCGCCCAAAAAAATGAGAAGGGGTACCCCTTTCCTTTTTTTCAAAAATCTGAAATTTTCCGAAATATTCGGAAGGCAGGAATGATACCTATTGTTCGAATCTGTGGAACCTACACTTTCAGAAACTGCAAACCGATTTGAAATAAAAAATTCCTACGATTTTTAATCGACGATTTACTTTTTATTTTTTTTCCACTTTTTTTTTCTTCCGTTTTTTATGAGTAAAATCGCAGGAGGCGTCGGAATCGAGGAACGGCAGTCATATTTGGAATCAGCAGGTCATTTCCATGGAGAATATCATTGAGATTATCCGATTCTCGACAAAAAATTTTTTCGCCCAAAAAAATGAGAAGGGGTACCCCTTTCCTTTTTTTCAAAAATCTGAAATTTTCCGAAATATTCGGAAGGCAGGAATGATACCTATTGTTCGAATCTGTGGAACCTACACTTTCAGAAACTGCAAACTGATTTGAAATAAAAAATTCCTACGATTTTTAATCGACGATTTACTTTTTATTTTTTTTCCACTTTTTTTTTCTTTCGTTTTTTATGAGTAAAATCGCAGGAGGCGTCGGAATCGAGGAACGGCAGTCATATTTGGAATCAGCAGGTCATTTTCATGGAGAATATCATTGAGATTATCCGATTCTCGACAAAAAATTTTTTCGCCCAAAAAAATGAGAAGGGGTACCCCTTTCCTTTTTTTCAAAAATCTGAAATTTTCCGAAATATTCGGAAGGCAGGAATGATACCTATTGTTCGAATCTGTGGAACCTACACTTTCAGAAACTGCAAACCGATTTGAAATAAAAAATTCCTACGATTTTTAATCGACGATTTACTTTTTATTTTTTTTCCACTTTTTTTTTTCTTTCGTTTTTTATGAGTAAAATCGCAGGAGGCGTCGGAATCGAGGAACGGCAGTCATATTTGGAATCAGCAGGTCATTTCCATGGAGAATATCATTGAGATTATCCGATTCTCGACAAAAAATTTTTTCGCCCAAAAAAATGAGAAGGGGTACTTTCCTTTTTTTCAAAAATCTGAAATTTTCCGAAATATTCGGAAGGCAGGAATGATACCTATTGTTCGAATCTGTGGAACCTACACTTTCAGAAACTGCAAACTGATTTGAAATAAAAAATTCCTACGATTTTTAATCGACGATTTACTTTTTATTTTTTTTCCACTTTTTTTTTCTTTCGTTTTTTATGAGTAAAATCGCAGGAGGCGTCGGAATCGAGGAACGGCAGTCATATTTGGAATCAGCAGGTCATTTCCATGGAGAATATCATTGAGATTATCCGATTCTCGACAAAAAATTTTTTCGCCCAAAAAAATGAGAAGGGGTACCCCTTTCCTTTTTTTCAAAAATCTGAAATTTTCCGAAATATTCGGAAGGCAGGAATGATACCTATTGTTCGAATCTGTGGAACCTACACTTTCAGAAACTGCAAACCGATTTGAAATAAAAAATTCCTACGATTTTTAATCGACGATTTACTTTTTATTTTTTTCCACTTTTTTTTTCTTTCGTTTTTTATGAGTAAAATCGCAGGAGGCGTCGGAATCGAGGAACGGCAGTCATATTTGGAATCAGCAGGTCATTTCCATGGAGAATATCATTGAGATTATCCGATTCTCGACAAAAAATTTTTTCGCCCAAAAAAATGAGAAGGGGTACCCCTTTCCTTTTTTTCAAAAATCTGAAATTTTCCGAAATATTCGGAAGGCAGGAATGATACCTATTGTTCGAATCTGTGGAACCTACACTTTCAGAAACTGCAAACCGATTTGGAATAAAAAATTCCTACGATTTTTAATCGACGATTTACTTTTTATTTTTTTCCACTTTTTTTTTCTTTCGTTTTTTATGAGTAAAATCGCAGGAGGCGTCGGAATCGAGGAACGGCAGTCATATTTGGAATCAGCAGGTCATTTCCATGGAGAATATCATTGAGATTATCCGATTCTCGACAAAAAATTTTTTCGCCCAAAAAAATGAGAAGGGGTACCCCTTTCCTTTTTTTCAAAAATCTGAAATTTTCCGAAATATTCGGAAGGCAGGAATGATACCTATTGTTCGAATCTGTGGAACCTACACTTTCAGAAACTGCAAACCGATTTGAAATAAAAAATTCCTACGATTTTTAATCGACGATTTACTTTGTATTTTTTTTCCACTTTTTTTTTCTTTCGTTTTTTATGAGTAAAATCGCAGGAGGCGTCGGAATCGAGGAACGGCAGTCATATTTGGAATCAGCAGGTCATTTCCATGGAGAATATCATTGAGATTATCCGATTCTCGACAAAAAATTTTTTCGCCCAAAAAAATGAGAAGGGGTACTTTCCTTTTTTTCAAAAATCTGAAATTTTCCGAAATATTCGGAAGGCAGGAATGATACCTATTGTTCGAATCTGTGGAACCTACACTTTCAGAAACTGCAAACTGATTTGAAATAAAAAATTCCTACGATTTTTAATCGACGATTTACTTTTTATTTTTTTTCCACTTTTTTTTTCTTTCGTTTTTTATGAGTAAAATCGCAGGAGGCGTCGGAATCGAGGAACGGCAGTCATATTTGGAATCAGCAGGTCATTTCCATGGAGAATATCATTGAGATTATCCGATTCTCGACAAAAAATTTTTTCGCCCAAAAAAATGAGAAGGGGTACCCCTTTCCTTTTTTTCAAAAATCTGAAATTTCCGAAATATTCGGAAGGCAGGAATGATACCTATTGTTCGAATCTGTGGAACCTACACTTTCAGAAACTGCAAACCGATTTGAAATAAAAAATTCCTACGATTTTTAATCGACGATTTACTTTTTATTTTTTTCCACTTTTTTTTTCTTTCGTTTTTTATGAGTAAAATCGCAGGAGGCGTCGGAATCGAGGAACGGCAGTCATATTTGGAATCAGCAGGTCATTTCCATGGAGAATATCATTGAGATTATCCGATTCTCGACAAAAAATTTTTTCGCCCAAAAAAATGAGAAGGGGTACCCCTTTCCTTTTTTTCAAAAATCTGAAATTTTCCGAAATATTCGGAAGGCAGGAATGATACCTATTGTTCGAATCTGTGGAACCTACACTTTCAGAAACTGCAAACCGATTTGGAATAAAAAATTCCTACGATTTTTAATCGACGATTTACTTTTTATTTTTTTCCACTTTTTTTTTCTTTCGTTTTTTATGAGTAAAATCGCAGGAGGCGTCGGAATCGAGGAACGGCAGTCATATTTGGAATCAGCAGGTCATTTCCATGGAGAATATCATTGAGATTATCCGATTCTCGACAAAAAATTTTTTCGCCCAAAAAAATGAGAAGGGGTACCCCTTTCCTTTTTTTCAAAAATCTGAAATTTTCCGAAATATTCGGAAGGCAGGAATGATACCTATTGTTCGAATCTGTGGAACCTACACTTTCAGAAACTGCAAACCGATTTGAAATAAAAAATTCCTACGATTTTTAATCGACGATTTACTTTGTATTTTTTTTCCACTTTTTTTTTCTTTCGTTTTTTATGAGTAAAATCGCAGGAGGCGTCGGAATCGAGGAACGGCAGTCATATTTGGAATCAGCAGGTCATTTCCATGGAGAATATCATTGAGATTATCCGATTCTCGACAAAAAATTTTTTCGCCCAAAAAAATGAGAAGGGGTACCCCTTTCCTTTTTTTCAAAAATCTGAAATTTTCCGAAATATTCGGAAGGCAGGAATGATACCTATTGTTCGAATCTGTGGAACCTACACTTTCAGAAACTGCAAACCGATTTGAAATAAAAAATTCCTACGATTTTTAATCGACGATTTACTTTTTATTTTTTTTCCACTTTTTTTTTCTTCCGTTTTTTATGAGTAAAATCGCAGGAGGCGTCGGAATCGAGGAACGGCAGTCATATTTGGAATCAGCAGGTCATTTCCATGGAGAATATCATTGAGATTATCCGATTCTCGACAAAAAATTTTTTCGCCCAAAAAAATGAGAAGGGGTACCCCTTTCCTTTTTTTCAAAAATCTGAAATTTTCCGAAATATTCGGAAGGCAGGAATGATACCTATTGTTCGAATCTGTGGAACCTACACTTTCAGAAACTGCAAACTGATTTGAAATAAAAAATTCCTACGATTTTTAATCGACGATTTACTTTTTATTTTTTTTCCACTTTTTTTTTCTTTCGTTTTTTATGAGTAAAATCGCAGGAGGCGTCGGAATCGAGGAACGGCAGTCATATTTGGAATCAGCAGGTCATTTTCATGGAGAATATCATTGAGATTATCCGATTCTCGACAAAAAATTTTTTCGCCCAAAAAAATGAGAAGGGGTACCCCTTTCCTTTTTTTCAAAAATCTGAAATTTTCCGAAATATTCGGAAGGCAGGAATGATACCTATTGTTCGAATCTGTGGAACCTACACTTTCAGAAACTGCAAACCGATTTGAAATAAAAAATTCCTACGATTTTTAATCGACGATTTACTTTTTATTTTTTTTCCACTTTTTTTTTTCTTTCGTTTTTTATGAGTAAAATCGCAGGAGGCGTCGGAATCGAGGAACGGCAGTCATATTTGGAATCAGCAGGTCATTTCCATGGAGAATATCATTGAGATTATCCGATTCTCGACAAAAAATTTTTTCGCCCAAAAAAATGAGAAGGGGTACTTTCCTTTTTTTCAAAAATCTGAAATTTTCCGAAATATTCGGAAGGCAGGAATGATACCTATTGTTCGAATCTGTGGAACCTACACTTTCAGAAACTGCAAACTGATTTGAAATAAAAAATTCCTACGATTTTTAATCGACGATTTACTTTTTATTTTTTTTCCACTTTTTTTTTCTTTCGTTTTTTATGAGTAAAATCGCAGGAGGCGTCGGAATCGAGGAACGGCAGTCATATTTGGAATCAGCAGGTCATTTCCATGGAGAATATCATTGAGATTATCCGATTCTCGACAAAAAATTTTTTCGCCCAAAAAAATGAGAAGGGGTACCCCTTTCCTTTTTTTCAAAAATCTGAAATTTTCCGAAATATTCGGAAGGCAGGAATGATACCTATTGTTCGAATCTGTGGAACCTACACTTTCAGAAACTGCAAACCGATTTGAAATAAAAAATTCCTACGATTTTTAATCGACGATTTACTTTTTATTTTTTTCCACTTTTTTTTTCTTTCGTTTTTTATGAGTAAAATCGCAGGAGGCGTCGGAATCGAGGAACGGCAGTCATATTTGGAATCAGCAGGTCATTTCCATGGAGAATATCATTGAGATTATCCGATTCTCGACAAAAAATTTTTTCGCCCAAAAAAATGAGAAGGGGTACCCCTTTCCTTTTTTTCAAAAATCTGAAATTTTCCGAAATATTCGGAAGGCAGGAATGATACCTATTGTTCGAATCTGTGGAACCTACACTTTCAGAAACTGCAAACCGATTTGGAATAAAAAATTCCTACGATTTTTAATCGACGATTTACTTTTTATTTTTTTCCACTTTTTTTTTCTTTCGTTTTTTATGAGTAAAATCGCAGGAGGCGTCGGAATCGAGGAACGGCAGTCATATTTGGAATCAGCAGGTCATTTCCATGGAGAATATCATTGAGATTATCCGATTCTCGACAAAAAATTTTTTCGCCCAAAAAAATGAGAAGGGGTACCCCTTTCCTTTTTTTCAAAAATCTGAAATTTTCCGAAATATTCGGAAGGCAGGAATGATACCTATTGTTCGAATCTGTGGAACCTACACTTTCAGAAACTGCAAACCGATTTGAAATAAAAAATTCCTACGATTTTTAATCGACGATTTACTTTGTATTTTTTTTCCACTTTTTTTTTCTTTCGTTTTTTATGAGTAAAATCGCAGGAGGCGTCGGAATCGAGGAACGGCAGTCATATTTGGAATCAGCAGGTCATTTCCATGGAGAATATCATTGAGATTATCCGATTCTCGACAAAAAATTTTTTCGCCCAAAAAAATGAGAAGGGGTACCCCTTTCCTTTTTTTCAAAAATCTGAAATTTTCCGAAATATTCGGAAGGCAGGAATGATACCTATTGTTCGAATCTGTGGAACCTACACTTTCAGAAACTGCAAACTGATTTGAAATAAAAAATTCCTACGATTTTTAATCGACGATTTACTTTTTATTTTTTTTCCACTTTTTTTTTCTTTCGTTTTTTATGAGTAAAATCGCAGGAGGCGTCGGAATCGAGGAACGGCAGTCATATTTGGAATCAGCAGGTCATTTTCATGGAGAATATCATTGAGATTATCCGATTCTCGACAAAAAATTTTTTCGCCCAAAAAAATGAGAAGGGGTACCCCTTTCCTTTTTTTCAAAAATCTGAAATTTTCCGAAATATTCGGAAGGCAGGAATGATACCTATTGTTCGAATCTGTGGAACCTACACTTTCAGAAACTGCAAACCGATTTGAAATAAAAAATTCCTACGATTTTTAATCGACGATTTACTTTTTATTTTTTTTCCACTTTTTTTTTCTTTCGTTTTTTATGAGTAAAATCGCAGGAGGCGTCGGAATCGAGGAACGGCAGTCATATTTGGAATCAGCAGGTCATTTCCATGGAGAATATCATTGAGATTATCCGATTCTCGACAAAAAATTTTTTCGCCCAAAAAAATGAGAAGGGGTACCCCTTTCCTTTTTTTCAAAAATCTGAAATTTTCCGAAATATTCGGAAGGCAGGAATGATACCTATTGTTCGAATCTGTGGAACCTACACTTTCAGAAACTGCAAACCGATTTGAAATAAAAAATTCCTACGATTTTTAATCGACGATTTACTTTTTATTTTTTTCCACTTTTTTTTTCTTTCGTTTTTTATGAGTAAAATCGCAGGAGGCGTCGGAATCGAGGAACGGCAGTCATATTTGGAATCAGCAGGTCATTTCCATGGAGAATATCATTGAGATTATCCGATTCTCGACAAAAAATTTTTTCGCCCAAAAAAATGAGAAGGGGTACCCCTTTCCTTTTTTTCAAAAATCTGAAATTTTCCGAAATATTCGGAAGGCAGGAATGATACCTATTGTTCGAATCTGTGGAACCTACACTTTCAGAAACTGCAAACTGATTTGAAATAAAAAATTCCTACGATTTTTAATCGACGATTTACTTTTTATTTTTTTTCCACTTTTTTTTTCTTTCGTTTTTTATGAGTAAAATCGCAGGAGGCGTCGGAATCGAGGAACGGCAGTCATATTTGGAATCAGCAGGTCATTTCCATGGAGAATATCATTGAGATTATCCGATTCTCGACAAAAAATTTTTTCGCCCAAAAAAATGAGAAGGGGTACCCCTTTCCTTTTTTTCAAAAATCTGAAATTTTCCGAAATATTCGGAAGGCAGGAATGATACCTATTGTTCGAATCTGTGGAACCTACACTTTCAGAAACTGCAAACCGATTTGAAATAAAAAATTCCTACGATTTTTAATCGACGATTTACTTTTTATTTTTTTTCCACTTTTTTTTTCTTTCGTTTTTTATGAGTAAAATCGCAGGAGGCGTCGGAATCGAGGAACGGCAGTCATATTTGGAATCAGCAGGTCATTTCCATGGAGAATATCATTGAGATTATCCGATTCTCGACAAAAAATTTTTTCGCCCAAAAAAATGAGAAGGGGAACCCCTTTCCTTTTTTTCAAAAATCTGAAATTTTCCGAAATATTCGGAAGGCAGGAATGATACCTATTGTTCGAATCTGTGGAACCTACACTTTCAGAAACTGCAAACCGATTTGAAATAAAAAATTCCTACGATTTTTAATCGACGATTTACTTTTTATTTTTTTCCACTTTTTTTTTCTTTCGTTTTTTATGAGTAAAATCGCAGGAGGCGTCGGAATCGAGGAACGGCAGTCATATTTGGAATCAGCAGGTCATTTCCATGGAGAATATCATTGAGATTATCCGATTCTCGACAAAAAATTTTTTCGCCCAAAAAAATGAGAAGGGGTACCCCTTTCCTTTTTTTCAAAAATCTGAAATTTTCCGAAATATTCGGAAGGCAGGAATGATACCTATTGTTCGAATCTGTGGAACCTACACTTTCAGAAACTGCAAACCGATTTGGAATAAAAAATTCCTACGATTTTTAATCGACGATTTACTTTTTATTTTTTTCCACTTTTTTTTTCTTTCGTTTTTTATGAGTAAAATCGCAGGAGGCGTCGGAATCGAGGAACGGCAGTCATATTTGGAATCAGCAGGTCATTTCCATGGAGAATATCATTGAGATTATCCGATTCTCGACAAAAAATTTTTTCGCCCAAAAAAATGAGAAGGGGTACCCCTTTCCTTTTTTTCAAAAATCTGAAATTTTCCGAAATATTCGGAAGGCAGGAATGATACCTATTGTTCGAATCTGTGGAACCTACACTTTCAGAAACTGCAAACCGATTTGAAATAAAAAATTCCTACGATTTTTAATCGACGATTTACTTTTTATTTTTTTTCCACTTTTTTTTTCTTCCGTTTTTTATGAGTAAAATCGCAGGAGGCGTCGGAATCGAGGAACGGCAGTCATATTTGGAATCAGCAGGTCATTTCCATGGAGAATATCATTGAGATTATCCGATTCTCGACAAAAAATTTTTTCGCCCAAAAAAATGAGAAGGGGTACCCCTTTCCTTTTTTTCAAAAATCTGAAATTTTCCGAAATATTCGGAAGGCAGGAATGATACCTATTGTTCGAATCTGTGGAACCTACACTTTCAGAAACTGCAAACCGATTTGAAATAAAAAATTCCTACGATTTTTAATCGACGATTTACTTTTTATTTTGTTCCACTTTTTTTTTCTTTCGTTTTTTATGAGTAAAATTGCAGGAGGCGTCGGAATCGAGGAACGGCAGTCATATTTGGAATCAGCAGGTCATTTCCATGGAGAATATCATTGAGATTATCCGATTCTCGACAAAAAATTTTTTCGCCCAAAAAAATGAGAAGGGGTACCCCTTTCCTTTTTTTCAAAAATCTGAAATTTTCCGAAATATTCGGAAGGCAGGAATGATACCTATTGTTCGAATCTGTGGAACCTACACTTTCAGAAACTGCAAACCGATTTGAAATAAAAAATTCCTACGATTTTTAATCGACGATTTACTTTGTATTTTTTTTCCACTTTTTTTTTCTTTCGTTTTTTATGAGTAAAATCGCAGGAGGCGTCGGAATCGAGGAACGGCAGTCATATTTGGAATCAGCAGGTCATTTCCATGGAGAATATCATTGAGATTATCCGATTCTCGACAAAAAATTTTTTCGCCCAAAAATATGAGAAGGGGTACCCCTTTCCTTTTTTTCAAAAATCTGAAATTTTCCGAAATATTCGGAAGGCAGGAATGATACCTATTGTTCGAATCTGTGGAACCTACACTTTCAGAAACTGCAAACCGATTTGAAATAAAAAATTCCTACGATTTTTAATCGACGATTTACTTTTTATTTTTTTTCCACTTTTTTTTTCTTCCGTTTTTTATGAGTAAAATCGCAGGAGGCGTCGGAATCGAGGAACGGCAGTCATATTTGGAATCAGCAGGTCATTTCCATGGAGAATATCATTGAGATTATCCGATTCTCGACAAAAAATTTTTTCGCCCAAAAAAATGAGAAGGGGTACCCCTTTCCTTTTTTTCAAAAATCTGAAATTTTCCGAAATATTCGGAAGGCAGGAATGATACCTATTGTTCGAATCTGTGGAACCTACACTTTCAGAAACTGCAAACTGATTTGAAATAAAAAATTCCTACGATTTTTAATCGACGATTTACTTTTTATTTTTTTTCCACTTTTTTTTTCTTTCGTTTTTTATGAGTAAAATCGCAGGAGGCGTCGGAATCGAGGAACGGCAGTCATATTTGGAATCAGCAGGTCATTTTCATGGAGAATATCATTGAGATTATCCGATTCTCGACAAAAAATTTTTTCGCCCAAAAAAATGAGAAGGGGTACCCCTTTCCTTTTTTTCAAAAATCTGAAATTTTCCGAAATATTCGGAAGGCAGGAATGATACCTATTGTTCGAATCTGTGGAACCTACACTTTCAGAAACTGCAAACCGATTTGAAATAAAAAATTCCTACGATTTTTAATCGACGATTTACTTTTTATTTTTTTTCCACTTTTTTTTTCTTTCGTTTTTTATGAGTAAAATCGCAGGAGGCGTCGGAATCGAGGAACGGCAGTCATATTTGGAATCAGCAGGTCATTTCCATGGAGAATATCATTGAGATTATCCGATTCTCGACAAAAAATTTTTTCGCCCAAAAAAATGAGAAGGGGTACCCCTTTCCTTTTTTTCAAAAATCTGAAATTTTCCGAAATATTCGGAAGGCAGGAATGATACCTATTGTTCGAATCTGTGGAACCTACACTTTCAGAAACTGCAAACTGATTTGAAATAAAAAATTCCTACGATTTTTAATCGACGATTTACTTTTTATTTTTTTTCCACTTTTTTTTTCTTTCGTTTTTTATGAGTAAAATCGCAGGAGGCGTCGGAATCGAGGAACGGCAGTCATATTTGGAATCAGCAGGTCATTTTCATGGAGAATATCATTGAGATTATCCGATTCTCGACAAAAAATTTTTTCGCCCAAAAAAATGAGAAGGGGTACCCCTTTCCTTTTTTTCAAAAATCTGAAATTTTCCGAAATATTCGGAAGGCAGGAATGATACCTATTGTTCGAATCTGTGGAACCTACACTTTCAGAAACTGCAAACCGATTTGAAATAAAAAATTCCTACGATTTTTAATCGACGATTTACTTTTTATTTTTTTTCCACTTTTTTTTTCTTTCGTTTTTTATGAGTAAAATCGCAGGAGGCGTCGGAATCGAGGAACGGCAGTCATATTTGGAATCAGCAGGTCATTTCCATGGAGAATATCATTGAGATTATCCGATTCTCGACAAAAAATTTTTTCGCCCAAAAAAATGAGAAGGGGTACCCCTTTCCTTTTTTTCAAAAATCTGAAATTTTCCGAAATATTCGGAAGGCAGGAATGATACCTATTGTTCGAATCTGTGGAACCTACACTTTCAGAAACTGCAAACCGATTTGAAATAAAAAATTCCTACGATTTTTAATCGACGATTTACTTTTTATTTTTTTCCACTTTTTTTTTCTTTCGTTTTTTATGAGTAAAATCGCAGGAGGCGTCGGAATCGAGGAACGGCAGTCATATTTGGAATCAGCAGGTCATTTCCATGGAGAATATCATTGAGATTATCCGATTCTCGACAAAAAATTTTTTCGCCCAAAAAAATGAGAAGGGGTACCCCTTTCCTTTTTTTCAAAAATCTGAAATTTTCCGAAATATTCGGAAGGCAGGAATGATACCTATTGTTCGAATCTGTGGAACCTACACTTTCAGAAACTGCAAACTGATTTGAAATAAAAAATTCCTACGATTTTTAATCGACGATTTACTTTTTATTTTTTTTCCACTTTTTTTTTCTTTCGTTTTTTATGAGTAAAATCGCAGGAGGCGTCGGAATCGAGGAACGGCAGTCATATTTGGAATCAGCAGGTCATTTCCATGGAGAATATCATTGAGATTATCCGATTCTCGACAAAAAATTTTTTCGCCCAAAAAAATGAGAAGGGGTACCCCTTTCCTTTTTTTCAAAAATCTGAAATTTTCCGAAATATTCGGAAGGCAGGAATGATACCTATTGTTCGAATCTGTGGAACCTACACTTTCAGAAACTGCAAACCGATTTGAAATAAAAAATTCCTACGATTTTTAATCGACGATTTACTTTTTATTTTTTTTCCACTTTTTTTTTCTTTCGTTTTTTATGAGTAAAATCGCAGGAGGCGTCGGAATCGAGGAACGGCAGTCATATTTGGAATCAGCAGGTCATTTCCATGGAGAATATCATTGAGATTATCCGATTCTCGACAAAAAATTTTTTCGCCCAAAAAAATGAGAAGGGGAACCCCTTTCCTTTTTTTCAAAAATCTGAAATTTTCCGAAATATTCGGAAGGCAGGAATGATACCTATTGTTCGAATCTGTGGAACCTACACTTTCAGAAACTGCAAACCGATTTGAAATAAAAAATTCCTACGATTTTTAATCGACGATTTACTTTTTATTTTTTTCCACTTTTTTTTTCTTTCGTTTTTTATGAGTAAAATCGCAGGAGGCGTCGGAATCGAGGAACGGCAGTCATATTTGGAATCAGCAGGTCATTTCCATGGAGAATATCATTGAGATTATCCGATTCTCGACAAAAAATTTTTTCGCCCAAAAAAATGAGAAGGGGTACCCCTTTCCTTTTTTTCAAAAATCTGAAATTTTCCGAAATATTCGGAAGGCAGGAATGATACCTATTGTTCGAATCTGTGGAACCTACACTTTCAGAAACTGCAAACCGATTTGGAATAAAAAATTCCTACGATTTTTAATCGACGATTTACTTTTTATTTTTTTCCACTTTTTTTTTCTTTCGTTTTTTATGAGTAAAATCGCAGGAGGCGTCGGAATCGAGGAACGGCAGTCATATTTGGAATCAGCAGGTCATTTCCATGGAGAATATCATTGAGATTATCCGATTCTCGACAAAAAATTTTTTCGCCCAAAAAAATGAGAAGGGGTACCCCTTTCCTTTTTTTCAAAAATCTGAAATTTTCCGAAATATTCGGAAGGCAGGAATGATACCTATTGTTCGAATCTGTGGAACCTACACTTTCAGGAACTGCAAACCGATTTGAAATAAAAAATTCCTACGATTTTTAATCGACGATTTACTTTGTATTTTTTTTCCACTTTTTTTTTCTTTCGTTTTTTATGAGTAAAATCGCAGGAGGCGTCGGAATCGAGGAACGGCAGTCATATTTGGAATCAGCAGGTCATTTCCATGGAGAATATCATTGAGATTATCCGATTCTCGACAAAAAATTTTTTCGCCCAAAAAAATGAGAAGGGGTACCCCTTTCCTTTTTTTCAAAAATCTGAAATTTTCCGAAATATTCGGAAGGCAGGAATGATACCTATTGTTCGAATCTGTGGAACCTACACTTTCAGAAACTGCAAACCGATTTGAAATAAAAAATTCCTACGATTTTTAATCGACGATTTACTTTTTATTTTTTTCCACTTTTTTTTTCTTTCGTTTTTTATGAGTAAAATCGCAGGAGGCGTCGGAATCGAGGAACGGCAGTCATATTTGGAATCAGCAGGTCATTTCCATGGAGAATATCATTGAGATTATCCGATTCTCGACAAAAAATTTTTTCGCCCAAAAAAATGAGAAGGGGTACCCCTTTCCTTTTTTTCAAAAATCTGAAATTTTCCGAAATATTCGGAAGGCAGGAATGATACCTATTGTTCGAATCTGTGGAACCTACACTTTCAGAAACTGCAAACCGATTTGGAATAAAAAATTCCTACGATTTTTAATCGACGATTTACTTTTTATTTTTTTCCACTTTTTTTTTCTTTCGTTTTTTATGAGTAAAATCGCAGGAGGCGTCGGAATCGAGGAACGGCAGTCATATTTGGAATCAGCAGGTCATTTCCATGGAGAATATCATTGAGATTATCCGATTCTCGACAAAAAATTTTTTCGCCCAAAAAAATGAGAAGGGGTACCCCTTTCCTTTTTTTCAAAAATCTGAAATTTTCCGAAATATTCGGAAGGCAGGAATGATACCTATTGTTCGAATCTGTGGAACCTACACTTTCAGGAACTGCAAACCGATTTGAAATAAAAAATTCCTACGATTTTTAATCGACGATTTACTTTGTATTTTTTTTCCACTTTTTTTTTCTTTCGTTTTTTATGAGTAAAATCGCAGGAGGCGTCGGAATCGAGGAACGGCAGTCATATTTGGAATCAGCAGGTCATTTCCATGGAGAATATCATTGAGATTATCCGATTCTCGACAAAAAATTTTTTCGCCCAAAAAAATGAGAAGGGGTACCCCTTTCCTTTTTTTCAAAAATCTGAAATTTTCCGAAATATTCGGAAGGCAGGAATGATACCTATTGTTCGAATCTGTGGAACCTACACTTTCAGAAACTGCAAACCGATTTGAAATAAAAAATTCCTACGATTTTTAATCGACGATTTACTTTTTATTTTTTTTCCACTTTTTTTTTCTTCCGTTTTTTATGAGTAAAATCGCAGGAGGCGTCGGAATCGAGGAACGGCAGTCATATTTGGAATCAGCAGGTCATTTCCATGGAGAATATCATTGAGATTATCCGATTCTCGACAAAAAATTTTTTCGCCCAAAAAAATGAGAAGGGGTACCCCTTTCCTTTTTTTCAAAAATCTGAAATTTTCCGAAATATTCGGAAGGCAGGAATGATACCTATTGTTCGAATCTGTGGAACCTACACTTTCAGAAACTGCAAACTGATTTGAAATAAAAAATTCCTACGATTTTTAATCGACGATTTACTTTTTATTTTTTTTCCACTTTTTTTTTCTTTCGTTTTTTATGAGTAAAATCGCAGGAGGCGTCGGAATCGAGGAACGGCAGTCATATTTGGAATCAGCAGGTCATTTTCATGGAGAATATCATTGAGATTATCCGATTCTCGACAAAAAATTTTTTCGCCCAAAAAAATGAGAAGGGGTACCCCTTTCCTTTTTTTCAAAAATCTGAAATTTTCCGAAATATTCGGAAGGCAGGAATGATACCTATTGTTCGAATCTGTGGAACCTACACTTTCAGAAACTGCAAACCGATTTGAAATAAAAAATTCCTACGATTTTTAATCGACGATTTACTTTTTATTTTTTTTCCACTTTTTTTTTCTTTCGTTTTTTATGAGTAAAATCGCAGGAGGCGTCGGAATCGAGGAACGGCAGTCATATTTGGAATCAGCAGGTCATTTCCATGGAGAATATCATTGAGATTATCCGATTCTCGACAAAAAATTTTTTCGCCCAAAAAAATGAGAAGGGGTACCCCTTTCCTTTTTTTCAAAAATCTGAAATTTTCCGAAATATTCGGAAGGCAGGAATGATACCTATTGTTCGAATCTGTGGAACCTACACTTTCAGAAACTGCAAACCGATTTGAAATAAAAAATTCCTACGATTTTTAATCGACGATTTACTTTTTATTTTTTTCCACTTTTTTTTTCTTTCGTTTTTTATGAGTAAAATCGCAGGAGGCGTCGGAATCGAGGAACGGCAGTCATATTTGGAATCAGCAGGTCATTTCCATGGAGAATATCATTGAGATTATCCGATTCTCGACAAAAAATTTTTTCGCCCAAAAAAATGAGAAGGGGTACCCCTTTCCTTTTTTTCAAAAATCTGAAATTTTCCGAAATATTCGGAAGGCAGGAATGATACCTATTGTTCGAATCTGTGGAACCTACACTTTCAGAAACTGCAAACCGATTTGGAATAAAAAATTCCTACGATTTTTAATCGACGATTTACTTTTTATTTTTTTCCACTTTTTTTTTCTTTCGTTTTTTATGAGTAAAATTGCAGGAGGCGTCGGAATCGAGGAACGGCAGTCATATTTGGAATCAGCAGGTCATTTCCATGGAGAATATCATTGAGATTATCCGATTCTCGACAAAAAACTTTTTCGCCCAAAAAAATGAGAAGGGGTACCCCTTTCCTTTTTTTCAAAAATCTGAAATTTTCCGAAATATTCGGAAGGCAGGAATGATACCTATTGTTCGAATCTGTGGAACCTACACTTTCAGAAACTGCAAACCGATTTGAAATAAAAAATTCCTACGATTTTTAATCGACGATTTACTTTTTATTTTTTTTCCACTTTTTTTTTCTTTCGTTTTTTATGAGTAAAATCGCAGGAGGCGTCGGAATCGAGGAACGGCAGTCATATTTGGAATCAGCAGGTCATTTCCATGGAGAATATCATTGAGATTATCCGATTCTCGACAAAAAATTTTTTCGCCCAAAAAAATGAGAAGGGGTACCCCTTTCCTTTTTTTCAAAAATCTGAAATTTTCCGAAATATTCGGAAGGCAGGAATGATACCTATTGTTCGAATCTGTGGAACCTACACTTTCAGAAACTGCAAACCGATTTGAAATAAAAAATTCCTACGATTTTTAATCGACGATTTACTTTTTATTTTTTTCCACTTTTTTTTTCTTTCGTTTTTTATGAGTAAAATCGCAGGAGGCGTCGGAATCGAGGAACGGCAGTCATATTTGGAATCAGCAGGTCATTTCCATGGAGAATATCATTGAGATTATCCGATTCTCGACAAAAAATTTTTTCGCCCAAAAAAATGAGAAGGGGTACCCCTTTCCTTTTTTTCAAAAATCTGAAATTTTCCGAAATATTCGGAAGGCAGGAATGATACCTATTGTTCGAATCTGTGGAACCTACACTTTCAGAAACTGCAAACCGATTTGAAATAAAAAATTCCTACGATTTTTAATCGACGATTTACTTTTTATTTTTTTCCACTTTTTTTTTCTTTCGTTTTTTATGAGTAAAATCGCAGGAGGCGTCGGAATCGAGGAACGGCAGTCATATTTGGAATCAGCAGGTCATTTCCATGGAGAATATCATTGAGATTATCCGATTCTCGACAAAAAATTTTTTCGCCCAAAAAAATGAGAAGGGGTACCCCTTTCCTTTTTTTCAAAAATCTGAAATTTTCCGAAATATTCGGAAGGCAGGAATGATACCTATTGTTCGAATCTGTGGAACCTACACTTTCAGAAACTGCAAACCGATTTGGAATAAAAAATTCCTACGATTTTTAATCGACGATTTACTTTTTATTTTTTTCCACTTTTTTTTTCTTTCGTTTTTTATGAGTAAAATTGCAGGAGGCGTCGGAATCGAGGAACGGCAGTCATATTTGGAATCAGCAGGTCATTTCCATGGAGAATATCATTGAGATTATCCGATTCTCGACAAAAAATTTTTTCGCCCAAAAAAATGAGAAGGGGTACCCCTTTCCTTTTTTTCAAAAATCTGAAATTTTCCGAAATATTCGGAAGGCAGGAATGATACCTATTGTTCGAATCTGTGGAACCTACACTTTCAGAAACTGCAAACCGATTTGAAATAAAAAATTCCTACGATTTTTAATCGACGATTTACTTTTTATTTTTTTTCCACTTTTTTTTTCTTTCGTTTTTTATGAGTAAAATCGCAGGAGGCGTCGGAATCGAGGAACGGCAGTCATATTTGGAATCAGCAGGTCATTTCCATGGAGAATATCATTGAGATTATCCGATTCTCGACAAAAAATTTTTTCGCCCAAAAAAATGAGAAGGGGTACCCCTTTCCTTTTTTTCAAAAATCTGAAATTTTCCGAAATATTCGGAAGGCAGGAATGATACCTATTGTTCGAATCTGTGGAACCTACACTTTCAGAAACTGCAAACCGATTTGAAATAAAAAATTCCTACGATTTTTAATCGACGATTTACTTTTTATTTTTTTCCACTTTTTTTTTCTTTCGTTTTTTATGAGTAAAATCGCAGGAGGCGTCGGAATCGAGGAACGGCAGTCATATTTGGAATCAGCAGGTCATTTCCATGGAGAATATCATTGAGATTATCCGATTCTCGACAAAAAATTTTTTCGCCCAAAAAAATGAGAAGGGGTACCCCTTTCCTTTTTTTCAAAAATCTGAAATTTTCCGAAATATTCGGAAGGCAGGAATGATACCTATTGTTCGAATCTGTGGAACCTACACTTTCAGAAACTGCAAACCGATTTGAAATAAAAAATTCCTACGATTTTTAATCGACGATTTACTTTTTATTTTTTTTCCACTTTTTTTTTCTTTCGTTTTTTATGAGTAAAATCGCAGGAGGCGTCGGAATCGAGGAACGGCAGTCATATTTGGAATCAGCAGGTCATTTCCATGGAGAATATCATTGAGATTATCCGATTCTCGACAAAAAATTTTTTCGCCCAAAAAAATGAGAAGGGGTACCCCTTTCCTTTTTTTCAAAAATCTGAAATTTTCCGAAATATTCGGAAGGCAGGAATGATACCTATTGTTCGAATCTGTGGAACCTACACTTTCAGAAACTGCAAACCGATTTGAAATAAAAAATTCCTACGATTTTTAATCGACGATTTACTTTTTATTTTTTTTCCACTTTTTTTTTCTTTCGTTTTTTATGAGTAAAATCGCAGGAGGCGTCGGAATCGAGGAACGGCAGTCATATTTGGAATCAGCAGGTCATTTCCATGGAGAATATCATTGAGATTATCCGATTCTCGACAAAAAATTTTTTCGCCCAAAAAAATGAGAAGGGGAAAATGAGAAGAAAATCTGAAATTTTCCGAAATATTCGGAAGGCAGGAATGATACCTATTGTTCGAATCTGTGGAACCTACACTTTCAGAAACTGCAAACCGATTTGAAATAAAAAATTCCTACGATTTTTAATCGACGATTTACTTTTTATTTTTTTTCCACTTTTTTTTTCTTTCGTTTTTTATGAGTAAAATCGCAGGAGGCGTCGGAATCGAGGAACGGCAGTCATATTTGGAATCAGCAGGTCATTTCCATGGAGAATATCATTGAGATTATCCGATTCTCGACAAAAAATACCCCTTTCCTTTTTTTCAAAAATCTGAAATTTTCCGAAATATTCGGAAGGCAGGAATGATACCTATTGTTCGAATCTGTGGAACCTACACTTTCAGAAACTGCAAACCGATTTGAAATAAAAAATTCCTACGATTTTTAATCGACGATTTACTTTTTATTTTTTTTCCACTTTTTTTTTCTTTCGTTTTTTATGAGTAAAATCGCAGGAGGCGTCGGAATCGAGGAACGGCAGTCATATTTGGAATCAGCAGGTCATTTCCATGGAGAATATCATTGAGATTATCCGATTCTCGACAAAAAATTTTTTCGCCCAAAAAAATGAGAAGGGGTACCCCTTTCCTTTTTTTCAAAAATCTGAAATTTTCCGAAATATTCGGAAGGCAGGAATGATACCTATTGTTCGAATCTGTGGAACCTACACTTTCAGAAACTGCAAACCGATTTGAAATAAAAAATTCCTACGATTTTTAATCGACGATTTACTTTTTATTTTTTTTCCACTTTTTTTTTCTTTCGTTTTTTATGAGTAAAATCGCAGGAGGCGTCGGAATCGAGGAACGGCAGTCATATTTGGAATCAGCAGGTCATTTCCATGGAGAATATCATTGAGATTATCCGATTCTCGACAAAAAATTTTTTCGCCCAAAAAAATGAGAAGGGGTACCCCTTTCCTTTTTTTCAAAAATCTGAAATTTTCCGAAATATTCGGAAGGCAGGAATGATACCTATTGTTCGAATCTGTGGAACCTACACTTTCAGAAACTGCAAACCGATTTGAAATAAAAAATTCCTACGATTTTTAATCGACGATTTACTTTTTATTTTTTTCCACTTTTTTTTTCTTTCGTTTTTTATGAGTAAAATCGCAGGAGGCGTCGGAATCGAGGAACGGCAGTCATATTTGGAATCAGCAGGTCATTTCCATGGAGAATATCATTGAGATTATCCGATTCTCGACAAAAAATTTTTTCGCCCAAAAAAATGAGAAGGGGTACCCCTTTCCTTTTTTTCAAAAATCTGAAATTTTCCGAAATATTCGGAAGGCAGGAATGATACCTATTGTTCGAATCTGTGGAACCTACACTTTCAGAAACTGCAAACCGATTTGGAATAAAAAATTCCTACGATTTTTAATCGACGATTTACTTTTTATTTTTTTCCACTTTTTTTTTCTTTCGTTTTTTATGAGTAAAATCGCAGGAGGCGTCGGAATCGAGGAACGGCAGTCATATTTGGAATCAGCAGGTCATTTCCATGGAGAATATCATTGAGATTATCCGATTCTCGACAAAAAATTTTTTCGCCCAAAAAAATGAGAAGGGGTACCCCTTTCCTTTTTTTCAAAAATCTGAAATTTTCCGAAATATTCGGAAGGCAGGAATGATACCTATTGTTCGAATCTGTGGAACCTACACTTTCAGAAACTGCAAACCGATTTGGAATAAAAAATTCCTACGATTTTTAATCGACGATTTACTTTTTATTTTTTTCCACTTTTTTTTTCTTTCGTTTTTTATGAGTAAAATCGCAGGAGGCGTCGGAATCGAGGAACGGCAGTCATATTTGGAATCAGCAGGTCATTTCCATGGAGAATATCATTGAGATTATCCGATTCTCGACAAAAAATTTTTTTCGCCCAAAAAAATGAGAAGGGGTACCCCTTTCCTGTTTTTCAAAAATCTGAAATTTTCCGAAATATTCGGAAGGCAGGAATGATACCTATTGTTCGAATCTGTGGAACCTACACTTTCAGAAACTGCAAACCGATTTGAAATAAAAAATTCCTACGATTTTTAATCGACGATTTACTTTTTATTTTTTTTCCACTTTTTTTTTCTTTCGTTTTTTATGAGTAAAATCGCAGGAGGCGTCGGAATCGAGGAACGGCAGTCATATTTGGAATCAGCAGGTCATTTCCATGGAGAATATCATTGAGATTATCCGATTCTCGACAAAAAATTTTTTCGCCCAAAAAAATGAGAAGGGGTACCCCTTTCCTTTTTTTCAAAAATCTGAAATTTTCCGAAATATTCGGAAGGCAGGAATGATACCTATTGTTCGAATCTGTGGAACCTACACTTTCAGAAACTGCAAACCGATTCGAAATAAAAAATTCCTACGATTTTTAATCGACGATTTACTTTTTATTTTTTTTCCACTTTTTTTTTCTTTCGTTTTTTATGAGTAAAATCGCAGGAGGCGTCGGAATCGAGGAACGGCAGTCATATTTGGAATCAGCAGGTCATTTCCATGGAGAATATCATTGAGATTATCCGATTCTCGACAAAAAATTTTTTCGCCCAAAAAAATGAGAAGGGGTACCCCTTTCCTTTTTTTCAAAAATCTGAAATTTTCCGAAATATTCCGAAGGCAGGAATGATACCTATTGTTCGAATCTGTGGAACCTACACTTTCAGAAACTGCAAACCGATTTGAAATAAAAAATTCCTACGATTTTTAATCGACGATTTACTCTTTATTTTTTTTCCACTTTTTTTTTCTTTCGTTTTTTATGAGTAAAATCGCAGGAGGCGTCGGAATCGAGGAACGGCAGTCATATTTGGAATCAGCAGGTCATTTCCATGGAGAATATCATTGAGATTATCCGATTCTCGACAAAAAATTTTTTCGCCCAAAAAAATGAGAAGGGGTACCCCTTTCCTTTTTTTCAAAAATCTGAAATATTCCGAAATATTCGGAAGGCAGGAATGATACCTATTGTTCGAATCTGTGGAACCTACACTTTCAGAAACTGCAAACCGATTTGAAATAAAAAATTCCTACGATTTTTAATCGACGATTTACTTTTTATTTTTTCCACTTTTTTTTTCTTTCGTTTTTTATGAGTAAAATCGCAGGAGGCGTCGGAATCGAGGAACGGCAGTCATATTTGGAATCAGCAGGTCATTTCCATGGAGAATATCATTGAGATTATCCGATTCTCGACAAAAAATTTTTTCGCCCAAAAAAATGAGAAGGGGTACCCCTTTCCTTTTTTTCAAAAATCTGAAATTTTCCGAAATATTCGGAAGGCAGGAATGATACCTATTGTTCGAATCTGTGGAACCTACACTTTCAGAAACTGCAAACCGATTTGAAATAAAAAATTCCTACGATTTTTAATCGACGATTTACTTTTTATTTTTTTTTCACTTTTTTTTTCTTTCGTTTTTTATGAGTAAAATCGCAGGAGGCGTCGGAATCGAGGAACGGCAGTCATATTTGGAATCAGCAGGTCATTTCCATGGAGAATATCATTGAGATTATCCGATTCTCGACAAAAAATTTTTTCGCCCAAAAAAATGAGAAGGGGTACCCCTTTCCTTTTTTTCAAAAATCTGAAATTTTCCGAAATATTCGGAAGGCAGGAATGATACCTATTGTTCGAATCTGTGGAACCTACACTCTCAGAAACTGCAAACCGATTTGAAATAAAAAATTCCTACGATTTTTAATCGACGATTTACTTTTTATTTTTTTCCACTTTTTTTTTCTTTCGTTTTTTATGAGTAAAATCGCAGGAGGCGTCGCAATCGAGGAACGGCAGTCATATTTGGAATCAGCAGGTCATTTCCATGGAGAATATCATTGAGATTATCCGATTCTCGACAAAAAATTTTTTCGCCCAAAAAAATGAGAAGGGGTACCCCTTTCCTTTTTTTCAAAAATCTGAAATTTTCCGAAATATTCGGAAGGCAGGAATGATACCTATTGTTCGAATCTGTGGAACCTACACTTTCAGAAACTGCAAACCGATTTGAAATAAAAAATTCCTACGATTTTTAATCGACGATTTACTTTTTATTTTTTTCCACTTTTTTCTTCTTTCGTTTTTTATGAGTAAAATCGCAGGAGGCGTCGGAATCGAGGAACGGCAGTCATATTTGGAATCAGCAGGTCATTTCCATGGAGAATATCATTGAGATTATCCGATTCTCGACAAAAAATTTTTTCGCCCAAAAAAATGAGAAGGGGTACCCCTTTCCTTTTTTTCAAAAATCTGAAATTTTCCGAAATATTCGGAAGGCAGGAATGATACCTATTGTTCGAATCTGTGGAACCTACACTTTCAGAAACTGCAAACCGATTTGAAATAAAAAATTCCTACGATTTTTAATCGACGATTTACTTTTTATTTTTTTTTCACTTTTTTTTTCTTTCGTTTTTTATGAGTAAAATCGCAGGAGGCGTCGGAATCGAGGAACGGCAGTCATATTTGGAATCAGCAGGTCATTTCCATGGAGAATATCATTGAGATTATCCGATTCTCGACAAAAAATTTTTTCGCCCAAAAAAATGAGAAGGGGTACCCCTTTCCTTTTTTTCAAAAATCTGAAATTTTCCGAAATATTCGGAAGGCAGGAATGATACCTATTGTTCGAATCTGTGGAACCTACACTTTCAGAAACTGCAAACCGATTTGAAATAAAAAATTCCTACGATTTTTAATCGACGATTCACTTTTTATTTTTTTTCCACTTTTTTTTTCTTTCGTTTTTTATGAGTAAAATCGCAGGAGGCGTCGGAATCGAGGAACGGCAGTCATATTTGGAATCAGCAGGTCATTTCCATGGAGAATATCATTGAGATTATCCGATTCTCGACAAACAATTTTTTCGCCCAAAAAAATGAGAAGGGGTACCCCTTTCCTTTTTTTCAAAAATCTGAAATTTTCCGAAATATTCGGAAGGCAGGAATGATACCTATTGTTCGAATCTGTGGAACCTACACTTTCAGAAACTGCAAACCGATTTGAAATAAAAAATTCCTACGATTTTTAATCGACGATTTACTTTTTATTTTTTTCCACTTTTTTTTTCTTTCGTTTTTTATGAGTAAAATCGCAGGAGGCGTCGGAATCGAGGAACGGCAGTCATATTTGGAATCAGCAGGTCATTTCCATGGAGAATATCATTGAGATTATCCGATTCTCGACAAAAAATTTTTTCGCCCAAAAAAATGAGAAGGGGTACCCCTTTCCTTTTTTTCAAAAATCTGAAATTTTCCGAAATATTCGGAAGGCAGGAATGATACCTATTGTTCGAATCTGTGGAACCTACACTTTCAGAAACTGCAAACCGATTTGCAATAAAAAATTCCTACGATTTTTAATCGATGATTTACCTTTTATTTTTTTTCCTTTTTTTTTTTCTCTCGTTTTTTATGAGTAAAATCGCAGGAGGCGTCGGAATCGAGGAACGGCAGTCATATTTGGAATCAGCAGGTCATTTCCATGGAGAATATCATTGAGATTATCCGATTCTCGACAAAAAATTTTTTCGCCCAAAAAAATGAGAAGGGGTACCCCTTTCCTTTTTTTCAAAAATCTGAAATTTTCCGAAATATTCGGAAGGCAGGAATGATACCTATTGTTCGAATCTGTGGAACCTACACTTTCAGAAACTGCAAACCGATTCGAAATAAAAAATTCCTACGATTTTTAATCGACGATTTACTTTTTATTTTTTTTCCACTTTTTTTTTCTTTCGTTTTTTATGAGTAAAATCGCAGGAGGCGTCGGAATCGAGGAACGGCAGTCATATTTGGAATCAGCAGGTCATTTCCATGGAGAATATCATTGAGATTATCCGATTCTCGACAAAAAATTTTTTCGCCCAAAAAAATGAGAAGGGGTACCCCTTTCCTTTTTTTCAAAAATCTGAAATTTTCCGAAATATTCGGAAGGCAGGAATGATACCTATTGTTCGAATCTGTGGAACCTACACTTTCAGAAACTGCAAACCGATTCGAAATAAAAAATTCCTACGATTTTTAATCGACGATTTACTTTTTATTTTTTTTCCACTTTTTTTTTCTTTCGTTTTTTATGAGTAAAATCGCAGGAGGCGTCGGAATCGAGGAATGGCAGTCATATTTGGAATCAGCAGGTCATTTCCATGGAGAATATCATTGAGATTATCCGATTCTCGACAAAAAATTTTTTCGCCCAAAAAAATGAGAAGGGGTACCCCTTTCCTTTTTTTCAAAAATCTGAAATTTTCCGAAATATTCGGAAGGCAGGAATGATACCCATTGTTCGAATCTGTGGAACCTACACTCTCAGAAACTGCAAACCGATTTGAAATAAAAAATTCCTACGATTTTTAATCGACGATTTACTTTTTATTTTTTTCCACTTTTTTTTTCTTTCGTTTTTTATGAGTAAAATCGCAGGAGGCGTCGGAATCGAGGAACGGCAGTCATATTTGGAATCAGCAGGTCATTTCCATGAAGAATATCATTGAGATTATCCGATTCTCGACAAAAAATTTTTTCGCCCAAAAAAATGAGAAGGGGTACCCCTTTCCTTTTTTTCAACAATCTGAAATTTTCCGAAATATTCGGAAGGCAGGAATGATACCTATTGTTCGAATCTGTGGAACCTACACTTTCAGAAACTGCAAACCGATTTGGAATAAAAAATTCCTACGATTTTTAATCGACGATTTACTTTTTATTTTTTTCCACTTTTTTTTTCTTTCGTTTTTTATGAGTAAAATCGCAGGAGGCGTCGGAATCGAGGAACGGCAGTCATATTTGGAATCAGCAGGTCATTTCCATGGAGAATATCATTGAGATTATCCGATTCTCGACAAAAAATTTTTTCGCCCAAAACAATGAGAAGGGGTACCCCTTTCCTTTTTTTCAAAAATCTGAAATTTTCCGAAATATTCGGAAGGCAGGAATGATACCTATTGTTCGAATCTGTGGAACCTACACTTTCAGAAACTGCAAACCGATTTGAAATAAAAAATTCCTACGATTTTTAATCGACGATTTACTTTTTATTTTTTTCCACTTTTTTTTTCTTTCGTTTTTTATGAGTAAAATCGCAGGAGGCGTCGGAATCGAGGAACGGCAGTCATATTTGGAATCAGCAGGTCATTTCCATGAAGAATATCATTGAGATCATCCGATTCTCGACAAAAAATTTTTTCGCCCAAAAAAATGAGAAGGGGTACCCCTTTCCTTTTTTTCAAAAATCTGAAATTTTCCGAAATATTCGGAAGGCAGGAATGATACCTATTGTTCGAATCTGTGGAACCTACACTTTCAGAAACTGCAAACCGATTTGAAATAAAAAATTCCTACGATTTTTAATCGACGATTTACTTTTTATTTTTTTTCCACTTTTTTTTTCTTTCGTTTTTTATGAGTAAAATCGCAGGAGGCGTCGGAATCGAGGAACGGCAGTCATATTTGGAATCAGCAGGTCATTTCCATGGAGAATATCATTGAGATTATCCGATTCTCGACAAAAAATTTTTTCGCCCAAAAAAATGAGAAGGGGTACCCCTTTCCTTTTTTTCAAAAATCTGAAATTTCCCGAAATATTCGGAAGGCAGGAATGATACCTATTGTTCGAATCTGTGGAACCTACACTTTCAGAAACTGCAAACCGATTTGAAATAAAAAATTCCTACGATTTTTAATCGACGATTTACTTTTTATTTTTTTTCCACTTTTTTTTTCTTTCGTTTTTTATGAGTAAAATCGCAGGAGGCGTCGGAATCGAGGAACGGCAGTCATATTTGGAATCAGCAGGTCATTTCCATGGAGAATATCATTGAGATTATCCGATTCTCGACAAAAAATTTTTTCGCCCAAAAAAATGAGAAGGGGTACCCCTTTCCTTTTTTTCAAAAATCTGAAATTTTCGAAATATTCGGAAGGCAGGAATGATACCTATTGTTCGAATCTGTGGAACCTACACTTTCAGAAACTGCAAACCGATTTGAAATAAAAAATTCCTACGATTTTTAATCGACGATTTACTTTTTATTTTTTTCCACTTTTTTTTTCTTTCGTTTTTTATGAGTAAAATCACAGGAGGCGTCGGAATCGAGGAACGGCAGTCATATTTGGAATCAGCAGGTCATTTCCATGGAGAATATCATTGAGATTATCCGATTCTCGACAAAAAATTTTTTCGCCCAAAAAAATGAGAAGGGGTACCCCTTTCCTTTTTTTCAAAAATCTGAAATTTTCCGAAATATTCGGAAGGCAGGAATGATACCTATTGTTCGAATCTGTGGAACCTACACTTTCAGAAACTGCAAACCGATTTGGAATAAAAAATTCCTACGATTTTTAATCGACGATTTACTTTTTATTTTTTTCCACTTTTTTTTTCTTTCGTTTTTTATGAGTAAAATCGCAGGAGGCGTCGGAATCGAGGAACGGCAGTCATATTTGGAATCAGCAGGTCATTTCCATGGAGAATATCATTGAGATTATCCGATTCTCGACAAAAAATTTTTTCGCCCAAAAAAATGAGAAGGGGTACCCCTTTCCTTTTTTTCAAAAATCTGAAATTTTCCGAAATATTCGGAAGGCAGGAATGATACCTATTGTTCGAATCTGTGGAACCTACACTTTCAGAAACTGCAAACCGATTTGAAATAAAAAATTCCTACGATTTTTAATCGACGATTTACTTTTTATTTTTTTTCCACTTTTTTTTTCTTTCGTTTTTTATGAGTAAAATCGCAGGAGGCGTCGGAATCGAGGAACGGCAGTCATATTTGGAATCAGCAGGTCATTTCCATGGAGAATATCATTGAGATTATCCGATTCTCGACAAAAAATTTTTTCGCCCAAAAAAATGAGAAGGGGTACCCCTTTCCTTTTTTTCAAAAATCTGAAATTTTCCGAAATATTCGGAAGGCAGGAATGATACCTATTGTTCGAATCTGTGGAACCTACACTTTCAGAAACTGCAAACCGATTTGAAATAAAAAATTCCTACGATTTTTAATCGACGATTTACTTTTTATTTTTTTCCACTTTTTTTTTCTTTCGTTTTTTATGAGTAAAATCGCAGGAGGCGTCGGAATCGAGGAACGGCAGTCATATTTGGAATCAGCAGGTCATTTCCATGGAGAATATCATTGAGATTATCCGATTCTCGACAAAAAATTTTTTCGCCCAAAAAAATGAGAAGGGGTACCCCTTTCCTTTTTTTCAAAAATCTGAAATTTTCCGAAATATTCGGAAGGCAGGAATGATACCTATTGTTCGAATCTGTGGAACCTACACTTTCAGAAACTGCAAACCGATTTGAAATAAAAAATTCCTACGATTTTTAATCGACGATTTACTTTTTATTTTTTTTCCACTTTTTTTTTCTTTCGTTTTTTACGAGTAAAATCGCAGGAGGCGTCGGAATCGAGGAACGGCAGTCATATTTGGAATCAGCAGGTCATTTCCATGGAGAATATCATTGAGATTATCCGATTCTCGACAAAAAATTTTTTCGCCCAAAAAAATGAGAAGGGGTACCCCTTTCCTTTTTTTCAAAAATCTGAAATTTTCCGAAATATTCGGAAGGCAGGAATGATACCTATTGTTCGAATCTGTGGAACCTACACTTTCAGAAACTGCAAACCGATTTGAAATAAAAAATTCCTACGATTTTTAATCGACGATTTACTTTTTATTTTTTTCCACTTTTTTTTTCTTTCGTTTTTTATGAGTAAAATCGCAGGAGGCGTCGGAATCGAGGAACGGCAGTCATATTTGGAATCAGCAGGTCATTTCCATGGAGAATATCATTGAGATTATCCGATTCTCGACAAAAAATTTTTTCGCCCAAAAAAATGAGAAGGGGTACCCCTTTCCTTTTTTTCAAAAATCTGAAATATTCCGAAATATTCGGAAGGCAGGAATGATACCTATTGTTCGAATCTGTGGAACCTACACTTTCAGAAACTGCAAACCGATTTGAAATAAAAAATTCCTACGATTTTTAATCGACGATTTACTTTTTATTTTTTTCCACTTTTTTTTTCTTTCGTTTTTTATGAGTAAAATCGCAGGAGGCGTCGGAATCGAGGAACGGCAGTCATATTTGGAATCAGCAGGTCATTTCCATGGAGAATATCATTGAGATTATCCGATTCTCGACAAAAAATTTTTTCGCCCAAAAAAATGAGAAGGGGTACCCCTTTCCTCTTTTTCAAAAATCTGAAATTTTCCGAAATATTCGGAAGGCAGGAATGATACCTATTGTTCGAATCTGTGGAACCTACACTTTCAGAAACTGCAAACCGATTTGAAATAAAAAATTCCTACGATTTTTAATCGACGATTTACTTTTTATTTTTTTTCCATTTTTTTTTTCTTTTGTTTTTTATGAGTAAAATCGCAGGAGGCGTCGGAATCGAGGAACGGCAGTCATATTTGGAATCAGCAGGTCATTTCCATGGAGAATATCATTGAGATTATCCGATTCTCGACAAAAAGTTTTTTCGCCCAAAAAAATGAGAAGGGGTACCCCTTTCCTTTTTTTCAAAAATCTGAAATTTTCCGAAATATTCGGAAGGCAGGAATGATACCTATTGTTCGAATCTGTGGAACCTACACTCTCAGAAACTGCAAACCGATTTGAAATAAAAAATTCCTACGATTTTTAATCGACGATTTGCTTTTTATTTTTTTCCACTTTTTTTTTCTTTCGTTTTTTATGAGTAAAATCGCAGGAGGCGTCGGAATCGAGGAACGGCAGTCATATTTGGAATCAGCAGGTCATTTTCATGGAGAATATCATTGAGATTATCCGATTCTCGACAAAAAGTTTTTTCGCCCAAAAAAATGAGAAGGGGTACCCCTTTCCTTTTTTTCAAAAATCTGAAATTTTCCGAAATATTCGGAAGGCAGGAATGATACCTATTGTTCGAATCTGTGGAACCTACACTCTCAGAAACTGCAAACCGATTTGAAATAAAAAATTCCTACGATTTTTAATCGACGATTTACTTTTTATTTTTTTCCACTTTTTTTTTCTTTCGTTTTTTATGAGTAAAATCGCAGGAGGCGTCGGAATCGAGGAACGGCAGTCATATTTGGAATCAGCAGGTCATTTCCATGGAGAATATCATTGAGATTATCCGATTCTCGACAAAAAGTTTTTTCGCCCAAAAAAATGAGAAGGGGTACCCCTTTCCTTTTTTTCAAAAATCTGAAATTTTCCGAAATATTCGGAAGGCAGGAATGATACCTATTGTTCGAATCTGTGGAACCTACACTTTCAGAAACTGCAAACCGATTTGAAATAAAAAATTCCTACGATTTTTAATCGACGATTTACTTTTTATTTTTTTCCACTTTTTTTTTCTTTCGTTTTTTATGAGTAAAATCGCAGGAGGCGTCGGAATCGAGGAACGGCAGTCATATTTGGAATCAGCAGGTCATTTCCATGGAGAATATCATTGAGATTATCCGATTCTCGACAAAAAGTTTTTTCGCCCAAAAAAATGAGAAGGGGTACCCCTTTCCTTTTTTTCAAAAATCTGAAATTTTCCGAAATATTCGGAAGGCAGGAATGATACCTATTGTTCGAATCTGTGGAACCTACACTTTCAGAAACTGCAAACCGATTTGAAATAAAAAATTCCTACGATTTTTAATCGACGATTTACTTTTTATTTTTTTCCACTTTTTTTTTCTTTCGTTTTTTATGAGTAAAATCGCAGGAGGCGTCGGAATCGAGGAACGGCAGTCATATTTGGAATCAGCAGGTCATTTCCATGGAGAATATCATTGAGATTATCCGATTCTCGACAAAAAATTTTTTCGCCCAAAAAAATGAGAAGGGGTACCCCTTTCCTTTTTTTCAAAAATCTGAAATTTTCCGAAATATTCGGAAGGCAGGAATGATACCTATTGTTCGAATCTGTGGAACCTACACTTTCAGAAACTGCAAACCGATTTGAAATAAAAAATTCCTACGATTTTTAATCGACGATTTACTTTTTATTTTTTTTCCATTTTTTTTTTCTTTTGTTTTTTATGAGTAAAATCGCAGGAGGCGTCGGAATCGAGGAACGGCAGTCATATTTGGAATCAGCAGGTCATTTCCATGGAGAATATCATTGAGATTATCCGATTCTCGACAAAAAGTTTTTTCGCCCAAAAAAATGAGAAGGGGTACCCCTTTCCTTTTTTTCAAAAATCTGAAATTTTCCGAAATATTCGGAAGGCAGGAATGATACCTATTGTTCGAATCTGTGGAACCTACACTCTCAGAAACTGCAAACCGATTTGAAATAAAAAATTCCTACGATTTTTAATCGACGATTTACTTTTTATTTTTTTCCACTTTTTTTTTCTTTCGTTTTTTATGAGTAAAATCGCAGGAGGCGTCGGAATCGAGGAACGGCAGTCATATTTGGAATCAGCAGGTCATTTCCATGGAGAATATCATTGAGATTATCCGATTCTCGACAAAAAGTTTTTTCGCCCAAAAAAATGAGAAGGGGTACCCCTTTCCTTTTTTTCAAAAATCTGAAATTTTCCGAAATATTCGGAAGGCAGGAATGATACCTATTGTTCGAATCTGTGGAACCTACACTCTCAGAAACTGCAAACCGATTTGAAATAAAAAATTCCTACGATTTTTAATCGACGATTTACTTTTTATTTTTTTCCACTTTTTTTTTCCTTCGTTTTTTATGAGTAAAATCGCAGGAGGCGTCGGAATCGAGGAACGGCAGTCATATTTGGAATCAGCAGGTCATTTCCATGGAGAATATCATTGAGATTATCCGATTCTCGACAAAAAGTTTTTTCGCCCAAAAAAATGAGAAGGGGTACCCCTTTCCTTTTTTTCAAAAATCTGAAATTTTCCGAAATATTCGGAAGGCAGGAATGATACCTATTGTTCGAATCTGTGGAACCTACACTTTCAGAAACTGCAAACCGATTTGAAATAAAAAATTCCTACGATTTTTAATCGACGATTTACTTTTTATTTTTTTCCACTTTTTTTTTCTTTCGTTTTTTATGAGTAAAATCGCAGGAGGCGTCGGAATCGAGGAACGGCAGTCATATTTGGAATCAGCAGGTCATTTCCATGGAGAATATCATTGAGATTATCCGATTCTCGACAAAAAATTTTTTCGCCCAAAAAAATGAGAAGGGGTACCCCTTTCCTTTTTTTCAAAAATCTGAAATTTTCCGAAATATTCGGAAGGCAGGAATGATACCTATTGTTCGAATCTGTGGAACCTACACTTTCAGAAACTGCAAACCGATTTGAAATAAAAAATTCCTACGATTTTTAATCGACGATTTACTTTTTATTTTTTTTCCATTTTTTTTTTCTTTTGTTTTTTATGAGTAAAATCGCAGGAGGCGTCGGAATCGAGGAACGGCAGTCATATTTGGAATCAGCAGGTCATTTCCATGGAGAATATCATTGAGATTATCCGATTCTCGACAAAAAGTTTTTTCGCCCAAAAAAATGAGAAGGGGTACCCCTTTCCTTTTTTTCAAAAATCTGAAATTTTCCGAAATATTCGGAAGGCAGGAATGATACCTATTGTTCGAATCTGTGGAACCTACACTCTCAGAAACTGCAAACCGATTTGAAATAAAAAATTCCTACGATTTTTAATCGACGATTTACTTTTTATTTTTTTCCACTTTTTTTTTCTTTCGTTTTTTATGAGTAAAATCGCAGGAGGCGTCGGAATCGAGGAACGGCAGTCATATTTGGAATCAGCAGGTCATTTCCATGGAGAATATCATTGAGATTATCCGATTCTCGACAAAAAGTTTTTTCGCCCAAAAAAATGAGAAGGGGTACCCCTTTCCTTTTTTTCAAAAATCTGAAATTTTCCGAAATATTCGGAAGGCAGGAATGATACCTATTGTTCGAATCTGTGGAACCTACACTCTCAGAAACTGCAAACCGATTTAAAATAAAAAATTCCTACGATTTTTAATCGACGATTTACTTTTTATTTTTTTCCACTTTTTTTTTCCTTCGTTTTTTATGAGTAAAATCGCAGGAGGCGTCGGAATCGAGGAACGGCAGTCATATTTGGAATCAGCAGGTCATTTCCATGGAGAATATCATTGAGATTATCCGATTCTCGACAAAAAGTTTTTTCGCCCAAAAAAATGAGAAGGGGTACCCCTTTCCTTTTTTTCAAAAATCTGAAATTTTCCGAAATATTCGGAAGGCAGGAATGATACCTATTGTTCGAATCTGTGGAACCTACACTTTCAGAAACTGCAAACCGATTTGAAATAAAAAATTCCTACGATTTTTAATCGACGATTTACTTTTTATTTTTTTCCACTTTTTTTTTCTTTCGTTTTTTATGAGTAAAATCGCAGGAGGCGTCGGAATCGAGGAACGGCAGTCATATTTGGAATCAGCAGGTCATTTCCATGGAGAATATCATTGAGATTATCCGATTCTCGACAAAAAATTTTTTCGCCCAAAAAAATGAGAAGGGGTACCCCTTTCCTTTTTTTCAAAAATCTGAAATTTTCCGAAATATTCGGAAGGCAGGAATGATACCTATTGTTCGAATCTGTGGAACCTACACTTTCAGAAACTGCAAACCGATTTGAAATAAAAAATTCCTACGATTTTTAATCGACGATTTACTTTTTATTTTTTTTCCACTTTTTTTTTCTTTCGTTTTTTATGAGTAAAATCGCAGGAGGCGTCGGAATCGAGGAACGGCAGTCATATTTGGAATCAGCAGGTCATTTCCATGGAGAATATCATTGAGATTATCCGATTCTCGACAAAAAATTTTTTCGCCCAAAAAAATGAGAAGGGGTACCCCTTTCCTTTTTTTCAAAAATCTGAAATTTTCCGAAATATTCGGAAGGCAGGAATGATACCTATTGTTCGAATCTGTGGAACCTACACTTTCAGAAACTGCAAACCGATTTGAAATAAAAAATTCCTACGATTTTTAATCGACGATTTACTTTTTATTTTTTTCCACTTTTTTTTTCTTTCGTTTTTTATGAGTAAAATCGCAGGAGGCGTCGGAATCGAGGAACGGCAGTCATATTTGGAATCAGCAGGTCATTTCCATGGAGAATATCATTGAGATTATCCGATTCTCGACAAAAAGTTTTTTCGCCCAAAAAAATGAGAAGGGGTACCCCTTTCCTTTTTTTCAAAAATCTGAAATTTTCCGAAATATTCGGAAGGCAGGAATGATACCTATTGTTCGAATCTGTGGAACCTACACTTTCAGAAACTGCAAACCGATTTGAAATAAAAAATTCCTACGATTTTTAATCGACGATTTACTTTTTATTTTTTTCCACTTTTTTTTTCTTTCGTTTTTTATGAGTAAAATCGCAGGAGGCGTCGGAATCGAGGAACGGCAGTCATATTTGGAATCAGCAGGTCATTTCCATGGAGAATATCATTGAGATTATCCGATTCTCGACAAAAAATTTTTTCGCCCAAAAAAATGAGAAGGGGTACCCCTTTCCTTTTTTTCAAAAATCTGAAATTTTCCGAAATATTCGGAAGGCAGGAATGATACCTATTGTTCGAATCTGTGGAACCTACACTTTCAGAAACTGCAAACCGATTTGAAATAAAAAATTCCTACGATTTTTAATCGACGATTTACTTTTTATTTTTTTTCCATTTTTTTTTTCTTTTGTTTTTTATGAGTAAAATCGCAGGAGGCGTCGGAATCGAGGAACGGCAGTCATATTTGGAATCAGCAGGTCATTTCCATGGAGAATATCATTGAGATTATCCGATTCTCGACAAAAAGTTTTTTCGCCCAAAAAAATGAGAAGGGGTACCCCTTTCCTTTTTTTCAAAAATCTGAAATTTTCCGAAATATTCGGAAGGCAGGAATGATACCTATTGTTCGAATCTGTGGAACCTACACTCTCAGAAACTGCAAACCGATTTGAAATAAAAAATTCCTACGATTTTTAATCGACGATTTACTTTTTATTTTTTTCCACTTTTTTTTTCTTTCGTTTTTTATGAGTAAAATCGCAGGAGGCGTCGGAATCGAGGAACGGCAGTCATATTTGGAATCAGCAGGTCATTTCCATGGAGAATATCATTGAGATTATCCGATTCTCGACAAAAAGTTTTTTCGCCCAAAAAAATGAGAAGGGGTACCCCTTTCCTTTTTTTCAAAAATCTGAAATTTTCCGAAATATTCGGAAGGCAGGAATGATACCTATTGTTCGAATCTGTGGAACCTACACTCTCAGAAACTGCAAACCGATTTGAAATAAAAAATTCCTACGATTTTTAATCGACGATTTACTTTTTATTTTTTTCCACTTTTTTTTTCCTTCGTTTTTTATGAGTAAAATCGCAGGAGGCGTCGGAATCGAGGAACGGCAGTCATATTTGGAATCAGCAGGTCATTTCCATGGAGAATATCATTGAGATTATCCGATTCTCGACAAAAAGTTTTTTCGCCCAAAAAAATGAGAAGGGGTACCCCTTTCCTTTTTTTCAAAAATCTGAAATTTTCCGAAATATTCGGAAGGCAGGAATGATACCTATTGTTCGAATCTGTGGAACCTACACTTTCAGAAACTGCAAACCGATTTGAAATAAAAAATTCCTACGATTTTTAATCGACGATTTACTTTTTATTTTTTTCCACTTTTTTTTTCTTTCGTTTTTTATGAGTAAAATCGCAGGAGGCGTCGGAATCGAGGAACGGCAGTCATATTTGGAATCAGCAGGTCATTTCCATGGAGAATATCATTGAGATTATCCGATTCTCGACAAAAAATTTTTTCGCCCAAAAAAATGAGAAGGGGTACCCCTTTCCTTTTTTTCAAAAATCTGAAATTTTCCGAAATATTCGGAAGGCAGGAATGATACCTATTGTTCGAATCTGTGGAACCTACACTTTCAGAAACTGCAAACCGATTTGAAATAAAAAATTCCTACGATTTTTAATCGACGATTTACTTTTTATTTTTTTTCCACTTTTTTTTTCTTTCGTTTTTTATGAGTAAAATCGCAGGAGGCGTCGGAATCGAGGAACGGCAGTCATATTTGGAATCAGCAGGTCATTTCCATGGAGAATATCATTGAGATTATCCGATTCTCGACAAAAAATTTTTTCGCCCAAAAAAATGAGAAGGGGTACCCCTTTCCTTTTTTTCAAAAATCTGAAATTTTCCGAAATATTCGGAAGGCAGGAATGATACCTATTGTTCGAATCTGTGGAACCTACACTTTCAGAAACTGCAAACCGATTTGAAATAAAAAATTCCTACGATTTTTAATCGACGATTTACTTTTTATTTTTTTCCACTTTTTTTTTCTTTCGTTTTTTATGAGTAAAATCGCAGGAGGCGTCGGAATCGAGGAACGGCAGTCATATTTGGAATCAGCAGGTCATTTCCATGGAGAATATCATTGAGATTATCCGATTCTCGACAAAAAATTTTTTCGCCCAAAAAAATGAGAAGGGGTACCCCTTTCCTTTTTTTCAAAAATCTGAAATTTTCCGAAATATTCGGAAGGCAGGAATGATACCTATTGTTCGAATCTGTGGAACCTACACTTTCAGAAACTGCAAACCGATTTGAAATAAAAAATTCCTACGATTTTTAATCGACGATTTACTTTTTATTTTTTTTCCATTTTTTTTTTCTTTTGTTTTTTATGAGTAAAATCGCAGGAGGCGTCGGAATCGAGGAACGGCAGTCATATTTGGAATCAGCAGGTCATTTCCATGGAGAATATCATTGAGATTATCCGATTCTCGACAAAAAGTTTTTTCGCCCAAAAAAATGAGAAGGGGTACCCCTTTCCTTTTTTTCAAAAATCTGAAATTTTCCGAAATATTCGGAAGGCAGGAATGATACCTATTGTTCGAATCTGTGGAACCTACACTCTCAGAAACTGCAAACCGATTTGAAATAAAAAATTCCTACGATTTTTAATCGACGATTTACTTTTTATTTTTTTCCACTTTTTTTTTCTTTCGTTTTTTATGAGTAAAATCGCAGGAGGCGTCGGAATCGAGGAACGGCAGTCATATTTGGAATCAGCAGGTCATTTCCATGGAGAATATCATTGAGATTATCCGATTCTCGACAAAAAATTTTTTCGCCCAAAAAAATGAGAAGGGGTACCCCTTTCCTTTTTTTCAAAAATCTGAAATTTTCCGAAATATTCGGAAGGCAGGAATGATACCTATTGTTCGAATCTGTGGAACCTACACTTTCAGAAACTGCAAACCGATTTGAAATAAAAAATTCCTACGATTTTTAATCGACGATTTACTTTTTATTTTTTTTCCATTTCTTTTTTCTTTTGTTTTTTATGAGTAAAATCGCAGGAGGCGTCGGAATCGAGGAACTGCAGTCATATTTGGAATCAGCAGGTCATTTCCATGGAGAATATCATTGAGATTATCCGATTCTCGACAAAAAGTTTTTTCGCCCAAAAAAATGAGAAGGGGTACCCCTTTCCTTTTTTTCAAAAATCTGAAATTTTCCGAAATATTCGGAAGGCAGGAATGATACCTATTGTTCGAATCTGTGGAACCTACACTCTCAGAAACTGCAAACCGATTTGAAATAAAAAATTCCTACGATTTTTAATCGACGATTTACTTTTTATTTTTTTCCACTTTTTTTTTCTTTCGTTTTTTATGAGTAAAATCGCAGGAGGCGTCGGAATCGAGGAACGGCAGTCATATTTGGAATCAGCAGGTCATTTCCATGGAGAATATCATTGAGATTATCCGATTCTCGACAAAAAGTTTTTTCGCCCAAAAAAATGAGAAGGGGTACCCCTTTCCTTTTTTTTCAAAAATCTGAAATTTTCCGAAATATTCGGAAGGCAGGAATGATACCTATTGTTCGAATCTGTGGAACCTACACTCTCAGAAACTGCAAACCGATTTGAAATAAAAAATTCCTACGATTTTTAATCGACGATTTACTTTTTATTTTTTTCCACTTTTTTTTTCCTTCGTTTTTTATGAGTAAAATCGCAGGAGGCGTCGGAATCGAGGAACGGCAGTCATATTTGGAATCAGCAGGTCATTTCCATGGAGAATATCATTGAGATTATCCGATTCTCGACAAAAAATTTTTTCGCCCAAAAAAATGAGAAGGGGTACCCCTTTCCTTTTTTTCAAAAATCTGAAATTTTCCGAAATATTCGGAAGGCAGGAATGGTACCTATTGTTCGAATCTGTGGAACCTACACTTTCAGAAACTGCAAACCGATTTGAAATAAAAAATTCCTACGATTTTTAATCGACGATTTACTTTTTATTTTTTTTCCATTTTTTTTTTCTTTTGTTTTTTATGAGTAAAATCGCAGGAGGCGTCGGAATCGAGGAACTGCAGTCATATTTGGAATCAGCAGGTCATTTCCATGGAGAATATCATTGAGATTATCCGATTCTCGACAAAAAGTTTTTTCGCCCAAAAAAATGAGAAGGGGTACCCCTTTCCTTTTTTTCAAAAATCTGAAATTTTCCGAAATATTCGGAAGGCAGGAATGATACCTATTGTTCGAATCTGTGGAACCTACACTCTCAGAAACTGCAAACCGATTTGAAATAAAAAATTCCTACGATTTTTAATCGACGATTTACTTTTTATTTTTTTCCACTTTTTTTTTCTTTCGTTTTTTATGAGTAAAATCGCAGGAGGCGTCGGAATCGAGGAACGGCAGTCATATTTGGAATCAGCAGGTCATTTCCATGGAGAATATCATTGAGATTATCCGATTCTCGACAAAAAGTTTTTTCGCCCAAAAAAATGAGAAGGGGTACCCCTTTCCTTTTTTTTCAAAAATCTGAAATTTTCCGAAATATTCGGAAGGCAGGAATGATACCTATTGTTCGAATCTGTGGAACCTACACTCTCAGAAACTGCAAACCGATTTGAAATAAAAAATTCCTACGATTTTTAATCGACGATTTACTTTTTATTTTTTTCCACTTTTTTTTTCCTTCGTTTTTTATGAGTAAAATCGCAGGAGGCGTCGGAATCGAGGAACGGCAGTCATATTTGGAATCAGCAGGTCATTTCCATGGAGAATATCATTGAGATTATCCGATTCTCGACAAAAAATTTTTTCGCCCAAAAAAATGAGAAGGGGTACCCCTTTCCTTTTTTTCAAAAATCTGAAATTTTCCGAAATATTCGGAAGGCAGGAATGATACCTATTGTTCGAATCTGTGGAACCTACACTTTCAGAAACTGCAAACCGATTTGAAATAAAAAATTCCTACGATTTTTAATCGACGATTTACTTTTTATTTTTTTTCCATTTTTTTTTTCTTTTGTTTTTTATGAGTAAAATCGCAGGAGGCGTCGGAATCGAGGAACTGCAGTCATATTTGGAATCAGCAGGTCATTTCCATGGAGAATATCATTGAGATTATCCGATTCTCGACAAAAAGTTTTTTCGCCCAAAAAAATGAGAAGGGGTACCCCTTTCCTTTTTTTCAAAAATCTGAAATTTTCCGAAATATTCGGAAGGCAGGAATGATACCTATTGTTCGAATCTGTGGAACCTACACTCTCAGAAACTGCAAACCGATTTGAAATAAAAAATTCCTACGATTTTTAATCGACGATTTACTTTTTATTTTTTTCCACTTTTTTTTCTTTCGTTTTTTATGAGTAAAATCGCAGGAGGCGTCGGAATCGAGGAACGGCAGTCATATTTGGAATCAGCAGGTCATTTCCATGGAGAATATCATTGAGATTATCCGATTCTCGACAAAAAGTTTTTTCGCCCAAAAAAATGAGAAGGGGTACCCCTTTCCTTTTTTTTCAAAAATCTGAAATTTTCCGAAATATTCGGAAGGCAGGAATGATACCTATTGTTCGAATCTGTGGAACCTACACTCTCAGAAACTGCAAACCGATTTGAAATAAAAAATTCCTACGATTTTTAATCGACGATTTACTTTTTATTTTTTTCCACTTTTTTTTTCCTTCGTTTTTTATGAGTAAAATCGCAGGAGGCGTCGGAATCGAGGAACGGCAGTCATATTTGGAATCAGCAGGTCATTTCCATGGAGAATATCATTGAGATTATCCGATTCTTGACAAAAAGTTTTTTCGCCCAAAAAAATGAGAAGGGGTACCCGTTTCCTTTTTTTCAAAAATCTGAAATTTTCCGAAATATTCGGAAGGCAGGAATGATACCTATTGTTCGAATCTGTGGAACCTACACTTTCAGAAACTGCAAACCGATTTGAAATAAAAAATTCCTACGATTTTTAATCGACGATTTACTTTTTATTTTTTTCCACTTTTTTTTTCTTTCGTTTTTTATGAGTAAAATCGCAGGAGGCGTCGGAATCGAGGAACGGCAGTCATATTTGGAATCAGCAGGTCATTTCCATGGAGAATATCATTGAGATTATCCGATTCTCGACAAAAAATTTTTTCGCCCAAAAAAATGAGATGGGGTACCCCTTTCCTTTTTTTCAAAAATCTGAAATTTTCCGAAATATTCGGAAGGCAGGAATGATACCTATTGTTCGAATCTGTGGAACCTACACTTTCAGAAACTGCAAACCGATTTGAAATAAAAAATTCCTACGATTTTTAATCGACGATTTACTTTTTATTTTTTTCCACTTTTTTTTTCTTTCGTTTTTTATGAGTAAAATCGCAGGAGGCGTCGGAATCGAGGAACGGCAGTCATATTTGGAATCAGCAGGTCATTTCCATGGAGAATATCATTGAGATTATCCGATTCTCGACAAAAAGTTTTTTCGCCCAAAAAAATGAGAAGGGGTACCCCTTTCCTTTTTTTCAAAAATCTGAAATTTTCCGAAATATTCGGAAGGCAGGAATGATACCTATTGTTCGAATCTGTGGAACCTACACTTTCAGAAACTGCAAACCGATTTGAAATAAAAAATTCCTACGATTTTTAATCGACGATTTACTTTTTATTTTTTTCCACTTTTTTTTTCTTTCGTTTTTTATGAGTAAAATCGCAGGAGGCGTCGGAATCGAGGAACGGCAGTCATATTTGGAATCAGCAGGTCATTTCCATGGAGAATATCATTGAGATTATCCGATTCTCGACAAAAAATTTTTTCGCCCAAAAAAATGAGAAGGGGTACCCCTTTCCTTTTTTTCAAAAATCTGAAATTTTCCGAAATATTCGGAAGGCAGGAATGATACCTATTGTTCGAATCTGTGGAACCTACACTCTCAGAAACTGCAAACCGATTTGAAATAAAAAATTCCTACGATTTTTAATCGACGATTTACTTTTTATTTTTTTCCACTTTTTTTTTCTTTCGTTTTTTATGAGTAAAATCGCAGGAGGCGTCGGAATCGAGGAACGGCAGTCATATTTGGAATCAGCAGGTCATTTCCATGGAGAATATCATTGAGATTATCCGATTCTCGACAAAAAGTTTTTTCGCCCAAAAAAATGAGAAGGGGTACCCCTTTCCTTTTTTTCAATAATCTGAAATTTTCCGAAATATTCGGAAGGCAGGAATGATACCTATTGTTCGAATCTGTGGAACCTACACTCTCAGAAACTGCAAACCGATTTGAAATAAAAAATTCCTACGATTTTTAATCGACGATTTACTTTTTATTTTTTTCCACTTTTTTTTTCCTTCGTTTTTTATGAGTAAAATCGCAGGAGGCGTCGGAATCGAGGAACGGCAGTCATATTTGGAATCAGCAGGTCATTTCCATGGAGAATATCATTGAGATTATCCGATTCTCGACAAAAAGTTTTTTCGCCCAAAAAAATGAGAAGGGGTACCCCTTTCCTTTTTTTCAAAAATCTGAAATTTTCCGAAATATTCGGAAGGCAGGAATGATACCTATTGTTCGAATCTGTGGAACCTACACTTTCAGAAACTGCAAACCGATTTGAAATAAAAAATTCCTACGATTTTTAATCGACGATTTACTTTTTATTTTTTTCCACTTTTTTTTTCTTTCGTTTTTTATGAGTAAAATCGCAGGAGGCGTCGGAATCGAGGAACGGCAGTCATATTTGGAATCAGCAGGTCATTTCCATGGAGAATATCATTGAGATTATCCGATTCTCGACAAAAAATTTTTTCGCCCAAAAAAATGAGAAGGGGTACCCCTTTCCTTTTTTTCAAAAATCTGAAATTTTCCGAAATATTCGGAAGGCAGGAATGATACCTATTGTTCGAATCTGTGGAACCTACACTTTCAGAAACTGCAAACCGATTTGAAATAAAAAATTCCTACGATTTTTAATCGACGATTTACTTTTTATTTTTTTTCCATTTTTTTTTTCTTTTGTTTTTTATGAGTAAAATCGCAGGAGGCGTCGGAATCGAGGAACGGCAGTCATATTTGGAATCAGCAGGTCATTTCCATGGAGAATATCATTGAGATTATCCGATTCTCGACAAAAAGTTTTTTCGCCCAAAAAAATGAGAAGGGGTACCCCTTTCCTTTTTTTCAAAAATCTGAAATTTTCCGAAATATTCGGAAGGCAGGAATGATACCTATTGTTCGAATCTGTGGAACCTACACTCTCAGAAACTGCAAACCGATTTGAAATAAAAAATTCCTACGATTTTTAATCGACGATTTACTTTTTATTTTTTTCCACTTTTTTTTTCTTTCGTTTTTTATGAGTAAAATCGCAGGAGGCGTCGGAATCGAGGAACGGCAGTCATATTTGGAATCAGCAGGTCATTTCCATGGAGAATATCATTGAGATTATCCGATTCTCGACAAAAAGTTTTTTCGCCCAAAAAAATGAGAAGGGGTACCCCTTTCCTTTTTTTCAAAAATCTGAAATTTTCCGAAATATTCGGAAGGCAGGAATGATACCTATTGTTCGAATCTGTGGAACCTACACTCTCAGAAACTGCAAACCGATTTGAAATAAAAAATTCCTACGATTTTTAATCGACGATTTACTTTTTATTTTTTTCCACTTTTTTTTTCCTTCGTTTTTTATGAGTAAAATCGCAGGAGGCGTCGGAATCGAGGAACGGCAGTCATATTTGGAATCAGCAGGTCATTTCCATGGAGAATATCATTGAGATTATCCGATTCTCGACAAAAAGTTTTTTCGCCCAAAAAAATGAGAAGGGGTACCCCTTTCCTTTTTTTCAAAAATCTGAAATTTTCCGAAATATTCGGAAGGCAGGAATGATACCTATTGTTCGAATCTGTGGAACCTACACTTTCAGAAACTGCAAACCGATTTGAAATAAAAAATTCCTACGATTTTTAATCGACGATTTACTTTTTATTTTTTTCCACTTTTTTTTTCTTTCGTTTTTTATGAGTAAAATCGCAGGAGGCGTCGGAATCGAGGAACGGCAGTCATATTTGGAATCAGCAGGTCATTTCCATGGAGAATATCATTGAGATTATCCGATTCTCGACAAAAAATTTTTTCGCCCAAAAAAATGAGAAGGGGTACCCCTTTCCTTTTTTTCAAAAATCTGAAATTTTCCGAAATATTCGGAAGGCAGGAATGATACCTATTGTTCGAATCTGTGGAACCTACACTTTCAGAAACTGCAAACCGATTTGAAATAAAAAATTCCTACGATTTTTAATCGACGATTTACTTTTTATTTTTTTTCCACTTTTTTTTTCTTTCGTTTTTTATGAGTAAAATCGCAGGAGGCGTCGGAATCGAGGAACGGCAGTCATATTTGGAATCAGCAGGTCATTTCCATGGAGAATATCATTGAGATTATCCGATTCTCGACAAAAAATTTTTTCGCCCAAAAAAATGAGAAGGGGTACCCCTTTCCTTTTTTTCAAAAATCTGAAATTTTCCGAAATATTCGGAAGGCAGGAATGATACCTATTGTTCGAATCTGTGGAACCTACACTTTCAGAAACTGCAAACCGATTTGAAATAAAAAATTCCTACGATTTTTAATCGACGATTTACTTTTTATTTTTTTCCACTTTTTTTTTCTTTCGTTTTTTATGAGTAAAATCGCAGGAGGCGTCGGAATCGAGGAACGGCAGTCATATTTGGAATCAGCAGGTCATTTCCATGGAGAATATCATTGAGATTATCCGATTCTCGACAAAAAGTTTTTTCGCCCAAAAAAATGAGAAGGGGTACCCCTTTCCTTTTTTTCAAAAATCTGAAATTTTCCGAAATATTCGGAAGGCAGGAATGATACCTATTGTTCGAATCTGTGGAACCTACACTTTCAGAAACTGCAAACCGATTTGAAATAAAAAATTCCTACGATTTTTAATCGACGATTTACTTTTTATTTTTTTCCACTTTTTTTTTCTTTCGTTTTTTATGAGTAAAATCGCAGGAGGCGTCGGAATCGAGGAACGGCAGTCATATTTGGAATCAGCAGGTCATTTCCATGGAGAATATCATTGAGATTATCCGATTCTCGACAAAAAATTTTTTCGCCCAAAAAAATGAGAAGGGGTACCCCTTTCCTTTTTTTCAAAAATCTGAAATTTTCCGAAATATTCGGAAGGCAGGAATGATACCTATTGTTCGAATCTGTGGAACCTACACTTTCAGAAACTGCAAACCGATTTGAAATAAAAAATTCCTACGATTTTTAATCGACGATTTACTTTTTATTTTTTTTCCATTTTTTTTTTCTTTTGTTTTTTATGAGTAAAATCGCAGGAGGCGTCGGAATCGAGGAACGGCAGTCATATTTGGAATCAGCAGGTCATTTCCATGGAGAATATCATTGAGATTATCCGATTCTCGACAAAAAGTTTTTTCGCCCAAAAAAATGAGAAGGGGTACCCCTTTCCTTTTTTTCAAAAATCTGAAATTTTCCGAAATATTCGGAAGGCAGGAATGATACCTATTGTTCGAATCTGTGGAACCTACACTCTCAGAAACTGCAAACCGATTTGAAATAAAAAATTCCTACGATTTTTAATCGACGATTTACTTTTTATTTTTTTCCACTTTTTTTTTCTTTCGTTTTTTATGAGTAAAATCGCAGGAGGCGTCGGAATCGAGGAACGGCAGTCATATTTGGAATCAGCAGGTCATTTCCATGGAGAATATCATTGAGATTATCCGATTCTCGACAAAAAGTTTTTTCGCCCAAAAAAATGAGAAGGGGTACCCCTTTCCTTTTTTTCAAAAATCTGAAATTTTCCGAAATATTCGGAAGGCAGGAATGATACCTATTGTTCGAATCTGTGGAACCTACACTCTCAGAAACTGCAAACCGATTTGAAATAAAAAATTCCTACGATTTTTAATCGACGATTTACTTTTTATTTTTTTCCACTTTTTTTTTCCTTCGTTTTTTATGAGTAAAATCGCAGGAGGCGTCGGAATCGAGGAACGGCAGTCATATTTGGAATCAGCAGGTCATTTCCATGGAGAATATCATTGAGATTATCCGATTCTCGACAAAAAGTTTTTTCGCCCAAAAAAATGAGAAGGGGTACCCCTTTCCTTTTTTTCAAAAATCTGAAATTTTCCGAAATATTCGGAAGGCAGGAATGATACCTATTGTTCGAATCTGTGGAACCTACACTTTCAGAAACTGCAAACCGATTTGAAATAAAAAATTCCTACGATTTTTAATCGACGATTTACTTTTTATTTTTTTCCACTTTTTTTTTCTTTCGTTTTTTATGAGTAAAATCGCAGGAGGCGTCGGAATCGAGGAACGGCAGTCATATTTGGAATCAGCAGGTCATTTCCATGGAGAATATCATTGAGATTATCCGATTCTCGACAAAAAATTTTTTCGCCCAAAAAAATGAGAAGGGGTACCCCTTTCCTTTTTTTCAAAAATCTGAAATTTTCCGAAATATTCGGAAGGCAGGAATGATACCTATTGTTCGAATCTGTGGAACCTACACTTTCAGAAACTGCAAACCGATTTGAAATAAAAAATTCCTACGATTTTTAATCGACGATTTACTTTTTATTTTTTTTCCACTTTTTTTTTCTTTCGTTTTTTATGAGTAAAATCGCAGGAGGCGTCGGAATCGAGGAACGGCAGTCATATTTGGAATCAGCAGGTCATTTCCATGGAGAATATCATTGAGATTATCCGATTCTCGACAAAAAATTTTTTCGCCCAAAAAAATGAGAAGGGGTACCCCTTTCCTTTTTTTCAAAAATCTGAAATTTTCCGAAATATTCGGAAGGCAGGAATGATACCTATTGTTCGAATCTGTGGAACCTACACTTTCAGAAACTGCAAACCGATTTGAAATAAAAAATTCCTACGATTTTTAATCGACGATTTACTTTTTATTTTTTTCCACTTTTTTTTTCTTTCGTTTTTTATGAGTAAAATCGCAGGAGGCGTCGGAATCGAGGAACGGCAGTCATATTTGGAATCAGCAGGTCATTTCCATGGAGAATATCATTGAGATTATCCGATTCTCGACAAAAAATTTTTTCGCCCAAAAAAATGAGAAGGGGTACCCCTTTCCTTTTTTTCAAAAATCTGAAATTTTCCGAAATATTCGGAAGGCAGGAATGATACCTATTGTTCGAATCTGTGGAACCTACACTTTCAGAAACTGCAAACCGATTTGAAATAAAAAATTCCTACGATTTTTAATCGACGATTTACTTTTTATTTTTTTTCCATTTTTTTTTTCTTTTGTTTTTTATGAGTAAAATCGCAGGAGGCGTCGGAATCGAGGAACGGCAGTCATATTTGGAATCAGCAGGTCATTTCCATGGAGAATATCATTGAGATTATCCGATTCTCGACAAAAAGTTTTTTCGCCCAAAAAAATGAGAAGGGGTACCCCTTTCCTTTTTTTCAAAAATCTGAAATTTTCCGAAATATTCGGAAGGCAGGAATGATACCTATTGTTCGAATCTGTGGAACCTACACTCTCAGAAACTGCAAACCGATTTGAAATAAAAAATTCCTACGATTTTTAATCGACGATTTACTTTTTATTTTTTTCCACTTTTTTTTTCTTTCGTTTTTTATGAGTAAAATCGCAGGAGGCGTCGGAATCGAGGAACGGCAGTCATATTTGGAATCAGCAGGTCATTTCCATGGAGAATATCATTGAGATTATCCGATTCTCGACAAAAAATTTTTTCGCCCAAAAAAATGAGAAGGGGTACCCCTTTCCTTTTTTTCAAAAATCTGAAATTTTCCGAAATATTCGGAAGGCAGGAATGATACCTATTGTTCGAATCTGTGGAACCTACACTTTCAGAAACTGCAAACCGATTTGAAATAAAAAATTCCTACGATTTTTAATCGACGATTTACTTTTTATTTTTTTTCCATTTTTTTTTTCTTTTGTTTTTTATGAGTAAAATCGCAGGAGGCGTCGGAATCGAGGAACTGCAGTCATATTTGGAATCAGCAGGTCATTTCCATGGAGAATATCATTGAGATTATCCGATTCTCGACAAAAAGTTTTTTCGCCCAAAAAAATGAGAAGGGGTACCCCTTTCCTTTTTTTCAAAAATCTGAAATTTTCCGAAATATTCGGAAGGCAGGAATGATACCTATTGTTCGAATCTGTGGAACCTACACTCTCAGAAACTGCAAACCGATTTGAAATAAAAAATTCCTACGATTTTTAATCGACGATTTACTTTTTATTTTTTTCCACTTTTTTTTTCTTTCGTTTTTTATGAGTAAAATCGCAGGAGGCGTCGGAATCGAGGAACGGCAGTCATATTTGGAATCAGCAGGTCATTTCCATGGAGAATATCATTGAGATTATCCGATTCTCGACAAAAAGTTTTTTCGCCCAAAAAAATGAGAAGGGGTACCCCTTTCCTTTTTTTTCAAAAATCTGAAATTTTCCGAAATATTCGGAAGGCAGGAATGATACCTATTGTTCGAATCTGTGGAACCTACACTCTCAGAAACTGCAAACCGATTTGAAATAAAAAATTCCTACGATTTTTAATCGACGATTTACTTTTTATTTTTTTCCACTTTTTTTTTCCTTCGTTTTTTATGAGTAAAATCGCAGGAGGCGTCGGAATCGAGGAACGGCAGTCATATTTGGAATCAGCAGGTCATTTCCATGGAGAATATCATTGAGATTATCCGATTCTCGACAAAAAATTTTTTCGCCCAAAAAAATGAGAAGGGGTACCCCTTTCCTTTTTTTCAAAAATCTGAAATTTTCCGAAATATTCGGAAGGCAGGAATGGTACCTATTGTTCGAATCTGTGGAACCTACACTTTCAGAAACTGCAAACCGATTTGAAATAAAAAATTCCTACGATTTTTAATCGACGATTTACTTTTTATTTTTTTTCCATTTTTTTTTTCTTTTGTTTTTTATGAGTAAAATCGCAGGAGGCGTCGGAATCGAGGAACTGCAGTCATATTTGGAATCAGCAGGTCATTTCCATGGAGAATATCATTGAGATTATCCGATTCTCGACAAAAAGTTTTTTCGCCCAAAAAAATGAGAAGGGGTACCCCTTTCCTTTTTTTCAAAAATCTGAAATTTTCCGAAATATTCGGAAGGCAGGAATGATACCTATTGTTCGAATCTGTGGAACCTACACTCTCAGAAACTGCAAACCGATTTGAAATAAAAAATTCCTACGATTTTTAATCGACGATTTACTTTTTATTTTTTTCCACTTTTTTTTTCTTTCGTTTTTTATGAGTAAAATCGCAGGAGGCGTCGGAATCGAGGAACGGCAGTCATATTTGGAATCAGCAGGTCATTTCCATGGAGAATATCATTGAGATTATCCGATTCTCGACAAAAAGTTTTTTCGCCCAAAAAAATGAGAAGGGGTACCCCTTTCCTTTTTTTTCAAAAATCTGAAATTTTCCGAAATATTCGGAAGGCAGGAATGATACCTATTGTTCGAATCTGTGGAACCTACACTCTCAGAAACTGCAAACCGATTTGAAATAAAAAATTCCTACGATTTTTAATCGACGATTTACTTTTTATTTTTTTCCACTTTTTTTTTCCTTCGTTTTTTATGAGTAAAATCGCAGGAGGCGTCGGAATCGAGGAACGGCAGTCATATTTGGAATCAGCAGGTCATTTCCATGGAGAATATCATTGAGATTATCCGATTCTCGACAAAAAATTTTTTCGCCCAAAAAAATGAGAAGGGGTACCCCTTTCCTTTTTTTCAAAAATCTGAAATTTTCCGAAATATTCGGAAGGCAGGAATGATACCTATTGTTCGAATCTGTGGAACCTACACTTTCAGAAACTGCAAACCGATTTGAAATAAAAAATTCCTACGATTTTTAATCGACGATTTACTTTTTATTTTTTTTCCATTTTTTTTTTCTTTTGTTTTTTATGAGTAAAATCGCAGGAGGCGTCGGAATCGAGGAACTGCAGTCATATTTGGAATCAGCAGGTCATTTCCATGGAGAATATCATTGAGATTATCCGATTCTCGACAAAAAGTTTTTTCGCCCAAAAAAATGAGAAGGGGTACCTTTCCTTTTTTTCAAAAATCTGAAATTTTCCGAAATATTCGGAAGGCAGGAATGATACCTATTGTTCGAATCTGTGGAACCTACACTCTCAGAAACTGCAAACCGATTTGAAATAAAAAATTCCTACGATTTTTAATCGACGATTTACTTTTTATTTTTTTCCACTTTTTTTTCTTTCGTTTTTTATGAGTAAAATCGCAGGAGGCGTCGGAATCGAGGAACGGCAGTCATATTTGGAATCAGCAGGTCATTTCCATGGAGAATATCATTGAGATTATCCGATTCTCGACAAAAAGTTTTTTCGCCCAAAAAAATGAGAAGGGGTACCCCTTTCCTTTTTTTTCAAAAATCTGAAATTTTCCGAAATATTCGGAAGGCAGGAATGATACCTATTGTTCGAATCTGTGGAACCTACACTCTCAGAAACTGCAAACCGATTTGAAATAAAAAATTCCTACGATTTTTAATCGACGATTTACTTTTTATTTTTTTCCACTTTTTTTTTCCTTCGTTTTTTATGAGTAAAATCGCAGGAGGCGTCGGAATCGAGGAACGGCAGTCATATTTGGAATCAGCAGGTCATTTCCATGGAGAATATCATTGAGATTATCCGATTCTTGACAAAAAGTTTTTTCGCCCAAAAAAATGAGAAGGGGTACCCCTTTCCTTTTTTTCAAAAATCTGAAATTTTCCGAAATATTCGGAAGGCAGGAATGATACCTATTGTTCGAATCTGTGGAACCTACACTTTCAGAAACTGCAAACCGATTTGAAATAAAAAATTCCTACGATTTTTAATCGACGATTTACTTTTTATTTTTTTCCACTTTTTTTTTCTTTCGTTTTTTATGAGTAAAATCGCAGGAGGCGTCGGAATCGAGGAACGGCAGTCATATTTGGAATCAGCAGGTCATTTCCATGGAGAATATCATTGAGATTATCCGATTCTCGACAAAAAATTTTTTCGCCCAAAAAAATGAGAAGGGGTACCCCTTTCCTTTTTTTCAAAAATCTGAAATTTTCCGAAATATTCGGAAGGCAGGAATGATACCTATTGTTCGAATCTGTGGAACCTACACTTTCAGAAACTGCAAACCGATTTGAAATAAAAAATTCCTACGATTTTTAATCGACGATTTACTTTTTATTTTTTTCCACTTTTTTTTTCTTTCGTTTTTTATGAGTAAAATCGCAGGAGGCGTCGGAATCGAGGAACGGCAGTCATATTTGGAATCAGCAGGTCATTTCCATGGAGAATATCATTGAGATTATCCGATTCTCGACAAAAAGTTTTTTCGCCCAAAAAAATGAGAAGGGGTACCCCTTTCCTTTTTTTCAAAAATCTGAAATTTTCCGAAATATTCGGAAGGCAGGAATGATACCTATTGTTCGAATCTGTGGAACCTACACTTTCAGAAACTGCAAACCGATTTGAAATAAAAAATTCCTACGATTTTTAATCGACGATTTACTTTTTATTTTTTTCCACTTTTTTTTTCTTTCGTTTTTTATGAGTAAAATCGCAGGAGGCGTCGGAATCGAGGAACGGCAGTCATATTTGGAATCAGCAGGTCATTTCCATGGAGAATATCATTGAGATTATCCGATTCTCGACAAAAAATTTTTTCGCCCAAAAAAATGAGAAGGGGTACCCCTTTCCTTTTTTTCAAAAATCTGAAATTTTCCGAAATATTCGGAAGGCAGGAATGATACCTATTGTTCGAATCTGTGGAACCTACACTCTCAGAAACTGCAAACCGATTTGAAATAAAAAATTCCTACGATTTTTAATCGACGATTTACTTTTTATTTTTTTCCACTTTTTTTTTCTTTCGTTTTTTATGAGTAAAATCGCAGGAGGCGTCGGAATCGAGGAACGGCAGTCATATTTGGAATCAGCAGGTCATTTCCATGGAGAATATCATTGAGATTATCCGATTCTCGACAAAAAGTTTTTTCGCCCAAAAAAATGAGAAGGGGTACCCCTTTCCTTTTTTTCAAAAATCTGAAATTTTCCGAAATATTCGGAAGGCAGGAATGATACCTATTGTTCGAATCTGTGGAACCTACACTCTCAGAAACTGCAAACCGATTTGAAATAAAAAATTCCTACGATTTTTAATCGACGATTTACTTTTTATTTTTTTCCACTTTTTTTTTCCTTCGTTTTTTATGAGTAAAATCGCAGGAGGCGTCGGAATCGAGGAACGGCAGTCATATTTGGAATCAGCAGGTCATTTCCATGGAGAATATCATTGAGATTATCCGATTCTCGACAAAAAGTTTTTTCGCCCAAAAAAATGAGAAGGGGTACCCCTTTCCTTTTTTTCAAAAATCTGAAATTTTCCGAAATATTCGGAAGGCAGGAATGATACCTATTGTTCGAATCTGTGGAACCTACACTTTCAGAAACTGCAAACCGATTTGAAATAAAAAATTCCTACGATTTTTAATCGACGATTTACTTTTTATTTTTTTCCACTTTTTTTTTCTTTCGTTTTTTATGAGTAAAATCGCAGGAGGCGTCGGAATCGAGGAACGGCAGTCATATTTGGAATCAGCAGGTCATTTCCATGGAGAATATCATTGAGATTATCCGATTCTCGACAAAAAATTTTTTCGCCCAAAAAAATGAGAAGGGGTACCCCTTTCCTTTTTTTCAAAAATCTGAAATTTTCCGAAATATTCGGAAGGCAGGAATGATACCTATTGTTCGAATCTGTGGAACCTACACTTTCAGAAACTGCAAACCGATTTGAAATAAAAAATTCCTACGATTTTTAATCGACGATTTACTTTTTATTTTTTTTCCATTTTTTTTTTCTTTTGTTTTTTATGAGTAAAATCGCAGGAGGCGTCGGAATCGAGGAACGGCAGTCATATTTGGAATCAGCAGGTCATTTCCATGGAGAATATCATTGAGATTATCCGATTCTCGACAAAAAGTTTTTTCGCCCAAAAAAATGAGAAGGGGTACCCCTTTCCTTTTTTTCAAAAATCTGAAATTTTCCGAAATATTCGGAAGGCAGGAATGATACCTATTGTTCGAATCTGTGGAACCTACACTCTCAGAAACTGCAAACCGATTTGAAATAAAAAATTCCTACGATTTTTAATCGACGATTTACTTTTTATTTTTTTCCACTTTTTTTTTCTTTCGTTTTTTATGAGTAAAATCGCAGGAGGCGTCGGAATCGAGGAACGGCAGTCATATTTGGAATCAGCAGGTCATTTCCATGGAGAATATCATTGAGATTATCCGATTCTCGACAAAAAGTTTTTTCGCCCAAAAAAATGAGAAGGGGTACCCCTTTCCTTTTTTTCAAAAATCTGAAATTTTCCGAAATATTCGGAAGGCAGGAATGATACCTATTGTTCGAATCTGTGGAACCTACACTCTCAGAAACTGCAAACCGATTTGAAATAAAAAATTCCTACGATTTTTAATCGACGATTTACTTTTTATTTTTTTCCACTTTTTTTTTCCTTCGTTTTTTATGAGTAAAATCGCAGGAGGCGTCGGAATCGAGGAACGGCAGTCATATTTGGAATCAGCAGGTCATTTCCATGGAGAATATCATTGAGATTATCCGATTCTCGACAAAAAGTTTTTTCGCCCAAAAAAATGAGAAGGGGTACCCCTTTCCTTTTTTTCAAAAATCTGAAATTTTCCGAAATATTCGGAAGGCAGGAATGATACCTATTGTTCGAATCTGTGGAACCTACACTTTCAGAAACTGCAAACCGATTTGAAATAAAAAATTCCTACGATTTTTAATCGACGATTTACTTTTTATTTTTTTCCACTTTTTTTTTCTTTCGTTTTTTATGAGTAAAATCGCAGGAGGCGTCGGAATCGAGGAACGGCAGTCATATTTGGAATCAGCAGGTCATTTCCATGGAGAATATCATTGAGATTATCCGATTCTCGACAAAAAATTTTTTCGCCCAAAAAAATGAGAAGGGGTACCCCTTTCCTTTTTTTCAAAAATCTGAAATTTTCCGAAATATTCGGAAGGCAGGAATGATACCTATTGTTCGAATCTGTGGAACCTACACTTTCAGAAACTGCAAACCGATTTGAAATAAAAAATTCCTACGATTTTTAATCGACGATTTACTTTTTATTTTTTTTCCACTTTTTTTTTCTTTCGTTTTTTATGAGTAAAATCGCAGGAGGCGTCGGAATCGAGGAACGGCAGTCATATTTGGAATCAGCAGGTCATTTCCATGGAGAATATCATTGAGATTATCCGATTCTCGACAAAAAATTTTTTCGCCCAAAAAAATGAGAAGGGGTACCCCTTTCCTTTTTTTCAAAAATCTGAAATTTTCCGAAATATTCGGAAGGCAGGAATGATACCTATTGTTCGAATCTGTGGAACCTACACTTTCAGAAACTGCAAACCGATTTGAAATAAAAAATTCCTACGATTTTTAATCGACGATTTACTTTTTATTTTTTTCCACTTTTTTTTTCTTTCGTTTTTTATGAGTAAAATCGCAGGAGGCGTCGGAATCGAGGAACGGCAGTCATATTTGGAATCAGCAGGTCATTTCCATGGAGAATATCATTGAGATTATCCGATTCTCGACAAAAAATTTTTTCGCCCAAAAAAATGAGAAGGGGTACCCCTTTCCTTTTTTTCAAAAATCTGAAATTTTCCGAAATATTCGGAAGGCAGGAATGATACCTATTGTTCGAATCTGTGGAACCTACACTTTCAGAAACTGCAAACCGATTTGAAATAAAAAATTCCTACGATTTTTAATCGACGATTTACTTTTTATTTTTTTTCCATTTTTTTTTTCTTTTGTTTTTTATGAGTAAAATCGCAGGAGGCGTCGGAATCGAGGAACGGCAGTCATATTTGGAATCAGCAGGTCATTTCCATGGAGAATATCATTGAGATTATCCGATTCTCGACAAAAAGTTTTTTCGCCCAAAAAAATGAGAAGGGGTACCCCTTTCCTTTTTTTCAAAAATCTGAAATTTTCCGAAATATTCGGAAGGCAGGAATGATACCTATTGTTCGAATCTGTGGAACCTACACTCTCAGAAACTGCAAACCGATTTGAAATAAAAAATTCCTACGATTTTTAATCGACGATTTACTTTTTATTTTTTTCCACTTTTTTTTTCTTTCGTTTTTTATGAGTAAAATCGCAGGAGGCGTCGGAATCGAGGAACGGCAGTCATATTTGGAATCAGCAGGTCATTTCCATGGAGAATATCATTGAGATTATCCGATTCTCGACAAAAAATTTTTTCGCCCAAAAAAATGAGAAGGGGTACCCCTTTCCTTTTTTTCAAAAATCTGAAATTTTCCGAAATATTCGGAAGGCAGGAATGATACCTATTGTTCGAATCTGTGGAACCTACACTTTCAGAAACTGCAAACCGATTTGAAATAAAAAATTCCTACGATTTTTAATCGACGATTTACTTTTTATTTTTTTTCCATTTTTTTTTTCTTTTGTTTTTTATGAGTAAAATCGCAGGAGGCGTCGGAATCGAGGAACTGCAGTCATATTTGGAATCAGCAGGTCATTTCCATGGAGAATATCATTGAGATTATCCGATTCTCGACAAAAAGTTTTTTCGCCCAAAAAAATGAGAAGGGGTACCCCTTTCCTTTTTTTCAAAAATCTGAAATTTTCCGAAATATTCGGAAGGCAGGAATGATACCTATTGTTCGAATCTGTGGAACCTACACTCTCAGAAACTGCAAACCGATTTGAAATAAAAAATTCCTACGATTTTTAATCGACGATTTACTTTTTATTTTTTTCCACTTTTTTTTTCTTTCGTTTTTTATGAGTAAAATCGCAGGAGGCGTCGGAATCGAGGAACGGCAGTCATATTTGGAATCAGCAGGTCATTTCCATGGAGAATATCATTGAGATTATCCGATTCTCGACAAAAAGTTTTTTCGCCCAAAAAAATGAGAAGGGGTACCCCTTTCCTTTTTTTTCAAAAATCTGAAATTTTCCGAAATATTCGGAAGGCAGGAATGATACCTATTGTTCGAATCTGTGGAACCTACACTCTCAGAAACTGCAAACCGATTTGAAATAAAAAATTCCTACGATTTTTAATCGACGATTTACTTTTTATTTTTTTCCACTTTTTTTTTCCTTCGTTTTTTATGAGTAAAATCGCAGGAGGCGTCGGAATCGAGGAACGGCAGTCATATTTGGAATCAGCAGGTCATTTCCATGGAGAATATCATTGAGATTATCCGATTCTCGACAAAAAATTTTTTCGCCCAAAAAAATGAGAAGGGGTACCCCTTTCCTTTTTTTCAAAAATCTGAAATTTTCCGAAATATTCGGAAGGCAGGAATGGTACCTATTGTTCGAATCTGTGGAACCTACACTTTCAGAAACTGCAAACCGATTTGAAATAAAAAATTCCTACGATTTTTAATCGACGATTTACTTTTTATTTTTTTTCCATTTTTTTTTTCTTTTGTTTTTTATGAGTAAAATCGCAGGAGGCGTCGGAATCGAGGAACTGCAGTCATATTTGGAATCAGCAGGTCATTTCCATGGAGAATATCATTGAGATTATCCGATTCTCGACAAAAAGTTTTTTCGCCCAAAAAAATGAGAAGGGGTACCCCTTTCCTTTTTTTCAAAAATCTGAAATTTTCCGAAATATTCGGAAGGCAGGAATGATACCTATTGTTCGAATCTGTGGAACCTACACTCTCAGAAACTGCAAACCGATTTGAAATAAAAAATTCCTACGATTTTTAATCGACGATTTACTTTTTATTTTTTTCCACTTTTTTTTTCTTTCGTTTTTTATGAGTAAAATCGCAGGAGGCGTCGGAATCGAGGAACGGCAGTCATATTTGGAATCAGCAGGTCATTTCCATGAAGAATATCATTGAGATTATCCGATTCTCGACAAAAAGTTTTTTCGCCCAAAAAAATGAGAAGGGGTACCCCTTTCCTTTTTTTTCAAAAATCTGAAATTTTCCGAAATATTCGGAAGGCAGGAATGATACCTATTGTTCGAATCTGTGGAACCTACACTCTCAGAAACTGCAAACCGATTTGAAATAAAAAATTCCTACGATTTTTAATCGACGATTTACTTTTTATTTTTTTCCACTTTTTTTTTCCTTCGTTTTTTATGAGTAAAATCGCAGGAGGCGTCGGAATCGAGGAACGGCAGTCATATTTGGAATCAGCAGGTCATTTCCATGGAGAATATCATTGAGATTATCCGATTCTCGACAAAAAATTTTTTCGCCCAAAAAAATGAGAAGGGGTACCCCTTTCCTTTTTTTCAAAAATCTGAAATTTTCCGAAATATTCGGAAGGCAGGAATGATACCTATTGTTCGAATCTGTGGAACCTACACTTTCAGAAACTGCAAACCGATTTGAAATAAAAAATTCCTACGATTTTTAATCGACGATTTACTTTTTATTTTTTTCCACTTTTTTTTTCTTTCGTTTTTTATGAGTAAAATCGCAGGAGGCGTCGGAATCGAGGAACGGCAGTCATATTTGGAATCAGCAGGTCATTTCCATGGAGAATATCATTGAGATTATCCGATTCTCGACAAAAAATTTTTTCGCCCAAAAAAATGAGAAGGGGTACCCCTTTCCTTTTTTTCAAAAATCTGAAATTTTCCGAAATATTCGGAAGGCAGGAATGATACCTATTGTTCGAATCTGTGGAACCTACACTTTCAGAAACTGCAAACCGATTTGAAATAAAAAATTCCTACGATTTTTAATCGACGATTTACTTTTTATTTTTTTTCCACTTTTTTTTTCTTTCGTTTTTTATGAGTAAAATCGCAGGAGGCGTCGGAATCGAGGAACGGCAGTCATATTTGGAATCAGCAGGTCATTTCCATGGAGAATATCATTGAGATTATCCGATTCTCGACAAAAAATTTTTTCGCCCAAAAAAATGAGAAGGGGTACCCCTTTCCTTTTTTTCAAAAATCTGAAATTTTCCGAAATATTCGGAAGGCAGGAATGATACCTATTGTTCGAATCTGTGGAACCTACACTTTCAGAAACTGCAAACCGATTTGAAATAAAAAATTCCTACGATTTTTAATCGACGATTTACTTTTTATTTTTTTCCACTTTTTTTTTCTTTCGTTTTTTATGAGTAAAATCGCAGGAGGCGTCGGAATCGAGGAACGGCAGTCATATTTGGAATCAGCAGGTCATTTCCATGGAGAATATCATTGAGATTATCCGATTCTCGACAAAAAATTTTTTCGCCCAAAAAAATGAGAAGGGGTACCCCTTTCCTTTTTTTCAAAAATCTGAAATTTTCCGAAATATTCGGAAGGCAGGAATGATACCTATTGTTCGAATCTGTGGAACCTACACTTTCAGAAACTGCAAACCGATTTGAAATAAAAAATTCCTACGATTTTTAATCGACGATTTACTTTTTATTTTTTTTCCATTTTTTTTTTCTTTTGTTTTTTATGAGTAAAATCGCAGGAGGCGTCGGAATCGAGGAACGGCAGTCATATTTGGAATCAGCAGGTCATTTCCATGGAGAATATCATTGAGATTATCCGATTCTCGACAAAAAGTTTTTTCGCCCAAAAAAATGAGAAGGGGTACCCCTTTCCTTTTTTTCAAAAATCTGAAATTTTCCGAAATATTCGGAAGGCAGGAATGATACCTATTGTTCGAATCTGTGGAACCTACACTCTCAGAAACTGCAAACCGATTTGAAATAAAAAATTCCTACGATTTTTAATCGACGATTTACTTTTTATTTTTTTCCACTTTTTTTTTCTTTCGTTTTTTATGAGTAAAATCGCAGGAGGCGTCGGAATCGAGGAACGGCAGTCATATTTGGAATCAGCAGGTCATTTCCATGGAGAATATCATTGAGATTATCCGATTCTCGACAAAAAGTTTTTTCGCCCAAAAAAATGAGAAGGGGTACCCCTTTCCTTTTTTTTCAAAAATCTGAAATTTTCCGAAATATTCGGAAGGCAGGAATGATACCTATTGTTCGAATCTGTGGAACCTACACTCTCAGAAACTGCAAACCGATTTGAAATAAAAAATTCCTACGATTTTTAATCGACGATTTACTTTTTATTTTTTTCCACTTTTTTTTTCCTTCGTTTTTTATGAGTAAAATCGCAGGAGGCGTCGGAATCGAGGAACGGCAGTCATATTTGGAATCAGCAGGTCATTTCCATGGAGAATATCATTGAGATTATCCGATTCTCGACAAAAAATTTTTTCGCCCAAAAAAATGAGAAGGGGTACCCCTTTCCTTTTTTTCAAAAATCTGAAATTTTCCGAAATATTCGGAAGGCAGGAATGATACCTATTGTTCGAATCTGTGGAACCTACACTTTCAGAAACTGCAAACCGATTTGAAATAAAAAATTCCTACGATTTTTAATCGACGATTTACTTTTTATTTTTTTTCCATTTTTTTTTTCTTTTGTTTTTTATGAGTAAAATCGCAGGAGGCGTCGGAATCGAGGAACTGCAGTCATATTTGGAATCAGCAGGTCATTTCCATGGAGAATATCATTGAGATTATCCGATTCTCGACAAAAAGTTTTTTCGCCCAAAAAAATGAGAAGGGGTACCCCTTTCCTTTTTTTCAAAAATCTGAAATTTTCCGAAATATTCGGAAGGCAGGAATGATACCTATTGTTCGAATCTGTGGAACCTACACTCTCAGAAACTGCAAACCGATTTGAAATAAAAAATTCCTACGATTTTTAATCGACGATTTACTTTTTATTTTTTTCCACTTTTTTTTTCTTTCGTTTTTTATGAGTAAAATCGCAGGAGGCGTCGGAATCGAGGAACGGCAGTCATATTTGGAATCAGCAGGTCATTTCCATGGAGAATATCATTGAGATTATCCGATTCTCGACAAAAAGTTTTTTCGCCCAAAAAAATGAGAAGGGGTACCCCTTTCCTTTTTTTTCAAAAATCTGAAATTTTCCGAAATATTCGGAAGGCAGGAATGATACCTATTGTTCGAATCTGTGGAACCTACACTCTCAGAAACTGCAAACCGATTTGAAATAAAAAATTCCTACGATTTTTAATCGACGATTTACTTTTTATTTTTTTCCACTTTTTTTTTCCTTCGTTTTTTATGAGTAAAATCGCAGGAGGCGTCGGAATCGAGGAACGGCAGTCATATTTGGAATCAGCAGGTCATTTCCATGGAGAATATCATTGAGATTATCCGATTCTCGACAAAAAGTTTTTTCGCCCAAAAAAATGAGAAGGGGTACCCCTTTCCTTTTTTTCAAAAATCTGAAATTTTCCGAAATATTCGGAAGGCAGGAATGATACCTATTGTTCGAATCTGTGGAACCTACACTTTCAGAAACTGCAAACCGATTTGAAATAAAAAATTCCTACGATTTTTAATCGACGATTTACTTTTTATTTTTTTCCACTTTTTTTTTCTTTCGTTTTTTATGAGTAAAATCGCAGGAGGCGTCGGAATCGAGGAACGGCAGTCATATTTGGAATCAGCAGGTCATTTCCATGGAGAATATCATTGAGATTATCCGATTCTCGACAAAAAATTTTTTCGCCCAAAAAAATGAGAAGGGGTACCCCTTTCCTTTTTTTCAAAAATCTGAAATTTTCCGAAATATTCGGAAGGCAGGAATGATACCTATTGTTCGAATCTGTGGAACCTACACTTTCAGAAACTGCAAACCGATTTGAAATAAAAAATTCCTACGATTTTTAATCGACGATTTACTTTTTATTTTTTTCCACTTTTTTTTTCTTTCGTTTTTTATGAGTAAAATCGCAGGAGGCGTCGGAATCGAGGAACGGCAGTCATATTTGGAATCAGCAGGTCATTTCCATGGAGAATATCATTGAGATTATCCGATTCTCGACAAAAAGTTTTTTCGCCCAAAAAAATGAGAAGGGGTACCCCTTTCCTTTTTTTCAAAAATCTGAAATTTTCCGAAATATTCGGAAGGCAGGAATGATACCTATTGTTCGAATCTGTGGAACCTACACTTTCAGAAACTGCAAACCGATTTGAAATAAAAAATTCCTACGATTTTTAATCGACGATTTACTTTTTATTTTTTTCCACTTTTTTTTTCTTTCGTTTTTTATGAGTAAAATCGCAGGAGGCGTCGGAATCGAGGAACGGCAGTCATATTTGGAATCAGCAGGTCATTTCCATGGAGAATATCATTGAGATTATCCGATTCTCGACAAAAAATTTTTTCGCCCAAAAAAATGAGAAGGGGTACCCCTTTCCTTTTTTTCAAAAATCTGAAATTTTCCGAAATATTCGGAAGGCAGGAATGATACCTATTGTTCGAATCTGTGGAACCTACACTTTCAGAAACTGCAAACCGATTTGAAATAAAAAATTCCTACGATTTTTAATCGACGATTTACTTTTTATTTTTTTTTCATTTTTTTTTTCTTTTGTTTTTTATGAGTAAAATCGCAGGAGGCGTCGGAATCGAGGAACTGCAGTCATATTTGGAATCAGCAGGTCATTTCCATGGAGAATATCATTGAGATTATCCGATTCTCGACAAAAAGTTTTTTCGCCCAAAAAAATGAGAAGGGGTACCCCTTTCCTTTTTTTCAAAAATCTGAAATTTTCCGAAATATTCGGAAGGCAGGAATGATACCTATTGTTCGAATCTGTGGAACCTACACTCTCAGAAACTGCAAACCGATTTGAAATAAAAAATTCCTACGATTTTTAATCGACGATTTACTTTTTATTTTTTTCCACTTTTTTTTTCTTTCGTTTTTTATGAGTAAAATCGCAGGAGGCGTCGGAATCGAGGAACGGCAGTCATATTTGGAATCAGCAGGTCATTTCCATGGAGAATATCATTGAGATTATCCGATTCTCGACAAAAAGTTTTTTCGCCCAAAAAAATGAGAAGGGGTACCCCTTTCCTTTTTTTTCAAAAATCTGAAATTTTCCGAAATATTCGGAAGGCAGGAATGATACCTATTGTTCGAATCTGTGGAACCTACACTCTCAGAAACTGCAAACCGATTTGAAATAAAAAATTCCTACGATTTTTAATCGACGATTTACTTTTTATTTTTTTCCACTTTTTTTTTCCTTCGTTTTTTATGAGTAAAATCGCAGAAGGCGTCGGAATCGAGGAACGGCAGTCATATTTGGAATCAGCAGGTCATTTCCATGGAGAATATCATTGAGATTATCCGATTCTCGACAAAAAGTTTTTTCGCCCAAAAAAATGAGAAGGGGTACCCCTTTCCTTTTTTTCAAAAATCTGAAATTTTCCGAAATATTCGGAAGGCAGGAATGATACCTATTGTTCGAATCTGTGGAACCTACACTTTCAGAAACTGCAAACCGATTTGAAATAAAAAATTCCTACGATTTTTAATCGACGATTTACTTTTTATTTTTTTCCACTTTTTTTTTCTTTCGTTTTTTATGAGTAAAATCGCAGGAGGCGTCGGAATCGAGGAACGGCAGTCATATTTGGAATCAGCAGGTCATTTCCATGGAGAATATCATTGAGATTATCCGATTCTCGACAAAAAATTTTTTCGCCCAAAAAAATGAGAAGGGGTACCCCTTTCCTTTTTTTCAAAAATCTGCAGATGTTCCTTATAAAAACTTTCAATATTCAAGCTATAGAGAAAAATTCGATCATTGGGTTTGTTAGAAAAATTTGAAAAAAAAAAATAAAAAAAAAATAAAATAAAAAAAATAAAAATAACTAAACACATGGAGTAGTATCGTAAAATTTTTTATTACTAAAGAAATTTTGATAAATAAAAGTACCTATTATTCTGTGTGACAAAACTGAGAATATACTAATTATCATTATTATACAATAATAATATCTGTTAATTATAAAAAAACAACAGATAAATAATGATATTCTGTATATTACGTGATAAAATATCACGTTTCTAATAATACGTTGAATATCATCGTTATTTAAATTATAACAATGATGGTAAGAAAAATAATGAATGAATTTTTTACAGAATAAAATCCATAAGTAGTAATTAAATATTACTTTTACACAATTATTATATTTGAAAGATTGAATAATCGCCATAACGTTATTTTTGTTTTTTTTTCTTTGATTATTATCAATTGAAGAAAACAACAAAAAGAATAACAAAAATACTATTTTGAATTAGTTTTTTTTTTCTTTTTTTAGCTATGGCAATATATTTTCTTTACTTTAAATCAGGATTCGGTTAGTAGAATACAATACACCATATATAAATTTATATCAATCCGAGGTAAACCGGTAGTCTTACACAGAGGTTTCCAAGCTCGTCAAAAGACACCAAGTTACTTTTTCTTTATTGAGAAGAAGGAAAAAAAAAAAGGAGAAAATAATTAATTATTATTATATATTGTTACGATACTGAAAAAAATTTTTAATCAATAACGAATATTTCTTCTTTGATGAAAAACTCGACTTCCTCTTCCTCCACATTTTTAGTATCAGAGACCAACTCGTCTGTGTCAATATCTGTAAAAATAAAAAAATTAAAAAATAGAATATTAAATTGAGAAATATTATTTATCTAATTTGATTAACATAAAGTCATGTAATTCAAACTTTTTACTTACTGTAACGTAATTCAAGACGACGTTTCTTCTGGCTTATCCATTCCTCGATACGTTTTGAACGATATTCTTCAAACTCTTTCATAAGAGCACATCGTTTTTCGATCAATTCCTGGGGATTAGAAATTATCACAGATTAGTTATATCCGAAATTTGGGCAAATTTAGTTCTTCCGAACTTTAAACTCTCAGTAATTATCTTTTCAAAACACAATTTTCATATTTGAGTACAGAAAGGATAAAAATCATAAAGAAATTATTCTGTACGAATTACAATAGAATATTTTTCAGTTTATTTTCTATCACTAATGAAATAAAATGAATTTCTGATTAAAATAAACAAAAAAAGAAAAATCGTGTTTAGTTTTTACCTTTGAGGCACGAGTGAGCCTCATTCGATCTTTGCTTTCAAATTGGGCGGAGTATTTTTTCAAGCTTTTTTGTATCTCTTTGATTTGTTTTGCTGTAAGAAGCGTGGCGGGTCTTGGACGCCAGAGAAGTTGATTAAAGGCGGTAAGATTAACTCGCTTTAATATACGTCCTTGGAATGACCAAATCCAGTATCCGTTATCGACGCTGGTCTTCCAGCTGGATACTCCGGTAACAACGTAGCTTAGAAAAGGAAAGAAAATGATAAATTAGACCCGGAAATCAATAAAAAAAAAACATATTTCAACTCGGAATTTTCAATATCTGAACAATTACATTGCTGCCAGTGACTGAGGTATTCAAAAATATCTGTATTAGTGACATATATCGAGAAAAATAGTAGGAATAATTGTAGCAACTCAAGTATAATGATGGTGGATTTTGTGAAGTTTGATTTTTAACACTTCTGATTGAAAATCTGTAGTTTATCTTATCATTTTACTACTTAACGGGATACTGAAGATTTAATAACAAGTTCATTGGTGCTTAAAAAACGATATTTCGTTTTTTGTAGGAATACAATCATTCTGTATTTTGAGTAAATATCCTCATACCTATGCCAGAGGATATTTATTGATACGCGCTGTTTTGAAACCTCTTTGTGACATTTTTTGAATTTATAACTATCAATCATTCAATCAAGTAAAAATGATGATTGACACTTGTGACTTTTTTATTTTATGTCTAGTAGCCCGTTAATTAGTAAAATGATAAGATAATCTACGGAATTTCGACCAGAAATGTAAAAAAAGTTTCAAAGAAAAATTCCGAAATAATTTTGACGACTTTGAAATGAAAAGACGCTATTTTTTTACTCCTGAAATTTTATTCTCAACCCCAAATTTCTCGAGTTAAGACGTATTTCCGAAGAATTTTATTCCCGTACAAAAAGTTGAATAACTTTGCGAATAAAAATGGCAAAAAGAATTTCAAGAGAGTAAATTGAAGCCTGATCTTTCTCCTTTCAAGTCCTGTTGAGAATAAATTTTCATCGTTATTTCCCAGAAAATTACACGCGACTTTATGAAAGTTTGAAAACTGCGAAAGAAACAACCATGTTTCACGTAATCTGGTGAGTGCAAAAAACATCGTAGCAAATTTTTACACAAAGTATGACAAAGCTGCTTCTTTCTACTTTCGAAAGCTACCTCGATCATTCCTCTACGACTTTTTTTGCCCGAGATATCAAACTTTTTATCCGTAACGAAAATTAGCGAAGTGATCCCGAACTTTTGGACGGTATTGTATGTATATCAGACTCATGATATACCTGTGAGAATCTGAAAAGTTATTCTCACATTCTGGGAGACAAATTATCGAAAAAAAATGTATTTCCTCATGAAGCATTAAAATATAGGCAATAAGTGGCTATTTATTGAAAATAGGGGGGCGAATAGTAGCAGATGCAAAAAATAGTAGGAAAAAAGTATCATTAGTTGCTGACTGATAGCCTTGCAATTACTGGACTTCAAGACTCAAGGTTCTTAAAAACAGATAATTCTCACCGTCCAGTTGGGTCCCACTCGACGTCAGAAGTCTGGTAATGATCGGTGGTATTCATAATAGTAAAATCGTTAGTATCAATGAACTCCAGAGCACCGGCCATCGTAGTTAAACCAGCGAGAACAATAAACTGTCCAGCGGGAGACCAGAATAGATGATTGCATGCCTTTTTCTCAAGTTTTTCTAAAAACAGTCAAAGAAAATGGTGAAAAAAAATATAATAAATAAGTTAAAAAGATTAAAAAATCGACAAGAACTAATTCCAATTTGAATTTTCAATGAAAAAAAACCGAAAGTAGGTAATTAACTAACTTAAAAGTTCTGGATGAACTCCGGGCCTGACGCCATAAAAGCTGACATTAACGCTGGGAATTTCTCCATGAATAATGGCAAATTTACTGCCAACTGGTTCCCATGCGAAGGCGTGAATTGGTTCTTTCATTTCAACGCTGTCCACTGGTATTTGTTTCTCTCGCATATGGAATATCTCAAAGTTGTACGACATTCCCTGAAAGTAAAACTGAACGGATACAAAAACGTAGAAAATTTGTAACTCCGTTACTAAACCGTAACTATATTTCTCACCGTATATTTCTGCTCAGTTTTTTCTTTCCTTTTAGCAAAACGATCAACTTTAACGCACAGATAATCTCCGCATTTTTGCCAGTGGATTTTACAGTCAGCAACGTTGAAAAGATTCTTGTTACGTATCTCGTTACGGCTGAGAAAAGAAAAGAAAATAATGTAATCGGTGGGCTCGTAGATCGGAATAAAAAACTTTTTAGTTAGACAAAATCTCAAGCAAAAGACTCTTCACCTTGGAATTTCCAAAAGTGTTACTCTGGCGGGTACATCTTTGTCCTCCGGTACCCAATAAGCAAGAATATTGTCGGTTGGAGACCAACTGAAGTCCCTAATTCCAGGTATTTTGATGCTTTTTTTATCCAAGAGACCAAAAGACTGGAAATAAACAAAATCATAGATTAAAAAAGAGTTTTATATGTTGAAAACTGTTTAAAAATTGTTTTTTCAGACTAAAAGATTGAATATTTTAACAATTGTTGATTGAAAATGGGTTTAAACGACTTTAAACATCGTAAAAAAGATCAAATAAATCAAATTTAAGCTCTGAAGAAGATTTCTATTCAAATTTATCGCTATTTTTCAATCGAAAAATGATCACCGGAGTTTCGTAGATGCTTAAAACGTCCTCGCCCATACGCGCGAGGTATTTATCGTCATGAGACCATCTGAATATTGGCCAAACCGAAGAGCCGTCAGGACTGAAAGATCTTTTTTCTTGTCCAGAAAGAATGTCCCAAACGACTAAACGCTTTTGATCTGCGCTGCTGTCTGCTCTTGGGGTATAAGATACGAGGTAACGTTCGCATGGTGAAAAATCAACACATTCAACACCGCGCTGACCAAATTTAGCTTTTTGTACAAATTGGGGTCCTCCCCAAAGAGCCACTCCTGGTTTGTGAAATGTAGCAAGATAAGTACCCAAAGGAGACCATTTGACGTATGTTTCGGTCCATCGCTGAAAATAGAAAAGAAAATTATGTGAGGATCCTTTTTTCCTGTTTTAACAGAGTTTTAATCACGTCGAAATTTTCTTTTCAGTTGCCAAAGTCAAGGGATAAATTCTCTACCAATCTTTCTTCGAGTAAAGTTGGTTCGGGGGCTGAATTTTGCCACATTTGAACCGATACGGCTTGTCCATTGCCGGAAAGGACGCAAAACTGATCGTATGCGTCTGGGTCGAGTAAATAGTAGTGAAGATCTCCGCTGGAAGTGTAGGGCTGAGGCTTTGGCGGCTCCCATTCGTTTGGTATTGATTCAAATTTCTTGAAATCGGTGAATAAGTTTACTTTGAACGTGTGCTGTTTGTCGATCTTGTAATTGTTCGTTGATTTTACTGCTGCCAAAGCGTTCGTCGGGCTTTTGTACTCCAAGAATATGTACCTAGAGAACAAAAGGATACAGAAAATTAATGGAAAAATCAGGAATTTAGAGTCGAAGGATTTTTAAGCGATAGTCAGCGTAAAATTACGCCGAATTATCTTGAATTAATTCGATTTTGGGTGTATGTACAAGTGACTTAAGATTTTTATTGATTCTCGAACATTTCCAAAGACTTTTGAAGATTTCTATAGAATTCTGAAGACTTCCGAAGACTTTTAAAGAGTTTCAAAAAGACTACGAGTTGCGTATTAGAAGGAATTCTTTGAATTTTGACCAAAAATTTCCAAAGACTTTCCAAGTCTTGCAAAGATTCCCAAAGAATTCAGAGGATTTGTGAATAATTTTAAGAATTCCGAAGAATTCCAGACACTAAAATTCTGCGAAAAGAAATTCTTCGAATTTTAACTGAAAACTTCCAAAAACTTTTGAAGACTTCGAAAGAATTTCAAAAAATTCCGAAGACTTCCAAAGACTTCCAAAGAGTTTAAAAAAATTCCAGAGACTTCTAAAGAATTTCAAAGACTCTCAAAGATTTTTAAACAATTCCAGGGACTTCCAAAGAATTTCAAAAAATTCCAAAGACCTCCAAAGGATTTACAGAATTCCGAAGACTTCCAAAGAATTTCAAAGAAATCCGAAGACTTTCAAAGAATTTCTGAAAACTCAAAAGACTTCCAAAGAATTTTGAACAAGTCCGAAGACTTTCAAAGAATTTCTAGTAATTCAAAAGAATTTCAAAAAATTTCAAAGACTCCCAAAGAATTTCAAAGAATTCCAAAGATTCCGGAGACCAGTGTACATAAGACTTCCCCAGTGAATAGCCCCTCAGATTTTCTAGATAAAATGATGTTTTTCTTTGACGACGTAACATGCAGTTGAGTTGAATTCCAGGTCTTAAGGACTCGTCAATTTAGAATAAACCATCGACGAATCGAGGTTTAGGTAAAAAGCCAAAGTTTTATAAACCATCAATTAAAAAACTGTTGATATTTGCCAACAATTTTACCCCTTGGTAAGTCCCTCCTCGGTTTTGGGGTACCACTCGTTGACGATGTCTCCAAACTTGCCAAAAAGCTTGTTTATAACCGACTGAAGTTTCTCCAGACGCTCGGGACCGACCTGCGGAACTCCGTCGACTACTACCACAGCCTCAACACCGTCGGTTTCAGACGGTTTCTGCCGTATGAGTTCGCCAAGGAGTTCTAAGTAACGAAACAACAAAACAAACATAGAGAATAATTTGTCATTTGAATTTTTTAGCCTAAATGAATTTTCGGAGTAACAAAATTGATTTTTTTTTACAAGAAAAGAGGTTAGAATGTTGATATTCCCGATGTTTCCGGTTCGGAAAGCGGATCGAGGCTAATATCGGGCCGGATTGTGTTGTGAAGAAGAAACAGGGGGAGATTTCAAGGTAAAAAAAGTGTCTAGAGGGGTTAGGGGACAGCCATGTTACAAAAGCATATGCCACGCCATGCCGGAGCCCGAAGGGTGTTAAGTTGGATGAGTTTGGGGTATGAAAAATGTTGTATACCTTCATCGGAAATGTCGTCAACATATCCTTCGGGGTCGCTGAAGTTTGGCTCTTCATCCTCGTTGGTATTATCTTCGTAATTTTTGCCCGGGTCTTCGTTTTGCGGCGTTTTATCCGCCTCCCTTTTCTTTGCCATCTTGGAAACCTCTTCGTACCGGGTGAAAGTGGCAGATTACTATTTCCGTCCGTGCGATTAGCGCTTACGTCACGAGCTTCGATCTATCGCCAACCGTTCGACGATAATCGAGTCCTGTCGCCATCACCGCTCGACGCTAACTTCAGATCACATTTCGCGCAATGCCGATTGCCGCAAGTTAGGCGCCGAATTCAAAATTCAAATTACAGACAACTTAATTGCGAATTGCGTCTCATCTATTCTGATGAAATTCAACCTTCTTTTAATCTACACAGCAATCGTAAACTCATTTCGTATGGCTTATAGAAGCAGAGCGATGTTTGCGTCGCGATATTTACTAATTTTTAAGATGGAATTTCACGAGCGAATTATTCGCTGAAAATCGTGCCGATCCAATGTGGCCATTGGTTGTTTCCGCGTTTGGAGCGAATAATTCGCTCGTGAAAAAGGCACCTTCATGATAAGATGCCAATTTTCACGCTGCACGGCGTGATGCTGGTTGCCGCAAATCAGGCGCCAGATTTGAACTTAAATTATTGAAATTGCAGTTGTTGGGTACGATTTTGAGTATTTAACTCTATAAACTCGCATTATTTCCACATCTTGCAGTATAAATAGCTGAACACGTTACTTTATGGCTGGGTAATACATTGAAAAATGATACAATTCTATGCGAATTTATAAAGATTCTTATTATTACAAAACAAAAACTATTTGCTTAGAGATCAATCTTCGATCAACTAATCAGATAGTACAAATTTTCCACGCCTTCATATTATTGCTTTTCAAAAACTATAGCGAACCGACATATGCGTACATTTTGGATAGATTAATATTGCAAAATTTTATTAACGGTCTATGAATTCTGGTTTCTTTCCACATTGAGTAAGAAAATGGGTAATGTTTTTGTCGGTATTTTAATTCCGTTTATCCTATCATGGTTAATAATGGCATCATTTTATCTTCGCTATACTTAACCGAATAACACACGGACAATATTTATCTTATATTATCCGTTGGTGAGTTATATTTACCCATGCCGCACCGATAACGTCTCGCTGACATGTGAGGCTCTTGCGAGAAAGAAAAGAATAAACAACAATCTATTATAGCTTATGTCAAAGTCAAATGGGCGTCTGAGAGAAGTCGAAGCTTGCCTTTCGCAGAGACAGGGTAATTTTAAGTCACAGTTTCAGGTACAGTACTTTTCATACCAGTGTGATTATAAAAAAAATTTGTTAAGTCACCAAAATACACGAGGAATTAGTGACGATGATTGCGAGAGCGAGAAGTGGAAATCCATATACTGGATAATAATCTGTATAGTCGACGTTATTATACATACCAATCAGTAGACGATTGACGTTTTATATTTTTGTCTAAAATTCTGTGTGACTGTTTCACAAAAGATACTGTTAATATACTGTCAAACTTGGCGGACGAATATTAAGGTAAGTGTACCAGTTACTGACCCTGTCCCAATTATTGACCTTTTTCAATGATTTCTTATTATCCATGAGCTCTGAAATGATTTAAAAAATCAATGCGTATTCTTCGAGTCTCTAGCAACTGATTTGTGTAACGGAAACATTCAGAATTCTTATCATCGATTTGAAATTCCAGAAAATATGAGGGTCAATGATTGGGTCTTAAAGGGTCAGTAATTGGTACACTTACCTTATCATAAAAACCGAACGAACCGTACAGAAATCTTATCGAATCCTATATATAATATATTAGTTTTAATTTAATGAAATCAATGAGAAATTATGAATTCGTTTTTATTGGATTCAATTGAATTTTCCCAGCACTGATTACAATTAAGCATTAGGATCTATAAATATTGAATTTAAGATAATTTCTTCATGTAGAGGAGAGGGGGGCACAATGGGTCATGGGGCACCATGGGTCACTGCCATTCCCGTTTCATTCGAAGATCATGATAGAGAGTGGCAGCTTCATAGTATACAGACACATGTTCCAACGTGGCATTGGTCACGTTGTTTCAACGTGGTGCGATTTCACAGGCAAAGTGTATTTTGACGGCATATGAGTTGAAAAAAAAAAAATCCTTGTCAGTTTTTTTTGAACATTTTCAAAGATTAGGTACGGTAAATTGTCGTTGCATCAATATATACTCACATATACCTCGGCTACAGAATCACGTATCACGCGAAGTTAAAAATACATAATTCGGTTGAGTAAAATTAGTTTTTTTTTTATGTGCGCGTGGGGTACAATGAGTCAGTGTAAATACCAAAAATTTGTTAAAATTCCACATTTCCATCATCCGGGAAATTCGATGATTTCCTAGCTCATTTGTAGGGAGACCCATAGTGCCCCATGAAGTGTCCCATTGTACCGCACCAATGGGGCACAAATGCCTTTAAATTCTTCTTCTTTGGCAATGCATTTTTCTAATTATGATATGAAAAATTTCAGTTTTCGGACATTGCAGCTAATGGGTTGGACTATAAATTCCACCTAGTCAGAATTTCGAATATCTTTCAAAAAAAATTAGAGAAATCAAAAAAATGAAAACTGACCCTACAGGAGACTACAGAATGTCAGCAAAGAATGAAAATATATTAGCCAGTAGAATACCGGATACACCAATCCCAAACTTATCTTTGGGACAATACATGTTGAACTGTCTTCGTCGTAACGGATCTAGCATAGCGCAAGTAAGTATCTGTAACTACAATGTATCGTTGATATCGTACTGCAGTCCTTTTTCTCTATGTTAATAATATAGTCACTGATTCTGATCACTGATCATTATCAGCGATTCCCGTTTAGCGAGCTATTCCATTTTGTTCAATTCAGGTGACAGTCAAGTACTTGAAAATAAAAATCTTATGGCGTCCGGAACGTCCGGATGTGCAGAAATTCAGTAGAAAACTAGATCGCTAGAATCTAGTGGATCACTATTTTGAGCGAATTTTTTCGCATGATTCTAAAATTATGTTGAATATTTCCGAAATTATGTCGGAGACATTCGAGAAAATTTGCTCAATAAAACCGCTTACAGGCAATCAATCCGCTTTGCGAAACGGTAACTAATTATCTTGAACAGTTGGAACGGAAATACGAAATGGAATCCTAGAGGACTTGCTTTCAGAATTTTATAAATCCAGTAGAATTCTGTTCCTTTTTCTGGATGCAGAGAGCCGGATCGGCGGAACATGGAACGGAACTCTTCGGTAAAACCGCTCCGGCTTCCGGATTCCGTCGATCCGAGTTTTCGTGCGGGGAACCACCCTGACTGCGCACTCAGAATTCCACAATTTATGCAACAGATAGACGCAGCTACGGAAGAGACGATCAACTACAAAGAGATATGCGAGCAGAGTATACTCTTGGCAGCTTCCTTGAAAAAACGTGGCTTGAAGATTGGCGATCGCGTTGCTATATCAAGTGGAAACAGTCTGAACTTGATAATTCCTACCTTGGCCACGTTTTATCTGGGTGCAGCTGTGGCGCCTCTAAATCCGACTTATTCGAAAGGTGAACGTTCGAATGATTGCAGTAATTTCTGGGTGAAATTGGATAAAAAAATTATGTTCTATGAAAAAGATAATATTCCAAGTATCAGGGGGTAGCCATAGCTGATCAGGGTATTCGTTTTATTATTCAGCTGAACTGCTGCATGCTTTGGGAATTTCGAGACCAAGCATCATCTTCGTATCGCCACTGACGGAGAAACTCGTCAAAGAAGTTATCCGTGAACTAAGTCCGAAGCCACAACTCATCCAGCTCTCGTCAAAAGCCATTTCCGAAGACGTTCCCACCATGTCTAACGTAATCGCAGAGACTGAACTTACAGTCGCTGAGATGAACGGCTTTACCGCCGTCGAATTTTCAGACTATAAAAAACATGTTGCTGTCATTTTGTGCTCCAGTGGTACCACCGGCTTACCTAAAGGCGTGATGCTCTCCCACCACAATGTTATCACGATTATTCAACATTATATGTAAGTTATTTCACATTATTTTATACATTTTAGTACTTCAGCTTGGTTTTGGTAAATACAGTAGGCGCTCCCATAACCCAAAACTCACTGGTCGTAAAATTGTACTCTGCACATGCGCGTGAGCATGCGCGCGATGCAAAACGAGGCAATGCGCATGCGCCTAGCAACACGAAAGTGGGAGAGTACGGCGAAATTTGGGTTGTAGAAGCTCCTACTGTACAACATCAGATGTGTAACGTGAGACGGATATTTGACCTTTCAGAAATCCAGAGGTTTTGAATCTCCGCCCAGATCGGCGGTTCCTTATGCTACTCCCCTATTTTCATGGCTATGGATTTTCCATGATGCTAGGATTCACCGCTGCCAGGGTTCAAACCGTTCTAATGCGCGGATTCGATCCACAGCTATTTCTTAGCTCCATACAAAAGTATAGAGTGGCAGTCATGACACTCGTACCACCAATCATGATTTTTTTAGCCAAAAATCCGATGGTCGATGAATTTGACTTGAGCAGCATTAAAGAAATCACTTGCGGGGCTGCTCCGCTATCCGAAGAGGTATAATAAGTGGGTATAAGACTAATAACTGCAGTCCAACAGTAAAATAAGCAGAGACCGAATAATTGACTTGATAACATCACCGAATGTCAATTTTGAAAAACTGTAACTGTAATAGATCGAGACAGCCGTTAAAAAACGCCTCGGAATCCCCTGCATTCGTCAGGGTTATGGGATGACAGAGACCACAGTAGCCGTCTCAATAAGTCCGGCGTCGAATAACAAGTTTGGAAGTTCGGGAATTCTCCTTCCCGGTACATTGTGCAAAGTTGTCGACATCGCGACTTGTGTAACTTTGGGTCCCGGGAAGGTGGGCGAGCTCTGCTTTGCCGGTGATCTCATGATGATGGGTTACTGCGGGGATCCCAAAGCCACCGCTGAAATCATCGACAAAGATGGCTGGCTCCACACTGGCGATATTGGCTACTATGACGAAGATGGATTCATATTCGTCGTCGATCGTATTAAGGAACTCATCAAGTATAAAGCATTTCAAGTTCCACCCGCTGAACTTGAGGCTATACTGCTTCATCATCCTGCCGTTAAGGATGCTGCGGTAATCGGTCTCCCGGATGAAAAAGCTGGAGAATTACCGATGGCATTTGTCGTCCGACAACCCGGAGCTGAGGTTTCCGCCAATGAAATACGCAAGTTCGTTGACGGTAAGAAGATATGACTCATGTACCGATATCATTACATATGTCACGGTTTTAAATGTGCATCTCAAAGGATTTGTATTCGTAAGGCTGTGCGGTATTTTTTTGAAGCTTATACACATCAAGTTATAGTGAGAAAAACTTAGTTTCAGCCATTCCACTTACATTCCGTTCTGATTTTGACAATTTTCCAATCCAAACAACATAGTATTTCGTCATTTGATACAGTAGAAGCTTCCATGACTTTACTTTAGATCGTCTCCCCACTCTCGTGTTGCAACGCATGCGCATTGCCTCTTTTAACAGTGCTGATGCGCATGCGTACAGAAGTGTAAGTACAGATACGCGGGGTTCTCCTAAGGTTGTGCGTGATATTCGAGATTTCGAGCATGGGGAGAGCCGAAGCAACTACTGTTACTACTGTAACATTTATTTTCTTTGTTTTTATTTCAGACCAGGTAAATCCGACAAAGTGGTTACGAGGTGGCGTCAGGTTCATTGAGGATATACCGAAGAATGCATCGGGCAAGATACTGCGCCGAGAGCTCCGAAAACTATTTTCAAAGCTGTAGAGAGTTGAATTAACTAGTTTCCATACCTTTGTACATACATATATGTTATATTATTACGAATATTATCATAATTGTACAGGAATACAGAAATAGTGCGAATAGCACTTTAGGGAGTAATGCACATGCGCTATTACTCGCGTCTCCTTTCCTTTCACTGATCCACTTTTCACAAATTAATCAACACAAAGCGACATGATTGGTTGGATCCAATCGGATGGGCCACTAATATCATTTCATGCCGATGTGGGTCTGAAAATTGGCATGAAAAAAAAAGCAAAGCAGCATATGGCTTATGGAGTTCCATCCCAGTAAACCAAAGCGACTTAAATCGAATTGAGCGTTTCAAAAACATCATTAACACGAATTAAATAGATTCGAATTGCCACGCAATTCTTTTCGATTCTGCAGAATTCGCGTACAAGTCTTTCGAATTCTGTTCAATTCCGTTCTTCACATACTCAATTCGTTTTGGTTTATACTGGAATGTGCTTGTAGCATGTAGCGATTACTCTACGCCTGACGATAGACGCCCCGCGATGCACCGATGTACGTCATATCACCGCTCCCAGATGCCGTTACTATTTGCCAACAATCCGCTTATCGTCGTATAGTATTGTGAAATATAAGCCGATATAGTAACAATCACGGACTGACGTCATGATCATCGTCATTTCAAAACAAAAATAAGAGATACGTCCAATTTTCACATGGATAATCAAAGAAACTCGATATAGTCAAGTGTTGCGTTTATACAAAATTAATATGGTAGACATTCTACGTACGACGAGAAAATATACTACAAAATACAAAATATTATGGAATATAAATAAAATATAAATTACCGAATGACAATCGACGGCAATGTCAGCTCACCGATGCTTCCAATGATTATTGTTATTATTACATAATGTCATTCTCTCACCCCTCCCAACTCTTTAAGCTGACTTTTCATTACTGTCGAATTGACGCTACAAACGAGCGTCAAAGAGGATTGAACCAATCAGATACGTTCATTTGTATGACGTCAGCCGCTAAGCGGGTGCTGATTGGGTTATACTAGGTCTTGGCGTAATTTCGAAGCTAATGAAAATCCGGCTTTAGTTATCCGTCGGTAAAAAAGACACGCATGTATTTACGCGCAGGCAGACGACGTGCAGCTGAGGTAGAAACGTCAAAATTCGTTTGTTCGTTACGGACCTACTGTATTTTTCTTGCTGGTTAATCGCTGCAGTTACGAACGAAACCAAAGCATGAATTTCACATTTTCACTATCGATTTCAATCGTAGGTTTAACAAAATCGTCAGTTTTTCGTATTCGCGTTGAATCAATCGCGTATTATATCAAAAACCTCAAATCTCTTGAACTCTGTCACACACACACATACACATCTCTTGATTACTCATCAATCTGAATATTGAAAAACGGAAATAAAACAAAAGAACGAATACTCGATTATCCATATATTTAAAAAAAAAAAAAAAATTTTTAACACAATTTTCTTATCCATTTTTTAAATCGATGACGAAACTACGTCGTCGTTGTCATCGTATTCTAACCTCAACAAAAGTCGATTTTATCTTCAAATTATAAAAACTTGTTGGATAAAAATATACTTCGCGGAATAATTAAACCTGTAAATATTTTTCCTCTTTGAATTACAGTTTTAGCAGCGATCATCTTAACGAGCCGATATAATCGTCGATCTGATCTCTCCCGTTAAAGACGGAAGGATAATAATGCCGGCTCCGCCTCCTCCGCCTCCTAGTCTTCCCGACGCTCCGACTAGAGAGAAAAATACAAGCGTTAGAGAAAGGGAAAGAGAATCCGAGGCTTTACCTCCTTGGGCTAAAATAACACTCACTTCCGCCGAGGCTGAGATAGAAAAATTAATATCTAGAAACGAACTGAAAGATGCTGAAGTCACTTACTTTTGTCAGGTGGAACCGATACTTCAAGACGGACCGCAGTAAGGATTGAATTCGCCTTCGAATTCGCCCCGTCGATTCAGAATTTTTCATCCAGGAAGTCCAGTCGTCGTGGAATTTGATACTCGATAAAAAAAACTATAGAAATCTTAAAGAATTTCTTAAATTTCGTTCAATTTGATTCTAATTCTTGAAAATCTAGTGGAATTTTAGAATTTGTCTACATAATCTTAAAAGCTTTTGGCTTTGGGAAGCTATTTTATTCTAAATTCGCAGTCTTTGCAATTTTTCGATCCAATAACGACAAATTTTTGCTTTTAATGTCTTTACATTTCTTTAAAAAACTTGAAAGTTTATTATAAAACTTGTATCGGATCAATTCTCTTGTGATAATTGTTTGAACAATTTGTTACTCCAACTTCATCGAGGAGGATAACAATTTTTTGTTTTCGTCTGAAAAGCCTGGAATTTTTAAGGAATTTGAAATCATCAAATAACTGGACATCCTGTGATTATTTATGAAATTTTTCGATCGATCGTTAATGTCTCTGGTATTAATTCAAGCTTCATTTCACAGGTTTTGACAATTTTAAACCACAGGATTTGAAGAAAATCGCTCTTGGTCAAATCGTGGATTATTTTAACTCTTTTTACAGTCAGATTCTTATTTTTTTCTTTCAACGATCACTCTCAATTATCACTGAAATCAATTTCCTATGAAAATCCCTACGATTTCATGGCGTTTGGTTTCAAATTCATCAAAATCGTTGGCTAAACCGATTCGGTTTCTTTGATATTCTTCAAAACGATTCGAAATCTGCACAAAATTGAATCAAAATCGTTTCGAATCATGTTGAAATTAATTCCATTACAAGATTATTCAAATCATAATGCTTCTGAATTGATATTAACTGGTTTTCTCATTGAATTACCTCAAATAGCAATTGCCGAACAACTCGAACAACTTTTACTGTTCAAACGACAGAAAAGAAATGCTAAAATCTTCCGAACATGATTCAATTACATGATTTAGGATAAAACAGATCAAAAGAAACTCCAAGAAACACAATCTGAGTAAATCTAAATAAAAAAAAAACAAAAATACAAGAAACTCTTATTTTTCAAGAATAAAAAGAGTCTTTTGTTATCCGATCCGCAGATGCGGTTTGGTAGCTTTGGCGATGGCGTCGCAAGAATATACAAAGCCAGTATCCGTTGGTCAACTACTTGCCGAAGCAAGAGTAAGAGGATTTACGCAACACGGAGAAGTATACAGCGTAGATTACATGGGAACACTAGCGGCAGAGTATTTGCCCGAACACAGGCCTGATATACTATTAGATCTTCAAACCTGTCCGGATTCAATGACTCATGCATTAGCGCATGGAGCAATGGTCCTAATTCCATACGATTCAGACTTTAATCACGCTCCGTGTTTAAAAAGAGGTCATAAAGCGCACTGGGCTTTATTAGTCGGTCTTATATCGTCGAGGTGATTTTAAACTGCGTAAAAATTCACGTTTTTTTAATTCTATCTAGAGAAACTAGAAAATTCGTTCTTTACTTTATTCATACAAATACCATTCCGTTTTTAATTGATTTCTATTACAGACAAGGATACCACGTCTTAGCTCGTCACGGTAAATCTCGTCATCTGGCTTGCTGGCCACTCAGAGACTTGATCGAAAGCAATGGAAATCTTGAAGAAGAAGGTGCAGCTAGACACGCTGGAGGATACGTCGTTCCTAAAGGAGGAGTAGGCGGACAGAGAGGTTTAAGAGGCAGGGCGCTGGCCCTTCATCCTTATATTTAAACATTTTCATTATACAATATTTACCTAATTGATGAAGGGACGAGGATAGATGTACACGATGATTAATAATAGCTCGATAATTTCATCGTTATTATTTATCTCGGCGATGATAAAAAACGCTGAGAAATATATATACAATAAAAAAGGTCACAATATAGGTATTGATAAATTTCAATGAAAATAATAGAATTTCAGATTCTTATTAGTAAAGTTACTATTTTATTTTCTTTTCTTTCTTTCTTCATGTTTCAATTTACCAGGACGATTTGACGAATAATCGATATTATCATGATATAAAATCAACGTTATTTATTAATCGCAACGTTCTCAGGTAAGAATATTTCTGTAAATTGATATCGATATTGTTTCGCGCTTGTATTAAGTGCAGAAAATTTTATTTGGGATATTTTAGTCATTTTTTTGTGTCTTTTCTAATCAAACATTGCAAAAAAAAAATAAATAAATAAAACACCGTAAACTTTAATTTCGCAGCTTTGGTGAGAGAGAATTTAATAAATTTCTAAAGCAATAATGAGAAAACATCGAATATTTATTAACCGATGAAATTTATCTGAGAATATTTCTTATTTAGAATATTAATAATTAATAATAAATATAACAATCGATGTTTTCTCATTAGTGTCGCTTCTTCTTCTTATTTTTCTTACCGCTGCGCTATAAAGATCAAAGATTTGATTTAACTATAATTAATAAGTGTTTAATTTATTATTCGTTATATCGTTTATTGTTGATTTATTATATTTAATTATATTATATTATATTATATATTATTATTCAAATCTGAAATGAAAAGAGATAAATATATAATAAATTGAAAATGAGACTAGAATCTACAATTGATATTCGCTATCTAATTACATAATCTGTAAATTAAAAGTCACGGTATGTTATACCGATAAATTATAAAATACAAAAAATAAGGATATAAATATATTATATCTATAATTTTATTTGTCTTAATATATAAAAATGAAAAGATCAAAAAGAAACAAAAAAAAAAAAAAAAAATAGAAAAGTAAAGGAAATTCCTTGTTTAATTTATAAATTTGCTATTTATTTACAATACACCTATTATATATATATGTATAATAAATATAATTACCATATTATACGCATCTAAAATCATAAATATGCGATTATAAAAATAAATTAACGAATAATGAAAGAAAAATAATATAATAATATATGTATTGGTATATGTATATTATTATCTAGTCAGAGAGAGAGAGAAAGAAAAAAAGAAGAAATTAAAAAATGAGGATCATGAAAAATATACGTTTCTATAGTATATTAATATTTCGTTTTAAATATTACTTAATACATATTCATAACGTTCTAATCTTTAGTTTAAAAAATTGTATAATTTATGTATATGTAACTAATATTTGACGTTTAAATTATATATTATTATTATTATTATTCGGTTATGAAAATTGTAAAAAAAAAAGAAAAAAAAAAAAAAAATTATGTGGTAACTGTCTGATGTATGAATATATAATATATTACTTGATTTGAGCTAAAAAAATTAAAAATAAAAAAAAAAAACCCTGAATATCATACCGACAAAGTACGGGGTATGAAAAATTGACGTTTCGTAATCCATTGTTGTCTATGATATTCCTTATTTATTATCGATCATTAATTATATAATCGCAATCATTAAACATCAGAGACACGGTAGATTAATCAATAGACGTACTGAGATGAAAAATAATAAAATCAGAATTTCATCATCGCTTATTCATATTTTATTATTCTTTTCTTATAATATGAATGGTGTATATTATATTCCTGTATAAATAGTAAATGAAAATCAAAATTAATATCCTAGTAATATAGTTTATCGAATATATCTGCGATCGAAAATTTTTCTGACTAACAATATATAATAATAAGTGGCCTTTTCAACTTCGGGAATATGTATAACGTAATTTACATACGAGGTATTCCATACGTAAATTCGACCACCAATGATTTTCCCTCATTATTTTTGGATTTGCTTCTCCATATTTTTTTATTTTTTTTTTTTTTCATACAATTCTCCGATTTCAAAAAAACCGCTACTGAATTCTTTCAGATTTGAATTTCTTTCAACCGTTAATTTTTTATGATCAATCGAAACCATTTTAAAATTGTTTTTCGTTTTTTTTTCTTTTTTTTAAAATAGAAATCTCGAAAACGTTTCGAGAATTCAACTTTTTGTTCCGATGATTTTTTTAAACACGCGTCCCATGATGGGCTGTTTTTTTTTTTCTTCATCTTTGTTTTACTCCTTCAAACATTTTGAACAAACAATCATAACTTTGATAACGCGGATTCGCGATAAATCGTAAAAAATTCACGGCCTAGGGAAAAAATCTAAAAAAAATCCAGAAGTTTTTTTTTTTGTTATTTTGAGATCATAAAAAACGCAGGTATAAAAAAAATCCGCGAAGCGAATAAAAAGAAATGATGATGAGGGAAAATCATTAGTAAGATCTCCGATAAACTGAACTATAATTTTCATTCAATTTCTGATCATTCTATTTGATTCAATATTTGATTCTATTTGATTTCCTCTTCGTGATAATTCGATAATTTCCAAATCAAATTCATTTATTGAATTTGCAAAGCGGGTCGTTGCAGGGAGTCGATGATAGAGAATAAAAATGCGATGATAATTAACAATTAACACAAATAATGATATACACAATAAATAAATAAATAAATAAATAAATACATATAAGCCGAATAAAATGCGTTACACTTATATTTCAAGCTTACAAACATCAACAACATATTATCATTCTTATCATTATTATTATTATTATTATTATTATCGTTATTTCATTTTTCTTCATGATTTTCTGTTTTTTTTTTTTCTTTCTTTCTTTCTTATCTTAAATTTTATTCACTGTTATTATTATTATTATTACACCTATAATATTCATATACTTCTTTACTAATTATTGTTATTTAATAATACAACAATAATAATCATCATCGTTTATATCATAATTATAATACATTATACATAATATTATTATCGTCATTATTATTATTATTATTATTATTATTATTATTACTCGACTGCAGTTGCGCGCCGATATATTAAATATGTTGAACAATTTTTTTTTTTTTTTTTTCTATAAACAATTATTCCTTTTGCGTATTTTGACAGGAAGAAAAAAAAAACAACAAAAAATGAAATGAAATAAAATAAATAAATAAACCGAATCAAAAATAAAATGTGTTTGAGAAATTTTGCAAATCTAATTAATTGTAGAACGAAGAAGAAGGAGAAGAAGAAGAAGAAGAAGAAGAAGAAGAAGTAGAAGAATGTCAGAGGGGGAAAAAAAGCTCTGCGGAAATATTACACCATTCTATTGAATATTAATAATAATTAATAATAGTAATGATAATAATAACAATGCTTAAATACTGTGGTATAATTTCTCTATATATATACCGATTTCATTATGTATATTGTGTTTAAATATATAATAATAATAATAATATCACATGTAGGTAGGTATATAGGTATATGTATATATTGAATATTTTCTTGTAATTGTTGCGTCTCTACATCATAATTGTATGTATTACATATAATCTCGTCTTGACTGCGCAATTATTAATCAACAAACTAACAATAATAATATTAACAACGACAACAATAAAAATAATAATAATAATAACGAAAATAATAAAACTATCTAACGGTTAGACGCGACCATATGTGCCAATTACATATTATAATTATACATATGAGGGTTTCTTATATTTGTCAAATTGCGTAAAAATTTCTATGTATAACATGTTATTATTAAGAATGAGAAAAGAAATTTTTTGTAGAATTTTGTTTTTAAAGATTTTTTGGTCATTGAATTTCAGAGAAATCATTTTATTCAATCGTTTTCACTTACACTTAATGAGAAATTTCGGGAAAGAATTAAGAGAAAAAAAACTTAATTGTTGGGATAAAAATTTGTTTGATTTTTTTATATTCTTCAGCTTTTTTCGATCGGATTGGAATATACAATAAAAAATTCGTAGCCACTCAAACCCCCTTTTACCCAAAAAAACGTTTGAAAATCGAATGTATGCCTTGTCCGAATTTGAAAATGTCTAAGTAATTGAGAGACTTCAATTCTTTCCAATAAGAAAAAAAAATCATAGTAACAGATGTTATGAGTTTTAGGAATAACATCTAATACAAGTTTTTTTTCTGCCAGAGAATTAAAGTCTCTACTCCAAAATTTTGTTCTTTACAAAAAAAAAAACTCTATCACGAATATATATAGCTTCTTAGACATTTTTTGTTAAGTAAAAAAAGAAAAGAAACTATCCAAATTTGGAAGATGCACATTTCCAAACCTTTTTTTTTTTTTTTAAAAAAGGGGAATTAAATAATATTAAATAACAAAATTCATCCCAATAACAATTTTCTCTCCTTCAGTCTTTCTCCGCAATTAATTTACGTTATACGTGAAAATGATTGAATAAAATAATTTTACTGGTATGCAATGACCGAAAAATTTGCAAACATAAAATAAAAATTCTAAAAATTTTGTCTTCATCTGTATATATTATAATAACATGCACGACATTTTTTTACCGAATTTTTGGATAGATCTCGAATCAAATTGATACGGACTTCGTTCGACAAAGAAACCCTGATAATATTATTTCATAGACGTACTATTTATATTCAATTTAATTATTATTTACACATACAATTAGTATTATTATATTATAAAGAGAAGACTTGCGTAATAATGTCAATAATAATAATAATAATACGTTATAATATTAATAACAAACAAATAATGCTTCGTAAAAAAAATCTCCTAGGACGTTACGACGCTTTAAATAATATAAGAATTATGTAAAAGTTCAATTTTTTTTTTTCTAATCAAACAAAATTATTCGAATTCTTGAAATTTATATTCTCATTGTTGTTCTTATTATTATTATTATTATTATTATTATTATTATTTTATAACAAATTGGTAGTTTTCTTTTTTTGCATATGATCATCGTATATCATATTGTATCATGTTCATGAATAATACAATTATCCAATTATGGATACGTAACGTATATTATATTATAGCTGCAGATCATTTATGGTTATCGATATCATTTACCTACATACATATATACTCTATCGTCGGTATAATTTTAACGATTACAATTGCCTTATAGGTATATGTGTGTATTATAAATAAATCATAAATGTAACATTACGGGTATTTAATTCATTTATTTATTTATTTTCTTTTTGTTTTGTTGTATTTTGCAACTATAATTTTTCTCTTTCTCTTATCTCTCGTCTCATCGCCGCCAGTTTCAGTTTTATTATTAATATTATTATTATTATTATTATTATTATAACTATGAGTTTAATGATACTGTAATTATTATAATATAATTACTATTATCGCAATAACACATCGTTCTTATAATTGGATACACCCATTATATTGTATATATTATATCGCTATAAGGAATAATTTATTATAACTATAATGATAATATGTTTGTATAATAATGTTGTTATATTATTTTTCTTATATGTATTATATATAATGATAATATATAATGTATATGTATATTATGACATGTACAGTGATAAATATATTGTATACTACCTATAATACATAATATGTAGACATCAACGCCTTTTCTTTCTCTTCATCTTCTACTCCTTCTTCATCTTTCAAATCCTAATTACATCGACGATTTAAATTATAATCATCGTCGTTTCAATTCTCGAATATTTTATATATTTTCTCGATACTTACTAATAACATTAACGTATTTTTTTTTTTCTCTTTTTTTATATGTATATATACGTGTCTTTTTCATTACCTATTCTTTTTTTTTATATCTATTTATTCATTTAATTTTACAATTATTGTTATAGCTTTTTGAGCTTGGGCCTTTCGTCCAATCGACAAAAACCCTGCGAAGCGTTTCACCTATTTTTTTTTCTTTCCATCTTCGTCGTCATCGACATCTTCTTCTTCTCCTTCTTCTTCTACTTCTTTTTCTTCGTCTCATTCTTTATATCTCAAGTCTTTGAAGACTAGGAAAAAAAAAACACAATGAAAAAAGGACAAAAAAAAACAAAAAACAGACTTTGACGATAATCTTTATAACAATGAAAATGTAATCATTTTACCGTCTTTCACAAGTTTTAATTTTATTTATTTATATACTTGTGAAATAGATATTTCTTCTTATCGGATCAATCGAAGAGTCAACTTTTTCTTTCTCCATATTATTTCATTTCCAGAATAACATCATCGTTGCAAAAAAATATTTAAAACAAATGTAAAAATAAAAGAATTGAGGCAATTTTTTTTATTTTTATTTTTTTGCTATTCCTTTAATTCTATCTTTCTTTCCTACGATCAAGATATACATATACATATTACGTATACATATATATATATAGGTATATATATATATATATACCTATGTATGTATACGAGATATGACACGAGTCGGTTAATATATTACTATTATTATTATCATCATTATTATTATTATTGTTATTATTATTATTAATAATAGTAATACCGACAACATATTCATAAGGTATAGGTAGGTAGGTAGGTATGTATAAACGATATACATATATTATAATTACCGATAACTAATGATAATTCATTGAAAATTATAAGGAGACGATATAATGAAATGAAAACAATGAAATAATATTTAAACAACATACATATAATATACATATAATAAAGGAACTTTTATCGATAAAATACACAATAATAATAATAATAATAATAACAACAATATCTTGATACCGAATGAAGATATATCGAGTTTTAACTCTTACATCGGCGTATTGTCTATATGTATATGTATATTTACAATATGTACGTCACATAATATGTATATAACGATTGAAATAATACGGTATTATATATAATAATTAATATAATATAATATACGATGTAATGTAATGTATTGATGAGAAATTTTTTTTTTTTCAAATATATATTATATTATAATAATAGTATATATATATGGTATTTATAATTATCTAGTTATACATACATTATAATTTTGTAGATAATTTCAAATTAAATACTGATTTATATTTATAATAATCAATTTATTGATTATATATAACGAATCGATTCATTATAAATTTAGTATAATATATGTATAGTAATTCATAGTCGTCGTCGTATATCTATATGCATACATACGCGGTTATACATTATACATTATATATATATATATATATATATATATATATATACATAGAATATAAAACAGAAGATCGAAAATTAGAAAAATTCAATATTAATATTAATATTGCAGATTCTAGTAGTTATAATAATAACAATAATAATAATAATGATAATTTAGTTATAGGAAAAAGACAAGGAAAAAAAAAAACAAAACAAATAACAAAAAACTCAACCAAAACAACAATAATAATAATAATTATATAATAATAATAATGTGCTAAATAAACGATATATAGAGAATATCGTGAGATTTTTCGATTACTATTTTCTTTTTTCTTCTTGTTACTGTTTCTGTTATTTTTTGTTTTTGTTTTGTGCGAAACAATTAGCAATTTATATTATAGTAGTATAACAATTATTAGATATTTCTATATCTGCATTTTATTATCAGTCGCTTTAACGATCGCTGTATATAATACAATATAATAATTAACTTGTATTATTTATTTATAGAATTTAATTCATTCTTTTTCTTTTTTTTTTCAACCGTTTCTTATTTCTCATTAATTTCAATTTTGTTTTTTCTCAGAGTAAATATTATGTTTGTTATAATAATAATATTATTATTATTATTAGATTTTATTATCATCTTCGGTTAACGCAGATATTTTATATATTTGCAGGCATTATAGCGTAATATATGTATATGTAGGAATTAATTTTATTATAGGTAGGTATATGATGGGGGTATATGGCAGGCTCGTGTAGTTCGCTGGATGTATAGTTTATATAGTTTTGTTTTTTTTTTTGTTTTTTTTTTCTTTAAAAGCTGTTTTTTCAATATCAGGGATTTTTATTATCAAAACCAACCGGATCGAATCGAATGGAATTGAAAAAAGTCAATAACGCGATCATCCAACGGCTGATTTAACTGCGCCGCGCCTTTTCTTTGATGATATATTTTTATGTGCCTAAGGAATTGGACTTTTTTAATATGAGTGATTTTTTTTTCTTTCCTTGAACTACGAGTCAAAGAAACGTACACCTGTTTCTTGGTTTCTCGATAAGTTACATAAGTCTAACAATTTAGAAAGTGAATTTTTTTTGGAATTATGTACTAGCTTTTTGGATATTTTGTGCTACGATAACTCGAAACCTCCAGTACTAGTATTAATTGTAAAACTTCAGATACGAAATATCTTGGTACTTCAATATTCTATTTGATAAACTTTTAGTTTATAAATTTTAGCACCTCGAAACTAGTTTTTTTTTTTTCATGAAAATAAACATCAGAAATCTTTTTTTTTTCCAAAAATCCCCATTATCGATTTTCTCCAAAAAAATATCAAACATTCTTCAGAGATCGACAAAGATCTTAAGACCTTAACGATGACGGCGACTCGTTTGGTTTGGGAATTACAGCCATTCGAATGTCGAAAAAAGAGAAAATTTAGTCTTCACGATCGCCAAAAAAAAAAAAATCCTTCGCCGATGAAAATAATGTAATAATTTTTGTTAATTATTATCATAATTTGAAACGATTTTTTTAAATTTCATAATTGCCCGTTCACCTTGTATGACTTCTAATGAAATCCTGCATGAATTACGGATCTTCCAAGGAAGTACGTAGGTAATAAATCCAGAATTTTTTATATTCTGATGTTTTTAACTGGCTGTAACTTTTGAATCAAACGAATCGCCATCATCGCCAAGGTATTAAAATCTTTATGGATCTCTATAGAATTTTTGATATTATTTTAGAGAAAATCGATAATGGGGTTTTTGAGAAAAACCAATTTCTGATGTTTATTTTTGCATAAAAGAAAAAAACTAGCTTCGAGTGTTGAAATGTGTTGAAATGGTGAAATGCTAAAAAAATTCGTATCTCAAGTTTTTCAAGTTATCGGAGTACAAAATATATACAAAAAAAAAAAAAAAAACTGGACTGCTAGTAGGTAATATCAAAACAATTTACTGTCTAATCTAAACGTTGTGACTTATCGACAAACTAGGAAAACCGGCGGAGGTTTTTTCTATGACTTGTAATTCACGGGGGAGACAAAAAAAAACAAAAAAAAAACAGTAATTTTAAGAAAGTCGAGTTCTCTGGGCATGTCGAGTCGAGGTAGAATACCAGATATTCATAATCGATCAACAACTTTGCATCGAATCTTTACTTTTTCTTGAACGAACAAACAAATAAGGGGGAAAAAAAAAAAAAAAAAAACTTATTCCAAACTATTTATTATATTTGGCTTACTGAGACGCGATGTGACTGACTGACTGACTGGCTGGCAGGCTTGTGACTTTATATTATTAAATAGTCAAATTCGAAAAAAAAAGAGGGGAGATATACATAGATCGTACATAGATAATTTTTCTAAGACGGTATAAATCATCGTTTTGGCATTTAACAGTCGCGGCGATACAATATTCATAATCGTCTACAAACTAAATCTACAAACTATTAGTCGCCTATTTAAATATTACTATTATTATAAACCAGTCGCAATTGTTAATCAATACATGTATAATGTATTTAATTATTTATTTTCTTCTTCATCTTCTTCTTTTTCTTTTTCTTTTTCTTTTCGATATTGGTATAGGGGTAATTATTATGTTATTACACAATAATACATATACATGTATGTATGTATGTTCCAAAAAGGATAAAGTCAAAAATATTAATTCATATATATATAATTTAGAATTACTATGATATTAATAATAATAATAATAATAATAATAATAGTTAAATTATCAATACAGGATTTTAATATCTCAGCAGCATTATGTGTCTCGGAATCAATAATACGATATTAGTTTTAGTTTTTTTTTTTTTTTCATGACTAATCGATTAGTTTTACCGTATCGGTTAGAATATATAAGTCGACTTAACAATTTTTAAACTCTGATTCAGGACTTTTTTTTTCTGGGGGGGATCTGAATTTTGTTGAAGATAAGTAGCAGAAATTGAACCTGAATCAAAGAAAAGAACATTAACAAACAATTTTTTTGAGTGATTTAGAATCTGTGACAAATATCTTTTAAATAAATGTTAAAATTCAAGTCGAATTAAGTTCCTTAGCAATTTTGCTGAAAACTGACTTTTTAGATTAAAAATTAGTTTCAATTTTTCTTTTTGTAATTTTTTTTTTTTTTTTTTTTTTTTTTTTTACAAATTCCCAGAAAGTGGCATGAAAATCATTTGAATATCTTTTTTTCTTACATATAACAATCCACTTTTTCCATGATTTCGTTAAATTCACAACAATAACACAATTTTTTCCAAATTCCAATTAAGAAAATAAAAATAAAATAGAATGAAAAAAAGATTTGTTTACCATGAAAGAAAATCAGTTTTTCAGAAAAATGGCTTTTGACTTCAATTTTCACGAGAACTCATCCTGTAAAATAATCCTTATAAATTCTGATTCTGAATTCTGTATTTCGATCAGCAGAGTTGTTTTTTTTCCCCTTTTTCGTTAGTTTTTTTAATCATCATTTTAATTATTTGATCATCTTAATACACTTCAAACTGCAATTCTTATAGAAAAACTAGAAATTTGAATACTTTAATGATCGATCGATAACGGAGTTTCTAATAAATAACGCAAAAATTTCCATTAAAATAATTTTCGAATATAAATCAAGTACGGTTTTTAAGGATGAAATAGTTTGCCAAAAATCTCGACCTTTATATATATTCGAGGCCAATACGGTATATTGATTAATCGTCTGCGTAACGGAGCATAGAATATAATATATCAATACCTATAGACACATTTTACATATATTACTATATAGTATTTCGCTATACAATTATTGTAAAACGAATATTTAGGTATAATAATAATAATAATCATAATAATTCTTGAATTATAATTAATTATCTGTATCGGTATTAATAATAATAAAAATTAAATTATATCATCACAAATTTCTCTGTTTCGTAGAAATAATATTAGTTGAATAATTAATTAATTAATTAATCAGTAGATTAATTAATCAAACTCGATGGGGATAAGGAACAAACGAAAAAAACAAACAAACAAACAAACAAATCGAAATTGTTACAATTGAATTTAGATCTTCGGTAATGAAAATGGTCAAATAACGTTGAAACGATTCTAGACGAGAGCTGGAGGGGCGATTATCGATAGATGAATAATAAATTCAAACGGTTTAATTCTCATAAAAGAAAAGCTTTGATAAAAATTTTTTAAAGCGTATACTTAAATAATATCCTTGGATAAGATTTTATTATTGCACGTCGAAGTGTACGAAGCATTTCCTCGATGTTTAAACTCTGATTGAAATTGACGCCGCAATTAAAGCTCTTGGAAATGAATAGATAGAAAGAGATAAACTAGTCTGATTTTATAATCGATAATTATAATAATGGAAGTAAAGAAGTAAAAAAATCGATTAAATTGGTAGCTTTTAAGACTTTAAAAGTCGTGATTTAATCACTCGTTAGATATACGCGTAGGACTGAGCTCGGGATAATAAAAGATAATACATAGAAGAAAAAAAAACTAAAGAAACTATCTATTTAAAAAATAAATACGTTTAGTACGGCAGCGATTGAGAAAAAAATTTGTTGGATTTCAACGAGTTCAAGAATTAAATTTAAATCATAGTTAAACCCTGCTGTTGTATATTGTAAGATAATAAAGAGACGGGAAATGTTTTGATATGAGTTTGCCATTGCGCTGATAATTGAAAAAATTTTACTCCATACCATTCAGTTCCGTCTATGCTCACTGTAAATAGAAAATGAAAGTGTTTTTTTAGTCAAAATCAAACTCGATATTGAATTAAATAAGTTATAAATTTTTTTTTTTACAGAACTTTGTTTACCTTTTAATGGAATGTTGTGAGTCTTTGCCGAGCATATAAGCCGTGCAACTCCGTCAACCGTCTGACTTTTTGGCTCGTTTTCTTTTTCCTTTTCTTTTTTTTTACCCAGTCTCATTACTGAAAGATAATCAATTATCATTAGAACAATTTTAATCGTTAATTACAATGCGACGAGGTAAAAATAACAGATTTTAGGTACGGCGAGATCAAAATTACAAAATTTCAGGCTTGGGAAGAGGAAAAGGAAACAGATTTTTTAACTTCTGGGAGACAAAAAAAGCTTTTGAAAAAACAACTAACTCTTCTGTTTTTTTTCCTTGGTGGTATAATTCATTGACAAATGATGTCCGGGATTTTCTCCAAGCTGAGGTAGCCTTTGAACGTGAAGAGCCCTAAAGGCCTGCCTCAAAGTGATTTTTCCTTTTTCACCAAAGGTCTGTTTTCCCCAATAATCAAGTTGCAGTTCAACTGGTTCCCATCCGTCCCTTGGTTGTCCAACGTTAGGGCTACTCGGAGGAGTCAGTCTGCTTGGTGGCGGAACTGGTAATCCTGGAGGAGGGAGAGACGGGGGAGAACCAGAAACAGCCATTCCTTCTTCTAAATCAACAGAAGCTGAAGCGCTACTGTCCGGACATCCGACTCTTACGTCGTTCACAAAAGGAATGAAGATTTGGCTACTGTCGTCGGTTTCTCTGTGTAAAAAAAGAAAGATTTTTGAATTTTTCTTGCTGATTTACATGAATTATTGAATGTGTTTGAGCTTTTTTCGCTAGTATTTTGCCTCGGGAATTGAAAAAGAGCGAAACGTAAACAGTTTGGAGTTTATTTAGCGAAATTCAAAGCCGTTAGTTAAAGATTCAAGTCAATTTTTAGCTCGTGTTTTGTCCCAGGGATTGAAAAAAGAGTGATATTTGTTTCAAACTACCTGTAAGTGACCATCGCCTCGGCAATTGGCAAAGATAAAAGCGAGCCGGAGTTAGCCAAGTATTCTGAAACTCTTGCGGCGCCTTCTGTGGCTCCTCCTCCCTCACGTTCCATAAGTTCTTTCCATTCCTCGCCAAAGAGTATAGCGTACCTTGAGTCGACGGAGCAGAGATACCTTGACAGAGTATTAGAGCCAAGAGGAACGACTAGAAATCTTAAATAATTTTGCCAATCGGGTGGCCTGAAGCTGAGTAATTCAACGTAATGACGAAGAACTGAATTTACGAAACTGTCCCCTCCTGCAATTACTACTTTTATCGGAGACGGAGGTTTCGCCGAACTGTTACAGCTGAAAGAAAAGATCGAGAGTTTAGAATTTGTAAATAGTTTTGTGTGTATTGAAAAAAAAGCGGAGGATTAGAGACTCACAATTTTTGTATACGAGCTACGAGGCAGGTGAAAGTTGCTCTGATGTCTGCGGGTGAAGCGGTTGTTAATACGCGGTGATTTCTTTCTTGAAGTCTTGCAGCAAGTACTGCACCTCCTGGATCTCCTAAGGAAACTAGAGACACTGCTTCCGGGAGACTGTCGTCAGGTAGTACGCGAGATAATTGTTCAACGAGAGCCTTTCTTGGCTGAAATTAAACGATTTTTTTTTTTTAGGATAGAAAAGAGTAGTTTTTGTCAGATGTTGAGAGATTTAGTTGGAAATTATATTTTCCTTTCTTAAAACGAGGGCTGCCAGTGACTGAGGTCTTCCAAAATAGTTATATAAGTAGCATACATCGTGGAAAATAGTAGGAATAATTGTAGCAACTTAAGTCTAATGATGGTGGACTTCGTGAAGTTTGTTTTTTAGTACTTCTGGTCAAAAATCTATAGTTTATCTTATCATTTTACTACTTAACGGGATACTGAATAATTAATAACAAGTTTATTGCTGCCTAATAGACGATATTTCGTTTTTTGTAGAAATACAATCATTCTGTGTTTCGAGTAAATATCCTCATACCGATGCCAGAGGACGTTTATTGATACTCGCTGTTTCGAAACCTCTTTGTGACATTTTTTGAATTTATAACTATCAATCATTCAATCAAGTAAAAATGATGATTGACACTTGTGATTTTTTTATGTAATGTCTAGTAGCCCGTTAATTAGTAAAATGATAAGATAATCTACGGAATTTCGACCAGAAATGTAAAAAATTTTCAAAGAAAAATTCCGAAAAAATTCCGACGACTTTAAAATGAAAAGACGTAATTTTTTTACTCCCGAAATTTTATTCTCAACCCTAAATTTCTCGAGTTAAGACGTATTCCCGAAGAATTTTATTCCCGTACAAAAAGTTGAATAACTTTGCGAATAAAAATGGCAAAAAGAATTTCAAGAAAGCAAATTGAAGTCTGATCTTTACCCTTTCAAGTCCTGTTGAGAATAAATTTTCATCGTTATTTCCCAGAAAATTATACGCGACTTTATGAAAGTTTGAAAACTGCGAAAGAAACAACCATGTTCAACGGAATCTGGTGATAGCAAAAAAAAATCGTAGCAAATTTTTACACAAAGTATGACAAAACTGCTTCTTTCTACTTCCGAAAACTACCTCGATCATTCCTCTACGACATTTTTTGCCCGAGATATCAAACTTTTTATCCTTAACGAAAATTAGCGAAGTGATCCCGAACTTTCGGACGGTATTGTATGTGTATCAGACTCATGATATACCTGTGAGAATCTCAAAAGTTACATTCTGGGAGACAAATTATCGAGAAAAAAAAAGGTATTCCCTCACGAAGCATTAAAATATAGGCAATAAGTAGCTATTTGTTGAAAATAGTGGCAAATAGTAGCAGGTTCAAAAAACAGTAGGAAAAAAGTATCATTAGTAGCTCACTGGCAGCCCTGTAAAACACACGCTAATCAATTTCAATTCTAAATCTCCTGTATTCTATTCCTCATCGCAACTACCTCAGAATTGTTCAGATCTGTAGCAGGTTTAAGGTCGACGCTGAGGCTATGTTTCTTTGATTTATTGCTTCCCGGAGTTCCCCTATCCCTAGTAAAAAGTCGGCTCCTTCTATCGGCGCCCTCTGTCTTATTAGTATGCTCCGTTTTCGGAGGAGATCCAGCGACGACTTGCGGTGGATCATTTGCTTCGTGATCCGTCCAATTTTCAGGATGAGAATCGCTGTCCGCACGTCTAGAGCTATCGTCGCTAAGCCTATCGACCCCGCGTTCTGCGAAAGGGTAAAAAGAAAAAAAAATCAATACTAAAAAACGCTGAATTTCATTATCTGGATAAATTTAATAATAAAAAACAAAAAAAAACATCTTAGGCAGCCCAGTTTGAAAAGAGAAGGTGGCTTAATATATCTAGCAAACAAATTTATACACCAGAAAGAGATTATAGAGTATATAAAAAAAAAAAGTGGTGCGCAGTTGTTCCATTATTTCAATTACTTAAGATTCTTTTTCTCTACCAATTCGATGAAGATAATCACGAATATTATTCCTCGGACTTATTATCCTGAAGATACGATACGAAATTTGTATAATAAACGATGGAATATCGTATTCAGCAATCGTCGAGTCTCCTTTTTAAAGTAAAATCATCAAAAATTGTGATCTGGACATGTCGTAAGTATTTGTTTTTTTAATTTTTCTTTTATAAAATCGTTGTTTCTGATCTATCGAACAAGTATTTATTGATTTTGTTGACCGAGAACTGATAAAAAAAAAAAAAGGAAAAAAAAAAACAAACAAAAAACTGAATAACAAGAAATTTGATTAACAAGCGAGATAGACAAACAGACAAACAGACAGACAGAAACACACATAGCTTCGTAGATAGAGATACGTACGTTAAACAGGTAGACAGATAGAGGCTTCAGCTGTGTAAATGTGAAAATAATGAAAGTAAATGGAACACAAGAAAGAAGTACGATAATAAAGCTTGAGAATTCGGTTCATGCGCATGGACGTTTTTTTTTTTATCTTGTTAGGGAAAAATCGTATAGGGAGTTTGTTTCTGATACTAGAGAGGAGAATATTTTTTCATCTTGGTGATAAAAAGCGAAGGAAACTGTTTCGGCAAATGAATTTGATCAAGAAAGAGGATCGGTTTTCAGAGATTCTAAAAGTCTCGAAAACTCTTAGAGATTTTCTGATTAAAGGTGTTGCAGGAGTTCCCATATGGCGATGGTATCTCAGAGCCAATCAGAAACAAAACGTAGGCGTTCTCTGTTATTGTAGCTAAATTATTGTGTATTAATGAATAATTGTGCCGGCGATATTCCGGAATATGAAAATTATCTCTCACTCTGTATCGAAGTAGATTTTTTTATCGATAAAAATGTATTTGACAGTGTTAGTGACGTGCACAGGGCACACGGGTATTTTTGGTCTGCTTATGAGTTGTCGCTCATCCGCTAGGAATTTTTTGCCTTCTAAATTCTCAGAATTTAGATGATTTTGTCACGAGTTATTGGGATCAAAGTGATTCTGCCTTAATATTGCAGGGATTAAAGTAATCCTCGATAATCCTCGAGTAGAAGAAATCATAATATCAGACTCTAGCAAGAGGTTTAAAACCTGAATAATAATAATGTGCAAGAAAAGTAGGGAAAAAAAATTGTGTAAACCGTGCGAATTTAGGTAATAAATCCAGCGAAAAATGTTTCTTTAGTTTTAATCCTTGATTTACGTACCTGGGGTCGTATGTCCCATGCGATTCTTCTCTTTGATAGGCTGAACGGAGTGCGGGAGATTTCCGACGGCGGCGGAGTTGATTCCGATAAGCTCGCCGGTTACTACTACCGAATCGTACCATGCAACAATGCAAAGCGAACCCACCATACTTCAACTTAATCGTTAAACAACTGACTTTGTTAAATTCCTTCGAGCTATTGATTAATCGATCGATGAAAATTCGATCGCCGTATCATTTAAAAGAACATCAATGAACTTTTTCTTTTCTATTTGGTATTTATATGAGAAAGATTGATCGAGTACGAGTTTAATAAACAAATGGAGCTTCGCGATTGAGCATTTATTTATTTATTTATTTATTTATTTATTTATTCATTTATTTATTTGAACTGGAAATTTCTAGTTTGTCTGCGATCGTCGAGTATGAAATATTTTCTTACATTTGCTACACAGCTGCATTTACGTACAAAACACACGTTCTTCGATATATGTATGGGGCTTTCCATGCCAACTTGAGCAGAGTTAAATCCCGACAATCTCAGAATGATTTCATGTTTTTTTCTAAAATTCTACTCGGTAAAAAACACGGCCTAAATTTTTCTTCAAATTTTTTCAAACATCGGTTTTATTTTTATAAATATTTCAAGTCGATTACGAATGCACATTTTTTCAAAATCTAAAAAAATTCTTAATAATCTAGTAAATTACACAAAACACTCTCTCTATATTTTTTTTCCATTTTTTTTAGCGACTATTCCAGAATTTTGAAATTTTTCTAAACCCAAAATTAACACCTGAGGATTAAATATCGAATTGTCGAAAACGAAGATTTTCAAGTAAAATGACCCGTACGATTTGATCCTGTTTTAATTTTGGGTTTTTTAAATTTTAAAATTCCTAAATAGGAGCTAAAAAAAAAAATAGAAAAAAAATTTGGCTCACGTTTTTCTTAAGGCGGGGGTTGTTTTGTGAAATTTACTAAATTTTTGAGTATTTTTTTAGATTAAAAAAAAAAAAAATTGGGCATTCGCAATCGACTTCAAATATTTATAAAAAATAAACGGTTTAATAAAAAAAGTTTGAACAAAATTCAGGCCGTGTTTTTGACCGAATAGAATGTTAGAAAAAACACATGAAATGATTCTGAAATTGTCGGGGTTTAACATTGGTCGAATTGGCGTGGAAAGTCCCATATATATTTATATGTATAGAATATGGTACGTGATACAGTATCGGTGAAATAATTTTGCCCATAAAAAGACAAATTTGTGAAATAATTCAAAGTTTTGTATTTCGCTAAAAAATCTTTCTACACAGTCGAGCTCAGATGCGTTTAAAAGCTTTTTTGAAAAGCTTTCAAATGACGTGTATGAAGAAGTGTAGAATAATTTCTTCTCATTTTCAAAGCAATTTCTAAGCCATGTAAAAAGAATTAAAAATAAGTTTTACTTCCTGATATTTTTATTCAAACGGCGCTTACTTTTCAACAAAGTATCGTAGAATAATTTTGAAAAAAGATTTGGAAACCTCGTTTCAAGAGCTTTCCAGTGATATGCGGTTTGATTATTTTTTAAGAACTTGAGAGCGGATTTTCTACAAAATGAACATTATCAAAAATTTTAAATATCTCGAAAACAATCACAAAAACAGTAAAATTTTATTCAAATAAACTGTTAATTGCAAAGCGTAGATATCACTTGAATTTATTCGAAATTTTGAAAAAAATGAATAAATTTGTTTGAATTGAATTGAATACTTATTTAGTATTTTCAATTGAAAAAAAAAAAATGTATTATATTAGAAATTGAATTGAAATTGAATATTGGAAATAGTTTTCAATATTCCAGTTGAAAAATGATTAGACATTCATCAGACCCAATCATATTCTATCAGGGTCTGAAAAAAGAATTTCTTTTTTTTACAAGTTATAAGTTGTAAACAGACGCACTACAAAATGACAAAAAAAAAAAAACAACAACAAAATGTTCCTTAAAAAATCCGAAAAAATTTATCTGATATCTACGCATTACAATGAACAATTCATTTGAATGACGATTTTTAGTATCTGTGATTGTTTACGAGATATTTACAATGAGAAAAAAAAAATACTCACTTGATGAAAAAAACACTTTCAAGTTCTTAAAAAATGATCAAAAGTAAATACTACTTTGTATTACTGGAAAGCTCTTGAAACTTGCTTTTCAAATCTTTTTTCCAAATCATTCTACGATACTCCGTTCAAAAGTAGGCGGCGTTTGAATATCAGGTGAAAAAAATTTGTTTTCAATCTTTTTACATTAGGTACTTTATAAAAAATGAAAAGAAATTATTCCACAAACATATTGCTCCCCTTATAAGAGTCTCTGTCGGATGATTTTTTAGTGAAATAATTCGCTTTAAATTTTGCACAAATTAGTTTTTGAATGAAGAAAACTATTTTTTACCCGTTACAGTATGTGGAAAACAAACAATAAGCGGTATATATAATGTAATTACGCACGAACACTACGAGCGAGAGCATTTGAACACTATGATAAGGTATCGATAAATGAAAACGTGATAAAGTATCCGTCAGTAGTCAATGGCGATACGATACGGTTCAGTTAAGGTAACTTTAACTTGCCTTAAAAGTTTATCAAAGTTGTTCAAACCGCCATAAAAAAAAAAAACAAAAAAAAAACAACTTACCTGTTTGAGTCGGGGCCAGAAGAGACCGACTCGAACTGAAAAACGGCCTCAGCGAAGGCTTTGGCGTACTGCTAACAGACATCGTGTCTAACTCTGGACCGCTGTCCGATAAATCTTCTAACTCGTCAAACAGCTCTTCGATCTCCATATCTCCACCTGTGATTCAAATTTTTATTAGAAATTAGAGAATTGAAAATAGTCTAAAAGGATAATTCAGACGATTTTAAAAGGAAAATACGAAACTCGTAACGTCTGTAAATCCGAATCTAATTGAAGAATGTTACTCCGAAGGTAGAGAAGAAAATAGATAATCTTTCGAAAAGCTTTTGACGTGTGGGAAAAAACTTCGATTCAGATTTTTGGACTGACTTTTACTTTGACAGTTTTTTTCTATTTAAAAAAAATTTTTTTTTTTTGTCAAGTTATTCGACTCTGTGAAGCAATCTCTTAAAAATTAATATTTCATAAATGAAATTGAGTAACGTTGAGAAAACAGATGGAAGAAAATAGTTCAAAGACCCAAATAGAAGCTTTTTAGTTCTATCTTCAAATATTTTTAGGGAATTAATTGCCTGATTACTTCCCAAAAATCTTTACGCTGCTAAAAGTAATGAGAAAAACCCCAGAAATTCAATCTTTGGAAAATCATCTCGAGAAGAATAAAATTAAAATAATTGTAGAACTCGTTTTTTATGCTCTAAAACGATTTTAATTAAAAACAATATCTAGAATGCGATTCTAATTCTTCCCAATTAAGTTACACCGAACAATTAGAAACCCACGAATCAATCAGCCCCTAATATCGCTACAGAAACTTCTCCGAAGTAATTATGGAAGAACTGAACTCATTTTTGCCTCCAGAATAACATACATTCTACTTAGAATCTAATCTCCAATTACACAGGATGTGGTTTTCATCGATTTTCAAGAATATATCTTAGTTTATACCTGAAAGTTTTTGACCAATTTCTTCCTGGTCATGTTCCAGCTCTTCTGATACTCTGAATCGTTTTAACAAAGCGATGAATTTCTGCTTTAGATTTCTTTGCTGAAAAGAATTAATATATATTTAAAACAAGGTTCGATTTAGCGGATGTTTTTTCCAAAAACTTGACAAGCCTCAAAGAGATTTTTCATACCCTGGCATTTGCTGGTATCTTAGCGCGGCTTTTCCTCCTGTGCATTTCTAAAGTAGGCTCGCTGTCGCTACCTTCGGCTTCTCCCTCTGAGCTGAACTCTTCCTCGTCGTCACTGAACTCAGTCCCTAATCTTTCGCTCGGATCATTTATCAATCTCTTGTCATGATCCACAGGTTGAGAACTAAGAGCGACGATGCTTACTTTGGCTAAAACAACAGCATGTCCTCCATATTTTTCTGACTTATCCGAAACTAACTCGAGCTCCAAGTCGGTTTGCTTTTGAAGAACCTTGAGAGCGAGAAAACATGATACCAGTTAGTTTTTGGTCTTGTTTTAGGTCCCAGAACCGAATATTAGATTAAGTTTTCTTGATATTCTCAATGGAAACGGAACTGGGAATTTTTTTTTTGGCTACGGGAAACTACCTGAGCCATGTTGATTACACCTTCGGCGAGAGTTTTGTATCCCAGCATGGTACGGTTTTTGTAACGTTTCCGCCTTTGTAGTAATATCAAAAGTTTGTTTCCGTCTCTTTTTAGGAAGTGTGGATATTGTAGGGCGAATTGTAGCTCTAATTCGGTATCCAACATCCCCGCTGATGGCACGGCAATTTCATTTGATCTCAGGGTTCTCTTTGAGCTTTGCATTTTTACCGCAAGACTTATCGATGTCAGATCTGCACCCAGCGATCTCAAGAGAATCAAACGACTCAATGTCAACGAACAAAGTCTGAAAACAATTTGGAATAATTGTTTCAGAAATGTTATTAATACATGATTAAAATAATACCACTTGAAAAATAAGGTCAAAATAAAACGGGGAAGATCGTACGAGAAATTCATCTTCTTTGATTTCAATTTTGAATGTATGCAAATTTTTACGTGACCTTTTCTCACATTTTTTTCTTTTTCTTTTTTTTTTTTTGAAATTTCGTGCTTGAGAAATATTCGTATCGAAGAACATATAGGAAAATTGGGAAAAATATAGAAAAATAACGAAATGAAATGAAATACAATGGAATAAAATAAGGATTCTATGGTTTTGAAGAATTTCTACACGGTTTTTTTTTCTTTTTTACGAAAATTCTGCAACTGTTTAATTCTATAAAATATTGAAAATTTAAAAAAAAATGGACCCGAATGGACCCAAAGAAATGGATCCGAATAATGGCCATTCTCTCCCTAGGGAGGTAATGTAGTCCATGATAGAAACGCGTAACTTCCCATCCACTTTACATGAGATAAAAAAGGCCTATTTCATGCAACGTGTTGAAAAAATGTATTTATCACAGTTGGAGAATTCCAGAAAAATAAAAAATAAAATGAACTAAATCATCAACAATTTGTTTATCTCAATGCTATTAACATTAATGCGGTTTCTTTTATCTTTCCAATTGATTATCTTTTGGTATATATAACAACAAAAAAAGGGTATTATTTATCTTTCAACCCATTTAGATATGCATATAGAAGTATAATAACATATATGAAATATTAGGTAAGTATATATAGATATATATATATATATGTATATTCGTATGTAGTTTATGCGAGCAGTAAGACTTAATAAAAGGGTTGCGATGACGTTGGGTCGAGGGGGCAATGGCAAGGTCTAATTGCTAAAGCACACGCCACACGCTATAACGTCGGACGTGGTTCGGTCGGTGACATTGAATCGATACATCGGAACTTGTTGGAGAATGGGTTTCTCCCGTTCGCCGTGCCCTAGCGACATTCGGGGCGTAGTTAATGGAGAGCAAATATACCTATGTGACGTTTATATCTATCGTCTAACGTATATAGAAATGTAGAGGGTATCGAGACGAATCCAACGATACCCAACAACCTATAATTCCGATGAATCAGTCACGAGATATTCGGGGTTGAATAACGCAACTGCCCTAACCTCCAGCGCCTAGCGCGCTGCAGCTGTTCATGCGCTACTGCGCTGCGTGATAGCGCATATATCGAGGTTCTTGCACCAAGCGCGCGAGACTCTCATGCGTGATATACTTTGCGAGTGAATATCTCGTTACTGAGTCATCGGATGTATACGTTGTTGGGTATCGTTGGAATCGGCTTATTCTCGACTACAATTTGAAGTGCATAAAATCCGAATCGGACGAAAATCGTCGAATGAATTATGCGTTTTATCAAATCGCGTCATATTTAGCGATATAAAGAGCCGGAATTGAAGCATTCCGTAACGTTAGACCAAGGGCGAATAATATTGTCTGCGGATATGTCAATAATGCATGAATTCTAGTACATACGTACATACAGATGTGGTTATACAAATATACAATGAAACGGGTTATATGAGGGGGTATATAAATTCCGATAAGATTGATTTTTACTGCTTCTGTTCTCGTCGACTGATCTCACGTATTACATGTACATACATATACGCATATCCATATAAACTGTCTGCATTTCAATATGAAATTTGTATATTTCTCATCGAGGATAGACCCAGAAAAATAGTAGTAGTAGTAGTAGTAGTAGTAGGCGTACAACAATGACGATGAGGAGCGGGAAGGAGTTCCGTGCGTAGGAAATCAATTATTACTGACATCGAGTAACACGCAGCCTGCGGTACTCTGCTCATATCTAAAGTTAGCTTCATATAACAGGGTGAAATACCTTTTATAGCATTTATCTAGATCATAGATTACAGATAAAACGTGAGGCTTCTATAACGAGTATATAGACAAAAAAAAAAAAAAAAAAAAGATACAAGAATAAAATAGTTAAAAATTCAATGAAAATATAATACATCGAACAAAATTGCTGCCTCATATAAATAAATATCATTATACATATTCGATATCAATTACTCATATAAAATCGATTTCAAAAGGTTTTCTTAATCATGCAAAAAAAAATAATCCAGAATAAACGATATACTGTCTAAGATAAAAAAAAAAAAAAAAAAAAAAAGGAAAATAAAAAAATACAGTGAAAACAGGACAAGCTATCTATATCTCTGAATTATCTGTGTATTTCTCTATAATCTATTTTCCCATTACGAGGCATCACTGTATCTAATCTTAGTTACTTTTGGCCTGGGGATAAAAGGAAAAGGAATGTAATGGACGGTATAAGGAAGGAGTTGCAGGGGGATGGAAGAATCCGATAGAATATGTTTTCAACGACATATATATTTTGTATATAGTTCATATATGTAGATAATAATAATAATAATAATAATAATAATGATAATCATAATCATAATGATCCCTGATGCGGTTCGGAGCAAACTGTAGAGTATCTTCTATCTCGCAGAGCCAAATAACAAACACTATAAAGGTATAGTAAGTACACAAGATGCGAGCAGGAGCTTGTTAGACCTCAGAGGCGCCAAAGATAATTATTGAATAGCTTCGAGATGTGTATAGATATACATACATGATATAGGTTATAGGTGTATAAAGATAGGTACTAATTGTAAATTGCCGTTCAAGGTTTTATATTTTTAAATATCACAGACATTTTGTGCAGTGCAGCACAGGCAGCAGGCAGCAGTAGCAGCTGTGTACAGCGGTTAGAATATCTAAATTTGACGATGATCATAGTTTATTAGACGGATCATCTCATCTGTTATAATCAGAAATCGTAAATTCTATAGCTACGAATTCGATTTACGTATAATAGAATTTCAATCATATATTCGTAAGTCATAAACAACAAGAAAAAAAAAAAAAAAAAAAAAAAAAAGAAAGAACTAAATTGCAAATTTAAATTCGAATTTAGAATTTCAAATGTTCGAAATTCGAATGTTAACGTTAAAAAAGATTCGATCCTTTTCTTATAGAGAAATTTAGCTGACGTTGTAAAGATGTTTAGATTATCAGCTATTTTACAGATTATCGTTTATATATACTTTATGAGTAGGAAAGGGTTTGCAAAAATTTTGCACACCGTGCGGAAAATTGATGAATTATTTTTTATTCGCCCAGGCGGATCATTCCGCCGATCCTTATAATCAATTTTTTTTTTTTTTTTTTCAAATTCCCGCTGCGAAATAATCGAGGCAGACCGCGTTGCGGTTGCTCCGATACTTCGACGAGTTTTTCATGTATCAAGATTTTCCGGAAGACGTGCCTTTGTGCGGATTGAGGGCGGGAAATTGAGTTTAAAAAAAAATTGTTCAACAGAAGAGATGATCTATTTTTTTTTTTTTAAATTCAGCATTTTTCGTATTCCCAACGACTCTGCCCTAAAATTCGGCGCTCAATTTAGGCCATTCCATATATATTTCGAGCGGGTAATTTGAATGAAATGAAATAAACTGATTTAAATTTTTGATATTATGTTCAATTTTTCCAACCGCGACATATGTACAGGTATAATTCATCGTGAATGATACTCGGGTTGCATATCGCCAGGCGCGAACGTATCGCACTACCTACCTTTTGCTTTCAAAATTAATGTATATTGGAATTTGTTTAAAAGAAGTAAAACGGCATGCATATATAGAGATCGCTTCTGACTTAACCTAGCTAATATGAAAAACATATGAGTTTTACTGAAATCTTATCAGTTTTTCTTGAAGAAGTGATATACTTAGCAAATTTTTGCCAAAAAACTGAATTCATTCGTCGAGGGTTCGTTCGAATCGTTTCGGTAGTCATTGAGAAACTACGAATCGCGTTTTCGAGTTGACAACAATTGGTAATAATGGAATTTCGAACAGACTTCCATTATTTCTAATTGTTTTCTTCCAAACTATACAACCCACCGAAATGAAATTCAAGAGATTGATACTTTGCCATAGCAGAAAGTGGTCGAGTATTTTATTGTTTGAAAAAAAAAAAAAAAAAAAAAAAAAAAAAAAACGAATAGAATTCCAGTCAAATTCGAATATTTTTTATGTCAGCTTATAGGTTAGGTTCAAAGCAACTCGTACCATATCGCCTTAACGTATACATAATACAGTATGTAATATAAATAAAGAAATAACGAAATAAGTCCTTCGGTAGATAAAATAATTTATCATAAATAATAATATACAATTTAGATTATATACCGTTCCGTAACAAAGCTAATAACGATCAAGCTATAATATGAATATATAGAATAAGAAATATAAAAAGCGTCGAATGTATGTATGTACGTACGTAAAGACGTTATACGATATGCATATGCACAGTGCGTATCAGTTTATGAAACTGCGTAAGAGTAAAAAAAAAAAAAAAAAAAAAATATGAAACAACAAAAAACACGTAAAAACAGAAAAACAAAACAACATTCTGAAATGTTATGGATTGAGACATACATATAATATATCTATGTCTATATTTAAGTGACGAAAAAGAAATATAGCATGATATGGTAAATGATATAAAAATAGCGAATGTATCGTATCGATTAATTTTATTTATTTATTTTTTCTATTTATATCTTCCGTTATACAAATTATGTCTCGATAATTTTTTTTTAATTGCAATAGCGTGTATAGATAATTATCGCAAATGCCGCTGTGTGTATGTGTTGTAAATACAGTACGTTATAGTCGTCGGTTCGCGATTAAATCGCAGGTGTTATAATTAGCTTCCGTTTGAAAAATAAAACAACGACAATCGACGATAATGATAATAATCATGGTATTAATAATATATTAATAATAAATATCATGATTACGAACAACAACGATATTTAATAAACAAGAGAATATTGTCCAACAATCAAAAATTATATTTTCGATACTGATAAACTCTACATAGATTATACTGCGTAATGTCTCTTTGTTCTTTTGTTTGTCGGTTGTTCTTTTTATTTATTTATTTATTTTTTTTTTTTTTTCATATTTGAATATTCGTTTGTTAACTTTTTCGCTGTATATTTATCTTTCGTGTTGTTTCTTATTTACTGATATCGTCTAACTTATATTTGACGTAAAAACTACATATATACATATAGTAAATATGTAGCTAAAATAAAAGACGATAAGTATAATCATCTCTCAGGGTCTTCTTCTTCGTTTAGTTTCCGAAGTCTGACTCATCAGTAATAAATATTACCGATATACCGATACATACATACATACATATTGTATACCTATCTATAAAACATTCCGGATTACACATATGATTCTAATATATTTGTATATTCATAGTATTACGGGGTTAAACACGGGTCTTTTTAATCTAGTTAGTCATAATGCATACGTATATCTATGCATATCTGTAATGTATACATGTCGCTATCAAATCTCCCGAATTTTTCCCCCTCTAGTCATTAATACTCCATAATGTAGTCGTAAACTATTAAAATTCTTCATTTATTTATAGATAGATAGATAGATAGATGTATAGATAGATAGATAGATAGATAGGTTTATAGTTAGATAAAAGCTAATAAATAAATGAATGTCGAAGAAATAAGAGTAGAGAGAAAAAAAAAAAAAAAATGAACGACGAACGAGGGTTTTTCGCTCTCTTGACAGCTAACATCCGCCCGTTACCGCCTACTGGACTTCTTTACCGACCGAGCGTGCGAGAGAATATAAGCGAGGGTTTGATCTCAAACGTCAAACTTCTATCATATTTTTCGTTTGTTTATTACCCATCAATCCTAAAAACACTGTAGATAATACTCGCGAATAATTTTCTATTAGATTTAGGGAACAAAAACCGGTGAAATATGATAAGTTTTCAGTGAATAAAAATAAAAAATGAAAAAATAAATGAATGAATATTATGGATAGGTATATATGTATATGCTAAAAAAAATCGCAAGAAAAGAGTATATAGGAGCAGAAAAAATTCAACACGTAGATTGTTATTCTTAAGATAGTTGAGGATAAGAAGAAGCTAAGATGAGTGATATGCTGAATGAAAAAAAGAGAGAATAGTGACGGAGGAAATAGGAAAAATATATGCGTATATTGTCGATAAACGATAATAATATAACGTATAGAATGTAAAATGTATGTAGTATATATACATATATAGAAAAAGAGAGAAAAAAGGGCGTGTGAATGCCCGCGCGGTGGCGTCCGATCTGCGCGGCGGGATTTACCTGCGGCTTGAGATATCAGATTTTTTAAACAGCGGTTATTAAAGAGTTTTAGAATTACCTTGGTATGCAATTCGGTGGTGTCCGGTCTACTTCCCACGTAGCAAATAGTTTCATTGGTACAGGCCTGACGGCCGGGGTCGTTACCTTGTTTCTTTCCGCCATTTTTCGGACCGGAGAGGCCTCGACGATCACTACTGATCCACCACCTCACTTAACCAGGGCTCACGGCCAACTGATTCAGATTCTCTTCACATAAGACCGGCTGATTCTCAATCCTGCTTTTGTCAGAGAAGATACCGCCGCTCTAACGCCATCTAACGGCTCATCATTCAACTAACTAACACAGAAACTTTTTTTGGGTTTATCGACTGTCGGTAATAGAAGGATTTTATTGTATAACGACTTCTATCACTTTTTCTACAACCATTTATGCGTTATTTCAATCATTCGATCGTTATTAATTATTGTTTGAATTTCAAAATAGCAAAAAGGACATAACAGTTGAATAAGTACGATAAAAATACGAAATATTCAACATATTCCTAGTTGGTTGCTAGTTGGTCGGTAATGCAAATTCTGTTGTAAACAATGGAGATTCTCTTTACCGAGGGGTCAAAAGTGCATACAGTTTTTTTTTTGTGTTGTTATCTATGCTAGGGAGGCAGTCCATGACGTAAAATTGCCGAAAACACCCAGCGGTTATCGTCTGTTATTTGTCAAACGTCAAATAAGAAATTTATAGCCTTAGTTGATTTATCGTAGATCTTTCGTTCCAATAATCTGTATAATTTACTATAATTCTTATTTCCGTTTCGAAAATCGTTCAAAGAATTTTTTCCACTGATAAAACACGATATATCCGCAGCTCGTCTCTCGAACATAACCTCAAACTGTCATTAACCGCAGAAACGTCAAAACGTCAATAAACACATACCATTATTTCACTAGATCATTATTCGATTCTTTTCCTATGTTTTGTTCAATTCTTCATAAAAAAAACAAACCGATAATTGCTAATAAAATACCGCAATTTTTGGTTTCTTTTGAATTTTTTCGTTCTCTTACACGCATCTGTCACTTTGACACTCAATAGTCATTTCTCGATACTTGATAACTCAATTCTTTTTTTTTTTCCTTATACAATAGAAACACACGAGGCTGTAAATAGATCATAGAAAAAAAAAAAAAAAAAAAACAAGGACAGTGAACTCAAAAAAAAAAAAAATCGAAAATGACTTCGATTTTTGATCAATATGAACAAGCGTCTCAAAGATCTAAGCATCCGGCTCAACCGCCGATCAGAGCGGACATCGTAAGTGTCTGAAATTCGTTTTGTTTTTTTCTTATGTTTCTCTTCTTGTTGTTGTTGTTTTTTTTTTTTTGTTTTTTTTCATTCTTGAATGTTAGATGAACAATTCAGAATTGTTTTGTTACTTGTTTCGATTGAGTTTAGTTAATTTTCATGTATTTTTTCAAATATTTACAATTAGTCAAGTTTCAACTCAGTCTGGATACTTTTGAACCATTTTAGAGCACGACTGGATTTATACACATGAAGCTGAGAGATGACGGGCCGATATTTACTAAACAGAAAGTAAATTTCTTACCGCCGGAGAAAATAACTCATCTCGCTGTTAGCAGCAATCTTATAGTTATCGCCATGGCTAATAACGTTCTGTTACGCATCGATATGAAACAACCGGATAAACCTGAGGGTAGGAGATTTTTAAATTTGTTTTATCAATTTTTATTAATTTAGTGACACAGTTTTGCTTGAAATAATAACAAGAAATTGAATATTTATCTAACTTTCTTGTTTTTTCAGAATGTTTTTATTCTTGTGTGATTAGGAATTTATCTCGGAATTTATCTTTCAATTTTTTGAGTCATTCAAAGAGATTTCAAGCTGAAATCGTTTGATTGTATCTACTCACGAAGTTTCTCCAAAAATTGATGCGGGATTTCATTAAATCGCTTCGTAAAAAGTTCTTCAAAGATTTTTTTCGAAGTCTCTGAGAGTTTTTAAAGATAAAGAAAGATCTAGGAGGAATTTGATTTGATTTTGTACGATTTTACAGACTTGGGATAATTGTCTATAACAATTGCAGATGATTTTGTATTATTTTCAGCAATTTCAAATGATTCTATCTGACCGTAAGCGTTTTTAATGATTCAAAAGACTTTGAGAAATTTAAAAGCATTATTTTAAAGATTGCAATAGTTTCTGAAGGTTCAGGACGACTTTAAAAAAATTTAAAAGCATTATTTCAAAGATTGCAATAGTTTCTAAAGGTTCAGGAGGACTTTAAAAAAATTTAAAAGCATTATTTAAAAGATTGCGATAATTTTTAAAGTCCTTAGAGACTTTTGTTAACTCCGAAATGATTTCAGAAACGTTCGTCAATAATTTTTGCAAAAGATTTCAAACAAGTTATGCTACTTTTCACATTTTCAAAGAAATTTAGAAGATTTGAACACATTCAAACAGCTTCAAAATGGTTCTATTTAATTTCATATAAATAATAATAATTTAGTTAAAAAATTGAATAGAAGAATATTTCAGAAGTTCTCAAAAACTTTGTACAATTTGAGCTTGCGGAGATTTTAAACGCTATTAAAATCGTTCTGAAATTCCAGAGCATTTCACAAGCTTTGTAAATATATCAAATGATTTCCAATAATTTATCAAAAGTCTGAAATGATTTAAGGAGAATTTCAGGAGACCGCTAAAAATCCTGAAAGAATTTCAAATCATTTTTAAATATTTCAAGACTGGTTGAGCAGTCAACTTTATCAACAATCAATTTATCTGATTTAAAATTCCCACCTTAATCAGTTACGCTTCATATTCAATGAACATGAAAAAGGTCTGAGCAATGAATGAAATTATTCCCACAGATATAGACATCTCAAAATATTCGTTGAACATGAAATTGTCGGGACTTTTCCTCGATCCTTTGGGCCACCATTTACTAATTTCCCTCGTTCCTCGAAACGGGGAAACTCCGCTACCCGAGCTTTTTTATCTGCATAGAAAAACGACCAAACTTAAACAGGTAGGAAAAAAATGCTTTAGATTATTCAACGAACTTACTAAAGCGTCAGATCTCGACAACAATTTGCTTCAGAAAATTAGAAATTAATTCTCGAAGCTGTTGAAAATTAGTGTGATTATCAAATCGAGAGTCTTTTTTAAGTTTCGCTGACCTTTTTTTGCCCCTAAACTTCCAATTTTGATACCAGAATCAATTTTTAGGCCGGCAAGTTTAAGGGCCATGAGATTACGGCGGTAGGATGGAACTTTCAAAATACATCAGAGGCGACTTCGGGCCCGATACTCCTCGGGACATCTAAGGGTCTGATATTTGAGACAGAAATAGCCCTCGATGGCGATAAGATCTTTAATACAAGTCTCGAGCAGTATTGGAGACAGGTGAGAAACTTCAGAAAAGGGCAAATAATCTCTGACTGACAAAATCTCTCCTCAATTTCATAGATTTTTCCCCCAAAAAGGGGAGTGAGTCGTTTCCGCTTCTCAGATACTGAGAACTTAAGATTCAGAAGCAAAATTCCAAAGGGGTAAACATTTCAAAAGAATTTCAAGAATTCTTAAGATTTTTATGCTAATCACAAAAGATTTCTCAACGGATTTTAAAGATTTCAAATAATTTTCATAAGATTTCCACACGATTTTTTGAGATTAAATCGGATTTCAAAAGATTTCTTATGTTTTGTAAAATATCTGAGAATTCAAAAAAAAAAAAAAAAAAAATCGAAAAATTCCAGATGATTTTGCAAAATTTGACAAAATTTTCAGAAATTTCGAGGATTTTCAAAGATTTGAAAGATTTCTAAAGATTTCTTGTATTTCTTCCAATTTTTTTTTACACCAAATTTCAAGAATCGTTTACCCCGTCGAATAATTCATTCTAGAATCGATAGACAGAGTATCGTCAATAAGTTTTTAAACATGAATATATATATTTTCCACACACTTTTGTCAGTCAATTTTTTACACGCAATGTAATCATTTAGCGCATTAATCGTTCATCCATTCAATCATTCGTTTCTCCTATAAGCTACCAAATTATCTGCCTCTTTACGGTACTAAAGAGGTAGAAGGACTCGTGAGTATTTGACGATAGAAATGAAAACAGAAAACTTATGCACGTCGCATGAAAAGTCGCTGAAAATCAATAAAAAGATATTCCGCTTCTCAATATCTCTTAACTTTTACGCACTTTTCATAATTTTCGCAGGTATTCGATATAGGAAAAGACAGCAAACCGCCTATAACTGGTTTGGAGTTTCACAGGATTGGAAATACCGATAGATATGTAGTCATCGTTACAACTTTGATCAGAATTTATCAATACATCGGCTCCGTGACGAGTTCTGAAGAGAAACCGTTGCTTCAACAGATTTTTAGCAAATATCTAAACGTAAAAGGTAAAGAGACGTTCTTCAAGCTTCTAAATGCAGCGTGAACGTCTCTACCAATTTTTAAACTTGGTTTTTTACTTTCAGAAAGATTCAATCAAGTTGAAAACTCCCTTCCTTATTCAAAGATGCAGTTTTACTACCCGGGACCTAAACAGTTCCCTAAATCCTTCGGCTGGCTAAGTGAAATTGGGATTTTATACGCGCAGGTGATTAGAGAAGAGAATGGAGTTGATTTCGCTGATTAAAAGAAAGGGAATTTATCATATTCTATTTTCAGGTCGATCCCAACGTCAATCCTGACAACGTACTCGTAAATCAAACACCCATCAATTGCCCGGAGACTAGTTTGATCGGGGGAAATGTCGCACACGCTAATTCTACTCCGATTTCTTTTGTGCTTACGGAATTTCACGCTCTTCTTTTATACAGCGATCACGTCAAAGGATTGTGCCTTCTCAACAAGGAACTTATATTCGAAGATATTTATAACGATGTAGGAAACTAGGATTTACTTTTTAGTCGCTAATCCAAAATTCGTTTATGTCGAATCGTTTTTATACAAATTTTTTGAGAACTGATAGATTTTAAGTTGGTTTTTCATTACTGAATTGAAAATTTTATGATATCAATTCGTTTTTTCATGGAATTTAAAAAGATGGATTAGAAATCTACTCAGTTTTTTATTTCTAAGTTAAAAATTGTATAATTTTGAATCGCTTTTTCATAGACTTTTGAAAAACTGATCAGTTCAAGTTTGTTTTTCATTCCTGAACTGAGAATTTTATAATATCAGATCGTTTCTCCACAGAATTTAAAAAAACTGATCAATATCTACTCAGTTTTCTATTTCTAAATTAAAGATCGAATGATATCGACTCGTCTCTTAACAGATTTTTGAAAAACTGATCAACATCTAGACGGTTTACTCTTTGATTCTATCATTTGAAAACTTAGCAATATGCAGAATCTTTTTTTTTTCAACAGGCTTTTGGAAAACTAATTAATATAACTAAAGATCCGATGACCGGATCAATTTGGGCTTATAGCGAAAGGGCAGTTTTTAAATACAAAGTAACTAAAGAGGACAGAAACGTCTGGCAGGTATTTAATAATTATAATTGAGAAGAAAAAAGACACTATTTAAAGTATTTGAAATCTGTTTATGTTCGGAGAACAATATCAACCGATAATTTTTCTTTACAGATATACGTCGACAAAGGGGAATTTGTTCTCGCTAAAAAATACTGCAAGGATAATCCTGCGTACGTCGATCACGTCCTCGTTAAACAAGCCGAGATGTTGTTTAAAAATAAAGAGTGAGTTTTGTAAAATGAGAAAAACTAGAGAATCTTTGGTTAATCTTTTATTCAGATTTTAAAGAATAAGAAAACTTTTTCAGGTACGAAAAGAGCGCCGTGATATACGCAGATACTCATTCCTCGTTCGAGGAAATATCTTTGAAGTTTTTACAAGAATTCCAGATCGAGGCGCTTAAAACTTTCTTGAAAAAGGTGAATCTTATAAGGAAAATTCAGAGCAGAGAAAACAAGCTTTTTAAACGATTGAAAAAAAATTCTGTGTCTTGCACAAAAAGTTTAATAACTTCGCAAAGAGATATGGTAAAAATGTATCAGCGACGGTTTTGGAAAGCTTGTTTTTTCTAGTTCAAAATTACGTTTCAAGTTTATATTTCAATTTACTTTCGCCTTTTCATACAGCCCATTTAATATTCTTTTGATTTTCTTTTTGAAGAAACTCGAGGGTCTCAAACCGCAGGACAAAACTCAAGTGACGATGATAGTCGTCTGGGTTGTAGAACTTTTTATGAATCAAATGGGAGCTTTGAGAGGAGATCATACTTCTCAATTGCACAATCCTCGTTACCAAGAGCTTCAAAAACAGTTCGATAGCTTTTTGGCGATACCAAAAGTTGAGGTGGGCTGAAAATTATAGAAAAAAGGATAAGATCCGAAGTAATTTTTGATTATATTTGATCTTCTGGTTTCAGGAATGTATCAAGACTCATAAAAGCTCGATATATGATTTGATGGCGAGTCACGGGGATAAAGATAATCTTATAAGACTGACGATAATGCATCGTAACTACGAGGAAGTTATTCGTCAGCATTTGTACAAAAATAATTACCTCGAGGCTTTAGAAGTTTTAAAAAGCCAGGGAAATAGAGAATTATTTTATCAATTTGCTGGCCCGTTGTTACAGGAACTTCCAAAGCCTACCGCAGTCGCTTTAATTTCACAAGGGTCAAATTTAAAACCTTCAAAACTACTTCCCGCTCTTGTTTCTTGCAACAACGACGAAAAACATGTAAAAACATTTTTCCATTTCGAAGTTAAATAAAAACGGTGTGAAAACTTCTAAAATTTCAAATTTTAATACGAGATTCAAATTTCAGGCAAAGGAAGTTATTCGATATTTGGAATTCTGCGTATACAAACAAGGATGCCAAGAGCAGGCTATTCACAATTTTCTTCTATCTCTTTACGCTCGTAACAAACCAGAGGAAGTTTTACGCTACATCAGTTCTCAAGGTGAATTATCCGCGGGGGGAAATCGAGGGGGAAATAACTTGTCAATAGCTTGTCAAATATTGAGAAATAACCCAGGGAATAAGTGAAATAATGAGAAATAATTAAAATAAAGAGAATTTACTCTGAAATAACGTTGCGAAAATCATTTTTGAGTAGAAAAACTACTTTGAAATAAAAAAAAAATAATCAGAAATAAAAAAATTGATTCGAAATAACAAAAAATGACGTTGAAATAAATGAAATAACGAGAAATAACCGAGGAAAAAACTGAAATAACGAGAATTTATTTTGAAATAACGTTGCAAAAATCAATTCGAATTAGAAAAATTACTTGTTGGTAAAATCTTGAGTTATTTTCCCCTCGGGATTATCTTCGTCCCTGAAACAATCGAGAGCTAGAGAAAATTCCCTGCGGTTTTGAAACTTGACTTTAATCCTTGACTTTTTATTCCACTAAAGGCCAAGACGTCGGCATGGTTCCTTACGACGTTCACTTCGCTCTTAGACTCTGTCAAGAAGCTAAACTTACCGAAGCTTGCGTACAATTGTCAGCTTTACTCGGACTTTGGACAACAGCCGTTGACTTGGCGCTGACGATAAGCGTCGATTTAGCTAAACAAATAGCTACGATGCCTTCCGACGGGGATGTTGAATTGAGAAAAAAACTCTGGCTTAAAATCGGTACCGTTGATAACGAGAGAGAGAGAGAGAGAGAGAGAAAAAAGTTTAGAAATTTCTTTAGAAACTGGGGAAAAATTAACGTAGTGTTTTTTTGTTTTTTGTTTTACAGCTGAACACGTAGTCAGAGAACAAGACGATATACAACAGGCGATGAAATTTTTACAGCAATGCGATTTGGTCAGAATAGAAGATATTTTACCATTCTTTCCTGATTTTGTTACTATCGATCATTTTAAAGATGCGATTTGTAATTCTCTTCAGGTAAATAGAAAACCCAGAATTTTATATAATTTGTAAAAATAACTTGCGAGATAATTAAACCGTTTTTTTATCGTAGGAATATAATCAACACATTCAAGATCTAAAGGAGGAGATGGAGGAGGCGACTAAAGCTGCTGAATTGATCAGAAAAGATATTCACTTATTTAGAAACAGGTATAAATAAAATAAGGAATCAAATCGAATCCTTATAAACACGAGGGGGAAATAACTCAAGATTTGACTGACACATTATTTTTTGAATGAAATTATTCAAATCATTACATTTATTCCAAATTATTATTCCTTTTTTACTATTTCAAATTTGTTTTATTCTTTTATTTCACGTTATTTCATTTATTTCAACATTATTTGAGTTTTTTTTTTTTTTGTTATTTCAGTTATTTCTAATGCTCTTATAGTTATTTCTCATTAATTCAGTTATTTCTCGTTATTTCATTTATTTCAACGTCATTTTTTGTTATTTCTAATCAATTTCTTCTATTTCTGATTATTATTTTTTGTTTTTTCAAAGTAATTTTTATAATTCGAATTGATTTTTGCAACGTTAATTCACGATAAATTCTCGTTATTTCAGTTATTTCCTCGGTTATTTCTCATTATTTCATTTATTTCTTATTATTTGAGTTATTTGTCATTATTTCAATTATTTCTCATTACATTTCAATTATTTCTCATTATTTCTCAATATTCCACGAGCTATTGACACGCGTTATTTAAACGAGTTATTTCCCCCCCCCTCTCGCTTATAAATTTAGAAATTTTGTTTAAATATTGAGAATCGATCGCCTGGAGTTAATAATCAAACAAACTAAAATGAATATCTTTACAGATGTACGTTCGTACACGCAAGGGATACTTGCAATACTTGCGAAGTACAGTTACTACTCAGATCTTTCTACATATTTCCATGCGGTCATAGATTTCATAGCGATTGTTTAGTCGCTGCTTTAACTCCGATGCTTTCGATGGAGCAGAGAACAAGACTAGCCGATTTACAACGGCAGTTAACTACTGTCTCTGCTAAACCGGAGGATACTACTTCCGTTGGATCTGTTTCTCTATCGACAAAGGATCAGATTAAAGCCGATATCGACGATCTTGTTGCTTCTGAATGTCTTTACTGCGGAGAATTAATGATCGAGTAAATATCAATAATTTTATTATTACATCCTTTCGCTGATGATTCTCTTGACTTTGTTTTTATATATTTTTCGTATTTTTTTTATTACAGATCTATAGACAAACCATTCATCGAGGAAGAAGATTACGAAAGAGTTATGAAAGAATGGGCTTGAGAATAATATCATATTTTATTGTTTATTTATTGTTTACATTAATTTCTCTCAATCGATTAGATAGATTAATTAATACTGTTTAATATTTAAATTCGAGATATAAACCAGCTCGAATTTAATTGTAATTCAAATAATTGTAGAAAATATAATATTTTTTATTTCGTATCTAACGAAACGAGTATTTTTTTTTTCTTTGTCATCATCCCAACAGAAGAACACGAACAAAATCAGCAACGAAACAGCTTCTTTTTTGCTATTCGTTGAATACCGATTCCGCTTTTTTGTCCTTTTTGCTCACAGATTGTTCCCCTAGTATATAAAATCGTAACGGTTTCATCGCCCACTCAGGACCGGCGCTGTCTATACCAATTCTGGGGCATTGAACGATTTTGTAATCCTCTTTTTTTAAATCTTTGTCAGGATCATTTTCAATCCACATTCCCTTCCAATCGCACATTGAATATTTATTGTGGTCTCTGGTGAGACCAAACGCCATGCAGAATTTAGACGGACCGTTGCTCAATTCGTGTGATTTGAAGTTACGCAACGATCTCGATTTTGAATTGGCCGTTGGTTTTGCATTCCGTAATTCTGCCATTTGATCCATTCCTTCGATCGGGTCTAACGCTCTTATTAATACCACAGATCCTTCGCCTAAAAATTATAAAACGTTAGTCGAGGGCTGGGGGTCGATAACTATCGAAATTTGGAGTAAAAATCTGCAACAAATCGTTTGAAAAGTTACGAAATCTAGTTGAATTCAAAGACTAATTCTCTCCACTCACTAACAACGGATAAATCTTCGGATAAAATTTTAGTAACGATTAATTGCCAAGAGGATTAGTTTTTTTCTGGAATATTTTATTTCTCGATTATCTTTGCCAGTAGAATTTTTCACAGGCAAAATTTCTTTGGCTGACCGAATCGTTTTCAAAAATATAAAATCTCAGCGGTTTTGACGCCCATTCGGCTCCTGCTGATTCTATTCCTAGACGAGGAGCTGATATAACGGTAAAATTCTTCTCTACTTCGCTTTCGATCCAGAGATTAGGACATTTTGTTATATCTTTTTCGTTGAATGTTTCTTTGTCGATCTCTAAAGCAACGCAAAGTTTCGACGGGCCGTTACAGAGCTGGTACGGTTTTAATACTTTCGGTTTCTTCGACATTTCTTTCTCTTTTGAACCTCTTTTTAATTGCATATTTCGCAATAGTTCCATGTAACTTTTACCCAACGTAGGCTCTAGGGCTCGGATGAAAACCGAGGCTCCTGGGGCTGTACAGCAATCATCTTTATTTATTATCGATTCAATTGGTCGGAAGAAATCCAGGCTTTTTTTTTTCATCGATAAGAAAATAAGCCTGGATTTTTTTCAACTTAATACCCACCTCTGGATGATACGTTGAAACAATGATACATCCCGTAAGTTAAATAAACGTATATCGTTCCTGGAGGCATGTACATCGGTATGTTCCTCGGCGTTACTTTATTTTGATACGTTTGAGAGGCTTTGTCTTCTCCGCCGAGATACGATTCTGTTTCCACTATTCTACCCTTTAGTATCGTTCCGTTTTCTAGTTTCCTTACAAGGATTTTGCCTGGTGGTTTAATCGTGGTATTAATAATTAACGGAATTGCAATCGTGGTCGGAAAATTATTCAAAGAGCAACTTTTGAGCGTTCAAAAATCTTTTTTTATCTAAGAATTTAGAGGATCTTGTTCTCTCAATGCAAAAATTTAATACCCAGTAAATTTTTGGCTAAAGTTTCGCTAGGGACATCGAAGAATTCAAATCCTAGTCTATTGACGGAAAGGAGTTTTTCTTCTTTAGTCATCGGGGGATCTTCTAGTTGTTTTAATTCGCTTTTCATCATTTCGATATCGACAACGGCTTTGGGAGCTCGTTTTTTAGAAGATTTGATCGGTTCTGATTCATCCGTCTTCTTCTCTATAATTAAAAAAATAGAAAAAGAGAAGAAGGAGAAGAAGTATGTTAGTAATTTAAATACATATTTTATTTCTGGATATATTCGTAATTATACCTGAGTCTTTCGGTCTCAGATTTCGAAGGTTTAATTTAGACTTTGCTATCGCATTTTCCATTATCGAGTTTGTTGCCGAAGCAGATTTTAGCAGGTTTGATTGCGATGGCAAATTAGCTTCTGGTAATTCCTGAGAAGATCATGAGATTAATTGTATGTTATCTAGTCAACAGGATACTAGGAACGCTACCATATCAGCCAATCTATTCTTTAAAGACTCAGAATTCGATTATATTAAGGTTTATAATCAAATACTATAGAAAATTATTAAACGAGAATCAAATACATGAAAAAAGGAGATGAAAACAGGAGTTTTCATCATGTTTTTCATTTTAGTTTTCAACATTCTATTACCATTCGTAATATCTGTAGTTAGCGGATACTTTTGAATAAAAGCCTAAATGATATTCTGATAAAGAATTCATAACATATTATAGAATATTGTGAATTGGAGCGATGGAAAAAATTATAGAATCGTAAAGAAGTATGTAATAATTATTATTGCGTTTAAATATTTTTTCGGATCCCAATTTCCAGTATTGTGGTATTTAGAAAGCCAAATGAATCCTTTTTGAACCTGTGTTACTTTTTTAATTCAGTTTCATCTAATTTTATGATATTTTGAGTTGAGGGTGTTCTGCAATATCTTCAAATGTGGATCTTCTTGAATTTATTCTGACTCAAATTCAATTTTTATTAACAATTTTCGTCTCATTCTAATATTTTTTTTGAATTCTGTTTCATAACTTATTTGATGTTAAGCAAATATTAATTCTTTTAGATACGTTTTGATCCAAATTCAATTTTTTTAAATTGATTCTCATCTGATTCTATCATATTTTTCAATTCTAATATGTAATATGAGAATTGTATGTACAAGATCGAAGGATTTTGAACGTAAATGATTTAAAAAAAATGGAAATTCAAGCTTTGTAGACAATTTTCATCAAATTCTATCATGTTTTTTTAATTCTATTCTGTGATATCTTTGATATTATACCAAAATGAAATTTTGTTGATTCATTTTGATCCAATTAGATCGCAATCTTTATTATCAACTTCCGTTCATTTCCTTCCTTCAAGTTTTTGAATCTAAATATACTATGTAATATTTCTGATTCTGGAATTGGAAGGAATTCTTTATTTACCATATAATTTCAATTGTGATGAATTCCTTAAAAAAATTGATAATGCTGATTATAGTATAATATTCATTAGTATCCTGGAGAATAATATTATTCTCTACTTTGAACTGAAGATATATGTAATTATATACATATATGCTTGAGTATAAGAGATACAAAGAAATCAAACCATAAAGAGGCAAAGAAAATTTAATTCAGAAACTTTTAGATATTCAAAATCCGCATTTCTTTGACTAAAAAATCATAATTTTAGTATTATATAACAAATAAACGATGATCAACAAACATATTACAATATAACTTAAGTTTCGGTTTTAAGAGATATAAAAATAAATATTTTCAAAATATTTTTGAAAAATCGAATTTTGCGAAAGAATAAAATATACAAATAAATGGATATATGTATATTATAGTTATGTATTTATAATGTACCGATTTAATTGATTCGGTAATTCCCGCTGTACTAGCAGCTGGTAATTTGAATTTCTTATGATCTGCTACTCTTAGACTAGATGCTAAATTTTTTACTTTTGTTGCTAGTCTTAGCTTCTTTGGCGGCATCTTGTCTTCTGTAGCCGCGACAAAATCGAAATCTTGACTTTTTACTGGTCGCGGTTTGCTTTTCGTATTTTTCCCGGATTTTTTGATATCCGATAAACTAGTCCCTGAAAAAATGGACGATTTACGAAGATGAAGATTGTCAATTGTTCATAAATTTTTAACTCAAGAATAATAATTAATTTAGCGTCGATTTCGATTCTCTTCAACTATTTACTCTTATTTTGTTTATAAAAAATCTAGAAAAAATTGACAAATCGTCATCGACTCCCGATTTCATGATTTGTATGAGGTTATGTTATCGTCCCTATTATCTACGTCAAATCAAGCTATTCAATATAATTTGGCGCAATAAAAAAATACAATCGAATTTCAATACTACACATATTTGTAATTCGAAATGTTCTATTTACGCATCAACTTAATTAGTCGTTTGATAACTGTAGACAGATTCTAGAAATTTGTTTATAACCTATTGACAATTAATTCGGTACTGATTGCGCTCGAAAAGCACGTGCTTTTCTATGAGCTACGCATGCGCGTTGGAGAATTTAAAGATTCGATTCTTCGAGTTTCCTAGCGGACGATTTTGAACTAGACAAGTTGAATCCTGTTGCCTGATTGTTGAAGGATTTCTGGACAGCCAATCAGCTCGCGAAATTTACCTTGTCCTTATGTGGTTTTGGACAAATTAACCGCCAAATATTGACAGAAAAGCGTGAAAATCAATTGGTTAGGGGCTGGGGAATCCCCGTTGGTGGAAATTTCCAAATTTATACCAGATTCTGCGTTATTTGCGATGTTTCCGCGGCGGTTTTTGTCTTTTACAGTTATTACAGAATTGGAATTATAATTTCTTGAGTTTACTTGCACTTTTTCGGCGTTGTTATACTGTTTGTATTATAGTATTCACTATACGATTTTTGAAGTGTTCTTCTTGAGAAACGATGAATAATATACGTATAACTTGAAAAACTCGGAACTACTTGTATAGATAGTAAAGAATAAGTAAATCTCGATCAATAACTGTTCAGAAAAACAATCAATTTATCGTTTCAGGTCGTATTTTCATTATTTATTTCAGCCAGAAAATTGGCAAATAAAAAAGTCTACAAAGAGCAAATAAAAAAGCAAATAAGAAAGAACTCGAATTTTTTATACGTGATGTTTGAAATGATTGTGTGTACTTTTAGATTAGAGGATCTGTGCGAAAATCTGCGAATCCACGTCCTTGTTTAAAATTTTTTTCGCGCAAATCTGTGAATACATGAAGATATTTTTCTGTACATGGCGAGATCCATACGAAACGGGAAATTCGTTGTCCACTACCTCTTCGATTTTGTTGTAACTTGGTGAGTTTGGAGGCATAGTTGGAAGAAAATTTTTTGTCAAGTATAAAAATTCTATCACCTATAGGTTTCGAGAAACAGAGGATTCAAAATTTTTGTAAGCTTTTTTTGAAACCGCCATAGCTCAGAACCGGCGCATGGTATCTTGAAACTTGAGTAGGCTAAAAGTTTGGTAATTGAACGTAGATTCGAATGGTTTTAGTGTGAAAATCATATTTTCAAGATTTCATGTCAAAAAATCAAAAAGTAGTCGAAAAATCGAATTTTGAGTTTGTTCCCCAAAGTTTTTTTTATTTCAAATTTTTACCAAGCATGCGTGAACTCAGTGATAAAAGTGATTCAGACAGTTGAAGTTTACTATTCACACATTTATTCGATTGGAAGAAGAAAAAAAGTGACAATATCGCCTAATATGAAGGAGCCCAATTTATGCAAACAATTTCTGAGAAGATAATTTGAACGGTTTAAGCAACGTTGAACGTTTAATTTAAATCACATTTATAATTTTAAAAAATTTATTTAAAAAATCCTCAAATTTTTCATTTTTTTTTATCAAAAAAAAAAATAAAAATCAAAATTCCCCCAAAATTTTTCAAATTAAAATTATTAAATTTCATAAAAAATATACCCGTCGTCCCGGTCGCCGGTCCCGGTCCCGGTCCCGGTCGAGGTCCCGGTCGAGGTCCCGGTCGATGTCCCGGTCGAGGTCCCGGTCCCGGTCCCGGTCCCGGTCCCGGTCCCGGTCCCGGTCGAGGTCCCGGTCCCGGTCCCGGTCGAGGTCCCGGTCCCGGTCCCGGTCCCGGTCGAGGTCCCCGACGTCGTCGCCCGTCGCGGGCGAGGTCCCGGTCCCGGTCCCGGTCGAGGTCCCGGTCCCGGTCCCGGTCGAGGTCCCGGTCCCGGTCCCGGTCGAGGTCCCGGTCCCGGTCCCGGTCGAGGTCCCGGTCCCGGTCCCGGTCCCGGTCGAGGTCCCGGTCCCGGTCCCGGTCCCGGTCGAGGTCCCGGTCCCGGTCCCGGTCCCGGTCGAGGTCCCCGACGTCGTCGCCCGGGACCGGGACCGGGACCGGGACCGGGACCTCGACCGGGACCGGGACCGGGACCGGGACCGGGACCGGGACCTCGACCGGGACCGGGACCGGGACCTCGACCGGGACCGGGACCGGGACCTCGCCCGCGACCGGGACCGGGACCGGGACCTCGACCGGCGACCGGGACCTCGACCGGGACCGGGACCGGGACCTCGACCGGGACCGGGACCTCGACCGGGACCGGGACCTCGACCGGGACCTCGAGACCTGTCGCGGGCGAGGTCCCGGTCCCGGTCCCGGTCGAGGTCCCGGTCCCGGTCCCGGTCCCGGTCCCGGTCGAGGTCCCGGTCCCGGTCCCGGTCGAGGTCCCGGTCCCGGTCCCGGTCGAGGTCCCGGTCCCGGTCCCGGTCCCGGTCGAGGTCCCGGTCCCGGTCCCGGTCGAGGTCCCGGTCCCGGTCCCGGTCCCGGTCCCGGGCGACGACGTCGGGGACCTCGACCGGGACCGGGACCGGGACCGGGACCGGGACCGGGACCTCGACCGGGACCGGGACCGGGACCTCGACCGGGACCGGGACCGGGACCTCGACCGGGACCGGGACCGGGACCTCGCCCGCGACCGGGACCGGGACCGGGACCTCGACCGGCGACCGGGACCTCGACCGGGACCGGGACCGGGACCGGGACCCGTCGTCTCGGCGACCGGGACGACGGGTATACTTTTCATGAAATTTAATAATTTCAATTTGAAAAATTGTGGGGGAATTATCTTTGATTGAAAAAAAAAAAAAAAAAAAAAAATTGGGGATTTTTTAATAAATTTTTTAAAATTATAAATGTGATTTAAATTAAACGTTCATCGTTGCTTAAACCGTTCAAATTATCTTCTCAGAAATTTTTTGCATAAATTGGGCTCCTTCATATTAGGCGATATTGTCACTTTTTTTCTTCTTCCAATCGAATAAATGTGTGAATAGTAAACTTCAACTGTCTGAATCACTTTTATCACTGAGTTCACGCATGCTTGGTAAAAATTTGAAATAAAAAAAACTTAGTATTTTATTTATTTATTTATTCAATCCCAAACAACCACTTTCTTTTCGAAATTTTATTGTTATGAAATTAAATTTATTAATGTTACAATTATAAAAATAAAACATTAATGATAGATTTATTAAATTTATCTAGCTATTAAATACTCCAATATTTAATTGCTATATAAAATTATTAACTAAATCTAGTAAATACTAGTATTTTATTTATTTATTTATTCAATCCCAAACAACCACTTTCTTTTCGAAATTTTATTGTTATGAAATTAAATTTATTAATGGTACAATTATAAAAATAAAACATTAATGATAGATTTATTAAATTGTATTTACTAGATTTAGTTAATAATTTTATATAGCAATTAAATATTGGGGTATTTGGGGAACAAACTCAAAATTCGATTTTTCGACTACTTTTTGATTTTTTGACATGAAATCTTGAAAATATGATTTTCACACTAAAACCATTCGAATCTACGTTCAATTACCAAACTTTTAGCCTACTCAAGTTTCAAGATACCATGCGCCGGTTCTGAGCTATGGCGGTTTCAAAAAAAGCTTACAAAAATTTTGAGTCCTCTGTTTCTCGAAACCTATAGGTGATAGAATTTTTATACTTGACAGAAAATTTTCTTCCAACTATGCCTCCAAACTCACCAAGTTACAAAAAAATCGAAGAGGTAGTGGACAACGAATTTCCGATTTCGTATGGACCTCCCCACATACAAGTACACGTATATAACGTACCGATTGATCTTCTGTGTTCTGCAGTTTTCAAAATTCCTCGAAGAGCATAACAAGCTCTAGATTTCCCGAAGAACATGATTGAAGTGAATTTTTTATGAATGAAAGTCAAAGTCTCGTTTTCAAACGCGGATTTAAATATCAAATAGCTTTTTGACTGTTTAAAAAACTTTTTGTATGAAAGTCCTGCGTAGGTTGACAAGCATTCAGCCAATTTGACGTATGCACGTATACGTCAGAATCGATCTAAAAAAAAATTGATGAACGATCTAGAAAAATTTCCACCGAATTCAATCTGCAGTTGATTCAAACCTGAATTTCATCATTATAATTCTGAAGTATATTATGGGAAATAACCGAGGAAATAACTGAAATAATGAGAAAACAACCGATCAGGAAATAATGAAATAATGAGAAGAAATCGAGGAAATATCTAAAAAAAAAAATAATTTGAGAAAAAAAATAAAATAATAATTTGGAATAAATGAAATAATTTGAATTATTTCACAAAAAAAAAAAAAAAGTGTCAGCCAAATCTCGAGTTATTTCCCCCTCGATTCAACGCTTCGAAATGAGGCTTAACCCAGGCCAAAAAAATCTCCATAAATTGCTAATATACCTATTATGTCGTTTTTCCATGATTTTTCGTTATTTCGTAAATATTTTCCATGATTTACTCGAAAACTGTAGGTTAATATACAGATGGAGGGATTCTGAATTCGGAATTTAAATTATTATACATAGAGATAGACTATAGTGGCATTCTCAGACCCACCAATGAAAAAATTTTTTTTTTGTATTCTGATATTATCAATCATCTGCCAGTGACTGAGAGAGAATCGGGTGACAATTAAAAAACATTAAGTCCACGTTGCGGTTCATTTGCAGGTGTCAATATTCGCAGTTGGAACTTTTATTGAATTATGTATATTCAGATACATCAGTGCGGTGTATCGAATTTATGATTATAGAATTAAGCAAAAGTTTATACGTGAATGTAATTATTATATGTCGCATTTTTGAATAAGAGATTCGATTCTTGTGTACAATAGTGCTGATATCTGAATAATCAAAGTACAATTAGCGATGCAAAAGTGAAACTGCGAATAATTTCGTATAATTTGGACTACATCTATAATAATTGATCGCATATAGTTCAAGTTTCGACGGATTATTCTTCTTTCATCGATCGTTTATTTGCCTCAAAAGCATGAAATACGATATTGCTGAGTTGAAAACCTGCAGAGAGAGAGAGAGAGAGAGAAATAAATGATCATGCCAAATTATAATAAAGCTGTAAATTGGGTTGTAACATGCGGTTTTGGAAAAAATCATTTTTAAATAATACGTCACATAGCTAAACTAACCTGATAGTTGAAAAAATTCATAAACATTTCATTTTGTTCCAAAGAAAATTTTAAACTGTATATAAACACGTTTGAAACGCCTGAGTGGCCTTGGATAGCAGACGACATCACCAGCCAATCAGATATTAGAACTCAGACAGTGGTTCTCAAAATCTGGCACACTGGATTAAATTTACAATATGTCTACGCCATTGGATTTTACACACCAGTCAGTGGTTCGCATTCAGAAAAAATCAGTGAATCGAACCGCCATGACAGTTGATTCTGCAGCACTAGCCAATCAGCGTTATACAGTATTATAGCCGTTTTTAAGTTGAAAAAGAAAAATGTTTACACATAACAATGATCGTTTTTTGTCCTAATGAAAAATCTTAATAGATTTTAAAGAATGAATTCAAGTAATGAAAATTAAAAAAAAATTCAATTTATGTTACAACCCAATTACACGATCATTAGCAAAATTTCGTAGTGTTTGTAAAATTACTTGGTTCACGGTCTCGGTGTTGATGACTTGGAACTTGGCAGCAGTGAGACAGCAGGGTTTTTGTGATCTTCGAATAACGAGGCCAATATCACGTTGTAAATTTTGAGGAAAACTATACCATCGTGTACAATGAAAAGCTGCATCGCCAACACCTTTGCTTTCCTGCATTAAAATTTCACCGACAATACACCAGATGCCTAAACGTAACATTTCAACAACGAAGAGATTTACGAAACTGATCAAGTCGAAATTATTTTCAATGCCTGTTGTAGCAGCGTAGCCGCATAAGCAGATTTCAGTTCCACTCGAAATCAATTGAACGAATATAACTGGGCTCAAAAAATTTTCCAGCTGATCAGCGAGTCTGAAACATGGTACCAGACCGAGATGGCAACATTTGAGATAACGAAATTACGAAATTACAAATAAGTTTGAATATTATTTTGCTGCAGGGCTCACTCGATCATTTTTTGGTGATATCGAACGCACTTTTTAATTTCATGGGCAGGTGATTCTTCTTCGCTCATTCTGCTTCCGATACCCTGGTACCAGAATCTTATCAGTGCAAATTGGCCTGAAACACAGATGGGCAAGAACAGCATGATTGAATCTTGACCCACCACTGCCACCGTGCCCCACCATCCAGATATCAATTGGCCAACGAATAACAATTCAAAGACTGGCGAAGGATTGATGTCGAACCCATATCTATAAATTAATTGTGACATAGTTTGAATGGAATCTACTCTAATTGTTTAGAATAATTTCGACACACTAATTATCTATTTTATACCCTTCTGCAATTTTGACGGTGTGACTTTTAGCTGTCGAATCAGTCGCGGTCATGGTCGTAATTAGACATGAGAATTTGTCATCGTCATAGCTATAATCATGTATAAGGTTCCAAATTTTTTCTTAAGGATTTTTTTATTCAAATATAGTAATGATTTAAGACAGTGAAAAGTTTAGGGTCTATTGAAATTTATAGGGGTAGAATATCGTCTTGAGAAACTTGTGCAATCCAGTTAATCGATTATACAGGGTGCAGGCCGAAAAATCGATATTCGAGACCTTTTTTTTTTTTTTTTTTTTTCTTGTTTGCTGGAAACTAGAAGAATCAATGTTTCATTTAGCGTTTACAAATGAAAAAAATCTTCATCCGTTGCAGAGGTACGAGCACTTGAGAAATGAATTTTCAAAAAGTCGCTGGGAGCTTAGAAAAAAATTATATTCATGAAGGATCCAAGTTCTATTTTTTTGTTGTTGTTTTGTTTAATTGTGGTTGAAAGACTTGTACTTTTCGTTTCAATTAACAAGGGTATTGCAAATTTGTACAGCATGTGTCGTTTTCATATTTTCATATAATTCGTATTTGGATATTTTATAATATTCACATTCAAAATCTCTGGAGCATTTGTTATAGTACTAGGAAATCTTTGTAATATTCATACATCAAAGGTATACAAACAAATATGAAATCGTACTGCTAAAATGGAATTGAAGTTAATCATTGACAGAAATTATTTTTTCCCAAGCTCCCAAGGATTTTTTGGAAACTCGTTTTTCGATTGCGTGTACTTTTGCAACGTATTGACATTTTTTTGATTCTTGAAGGCGAAATGAAAGTATCATTATTTCTTCTAGTTTTCAGCCAAAAAAACATCTCGAAGATCTATTGACGCACTTAGATTTTATTCTGGTTTTAAATTGGTCCAGTTTTCTTGTGGCAAACCAGATGTATTTTCGTAATTCGGTGCAGAAATTTAAAGAATTTCGATTTTATTCTCCGTATTTCGCCACTAAAAACTTAGAAAATGGTCTGTGGCGACTGATTTTCAATTGGCCACCGTACGAAAAGTATAGGTCCAATTAATTTGAAAAACAAATTATGAAACATATACTACGTTGAACATTGTAGAATATGCTAACAAAAATGCTAGTCAAATTGCCCAAAATTGAATGTATAAATGTGTCGAAAGAAAAAAAAATAAATAAAAATTCGCGGAGATGTGAATGTGTAAAAAATGCACTTTATCAGTGAAATATTCAAAACTTTTTAATCTTCAATATTTTCTCACAAAAAAATTAAAAAAAAAATAAAAATTACTTACGATGTTTCGAAGGGTAAACGTCTATTCGTAGACGAGTTTACAGTGTAGGGATGTTTGATCTCTTCAAAAATAACGGATAGAAAAGCGGCGATGACGACAGCAAGCCCAAGAACCAATACGACGATGGTACAATTTTTAGCCTTCCGAGCATATGCCTCGTAGACTGATTTTTCCTCAGGTGTTTTACCCGTGTCCCAAATTTCCACGACGGTAAAATATAACCGGGTTAATTCCGAGCCGTTCAATATCAGATAAATCATTTTAAAAAAGGTTACGAAGCAGGTTAAAAAAATTGAGACAATTCGTGTGAAAGTCACTACGTCACCAAAGTTTTCAATAACAGCAATTATTCCCGGTACCATGAGGCCCGTAAGCGCCAAGAGAGATAAGACCCTCCGGAAAATCAAAAAACATTTTTTCAAAATTGAACTTTTTTCACTGTGACATGGCAAAACTCCGAGAAAATTACAAAGAATCCTAGTTGTACGTAGATACTCGTCGATGCCTGACATATTCGGTATTGATACTGATCGGTCCTCAGCTCTGGTTTTCCACTTTGAGGATAAAAAGTTCACTGCAAGAGGTTGCGTGACTTTCGTCAAATAATCGTATGGTAGGGATTGAAGGGAGTCGGTATAAGAAGGGTTTGGTTTGGAACGCAAACATAATATATACTTACAATTGTTTTTCCTTGCCTTGTGATTACCTGCACTGCAGAAAACAAGTACTCTTATAGTCTGATATTAATTATTTATTATTTCACTGTGATATATAACGACGGTTTATGTAAAATGGTGGAATGAAGAACTTCCACGTCAATCAATTGTTAAATACTGCGTGAGAATAAACACATTTGGTTGTAGATTTTTTATCCATAAACACAAACGTATAAATAAATTGTTTCAGTCTTAGATTTTCATAAGCGAGTACTATTTAAGCTCACAGATTCTGGACAAAATAGATATTTACTTTATAATCCTCGTGAGGGACTTGTAGATACTTTTTTTTTTTCTTTTTTTCTTTCAACATCCGGTTATCAGAGCTATCGATATTTCGAAGATAGGAAATAACAAAACTTGATCTCTCTGCAAAAGATATCAAGAAATAAAAATTATACTGCGATAATGCAGCGATAATTATCATTGCAAGCATTGATTCCAACTGCATCGATGATCCTGGCTATTGATTTTCAAGCTTATTTTGAAAAAAATGATGATTTTCTTTACTGTGGAAAATACCGGTGTTTGGATTCCATGAAACGGTTCATTCGATAATTTAGCATCACGCACTATTCAAACAAGTTATTCCTCGATGTGTCCGCGGATTGATCTGAAAATAGTGTCAGACTATAACTTTGACTATGTGTCAAAGTGAGACAAACTTGCATTCTGCAGTAGTCAATACTGCGAATTTTTTTTTACAGCTATACAACCGAAGCTAGTTTACAATATCATCTGGTAATTGACAGTCAGATTCATTGAATATGCATATTTGAAGTAATTATACTCACGATATGGTCTTCTTCTTTTCGCTTGGCTGAATCAACTGATTGCCAATAGATTAATCAAACTCCTGTAAATCGAAATTGACATTCGAACTGGATGTCAAAGTATTTCAATAGTCAATAGTCAGGTAGTATCAATAGATGTCCAAAGGTGGAGAGGTCAGGTAGTATCAGGTAGATGTCCAAAGGTGGAGAGTTCGTCATATGTAGCTGTGACTATTATGGCTTTTCATCACAGCATCGAACGTTGACATCCAGGAACTTAATGCTTGTTCTCAGATGATTCTCACAATCAGACGGCAAAGGTGAAATAGCGATCAGCTTTACGCCTCCACCATTGCAAGACGTTTAACATATCATGTGTCAGGTATATACCTGGGACAGAAATGTCATCGTTAACAGAAATCAGATTCACTGCGACACCCCTGGTCATCAGCCACCTTAAAGCTTCGAAGTTGAACGATTCTAAGTCATTGTTAAGTTCGTTTTCACCATATTCATGGAGGAATTGTACTAAGTCAGCTTTGCCAAACGTAAGACACTTTCCAACAATAACACTGTCAAAGCTGGATCCGACCTTGTCGAAGATTGTCGAACCGTCAGGGGACTTATAATCGTCACCTAGTCTTTCGATCAACCAGTAAATCACCTTCCAGCTCAATTTCTCAATAGCCAATTTCAAGGCCGAATTGTTCTGCTTGTCTGTGGTCTCGATATCAGCACCCTTCTCTTCAACTAGCCACTTGAATATCTCCAATGCATCTTTTTCTGCTGCATGGTGTAACGCTGTACGGCCATTTTTATCCGCGTAATGAACATCATCGACTCCTCCCTTTTCTATCAGCCATTTAACAACTGCAAACTTGTTGTGATTTGTAGCCAAAGTTAACGGCGATTCTTCATTTCCAGTTTCACATCTAGGATCAGCTCCTTTTTCAACTAACCATTCCACGTTTGGCAAGTCACCTCTAAGTGCAGCCAAATGCAATGGCGTAGTCTTTTCCCACAAGTATAACTCGTTAGGATTAACACCGCAGTGTTCGATGTAGTATTTAGCCATTTCCATCAAAGACTGGTAATCTACGTGACGCACTAAGGGGTCAGGACGTTCGGCGTTCAGAAGGTCCTTCCAAGACTGGTCAAGCGGTAAAAACGGATGGAGAATAAATTTCACGATCTCAAGATAGCCTTCGGTCTCTGATACTTGAAAGATGGTCTGCCCAAGGTCAGAGCGATGTTTTTCGATAAGTAATTTCCAGGACTCTGCCGTGGACGATTTATCTTCAGCCTCAAGATCAACGGAAGGAGATCCTTCCCTTAACATCCCGTTCAAAAAGGTCCGGATTCTACGGTGCTCAAGAGGAAGCAAAATCCTCTCAATAAAAAACTGTCGAAGCTTCTGATCAAGATGAGTCAGTTCCAGTATGTTGATCAAGAAACTGGCTACGGAGTACTCGGCAAAACTCCTGTGTGCAAACCGGGGCTTACCGTTGACCAGATGAGTCACTAGCTCGGTTCGCACATCCTTTGGATTCACGGTGTCCATGCATGTCCTGATGTTCTCGTTCTTCTTCCAGTCTGGTAACAGTGTGTCCAAATCAGCTGGTTCTAGTAATGCGTACAAGGCTAGTTCCTGGTGTTTTTTTAGAAAGGCGTCATGACCCATTTCGATTTCTGAACGTACGAATGCGTTGCTGATGTCCACCTTCTTCTTCTCTTTAGAATGAGTGTAACGCTTTCTGACGAAAAAACGTTGGTACAAATCGACGATGGTTATCTTGACGGGTAACCAGGGCCTGTCGTGATTCGAGTTGAAAAATTCTTGGCAACTTTCGAAAGAGTTATTCTCTGCCTCGTTGTCTCGGTATACTCGAGCTATCATTTTTAGGTGTAGTGGAAGGCCGAAAAACTCGTAATTTTCGTATCCTATAGAGTCCTTTAATCTCGTGATCAAGTCTTGAGCATACTGTCTGATCCGTCCACTGTGATCATCATCCAGGCCTAATCCAGCCTTGAAGAATTTGACCAGCAAGTCTATTTGCTCGGATGGGATCAGCGCCGTAATTGTGTGAGAAAATACCCCTAAACAGTTTTCTAGAAACTCGTTCATTATGGGTCTGGTAGAGATGAACATTTTCTCTATACCATTAGAATTCTTCAATGCCAAGAGCAAATCTTTGACTGACTCTTTGTAATACGGAATAATCTCGTCGAATCCATCAAGAAGGACCATCACTCCGCCACGATCACCGATTATGTTTTTGAGAAATTTTTTTTCCAGAGGTGTTTTGAGGTTCGAAAGTTTGTTGATGAAGAAATCGACCGTTTGGTCCGGATCACTTTTTTCGACGAAATTTTCCTTTCCTTGTTTCTGTTGCTCGTCCAATTCTTTGGTGACATCGTTAAGGTTGATCCTGATAACCCAAGGGTGGATTCTAGTCGCTTGTAATTTTTTCGCCAAAGAAGTGAACAGGGTGGTTTTTCCCATCCCTGAATTTTCCGAGATGACTACGACCTTTCCCAGTTCGTTCACACCGGCTAGTTGAATCTCTGACAAACTGTCACCACCTGCTTCGGAAACAAACCGCGAAATTCTACTTGTGTCTCTGTGATCCGAGAGATCAGTGATACTACCTTGGGTTTGATTCCAGATTAATTGCTCACCAAATCGTTTTAACCAATGAACGTTTGATCCTGGATAATTTTCGCACAGTTCTTCAAACTGTTCTGGTCTTCCTCCCTCGTATGGACTGATCGCAATTACGTCAGGTGACGAGGAAGATGTGAGATCATCTTGTTTAATGAACACTCGATTGACTCTACGAGTGATGTAGATATCTTTGAGCTCGTTTAATTCTAGCAGACGGTTACCCACTTTGATTTTTTCACCACGAATGATCATCATCAAGGTACTGGAATCAATCAGCTCTTGGTAATTCGGCGATTTTATTATCACAATGCCACCAAAGCAACGAAATTCAAATAATTCCTTAAAGCTGATCGGTACTTCTTGCAATCCTTGAAAAATGATGATTCGTTCCGACAGAAGTCTTTTTCGCGTGTCTTCAGTTAGGTCGTTAAAGCCAATCTCGTCATGTTCTTCGTCACAGTCTCCAATTAGTTTCTTGTCACTGTTCCGAGTATCCGAAGACTCCACGTAACTCCACGGAGTAACAAAGATCAGTCTCTTGGCTGTTTTTCCCTTCGTCGACTTGCGAAGTTCATCTAACAATTTTTTCAACTTGTGCAAATATTCTTCAGAGTCTGATCCGCAGTCTATTACCAGCAGATTGTGGCTCATCTGCATACCAAAGGCACGGATTACCCGGTTTTTCACATCCGGGTCGAGCATCGTGCTCAGACGAATGAACATCAGGCTATCGTATTTTTTGTATCTTTGGGTCTCTTCAATGGTCTGATAGATTCTGGCCACAGTCAGTGAAGTTTCTCCTTTGGAAATGAAATTTAACGCTTGAAGACTCAGCACTTGTTCATCAAGTGAGCTGGGGGTAAAAAAGTTCGCCAATTTCTGGTTTTCATTCTCAAACCTTATCCCATATTTTTTGATCTCAGTCAGGTAGGACAAGCTGATACCAGAACACATCAGTGTGTTGATATCCCCTTCGATCGACTTCAAGAAAGTCTTACCATCCTTGTGCGTCAGCCATATTCCCTTTTTCTCTTTGAACCAGTCTTCCATCTTGTTCAGCAATGATGTGTAAGCCAATTCTGGATTCTCTAGATCAATTTCATCCACGTCTGCGAGTCGGCGCGCAAGTTCACTACCAAGATCAACTTCGTTTGGTTGATCTACTGCGAACACCAGCTCGTCAAGGAACTCTGAGATGATTTTAGGGTCTACCAGCTTGCAGTTGGGCAACTGATTGTTTATCACTGCCTTCTTCATCTGCCTCTTCAAATCTTGAGCCAAACACAATCGATTATCCTTCTCGATCCTCGTCCACATATTTTGCATCGATTCATCGGTTCTCTTGAACCTAGTCCGTTCCAATTCCGCACAAAAAATTCCCCTGAATTCCTTAGGCCATGATTTAGTCAGTCGGTTGTTTTTGAAATTATCACTAAAATCATTCTTCTCGGTATCGATTACCCCCTGATCAACCAGGGTGCGAAGATGAAATTTGAAAACAGGAGTGTTCAGGGTGATTTTTTCCTTTTTGGAAACGTGTTCAGCCAGGGTGGTCGCCAGCACGTGACCTTCAGAAGTTTTTGACAATATTTTATAGAGTTCGGAATCAGGGTTGGGATTTACCAGCTTGTACCGTGCAGCATTTCCTGATTCAAAATTCAGGAACTCATGGGGCGAGTCGATCTTGTTTAGTAAAATCTTGTGCTTTTTTAGGTCTTCGAAATCGAAGCCAATGTTCGTGCAGATCACAAAGTCTTCGAGCTTTCCCGATCTGAGATTGGGATCTTTTTTAATCTTGCTATAAGATACGAAGTATTTCCGTAAGCTAAAGTCATCGTCATTTTCGTCCAATAAATTTCGGGCTTTGATCCTACGTTTTTCATCACGACTGTGCTTCGCCTGAAGAAACAAGCAGAATATCTCACCGTCATTTTCCTTACGGTACTGAAAAACCAGGTCGTCGAATTTTCCCGCACTTGTGTGCTCCGTGCACAAACGAAAAGCGTAACCGTTTTCAACTCCGCAATGCAGAAAAAACATCAATAGCTTCAGCTGGAAACTGTTTCCGTGCCAAGTTTGCTTCAGCCCAGCTGCAGGATGAGTTTCTTCCCCTTTGATAGGTGAAATCTCTTGTGATCGAGTTTCTGTTTTTTTCTCTCGTATGCCGGAGGACTTTCGCTTTTCGATTTTTCTCGAAAAACTCGAAGAAGTCGAAGGTTTTGGATCAGGAGGTGACATATCGGAAACTTATCCACTTTTCTACCAACGAGATCCGGAGTTTTGGTTCAGATTTCTTATCGCGTAGAGGACTCGTTCATCAAGCTCAATCGGAGATGACGTTTTCTGAAAAAAAACCATATCCCTAATAATGACGAGTTCAATGATCATGTATCAGTATAATAAAACAATTAGTCACAACTCTTCGCCTTATGGTAAGAACTTCAAATAGCTCAATGGGTGCGTGAATTTTGGGAATTTATATCTAGACAATGAATCGTTCGATTTGATTGGGATTTGTTTTGTTCAAAATGACGCAGATCGAGGTTGGTCCAGATATTTTTTTTCGTTGAAATCAGTCAATAGGAAGCATAGTTATCAACATTAAAGTAAACCACGTCGCTAGAGGTGATGACATTTCTCGCGGTGCTCACGATTTCGAGTTGTCAATTGTTTCAGAGATAAAAAATTCGTATTGATTCTTGAAATACGATCCATCATGTTCTATGCCACGATCGAAATTTTTCTGTCTCAGATGTTGAAAAAAAAAAAAAATAATAAATTTATAAATTATAAATAAAAAATGATCATGAGCCTTTTCAATGTTGATCGATCCTCAACGACTCGATTTTGCAAATTTAGGTCCGTGCTTAGGATTTTCGGAAATCACAGTGATCCATTTTTGTAATCTTTCAAAACGTTTGAAGAATTTCAAAATTCTTTATAAGAGCCGGATGAGACAGTGACAATTTTTTTTCGCACAAAAATTTAAACCCAGTTCACCTATCATCGAAAATCTTTTAGACTCCGAAGCGATCCGTAATTCTAAATGCTTGAAATTTTTATTTTTTTTTACATACCACAAAATCTGCCGAGTTATCTCGATGGTCTAAGAATAATTTGGCGAGCCAAGACGAGATTCGCCGAGTCTCCGGGCTGGTCTTGAACTTGTTGGTATCACAACTATATATATATCATCAGCACGTTATTTCCACGATGCGTCATCACCGACGACGTCGAAACGTCGTATCATCATCAGCAGAAGCTAACCACGATATATCGAGCTGCCTCGCGTGCGGTTTGATAAAAGTTGCAAATTCAATCCGGCAATTGAATTTTTATGAATTCGTTATTTTCAGTCCTATTTCAGTGCTCTTAGCCATTATGCCAATTACATAAAGACGAGATTTAAGAGGATCGACGATACGATTTTTATAGCCAGCTATATACCTACTTGCCTCAATGTGATGCAGGCGAGAGGAATCGAAAGGAGGAAAAATCCAACACTGCACTGAATTTTTTCAATTGATTATTATATACATTTATTTACAGTATGGTAACGCGACAGCATGTTTATCGCCATGTTGGTTCGTTCGATCCCGATCCCCACCAATTACTCTTATCTCGAAGTGATTAGCTCACAGCTGCGGTTTTCGATTGACGAGGAAAAAAAAAAAGCAGCATCATTCGACTGGCTACTTTGCACCAGACGTAAAACTTCCGGTTCAAATAACAAAAAAAAAAAAAAAAAAAGAAGAAATTGAAGTTATCACGATCACACCGAAAATTGAAAGTTGAGTTTTCACTTGATCTCCACGTTTTCAGGTTGAAATAATTATTTCTTGATTGACTTGTGATCGATATCATTTCCGATGATATCTAATTGAGAAAGAATCAACGAATTTTGATGATTTTTATTATTGGTTTTGAGAAGCTGACTCAATATGGGCTAAATAATTACACCGCAAGCAATTTATATACTCGAGTATATATATATTCTACGATGTGCTCTAGTCAAGAGTCGATTGGGAACTAAACTACTTACATATGAACACAAAGTTTCTTATAGCTATACGTAATCCTTTTGTGTTCTATTTGGTAAACATATAATACGTATAAATACTTGTAGTAAGAGCTTAGAGCCAGTATCTTATGAATTAGAATAAGACTTATTGTTTAGTTAGTATGCTATTAGATTTATATTGTTTATTCCAATATTTATCTCAATCGATGCGGTTTTTTCGTCACTCAGAGCTGAGCAGATTTTAGATTTAATTCGTCAACTAGTTTGGGAATAATTGATCACCCAACAAAATTTTACAAATAAAATTACAAACACTTATTTTCCAAAAACAAATCAACGGATTTTGGTGATTTTTATCCTCATCGATAGCATTCATAATTCCAACTCAGACATGACTAAATTTTGGAATAAATCGATGCAGTGATTCTGTATTTGTTCAAAGTTGAAAAGCCGTCTGAAGCTTTTGAGTTGGTGATATCAATTTTTGGTCTAACCTTTTCAACTTTTCGGAACAGAACTTTTTTTGTTTTTTTTTCTAATCTTTATTTTTTCCCAAGCAAACCCAGTAGAGCTAAAAAAAGTGGCACGTCGTTGTTACAATATGTGACGTGAAATTCTGTGATGGCGTTATTTTTTAGATTTTTTAAAATGGAATTTTCGAAAGACTACCACCGACCTACAAAGACCAAATGATACCTGATGAATGATGATGATGATGATTAAAATTATTAAATGAAATGTTCGATCGTGGAATATATTGAATGATTTTTAAAAACGTTCAAAGAATTTCAAATCATAGTATAAACTTTCAAAGAATACCGAGATATTCCTTAAAAATTCAGGAATTTCAGCCAATTCCGAGGAATTCCGTAGAAACTTTCGAAGTATCGAAAAGAATTCTGAAGCATTGCAATTCTAAAAAAATACGAACAATACTAATGAGAGTCAAAAAGTTTTGAAGAATTAAAAAAAAAAATTTCAAAGTATGCTGACGACTGGTCATTTGAGGCACTTTTTGATTTTTAAAGCAGACTGTTAATAATTCCCAGAGATTTTCAAAGATTTCGAAGACATCTGAGACATTCAAGAATAATATCAAGTGACTTCGAAAAACTTTAACCGATGTATAATAAAGAATTACTGCTCAAATGAATATAACTAATCGCAATTTTTATTTATACTCGTTTACAATCCTAAATATTACGCACTATTACGCACGATCATATTTTTAAGAAAAAGTTCGTTTGCTATCCAGGCAACTGCAGTCTGTGGTTTTCCGTAATTTCTTTGTACTGACTGATTCAACGTTGATATATATATATATATCTTGTCCTCCAGATAAGAATAAAAAGAAGGAAAAATATTATTTCAAACTTCTTCTGAACATCTTTCCGGGAAATTGTGGTTTTGGAATAATATCTGTATATGATCGAGATATCAAATCACAATCGCATCAAATCCCTACTATTGTGAAAAATTACGCCTTTATTCACATTCGACTTTGCCTATATTATATAAGCTCTTCGCGGAATCATATAATCTTTATTTCGAATTTGCTTTTTGAACTACAATATATAAAGTTAATCCAAAACATGTGTCTTCGATTTACTTGATTCTCCAAAAACGAAAAATCACATCGAGTCAGCATGCAGCTCTTCTGCTTCATATTGTAAGTTTGATTATTAGAAACCAAACAGAAGATCAATCAGTTCAATAAACTGTTGGTAAAAGCTTTCGAATTATTTCTCCCTATTATCTTTTCAAAGATTTTTTTTATTCAAGCTACTCGGTTCTGGATTTTTTTTTAGATCGTTTACTCGATACATAAAGTGAGAAATTCCATAAAATAAGCTAAAAAAATCTCAATCTTGTCAATTTTTGTAATTCCAGATTGATCCTGATCACCCAGGGGGTGTCAGGTCAGGATTATTACTTGAACAACCCGTTGGAATCTAGTGCAGGAATATATTTCGAAGACTTAGGAAATCTTCAATTGTACAGAAGTCATTGGAAGCTAGTGACTTACGTGAATCTCAAACCGCTTCAAGGAAAGGAGGAAAGTCTTTCAAACTATATCCAGCATATAAAAAAACTTTGCTATACGAACACACAAAAATGTGATTTTCAAATGGAACTTGAGTCTTTAGAATCGAAAATGATTCGATTAAAAATTGACAGAGAAACGGTTAACGATCTCATTGGGTATTCGGACTCCTCGTTAACCCGATCAAAACGAGGCTTATTCGACTTTATTGGAAAAGGTTTTAAAGCTTTATTCGGTACACTAGATTCTGGCGATGGAGAATATCTAAAAAATCAAATAGACTTGGTGTACCAGAACAAGAAAAGAGAGACTCAACTGTTCAAGGAACAAATCAGTGTACTGAAATCAACGATAGAACAATTTTCCCAAGTCTTTCAAGACAGTTCAAAAAAATTTGAAGAAATTGATCACAACATGCAAATACTAAATACAGCGATAACTGAACTTGCCAGAGATGTGAACATGATCAAAATTAACAGTATGGTCCATGCACACATCACAAGATGCAGCGATATGGTATTAGAGTATGAAATTGGGCTCGAAGTATTGGCAAATGCAGTATTGCTTGGAAGACGAGGTCTAATACATCCAAAAATCATGACCCCAAGGTATTTGTTCACTGCGTTAAAAAACTACAGTGCAAACATGATACCGGATAGAAAATTTCCTGTACCACTTGAGCTAAGTTATTTTGGAACCCTGATCGACATCAGTGATATCAGTTTATTTTACACCGATGAAAAATTGATTTACGTTATAGAAATCCCATTGACAAACGTTCACGATTTTAAATTATATAATTTAGTTCCAATACCAGTGAAGCAAGGTGAAGTAAAAGAAGACGTTTACTCGTTTATAAACCCAAGTGAAAATTACCTGGGTTTAAGCAGTGACAATAAAACTTACACTTTATTTAATGAAATCGATATAAATGATTGTAAAAAATATCCAAAGGAATACATATGCGTTCAATCACAACCTCTTCATCATGTAATCGGTACAAATAGCTGCGAAACTGAATTGCTCAAATTCTCAGGTATGGCAAATATCGGTAAGGAATGTGACCTCAGGATGACCAGACTCCAAGACACTCTCTGGCTTCAATTGAAAACTCCAAATACTTGGATTTATGCAGCACCAAAAAAGCAACTTCTCCGGATAAATTGCCAAAAAAATATCCATAAGGAATTGGATTTAAGTTCTAATGGAATAATCAGTTTGTCTAAAGACTGTGACGCGATTTCTAATGGTGTTGAATTGCGCAGTAGAACAGGAGAAATTGTTCACACAATAAACGGAAAGGATTTTATCCCGAATTTCATCCTTGATACAAGTAAAATAACTAATGATATTAAAATAGCAGGTCAATTAAACGTCTCCAAATTACCTTCACTAAATTTTGGTAAAATACCACATTTGAATCTAGAATCTATCAGAAAAAATAGCGCTCGTTTAACCGATCTTTATCAAGAGGCTGAAGCCATCGGAGAACAACGAAGAACACAGACTAGTTATGAACGTGCTATATCATGGGCTAGTTATATAGGATATTGCATCGGAGGTCTACTCGTTATATTTATTATTCTAAAAATCGTATCGAGTTTCAGAAAAAAGAAATGATCAGCGAAGATAATTATAATATCGTTCAATTTTTCAGGATATATTACAGTATAGGATTGAAACTCCTGTGCAAGAGTATCCAACGTTTTATATCATTTTCAAGACAAATCGTATTTCAAGTTTCCGTTCATTGCAGAAAAGAATAATCGCAGGTTTTTGTTGTATTTTTGCACATAATATTTTACATACATTCTCGTATAGTCTTCCGATTTTTTATCGATATACCGATTAGAAAAAAAAAAAAAAAGATTACAAATCCTAATGAAAAAATCGGGAAAGAGTTTGGATTTTTTATAACTGATCTTCAAGACCGGTTACTGGGAAAGACAGACCACTGACCAAGGGGAAAAAAATGTTTAATTTGAAAAATTAAAATAGAAAGTCGTACAATTTTTAAATCTACATTTGTATTATTTTAATTATATTGAGTGATAAACGTACATCGAATGTTAATCACGTTTATTATTTACTTGTAAACTACAATAAATCAGATGCGATTTGCATCCCCCCCCCCCCCCCCCCCCCTTTCCCCACAATAATCGAAAAATCGTAATTTTTCTATAAAAAATAAAATTGAATGTGGAAAAGTGGAATAAAATTGATTGAAAATAACAGAATTTTGATTATTTTAAAGCTCTGTGAAATGAAACACTGATATATTTACTTATTTGTTTATGATTTTACGATTTTTTTTTCTTTTGAAAATCGTAGCTGATTTTTCGTAGTTTGAAAGTAAATAAGCGTGATTAATATATTTAATGTACGCTTATCACTCATCAATACAATTAAATATAAATTAATGTACCTATTTGGTGTCCCCAAAGTTCTTAAGTACGATGTGCAGGTATAAAATATACGAATGTGCTAATTAGCTTACATAGGAATATACATAGGTATAATGACTGCAAAATGTAGACGATATTTTTATCATTCGTGAACATTGGAACGTTTTTGTATTTTAATAATATATGACGAGATGTGTGTGTAGGTTATTTAATCGTATATTTTGTATTATCAATATAGTGTAAGAATTACTTCAGTATAATACTATGAGATCTGCAGTATTATAATTGTTAGAGATATTGATGAGTGAATAATAAAGAAAAAGAAAAAAGTCACTTGACATTTTTTCCATGATTTAGAATTTATACCTATACATATTTCCAATTGTCCAAAAAATTTAATAACGAATTACACACCTAGGCTAGGCTCCTAGCTCTGCTACCAAAACCTCTAGTAGCTAATAACGAACCTCGTCGATTCCCATTCGTGAAATTCTTACCACAAAATTTAAACTAAAATCATCATGTGTTTGCGTGAAAATAGTTACGTCAAGTTTTGAGAAACTTTAACTTATGATTATGTTGCGTACCTCGAAGGACGCATCAATTTCTTCATTGAAATTTATACCTTTATAATTATTAGATAGAATTTGAAATTTTTCACAGATCTTTTCACAATTTCAGAATCGTATTTCAGTCAAAGAATTGTAGATTCCCGTAGCTCTGATAAAAAAAAAAATAAAATAAAATCATTGTTTGTGTGAGCTGAATTTAAAGAAGAAAAAAAAAAAAACCTACAGCTCCTCATGAAAAATTTTAACAATCTGCGTATAGGTATATAGTCCAAGAACCGATCTTAGAGAAATGAAAATCAAAATCAAATCAACAATTACGAGAACAATTAAGAATTCAAAAATCTTGAATCTAATTACCACTTTCAAAGGCCGGTAAATTATATATATATATAGGTATTTAAATCTTTGTAATACGAGTTTCGAAATCACAATATACTATGGATGTGGTATAATTATACATTATAATATAGCTATTAAAAATACATATAAAATTCTCGTAAGTTTGCGATGTTAATAATGATCGACATAGTATGAAAAGATCTCGTAATTCATTTTTTTTCACCGGAAAAACATGATGCGTATATAATAACGTGTATTTTATATTAATAAAGTGTAACCACATTAAGGCCGGGGAAATGAAACGAGATATGTGGAAAAGATATTTTTTCCGCAACAACTGCAGCGTATTATATCTAATCAATGTGAAATTTATATAACAGCGATGAGGAAAAAAAAAAACAAAAAAAAAAAAAAAAAAAACTTCGAAGATTATTATTTATCAAAAGTTGTAATATATTGACTATATCTCAATTTTTGAAAATCCAAGAGTATCCATGCCCTTTGTTCAATTATTCTTCTTTATCTTTAATTTATCAATTTTCCATTGATCGGATGTGTTTTTGCTGAGAAAATAGCTTTGGAAAATTCCAAGTGGAAAATCGTGTTTCATAACCCCCTCAAATATATTTCTAGGTATATATTTTCGATAACTTTTTTTATACATGCAGGTATGTAACTTATGGAACATTCACATTCCACGCCAAATCAATTATTTCAAATTCTCACCATCTCGGAAATGACCATCGAACTCCTCCTAACTTATTGCAACTGCAACGGTCCTATTATTTTATCAATTGTTTTTTGTTTTTCGTTTACAACGTTTCGTGAATTATGACGAGTTTTCAAACTTCGTCGAGGTTCACAAAAATATATTCCAAGGAACGAGATTACGACCACCTCCTCCTCTCTGCAGACCGGGAAATGAAACAGTTTTTTTTTTTAAATTCATCGAACGGGTTTTGCGCTGTTGGTAACGATTGTTCTGCTCCGTCGGTAACTTATTATCATACCGCCGTACATGATACCGGTAGGTAAGAATCTGCCGATGATGTGTCGGTAAGTAAAGTATTGACGGGTAACTTACCGGGAGAGAGAACGGCGGAATGTGCGATACGTATGTAGGTAGAATCGATTCTCGAATTAGAGTTTAGAGCGACGATGGTCGGCCACTGGCCAAAAGTATTTTCACGCCGTAAACAAAATACAAACGCGTTTTGATGTTTGATTCGGTGTGCAGATTATCTTCCCGGTGTTTTATTCCTTATTTTATGCATTTATTATCAAATAATCGTGAGGTAACGAGCTATGAATCCAACCGAACCTACAAGCAATGAAACTCTGAGGTGAGAAATTTAATCCGTCCAACAAACGCCGGGTATTATATTCTCTCGTTATTCGAGCAGGAATCAATACCTAACCTCTTTCGCGCATAACCTCAACTCTCGCTTCTATTCATCAAAATATTGATCAATATCCATCAAGCGATACGAACGTTGTGGAATTTTGAAGATTCTAACCGAATAACCGCTTTTTTGAAGTTCTATCCCCAAACAAAATCTCAATTAACTTATTGGAACACGATTTTTCACTAGGAATTTTTCAAAGCTATTTTCTCGGCAAAAACATATCCGATAAATGCGAAATTCATAACAGGGATAAAGAAAGATTAAACAAAGCGCTTGATGCTCTTGGATTTTCAAAAATCGAAAAAAAGTTCATAAAGATTACAACTTTTCATACATAACCTTTAAAACTTTTGCTCGTTTTTTGAAAATTCAAATCCAAGATGAAACATTAAAAAAACAGAATTATAAATGAATTGAATCTTAAAAGATATAGAAATCCTAAGCTATTGAATTGGTACCGTTTTTTTTTCCAAATTCGTAGCTAACTCGCATTATGATGACTCGATTAATGATCTTGGGGGGGGGGGGGGGGGGGGGGACGTCCTAGCTTAGTAAACTTTATTAATATACTTTCGGTCTGAGCCAGTCTTATCAATTTAGATAAATAACTGGTACGACTATCGCAAATAAACGAAAATTTTTGAATTTATTTGAAAAGAAATCATGTCTTTTGTTTACAAAATCATTCACAGATTTTTGTCGTTGATGCAATTTTGTCACATTGTGCACGAAAGAATTACGAAGATCTGGTGAAAATTTCAGCTTTCTAAGTTCCTCGGTTCTTCAGTTTATGTAGTTTTGAAGAAGAGAGTTTTAATGTTCGAGGTGAAATCATCGATAAAATTATTCAGGTTTAAGTCAATCATCTTTGTTGAGCGTATTTTTACTGATTTATTCATTCATTTTATTCGATAAAATAAGAAATCGATTTTAAAAAATGTCTTTAGTACTCCGTTAAGTCATGTTTTTCAATTTTTAGTTCATAGTCACAGGTACAAAATGGAATAATCTAAATTTTAGATACACAGAGTGTTTTTCAATCATTCATACAAAATAACATACAGGCAGATTCCTTTCGAGAATAGAAAATGATTTTTCTTTAGCCGAAACTTTGTCAGTAGAATTAATAATAGTTTTCTTAAAAAATCAATAAACAAATTAGCCAATAATAATAATCATTCAGTTTCAGTTTAGAAATTTTAGTTATTCTTTTAGCGATTGGCGAGCTATTCATTGATTTCCTTAAGAACTATTATTCCAGCGATAAATATTTGGCTAATTGAGTGAAAAATCGTTTTCTATTTTCGATAAGAATCTTATGTAACCAGTTTTTTTATGACTAATCGAAAGACACTCCGCGTCTAACTCGCTGCATAGCTCCAAGATGAAAGACGTTATAGACGTGCTCGCCATGCAGCGCGAAAAAAGAAATACTCTGCAGAAAAGTATCACCGTCGATTACACAAAGGCTAACGACAATTTCACCGCTTCAAGGTTCATCTTTGAGTGTGGTAAGCCTGAGAATAAATTAAAACGGTCTTGAAATTATACTTCTTCATTCAAAAGTTACTCAAATATCTCCGATAACCGAAACCCTTTCATTTCTAAATTCAATATTTATTCAGGCTTCAAGCTAGACGCTCATCCTCTGACTACCGCGACTGCGGCTACATTGTATCATAGATTTTTTACCGAGGCTGATAGAGAAGGCTACGATTGCTATGTGAGTCTTTGAACAAAATCCTTCAACAAACTATACAAAAAACGGTCAAATGACCGAGACTAAAACTCTCCTCTAAACTAAAATCAAATGTTTAAATGCAGCTGATCGCGGCGACGTGTTTATATCTCGCTGGAAAAGTCAAAGACAATCCGTTGAAGATTAGAGACGTTATGAACGTAGCTCATAACACTTTGCACAGAGGATCTCAGCCTCTGGAATTAGGCGATCAATACTGGAGCATGAGAGACGCTATAGTTCAAGCTGAACTGCTCATCATGAGGATGCTCAAGTTTCAAGTTACTCCGGAACATCCGCACAGGGTCAGTTTTTTACTGTTTATCAAAATGCATGTGTTTTTTAAATATATTTTTTGATAAGTTTCTGATCTTTCGAGGGATGCAAAAAAGCCGTGCTTTTCTTTTAACTTCATTTTGTCGTTTTTCAGTTCATTCTGTACTCCTCAGCGGTCTTTTGGGCTCTGAGAAGCTATTTGTCTCTTCGGAGCTAATTTTGGGCTCTAGTTTTGATTAGAAGTTACAAAAACGGTTGATTTTGTACCAATTTTGAACCCATTTGTGTGTTAATGATTGACGAAGGGATTGAAATGATTGCGCTAATGATAACGAATGGTTTTTAGTTCATGCTGCATTATCTGAGGTCTCTTCAGGCCTGGTTCGGGGAAGAGGAATGGTCGAAATATCCAGTCGCTAGAACCAGCATGGCCCTGTTACAGGACTTTCATCATTCTACAGCCGTGCTTGAATATGCACCGAACCTAGTTGCTATCGCTTGCATTAATCTGACCCTGCAAATTTACGGAGTCGTAGTTCCTTTGATGGACGAATGCGATCAACAGCCGTGGTTTAACGTAAGTATAATAAAAAAAAGTTTCTCATTTGAAAAGAATTCAAAGAGAAAACAACTCTTGTTTTTTGTTGTTTTTTTTTTTTTCCTCTGTTTTGGAGATAAAAATGATGAAGAAATGATGTCGATTTCTTGCTGGTTTGTTAAAATTTTTGTTGAATACACGTTTGCGGATTCTTTAGAGTGTTTTTTACGTGTTTAGGTATTCTGCAAAGATTTGACAAGGGAAAAACTTTGGGAAATAATGGAGAAGATAATGGCGGCTTACGACGAAGAACCAGAGACTAGAGAAAATTGACAAAAGGTTAAAGACGGGAGTGAAAAAGATCTCGTCAAGTCGTGATGATTGATATATAACGAATACACCGAGATTGGCGAATTCAGATATTGTATCGAATTTTATTATTTTAATATAACAACTTCTAGCAAGTTTCAATCAATACGAAAATTACTATATCTTCTAACAATAAGATTTGGGAATTTATTTCCGAGTGTAAAAGAAACCCTGAATAAAAAAAACTGATCCTATATATTCTCCTGCGTAATTATTTTCTTATTAGCCCGTCTTTTTTCTGTTTTTATAAATATTGCGGAATTTATGTATGTCTAAATTTACAGACTACTGAATTTGCAGATTTCAATTTGACTCTGAATTCATTTTACGAATTATACAAGTTTGAGAAACTGTGTTGAGGGGAAATGAAAGACGATTTTAAAAAGCTATTTTCTCGGCAAAAATATATCCGATCAATGTTAAATTGATAACGGCGATAAAGAAGAATAGAATAAAGGACATGATACTTTTAGATTTCGAAAAATCGAGCAAAAGTTTTACAGGATATTTATCAACAGTGGTAATTATATTTGAATTTTTTATCGATATTTGGAAATTTAAGAGTATCATGCCGTTTATTCAATCCTTATTTATTCCTGTTATCAATTTCACATCGATCGGATATGTTTTTGCTGAGAAAATAGCTTTGGAATATTTCAAATGGAAAATCGTGTTTCATATATCCCGAAAGCAGTTCCCAAATATTTTGATCGAAATCTTGAAAGCAAATGAAATACAGTTTATTGTTAGATATTACCATCAATTACGATTTTGATTTACAATTGATATTCGATTTTTTGTTGTAAAAAAATCTGTTACGAATTACGTTCGAAAATCGAATTGAAAGCTCGAAACAAAACAAAATACCGTATTGGCCCGAATATAAGTCGAGGTTTTTGGTAACTGATTTTACCGCTAAAAACCGTACTCGACTTATATGCGGGGTCGACTTATATTCGGGATTTTTTGGGAAATCTGTTTTATCATCCGAAAATACCTATGTCGTTATCGACCGATCATCTTAATATTTGACCGCAATGAACGGCACGCTCGCGCATTACCCGTGTTCTCGTATATCGAATATCGAATATCGAAAATTCGAACTTCAATTCTTTCGAACTTCAATTGTTTTACATAGCGTCGGTTTGTGCAAACAAATTACAAATCATACATTTCATGTGTTTCATTGTGGTGTAATTACTGAGCATTGTTGACGAAATGGATATTCGAAGTGCGGATAAATTGGAAACTCGCGCTTCTCAGAGGTTGCAGCCTAATCAAAAAGTTCGGCTTCTGTGATAAGGGTTAATTTTCCCACAAAATTCGACCTATATTCGGTTCCTAAAAAAAATCCCAGAAATGAAGTCGTGAAACTGGGGGTCGACTTATATGCAGGGTCGACTTATATTCAGGCCAATACGGTATGAATCTTATTATAAGATTTTATGCTTTCCCGCAGGTTTTTGAATCGATTATTCAATGAATTTCGTTTATCAGTTAAACTTTTATGTTTAATTTAACTCGTTGGTCGGTAGAATCAAATTCAAACAATCGAAATAAAACTCGATTGTGACAATATTGCAATTTTATAAATTTTCGAAAACGTTCTGTCCTCCGAAATACCTAGAATTCTAATCGACGGTTTTATATTAATATCCTAAAATCTTTCGATATTCAAATTTCAAATTTTCGGAACTCTACAAGCTTGAACGTATAAAAAAATCCCTCAAAGCAATGTACATAGTTGTTTTTTGTTTGAAAAAAAAAGAACAGAACCGTTACGGTCTGAGTTCCGTGGACTGAAATTCGACAAAAAGGAGATAATTCACTTGATTTTACGCTACTATGAGATTCCCAATCAATTATACAGCGAATTTCTTTCTGTATTTCAACTTGTAGGCTGAATATAAGTATGTACACTATATAAACTTTGAAAAAAATCGAACGAGTTTAACCAGACGTTCGATAAATTCGATTAATTTCAAGCAAACAATCGACTGTCGGCAATTGAAAATTGAAACTATATAAAGAAAAAGAGTACCGCGTTGGCAGACGACGTATTCATCTGTCACGAAAGCAATATACGAAAGTGTCACGAGACGGGGGACCATCTGTTATCGCGAAAAATAGTCATCGTAAATAATAATCGTGACTGAAGTTAACAAAATATCGAGTCTCAGTTAAGATCGGGCGGTTTTTTACCACTGGTAAAAGTTTCGAAGTAATAAACAAGCGACTGTCGTGAAAAATACGTGTGAAATTCGCTCCCGTCAGTTACCATAACCTCAAAACAAACAAAAAAATTCAAAAATTCAAAAACGCGTTACCAGTTGAAAAAAAAAAAGAATGAGGAACTAAAAAAAACTTCAGATAATGATAAAATACAGCGAAGAAATAAGCGGCAATGTTAGATGACGAAGATCGCCTAATTACTCATTACACATGACTCGTATAGAAGAGAATCAAAAAGAAGATAGCGAAAAGGAAAGTAAAATGAAGTCGCTTAGAGATTGGCGGCAGGCGATAAGAACTCCGCATGTTTATCGAGTGGGAAACAGCACGTTTCGTATACAAAGACAATTCTTTGCTCTTTTTCTTTTCATGGTTATTACGTTAATCGTATTTTATTCTTATCCAACGATCAGAAACGTTCTGATCAATTCCTCGGCATTCGCCGGCTCATCTTCCTCGCCATCCTCTTGCCATTTTTATAAATATAACAAAACCTACCCGATAACTCACCCGGTAAAAACAAGGTCTGGAATATCATTTCGCGTCGCAATTATAAGCGACCTCGACACGGACTCCAGAAGTCTAACGGCTACTAACACTTGGTACAGCATTATGAAGAAGGGAACTCTTTTCTGGATACCAGAGAGAAATTTTATCTCTATTAATTGGGATGACGGAGAAACTTTGCTCTCTTCTTCTCTTAACATGAAAGGGAGAGGGATGGAACTATCCGAACTAGTCACTTTCGACGGTAGACTTCTCGCCTTCGACGATAGAACTGGTATGGTCTTCTCCGTCGAAGGCGATCAAGTCTATCCATGGGTAATACTGATGGATGGCAACGGGAAAAGCCCCAAGGGTAAGGAATCGTTGCTGAATGGTAAAAATTTGCATCAATTTTGGCTAAATGCAACTCAGGACTCAGTCGAATCGGCTTTTCTTTTCCCCAACTGTAATTTAGATGATGAATTGTCGACGGGGAGAAGAAAAGACTCAAAAAAAAAAGTCCTTTTTGGATCGCAGTTGGAACAAAACAGCTTAGAATTTGTGCCAAAGCACCCAGCTGATGATATTTGATTTGTTTCAATGGGCTCTTCTTCTCTCCATACTGTAAAAACTATAATAAATTATCAATGAAGAGAAAAAGGGCTTATCAGATTGGGACAGAGAACAAAAAGCAACTTTAGAAGTTGGATCCGATCATGAAAATCATGTTTCGTGCTCCGATGTAATGCGCTTTTCCAACAAATTTTTGAAACTCTTTTTCAATTGGCAAAATGATGAATTGTCAATTAAGGAGAGGATCAGAAACCCATTGAATTTGGGCCAAAATATATTGTAAATCATGACTTGTGGTTCGACGCTTAAATGTTAGGGCTGATTAAATTAGACTCAGAACAAAGTCCTCGTTGAAAGTTGAAGAAAATGTTTAAAAACTGTGTTTTAGGTAATCAGAAATTTCCCTAATCATTTCTCATTCCATTTCCTTGAGGAATTAAGTCTGACTTGTAGTAAAAGACGTCGTTCTTTTAGGGTTCAAATCCGAATGGGCAACTGTAAAAGATGAACAACTCTATGTCGGCAGTATGGGAAAAGAGTGGACGACCAGTCAGGGGGAATTTGTTAACAACAATCCGCAATGGGTGAAAACCGTGTCGGTATTAGGCGAGACTCATTCTCTTAATTGGGTTTCTAACTACAAACGACTTAGACAAGCTCTGAACATAGAATTTCCTGGTAACTAACAAACAAGAGGCTTGTGAATTGATTTAGCGAACGTTTTCAATCCGTTTCGCAATAGATTCTGAGGTTTTTGGGAACTTTTTTAGCTGGAAACTATATTTTTCACAGGGTATATGATTCACGAATCTGGTGTATGGAGCGAGATACATAAAAATTGGTTTTTTCTACCTCGCAGATGCTCCGAAGAGCAGTACAACGAAACAAGAGATGAAAGAATGGGTTGTAACGTGCTTTTGACAGCAGACGAGAATTTTTTGAATATAAAAGTGAGAATTTAATGAAATTTTTCTCTAATCGGAGCTTAAAAGAAATTGCTTAAAAATCATGAAATTTTCATACCATTTTCATTCGTCGATGTATTTTCTGATAATAAAATAACACCAAAATAACTATTCGCAGGTAACAAAGGTAGGAAATTTGGTACCGATAAGAGGATTTGCAAGTTTCAAATTTCTCCCTGGTTCTAAAGACGAGATAATTGTCGCTTTGAAGACTGAAGAGAATCAAGGCCGAACGGCAACTTATATAACAGCGTTTACAATCGACGGTTTATTAATTATGCCAGAAATCAAAATTTTAGATAAGAAATTTGAGGGTATAGAGTTTGTATGATGTCAAAGAAATTTAAACATGTTAATTGTATACAAGTGAAAAAGGACTTCTTTTTTTTCTTCACTTTGTATTGTATAATTTTTACACTTTTTTCAACCAAAATATTCCCGAATTTGAAACGATTGCGTTTGTTTTTTGTTTTTTTCTGCAGTTTACCAAAAAAGGGAGAAAATAAAAATAATATGTACATTTATAGATAATTATTGTTTCGTTATTTTTTTTTTTTTATGTAGTATGTGAAAATATACTGACAAAATTCTACGATATGCAGATGTATGTGTACAGTATTTTGAATCGTGCATTATTATTGTATCTAGTTATTATATATGCTATGTTTTTTTCAATTTAATGTTAGATAGGGTGTTGTATTCTGATATCGGGTATTTTTAATAATTCCTATGTAAATAAATATTTTCTTTCCTCCGTTTATATTGCGTCGATATTATTTAATTGCAGTGTGTCTATTAAAACCTTTTTCTATTAAACATTTTCGTATGCATGAAAACCTGACGAAGAATTCTTTCCGAAATTAGAATCTGGAAAACAATTCTGCAACATCTTTTATTCGTTTTTTATTCTTTTAAAATTATTCACGAGTTCAAGATGCGGTAAAATTAAGTTTGAAAATGGGGGTTTTTCTATTACATGGTATAGCGAATAAAGTCAATATCAGAATCTTTGAAAGTTTTTTTAATTTCTAGCCGTTGATGAAGAGTTTTTTTCTTTTTTTTTTTTTTTTGTAGTTTTTCTTGTTTTTTGATTCTAGTCATCTTATTAAGTTTTCATCATTCGTCGGTTTTATTCTTGTATATTATACTCTAATAAATCGAGTCTCGTAAAATTCATCGATTCCATACTAGAGGCTTGAAGAATTCAAATTGACGATGATACTATTTCGAAACACGTGTAACGTTAACAAAGATCGTTATCTTTGGATTTTCCGAAATAACAAAAACCGTGATAAGAATCACAAAAAATATATAAATCAATAAATAAAATAAAATAAAAAATAACGGGCGATAAAAAAAAAAAAAAAAAAAATAGTGATTTCTTTCACAAATATTTTGGAAAATTGAGCATGTGAATATGTGTATATACCTATATATAGTACTGTTAGAAAAAAATGTTTCAGGAAGTCCACTATAATAATTTGTGTGTTAATTTAATTATTGACACGTTTTGTTAGTTGAAAAAACATTATTTTCACTAACAAAGATGAATTTATGTTGTTTTAATTGGAAAAAAAGTGTCAAAATAATAAATACAAAAATTATAATGGACCTTTTTTTCTAACAGTGATAATATGGAGAATTTAATATTTTATTGATTTTCATGGAATCAATTTCTTTTTGTCTACAATTATCTACAATTATTTATTTATTCATTTATTTATTTACTTATTAATATCGATCGATTTCTCAACATGAATTATCGTTGCCCTTTGCGATTTTTTATTTCTTTTTTTAAATTCTTATTAATTCTTTCTCGTTGATGAAACACGGATATATAAATATGATATCGCGTTACAATAACTGAAAATGAGAAATATCACCGGAAGTTGAATAGGAAATAGTGTCTATGTTATATATTCTAGTTGAAGTATAAATTACGGTATATACATATATCATCTATGCCTATATCGCATCTATACTCGGGGTTCTCTATCTCGACTAGCTATACAGCTTTCTCTAGAGTCTAGTATTCTCCCTTTCGCTTATATATGTATATAGGCACCCTTATCCCCTGCTTCTAGTACTAATGTTTTCGATGTGTTAGTTATATAGGCATATATAGGTTTTGAACTTTGATGGTATCTAGTTTTTTGATTTTCAATTTTTTTTTAATTTTCAATTTTTTTTTTTTTTTTCAACGTTTCGTCTACATATTCCAATACACCTATGTGCGATAAAATAATGATTCGACGAATTTGAATGAACGAATGTTCAAAAGAATTTGGACCTTGCCTATAATAGTTTTTTTTTTTTTTAATGAAAAAGTAGAAAATAAAAAGAATCTTATTTCCTTCTATACGTTTATCGATGGAAATAACAGTTTTTTTTACTGACGATCTCAAAAGTATATATATTTAATTAATTGACTTGCGACTAATATAATTATCGTTTATTATATGCAGTACATGATTTTCGATCATCTGTATTCTTAAGTATTCTATAAATTTTTTGTTTCATTTTACGTTCTATAACGAAGAAAAGAAAAAAAAAAAGAAAAATAAAACAAAAAAACACAGCAAGAGTAAAAGGAAAATATTAAAACTTTCAATAGCGTGCGATATATATATTTCTATTCGATGTGAGGAGGGAAATTTGAAATCGAACTCCAATCGCGCAGGCTCTTACTTTGTTGTCGTTTTAAAGTATTTATTTTAATTTTTTTTTCAATTTTGTATCAAAAATTTTGGCACAATTTTGATGTGAATAATAAAAGAAGATGCGATATTTAAATATGTCTGAAGTTTCGAAAGAAATTTCCAAAATAATTTCATATCAATTATGCTTATTCAACCGTCGAAACTATTTGTTCATTTCGAAATCTGTTCTAAAAAAACTGCCACACTTCGATTTTCTGCAACATATCCCAGAATCGTTTAGTGGATTCAAAATCGTGACGCTGAAGTTTTATTTTCAAAAATTTCGTTCCAACGATCAACGTTTGGAACTTAAAGCAACATCGCAATATATTTGCATAAAATATATATATATTTTTTTCACATTGCTGATATATTATCCATATATATATATATATATACCTGTACAATATATTATAGATATATAATTTACGAGTTGCGTTTCAGGATGATGCATTGCATGAATTGTTGCTGCAGCAGTAGCAGTAGCAGCAGTCAGCAGCAGCTACCTACCTACTCTACTGCTGCAGGAGTCAAGACTGACTATTGATTTTAAGTTAAATGCTAAACCGAGTACGTATAGGGCTTACCGCATATCCATCTTTACTATAATATATACAACATGCATACATATATACTACGTACTTAAATAACTGTATATATATGTTACATAAACATGCGAAAGAAAATTAAGAAAAAAATAAAAAAATAACAACATATTTATCATTTGTTGTTTAAAATTTGATTGAAAAAAGATCGACGATAAAAATAGAACAAGTATTTAATTATTTTGATGCACAATTAAACGTATAAAGAATAATTATAGTAATGATAATTATTTTTTATTAGCGCGAAAAGAAAATGAGAAGAAAAAAAACAAAACACAAGCGAAAACTTTTTATCTCTTAAGTTCAAAAAATTACGGCACAAAATCAATACGTCGGAATCGAGACGAATAAAACTAATAATAAGCTGTAATGAAATGATAATAAAAAAATTAGCAAAAGACAATAAATTAAGTGTATATGTCTTTTAATATTGTACAATCAATCACATATTATACGTGCAAATACATCTTCTCGTGGTGAATAATATTTTGCTTATTATAAAAAATAGACTCGATTTTTGGAAATACGGTATAACTTGACAATTGTATTTATTGACAAACAGTCGGTTTTTCAATACACTTCATATTCTTGGGATTTCGCGTAGATGTATAATCTTATATCCAGTTTATAATGTCCCTGCAAAAGTGGGTATATATATTTTGCTGATAAACTCTGTATTTACTTGGTTTCCCATAAGTATTTCTTGTTTTTATGAAAATTCAATATTTCGTGTTGAACCCGTAAAACTGTAAAAGTAGAAAAATAAAACCAACAAACAAACTGAAGACTAAAACAACAGAATTAACTATAGAAAAAAAAAGAAGAAATTAGCCCAGAAAATCGTTAACCTGTTACTGAAATTCAAAACAAACAACTGGTCTGTTGTTTTCTTTTTAGGTATCCTAGCAAACTTGAAAATGATGCAAATCAAGAAAACTGAAAACCGAAAAAGTGCAAAATAAAACCAACAAACAAACAAACAAACATGAAACAGACGGAGGTGTACAGAAAAAAAATTAATTAGCCCAAAAAACCGTGGACCTGTTTTACTCAAATTCAAAATAAACAACTGGTTTTTTGTTTTTTTCTCTCGAGTATCCAGCAGATTTGAAAATCACGAAAATGAAGAAATATGACAACCGTAAAAGTGAAAAATAAAACCAATACACGAACAAACAAACAAACATGAAATAAAAGGAATTACTGTATAGAAAAAAGAAATTAGCCTAGAAAATCGTTAACCTGTTACTGAAATTCAAAACAAACGACTGTTTTTTGTTTTCTTTTTTTGTTGTTGTCTTCCTCTTGGGTATCCGATTTTGCCCCCATTCTCACCCCGTCAGATTTAAGAACAAAAAAAAAAAACAACAAAAAAAAAAGCAAGCCAAAGAAAAACAACAAATCCTCTCATCAGAGAAGTATAGCGCAGCGCGGAACTTGAGTTGCAAGAATAAAGTACGTGTTGGGGGATGAACCGAAGCGAAGCGAGGCGAACGAACGAACGAACCAAGGAATAGGGAAGGAAGGGTGAAAAGGCGAAGGGAGGGTTGCAGGCTGGCCGAATGGCTGTATGACTGTGTATAATACATATATACATATATATGGCTATACGCTACGCTACAGTCTACGCGAGGGTTGCTGCAGTCTCGTCCGCGAATGAGGGAAGGGGGGGGGGGGGAGGGGTGAGTTTCGTAGTTGCGGGTGAAGCGCGGGGGCGTCTGGCCCGTTTCGTTTTACTATCATCAACCCAAGCTAGCGCAGTAACCCCCGCGACAGCGTCGCGACGTCTCTTCGACGCGTCGTCGCGGTACAAATTACAACATCTACAAATGTATATATAGATATACTATAGTATACGCATACTACTTGAGGTTCTAACCTCAACCGATCGACCACCGCGCCACGTGCTTTTGCGTCAAATGAAAATTTCAGTCTCCATTGTCAGTCTTGAAATCAACCTTCTCGCATGCCGCATCGCGCAATGCCGGATAATAAGTTCAAGCAATAATTTCCTCCTAACCATTAAACGTTCTGATGAAAAATGATCGTCAGCAAATTTTGTTTTACACTTACTTGATTAGATTCCTTCAGCGATTGTGGAGTTTTGTTTTTTCCTAATCCAGTTTGTCACGTTTTTGTACAAACAATATACGAATCCAAAACGCGAACTGTTGTTGTTGATGATTTTGTTGTTTGTGATTATTGCAGTGATTGCGGATTTTTTATGATTTTTCCTGATTCACTTGGTCACGTTTTTGCACAAACAATATACGACTACGAAACGCGAACTTTTGTTGTTGTTGTTGTTGGTTTTGTTGTGCTTTAATTGGTGATAAGTGGTAACCTATAGGTTGATACCTGTTTGTGTTCAGATGTGCGAACCTGCCACGTGGTACTTTCATCGTGACTGACGATCGTGCGACTACTAACACCAGTGTTGTTGCTAGTGCTGTTGATGTTTGTGCTTCACTCTGTATTATGTGATTATTCTGATTTTACTTTAATGGTGTTTTTGTTTTTGTTTTCTGTGTTGTGTTCTCGTCGAAATTCAAGTGCATGGATTTACTCGACGACTGCCAATCACGTAATCGTCATGGTCATTCGTTGAGCAAGATGAAGAACAGATCTTGGTCTTATTCCACAAAGGACTCCATGTGTAAGTAAACATATTACTATATGATATACAGTACTTTTGTTTATTTATACCATTTCGCGAGCAAAAATCGATTGATAGTTATTTCGTACAATCCGTTTTCATGGAATGATGAATTGAAGGTTAACACCAATTATTCCTCATCATGTTGACTTCATGTTGAACTCCAAAGGTGATTGATAAGACCACGTGATTGTAGATTTTGGTCTGTGTTTATTTTTTACTGTGTATTTTTGTTCGGGTTTATATTTCTGGAATGTAATTATAATCAAAAACTGATCGATTTATCCAGACCTCGTCAGTCGATCCCTCTTTGTCAGTTTTTATCAGTCTTCTTTACGCTGCCATATGACTTGATTTGCATGTATGTACATTATACATTTATTCATGAAATGTTTTGCCTAATATCCGGATTTTTATTACGACTATAAATCGTCATCCAATATGCATTGGAACAAAATACGTATTCGAATGAGCAACACGTAGTGATCAGCAGAATAGTTTAACACCTGTGCAAATCAAACTTGTAATGAGACAGACATAAAAAAAGAACCAGTTTGCTGTCTCGCGATTAGATAAACATCCTAGATGTGACATTGATTAGAATCATCAGCTGATTGATTAGTGCTGCAGGAATTGACTATTTAGCATATTTGAAAGACTAGCAAGTCTTATGATTTTCGACATTGAAGAATTTCCAGAAAATATCACTTTCAATCCGGTCCATGTCTTATGCTAATTTCTCACGATCAGTCCAACTTCTTAATCGTGTTTCTACATCCATCGGATCATTTCCTTCTGTTTTTATTTTCGTTTTGTCATTCGAGGGGTGGTTGTTTGGGAGATTTAAATACGAGTAAATCAAATTAGAAGTTTTACAGTTCATCAGAGACAATGACTTATTGTTAGACGAAGAGGATGTCTAAGAATTGAATGGAAAAAGAAGACTGAGATGATCAGTCAGTCGCAGTCGAAAGTTTTAATTAAAATTTCAGAGATCGTATGATAGCTGCGAAAACGGAGAATAAATAAATCAACCAAATCGAGTCAATATTTTCTCCAGAATCCTCCAGTTCACATCTGCAAAAATAAAACGAATGGTCTCATCCAGTGCTCAATTTTTTTCCTGTTTTCTCAACATTTATTTCACCATCAACGTGAAAAAATGAGCTTTAAAATCATACGGAGAAACGATAATAAATAGCCGTTTTTCAAGTCCGTCTGAAGTCCTGTGCTGCACTCAAGCACCGCGAGAGCACCTTACTTCGAACAGACGATGTTCTTCCATGCATGGGGCGCTTAAGTTTCGTTCTGGGTTCCCGCCACTACGTGGCCATCCCATCCCGCATTTCCCATGACCGAATCTAAACCGTTGTCATGACGACTAGGCGACGCCACGCGACACGTTGAAGAGGGATCCTTGCCCGAGGACCCAATATCTTTTCAATGACGCACGTATCTAGCTGTAGTAACAGACCTTCTGGACACCGTGGCATGATCGCCGGATCTTCTTTGCATCTTATTGCCTATGGTGTCTCGACGTACACGTAGTACATACCTAATGGCGAAAAAGAAAAAAGAGAGAGAGAGAGAGAGAGAGAGAGAGAGAGAGAGAAAATGAACGGATGAAGATTGATTGTAGTCTAACGAAGGGTTCCGGGTCGATAGTTCACATCGAGACCGATAAAAAATGTAGGAGGAAAGAAAGAGAGAAAAAAAAAAACAAAAAAACTTAACACCTGATATAATATACCGGAGCGGAAAGATACGGCCAAGTTATCGATCACCATACGGAGCAAAGTGAATAGCCGTTGTAAAGAGAATAGAATTTTCAAGGAAGGCTTATTATTGTCAGTCACAAAGAGGCCCCCTCGTTGCTTGGAATTTTTTATTTTTATTTTTTTTTCTATTTTGCGAATGGTGAAAAGACACTTGATTACTATTTTTTTTTTTTTTTTTTGCTCACCGCGTAATTCCTTTGATAGCTAGCTGCGTTCTTCGTTAAAAATCAGAGCGATTTTGTACCAGAAAAATTTTCGAGGTACTTATAGTTTTTAAATACCAGCCTGTAGAAGTTTCGACCAATCGTAAAGCGACGTTTTAAAACTAGCTGCGCGCGCAGCGAGTGACCGTTATATTCAAATTGTGCGATTCCGATTCGCTGTAACTTCGAATCGATATAATTGAAAAAGTATAGGTCGTAGGAGAATTTCGTTGAGTTATAATAATCTTCTCGGTTTCGTGTTAGGAATCCGTATAGAATTCTGATTCAAGTTTCTATCACGCATGATGGTAAACCTGCGGGAGTTTCTAACCCAGTATACTAACGCGTAAGTTACAATTAGTTGGGTAAAAGTAGTTAGCTAACCTCGGGGAGACTTTTGCCCGTTATAAATCTCAATTTATATAGTGAGCTGGGGCCGCGGGATGGACCTTCGTATAATTGTACAAGGTCTTGTGACCTGAGTGCTAGCTCCTGTTGCTTCGCTGTTTGTCCTCCCTCGTGATAAACTTTCTAATTGTTCTATTCGTCAGGTTCACTTCAACCCCCCGAATTAATGCTGTTATGTACTTCCTAAATTACGATTATAGCGTATCAACTCATCTCATATGTTATTATGCCATTTAACTCGCGTGAAGAATCATTATTGAAACAATTCTGAAGCTTAGACATAAAAAAATTGCACAATGTCGTTGATTATCAACAATTCGAAAATGGCCGACTGGATTGTGTCGATTTAACCTCAAATAGTGCCAAAATAACCTCAAATAGTGAGGAATTAACCTCAAATAGTCCGAAATTAATTTCAAATTGATCGAATCAGCCTCGAATATGTGACAAATGAACCTGGAATTGTGTAAAATTGATCTCGAATTGCATCAATTAACCTCAAATTGTGTAAAAATAGCCTCGAATAGTGTCAAAATGAGACATGCAAGTAGCATTCTACAGTACAGTCCATACGAAAAATCTTTTACAATTCAGTTTATTTATTTATAAATGTTTATTCATTTTCTTCTTTTTCCAACTTGATAGGATTTTTAGTCACGTGATTCAGATGCCTGATATTGTTCAGCTGAACCTGAATTTCAAAGCTTCCTACCTAAAAAAAAAAATACAAAAAAAAACAGATTTTATTCATAAACTATTTTTAAACCGCACGTTCGAATCTTGGCGTAAGAATTAAAAAAAAAAAAAATTGCAAAAACAATGAAAAGCGATAGTCAAAGGCAGTTGAATCGATGTTCAATATCCGGTTTCCGGGCAGGGGGTTCCGGTTACCGACAGAGTAACTGGGGGGCTTCCCCGTACGATTTCGAGGGATTCCCCTCGGATTATATATGAAAGTTGAATGAATTTGAAAATCGATTTAGGGTTCCTTTTTTTTCTCTGTTTTACAGGGGGCAGTTGAAAACTATCATGAGCAGATCTAGGTGCAGCTGATTAGAACGTCTCGGGGGTGGGGGGGATATTCTAGGATGCTTTTGGCTGGCGGTACGTCAATTCCGACGATCGCTGCTGCCGTCGAAGAACAGGACGAAGAATATGCCCATAGCGAAACTCAAAGTGGTCATAATTGCGATGGCGATGGATACGTCACTGACCATACTGACCTCGCGTCCGAAATTGACATTGACGAGTCTGAATTTCGCAGGGAATTTCTTAAGGATGTAAGTTTTTTTTCGGATATTCAAAACTGGTTCCTAACGTGTGGTGAAAATTTCTAATCCTACGAGTTTTTTTTTTTTTTTTTTTCACGAATCTTTCGGAAAAATCGAATACTTCATACGATTTTGTTTTTTTTTTAAGCAGAGATTACTGCCAACATAACCTAGCTAACATGAAAAACATGAGTTTTGCTGAAATCCTATTGGTTTCTTCGATGAATTTATATACTTGGCTAATTTGTGCCAAAAAATTGGATTCATTCGTCAAGGGTTTGTTCGAATCGGTTGAGTAGTCGTCGAGAAATTACGATTCACGTTTTCGAGGTGATAGAAATTGGTAATAATGAAATTTCGAACAGACTTCCATATCGACTGAAGATGCTACGGAACTATATGTTCGGAATTCCATTATTACCAATTTTTTATCACCTCGAAAACGCGATTCATAGTTTCTTCCAAACTGTACAACTTACCGGAATGAAATTCAGGAGAATCATGCCTCACAATGGCAGAAAGTGGCTGAGTATTTTAGTGTTTGAAAGAAACGAATAGAATTTTAGTCAGATCCATATTTCCTATGGTAACAAGGTTATAGGTTCAAACCGATTCTAACCATATCGCCTTATAAATCGGCCGTTTTCATTGATACTTTTTGAAATCAGGAAATCCTAATTTTTTATCGATATTAAGTTATTCTGGCAAAAAATAACGATTCTCTATGAAAATATATTACGTAAAATTTGGAAAGTTTTCCTGTAAATTCGTAGAAATTTATAGAAGTAAAATTTCCGTCACTGATGTGTAACGTCATTAAAAATTCTGTAGTTATCGTTCTTTCTAATTGAAAAAAAGCGGAATAGGGGAGAGAACAAAATTCTTTTTAATTTCTCACATCTTCTATTGTTTTTTTGTTTTCAGAGATGGCGAATGCTTTTCGACAAGGTAAACATAATTTATAAATCCACGTTAGTTAATTGTATGCGCAACAATAAATTGATGATTCGGATAATTTGAGAAAAAAAATATTATGTATTGGTTTTCTTATAATTTGGAAAGAATTTCTTTGATTTTCATCGATTATTGAATATTACCTACTTTTTTTTAATTTTTTTTCTCTTTTTGTTTTTATGGATTTTGAGTTTGTATAAATGAAACGAAATCTCGAACACCTATTGTTTGGCGGTTTTTGGCTCAGTACGACCCTGAAGGGTTTGGCGAGATTCCTTTGGACGACTTCTTGGTCGCTCTCGAAAGCCAGGAGTGGCGAGACGAGGTTCCAGCCAACAAACGGGACATCCTCAGAGTTCGAGTCAAGGAATCAACCGTCCAGGCCATCACCTTCCAGGACTTCGTCAACGTGGTGAGTCAAAAATTCCATTCCATTCAAAAGAAAAAAAAAAAAAAAACTAACAATACGCCGAAATTTTTATCATCGTATTACATTTTGTCTCTCGACGCAATTCTTCGAAAAATATTGTTTTAGCGAGAAACTATATACATATAACATGCTCAGTAATTTTAACAATTAGGTAGTTGAGATTCTGCAATCGTAGTAATTACTGAGGGAAAATTTAAAAAATGATCGTTTTCGTGTTTTTTCTTTCCACTTTTTGTGTAAAAAAAAAAAAAAAAAAAAAAACTGATCGAAATTCGAGTATTGGCGAATTTTTGGACGATGGGAACAAAAAAAAAAAAGTATTTGCCCTCATGCTGATTTATTGCGATGGTCCATTTATCGACTGTTGCAAGAATCGAACTGCAGATGCGGTAGCTTTAAGTTATACCTACGATAGGTTAAGTCTACCCAATTCTGTTGAATCGAGGGTAGTTTAGCGAAGGGTTGTGCTGCCATCTGCATTCTGTTTTTTTCTCTCCTACGATATCAAGGTATCCACAATGGGAAAAGAGTGAAAAAACGCGATCTAGAGAATACGATAACGTATTTTCTAGCTCGTTGGAAATTTTTCACTCCTATACGAATTACTGCGAATTTTACAGAGAAATTCGAACAACGGATAGCTTTTAGAAAAACAAATGAAAATTATAGGTTTTTGTTCTGTTTCGTAGAAAAAAAAAAAAAACAGCAGAAAGAATGGCAATTTTTCTACAGAAATATGACAAATAAATGACAATTTTCTCTTTTGAAAAACTACAAGAAGCTCCAATAGAAATTTGAAAAAAAAAATAAAAATTCATCCTAAGAATACGTTGAATTATTTTAACAAGAGTGATCAACTTACTTTATTACAATCTGAGTGAATTGGACAGAAAAATGTGTTTCAATATTTTTTGAATTAGTTTTTGAGATATTGCCGTACTGCAAAAAGTTGCCGTTTTTAAATCTGATAATTTGCGAAAAAAGCTTCGATTCTCTCTCTTCATATTCGATAAATAAAAAAACAAAGAAGAAAAAATTTCGAAAAAGTATTACGACAATCGCATCGCGCATCGAGAGATTCATGAATAACGAAATTTGTATACCTGAAAATCCGGCCGTTTTTTTATTCCATATAAATCTGTCTCTTCCACATGTTTCGCGCCCATGGAAAATCAAAATTAAACATCTTGGCTATAAATTATTACCCGCAATTTCATTATTGTATTATATTATTATTATTATTATTTTTTTTTTTTTGCAACGAAAATTATATCTTCTATACCTATTTTTTTTTTCTTTCTAATGAGAGACATTTTTCGTTAAGGAGATTATGGAGGAATAATAATGTCGGTTTGCAAATAATCCCAGCAATTTTTGTCCGTTCATAAAACTAAAAATATGGAAAAAAAAAAATATTCTGCTGAAGTAATCTTCGATCCGCCGATCTGAGTTTCCCGAATAAAAAACAAAATTTATCCAATTAGCGAATTTCCTTGAAAAAAAAAAAAAAAAAAAACAGAAGGAGATTTCACTCTTTCGTAATGAAAATTCGATTCCAATCGCATGGCACTTTTGATCGATAAAAAAAAATATTCTTCCGACTCGCATTCTGCGTGAATTTGTTAATTTTTATCCGAAAACTGTATATATATATATATATATATATAGGTAGAGAGTTGCGAATTTGAATCGGAATTGATATTTTTCATAATTAAATGAACGATCATTTCAGGTGAAACGTACCGTTTTCTTTTTTTTTTTTTTTTTTTTTCTCATTCTCTTTTCCATTCTCTGCAATGAAGTGCGAAATACAGTCATATATTATATTTGTTAATTCGTTCAGAGGTTCAATGGGCGTAATATAATTAATAAATTTTTCCATAAATTTATATTATAATGTGCACTGATTATCTCTGCTCGACGTAATATCTACGACGTATATATACCTATCAAGCATTTATCTCCAACTTTAGAGGGGATAAGAAATTTTTGAAAAAAAAAAACAAAAAAAAAAAAAAAAAAGAAAAGTAACAGACGTGTGGAGAGCGGATTTATTATACAACGGTCAAGAACGTTACCTACGACAAAAGCATTAAACTATATAATACTATAATATCCAGGCTTATACTGTAGCTATTATATAGTCCGGAATCGTATTATATATATATATATATATATATAGGTATTTACAGCTACTGTATATTATAACGTATATACATATATACAGATTAAGTGACCGCGTATATACGCTTGTTGGGTTTTCATTGTCCCCTTATTTTTCAAATGTCACAAAGAATTCCAAAACCGAGAAAAACGACGAGGATAAAGAAAGAAAAAGAAAAAAAAAAAACAAAAAAAAAAAAAAACCGAAAATATCCTTTCTCGTCGTTGCAAAATAATCTATCCTTCAGCTAGTATTTATACACATATATACATATATATATTATATGTTTATCTATGTATATATGTATTATACATACTTTGCCAAACGACTCGCCCCCCCCCCCCCCCCCCCCCCCCCCTTCGTCCCCCTGCCGTCTAACACTCTAATCGTAATTCACAATGGTTAATCCCGCAAGCATTGATCCTGTCGGATAAGTATATCACCGCTTAATGGTAATCCGTCCCGTTTATCCCTAATACATATATATATATATATATATATATACCCCTATTCACATTTTTACCTTATATATATTCCATTCGAGTCCTTATATGCGACGCTAACAGATATTAGTCCCCCCCCCTCCTGTATCTGTTTTTTTTTTTCTAGGGTTTTTTTTTTTCTCTTTTTTGCCTTGGGTTTATTGTGCACCCTGACGTACCAAGTCCGCGGTTTACTTTTGAGACCAGAAAAAGAGCCAAAAATTTACAGTACAAACAATTTTCAAACATCAGCTGTAAATATATAGGTGGTATATATATATATATATGTATATATGTATATTTATTTGGGGCAGTTTTCGGTAATACATATATATGGTAGATAAGTATTATATTGTGTCGTTGTGTGTCGAAAGCTTATATAGGTATAATCTTTTCACCGTATTATATATTATTATACTGTTCGCATTTACGTTATACATACCATTGTTGGCTATATAGGTATATGTATATTTATGATTATTTTTTTTTTTCAATATAGGTATACCACGTGTACATTGACCGGTTTTTAGTCACACGGAGTATATATATATATGTATATGTATAGTAGGTAATAATGGATAGTTTTAAAAGCAAAATATCCGGGGACTTTATTATTGGATTTGTAATTTTTCGGAATCTTTTCATATCCTGTTATATGTACACCATTTGATTCATAATGGGACTTGTGATGGAATTTTCAAAAAGGCGAACGTGCGCTTCGTCCGAATAATTTTAAAAAAATTTCTCTTTTCCCCTCTCCCGAAGGAAAGAAAAAAAAAAAAAACAAAAAAACAAAAAGAAACAACAATAATCAAAAAACACTATCTTATGGGATAGCATAAAGAAATAAAAAAAAAAAAAAAAGGTTTGAAAAAGTAGTGGGCGATCGATGAATGACTGTAAATCATATTTGATAAATGAACTTGATCTGGAAGTAGATTTTTAAAAATTTTTTACACAGTGGTTTAAATTTCGGAATTTTTGAATTTCGAATCTGAGCTCAGTCTTTCAATTTGTGGAAGTCGGTATATTATCCTTTTATAGTGAAAACCGATAGTCGGTGAGAAGCGAGATTTCGTCTCGAAGTTCGAACGGTGTTTGTTAGATGGCGCTGGATGGTTTAAAATGGTTTTCAATACACGTGTGCGGTTACTTTTATAGGCGCGCTTTCTTTTCGAAATTCTATTGTTGCTAATGGTTATCACCTCGAAAATGCAAATCGCTATTTTACGATGATTAACCAACAGATTTGAACGAACACTCGACGAATGAATTCAGTTTTTTGGCAGAAAGTGGCTAAGTGTGTCACTTTGTCATAAAAACTCATAGGATTCTAGTTAAATTCATGTTTTTTTTTATGTTAGCTAAGTTAAGTTGGAAATGATCTCTAGTTTTTTTTTGGAGTACAAAAATTCCGTAAGATTCAAAATCCTGTTTTGATAATATCCTGAAGGTCTGAAGTCGACGATTAGATTTTATCGTTATCAAATTTTAGTCTGAGGCTTTCGACTACAAATAGGATTTCTCTAGCACCAGCACGCGGATCGAGCTCAAAATTCAACAACATATCCGGTTGAGTGTCGCTCCCAAAAACTATATGAATTCGATTTTCAAAATCTTGACTATTGCCAACGTTGTCAATACCGTCAAATATTCGTGTTGAATTTCAATTCTGTCTCACGCTAGCTAAATCATTAACTCATCACAAAAACCAATCGACGTATCGAGTTTCCGGTTCGTAATTCTGAAAAGGGTGAAGTCAACGATTTTTGCGTAAAACCAGATTCAAATCGGTTAAGCAGTTTTTGAAAAATTTGGCATGCAGGGTTGTAACAAAAAAAAAATGGAGGAAAATCGATTCTTTGTATAGATTCAGAATTCCTGTTTTCTATTTTCATTTTGATTTTGTCAGCTCCGACGAACAAACGATGTAAAAATTTCGTTTCAAAAATCTTATACCATTCCCGAACTTTGTATATAATTACAATAATCATCTAGCTCGTTAGAGAAAAGTTACAAAAAAGTATAACTAGGCGTGACAATTTTCGATTTGGAGGGGGTGGGGTGGGTTTTAAGTCGACAGTCAAAAAGTAAGTAGGACCTACTTGAAACTGACGGTGGCTTTCGACTTGATCCTTTGCCTAATTTTTGACCTCGAAATATTTGCCGACGCCTTTTTTTTTTTTTTTTCTATTCTTTTGTTTCGATGTCTATAGCACCCGGTGGCCCCCAGGTAATAATTATCAATTAGCACTGGGGGGTAGTAGGGCGACTAGCCGATGTTTGCACAAATCTGAACTGGTGATTAGCCGACTAAGGGGGGGCCCGGTGGGATTTTCAAGACACTGACGTTTAGTGAGATAGAAAATCCGCCCTCAACTTGGGGGGGCGCGAAACTCGGTGGTCCCCCATTATATACCTTTTTGCATTTTTGCACAACTTTTGTCGCTTCTTGCTACCTATTTATTTATTTTTTTTCCCAAATTTGTTCATTTTCTTTTCTCCTTTAATTTCGACGTCTAGTTCTTCTTCTTTTTCTTTTTTGGCTGCAAATGTATTAATTATCGACTTGTGTGGACTTTGCGGGGTACCGCCTTGTGATGATGCCGGAAACCCGCGTAGTTGTTAATACATACCTTTTCTATTTTTTTTTTTTCGCCTCGTTTTGCGAACCCTAGGAATCCCCCCCTTGAAAGCAAAGAAATTAGGACAAATGGTCGATCCTCCTTTTTCGTCCTTTATATGGTCAAGGAGCGTTTAGTCGTTGCACCCTGATGGTCCCAGGGCTCAAATCCTATTGGCATTGAATTTGAAAGCTAGTTCTTCAAAGAACTTACCGACCAATTACCTAATTTTTGGATTTAATGTGTCCCCCTATATGTATTATCTATTTACAGCTGACAATAAGGTTTTGGTTTTGTTAAAGATTTAGAAAATTATTTTTAAGGGACAATTTTCATACCGGTTTGATTCTTTTCATTCTATTAGGTATTATAGTTACGGAGGACTTGATATTTTTACTCTTAGTGTAAAAAGGTTTAGTAGAGCCTTCTGAATTTTATTGTTAGTTGTGTTTTAGCCATTACGTCGAATGTGAATTTTCTGGGAATACTTCTGATTTTTTTTTTGTTTTCTTCTTCAAATTTTCAAACATTTCTTTTGGACGAATGGCGATGAGTTAAGGGGAGCAGTATATGTCATTGTTGGAAAAACTTAAACATAGTTTAAGAAAATCAATTTTTATGAGTATAATATGCAAGTAGAGAAATTTATTCGGTTATAACGCGTTACATTTTACCTTGAGGGTTGCAGAGGCTCAGGACCTGAGGGCTTAAGGCTTCACTCTACTAGTTTAATTTAATTTTCATTTCAAAAGGAAATAACGAAGAAGCTGAGGTGTGCTATGCGCGGAGTTTGTATATACATATATATATCCGAAACATGCGCCCAAGTGCCAGTCTTTAGTAATATATAGTATATATCTACCAACAAAATTTCCTCTAGGCAAGGATATAAACTGGGTTTGAAACATTTCGAGCTCGTCTCTTGGCTCATTCGATGCTTTTATATACCCCCTTCAATGGAATAATTGCATCCGAGAATCCGTCCACTTTGTATAATTACAAGGCTCTCTGTACTCCATCAGCAGCGTGCTGCTGCCTGCCCCCCGCTTCGGGACATATGTATGTACATATTATTCAACCAACTCTCTCTATTTTCACATCTTTCTACTTTGGATACACTTATAGGTTAGGTTTCCTCACTAAAAACTCACGTTTTTTTTTTTTTTTTTTTTTTTTTTTTTTTTTTTGCTTTTAGGATATATTTATACACAGATCGTTCGCTTCATTCAATTCCATTTGATATATTATACGTATGGGCCATTCCATGTCAACCAACTCGACATATCATTCGCCCTTCACTTATTGAAATGTTTTTTGTTTTCCCCCCCTCAACAAATAAACGCATTCCTCAATTTTTTTTCTCGATTTTTTTACTCCGATCGTGAATTTTTTTTTTACTATTTTTCTAACCCATATCTAAATTTACTTCTTTTCAAAATCTCTGTTATAAGTATTCTCGAAAATTTTATCATTCATTGGGATCATTTTGATTTCTGTTTCGTGATAAGCCGTTTTTTTTTTCTCTATCGAATTTTTTAGAAATTTGAATATTTTGAACAAACAAAGTACCGAGTTTTGACGGTCCGTAAATTTTGAAAAAATTAACAAAAATCTAGCCGTCCTCAAAGTCCTTGAAGTTCTTGAATTAATATACTTGAATTTTTTTTTGCCCTTAAAAAGTTGTTGAAATTTTTTTGAATTTTGTGTACAGGGTTTTGAATTTTTCCTATGATTTTCTTTTATTTTCATTTAATTTTATAATAGAAAGATGTAAAAGTTGGTAAATTTAGGCAAATTTGAAAGTTGAGGAATCATAGATTCCAATCAATAATAAAAATGTCTATAATTGTGTTTAATTATATTGGTTTTTATGCAGTTTTTTTTTTCCATTTTTTCTTTTTTTTTTTCAATTATGTAAGTCTTTGGAGAATCTCGTAAAGTTTTTGTAATATTTTTGAATTTTGATTTGAAATTTTACTAGACACCCTGACATGCCTCATTATATATTTAAAGTCTTAAGATTGTGCCCATAGTCTAAAATTCAGAATTGTAGAATGATAAAATTTTTGAGAACTTTTGGAGATTTTAAGAAAAATGCCAATAATTGTTGAGATGGGTTTGAATAATCGTCATAATTTAACGGCTAGAGAGAAAAAAAAAATCGGAGAAAAAATTCAAAACTGTTTTTTTCCAGATCGAAGGATTGTACAAAAAATCGTAACCCTATAAACCAAAATTAGTCAGGAAAAAAGCTTCATTAGTCGAATTGACACGGAATGCCCCATATTTATCTATTTATCTATATATGGATATGTGTACGAACAGCGAGTCTGTATATATATAGCTTCCTCTATTCGTTTAATTATTCATCTACTTTTATTTTTTTCTTTTTTTCTATTTTTTTTTTTTTTTTCTCTTCTTCGGTTTGTACACGCTTTTTAAAAACCGTTTTCAAATGGATAGATGCGGATATCAAAATGAACGTGGATACAGATATATGTATACTCCAATTCAATTCTCCCGACGATTTCTATTCGTACAATTTACATTCTATATGCATTCATATTCTACCTACCCTTTTTTTTTTTTTTTTTTTTTTTTTTCATTTCTAGGATCGTCGTTTTTACTTCTGTTGGGGGAAAATGACGAGAATACCAAGTTCTTTTTTTTTTCTTTTTTTTTCAAATTTTATTTTTATGTATAAGGCGATTGTTAAGGCAGACCTGTGTCACGCTTTGTATAATTTTTTAAATTTATCGTAATATTTTATCTAGTTTACTTTTCGTTCGGTGAGAATTAGAAGTGGAAGAAGTAGAAAATTGATGACAGGTATATAAACGAAAAATGATGAATAATAAAATAGTATGGAGAAAAACGAATTGAAAATCATTCAAAAATTTGTTGAAAATGACTAAAAATTTTGTAACTCGTGTTTTCTGTTTCAATTATCCTTCGATTTTATTTGAAAATACATCCAATTACATGTGTATGTACATATAGTTTTGAAAGATTTTGAAACTTCTATGGCCAGATTTTTTCTGTTCGAAATCTTTTTCATTTTTCATTTATTATATATTTTATGATAAATATATGGGATATGGTTTTTTTCGAAATAGCTGAAGAATGCAATTGTCTATCATCGAGTTCGATAATATTCGCCTTTCAAAATTTATGTTCAATATGAAATTTATGATTCCATTCGAATGGTTCTTTTGTGTTTTTATATATTTTACTAGATTTTGTAAATGTGAGTTGAAATTTATTGTTTTTATTTATCGGAAACCAATTAGAGGCCCTAGAAAATTATTATTATTATTTTTTCTTTGATTATAATTAAGTGGATTTGAACAGATTTGTTCTTTTGATTAACATACATTTTTATACAATTTCGATGAGATTCTCTTATAACCTATAGACTTTTTAAAATTTTCGAAAATTTTACCTATTATTTTATTCAATTAGAAAATTTTTACATTAAGTTTCAATGTATCTTTAGAACTGGGACTTTGAAATGGTAGAATTTTATTGCGATTATCTTTCTATTTTTTATGTTGAATTAATGATGTTGAAAAAATCGTTTCGTCAAACTTTGTACGAAATTAGAAGTTTAATTTAAAAAACAATCCAATTATTATATTCAATTTTGCGAGATTTCGAATATCACAAGATTTCATTCAGGTTTTCTCCATTTTTCTAAGTTTTTTTTTTACGAAATTTCTAAAAATCCTACGAATCTTTAAAAAGAAAAAAGTTACGCTGTAAGATTTGCCAATAATTCAATTTGTCTTTTATCTTACGAATCTACAGGAATATCAAGGAATTTTCCAAAGATCCATCGAATTTGATAAATCGTCACGAAATTTGGTCAAATTTCTTTCTATTTAAGTAAATTTTTGGCAAAATTTTATACAAAATCATAGAATTTTCTAAAATTCTAGAAAATTGAATTCCTCGTATACGATTTTGATCTTGACTTAGACTTTTTATCAACAGTTGAGATGTGGAAAATGATAGAAAAATAAAAAAAAAAATAAATTCAAAAATAGTTTTTATTCAATTTCGAAGCGATTTTTCGTACAATTTTTCACGATTTGAGGTAATTGATCAAGAAAATCTCACAAAGTTTCCAAACTTTAGCTAAAAATGATAAAATTTGATGGAATTTTATACTAAAATCGAAGACACAATATCAAACCCCGTGATTTTGACTTTGACTTTGAGTTTAACTTTGACTGTGCGTATATCCCTTTGGATTCTCGAGTTGGGATAAAAAGAGTGGAAAATAAGATATAAAAAAGAAACTTTTTGATCTTTGGCTCACACTCGGGGGTGGTGAAATAAATAATGTATCCATTCGTTGGTATAAATATATGCCGCGTGTTTCAACTTGGAGTGAGTAGGTTTTCGTCTCTCCTGGGGGATGATTGTTGATAATATAGGCGAGTTCTCGAGCCTTATATTCCCGGTCTTTTTAGTCTACCGTTTTCTTTTGCGTTCACGTTTTCCCGTTCTTGTCCATTCCATCGTTGGGTAGGTATAAACGGGATACTTTGTTCCGGGGACCCGTATTTGTCACTTGGAACTCTTTATGGCCACGAAGACCTCGAGACATCGAGACGTGGTCTTCCTATTAGCCCGGGACTCTCGACGTCTCGAGGAAAGAACTCGACTTCTTCTTCTTCTTCTACTTTTTCTTCTTCTTATTCTTATTCTTCTTCTTATTCTATTTCTTGGGGCAAACGAACCCCGCCACCCTTCGACGATCCCTGCTAAAAGCATTCTTGAATATACCAGACGTTATCTGTACGGATCAACGGAAAACTATATACAACGCGTGTGTAAGTAACGGAGTCCGAGATATTTTCACTTTGCAAAAATAATTAAGGGGATATGGTATATTACCAATCGCTTCGAATCTAACCTAGTTAACATAAGAAATATGAATCTTACTCGAATTCTTTTCGTTTTTTTCAAACAGTCACTTTTTGCCATAGCAATATATTTATCTATACTGAGTTTCATTCCGGTTGGTTGTAAAGTTTGGAAGATACTACGAATCGCCTTTTCGTGGTGATGACAATTGGTAATCATGGAATTCTAAACATAGTCACGTGGCACTTTATGAGACAATATGGCAGTCTGTTAGAAATTCTATGATTACCAATTTTCGTCACCTCGAAAACGCGAATCCTAATTTCTCGATGACTATTCAACCGATTCGAACGTTACTTCGTCCAACGAATTAAGTTTTTTGGCAGAAAGTGACTGAGTATATCATTTCGTTGGAAAAACTGATAAGATTCCAGTAAAACTCTTGTTTTTTTTTTATGTTAGCTAGGTTAAGTTGGAAGTTACATCTACGATATCACCTCAAGTAGCCACAAGCCACGCTAATCAACTCGTTGGTAAAAATCGTTTTTCACTCCTTCAGAGAGAGAAAAAAAAAAAAAAAACAAGAACGTGACTCAATTATGAATTTTTGATTCACTTTTTAAATTAGTATGATTAGAAAGATTCCAGCCCGTTTAGAAAGCTCGAAAAGAAAGATGGATTTTCTATTGGGATTTGCAGAATTTCGATCAAATTTCTTTGAGGTTTTTTGAACAGTTGAAAAATTTTATCGAATTCGTTTCGACGGTTCTGAAAATTTGCTCACGATTTTGGCTGGTGTTTTTTTTTTTGTTTAGATTTGACAATGAGACACTTTTGGAAGCGAAATAACCAGTTTTTGGCCCATAATCCCGGGATTCCTTTTCGAGTCTATTGATATTTTTAAGAATTTTTCAACTTTTGACAAATTCCTCAAACATTTTTTAACGATTCAAAAATTTCTGTTACGATTTTGACAAATTTTTCTAGATATTGAATCATTTGTGACAGAGGATTTGAGAATTTTTATGAAATTACAAGGATTCTATTTCAAATTCGTTGATTTCTTGGAGATTTTAACGATTCTCAACAAATTTCTCTAATTATTGTATAGATTTGAAATATTTTTTGACGCGTGATTTACAAATAGTTGTCAATTTTCGTAGCTTTCACTTTGCAGTCATTGACGACTTTGAGACTTTTTAAATCCTTGACAAATTTTCAGCGGATTTTTCAACAGTTGTAAAATTTCTGATCAAATTTCGACAATTTTTTTAAGATTTTAAATATTTCCAACAGGAAATCGACGTACCTACTTTTACGAAACGGTGATTTTTTCACTTCCACGAAAATTTGTCTCGATTTTTGACAAACTTTCTAAAAAATTGGCAATGGCTGGAAAATTTATTGCCAACAATTATCCAATCCGAATGAGTTTCTTTTGTTAATCGCAAACTATCAAAAACCCAAGTAATTCACTTCCAAATTTCACATCCAAGATTTTCCCAACTCGTTATATTTTCCCGCGGCGTTTCAAGCGGATTTAAAAATTCTATATTTTTCATTTTTCTCCAAATTTTCTAACTACCAAAATCTCTTTTTTCTCCGTTTGCTTATGGGAAAAGGAAGAGAAGGGCACTCAAAGAGTTCGGGGGTTTCATATTATTGAATTTTTAAAATCCGGACAAGGGCAGATTGCGATCTGTTTTTCTTCCATTCAATATTTAGGGAAATTTAACCCAAAGACCTTCGAGGATAATCCTTTTTTTTTTCTTCCATTCAATTCCATTCTGGACCTAAACAGACTGAACCCCTGTTCAAAAACACGATAATAACATTTTCCATTCTTCTGCGAGCCGATTTTCGATCATTAAACCGATTTTACTTCTTTTTTTTTTTTCAAAGAAAAAAATATCAAGAAAATAAGAAAAACCCTTCAAATCCTGAGAATATTAAATCCCCAATTCTTTTTTTTTTCTTCTTTTTTTTTCCGGTCAATATACTTCTCGTTATTGTATACCGATCACAAAAATTTCTCACGATATTTTCTTACAGTTTTGACAAGTTTTCACAAAATTTGAAGTGTTTTTTTTTTTTTTTTTTTGGCAAAATTAAACATTTTCGAACTATTCTTTCACCATCGGTTTATTCATTCGGTCAACATTTTTCTTTCAATACCGAAGAATATCTATGGGAATAAAACTGACCGGTGAAACGTGTCGCGGCTTCTTTTTTTCTTTTTTTTTTTTTTTTTTTTTGTATAAAAAGTTTGTCGAGAGAAAGAAAAGTAAAGAAACTAAGAGATAAAAAGAAAAAAAAAAAAAAACAGGATGAAAAATCGAAGAGAGAAGAAGAAAAAGATTCTTTGCTTCGGCTCGTATACCTTGCCGAGGATCGTTTTGGCCCTCAATTCATTACGCGCCTGTCTAAACGGCATCTAATTAGGAGACAATAGATACAAAACATGCCCGATCTCCAAACACTTAAGATAAGAGACAAGGACCGTCCTTTTTCGAGGACCTCGGGGCTGCAGGCGCGGACTTAACGCATACCGCAGGACTCCTTTGGCTCTTGAAAAAAAACAAAAAAAAAAGAAAGGAACAGAAAAAACGAAAGTTGGAAAGAGTAGAAGAATAAAAAAAAAAAGAAGAAGAAAAAAACGAAATTCTCACGTCTCTATTTTTTTCCGTGGCACTTAAAATGTCGAAACTCTTTTTATTGAGTCATTTTTTTGTTTGTTTAGAAGCAGAAAAAAAAATTCTCTGACATATATAATTGAAAATTTCACTTACATAGTCGTTTTCGATTACGATTTTAGAAAAATCGTCATTAGTAGTCGGTGAAATAATTGATTTCGAACTTCTAAGATCGTACAGATTATTTTCAAGATTTTTCTTTCTCTAGTTTTCAGTGGTTTTTTGGTGTTTTGGTTTTTCGGATTTTTTTTTTTGCCTGATAGATTTTTGACAGGACTTTGCGGATCATATGAAGTTATGCAGAAATCTTGTTCTTGTAATTTATGGGAATAGAAATTTGTGAGATAAGTTTTAATGGTTTTTTCAAAAACTGGATTCTTTCAGTTTGTTTTTATCATGTTTTGTGAAAGATAATTTGGAATTTGTCATTTAGTTTTTTGGGAAACTAGGGTTTTTTTTTTTCGACTTTGTGCGAAATCCCATATCAAGGGTAAAAAATAGTCGAATAGTTTGATCGAAAATCAGAATGCCTTGAAATTTCTTTCGCTTTATGTAAATCAATGACAATATCATAAAACTTTCTTCAAGATATTTTCCCGTTTACCAATAATTGGGAATGGCAGAAAATTTCATCGCCTGCAATTTTTGTGATCACTTATGTCCAAATGTTCAAAAAATCACAGGAAAAATAAAGAAAAACTTTAGATCTTGGACAAGAGGCGAAAATTGTAATCTGCTGGAAACTGATTCAAATAAAATTGATCAAAGCTCCAGATTTTGAAAAGATATTCTCTCTTTCGGAGTTTTCGAAAAGTAAAAAAAATTGGATTAATGAATTCCTAATATGATCTAGACAATTTTTAATTATCAGAGGTAACAAACGAATCGCGAGGATTCAAGGCACGAATTATAAAATCGATCTAATATATTTCCAAAAAGAAAATCAAAGGTGACGATTTCTCGAGCTAATGAATAATTCAAGAAAAATCTATCAAAATTCATTATTCCGAATAAATTACAAGATTTCAAAATAATTGGTAGGAGAATTAATATTCTGTATTCATATATTTCGAAAAGAAACGTAAAAATCCTTATTTCGAATTGATGGAATCCAAAAATAAATTCAAAAATCGCTACTTCGAATGCATAGATTTCGAAAATGAATTGAAAGGATGCAAATTTTAGACTTTGCTCCAAAAATATGGGCAAAAACCGTGACTAGAAACTAAAATATTCCAAAAAGATGGATAAAATCGCTAATAAATTGAAATTTGAAATAAAAAAAGAAGGCAAGATGAATTTAATCCGTTTGCGGACTGGATTAGTAATATAGTAAAACCTTTGATATGGGTGTTCGAGGGTTGAAATAGAAAAAGGAAAAGAAAAAAAAGAATGAAAAAATCGGATCAAAAAATCCCTAATATGATTTATTGTTAGAGTCTAGACGATTTCTAATCATCAGAAGAAAAAAAATATGAGTCACGAATTATAAACTCGATTCAATATTAAAGAAAAAAAAGAAAAAAAAATCAAAATTGACGATTTCTCGAGCTAATGAATTCCAAAAATTCATTCAAAATCCATTATTTCGAATAAAATACACGATTTCGTATCTCGTAGATATAATTAGAAAATTTAATATTCCGAACTGAATATTACGAAAAGAAACACCAAAATGACGATTTTGAATTGATGGATTCGAAAAAATAAACTCAAAAATCATAAAAATTCGAACGAATGCATATAGATTCCGAAAACGAATTGAAACGATGAAAGTTTTCAACTTTGTTTCAAAAATACCGGCAAAAACTATGACTAGAATATAAAATATGGGAAAAATATGGAAAAAATCGTTATTTTGAGCTAAAAAAAAAAAGGTAAGACGAGTTTAATCCGTTTGCGGATTGGATTAGTACTGTAGTACGTAGAACCTTGGGTCTTGGGTGTTCGGGGGTTGAAATAGAAAAGGAAAAGAAAAAGAAGAAAAATAAGAAAAAGAAGAAGAAGAAGAAGAAAAGGCAGAGATGGTTAATCTCGTCTCGCGATCGCGGAGTTTCTTAACGACCGGTGCAGGTCCTTCAGTGAGGCTTGGAGGCCGAAGGATATTTCTTAGCGTAACATATAAGGATCATCGTATCGCGACGCTATGCGACGCAACGCTTCTGCACAGACACTTTTCGATTTCAAAAGCTTTGCAGGTCGTATGTATACATTAAATATATATATATATATATATATATATAGCAGGTCGAAGCTTCAAAGTCATTCAGAACTCGAAATGCGAAAATTTTTACCACTGCAGAGAGACTAGACTATGAGAATGAGACGAGATCAAACCAAACCAGACGAGACGAGACGAGACGAGCAAAGCAAAACCCGCTATCTTCTTAAGCTACGCGTTAAATTAGGGTTTAACTTGACGCCGCACTTGAGATAACGACGCCATGACCGCAATGCTATGTGGATATATATATTTGACGCCTATAGTCAAAGTTATTCAAGATAAAATACTCGCCTCGATCGAATATCACAATTTTTTGTAACTCTTAATGGAAATTTTGACCGGTGGATAATTTTTCGAAAAAAGTGATACCAGCTTGATAAGAAATTTATTGGCTTTTTTTTCATCTCGTTCAAAGTCAGTTCGATATATAATATCTGGTCGACATCGATGATCAACAGGTTCATCCTTTTCTCTGCGTTGAAAAAATTAAACATCTAAGTAGTCGAAAATCAATTTCTTTCATGACCAATATTTATTTTTCATCATTATAATCATCTCATTTAAAAACGGTTGCTTTACGAATTTCAGGCACACCGTACAAGTACGATTCGACTTATCTAATGACCAAAATTCGAAGGAATACAGACCGTCACTAATTTAACGAAAGGAAATTGGCTAATTTAATTTTTAGGTTGAGTTATTCTGCAAATAAGTAGAAAAGAAATCCTCAATTTTCGGAAAATTGGCCATATCTTCTATGATAATATTTTCAATTCAATTTCCCTAGTTCAATTTTGATCCTGAGAAAGTGAAATCGGACCAAAGGTGTGCCTCAATTCGTGTAGCGACTGATTTTTAGTGACATATGATTATAACGATGTGAAATAAACTTTGGTAAAGAAATAAATTAATTTTCGACCACGTTTCATTAATTTTACAACCGTGACATACTGTTCAAAATTCGTTAATGTCATTTTATTTTTTTTGAGTAATTTTATATGAAAAAATAAGTACATACCGATTGAGGCGCGTTCAGGCTCTATGATAAAAATAATCACGTGGCGAAGGAGACAGACAAAAAAATATATAGCACCAAGGGGATGAGTTCGCAGATAGTCACAGGTGCTAATGGCGCCGAGATAATTGCGTGCGTAAAGAAACGGTAGTCGTCCTCCAGAGGCCGACTCATCTGACTCTAGTTGGGCTAGCAAGCAAACCAGCCAGCAGTGCCAGGATCAATTTTTAGGCAGGTCGTCCCCGTCCTGGTCCTCATCCTCATCCTCATCCCGATCCTCGTTTTCGTTCTCCAGGGGGCGAGGCTCGTCGATTATAAGTCTCGAACTCCCTTACTATATACTTCTCATACCCCGAAGTGGATTTCTTTGTCCGCCCGATTTCCACCGCAGGAGAAAGAACAAAAAAAAAAAAACAAAAAAAAAAGGTGGAAAAGAGACGAGAAAAAAAAAGGGAAAATGAAGTCGGGAAAATTGCGTCAAATAACATAAGACGAACACCGACCAAATCGCCATCATCCCTTGGTCGTTAACTCGGTGACCACTACGTTTGTTTCTACCATTGCACTTGATCCTGATTGCGAAATCAGTGACTCTAGCCTCGTTTCAGGACTCCTTGAAGTCCTTGTGACGATAAAACAAAGAAATCGGTAATTTTATAGAGTTCGATTCCGAATTTTTTTTTGCTTTTTTTGTAGACTCTTTTCTTAGTTTTCATGTCTGGAAATGAATAAATCGATCAAAACCAACCGATTATCGTACCGATTTTTTATATCCGAGTTTGAAATTTCGTTCTATTCGATCAGATTGTTTTAATAATGGATTTTAGCCTTGTGACAATCCTTTTTGAACACTGTGTGACGATAAAACAAAGAAATCGGTAAATCATAGACTACTTAATTCCGAATTTGTTTGCTGCTTTTGTAAATTTTTTTGGAGTTCTCATGTCTAAGAATGATAAAGACGATGAAAACCAACCGATCCCGGTACCGATTTTTTGAATTCTAGTCACGAATTTTGTTTTATTTGGTCAGATCATTTGAATGTAATGAATTCTAGCATTGTGACAATCTTTCTTAAACTCCTTGTGATGATGATCAAACGAAGAAATCGGTAAATCAGAGATGAATTCTAAACTTTCATTGATTCTTTGTATATATTTGTTGTAGTTTCCTTATCCAGAAGTGATGCAAAAAGATCTAAAGTCACCGATTTTTCCACCGATCTCGCATTAAATTTCATTCTCCTGACCAAGATCTTGAAAATTAAGAATTCTAGTCTCGTTATAGGTTTTCTCGAGCTCCATGAGACGGTAAATCGAAAAAATCGGTAGATCGGAGTTGTATTCTGAGTTTTTCTCGCCCCTTTTGTAGATTTCTTGTAATAATTGTATTCCAAAAATGATAAAAGGGATCGAAATTAGCCGATTTTTGCACCAGGTTTTTCGATTTTAGTATTAAATTGCAAATTCCGTGGTCGAGATCGTGAAAATTAAGAATTTCGTTATAATCATATTAAAGATCTCTTCAAACTGAATGTGACGATTTTCAGCACGAATCGGTAAATCGAAGTTAAAATCTTCATTTTTTTTTTGTCGCTCTTTTGTAGCTGTTTGACAGATTTTTTAACCAGGAACGATGAACAGGATCAAAAGCAGCCGATTTTTGTACCGATTTTCGGAAATCACCGGTCGAATTTCGTCCTCTACTTGTTACCTGCAGAGTTGTTATTCTTTATTTAGTATTTTTTTTTTTTCGGGGGGCCAAAGACTCGTTTTTAACTCACAAGCCTTATTGTACAAAGTATTGTCGTATCTGGTACCTGGCCAAGGGTCAATCGACAATGGCTAAAGCCCAGGGGGGGATTTGGTCACTGGATATGTTTTCCTCTGTTAGAGAAAATTGTAACTCGCCGCGGATTTTCTTTATTTTTTTCTTTATTCGTCTCCATCTCCGACGAACGCCCACGCTCGTCACTATTCAATAAAAACAACCCAATAATTGGCTCGAAGATTCAAAAGAAAACAAAAACAAAAAAATGTACAGAAAAATCATACGGTTTTTTGAAATTCCATGAAAAATAAAAACCGAAAATACTTCACGTACGGACCTAAAAGGCAAGGAGAATTTTGTAACAATCCAAAACCGTATTGATTTGGAATACGATTTTGAATTTTTCTTTCAAGCTATCAAATATTGAATTTTCATCTTTTGTTTGATCCTGTTTGGGTTTCTGATCTTTGATTTTGGAAACCCAGCAACATCTGTCAATTCTTTGATCAGATGATCATCATTCTGTTTTATCTTGACTCAGATTCAGATACATGGAAAAATCTAGCAATCTCAGAGAATTCTCACAGGAGTGAATATTAAATAAAAAAAAAATACTTTTCGTCTAACTATTTTCTGATGCATGGAAATGACAGTATCGGTAAAATGCTTTTGACCAACTAAAGACAAATTTATGCCAAATTGAAAGTTTCATATTTCACCTAAATTAAAAATCATTCTACAGAGACCACCTTGGATGCGTTTCCGAAGCGTTTTTGAAAAGCTTACAAATGACCTGTATTATATCGTTGGTTTAATAATTTTTTTCTTATTCTTAATACAGTAATTAATATACAAAAATTAACGAAACATTTTTTTTTACCTGACTTTCAAACCACGCCTATACTTTAACAGACTATACATCGTAAAATAATCTTGTGAAAATTCATCGAAAAATGATAACTTCGATGAACTTGGAAAAATTAATAAATTGACTTGGAAAAAACCTGAAATTTTCAGAAAATTTTAATATATTCGTACTAGGCTTTATAGTAGACACTCTGATTCGGAATTTCGACCATATATCTGGAATTTTTGCAATTCGAAACTTCAATGATCCTGATGTCCCATCGATTCCCATCGAAGTACCAAAAATCGTATCGCAGTTCATTAAAAGCGATATAAGGTATTCTACGAGCGTGATATTTGCTTGTAACAACATATATATACAGCACAACCAACATATACCTACCCCACCATGTTCAGGGGATGCGGTTTGGTGGTATTTTGGCTTTTTCGAACCTGGTCACGTAGCTATAAGGAAGAGCTAGGAAACAAGGAAACGAACGGGGGACGGACTTTTTCTCTTCAAGTGAAACGTATAGTTTTTTTTTTAGTTTTTTTTTTTTTTTTTTATATTCTTCTTTATCTTCCAGGTTTTTCTTTTCGTTTTTTTCTTTTTTCTACCCTTGGCGTGTTTCGTATATAGAATTGCGTATCGGGAGAAAAATACGGGGGGAGTAATCCACTGCACTGTGCAGTGTGCGGTGCCTACTGCACGGTAAGTGTGAAAAAAAAAAAAGAATAAGAAACGTGCCGAAAAATAAGGAGTCCTGGATAATCCTTCGTATATTTTCATAAAGCTACACTTGCAACAAGGAGGCAGAAATCTCTTTTTCTCTTTCTCTCCCCCCCCCCAGTTCCTCCATTATATTAGAAATATTTATGCAAAGTAGCTTACCTATCCGTTTCTAATGCAATAACCAGTCAAATTTATCCTGGGGGGACCGAAACTCTGGCTTTGACTATACGTTGACTGAAAAATTTTTCGAACGAAATGGTCAGCCGGTTTCTACTAATCAGTTTAACTTATTCCAAATCACGAACCTGCCATTATTATACGGTTTACGATTTTGCTGGTGGTCGTTCATAATTCTTCTTCTTCTTCTTCTTCTTCTTCTTCTTCTTCCGCGTTTTTCTACCTTTTCCAATGGAAACTGTCCCCTCAATTATTTCCATTCATTCATTCATTCATTCATTCATTCATTCATTCATGTATAATTCTTTTTCTGTACCTGTTATACCTGGACGAGGATATTGGGGGGCTGAAAGTTTGCGTCTATTTACCAATTTTCTATTCTTCAATTCGTACCGGCACTTTGGTATATGTATATGTATATGTATATGTATATGTATATGTATATGTATATGTATATGTATATACGTGCAGTAGATGCGAATCTCTCCTTCTTTGGTACAGCTTATTGCACCTCGTATAGAACTTAAGGACTGTTATATAGCGAGGGCCCCAGGACACCTGACTTGGTTTACCCGGTAACCGTAGAGAAATTGCGGTGAATTTTTGACTCCCTAAGATCCTGGTCTAGTCCAGAAGGGGGGCTTGGCTACCCTACTCGTGAGCGTGCCCGAAACGCGACGACCCGGATTATACCCGAGCATGGGAAATTGCTAGGGTAAACCGTAGGGGGTTTTTCTTTGGGACACCCACGAATCTCTATATTTTTCACTCCTTATTATACTGTTTGCCCGTTTATAAGTTCCTTCGGGGGATGTTTTATTGGCAAGTTTATTTACTGCTTTTCCACCTTCGAAATACTTACTGTACTATACTACTGTATTGTGCTCACAGACTGCTCAGGGTTCTCTTTCCTCCTTATTCTTCTTTTTCTTTTTCTTCTTATTCTTATTCTTCTTCTTCTTCGCATGTTTATTCAAACGGAAATTATCTTATGCCACTTGCTTATTCTGCAAGGTGTAAAGAGAGCGAGAGAAAAGAAGAAGAAGAAGAAAAAAAAAACATGAAATTCGAAGATGGTAGATTTTTTTTTTTTTTTTTTTACACAATTTTTTTTATTCCCAGTCACGTAAGGGATGATAAAGTATCCATTGAGTGTCGAAAAAGAATTTCAAGTTTGGATCTTCTGCTGCTGATGCCGCAAATTATTTTCAACATACGTTGGCAATCGGTTTGGCATCTCTGACAGGTTCAAACTACTTGATTTTGTTGCTAGAGTGAGCTAGAGTGATCGAAAACAGTGTCATCATCCTGAAATTGACTAAAATTTTATTCAACTTGGTTCAGAGACGTTGAAAGATCAATTCGGGTGAGCTGAGTAATAGCAAAGCACCTGAAATCGATCTAAGAAACTAAGAAACATGAATTTTCATGAAATCAATGACAAATTGGAATACCGGAAATTGAGCTAGCCAATTTTAAAATGAAATGTGCGTGCTAAAATGAGCTAATTATGAGAAACATTAAAACTAGTAAAATTGATCTGAAATTTGATGGTAGATGACTTTACAATTAGCTCAAAGTCATGAAACATGTAAAATTGAGCTCGAAAATTCAAACTTGAGCTCAAAAATGCCTTAACCTGAACTTCAGTGAGCTAATAAAGACGAGAGGCGTTAAAATTGAGCTCAAAAAGTCCAAAGGATAAAAAATTAAGCTAATGAGGCTAAAGTGCGTGTTACGAGCATATAGAAAAGCTGCGGGGTGAACCAAACGACGCTGGAACGTTGTCCATATATATATATATATAATAACGTCCATTGAGTTCAGGTGACAGCGATTTTCACCCTGGTAGGTACCTTAGGGGTGAACGCTATCCCGGATGGCTATTTTCCTGGAGTATTTCGCATACAAAAAAAAATAAAAAAATTTAAAAAAATAAATAAAAAAAAAAAAAACTGCTATGTCACTTCCCACGTGAAAAGGCAACCGGATCGTTTTCGCCCTAGCTCATCGTCCTATATGGTACATACCTAGGGATATAAGTGTACACTGGCCCCCCCCTCACGTCATTATCAGAAGCAATTAGCGTTTGCGTCATGAAGATCCCAGGCGTCCAAACCTTTGTCGGGTGACTGCCTAGCAGGGGGTTTCTAAAGGTCGCCGAATGACCGCTGAAGCCCAACCATGAGGCCGTTACACGTCGTTCCTTTATAGTTTACACATACTAGAGCTGATCATATATATATATATATATATGTAGTTGCAACATGGATACTTGTATACCTTGGTACATAAATATATATATATATATAATGTACATAAACTTATGTAGTACATGGAGTTCGTGTATCAGGGAACAGGCTTTTGAGCTTTTCATGGAAAATCGCGAAAGAAAGAAAATTGAAAAATGAAAGAAGAGAGAAGAAAAACGGAAAGAAATGGAAAATAACGTATATTGGGATAAGAAAATTGTAATAAGCAAAAGTAAAAAGGCAAAAGTTTATTGGGATAAGCAAAAGAAAAGAGAGAGGAGAAAATTTCTATCTTTTTCATTCGTTTTTTTCTGTTTCTTATCCAAAAAGATCGAAATTTGAGACAGGTAAGTGTTAGAATATGGTGAGGTGGGTTCGAAATTCTGATTTTGAGAAACTGCGGAAGATCAGAATTCAGAATTTTTATACTGTGTTATTATATGAAAAAATGAATTGCATATCAATTACTGCAGAAGGACTGAAAGACCAAATGAACGATTGAATGAGAGAATATGAGAGTATTTTTGAAAAAAAAAAAAGTTCTGCCCGAATGTGAATATGGCAGTTTGAGGCGGGATTGAAATTCTGAGTTTCAAAAGCTACGAAAGGTAAAAATTCCAAATTTTTATACTAACGAATTTGATTTTTCTACTAAAGTTTCTAGAAACTCGGAATATCGTCTCAAATAAATTTGGAAATTTTACCTTTCGGAATTTTTGGAATTCCAAACTCCATTACAATGACTAATTCAACTTTATTAAACAATTTTACCCTCGTTTTTACTTTCTTTAAATTTTTTTCCCATATCATTATTACTCTCGAAGAAAAAAATTTCAATTATCTAAATACCGTTAAATTCTCGAAACGGTATCGATCGATTTTTTTTTGCTAACAAAACGTGCACCGATATCCGTATAACTTCGACGAAGGGATGAAATATACGTAAGTCATTTTTACTGCATGTAAGAGGGAGGATTCTATACCCCTTCCTAACAGTTTATATCAGATTCTTTTATTTTATTTATTTTATACGTCTTTTAATCGTTGAACGCTTTTATCGCGGTTCTCGCATTGAAATGGGCAGTAAATCGAACCCACCCCCTCTGCCAGTCCCCCAACGTTTTTTTAACTAAAAGGCTACAGGAGAAAAAAGAACAAGAAAAAAACAAAAAAACAAAAAAAAAAACACACACAAGTTAATAAAATAAAAGACACAAAGAGGGGAAAACGGTAATAGAAAAAAAAAGAGAAAAATTAAAGAAGAAAAAAAAAACAACAACTTCACCAGGATCAAATTACCGCTAAAATTTTACAACCTTCGCTATCTCCCTCACTTTAATGTGTATGGCCATTAAATTTTCTCGTCTACAATTTTTTCCGAATTGATTTTCTTTTCTTTGCTTTTTTTCTGGTTGAATTTTTATCATCTTTTCTGGAAAATCAATTTTCGTTTTTTTCTCAGTTTTTTCTCACATTGGAAACCCCTTTGATGACATTGCTCTGTTCTTTTCTCGATTTTGAATATAAATTAGGAATTTTTTTCGAAAATATACCTACTTATTGCCTACGTACGATAAAGGAACGTTTTCAGTATTTTGTTTCTTTAGTTTTGGTTGTCAGTCACATTTTTTTCGCAATCAATTCAAAATTCGGTTTTGGATTTTGACTGTCGATTAATCTCAATATTGCAATACACAATTAAAAGCTATTTTCGTAAAACGATTTCGATTCGTTTATTTTTTTGGCTTTTGGTTTTTGGTCTGAGTTTTTTTGATTTTTTTGTTTTTGGCAAATCAAATTGTTCCATTTACTTTGTTTAATTTCAATTTTTTTATTTCCTTTGAATTGGCTAATGCGCGTCTCGATTTTTTTTTTTTTTTGACACCTCGTAAGACGTGCGTCGGACATCTGCACATATATATATATATATATATATATATACCAGGATCAGCACATATAAGCCATTCAAAACTCGGTACCCAACTTCCGGGCACGTGCTAACTCACTTCCAGCATCTGCCCACCTACTTCCCCTCTTGTACCTCCGCTTTAGTCTGCCTCGTATCAAGTTACAAGTTGCTGGAAACACTCTCTGATCGTTGACAAGGTATTTTCCATATATACAGACAGAAAAGAGAGAGAAGTTCACACCATGAGGTTTAACGTTTTTTTTTTTGTTGGTTTTTTTATCTTCTCATTTTGTAGCGACAGGTTCCCCGAACGAACGATTGTAAAAATTACAAATTTCTTTTAATTATTTCCCTTTCAAAGTAGCAAAGTGGGATGTGAAAAACGCAAAAAAATTTAAGGAGATATCGAAAATTAAATATATGAAACACCTCTGATTAGAAATCAGAATTTTATAATCGAAATTTTTTCAAGATGATCAGGTAAAGTTTGGAGAATTGTAAAATACAAAAAATTGCCATTTCAATTTGTAATTGAAATTGAAAAACGAATCTCTAAAATGATCAGATAAATTTTTTAAGCTATGATCAAAAATTGCCATCTGTTATCGTAATAGTTGTAACTAAAAATTAAAAATTGAAAATCTTTGAGACGAGATAAATTTGGAATCAGATAATCGCGAAAATTTGGGATCAGAATTTTGGATCGAAAGTTGGAATCAAAAAATAAGGTAAAAAAAAAAAAAAAACCCAATGAGTATAGTCGAAGGATAAATACTTTTTGTATTTTTTTGTTTTTCTTTTCATTCCATCGGTTTTTGAGACAGTTTTTTTTACTCCGAAAATTCCCCAGGGAGGTTTTCAAGAATGGATGATGGTAATACGGGGTTGTATCTCGTCTTGTATACGTATATTCGCGATTTTGTGATTTGGGATTTGGCATTCTGTTTATAGGCGAGGTTTTTTTTTTTTTTTTTTCAAGAGACTGTGAGTTAGGATACGTGTCGCAAAAAAGGAATTTCTAGTGACGAAGAAATAACATCGTCTGTATATATATATATATATATATATATGTGCGTGTATCGAAAACCCTATCTTTTCTCTGTTTCCATTTTCTTTTCTTGTTTTTTTTTTTTTTTCTTCTTCTTCTTTGAGGGGGTTTGTTTGAATTCAGCAAACCCCTTCACTCACTGGAGCAGCTGTCTGCCTGTCAGTTTGATTCAATTTCATGACCATGGCCATGACCGCGTGACTGTGAATGTGACTGTGGCCATGACAAGCCTCAACCCGAAAACCCACCCTCGCGGTCGGTCGTGACATCCCATTGTGATGTCTATGGGTAATTGTTGGCGAAAACAAGTTTTTGAATAACTCACTTTTTTTTTAACCCTTTCATTTCCCATGGAATGATTTTTTGATAAAATTTTAGAGGTTGGATGGTTTTTGAAATGATAGAAAATGCGGTGAGACTTTTTACCTGATTCGATAATTGTTGTATCTATAGGTCTTTTTTCTTACTTCATGAAGTTTTATAGATTCGTGAAAATCTGAAGATGAGACTCATGACTTGAGATTGAAGTTCTGAATTCCGAGAGTTCCGAATGGTCAAAATTCCGAATTTATTTTAGACACGATTCTGAGTTTCTAGAAACGTTAGAGTTCAGAAGTTGGAAATTCTGAAATTCTCAAAGATCCGAAAGTTGAAAACTAAGAATGTCAAAAAATCTGCAAATTTAAGGGAAGCTAATGACAAGCTGTCAAATAAACGACGTTGCATCTCACGAATTCTGAAATTCGGAGTTTTGGCCTTTCGGATTTTTAGTTTTTTGAATTTTGAACCTCCGGTGCTTTTCCATTCAGAGTTTTTCAAATTGGCTACGTAGACTTTCGGGAAAATAATTATCTGTCCAAAAACTCTGAATTGGTAGTATAAAAATTCGGAATTTTGACCTATTGCAGCTTTTCGAATTCAAGATTTGAATCCTTCCTCTCGATAAAATGGTCAAAATTCAATTCTTCATCAGACTCTATCATCTTGAATCACGAATTGATGTTCAAAAGATTTTTAAATCAATCGATAATGAAAATTGAAGATAACAGCACAAATTGTATTAATTGCAAATCTGAACGATCGTATTTGTGAATTGATGATCAAGAATAACGATCAAATGAAAATAAAAATATGATCAAATCAATTGATAATAAAGAATTGTGAAATAATGGTATGGAATCAATTCATTTTAAAGCTCTATAATCTTATGCGTAAATTGATGATCATACATAACGAATCTATACCGTTGTAGATTTATGTGGGGCAAATATAGGTATAGGCGATCGTAGCATCTGCCAGGCGCAGAGAACAGTTTTGTACGTGTTATAGCTCTATATCTAAGCATTGTGCACATGTTTGCATCGAATTTCAACGTTATTGGCATATTATTGGCATATCTGAAAACCGCTTTTCCATCCCCATTCCCAATTCCTATTTCAACCCTCATCCCGTACTTCTGTATTCGGACTAATCCAAAATTGAATAGAAAATCTCTCAAGGGTATAAAAATGAGGTATAAAATAGAATTCTGAACTACCAGTACCTCGATCCTAAATCCAAAGTGAAATTGGCATAGAAAAATTTCAGATCAGTATTTGATGAGTGATTTACACCTTATAGAGTAAGACTCGACTAGGTACTCTAAGTAATCGAGTCCCTCAGGTAGTTAGCCAAACTCTGAATGTATGTATATGTATGTAAGAAGAAACGGGTAACTTGGGTCTTCCAATTCCATGAATGAGGTGTATTTGAGTTACCTATTATAGTAGGTATAGGGCGAAGGTTATACGTGTAGGTGGAAATGAACGGAGTATTAACCGTTTCAACTTTGTCCTCGAGAAGTTGCCAATACCACTGGAAAGATATAGCCGTTTATACCTAACAGGCAATGGTTGCAGGGCAGAACTTATACCAAACTACAGTACACTGTACACCAGCACCAGTATATAAGCACCAGCAACGGTTACTGTACTGCTGATGATGCTTATGCTGATCCTGCTGCTGCTGGTGGTGGTGGTGGTGATGGTGATGGCAATGGTGGTTTCTTCTTCTTTGAGGCAATCATAGATTAGTTTGGGTCGAAACTCGAGTTAGCCAAAGACCCTGAGGGCAGGATGTGCCCCAGGTGGTGTTAACTGCTATTAGAATCAGTGTGGGTATATACCCACCCACATAACCTCCTATATATACCTTATATAGACCAATGGTAATACTCTATTACTCGGTACCGAGGATCCACTACGTCGCCAGGGGCTCCTTTCACATCTACATGCACCCTATGCCTTCGGAGGTTCACCCTTTTTTTACCATTTTCAATTTGATGGACTTGAACAGTTTTTCTGCTAATTGTCATCAACCGAAATGTACTTTAGGCTCTAATTCACGTCAACAATAGTCAAATTTCAATTAAAAAATCCTAGGGCTTTAATTATGTGCTACCAAAATCAGCTCCATGGTCCATAATGAGACTCTGGGTTCAATGTGCCAAATATTGATCAATGATATTCGATACCTTCAGGTCTGTGGATCTAAATGTAGCTTTATCGAATCATCATAGTGCTGAGTGCCATTTAAGGTTCGACTTATGTCAATGATGGTCAGATTTTTGGAAGCAAAAAATTAACGACTTTGACTCAGTGGAGCTCATCGCAGTAATTTGGAATCATGATGGTCAAAAGTGAGATTCAGGGTGTGATTTATCTCGACGATGGTGGTAAGTTCGTGTTGAAAAAATCGCAGCACAGATCTATGATGATAAAACATCAGGGAGAATGGTCCTTCTCTTTTCATTCAGGGTAGCTGTCGATGGATGAGTCCCCGTTTGTACACAACCCTTATAAGTAGTACCAGGTGGGTTTGGTCATGTTGGTAACTAGATCCGAACCTGCCCACAACCCCCTGCACGACCGGACCAGATGTTCTCTAACCCTGACGGACGCCAAGCTCTGGTATCCTTTCTCTCTCTTTCTCTCTCATGGCTTGGGATTTTCTACTTTTCTTTTTTTTTTTTTTCTTCTTTCTTTTCTTGCCTGAAGGTTCTTCTCGCGTGCCACCCTGCCAAGGCCTTCCAGTAGGCGCCTTCTGGGCTCTGGTCTCGTCTGGCTCTCTTCTTCAGCAGCTTCTCTTTTGCTCTTTTCTTTTACTACTGCTGGTGCTGCATTACTAGGTATTCTGCCGTTTATGTCCTAGGAGTTGAAAGTCTCGAAGAATTTTTTCTTCTGATCGATCCAATCCTCCGGATGAACTTCTACTTCAAACCAACTCGAATTGGCACTTTAATCTTTTTCTCATCTCTCTTTTCTCAAAGTTCTTCGAAGTTCAGTGATCGGTGCAACGAATAGGGATTATTTTGAAAATCTAATGTCAAGGTGTGTTAAACCCTTCCCAAAGATTTTCCTGAAACTATGTTAATCTCAGGAATTATCAGCATTCATTTCGATTCGCAATAATTTTCTCATCATCATTTCTGGCCATTGTCTAACATGTGGAATCAGCGAAGGTTTATGTTGGATTTTAGTCCAGTATACAAATGGCTGACTTGTTTCTTTGTCAGAAGTCTACCGAATTTCAATGACTTTTATCAGTCTCGATGGATCTTTGTGCAGAAATTTTATAACGGGATTCATTGTTGATTCATTCATCGATGAAAGAGGAAGGAAGTGTTGATCGTGGATGGAGTATATATATATAATACTAGTAAGGCTGTATCAGCCATCTAGCCTGCCTCCAGACCGTAAGGATCGAAACCTCGAATAAAAACACCAAGCAAACAATGCGGCTTCCCATATGCTTCCGGTCTCTTATTTCATCAACGGATCTTGCCCTTACACTGCGTCAGACCCTGCACCTATACCCTTGTCTACCGCATGGTTGGCGCGTGCCCGTCTATACCAGGGTCTGATTACCGCGATCAATGACGTATACGGAATTGAGTAATGCTTCAACTATTAAGGCAACCAGTTGCCAGGATGAGGAACATCGAAAGACTCCGATCAAGTATTCTATATAAGCAAAAAGGTAATCAAGAGTAAGGATCAGTTTATTGTTATTCCAGGGTTTTCGAATCCGCCATTTTTTTTTTTTTTTGTCGTTTTCGAAAATCAGTTGCCCCAAAAACCTCTGGGAATTGAATTTCGAAGAATATCAATGCAAAGATAAAAAGAATACTTCTTCTGATCCAGAAACTACCAAATCGATTGATAGGATGATTACTGCTGATCTAGTGATCAGGAAAATCAGTCTTGGTCTTGCAGTACTGGTCTTGGTCTTTCATTTTTGCAAGACCAAGACCAAGATTGAATGTGCGAGATTAAAACCAATACCAAGACTATCATTAGTCTTATGATCTTGGTTTTGTTTTGCTCAGCATTAGTTAGATTTATATTAGAACTGTCGATCCGATAAGGCTGAAAATCACTTGGATCAAAGTTGAAAAAGAGGCGCATCGATTGAGACCAAAATCATCAAAATCAGTGTATTCGTTCTCGAGATATGGTCGATCGAAGAATCAGCAATCATTGTAGAAATTTGATGAAAATTGGACTGTTCATGATGGGAAAATCGTTCCAACTTGTGCACGAAGTGTGGCATGTTTGAGAGTGAAAGATATTTGAGAAAATCATAGCTTAAGATTGTGATAACAATCGTGAAACCGGAAGCAGATGGGTCTTGGTCGCGTGGCAGCGGTTCCGTTCTCTGCAGTACCTTTGGCCATCCTGCTCTTTGTGACATCCTATATTCCTTTAGAGTCTGCACGTCAGTATACATAGGTATGTATATATACGTGTATGTATGTACCTTAAGGGTGGTGGGTTGTTCTCGGTGGGATAAGGACTCTTGAGCAAACACTAAGACGAGTTTAGTTGGTTTACTCCCATACCGTGTATGCTATGCGCAATCACAACCGTCCCGGGGTCCAAACCCCCCCCCAGTGGAAACTCTGGTATGGTATGGTATGGTTTGGGCGATGGGGGTGCTTCGAGTGTTGGTTCAGGATCCTTGTGCCGTTTGCTTATGGTAACGGGACCCCAACGGCACGCGGCACGCTCCTCACTTCACTATTATACACTTCTTCTTCGTATTCTTGATGCACCAGGTGCTGATACCTTGCTTATATACACTAGCCCCAAGGTATACCCCTAATGCTATCGCGACAGTATCCAGAATTCAGACAAGGTCGCCAATGCCAAGGACAAGGATAACCCTCAATCCCTGAAAGATATTTCTTCCTTTCTTGAAGAAAGGGATTATTTAACCCTGTTATTCACCCGTTCGATTTTCAAATATTGACTCATTTGATCATTCGGTTCATTCGCTTATGATCGAAGCTTTTGAATCCTGCTGATCAATCATTTCATTTATCGAGCAGCTCATTCGTTGATTCATTAATTTCTAGAGATCTTTGATTTTTTCATTCACCAATTTATTCATTGACTCATTACTTTCTGGATTGTCAATTTATTCGTTCATGATTTTCATTTGTTCATTCATCAATTCATTGGTTGACTCATTACTTATTTGACTGTTGATGTATTCATTCGTGATTTGATGTATTCATCGACTCATTATTTCCTTGATTGTCGAGTTTTTCAATCATAATTTTTATTCAATGATTCATTACTTCTTAAATTGTCGATTTGTTGATTCATGGGTTTCATTTAATGACTCATTACTTCTATGATTGTCAATTCATTAATTCATCAATTCCTTCGTTGATTCTTTACTTTCTCGATTGTCGATTTGTTCATTCATGCTTTTTATTCATCGACTTATTCATTTCTTGATTGTCGATTTGTTCATTAATGATTTTCATTTAATGGCTCATTACTTGTTTGATTGTCAACTCATTCATTTATCAATTCATTCGTTGACTAATCACTTTCTTGATTATCGACTTGTTCATTCATCAATCCATTCGTTGATTTATTACTTCTTCAATCCTCTACTGATTAATTCATCAATTCATTCACTGACTCATTACTTCCTTGATTATCGATGTTTTCATCCATGATTCTGATTCAATAACTCATTACTTTTTCAATTGTCAACTTAATCATTCATGATTTTTATTCATCGACTTACTGTTTGCTCGATTGGCGACCTATTAATTCATGTTGTTCATTCATCGAGTCATTACTTCTCTAATTATTGCCTCATTCATTTATTTGTCAATTGATTTATTGGTTTCAATAATTCTTAAATTAATGCATTGACTTGAATTACTTTCTTGAATGTTGATTCGTTGATTCGATGAATATGTACAGTGACTGATAGATGATTGAACGTAAATCTGTGACTGGAATCTTGTTCTTGGAAAAATCGGTGCACAGTTTATTTTGAAATACGTTTTTGACCACGTGACGAAGTCCGGGTAGTTTTACGAATTGAGCCATTACGCCAGTCGAGGGTTGGGGCAAATATATCACCGGCAATCTGATTTGTCAGCAACCTTACTTTACCTTGCTGGCCGGTCAGCCTACCCCAGGCCCGCCTGCCTGCTTCCCTTGCTTACTCACTTCCTTCCTTCTTTCTTTCTTTTTTTCTTTATTTCGTGACCACGGAAAATGGGGTCCACTACCCGTAGGCCCATGAGACGAATGGGCCGGACCGCAGCCCGGCCCATGCCATAATATGTTCCCAACGATTAGGTAACTCAGGGGGCCCCCTGGGACTACCGATTTTAGCAGATCTTCGAAGTGGGCAGAAAACTTTGTGATCGATTATTCTGGGGCTCGTTTGTCATTATTTCTTACCGAATCAATTGCTGAATTATTTCTTTCATCGAATTAATTAACTGAAAGTTATCAGCTAGTTTGTCAAAATGATTAAGGTAGGTGTCCCTTAACCCAAGATTAAGGGGACACTGTCGAGAAATTTTATTATTTCGTAAAAATTCATTTCAATATCTAGAAAACTGCTTCGAAGTTTTTCGAACAATCTTTCATCCAAAGAAGTCGGATTGGATGAACAGTGTGTCTAAATTTCCGTAGCAAGTGGTTCGAAATGGAATGATTTATTTCAAATAACTTGATTCTAGATAATTTTGAGTTTTTTTTTTTGTTTTTTAAATCAAGACATCCTGTAGTATTCCAAACCAAGAATTGAAGGGAGGAAAACTACTCTTGATGTAGGACGGAGTTTTTGATCATCGATATTGAAAGATATTTTCTTCATTTGGATGAAAATCGCAAGGGACGTAGTACCTTATACTCAAGAATATCTACCACGCTTACGAGTATCTATAGAATTTCCTGTTCACAGGTATACACGTTGAAATTGCTGCAATATAAATGTATGGAAATTTATGCAAACGCTGGTAGGTATATGTATATGTATATCTATGTGATGCACATACTTATCTACGTGCTCAGATGGCGCCTTTAGTGGGTAAGCGTACGTAGGTATGTAAGAAACAAATTTCCGTTTGATACCGACGAGATTGCACAGTGTACAAATTGTACATCTACCTATACAGTAACCATCAGGGACGTGTGCAGTACCAAGTACGGGCTTGATTTCCGTGTTGGAATAATCTGCACACCTTATCTACGAACGTAAAATTATTCACGATCTTTGATTTCAATCAAAGAACGTTTTTGCATAAGAATTCACCGTGCTTGACAATTATTATTCTCATTTTTCACTTCGATTTCTCTATGGCATTGTAATTTTTGTTTTATAAACGTTTTACCACAGGCTGGCATCGTGTTGAGCTCCAAATTTTCATTTTTAGAAAAGTTTTTCAGTAATTTTTTACCATTTCATTACGTTCCATCATTCATTCATTCATTCGCTCATTCATTTTATCATTCATTCATTGGCCTACAAATTGATTGATTGACCATTCATTCATTCATTCATTCATTCATTAAATAATTGGATAACTTATTTATCAATGTATTCATCTATTCAATCATTCATTCGCTCATTCATTAATTCATGCATTCATTGGCCGATTATTTGATTGATTTACTGATTATTCATTCATTCACTCATCGATTAATTGTTAATTGTCATTTGTTAATTCATTCATTAGCTAATCAATTGATTGGTAATTGATTGATTATTCATTCATTCACTGATGTATCTATCCATTCATTCATTCATTAATTCGCTCATTCATTATGCAAGCATTCATTTATAGCTAATCAATTGATTGATTGATTATTTACCCATTCATTCATTAAATAATAGGATAACTCATTCATTGATGTATTCATCCATTCATTCAGTCATTTGTTGATTAATTAATTAATTCATTAGCCAATCAATTTATTGATTGATTGACTGATTATTCATTCATTCACTCATTGAATAATCAATTCATCCGTTAATCGATTGAATAATTCATTTATTGATTCATCCAGTCATTCATCAATCGATATTCATTGATCATTTCGTTGAATAATTGACTAATTCATTCGTACATCCATTGAATAGTTGATTGATTGATTGGTTAATTAATTACCTCATTATTCAATTGACTTATTCACTAATGGATGACTTTGTTAATTGTCGAATTAATTCTCTCGTTCATTATCTAATATCTATATCGGTTGATTGATTAATTGATTGAATAGCGAATAATGAATTGATTAATTCAATAATTTGTCAAAAAGCTATTTTTCCCAGCAGAAATCGAAGTGGATCGATTCTCGGGTGAGGGGTTGGGTTGGGTTGGGTTGGGTTGGGTTGGTTCGTCAGGCTGTAGTTAATCTATATTAGAAGGCGTATAAGGGTGATTAATAATTGATTTATCTCTGACTCTCGTCGTTGTGTCATGCCAGAACACGAGCTGCACCTGTGTCTGTCTGGGGACCAGAGATAAGCCTACAGTCCTCATGGCGGACAGAGACTTACTGATAATTAATGAAACGAGGGGGTAGTTACTACCACCTAAAAACCCCTAACCCACATACCTACCTACCTACCTACCTACCTACCTACCTACTGCCAACGTTATATGCCAAGACCATCTGACACGCGGTTGACGTACCCTGAGACATTCAAACCGCACGACTCTATATATCCATTTCGAGAAGGAATTTTGCCAGAATGGAAATCTCAACCCTAAAAGCTAACGCGTATATGTATACAAACTGCCCCCTCCACTTTTTTACCCCCCGAAGGACCATTCTCACTAATCCTTACGCCAATTTACTCCCTGAAATTCGAGCACTTGCAAATTTACCAGCACAGTTTACTTTACGGGATTCGGTTTGGACTCGGAGATTATTCCCTTCTTCTTATAGTCGTAAACGTCTTTCGATGAATTATATATCTTCGAATTTGACCATTTTTTTTTTTTGTCTAATTCGAAAAAGTGCCTATTTGAAATTTAGGGATTCATGGAAAATGCTGTATGAGATTAGATTTTTTCTGGCTAAAAATTTTTTAGAAGGTTCTCAATCCAATTTTTCAAAATTGGTTTTGGGTACCAAGAATTTGTTTTTTTCTTTCTTATCTAGTTTTCTCCAGCTCGATCATCAATCAATTAATTGAATGAGTAATTAATTAATTCATCCTTTTACTCATTGATCAATTCCTGTTTTGGCAATTCCTCTTTTCTAATGGTTCAGGTTCATTCTCTGCGAAGTTTTGGTTTCTCGAGAATGTCAATTAAGGTCGCGAAATTTGGGATTCAGCCCACTTTGCACGCTTCCAATCGGAGGATTCAGGATTACGAATTATTTCCGTGAAGAAAAATAGGGTTTTTTTTTTTTTGCGGAATTTGAAGTTATAAGAATCGTTTCTTTTTTTTTTTTCGTTGCCAAAAGTTGATCAGATGGTTTAAAACCGCAAAGCAATTGAAGAACTTCAGGGGATGGTGTGCGAAAGTGAATTTTTTTCATCTAGTCTTTATCAGGTTCGTGTTTAGTTCCTGAGGTTTTGACTTCTTTTAGGTATTGAAAGATGCGAAATTAGGTATTTAGCAAACTTCGTTTTGCAGAAATGATCGGTTTAAGTGGATCCTGTTTGTTGCCAAAAATTGATCAGATGCGATGGTTTAAAACCGCAAAGCAATTGAAGAACTTCAGAGGACGGTGTGCCAAAGTGAATTTTTTTTACCTAGTCTTTCTCAGTTTCGTGTTTAGTTCCTGAGGTTTTGACTTTTTTTTTAGGTATTGAAAGATGCGAAATTAGGTATTTAGCAAACCTCGTTTTTCAGAAATGATCGATTTGAGTGGATCCTGGTTGTCGATAAAGAGCTGAGAGAGAGAGAGAGAGAGAGAATTAGAATTAGATAGAGGTAGAGATATCTTGCTCAGGACGTCCATAACTCTATAGCTATATGGTCCCAATCGGAGCGTGCTAAATTGATATGCAAATACCCAACGTCGCTCTGGGCATGCTTCAACTCCCAGACGTCAGCTGGTCCCTTTTCAAGTCCAGAAACTCCAGACTCCAGACTCCAGACTCCGGGCTCCGGACTCACTCGAGGCTCTATTCTATTCCATTCGACATTCTCTTGGCCGTTATACCTCAACCAACCCTCAAATATCTCGAACTGATTTCCTCCCCCGTCCACAACTCCTCTACTTCCTTATTATAATATAATATCTTCAAATATGCAAATTAACATATCTTTGCAAAAATTTCGTTTGTTTGATTTTTTTATTTTCTTTCTCTTAATTCCTTAACGATTTTTTTTTTTCTTCACTTTTTGTTATACGTACACCAATTTCAAAAAGTTTCCAAAATTCGGCTGGACGCTAAAAATTTTAAACTTGACAGGATTATGACTTGTGCCTTGAGGATGAAAATTTGCCAGCTCTGATTAAGGAGGGAAACCAATATTAGGAGGCTGATTTTTAGGGGTTTTTATAGAGTTTTTTTTTTCAGTGTAAAAAATTCATTGCACTTCGATCTATTTTAGACCTGTTTTGATTGACATTTCAAATGACATTTACAAATTTTTTGAAGCCATTTTGGTAAAAAACGTCGAAGTTACGGGCTCGTTGTTTGTCGGGAATGTGAAGATCGCAATTTTTATCTGAAAGTAAAATGGTTTTTTTTCCTCTACTTTACTAATATATTTTCTGCGAACTTGAACCGACATTTGGGATCATGTCATAGTTTCAAGGGTATTTTTTTTTTTTTATCGCAAAATAAGTAAAAACAAGTGTTGAAAATCGAGAAATTTTTTTCAAACACCTAAAAACATTCCAATTTTGACAATTTTTATCCGCAATGAGGTTCATGTTCGTAGAAATCATGTTGGTAATGTAAAGAAAACCTCCATTTTACTTTCGGATAAAAATTGCAATCTCCACATTTTCCACAACCAACGAACTCGGACCTTCGGTGGAAAACAGCCCATAACTTCGGCATTTTTTACCAAATCGATTTGAAAAAATTAGTAATTATAATTCAAAATGTCAAGAAAATTATGTCAAAGATAAATCAAATTTCAATCAATTTTTCCCACTGAAAGAAAATTAATAAAAAAACGCCTCCCAATGTAACCGACCAGTTCGATTATACGGAAAATCATAAGGTCCGAATCTAACGTTCAAAAAAAAAAAAAAGTTAAGGTCGTGAAAAGTCCAGAAAAACCCAATAAATCGATTGCTAGTTTTTCTTTTGCAATTTTTTTATTTTTTTATTTTTTTGCGAATCGTTGAATTTTTTTACCAATTTTGCGTGACGAGGGCGTCAGGACGAAGAAAAAGAAAAAGAAGAAGGAGCGATTTTTGTCATTTTTTATCGAGCTGATATGATGGGACGATTTTTGATACTTGATTTTTCGCGACCACCTGTTTTTGGCGTCGTACGATATTCCGGGGCTTGAAATGTTCGGGCTATTTTCCTTCTCTGCGGGGTTTCCTATTGGTATTTGCCATTTGGCGTATAGGGTCCCAGGGCTCCATTACAGTCGATAAAAAGAACCTGATGTATATATACCTACGTATGTAATCTTGAGATATATGAGTGTTGCCCGGGATATAATAATATGAGAATCGGATATATCTTGGCTTAGGAATTTTAGGTTCTTGTGTATATATAGTGTCGCGGTCCAATTTTCTCTCCACATGATATTTATCCCTATCCCTTAACCTAACCCGCGTGCGGACATCCCACATCCTTATAGGATCCCTGATGATTCCAGTTTCGCTCGTAAATCACTGGGATCAATTTTGTCCAGTCGAAGATTGCAACTATCTAGATATATATATATATATATACGTGTGTGTATCTTACACATATTCGAATAATAACTGGATATATTTTGCAGAAAATACTGTGTCACAAGGAATATCCTACTCGAACAGTTAATTAAGATCACAAATCGATCATTTTCACATTGGCAAGAAAAGGAAATCTTGTTATCTTGTGTATAGAGCGAAAAACAATCCCACACAGGATCAAGAATTATTCTTTTCCTTTTCCTATTTGCTGATTACTTAATAGCAATTTTGCTTCTGATCACAAAAGAAAAAACAAAACAAAAAAAACTTGTCGTATGTCAGAGAGAGAGAGAGAGAATTCTCTGATTTGATACGAAGATTTTTCAAATCGAATCAAAAAATCTGAAACAAAACGATCGAGTTACAGAAATTGAGAAGAGAATTTAAAAATGATATAAAATTGCCAGAATTCGAAATTCTCTTAGAATAGAATTTGTAATTTCGGATATAATTCGATGAACGAATGTTGAAAAAAAAAAAAATTAAATAGTCATATTTGGAAAAATGTTAACCATGAAGATTATAAAACCCATACAATTTTTTCAATACCGGAGAGAAAAGAATTCTCTAATTTGAGGAGAAGAACGTAAACTTTTTGGAATTGAAGAAGCGAAATAAGATTTTCGAGGCTGGATAGAAATTTCGACATGTAACAAAACCTTCAGAATTGAAAGTTTAGAAAGAAAGAAAGAACAGAAAGAAAAGTATAATATTCATTTTCGAATATAATTTGAAGCTATAAGGTTTTTTGAAATTTGAGAAGCCCTTTCCAATTTTTATTAAGTCAGTATTGGTCAGTAACGAAATTTTCAAATATTATATCAGAAACGGAAAATCATCCACTCAGAAAACAAGTTTGGCAATTCCAACAAAGATAACTTTTTTCGTGATTTTTTATCGATTCAACAGAATTCTGTTCAACAATCGACAAATTATTTTGCTATCTTAATTCAACTAAAATAGGCGCACAATAATCTTAATTATTTATTCAACTCCACATTTCTTTGGCTGTATATTATTAACCAAATTTTTTGTCAATACATCAAAATTTTTGTCGATTAAACAACATACTTTTTCCTAAGTATCTGAATTTGGTATACGTTCACGAAATTTTCTTTTTAGATCGCCACAGAAAATCATCCAGAAATCTTTAGATCGAACAATATGAAGTTTCTTGAACAAGAAATTAATTTCAAAACTAGCCAATACTATATCAGAATCAGAATTAAAAATCCTCCTAGGTTTTTTATTCATTCATATATTTTTTTTTTTACCATTTTTTCACCGGATATTATTGTTGTATAAAAACCTAATCAAGCACTTATATATGCTTTCGTATTGTAAAAAAATATCAGATCAAACGATCGTATAGAATATATATACAGAAAATAATAACGTTTTCTTTGAAACTGACCAGTGGAATGAAAAAAAGAAAAAAAAAACAAAACAAAAAAAAAAAAAACGAAAAAGAAAAATGAAATCTAATGTGATGGAGCAGCTCAGTGATCTGCAAGGTTCGTGTGGATCTTCGTATATGGTAAAAGAGCATAGGGCCAAAGGGCGGCTGTTGGTCGCGTGGCATCTGGTGCGTGGCTTTTCGAAAGAAAAAAAAAAAACAAAAAAAAAAAAGAAAAAAAAGTATATAGTTGCGCTGTCGTCACGGTGGGTAAGTAGGTATAGGTATATATATATATATGCAACAGGGTGTCGTAACGGGACACCGTGCCGTAATATGCTGTACATATAGTACCGTAACGTAACGTAGGGCAGTGGGCCGGGCCCGCCTGTCGGAGAAAAGTTTTGAGTAGTAAATTTCTCTCTTGTTCTCTTTCTTTATCTCTTTCTTTTTCTATTCGAAAACCCGGAAAAGCCCTGGAACCCTGAAACCCTCGATGCAACTTGAAGTGACGTATGTTGCGGGGGCGAACTAACCTGCACTATGGGCTGATGTGTTCCTCGTGTGCAACATGTCGTTGTGATGATCGGGAACGGGATCTTGTGGCACGTGGCTGCAGGGATCGAGAGAACGACAGATGTCGACTGGGCTATTATTTCTGGGTATATTAAATGCTTTATGCGGAGGTTTTTTTTTTTTTTTTTTTAGTTCTATTTTATTTTTTCTTTTATTTTTTCTTTTACCTACCTTTCCTTCTTTTCTCATTTTTTGAGATCGTTCGGGACATAATGGCCTAACGTATATAATACCATTTTATTCATTAGCTTTACTTATTTCGCGATTCACAAGCGTCTAAGGATCTAGGTCAGATTTTTAGAACCAATGACATTGCCCTTCAGACACAAACGGACTGGATTCAAAATTGTGTCCTCACTTTTGCCTGAGACTGGGTTTAACTTCGAGTCTCTCTTTCTTTCGTCAAGGGATCATGGGATCATTATCATTAATGTTTACCAAAATGGTCAGTTTTAATGTTCATTGGGAAAGTTGGTGAACATCGATCTGTGATGATCTGAAAGAGCTATTGACACTTTAAGGACATTTTGTCATCTGATTGATCTAGAACAATCAATCGATCGAGCCGAAGTAATCGTGGAACACTGTGATCAAAGAATGGCACTTTTTGATCCGAGAAATCCTGCCAATGATCAAGATTTCAGGATCTAGACGTGCTTCGAACTTTTCAAGGACATCTGGGTCATTTGGCAATTGATCTGGGACCATCGCACAAATCAATTTGAATTTCTCTTGATACATTGTGATCGAAGAATGGCACTTTTTTTAAGTTCAAACCACTCCCAATACAGTATGACATTAAAGACGAATCTGTACTGCAAAAAAGACCGATACATGATCTCAAAATGATTGGGAAGATCAATTTCCATTTCAAGATCATCCGGTCATTAATTTGGAATGATAAATCAATCGAGTGCAGGAAGTTGCGGTGAGACATTGTGATCCGAAAATGGTACATTTTTAAAATTCAAAACATTTCCAACGCAGTATGACATTGAATATCAAGTTTGAATGGACGTACGATCTCGTCGCACTGTCTCAGTAGTCGCGTACCTACTATTGATCTGTATAAGTTTCAAGTCTCTTCTTCTTCACGGATGGTGGTAGATAGCAGTAGCTTGGGATCCCTCCGAAATCACCTTTCGCTCGATAAATTATTGATAGAAAATTTAAATATTGAATGAGATATCCAGCTGGCCGGTATGCCAAACCTTTAAAGGAATACTCACTTCGACCCACACGTGAATGGACTGCTGGGGCAGAAGTAGCCGGCAGTAGTTTAATGGTTATACTGTTGGTGACGGTCGAGGGAACCCTCTTCTGACCATTTTCATTAAAAATACAACCCCTGGCTTGGTCTAAATCGTTGTTTTCAATTTCACTGTCTCTCTACCGCTATCCAGAACCTCGATTACCGGAGGAAATGTACCAATTTGTCCTACCGTAGATGATGATGATGATAATAATAATAATAATAATGATGATGATGATGATGGTGAAGAAGAGAGAGACCAAGAGATGCCATTGTCACTGTATATGTAATTGAGTTGCGTAGGGTACTACGGTGTGGAGATATCGATCAGGTCACAGGCGTTAATGCATTGTTTACGGTCCTGGTTTTCCTTCCTTCCTTCCTTTTTTTTTTTATCTTTTGTTTACGTCTGTGTTTGTGTGTGTGTGTGTTTTTTTTTCTCTAGCATGAATTACGATCTACACGTGTACGGTACCATGGTCACGTTTTGTCGCAGAACGCATTACGTTGAGAATCCGTAATGTGAGTGTTTTGCATTTTTTTCAACAACTTGTAATATTCATAAATGACCGGTTGACTTCTTGGAAGATTATAATACTACTCTCCGAAAACCATCGAGGTTAACCGTTATCGGTATGGCTCCCCCCCCTCTTATCGAAGGATGGACCTAACCGAAATGTTGACGACTCTCTCTCTCTTACCAGACATCATCTTATCACTCACCATCTGCCCATCGCTTTACCTTTGCCACGGTGGAAAAAAAAAACAAAAAAAACAACCCCAAACCACTTGGTATTTAACCCACGATTCGCGGTACTCACAAATCAGAAATGCAAACCACTAAAAACGTCCCCATTCTTTACAACCGACCGCCACCAAACGACCGACTGCTTTCGTATACCACAATCTCATCTGACATTGGCTACCCTCGAACTCAAAGGCAGACTAAGAATTTTTGGACTTCTACAGCAGTATAGGACGTTCTCGGAAAAAAAAACAACAAAATCTTCAAAGTTCAGAGTTTGTCAGTCAATTTTTCATCACCAACTGATATCTTCACGTACACTATAGTGTTTCTTTTTTCATCAATTTGCAAGTACCTTTCCTGTTTGTTTCAAAAACGTTTTACTGAGAATGGAAAATTGAGTTTTCATCCATATGTCCACTGCTTCAGGTCCAGAAAATTACTTCTGGTCTCTGACCTGTGGCTGATGAATTTTTTGATCAGTGACATCTCGAGAATCACTGAATGGATTTTCATCATTCTAGTCTCAATTGATGCGGTTTTTCCTGACTCAAGACTGTTCGAACTTTGGATTTGGTTAGTTCAGTGCTTTTCGAGTTATCGTATCAACGAATTCTTATCATCTTGGCCTCAATCGACTGGATTTATATTCCAACCTATCTTGATATTAGAATTATTCAAAATGGTAGGTTTGAAAATGCGAGGGTAGTTGACTTCCATATTATAACTAGCTTGAGACTCAATGACTTATGATTCCTTACGCCGTTTCTTTTACTGGTTTCTTTGATGAGTTTGCTTCTTTTTTTGCCTATGCAAATCAAACGACTTGATGATGATTCGAATGTTTTCACCATGTGGAAGGGGAAAAACAAAAAAAAAAAACACTGTTCGAATCATGGAACAGTTGAGTTTCTGGGCAAATATACTATGAGGTACCCTTAAAGTTGATCAACTCGCGTGTGGTTAGAACGACTCCACTCGATCTCGGATGATTTATTCGATCTAAGATCAGCATGACGTATGATAAGTAGCAGAGTATCGGCGGTTCATTTGTGCCCATGATCAAGGGCGTGCGGTTAATAGTCGATATACACGGTTCGAGCCACGGTTCTGGGGTTATTGCGATGGCCGGTGTTGAACCCTGTAATTTGCACGTCTGCACAGGTGTCTATTTCGAGGGGGCTGAATTATTATTCGGTAAAGAAGAAGAAGAATAAGAATAAGAATAAGAATAAGAAGAAGAAGAAGAAGGATGAAGAGAAAAAGAAGAAATAGTTACTCGTATCTATTCCGCGGGCACAACATGTGCTCAACGAAGACACGCGATGATCAGAACAACCGGCCACTTTGGTATACCATAGCTTAAGCCACATTATGCCTCTGCAGCTTAATTCGGAGCAAATAACAACTTGTGCCTTATTTCCATCGAACTGACTGAGAGCATGTGCGATGGATGTGGTGCGGGGGAAATTATTGTGCTCGCACCGCGTGTGCCAGACTTTGGACTCTTTTTTTCTTTTCAACCCTCTCACTCGCTTTTTTGCTTTTTCTGATCTGCCACCTTACCTCCTCGAGAGATAATGAAGGAAAACAAGATCGGTTTCTACTACCAGTCTAGATTTCGGAAAGCCACAGTCACAGATTCTAAAATCGTTCCTACATAACGAAGCCTCACTGCAGGAAACTCCTGACAACAAAGGCGGTCAATCTAGTCTCTTGGTTCTACCATTGAATTCACTGTGTCTGATTACTACGGGGTCCATCGCCACCGATCTTCCCTTGCCTTTAGCCCACCAGGGTGCGATAGGTAACCCATGAGGATTCGCGGCGGGGTGGCCTACGGGAGAGTTATCCATTCAGAGATCGTAATAAGGTAATGGTGCTACCTGTTCATCCCAGTGATTTACATTTTATTCTCTTTTTTCTTCACCATCATTCTTCTTCTTCTTCTTTTTCTTTTACCTCCACGCTGATTCGAATGTCTTTTCTTCGGTCCATGGGATTGAGACGTCGATAATAACCCACTCAATTCTTATACACAATCAAACGAAATAAACAGCCCAGGTGATAGTTAGACAGTGTACTACCAAAACTACTACTCGCCGAGATGGATCAGAAATCCGGCACAATGCACGTCAGTGGTAAAGTTAATCGGTTGATGTTTTGGTAGTTCAAGGCGCCAGCGTGTGTGGTCATATTAAGGTCCTGGGGTCTATTTCGTTCAGTTCGAGTCCAGTAGGGCGATGAGAGACCGAGATCAGTAAGAGGAGGAGATATATGGACTGGACGAGCTGGACAGGGACCCAACATCATCCTTTGTCCCTCTAAGTGGCCCATTCTTACGCCCAGCTCCTTATCTCCCATACTTGGATTAGTACCGCGGCTTAGCCCCCCCCCAACCTCCACCACACACATGTGTACATCAAACACAACGTCTCACTTATGCTCACCTCTTTGGATTTCGTTACAGCTATTCTTATACTCTCATGGCTTCAGGGCTTAACCAAATTATTTACGTTAGTTTCACCCCGTATTGTTAAATCCTGTTAAGATCCATTGGGGGGGGGGGGGGGGGGGGGGGGGGAAACACGATTTTCTCACATAATGTCGTGGCCAGTCAATAGCAGAACTTTGAATTCAGTGCCATGGAGAGTTTCGTACTTATTTGGTTATTTTTCTCAGGCCATGACATATCACCATCGACCTTCAAAAAGTCCATCATTTGTTTTGGAGAGAGAATGATTATCACTCATCAAAATTCGAATATGAGGATTCCGAACTCCTTACATGTTGTAAATAACGTTCATCAGTGAAGAGCAGACTTTGATCACAGAATGCCGTGATCATTCCATTATAGCAGAACTTTGTTCGCTTATCAAATAAAGTGTCATACCTTCTCGATTTCTTGTCTTCTGGTCTCAAGATCCGAGCATTGACCTCCAAAAAGTCTGTAGATAGCTTTCGAAACTGGGAAAGTGACTTTCATTCGAAGGTTTTCGATTTGTCAAAAATATTGGGAATGATGTCCATCGGTGAAAAGCATACTTTGATGATACAATGTCATAATCATCAGTCCATAGCAGAAATTTGTCTTCGGGTGATTGAAGGGTGTCGGACTTTCTCCGTCTGTTGTTCTTTTGGGTTTGAGATTTGAGGTTTGACCTTGACGTGAGAGAATGAGTATGGAGTGGTGAAGAGAAGAGGATCTCATTTCGGTTAAAATCGGAGTATGAGGATCGGGATCTGGAATGAGAATAAGGATGAGGATTTGTAGATGTATATATATACATACATATATGGAACTCGGCGTATTTGAAAGTGCAGCAGGTAACTTCTGACGCGAATATAATGAGCCTCCGTTGCAATTTCGGGGTCTGAAGAAGAGGAGCGCAACAGAAGCCAGCCGAACGTTGGGCTCGGCCACGGCGGACCACCGGGTCGGTGATTATCTTCGTTGGAAGACCTTCCGAAGGGCCGACTGGCGCAGCGGCGGACGAGTATAAAGTGGAGGAAAGTAAAGGAAAGAAGAAGATGATGATGAAGAAGAAGAAGAAGAAGAGGATGATGGCGGGAGGATATCTGGTCTATGCAGTAGCCCTCTACCCCGGGGGAAGAGCCAACCACCAAACTAAGCTCTGGGCGCGTGTATAGGAGAAAGAGAAGTTAACTGAAAAGGGAATAAAAAATGAGAAGATGCTTTTCGGGGGGGAGGAGGAGGAGGAAGATTTCCACTTCGCGGTGGTCGGCGTAGTCCTCTTCGTCCCTACCTCGCACCCCGCTTACCTTCGCGTGTGATCCTCGATCCTTGAACATCATGCCTCTCTAGGTGTGGCCTGGAACCCCCCCCCCCCCTATAACCCCCCCCCCCCTGCCCGGGATCCAGACGCTCGTTTATAATCCTCACCTGAGAAACACAAAGGTTCTTTTCCTCCTCGTCATTTTCTATTACCGTGTGCAACACACTACTGATTTACTGATGATCATATAGTGATGGTTGTCAGTGTTTTTCAATTTGATCATCCTCTCATTGATTTGGTGTGCAATCGTTCTAGTCCATTGACAATGAGTCAAGAGGACGATTAGAATTCTGGTACGTTGGAATGAGAATCTATTAACAATTGTGATGCAGATTTGGAGTATTGGCAAACGCTTGTGGATAATCCTCACCTGAGAAACACAAAAGTTCTTTTCCTCCTCGTCATTTTCTATTTCAGTGTGCAACACATTACTGATTTACTGATGATCATATAGTGATGGTTGTCAGTGTGTTTCAATTTGATCATCCTCTCATTGATTTGGTGTGCAATCATTTTAGTCTATTGATGACGAGTCAAGAGGATGATTAGAATTCTGGTTTGTTGGGAATGGAAGTATTTTATTGACAATTGTGATGATCCATATGGGGATTTTTGTACGGATACAGAAGCGAACGATACGAGGTGCAGAAATACTCCATTACAACATCATTGTCAGCACGCTGGGAGAGGGGGTATATCTCGAGGGTTTTCCGATAACCGAAAAGGTGCGGGCGAGAGAGCAGCTAAATCGTTCCAATAACGTTGCACAAACGTCCGGTCTTTTATATGCGGGGGCGTCCCACACCGATCTACTATACATATAGCTACGGGAAATAGTGCAATCGCTTCGAAAACGTTATTCGAACTACGGGCGAAACGCGATAAACGAATCGAAACTAGCCACGCATGCATACATGCTACCACCACATTGGATTTATGATAACGAAATGAAACCCATACGGGTCACGATAATGCTACGTCGCGATTATCGCTTTATTACCACTCGCTCACGTCATTCGGATGGATTTTTTTTTCAACTTACTGCTCTGAAAATAAGCCAGTTATTTCAGCCAGACGAAAATTGAATTGTTCAGTTTTCACCAAATCCCTACGATTCAGGGTTCAGAGTATCACTTCCAATCGTTGCCACATCTGCATACGTACCGTTTGGATGTTCAATCGATGATATCTCGAGTAACCATTGACGGATTTTGATGACTCCACTTTTGATAGATGCAGTTTTTTACAACTCACAATCGATCAAAGTTTACATTCAATCGGTTCACCAGCCTAAGAGTTATGCAAAAAAAAAAAAAAAAAAAAAAAAACAGACTTGCTGATGATCTTCATACTCTACGACTTTTTCCTATCGATCAATTCAGTATATTTTGTGAATTGAGAGGAGCATTATTTCTTATGAATTTAAATTTGGGAGAACAATTTGGATAATTTCTGAGTCAAAACAGTGTTATTGGTTATTCTGAGAAGGTTGATATGAGTGTAACACCATGAATAATGATACAATTTGTAATGTATGTGACTAAGACGACGATAATGATGATGTCGTGGTGGAGGCAATTCGTGGCTGGCACGAACGAGGCGCGAGGTGCCATATTACCAACGTGTCATCTAAATTACCGGGCCATCATAGCTTCATTAGATAATCGCTCCGTTTTAGCTGTCTCCGTTCCTAGACTCGGCTCCAAAGACTCATGGTTGCATGGATTACCCCTTTGCTAGTAGTACAAGCGCATCGTATCAACGTGATCAAAGATTATAAAATACATGATCTGGAAATATTGAGCAGAAGATATACAGATTTGGTAAAAATCACTGCAGACTAGAAGTATATTTGATCAGAAATCCCGTATTAATAATTCTCAGGATTTCATATAGTGTGCAACTAAACTCTGATGACCTTCGCAGTATCTGATCATCATCGCGACTAAGATCAGCCGAAATCGAATGAAATTGATGAGTGCTGGTAAACAGGGTCGATGCCATATTGGAAAAAAATCGACTGACAGATGTTTCCGAATAGAATACCACCACCAGACATACAATATATACATATAACCGTTTACTTCGACTCGGTGGGCTTAATAGCGTGTAACCACTGAACACCGGTCGTTCTTTATACCACCTGCCGAGTTGGTGAAAAATCTTGGATTTACCGGAGGTAGATGATAATGATCGGTGAATGACACCGCGCGAAGCTGGTGTCTGAATATCTCTGAAAGTACTTTGCATGGGTCTGACATTGACATTACGCTAAGAAATCTTTAAGATCCGTTTTAATTCGCGTGAAATATTTTTCATCTGACGTTTAGTTTTGTGATTAGGAGTGATGCCTTCGAGACATTTGAAGCTAGTCCAGTACGTATTGGAACACCCTCACTCATAGGTGTACCTACATACATTCGTGATGCTCCGTTACGCTACCCCATTGTCCCATATCGTGGTAGGTATGTATGTATACTCCTAAATACTTGGGTATTAACTATAATATGCACGATGGAATGGTTCGGGCAAAGAACCTGTTTTATTATGATCGTGTACCTACGAACCAACCCAACCTTTTCCAACCTACCAACCTACCTTGAGGAATAACATGCCTTGGATATCGCCTCCTCGCGTCAAGGGGATCAACCGCATGTGGGCAATTCATTTATTATGGTGATTACGGAAAAGTGGCTTCTGCTCGCTCCAGGTGAGGGGCGCGTGCTCCAGACAGGTGGCGAGCGGTCATCCCCCTCCGACCGCTCTGACCCCCGGAGCGGCGTGCCTTCGAGGTTCGACCAGTCGGCCCGAAACCCATACCCGTCCGTTCGAGTATCGGGCCTAATTTATCTCTTTCGATTGCTATGTGTATGGTAGCTTTGGGTCCAGGCTCCTTATTCTGCATCATCGAAATATCGAATATCTACTACTACCTCTTTCACCCTTTTCAAATAATATACCACTAGACAATCACTCAACAAAAAGTCATTACTTATCTCTTCGAGTCATTCGCAGTCTCATGAATGTCACTCACAAGCTGGGTACAGGTTAGATCACACTGAAAATACATCATTAAATTCATTTCGAGTTTTTGAAAGCCAGTGAAAGTCACATGGCATCTTCAAACTCATTTCAAGTCATGAAATGAAGTCATATTTGAACGTTGGTTGAATGGCTTCTGGCATTTTGGAATGGTTTTGAGTATGCAGAAGTCACTGGAAATGACATGACATCATCAAACTGATGCAAAGCTACGATGAACCGCATTACAGTTCACTGTTCAGTTACGCGACAGTCAGTAAACGAGTGTCAAAGGCCATCCCAAATCACACAACATCATTAAACTCATGAAAATGTTCAATACCCAGTGATGTTTGAAATCACAAGACTCTGTTAAACTCATGCCAAGTCATAAAAGATGGGTTCGAAGTTATTCAAACTGGTTTGAAGTATCTGAAGAGTCAGTGAAAGTGACATAACACCATCAACCACATGCAGAATCATGGTGTTGGTTGTCACGGACTGCACATGTTGTCGTGTTAGATCGTGGACGTACAAAGAAAATTGTTCATTTTGAAACCGGATGTGTCACGAAAGACGATGAAATGGTGATGAAAGACTAAGTCAGTTGAAAATGTTGACGTAACTAAAAGTGATGTTTGATTAGTTTCTGACGAGTGCAGACTGATGAACCGAACCGAATCGAAAGTTGGCATTCTCATAATATGACACGGATTTGGTAATGGTGTGAGAGGTTCTATGGTGGCAGTTGCTTGTTTGGAAGATGTCTTGTACTCTGGTTCCAAGGTATTTCTCAGCGTACCCTGGGCCGTGGGATACGGATATAAAGAGCGAGAGCGACAGGTGCGCTTTGGAACGCGATCCAGGATCACAATTTGTCGGTAAGTTTAGTCCCGGCAACAAGCCCTGGCAAGCATCGTCTAAGCCGCCGCAGGAGGCCCTCCCCGTTACGCGTCTAATTAACGTCCGTAAAGAACGATACCTCACGCCGTGACCCGGTCAATACCCCACTGGACCTTCTTGTGACTTGCCGAAGCCCATGCCAGAGTCTTGAACGAAGTGACAGGCGAGTGTCAAAGGATCTTTTCCTACATCCTTGGTCCTCGCAACGTCACGTATCAGAAAATTGCTAAAATTCATGGTGCCAAGTGGTACTGCAGGAAAGCATCTTTCGAATCCTGGAAAAATAAATTCTTTTAGTGACATTCGACTTCTGATCATCTACAGAAAATTTCAAGGACTTTGATTGACTACCAATCACTTCGGTTGACTCCTAATGACTTTCAGATATTTTTCAGTAATTTTTTCGCGACTATCGATGACCTTCAGAGACCAACAGTCGACTCCTGTGACACACTTCCTTATTTTTAATTGACTGACGAAAAGAGACTGACAGGAATATCAAATGATTCTCAAAGACACCCAAAGAATTCTAAAAACTTATGGAGAATTTCAAAAAAGTCATAAACGTTTTCACATGATTCCAGTGAATTTTGAAAAATCTTGAAGGATCTCAGACTTTGCGGAATTCTGCAGAATTTTAAAGAATTCTAGAAGAGATTAACTCCGAAGAATTTTGAAGAAATCTACTAAATTTTAGATAATTTCAGACAGCTAAAATTAAAAAAAAAAATTCCCATACGTCTAAAGATTTTTATAAACATCGAAGAAATTTCTAAGAATTCCGAAGACTTACAAAGACTTTTCTGGAACACCAAAAAATACTAAAGAATTGCAGAATTCCAAAGAAATGTAGGTATGAGAAAATTTCAATAACTTCACCGAATTTGGACAAATGCAGAGAAAAATGCAAAGTATTGCCAAAGAATGAAAAAAAATCTCGAAGAACTGTAAACCTCGAAATAATTCCAAAGAATTTGAAAGAATTGCAACGAATTCCAAAAAGTGCCGAAGAATTTCGGAGTATTTCAGATTTTTGGAGACTTCCAATTGAATCCGAATTGTTGCAAATGATTTTAAATAGTTTCAAATAATTTTAAACAAATCCGGTTACTGAGGACTGATTACTTTGAAGCATTTCCTGCCTTTCGACTGACTCATCGTGTCATTCAGAGACTTCTAATCATACTTCCAACCCTTCTGAGACTTTCAATTGATTGCGAATTGTTGCAAATGATTTTAATTAGTTGCTAAGAATTCTAAACAAGTCTAGAGACCGAGGACCGATTACTTTGAGGCATTTCTCGACTTCCAGCTGAGTCCTCATGACATTCAGAGATCCCTAGTCAGACTTCAAAGACTTCTGAGATTTCCAAAAACATCAAATGACCTCCAAAGACCTTCGGCAATTCCGGATACCAACGTAGTAAATACATACAAAATACTGCCCACGCAAGTGAAGAGCCCCTCAGTAAAAGATTTCTAGAAAAGCTTATGTGTTATTTGCACTAGTGTGGGAAACCCTGAGTGAAAATTCCATGACGAGTACACTCCACTTCTGCCCACATTACCCAGCATCTCAAGAGATAGAGAAATATGTGTGGCTGTTAGGTACGGCATCAAACGCGGTGCAGTAAATCGAAGAATCGGTTTTTGTCGAAAAAGAAGAACCAAGCGAAAAACAAGATGAAAAATACGAAGTAAGTGAGACGGAACAGGGGTGAGAGGGCGGTGCACCTGCTGTGCGCGAAAGAGCTGAAAAGTAGAAAAGGACGAAACCAGGTAATGCCGTTGTTGTCGAGAGGTGGGAACGGCTCGGTTCCTACGAGGTGGAACATACCGTGGTCGGCGTGGGTGGCGTGAGGCTGCTTGCCTCTTCGTTTCGAACCCAGTCCATGGTGTCCAGTACAGTCCAGTCGAACCCAGCCAACCAACCAACCAACCCCCCTCGAATTCCGATGAACCGCTCATGCGCGAGGCGCGATTAACGCGGAGGTAACTAGAGTTCCCAAAGTCGGTTCCTAGCCATTCACTTTCAATTCGTTCGGCACTGATCACTCAGTCAGAGTCCGTCAGTCCATCACCACCTACCTTCTCATTCTGCCTATCAAACACATTTCATCACTGGAAGAAGCCACATCTTGATCTTCGCCATGACATTACATGCTCCATCATGTCCTGCTCATTCACAAAGCTTGACCTACACGTTTCACACATGATGAAATGGGGTCCTTATCATTATGTGTCGACAGTAGTCCATGTCACCTAGACTAGAGTTCCCAAAGTTAGTTTCTAGTCATTCACTTTCAATCCGTTGGGTACTGATCGCTCAGTCAGTCCATCAGTCCATCACTGCGTCTCCTCATTTCGCCTATCAAAGAAATTTCATCACTAGAAGACGCCACATCTTCATCATCGCCACGACATATACCATGATGTCCTGTATTCCCATGAAGCTTGTACATACATGTCACGCATGATGAAATGAGGTCCTTGATAATGTGTGGGCAGCACTAATAGAGTTTCCAAACTCTGTTCATAGCCATTCACTTTCAATTCATGTGACACTGATCATTCAGTCAGTCCGTCAGTCCATCACCACCTCATCATTCTGTCTATCAAACAAATTTCATTCTAAAAAGAAACCACCACATCTCGATCTCTGGCAAGACATGACATGATCCATCATGTCCTTTACATTCATGAAGCTTGACCTGCACATGTCATGCATAATGAAATGGGGTTGTTCATGATGTGTGGAGAGGAGTCGATGTTGGTTTGAACGGAAGATTAAGATATCAGGCTGATGTCCTGTTGCGTGGTCAACCGGTGATTGAAAAAGTATGAATTTTAGGTCCAATGATGTTCTTGATTCTTTTTGGTACCCGCGTCATTTCGGTAATTAAAAACTAATGAGCATTTGAAAACGGTAGTGCGGTAAGGCCCGGGGCCTTGTAGCACTTTTCTTCTTCTTCTTCTTCTTCTTCTTCTTCCACGGTCGGGTTTTGGGAGCAACGAAAGTTGCTCCATCATGGTCCCATGCGCCTCTTTCCTTAAACAGCAAGATGAAGTGAGATAGAATAGAATGAGATAGAGCCAAGGGGAAGGTTGTGTTCGGGTCTTGTCGAGGTGGCGAAGGCCTCCGTGAACACACACCATGCGACTTCATACTAGATATACATACTACCTTATACACACCCTCAAACCCTCTCGTACCTTATACTATATATACCAAAATTCCGGGTGTTTGAGAGCTCCGGAAACCTGTCGGTGCTACGAACCTGCAACAAAGGCGGTTTTCTCTCTCTCTCTCACTCACTCTTGTTTGTGTTTGGCCAACATTAATTGGCAATTTGAGGGCGCGGCCTTCCGACACCTTCAACCGACACCACCGTGAGGAATCGGGCGGTACTCGGAAGGGTAGATGCGGGATATGAGCATCATGGAACAACATTTGATGGATGAACACTCACTACGGAGTAGCACACATATCTAACATCACGTTTCAGTTTCTGACTAAAGATCAAATCTAGCTTTGACTCGGACACACACATTTCAAGGTCAGCCAAAGACACCAAATGTACAAACTTAACACTGGGTTTCATCCCTGAAGAAACGCGACGTTGCCTTGGGGATCATCCGGCGCCGGGACGACGGTACCCTAGACCATTAGCACCAGGATAAGGCATAGTGTAACGCGTTTTAGGGGAGCAGGGTGATATTGGAAAGGACGAACGAGGCTTGGACCTACGTTGGGTTTGGGGTTAGGTTTGCAGGGGTATGGGGTGCGGAATAATGTCATAGGATTTAATGACTCGGTTTCTCTTGGAGCCAAGCACAACCCAGAACCAACCCATACCCGAAACATCGCACCTCAGACCCACCGCGCCCCAAACACGATCTACACAACCTCCTGCCACCATCACCACCACCTCCCCCCCTCCCCCCCTCTTTTCAGCCGCGAGGCGTGAGCCTAATTAACAAGAACCCTTTATTCATTAACCGACCACCCCTTGGCCCCTCGACGCCCAGGTACCACAGTGTAAATATACTTTCGAAGCGAAACACCGTACCAGATCTGAGGCACATTGGTATGGGGCATTCTTTGGCAAATCAGTCAAATCAGCCAATTTGCCATTGACTTCTTTAATATTCTTTTAGCGCCGGATGTCAGACGAGACTATTCGAGACTTGGCAGAGTCTTGTCCACAGTGTAAATATACTTCCGGAGCTAAAAAAAAGTATTAGATCTGATGCACACATGTATGAGGAATTCTTTGGCAAATCAGTCAAATCAGCCAATTCGTACATCGACTTCTTTATTATTCTTTTAGCGCCGGATGTCAGACGAGACTATACGAGACTTGGCAGAGTCTTGTCCACAGTGTGAATATACTTCCGGAGCAAAACACTATAGCAGACATACATGTATGAGGCATTTTTTGGGAAATCAATCAAATCAGCCAATTCGTTCATCGACTTTTTTTTGTATGTTTTCAGTGCTGGATAGCAGACGAGACTATATTCGAGACTCGAAAGAGTCTTGTTCTCATAGTCTCGACGTAATCTCGTCTTCATCTTGTTGGTTATATTTTTCAGCATTATCGTCTGATAGTTTTGGATTTTAAAATCCGAATTCGAAGAACGAAATGTCAGATCTGAGTCATATTAGTTTTTCTTCAAATATTTACCAATCTTGACAAGACTCTTGACCCAACCTCAGGGTAGTTTTTTTTTTTTTTTTTTATCTACTTGCATTTTTTCGCCGTTATCTAATTGTCCTAGACTCGTTTCGAAAATCAAAACGAGACTAGATCTGGTCTCGATCTGGTGTCCAGCTACAAAAACGTGTTGCTCCGAAAATCTGAAGAAGTTAGCACGATGCTTTTCTGAACTAGTAAAAAATCGATTGGCAAATGATTGAAAAAAAAAATTGGCAACACTCGTAATTCCTAACTATTTTCTTTCAATGGGGTAAATATGGCTGGATTTTGGCTCTGCAAGCTCTGGACCGCAACTTGCTTGCTATTCCGTTATCTGCTATCATCTAGCACATCCCTCTTGTCTCTACGTTGCCCAAATACCCTAAAAGCTCGATCAACATCTTCTGATCGGCGAGGGGCCCAGGATTTCCGGTTGGAAATCTGCGGGTTCTACGATTTACTGCTTTGCTATAATCCCTTCGATTTTCGACTTTGGTTCTTTTTTATTGCCGCATGTTTCGTCGTAGGGTTTGAATTTCTGTTATTAGTCCTTTTGGCACTTTTCATACGAATCTATGTATAAACATTATTACTTCTCGTTCAACAACTCGGACGTATCTTCGATAACGAAATGGTAATGATCCAGATAATTGGAGACTCGATATTCAGACGAGAGTGACGTTTGCTAATTTTTATATCACCGATGATACGTTTTTAGCCAAACTTTTTAGCGACTGTCTGTACATACATCGTGGCTAGAGGATTTACCGATTTGCCAACGAACCTGATGTTTATTCAAATATTTAAATACCCAGAGAATTTCGGGGAATTATACAGGATTTTGTCAGATTTTACCTAACGGCAAGGGGCTTTGCTCGAGCTTATGCCTTTTTATCGCATCTATACTTTATCCGTTTTTTGGAAATATTCTGAAATACAGTTTTACCAAATTACCAAACGATTTAACAGATTTTCGTTTGGAATTTTACTACGAAACTCACGGTTTTAACAAATTTTTACTCGATTCTTATAGCTATAAGAAATTATCTTTGCAATTTCACAAAATGTTATAAATTTTACTGCTAATCGCAAGATTTCGGTATTTTACGTGTAGAATCGACAGATATTATCCACAATTTTGTTTAATTTCGATAAATCAAAATCGATTCTTGTATTAACCCTTGTTGAATTATTATTTTTCAAAGTTATAAAACGAAAATAGAATTTCGATAGCTATGTCACTTCATTTTTTCGAACGTAACAAAATTTGAAAATCAAATGGCACTCGACAGAAAATTGTGATATATTTTGGAACAGAAATCTAACAGAATTAGAAGAGAATTTTGGGTTAGGGAGAATTTTTTAACAATCCAAAACGGTATTGACAGAATGCGATTTTGAATTCTACTTAAAGCGTATCAAATATTGAATTTTCAACTACTGTTTCATCCTTTTTTGGTTTCTGAACTTCGTTTTTGGAAAACCAGCAATATCCGTCCATTTTTTGATTTGGTTATAAGCCAAAACTCTGAATCTCAGAAGTAATTTCCTTAAATTTGCGGATTTTCGGAGATTTTGAATTTCGAATTTCCGGATTTTGGTGCTCCCTGCATTTCGACCTTTCGAAATTTCCAACTTCTGAACTCAAAAGTTTCTAGAAATTCAGAATCGCGTCTAAAATAAATTCCGAATTCCATCTTTTCGGAACTTCTAGAATTCGGAACGTCAATCCCGCCCTAGATTTTCATCAATTTACAATTTGCTGATTAAAAACCGTTTCTAAAATCACTGAGAATACAAAAAACGCGATGAATCCTTTCGTCGAAATTCCGTTCCGTTCTAAAAAAAATTCACCGTTCTTATTTCCTTTTCAATAAAAAACGCAAAAAAAAAAAAAAAAAATGGAATCCAAATTGCTAAAATTGGCAATTCTTGCAATGGCCATAGTAATCAGGAGCTGCAAATCTACGTAGTAAATAATATTATAAAATTGTAAACCTACGCAATTGTTGAATGGACAAATAATTCCCACATTTTAACAATATTACATACCGGGAGACCTATATATCCTGTACCGGTAACGTACATACGTATACAATTGTTAGAATTTCGAACAATGTCACCAGCTGAGCGAATCGCCTACTCGGTTAGAATTTCCCCATCTCTTGTATCCCCTGGATCCAGCACTATGATTCCTATTCGTATAACTACAGATTTACCATTACGAAATCGACAGCGCGAAAGCACCAGATACGCTCCATCGCGACGGAAGCTCCCTGTGTACTAGCGTCTAGCTAGTGGGTAATTAGCTAGCTTCAGATATAAGGTATAGCGATATTTATACTATATGGGGTTTTTTTCACGCCAATTTGACCAGTGTTAAACCCCAACCATCTCAGAATAATTTCATATTTTTTTCTAGTATTTTACTCGGTCAAAACCACGGCCTGATTTTTTTTATCAAATTTTTTTAATCAACCGTTTATTTTTTACAAATATTTCAAGTCGATTGCAAATAACCATTTTTTCAAAATTTGAACAAATTCTCATAAATCTAGTAAATTACACAAAACACTACCTCCTGAGGAAAAATCTGGGCTGAATTTTTTTTTTCAGTTTTTTTTTTTTTTTTTTTAGCGCCTAATTCAGAATTTTGACAATTTTGAACCTAAAATTAACGGCTGTTGGCCAGATTTTGTCTGTACATATAAACTTTGACAAATTCACTTCGTCGGAAAATGAAACAGCGATGAATAAAAAACCAGAGACGGAAAGAAGAGGAAATTTTTGAACAAAAAAAAACACAAAAAAACATTTTGACGAAACAGAGAGAGAGAGAAAGTAAAAAAAATTAAAAAAATAAAATTCGCCGCGATTTATCGACGAGAACCAATAGTCGATAGTCAATTACCTCTTCCTCATTTTCCCCACTCGCTAAAGCTTTAAGCTTCCGACGAACAGTTCGACACCAACACCAACAACGGAGGAATTTTTTCGTTTTTTCTCCAGTTCTTCTCTAATTTTTTTTTTCGAGGTATCTTTTCTTTTCGGTTTCTGGGTAACGTCCCACTTTTCGCGTCTCGCTTTTGTAAATAATTATATAATCGTGGTGGAATTTTGTTCGTTTTCGGGATAACAAACAATATGATTTAACAATAAAAATGTATTTTGAAAATTCGTAACTTTTGCATGAAATTAAAATTCCCGGAACTCATTGCCGATTTCATTTTTTTTTTTTGTCTTGTTTATTTTGTTATGAGATTTTGAACTTATCAGTTTACCCAGGCCTCGTTGTGAATAAGTAATTTTCATTGGGAAAATTTCTAATTACCGTATAAAGAACGCAAAGCGTTTTTTAAAAAAAAAGTTCGACAGGTTTTGAACAAAAGTTTCAGCCAATTTGATACCTGTTACCAAAAGTTTGCAAAATTTCATCAAATTTTTCTGCTACGAATCGCTGCGAATCGATTTCGTCGAATTTCTTGAGGAAATATAGGAAGAAAAAATATTGGGATCTTTCGTTGAATATACACCATTTCTGAAACAGTTTTGAATCAATTTTCTTGAAATTCATCACGCGTACGAATTTCTTTCGATTCCCAAAGTTGGAGATCATTTTGGACAAACTTGACTGATTAGAAAAAAAAAAGAAGGATCTAAAAGAAAATTTCTAAAGTACCTATAGTTTTCGAATGGTTCGTCATTTGGTTGATTTTTGGAATTTTATTTAATACTTACATTTGTCAAATCATCGATAGGTTTTTGACGAAGAAATTTGAAAAATAGGTCGCAAAATTCTCAACTTTTTGACAAATTTCCATATCCTGAAAATCGTCTCGTTATGAATAGAAAATTTGAAAAAAATTTTGCTGTCTTTTATCCGTTTCTAAAGAATTTGAAAATCTGTGGCAAATTTCTGCGATTAAATTCGAAATATACAAAAAAATTACCAATCGAAAACTGTTCAGTGAAAATTTCCTCCGATGCTTCTTTTAAAATCAGTCGAATTTCGTATCGTCTTTAATTTATGAAATCAAACTCATAAATGAAATTCGATGATTTAAAATTTTCGGTTTTAAAAAGAAATTATATCAAATTCTATAAATTCAAAGAACAATTTTCATCTCTTTCGAACTCGAATTTGGGATTTCGTCAAGTATTCAAACAGAAATTAAAATCTTTCTTTGAATTGATAAAATTTGACAGAATTTCTTGTCAAAACCGAGAATTACGAATCACAGAATTTCATAAAATTTCATACGAATTTGACTTCCAAAATCGAAGATAAAACGAAATTTGACTGATTTCGAAAGGACCTTCTGGAAAAAAAAAAAAAAATTATGTTCACTATACAGTATTTTCGAATTCGTCATTTTTTTTTCCCATATTTTGAATTTAAACTCTACACTCGAATCGCCTAGATGTCGCCGAGCCGCGGCAATCGCCCCTCGCGAGTATAAAGCACGTAATGAATTTCTATTCGGCCCGGAGACCGGACATCCGGGAGTTCCGCCCTGCGTACCGCAGTGTAACACTTGTGCGTGTCCGTTTTACGTCGAACTCCGCATCGAGTCAGCGATTCTGAACAAAAAAGAACATTCCCCAGCCTCACATACCCATATAAATATTTTTATATACCTAAAATTCATATACATTTCTTTCTTTTGATAACTTCCTTGTTTTTTTTTTTGTTTCTGTGAAAGAAAGAAGATATTGTAATCACCCCGAAAATGAAAAAAATTGAGTTTTTGACCAGATCTCCACGTTTTGAGATCCAGAGAATCATTTCCGATCATTTTTGGATGAACTTGGCGTACTGTTACATATTTATAAATGTGATCATTGTTTTTTGTCCGACGATATCTCAAAAACGATTCAACAGATTCTGATGATTCTGGTCTCAACTGACGCAGTTCTCTGTAACTTGGAGGTGATTAAATTTTGGATTTGATCGGTGCAATAGTTCTCGAGTTATTTAGAAACAAAATTTTCAAGAAAACAAAAATTTCAATTGCTCACATTTCGAAAACGGATCAACGGACTTTGATCTTGATCTTGGTCTTCGTCAATAGCATTTCTTTTAACCTAAAAATGACTGAATTTTGAAATACATCAATGCAGTAGTTTCTTTTTTTCTTTTTTCTATTTTCAGAAATTATATTATTTCATTCTGGAATAAGTTTAAAAACAAGAAGTACAAAGACTGGCTCATGGTCAGTCCAAACGCCTTTCTTTTTTCATTCAAAAACTTTGTCAAAACAAGAACCAAAAAAAAACAAAAAAAAAAACGACAAAATAAAAACGAGTGTAAAGTTAGTTTAAAAGATGGCGTAGGTCCAGCTGAATGGGATATATACGTATAGAAGAAGGTTAAGAAACGTAGTGAAAGTTCAGACTTGAAAAGTTTGAGAGTTGAAAGGAAATAGCGTCTCGATGTTAGGGTCTCGATTTCCGACGTTCCATTTCCTGATTAAATCAGCTGACCGTATAGGGGAGAGCTGAGCACGTATCACATTAACGCGTGTCCCTTCCGCGCTTCCTCTCTCGGGTTTAGGCTTCACTTCCGAAAGTGAAGAGAAAGGGAAGAATGAGAGAAAGAAACAAACACAAAAAGACAAAAAAAAAAAAAAAAAAAAGAGCGAGAAAAAGTGCAAGAAACGGGAAAAATCGTAGAAGAATGAATCAGGACCATGCAATGGTCGTCGTAGGATACAAAACGTCTATTACAGATGTACAGTCGGACCCCGTCACCTCCCCCTTCGACCCTCCCCTTCTTTTGGGGTTAGATTGTACAATTTTCTCGTTGAATTTACCGTTCAGTATGAAATTCGGTGGGAAGGAGCATGGGAGAAAGAAACAGGAGTACGTGGAGAGGATTCAGAGGAAAAGTGTAAAAAAATACAGTCGAACCCGACCAATTTTTATCTATTCCCCCCTTGGACCTTTCCCCCCTCCTTTGAGAACGAGAAAAATTGGGGTTCGACTGTAAATTCTTTGCCAATATTGTAAATTTGTAACGGATTTTTAACCTATGGCTATCGAATTTGATCCCCGAGTGTTTTTTGACTCGAACATTATTTCGAGTGCGTTTTTTCGCCTGAGGAAAATTTTCCACTTCAATTCTCGTAGGTCACACTCGAATAAGGTTTCCGTCAGCAAGAATAGTCCTGGCTGCTTGATGTCCAATGGGATTCGAGTCACGTGGCTGTATTCTTCTTCTTTTTCCCCCCTTTTGGTTTCTGGTTTTTTTTTTTTTTTTTTTCTTCCCATCTTTTCTTCACCTCGGACCCAGGGGACCCTCTGGTACGTGGGCTTGAACGGGACGCAGCTCGTACCTCAGTTTTATCATCAAAATGTCACCACTCTTGCGGTCTTATGGTGATATAGTAAAGATCACTTTCAACTTAACCTTGCTAACATAAAAAACATGAGTTTTGCTGCAATCCAATCAGTTTTTTTTTTGAAATTAAACACTTGCTGCTGCCTCTCCAGGATCAAACTTTTTATTTCCAAAGTAGTGTTGCACTGGCGATTTTTTCCGAGCTTTCGTCAACCGATAGAATTAATGAATCTTTAGGTTAGAAGTCGATTCAGTGCATTGATGACATTGTGATGAATCGATGGCAAAATCTCTAGAGGCACTTTTGCTGGGCTGACAGATATTGCTTTTGTTTTTAAAATTTCGTGAAACTATTGCCAGCTGTTCTTGAACCTTTAGCGACGGTTCAGCACAAGAACTTCCCAGTCGGTTTGTCTACGACTTTTTCTACCGTCTGTACAAAAGAGGCGCCACACGCGACCTCGACGTCGTTGTAAAGCGTAGTGTATACCTAGACAGAAACGGTGATCAATAGTTGTCAAGTTTCCACGTGGACGTCTGTGATGTATAACTACTTCGAGGATCTGATTGGCGTGCACGCTTCTGTTTTCTTCTGCAATAGGTAGCTTATTACAGAGCCTTATGCATATACCAGTCAATATGAAACCCTGCTCATCATCATTCGCACGTCATACATCCGTGCAGCACATACTCAACAGTCTACGGAACGTACGAAACGAGGATAAATATGCCCAGGGATTCACATCGAACACCTTGTTCTACATTTCATCATGAACCATAGGTATCAATCCAAGAACAACATCATCAGAAAGGATTAACAGGCTCCAATCAACCCTACGGAATCATCAACACCTTCATTGCTGAAGGGAAGAGTCCGAAGAGAAGGGCTCAGCATGTGAAAAGATGTGTTCGAATCACTACAACTTCCGCAATGATAAAGGAAACGTTTTACAATTCAAGATAGTGATAGAGGATACCTTGTGGAAGAAAATTAGTCCTCATAGATCTCCGTATCTTGAAACGTTACTGAGTTATGCTCATTACACCAAACTTGTACATTTCTTACTTTGACCACAAGTGAAGATACATCTTTTGATAGAATTGAATGACATTCACAGGGCATGATCACGAAACGTTCTACTATGGCTGTATGGGGTGAATTTTCGATGCCTCTTTCAGGAATTAAAGACCTTCACTTCCATTCCTTTCTTCATCAACCTTAAAAAGAAAGCATTAGAAACTTTTTCTCGATTCCTCGTACGGCTGGCATCATAGAAATGAACGATTCACGTAGTAGTGGCGTAACTCGGTAACAGTATCAGCCATATAACCCTGCGACATCTAATTTTCTTCGTTAAACTACCCGCCATCAGCATCTCTGACCCTGGAAAAGATTTTCCATTAATGTAGAGGTTATAGCCATTCAGGAATATCGTTCAAGAAAGACGATGGACAAGTGTGTGCCTCTTAATTAAGAGCAAAAACCCGACGTGTGATTGGTGTGTGGATTTGCAAAGAAGTGGTGATAGAAGAAGAAATGGCCTGGAGTACTTGAGCTCCGAAGTACCCTTGAGGAGCTGTGGTCCTGTTGGCGTACCACCGAGATGCGGGAATAACTTTTGGAAGACTGCAGCAGCATTCAACTGAGAAGCGAGGCTAGGCGAGTCAGCGTTAATTAATGAGCGGCCATTATGTCAGTAATTAGAATTCAGATTCGAGAACCGCTCAATGGAGTCTACGGACTTGAATGCTGGGCGGATCGGGCGGAACATGATGGGACAGCAGACGGTGCATAACACAGACTACCTACTCCTCTTCCACTTCCACTTCCGCTTCCTAGCCCAGCCCTTCTCTTACTATCTTGTTATCTGATAAAGGGGCCGGAAGGGGACCGGAATTAGCATTAGCATCAGCATCAGCATCAGCATCGGCATCAGCATCACCATAGCCATCACCATATTTGAATGTATGTTGAGACGAGATGCATTGCATCGATCCTCCAGAGAATTGCAGGTGCTCTAGAGGATCCAGCATTGTCTTTGGAGATCAGACCATACCATACCAGACCAAGACTAGTTGCTTGGTTAGAGGAAAGGAGATGAATATGTTCAGAGATGTGCACGGCACGTGTGTATTCTGCACAACAGCACGTATTTATATATATATATATGAGGAAGCGGAAGCTCTTGGTAGTGCACACCGAGTACTGCACTGTAGTGACGTTACTGCAGATACGAATGAACGGCAAACGCATCGTTGGGGACAAGTGCATATGACGTAATGTACATAGAACTGAGCGTTAATTACCTTGTTTCGGCGTTCAACCCTCAAACTGCATCCCACTATCAATGCAAAATGTCAATACATGTATGTGGATGGATACCCATGGGATGATGGTAGTAGACGTCGGGTTCCGTTCGTTGTTCAAGCCATTCTAATTCCCAGCCTCTGTTTCTCTCTCTCTCTCTCTCTCTCTCTTGCTCTCATTGTCACAATTGCAGTGCTATAACGCGCAAGGTATTGGCTCACCAGATATTGACACTGATCATCAGCGGAGGTATCATCTGGTAGACATTTTACCAAGCTTTTATCATTTTGCATTATGATACCATTGTCTGTCACAACCCAGGCACAAGATTTCTGCACAAATTAGTGAACTAAGACTCGACTTGTATTGGGGCTTAGGAATTTTCAAAATCTTCATCATCTGCTATGTGTACCGTTTTTGTTTCTTTTATTCTTTTGGAATATGGACTCCCGATCATTGTGCAGCAATAATTTTCAAATCCACCCCTGAGCCAACGAGAACATTGATGATGACAGTTTTCATTGTGTTAATTGTATCGAATTTCTTGAAAATCGATGGTTTTTTTTTTTTTTTTTTTCTCTTTTGCAGCTTTGAATTTTTCGAATTTCGAATTTATTCTTATATAGACACAAACACAACATGCAATTTGGTTCACTGGACATTCTGAATCCAAAATCAGACAGGGATTTGTTTTTTAAGTGCAGGCCGCGATATCAATAATCGAAAAAATGTGCCCCCTGTTTTTGTAAAGGATTTAACAAAATTCCGTAGCTTGTGTAATTTTTGGTATGAAATTCGAAAAATTGATTGAAATATGTTTTAATCAATATAGTCAGAAAATTCTCTGGAAAATTTGGAGAAGTTTGATTCGATTTAACGGTGAAACTTTTTGAATTTTGGAACAAAGTTCGTCATATTCAGAATGAGTCTCCAGTGAGGTAAAATTTTTGCAAAGTTTTATTAAAAATCTCGTTACTATTGTGGATATTTTACGGATTCGTATTACCATCATTGATCCAGCATCTTAGGAAATTTTCGGAAATTCACATCGACCACGATTCAAAAAGTGTTCCAAAAACCGAACGAAAAATTGTCTAGAATGAGGATTTTTCCCTTTTCTTAATAACCGATTGATCGATTGATTCGAATTCGACTAAATGATTGAATCAGAGAGTAGAATCGCCAATGCCTCGTTGTATCTTTTTCTTCTTCTAGCAATTGTTAAAATAAATAAATAAATAAATAAATAGCTTTCGTCGATTGAAATCGAGTCTGTAAATTCTAGAAGGGTGCACATCGCCTCCTTGGTTCAATTCGTTTCATCATGTGGCAAAACGGAGGCTCGTTCTTTTGGTATCTAACCTACCATAATCGCGGTTTCTCATCGTTGACTTCATCATCGTAATTTTTTTTTTTTTCTTCTTTTATTTGTGCTATGTTTTGTTTATTCAATAGAGGTTGTCATGGGCTTCCATGTCATAAACAATACGCGTTATTGTCGGTTGTGTGGAATAAAAACGCGAGTGTAGATCCGGGTTCAGAGATTATTCACACGCACATAATCGTCATCGTCGTCATTAGCAGTAATTATAATCGTCATTAGTCGACACGCGCGTATTCGTATAAATTATTTAAACGTCCTACTGATGAACGTTTTTTCATCGACGGAGATCCTTTCTGATTATTATTCTTCTTCTTATTCTTCAAGATGCCGGATGATACCAGGTATGGAAATTTTTTTACTTCTGCGGTGAAATTAATCGATTTTAAAATCGGTAATCATTTGAAATTTTCAGCTAGACTGAAATTCAGTTGACTGAAATTTTTTAGCGGGATCGAAAATTCCGAATTCCAAAAGCTGCAAAAGGTGAACATTCCGAATTTTTATACTACTGATTCGCAGAGTTTTTGGAAATATTATTTCCCTGTAAGTTTACGTAGCCAATTTGAAAAATTTCGAATCGAAAAACACCGAAGGTTCAAAATTCTGAAAGCTAAAGATCCGAAAGACCAAAACTTAAATTTGCAGATTTTTGGACTTTCTGATTTTTGAACTTTTAGATTTTTGAGCTGTCTGTATTTTGACCTTTTGGAATTCATAACTTCTGAACTTTAACGTTTCTAGAAATTCAGAATCGCGTCTCAAATAAATCCGGAATTTTTACCGCTCGGAACTTTTGGAATTCGTAACTTCAATCCCACCCTGAAATTTTCTAATCTTCAAATTCCCCAAATTGAAAAAAAAAAGTAATATTAATAAAGCGATATCTTGAGATCGAATCAACGGATTTCGATGATTTTGGTCTCAATCAACGGGGTTTTTTGTAACTCAGATCTCATTAGATTTCTGATTTAATCGGTCGACTAGTTTTTAAGTAATTCAGCGAACGAAATCTTACAAACGAAAATTTCAAACAGTCAAATCTCGAGAACAAATCCTCGGATTTTAATGATTTTGATCTTCATCGATAGCATTCACTCCAAATTAGAAATAACTCAACTTCAAAATAAATTGAGGCACTTGTTTCGTGCTGTTAGAACTTGAAGGACTTACGAAGTAGGTTTTAGGGCTTTTTGGTTTTCTCTTCCTTTACCGATTTCATTTCGATTATTACTCTAGCCAGAGGAATAAGGATCGGAACAAAAATCGAAAAAACTGTCGGGTAAAACCAAAAAAAAAACAAATGAACAAATAAATTTCGGCGATACTGAAAGATAGTACTCTAGTAGTTTAATCGAAGATCATTATTGAGCAAAGCCAGTGCAGGGGAGAAAACACTAATATCATTAGGCTTCCTGCTCACGTTTGAGCTTCTAATTGGTCCAGGGGACTTGGTAGAGATGGGTTAAAGGAAGGATAGAAGGAAGGAAGGAAGAAAGGAAGGAAGGAAGGAAGGAACCAGGACATAATCTACTTTTTCTAATATCACCAGCGTATACAGCTGCGAGATAATAGAATTTCACCCTCCGAGCTTTGTTCTTGCTCTGGAGAACGTGAAAGGCTAATTTGCAGGATAGGGTTATCTCAGTGGCACCGAGACAATATTTGCCTAAAAATTAAAACAAATTTTCGAAATACACTCGGCAGCCCAATAACCTGCAGGAGCCCCAAGATCCACGAAACAAACAATCGAATTTTAAAATTAAAAAATCTGAAACCTAGGTTTTTTTTTTTTTTACTTGAATTTTTTTTTTAGGGGTGGATTTGGTAACGAATTTGAAAATCGTTCGGGTACACCATATAGCCGAGGTGTGTATTCTTTGGAGAAAGAGCTTCTTAAAATGAAATAGCTTTTCGACTTAAGGCGTTAAGGTTTATTGCTAATGTAAAACGAGAGTGGAATATAATGAGCCTAGAAGCCCCTAGCGTCCGCAATGATTTTCTCTTATCAAATTTTGGGAAAGTAATAATTACCACGCTAGACTTAACAGGGTGTAACATGTATAATGTAAAGTTCCTTTGTGCCTCGTATTTTGCCCGGAGCATCCGGCTAGAAAGGGAATTCATAAATTCCATGGATTATATAAGGAAGCAGGTATATAGAGCTAGGCATAAACATATATACAACATACTTATAGCGGATGAAAAATTGCTGGATAAAGTCATATTGTGCTGTATTACGTTATATTATTCCCTGCATGCCTACGATTTTTTTTCAAAAGACTTAAGCTTCTGAAAATTTTTTTTTCAACCTTTTAAACAGTCAAATGACGTAAAAAACCTGAATAAGTATCATTCGGTTTGTGGATTTCAGAATCTCGCCGCGGTATTGATACGAATCTCCTATACATATATTTTTTTACAGATGAGAATTTGAGAGGGTGGTCAATTTATTTGAAAAACTTATCCCATTTATTTGAAACGTGATTCTGAGTTTCTAAAAACGTTAGCATTAAAAATTTTCTAATTCCGAAAGGTCGAAATGCAGGGAGCACAAAGATCCGAAAGTTAAGAACTCAGAAAATCCAAAAAAAAAACGCAAATTTAAGGGAAGCTTGTGATAAATCTGAGATTCAAAGTTTTGGCCTTTTGGAATTTTGGAACTTTGGTGTTTTTCCATTTGGAGTATTTCAAATTGGTTACGTAGACTTTCGAGGAGATAGTCTTTCCAAAAACTCCGACTAGGTGTTACAAAAATTCGGAATTTTGTCCATTCGCAGTTTTTGAAATTCGGAATTTCAATCCCGTTTCTCAAAAACTAGAGAAATCTTTGCTATGAATTTTTTCTTCGGTAGATTTTCAAACAGACAATATTTCATCTCGATTCTTGTCTCGATCCCAATATTATCTGGTTTTTTTTTTTTTTTATTTTCATCTGAATACAAGTTTGAAGATCTATCATCCGGATCATCAGGTGAAAAATTATCTCAATTCCGATCTACGTATGAGATAAAACTTGAAAAGATAGATCTAAGATAGAAAATCACGCGATTTTCAATCCAATGTAAACTAAAAAATGATGAATTACCTGGAATTTCACCTAAAGCTGAGATGAAAAATAATTAAAAATACAACAACGTAAGGAAAACGAATTTTATCTACTTATCTGAGATAAATGATTGAAGATAAAAGATCGTACGGATTTTGTACTGAAAATAAGATCACGGATTGTTGAAGATACTCGAAAACGAGTAAAGAAAAAAAAATTCATTTTCATGACAAGTTGAAAATATTTTGACTATAGGCAAAAGATGATAGATTATCTGTTTGTTTATCTCAATATGAGATAGAAATTGGGTAAGAATAAAAATGACGTTGAAAGCATTAATTTTGATGACGAATCAAGAATGCTTTACGAATAAATTTACTATATGAAATGGGGAAAAGTATTATCTGAGTCGATAGTGCGGGCGGGATAATTTATCTAGATTATGCAAAGCTCTGATTCGGCTGGTATTCGGACGATGCAGTAGGAGAATAATATACGACGTTGATGTAGCACCCTGGCAGTCAGGCAGTACGGTATCAAGATTTTTGAAAAGTCGAAATCTCCCGTTTCTAACGCGCCCGGTGAAAAGCATCGTATAAAATATCGATATATTTGCATTTCGCCATAAATTTGGATTTGTCTCGTCGTCGTCGTCGTCGTCGTCGTCGTCGTCGTTGCGCTTTTACTCGCATTCGCCTACTACAATATCCCTTGGCATAGACTTTTCTAGCCTTTTTCCGCGTCCAGCACACCGGAAAATTCTACTCCAAACTCCAGCCTCTGGAATTCGTAATAATCAATTTATCAGTCCATTATTACATACCTCTACACACCTCGTCACGATTATTAATTGTTGTCGAATAAAATCGATCAAGCAAATGATAATTCGAGAAATTTTACAATTTTTGTGTTTCGTTCAATTAATCTAGACGATATTTCATTCAAATTAAGACGATATATTAGTAGATCGCTTCCAACTTAACCTAGCTAACATAAAAAAAAAACACGAGTTTTACTGGAATTCTATCAGTTTTTTTTTTTTTTTTTTTACCGAGTGCCAATTTGTGCCAAAAAATTGAATTTATTCGTCAAGGGTTTATTTAGATCGATGAGATAGTCGTCGAGAAAATACGATTCGCGTTTTTGAAGTGACAACAATTGGTAATTATGGAATTCCGAACAGACGTCCATTATTTTTAATTATTATCACCTCGAAAACGCGATTCGTAGTTTCATCCAAACTATACAACCTACGGAAATGTAATTCAAGAGATTAATGCTTTACTCTGGCAGAAAATGGCTGATTATTTTACTGTTTGGAAAAAAATTATAGAATTCCAGTCAAATTGATATTTCTTATGTTAGCTAGGTTAAGTTCAAAGCGACTTATACCATATTGTCTTAAGGGGACACGGTTCATCAAGAATTTTTAGAACTTTAATTGATTCAGTAAATTTGGTTTACTTAAATTCAAATAGAATTAGAATCTATAACGATTAGATGTGATCTTAGATGTATAATTAATTTGATGATTATAAATAAATTCACAATCTTCAATTGCTTATACTTCTTATGCTGGTAGAAAAATTTTGTTACAATGATTTTATCACTAAAGTGAAAAAAAAAATCAATTATCTAACTGATAAAAATGTTGATTTCTGATTGACTAATGATTAATGACAATTAATCGATTTCTCAGACTGGATTTATTTATCTAAATAATAAATTGAGTATATTTCGAATTTGAAATTCGGCGAGTGATTTAGGATTTGGCATGTGCAAGGGGCACGTTGTACAAATGATGATTCGTTTTGAGATAATCATTAGCACTGTATTGTTATAAAACATTGCGTAATGGACTTCCTGGTTCTGCCTCTACCCATATATATATATATATATATATATACCTACATACATACATATACCTGCCTCGAGTACGGCAATGGCTGGTGTGAAAGCTGGGGCCATAAAATATGATCGGAAGTTTGAATAATGACGCCGTTTCACGCTGAACACCCGGACTCCATGAAATCGGGTCAGTATTTTCAATTAGTCAGCGATGAGTTATCTAGGATTTTGTGTCAGCGTTAACGTAGGCTGCAGTGAATTTCACGATTCGTATATGTAGACTTTTCAAATCCACCTAAAAACTGTACAAGTCACAACCGTTCGAATCGAACAAATAAATTCTTTTTTTTTTTTTCGTGGACTTGCGGGATTTTCAATAATTTTCTATTTCATTTTTCTTTTTTATTTTCTTTTTTTTTGTTCTAGTCTCTTCGCTTTCATCGAATAGACTATACATTATATATACTTTTGCCTCTACGGAAAATATACTTATACATATATGTATAGGTAAAAAATATCGATCGTTAAATAACAGAGACGAGAAACTGTGCACAGGTGCGCTTAGGGAATTCCCTACCCCTTATACCTTATATATTTTCCTTTCTTTCCACTCGCTTTTATCCCGTTTATAGGTACCATAGCTAGCTTTTCTGCTAAGTGGTTACAACGGGTACAATTGCCGTACGGGGATTCCCCTCTTCATATAACTGTATACCCGGAGAAGTTTTAGTTATCTCTTGAATTGAAGATTAGAGGATACTGCGTAATATATACCTACATACGTGAATCGTCTATTAAGCAAGTAGTTTTCAGCTACATCGAGTATACAGTTACAAAAGCAATTTTATACAAATTTAGGCAGGAGACAAATTAAATTTTTTTCTTATTTATCCATAATTGCCAGAGAATCATCTATACATAGAAAGAAAATTGTTTAATTACGGTACGAAATGTCCCATTTAATTAAGCGGTTTGCAAACAATTTGATAATTACTTCTGTGTCATTGGCTGCGAATGACCTATATAAATAACGAATCGTTTAATTCGTGCATGCGGAAACTCCTCGTGTAATTGATGTGGAATAAATTATGTAATTCAGAAATTTTTTTACCAAATCAATAATTACTTTGGAATGCCTTATATACTTTACTGTGAGAACTTCTTCAGACTCATAAAATCGGTCGAGAAAATTATAGTCCGCGTTTACAGAGGCTAGATATACCTATATTCATTGAAAAGAAGAAATTATGCGTATGAGATAAGACCCTATATATCTGCAGTAGATATATACATACATAGGTAATGTACACAGGTGCGACGGCAGGTATGGTCGTCGTATAGTAGGTTGGCACATATATACCTAGTCTACATAGCCCCTCTGCGACACGCATATTGTCTAAATACACGCCTCTGGCCTTGTAAACATGCGAAGGTAATATACGTCGCATAATATAGGCAGATATACCCATGGGTACGGATATGTGAGGCAGCTTCAATATGCATGTAATGTCTACCGCCCCTGCATCCCCATACGTTACAAATCATACCGAAATTTCCTATACTGTAAAGTTATTGGGTTAGAAATAACGGCATTCTTACTGCGATCGATTTTGAATGATGTTCACTGCTCTACGGCTGTTATAGTGAAAATCGCTTTTGGAAAAGCTCTAATTTACTCCTCTAACCTACTCCAAATTGTAGCACGAATCAAGACGAATCCAACGATACCCCACAACGTAACATTCGTTCAATTCAATACCGAGATATCGTCTCTCGAATCACAAGCGTACAGAGTAGCGCTCCGCGCTGCGTTGCGATCATAGCCGAGCGCTCACGCTGCGCTGTACTTCAGGACGCGATATCTTGTCGCTCGCTAGTCGGAATAGTACTTTGTGGGATATCGTTGGATTCAGCTCGATGACGGCTACAATTTTCAAGGTGATACGAATCGATAGAGATTCATTCAAGAAAATGCTGCTCCAAATTTACCACTTTTTGAAGTTTTTTTTTTGTCAGAATATGATGAAGATATGTAAGAATTGATATTAGCTGATGATTTTGAAGCAAGTTGAATAAAGAAATTTATAATAATTTGTCTTTTTTCAACTCTCGAAACGATTTTCGAACTGTTTCATACTGTTAATCTGACTAACGAAGCCAGTCAATATTCCAGACGGGTAAACGACCCCGTACTGTCGGAATAGGAGAGCGTAGACTTAACCTATCTCAATATACCCATATGAACACTTGGGAGTCTAGGTAGTAAATACTGAACAAGGCAAGCGAGGAGAAGACGCTGCAGAGGCATTTCGCCCGCAGAAATCAGTATTATAATTCGCGAACCGGAACGGTTCCGCGCGTGGAACCATAGCAGCACCTAGCACAGCACCGCATCGCATCGCATCCCATCGCATCGCGTCGCGACGCCACGTTGTGCGTGTAATTATTCTTTTGATAATTGACGTTAATTGCGAGCTCTTGGGCAGGCTTCTCCCCTCCTCTGTACCCATAACGCCCTGATTACAGCTCGAGAGATTCATTAGCGATCTACATACATATACTATATGCGTCTACTTGTTAGATAGTAGGTAGATACGATGAATACCTACATGCACGATCGGTACTAACGATAATATGACTTATATGTATATATGTAGTTTAAGGAAAAGCTAAAGATTAAGCCGGACATTTTTTTCTAATACTTATAAAAAGCAATTGGCCGTCGGACGTTGCGTCAGAATTTTGAAAGATTTTCGCTCAATAGATAATAAGGAACGTTTTCCAGCTTGCCAAAAATTCCTCATTTTCAAAATACGTTGATGTGGATTTTTATCAATCAGAAAGTTATAACTGGTAAAATTTTGGCTTTCATCGGTTCAATGGTTTTCGAGTTATTTTGAGAAAAAAAATTTCCAAGAAGCATAAGTGCTATCGATGATATATTGAGAAAGATTCAATGGATTTTTATATAATCTTGGTTCGAATCGATAGGAATCTCTCCAACAATTGGGTCTGATAAAATTTCCGCATCGATAGATTCAGTAGTTTTTAAGCAAGGCGAGAAGCATGAATTTTTCTTCTGCCTTTATATTTCAATTGTAACTTAATAATCAGGAGTTTTTTTTTGTCTTCAAGTCAATAAAATGTGGCAAAATTCTTTCGATTTTCAAATTTCAAGACTGTGGATCTAACATGGCGGATTAGAACTTATCGGGGATGGTACGATTTGTTCAAAAACAGTTAGATACTGATAGGTTTTCCGGGTCAGTGCAGAGCCAGAATTAATCCGGAATTGTAATTAAAAACGAAAAATCCAAAATGGGAGATGTCGGACCGCAGAAATAATCAAATTCCAGCTTCTAATCCAATTCATTTTCTAATAATCTGACTTCCTACTAAAAAAATACTATTTTTTGAAACTAGATCAGAGAAATACCTGGCCCACCGTAGTCGGCTGAATTATTTGCCTGTTGCTGTTCTGTTTTGTCTTTATCTTCTTCGAAACGCGGTTCGTTTTTCAGGGGCGAGATTCAGTTCCGAATTCTAAAAGCTTCGGAGGGTCGGAATTCCAAATTTATTTGAGACGCGATTCTCAGTTTCTAAAAACGTTAAAGTTCAGAACTTGCAAATTCCAAAAGTTCTAAATGCAGATAGCTCAAAGATCCGAAAGTTAAAAACTCAGAAAGTCCAAAAATCCGCAAATTTGAGGAAAGCACATGTCTCAAATAAACGACGTTGCATTTCGCGAATTCCGAGATTCGGACTTTTTGCTTATCGGAATTTTGAACCTTCGATATTTTCCAAATTCAGTACGTAGACTTTTGAAGAAATAATATTTCTAAAAAAACTCTGCGATTCGGTTCTATAAAAATCCGGAATTTCTTGCACACCTCGCAGCTTTCTAAATTCGGAATTACAATCATCCCTGCACATACCCAGTATAAAAATGTGTCAAAATAGCCATTCTTTGGCAGCTGTCCAACGAATTAACAAATATACAAAAACCTGACTCACTGCAGGGGTGAAAAAGAGCTAATCTTCGATTGATCCCTTATTTATTTATTCCTTCCTTCCCTTTCCCCTCTAATATATATGCCAACACGTCTGTTGAATATAGGGGAGTTCGGTAGTCATGACCAATGTTATCCGTTGTGGGGTGGTTTATTTCGAGGACACAACGAGACACAAAGAGAGAGAGAAAAAAAAGAAAAAAAAAAAAAAAAAAAAAATAGCGAGATTGGTAAAAAGCGAAGCGGTAACTATACGAATTGTGGGGGTTGAAAAGCGCGACTTGAATTCGGAAATTGGTGAATTGGTAAAGCACGTAAATTCAGGCGTTTGCAACCCAGCGCGTCGCGACGCAACGCGTCGACACGGTGCAATTCGAACCAAACGCGTACGTTGCAGGGGTAGCTAGCTAGGCATCTAGCAAGGGTTGGTACTCGTACTGGTACTGGTACTGGTACTGGTACTGGTACTGGTACTGGTACCGTTCATCCGTTCGTTGGTTTCGTCGTGTACTATACATATACACGAGTACCAACGTACCAACTACCTGCAGCGAAAACCAGCTCCCTATACCCCATAGCCATCGTAAATTAGCCAACTACCGCGAGGAATGACAAAAGCACGGAAATAAATAAAACAAACTGACTCTGCGGGGGATGGTTTAGTACGGGGTATGAAACCCAGGGGGGGGGGGGGGGGGGGCTGGGGGTTGGGGCTCAAAACACGATCGCTTGCTGCCCAAAGAAAAAAAAAAAAAAAAAAAATAGAAATTTTCCCACAACACTATGTATGGTACGTATATATTTACGTACGTAAATACATATCAAGTTACGTATTTACTAGATGTGTGCTATTCGTGCGAACGTATCAATTATAACGGTCGATTGTTTGAGGTTGTAAAGTAAAAATCACTTTCAACTTAACCTAGCTAAGACAGAAAACGTGAGTTTTTTCTGGAATCCTAAGAGTATTTTTGACAAAGTAACATACTTAGCCATTTTCTGCCAAAAATCTGAATTTATTAGCCGAGGATTTGTTCGGATTGGTTGGGTAGTCGTTCAGAAATTAAGAATTGCGTTTTCGAGGTGACAGAAATTGGTAGACATGGAATTTTTAACATACTGCCATATCGCCTTAAAGTGGCACGTGACTATCTTTGGAATCTATGATTACCAATTAATGTTATCACGTCGAAAACGTTTACCGTTTTAAAAAACCAAAGAAAATTCCATTCAGATTCAGATTTCTTATGTTAGCTAGGTTATAGGTTCGAAGTGACTTGTTTCATGGATTTTGACGAATTTACTGATGATTCTATGCAATTTCAACAAAAATTCCATATCAAAGCCAGAGTTCGAAAAGTTTTTGAAAACAGAAATATAAATTCTTTTCTAATTTTTTTACTCGGAGAATCATGACAAAATCAACTAACACCTACCTTATCCGTTATGAATGAAGAGAACAGCATTGAGTGATTAAAAAACAACGATCATTCACTGAAACTATAGGTGGAAAAAATTTCAAGAAAACAATAGAACCAGAATAAAAATTGATAAATCTGAATTTTTTATTCTGTTTTTTTTTTTTTTTTTTTTTTCATCTCATTGCAAATTGGTGATTCTTGAGTATTTATAAAGTTATATATAGGCTGTTTGAAACTTAGCAGACGGGTTTTGTACCTACCCCGACTGCAAGAGCGGCGGGTAAAAGAAGGAGCAAAAAAATACGCCGTCAGTTTTGAAGAATACAAAAAATGAGGGTTAGTCGATGGAAAATGTAGAATAGCTTGCATTATTCCGCAAATTGAGTTAGTTTTTTATTTTTTATTTTATTTTTTCATTATTTTCATTTCGTTTTTCCATTTGTTTATTTATTTTTCACTCACAGAACATACAGCGAGCTGTCATTGCGTCAGTTCAGTTATGTAAAGTCCCGTCATCGCCAGACTGCATGAGTTTAATAGTATATACAGGGTGAGTTTTCTCCGGGGTCTGATCTGGGAGGAGCTTCAACGTGCTGAAGCTCCGCCTTATTCTATTTTGACTGGTTCGCTTCATCATAATACTGTGTGATTATCGAGCAGATACCCTTATCCCCAAATTTGTTTACATCCACACGTATAGCACACCTCGGAAATACAGTCTTATCGCATAAGGTATTATTTTGATAGCGGGATGTAAGCATTGCCACAAATACCTTGCCAGTAACTAGTCGTTCACAGTCTCTTCAAGCACTAGCACAGCAATAATTCTGAAGCAAAATATGGCAAATTATTCTATCGACGAGTACGTTGACATGCTTTTAATTTATGGTGAATGCCGTTCGAGTGATCTCATTTCTGAATAAATTGAATTTTCAACATTATGTACTTGTGGCAATGCTTACATCCCGCTATCAAAATAATACCTTATGCGATAAGACTGTATTTCCGAGGTGTGCTATACGTGTGGATGTAAACAAATTTGGGGATAAGGGTATCTGCTCGATAATCACACAGTATTATGATGAAGCGAACCAGTCAAAATAGAATAAGGCGGAGCTTCAGCACGTTGAAGCTCCTCCCAGATCAGACCCCGGAGAAAACTCACCCTGTATATATATATATCTGTTGGTATTGGTATATATAGTCCATTCATTCCTACATACGAAATACGTTGATGGGAAATATTCGCAATGTTGGCAATATATGCACGTGTTTACCTGTACCTGCAGTCACCTAAATGTATAGGGAATTCCACGTCAAATACAACCAATTGAAAACACTCACTCCCTCTAATTTGGATGGCGATTTTTTTAACGATGTAGCTCAACATACCTGAAGATCGCATCTGATTTTTTCCCATTTTTTTTTCTGCAATAATTTTGTAATTCATGACTTTTTTCCTCTATTTTTTTCATCATTTTGAACATTTTTTCTCAATAAATTGAATTTTCGTTTTTTTTTTTTTCATTCTTCATTCATTTATTAATTTCGTCTTTTCTGTTCGTTTTTTTTTTTTTTTTTTTTTTTCATCAAACATGACTTGAAACATACGAGAAAATGATCAATACAAATGATAAACAGATAGCAATTCAGGAATGTTTTGATAGAAACAAAAAAAATGTTCAAAATAGCAAAGAGGAAAGAGAAAAATTGCGAGGCCTACTTCTTTTCAGTTAGAAAATGTTCGTAATTAGTCCGCCAAATGCGCCCCCGAACAAAATCATCAAAATCTATCGTGGAGCCCTTTTTTTTTTACAAAAAAAAAAAAAAAAAAATTATCATAAATCCAAAAATTGGTGACGAAAAATTTTGAAAATAATCAGGAGTGATTTTCAGGGGTAGAAGTATCATTAAAAAAATTTGCCATTCAAATTGGAGGGGGTGCGAATTTTCAGTTGGTCTGTTTGGCGTGAAAAGACCCATAGCGATAGATGAGTAGAGGATTTCTGTACGTATATTATTATACTATACATACCGAAGGCATAATTCGATCAAAATACTCGTATGTACTACATAGACGCACGTTATATACATACATATATATACAATTCTTTCATTCATTTGATTTTTTCTCGCATTTTTTTTCGACTTTTTATCTCTGCAACAGAAATTGAAATACGTGCAGTGATTCGGACTTTCGCGCCAACTTTTTCAACTCGTTTTTTTATTTCACGTCACTGTACTATTTTTTAAATATTTTTGTTGCTTTTTTTTGTCCTGACGAAATCGTTGAAATATTTTTAGCTTTCAATTTCCATCCACAAACTTGATGATGTATTGTGAATTTTTGGATTTTTTCGATGCCCGGATATTCTGTCAGTTGGATTTTGTTCTGGGAAAATTGTCGAGACGTAAGAATCCAAAAGATGTCAAAATTCTTTCAAATTCATATAAATTGAACTAGAGATAGAGAGAGAGCTTAACTTTTTAATTGAACGTGACACAATTTCGATTAGGTTTCGTAAAATAATTTACCAATTATTTTGGGATTTTGGCATACTTTTTTTATTGAAAAATTTCGTTGATTAATTTTCTTCATTCAGACTTTGGTGGATCTTACAATTAGTCATACTTCTTCGTATATCTGTCTCTAATTTCCTATCTATCTAGACAAGCTGTCGCTGACATGGACATCTTAAAGCAATATTGTTGGAATTTCATTAATCGTTTGGCAAATTTAATGAGGATTTTTTTATTCCGCTCGGTGAACTTACAATTAGTCACAATTTGCAGTGAAACTTCATAAATTTTGCATGAGTTTTCACTCTAATCTGACACATTTCGTTAAAATTTCACGAGTTCATTTTCGAAAAGTTTCACTAATTTTCCTAACAATCAATTTCACAGATTCTTTTATACCTTTAACCAGCTGTGATGCAAATTTCACTACGATCAGATACTTAATTGAGATTTCTATACTAACTGATTTCGCGAATTTCTCTTCAACTTCACGCATTCTGTTAAATCAATTCACACGATTTCACTGAAATCTTATCACTTTACTGACGTCTTCAGGACTCACGATCGCAGCTGTACTGGGATATTTTCTGTTTCTCTTGGATCTGGGATCTTCTGTTTCTCATTTTGCTAAAATTCGTATCAATTTCATGGATCTTGTCGTGATTTAACTTCAATGAAAACAGCTACATGCACCTCTTTCCATCATGTTGATGAAGTTTATTGATATAGCTGATGAACTTCTTAGGTTTTATTACGATCTCGGTTGTCGATTTGTTTTGAACATCGTTTCTTTAAAAATATCATTGAAACTTCTGTGAAAATCAATGCATTCAATAAACTTCACGAATTTAATTCGTCAGCTTGTTTCAAATTTTACTTAGATTTATAACAAGTTGAAAATCTTCATGAGTTTGAGAGATTTTTTTGCGAAGTTTCAAAGTTCAGTGGGACTATGTTCGGAATTCCATCATTATACCAATAGTTACCACATCAAAAACGCGTTTCGTGGTTTCTTCCAAACTATACAACCCACCGAAATGGAACTCAGAAGATCAATGCTTCACTACGGCAGAAAGTGTCTGAGTAATTTACTGTTTAGAAAAAACGAATAGAATTCTATTCATATTCATATTTATTATGTTAGATAGGTTATGTTCAAAGTGACTTGTACGCCGATAGCTACTAGACTTCGACTTTACCTCATCTTAAAAAAATTCTCAATCTTTACACGAAAGCGGTGGATCTGAATTTCGAAAATAACGAGAATCGACTTTCGTCACCATTTTAATCCACTTCACGTGAGTGGCGAAAGCGCATGTCATACGATGCTTTGTGAAGTTGAAGTTTTCCCAAGAGCAGATGAGTGTGAGGGGCCGGTTGAGCCTCCGGGACAAAGCGCGATGTTATATCGTATCAGAAGGTGGATATGACTTTTGGACCATATCCGTTTCTCGCCGGGGTTGCCCGCAGACTACAGTAGACACACCCTTATCGTCTTCACGGTCTATTGCATCGTTCCACTCCGTCTTCGTCAGACTTAGGCTGGTTTTTCCAGTTGCCTGAGAGCTGCAGGGGAGGCTTGCGCGTGGAAAAAGAGAGAATAGATAGAGAAGGAGAGGGAGAGAGAGAGAGAGAGAGAGGGGAAAAGAAAAGCGATACTCGCGCCACGTATTGTAGCGTGAAAAATAGTCCCCGTGTATCGGCAACGTCACGCGTGGTCCGCATGGACCTCGAGGAAAGAAAATTAATGACAAAAGTCGAACGGACGGAAGCCGAGCTCGGCGTTGCGCGGGCGTCCAGACACCTGCAATTAATAGGAATAGCTCGGCTGAAGTTCTAATGAGAAAATATTGGCTTTTCAAAAAGCTGCAGCTAGACACAATCCGCGATCACATGATCCCTGGATTTAACCTCAAACAAAAACTTCCAAATAGGATCATCGGAAATACGCGTTTTGAATGATTCTGAGTCGATCTAGCCAGGCCAGGGAGAAACATACTTTCAAAGAAATATAACCTCAAAATAAAAAGTTAAAATAGGTTTAGCGGAAATACATGTTTCGAATGATTTCGAGTCGATCCAGCCAGGCGAGAAAATACGTTTTTTATAAACTGACCTGACCTAAGTTAAGTTTGGTTATGTGGTCGAACTTTGCGCGGGAAATAAGATAACTGTGGGGCGGGAAAGCGGCATATTGGTTTTCGGACCGTTTACATGGAAAGAGGTATACATACATATACGTAGGTATATAGGGGAAGTCCGATAAATTGATCGAATCGATCAATTGTATCGCGTGTCGGCACGCCTGTCGGACTTGTACCTATATATACCTATGTATGTATACGTATAGGTCAATTCGTCCGTGTTTGCTCCAGCCACAACCGCCACCGCCACCAACGCCGCAACGCCGTGCCTCGCCGGTTGGTATTTTAGATTTGATCTAATCGTCCGAGAAAACGACGCTATACGGGTCATTCGGGGCTTTGGCCGACCGTGCGATGGCTATGCAATATCCAGACGCATTAACATACATGGGTCACTCCCCAACAATTTTAACAAAATTTGCCTCAAATTTCACGGATCAATATCGTATGTACCTTTATGTACTACGTACGTGTATAAGGCATTTCGTCATTATTTCATATGAGTCAGAATCGATTTGGCAAGAAATACAATTTTCTTCTACACCTAAAGGGCGTTAGGTCAAAAGATGGAAATAAAAGAAAAGAGAAAAAAACTCCATATTCAATTTGGCAAGGAATGGTCTATACAGATCCCAAAACAAAAACACTCAGTGCCAAGTCGAAGCTAGCCAATCCTTTTTCAGAAGCTTTTTATCACTCAGAACAAAAATTAAGCATGTACGGCTCAACTTGGCATCGAATGCCCTGTACAAACAATTGCATTTATATGGGTAATTTCTTGCCAATGCGACGATTTTTTTTTTTTTTTTTGTAGGATTGAATGCACTATTTAGTAACCCTTCCGTTGACATACGCATATATAGGTCGTTCCATGTCAATGGCAGACAAAAAAAAAAAAAAAAAAAGGGTCAAACCCTGGCCGCACACGTTTTGCGAACGGTTTGCAGTTGGGTAAACGGTCGGAGGTGGATATCTATACATGTGAAAAAGGTACGTAGATATATCTATAGGGTATTCGTTCGGTGTGCAATGCGCACGTTTAAATTCTAAACGAACGACGTAAGGAACGGTGTAACTCTTCTCGGAGCTAGGCGGGTACTCGAACGCCCAAGCGTGGGCCGGACCGGAACTTCGTGATTCACGCCACACGTATCCAACTCCGTATACTCATGTGTGAGTGTAATCTGTGTCTTTGCTGTATTTTCATGCATACATGTATATATTTTCAACCATGTTTTACATAGGTGTAGATACATCGTTTCCAACTATCTCGATCCGTCCGAGGCCTTTCCAAACTGCAGTGCGGGACGGGATTGAAGTTCCAAATTCTAAAAGTTCCGAATTGTCAGATTTTATTCGAATTTATTCAAGACGCGATTCAGAGTTTCTAGAAACGTTGAAATTCAGAACTTGCAAATTTCGAACGGTCAAAATGCAGACAGCTCAAATATCTGAAAGTTAAAAACTTGGAAAGTATACCATAATCCGCAAATTTAAGAAAAGCTCATGATAAAGCTGATAAATAAATGACGTTGCATAAACAAATTCCAAGATTTGGAGTTTTGGCTCTTCGGATCTTTAGCTTTCAGAATTTGAAACTTCTGCGTTTTTCCATTCGGAATTTTTCAAATTGGCCACGTAGGCTTTCGGGAAAATAATCTTTCCAAAAACTGTCAATCGGTTGTATGAAAATTCGGAATTTTAACCTTTCCCAGCTTCTGAAATCCAAACTATACCATCACATTTGGGCAGAACTTTTTTTTCGAAAATACTCTCAGAATCTATCATTCAATCCTTCATTTGGTCTTTCATTCATTCATCCATTCCTTCATTTATACTAAACTGACTAATTAATTGATTGATTGATTTCAATGCAGAATAAAAACTTATCGATCATTCATTCATTCATCCATTCATTTGTTTTATAAAAAAATCAAAATTCTGGTTACGTTATATTGCGTGCGGTTTACTCAGAGCACTTTCCATATATCCTCTTTCAACTTTCACGCATTACATACGGGTACATCATACATACATTATCTTCACAGTAAACTTTCTCGTATTAGAATCATTCGATGACGATTATGGCGAGGAATTTTCGGCTAAATCAGAATGAGAAATCTGTCGATCCCGGAGCAGATGTCTATCTTATAGATCATAGATCTAGCAGTTTTCAATTTTTCAAAAATCTACTCACGAATTTGCTCAAAATATCTCCAAAAAGATTCCGAAACGGACAGAAATCATTTTGGACAATATTTAAATTCATTTTTCTCTAATCTTCGATTTTCCGAACACTTCCTTCTTTTTTTTTTTTTTTTTTTTTTTTTTTCTTCTAGTTTTCACCAGACGTGTTCTGGAATTGTTCGTTCAATTCGGGACTGTACGTGTGTTTTCGTATTTCATGTACTCGAAATTCCGCTGTTCCAAACTTTTTTTTCCTCCCATTGTCTGTACTCGGTTATTTTTTTTTTTTTATCAGTTTTGTTTTTGAAACGAAAATTTGCTCCAAGCCGTGCGAATCGATTTCAATCAAAATTCCGATACCCTTTCACCCCACCGATTACGTATCAGAACACGCTGCGCGTGTCGTTCAGGTGAGGTTAGGATTCTGTAATTATGCGCAATACAGAACGACATAGGCATTTGTATAATATATATATATGAGGGTTTCTTCGTCAAACGGGCCACCCGTTTGATCCGAGGTCTCCGAAAATTCTGTAAAAGTTTCTACACGTTATTGGGGATGAGAAAAAAATTTTGGGAATTTTTTCAGATTTTTTGGTAATTGCATTCAAAAAATCATTTTTTCGAATCATTTTCACGTAGCGTGAGAAATAAGCGCGGGAGCGAAAAATTGTTAAGATGAAATTTATATGTTTTTTTCTCAGCTTTTCGCTAAAATTGGAAGAAAAAAAATTCCGACCCATTTGAACCCCCTTTTCCCAAAAAAACGTTTGGAAATGTGCTTTTTCCAAATTTGGACAGTTTTTTTTTTCTTGAAAAAAATGTCGAAGAAGGGTATTCATGAGAGAGTTATGGAAAAAAAAATTTGGAGTGGAGACTTCAATGCTCTCCCAGAAAAAAATTATTACACGGATGTTATGAATCTGCGGAATTGAATAAAATCTATTCAATAATTTTTTTCTGGGAGAGTATCAAAGTCTCCACTCCAAATTTTTTTTTCCATAACTCTCTCATGAATACCCTTCTTCGACATTTTTTTCGAGAAAAAAAAAACTGTCCAAATTTGGAAAAAGCACATTTCCAAACGTTTTTTGGGGGAAACGGGGTTCAAATGGGTCGGAATTTTTTTTCTTCCAATTTTACCGAAAAGCTGAGAAAAAAACATGTAAATTTTATGTTGACAATTTTTCGCTCCGGCGCTTATTTCTCACGCTACGTGGAAATGATTCAAAAAAATGATTTTTTGAATGCAATGACCAAAAAATCTGAAAAAATTCCCAAAATTTTTTCTCATCCCCAATAACGTGTAGAAACTTTTACAGAATTTTCGGAGACCTCGAATTAAACGGGTGGCCCGTTTGACGAAGAAACCCTCATATATACAGGCAGATCCGTTACTCGCACATCGATAGAGTTATGCCTTAGCGGCCAGTTCGGAAGCTACCACATTCCCCGGGCCCATGTACCTATTCTAAAGCTTATTCGACTCCCGATTTCCAATCTGCGTCCCGCCCTCAAACATAACCTAACCCTCATTCTATTCCGTGGTTCCGGTGGTTCCCCGGACTCCCAACTCTCGTTAGTGCGCCTATTTGTACACGAGCATCAAGAGGATGGGTCAGAACGGCGGGCTCCTCTTGAAAATCACAACTAAATATGCACACAAAAAAAAGTACTGTGAAATTTACTATGTGAATGGTAACTATATGGTCAGCCCTTTTTTTCAGTAGAAATTGCCGCAATTGTGGTGTTTGGTACATTGGGTCAAGTAGCTTCAATGTCTATAATGAGTAAATGTTATCACAATTGTTGTAATTTCTACCGAAAACAAGAGCTGACCATATAGTTACCATTCACATAGTAAATTTCACAGCACTTTTTTTTCCGTGTGGCGGAAAGCAATAGCGATTTCGGACAAGCTTTGCAGAATCATTCCTGAATCCCGGATAGTTTAAATTGATTTTTTCTTCTCTAAATTTTCTATCCGAATAGTTACTGAATGAAAAAATAATCTCGTTTCATAGAATAAACATGGTTCCGAAAAATGGCCGATGCCTGATGGCGCCACCGACAAAAGTGCGCGAAATTTCAGGTTATGCTGCAGTCTGCATGCGTAGAAATGGTTTTCGTTTCCGTACTAGTGTTCGGAAATGGCGTATTTTGCACAGCTCGGTCTCAAAAATCGAAATTTCCCCGCAGGGTGAACGAGAGTATATTTTTGAGGTTATCCCAGGGGTTCGAGGGGACCATTGGGTTCGAAATATTGAATTTTCGTTCATTCACGATTGGGAAATTGGTTTTCTAAAATCGAAAATACCTCAGCAGAGTAAACGAGAGTATATTTTTGAGGTTATCCCAGGGGTTCGAGGGGGCCGTTAGGCTCCAAATATTGAATTTTCGTTCGTTGATGATAATTGGAATGGATATTGACTGCGTGGTATCAGCATTGATTTCAAATACGGCTGACATGTGCATTGGGAATCATTCAAATCGCTGCGTTCTTTTTTTTCTCTCTCTTCGTTAATTGTTTCCCATGGGCTCGCTGCAGCGCTTTGGCTTCTACTGTATTTTGAACTATAAAAAGGGGCTCTGTGCGCTTCTCGTTCCTTGTTTCTGGTTTCTATATAACACTTTTTTCAGCTCAACTCGTCGATACTTCGTAACTGGATTCTTTATTAAATTCCCTAGCGGTTCAAAGCCTCCCCCCACATGTATATCTACAGTCGAACCCCGCTTCTTTGATTCCCTCGTATTGTTTGATCGACTCGATTTATACTACATCAAATTTCTTAGGTGGGGGAGAATTCTAAGAATTTCCCAATTCCGTCAATTTTTTATTTTATTTTTTTTCGTATGTGTTTGTCTCGATCATCTGGATATCAGGTCTCATATTTATGATACATAGAAATTTTGAAAACCGAAATGCACAGATTTTTTACGGAGTTAAAAAAATCCAGAATTTTTTTCGTCAGTTGATTCGTGTCTTCTTTTTCTAATTCGATCAATTCTGCGAGAATTTTTGATACTGGAATTAGATTCTTCAAGAATTTTCGATAAATTTCCGCATTTTCACTTTGTTTTTACCTTTCAAGTTCAAAGACTCATTGGATTCTGTAAAATTTCATCGACTAACTTTTTTTTTTCTAATTTCAAGGTCAGAATAGATTCCTCTTCGATTCTCAAATAGAAACAAAAAGATATTTCTTCGGTTTTCTGCAAATTTGTCGTCATTTTCATTTAGAAAAATTTGGCTAGAGATTTTGTAATTGTTTTTTTTTTTTTTTCTTTTCTTCTCGCTTTTTTGACTGTATAAATTTTTATGATATTCTCGATTAAGAATCAAATCAATATTTCAAACAACCCAATTATTTTCATTGGATAGAATATCGAAGATAAGATAACAGTGAAATGTTCGTCTCTCTAACTCTAGAATAAATAATAAATGAAATCATTTATTCAACCATGTCAATCACTATTGGAAAATCTATCCATATCAATTTCTTATTTTTCTTCTTTCTCTTCTTTTTCCTCCTTCCTCTTCTGCATTCACGTATTATATAATGTATTAATTATCTCGCCATGTACCTACCTACCTACCTTCATCTTTATATATTTCAAGCACATATTACACTCGACTCGATATCTACGCTGATACTTTATTTAAATTGATGATGTATAAGTCTGGGTGGGTATTTACCGTATATATTACTAGAAAATTAATCGTCTTTACGTGGGTAAACGATCACTGACGTTAGAAATACATTTATTAGACCTGAAAGGCTTTACACGGTGTCCAATAATTAAATCGTCGATTCAAAAATCCGCCAAGATTTCTAAAAAAATTTCACTTTCAGAACAAAAGAAGAAAAAAAAAAAAAAAAATTCCAATTCTTGTCGTTAAAAAACGAGAAATCATCAAAATTGTGCCAATTTTTTATTTTTTATTTTTGTCAATTTCAAGACCCCCGGTAGATAAATGTCATATATATATATAAATCGTACGTATATTCGCGCGGACTTTGTCCCTTTGTGAAGGTTAGCGAGTTTTTGGATTTCGCCTAACCCCTCGATCCTAATCGGCTTTTCATTCGTCCTGAATCCCAGGCGATCGGGCGTTTTCCTCTCCTTTATCCGTATATCTACTCCCCCTTTTATTCCGTTGCTCTCTTTCTATCTCAACTCTCCTATTTTCTTTTTTTTTTTTTCTTTTTCTTCTTTATCCATTTTTCTCGTTTTTGAAGTCGCGAACGACTTCTGCAGTCGCCAGCTATACATATATACGCCGGAAGTCAAGCCGATCCTGGAAATACCCTTAACTCCTCCTAACGGAGGATTACCAGGAATTATTCAAACGGTTTTTCCTCTTCTAAATTTTGGATACCGAAAAAGGAATAAGAAACTTTGGCATTTCTGTTTTTCGTTAAATCTTACGATATTTATTTTGACTACGAAAAATTGTTTAAAACTATTATCAAAATTGCTAAGAGACAATATGGCGTGTTTGCAAAATTTTACAACTTTTTTTTATTCAAAAATTGACTTATTTTGGGAAAATTTTGTCAAATTTCCTTCCCGGGTATCGATTCCGACATATTTCCTAACGTGGAATTAATTTTGATTGACGTTGAGTCGATTGAATGAAATTGAAAAGAGTTAAGATTCAAAAATGCGCGAAAAATCGTTTTGACATCGTTTTTTATGGTCCTCCGTAGATTTTGCTTTGTCCACGCGTTGAGGCGTAATTTTTTTTCTTATGTCAAAATATTGCGAGTCAAAATATTGCGATTCTGAACCTTTGGAATGATTAGGAAAATTATCTTTCACGAGCACGAAGCTTACAAAATTGAAGCTTCTATTTTTTTGAATCCGGATTTATGCAGAAAATTACGAGTTTTTATCATCCGGATATAAAATTTGGCCATAAAAAAAAAAAAGGATTTTCTATTTACTATACACATAAATTTTCGCCAGGAAAAAGGATGGGCATTTTTTTTTAATACAGAGCCTTGACAAAAAAATATAATTCTCCATTAATTCGATATATGATATATTTCTGCCAAATAAGAGTACAATTTATTTTTTCGTACAATCATTTGCCAAAAAAGAGACGCTTTTTTTATATTTTTGCCAAAAATTAGGACCAGTGATTTTTCGAATACAGATATTTGCCACATTATTGAAGGATTCTGAATTAATCATGCACTAACTTTAGGCCTAAATATCTAAAATTTCCTAAGTGAGAATGAAATTTTAATTGTCATATACCTGGGGTTCGAAATTTCCCCCTTAGGTACGAACCGACCTCTTCACAAGTCAGAATAACTAGCTTTTTTGAAACGCATACTATCTTACTATTTTTTTTCCTAAAAGTAACGTATCTCAGGAGTATCACGTCCAAATTTGAATTGAAAATGTTGAAAATTGACAAAATTATGATTTTTTGAGCAAAAAAGTGTCTTTTTTGCTATTTTACATCTTCGTGATTTTTTTTTTTTCTAAAGTCGCAATTTTTTTTTTCCGACAATCAATTTTTTTTCACATGATCTAGAACGTTCGAATCGTGTTCTGTAATTTTTTTGAATACTTCAGAGCGATAGTTTTCTCACAATCATTTTTTGAAAACTGTCTGGATATAATTCACCCCAGTGTGACGGTACGTTGATATTATTCGGCAGTGTGAAAACGGAGGGTTAAAATTCGATACTTACAAATTTTCTGCCAAGAAAGTGGATTTTCTATTACTCGATCGGATACAGACTTTTGTCAAAAAAATTGGATCTAGGATATTTCCGGATGCATAATTACCTTCCGATCATTGCTGTTCAAGGCAAATGAGCCAGAGTTAGAAACGTATATCATAGACACATCCGGCTATACCGAGTTTGTAATATGATTTGATATATATCGAGCTGGGAATCCCCGGAGCAACAGTAACGCCAGAATCGGAACGTGACTGCGTTCTTAAAAGCCCAGATTCGGCGACACGTGGTACGTGTACAAAATTTACAGACGCTGCTAGATAACTTACTTATTAATACTATATACATAGATATATAGTATATCAGCAATTTCATCATCTAGGTATGAATCCACGTCGAGGAAGTTGTTGATTCACACACGTTTTCAGAATATGACTAATCCCAAAAGTTCACTTTAACTATCAGACTAAAAATTCTACGAATTTATATTTCTCACTTTATCTGGATGAAGAAATCGTGCATCATGATTACAATATTTCTTATTCATCCATTGAATCATTTATTCATTCATTCAGTTGAAATTAACGAATTTTTTTGCAAAGTAGGATTTTCTCATGTAGTTTTTTTTTTTTATCTAAAGAATTCTACCAAATTTCATCATTCGCTTTATTACTCGTCTACAGATTTTGGCAAAAAAAAATACAATTCACTTCTTTTTTTCTTTCGCGTCGTTTTTTTTCTCCAGAAAAAATGAAAGAAACAGTAATTTGGGTTTTTTCGAATCAGACGAAGAACATATTTTATTCTGTTTAGTTGAGAGAGGTTGACAGAAAATTTTCCAAATCCGGTTAATTTTAATAATTTATCGTTTTTTAGGAAGAGCAAATTTCAATTGATTCTTTCGTATTTGCCAAAAAAAAACAGGGATCAGTTCTATTATATTGAAATAGATTTTTTACAAAGAAACTGCAACACCATACCTTCAGTCTTTCAGTTTTTTGGATAGCAATTTACGAGTTTTTCTAAATCATCAACACCCATATAGTTTACACCAAAGTCTTCGTTTTTCTTCTTTGAAAATTTATACTCAAAATTGGAAATCGTATGTAAAGAAAAATCTGACGATTATTATAACTAATTCGCTTGAAACTCGTTCAATTTGAAACAGATTTATCGCAAAACATTTTTACCCAGAAAAGAATACTCGAAAATGATCCTTATTTTTGATTTTGAAAAACGATTCAAATAGCTATCGATCCATTAATGTTCCCGATACATTTTCTATCTAAATACGTTTCGTGGGTGTAGGAATTGATGTCCCAATTCTTGTGGATATTCATTTTTTTTCCAGACTATTTATCAAGGAATTTGAAATTTAAAAAAAATCGATTGGAGTTATCGAAACGAACGAATGACAGGACGAGAAATTTTTTGCACTTATAATGATTTGAAATGTGAAAAAAAAATGTGTATTTGAAAAATTCTACAAATTGCAATTTCAACTTCTCTTTTACTCGAATTCCTTCTTTTTGATTCTCCTTTTGTTTTTCGACTATTTTCTCCATCTCTATTGGTCCTTCTCTCGTTTATTTATTTAAGCTTTTTTGGCTCGTTAATTGCGATTAGCCAAATCCTCTACACCGTATTTATCCTTTTCACTGGACACACATAACCCGCGAGGTTATCGCGGGTCGTTGGAACTTCAATTAGGATCGGAGATTTGCTGCAGATGTAAAAGATTTGACTCTAACGCTCCGAAATACACCGCAAAATAAAGATCAACTAATCTCCCCGCTTTACGTTATTGAAAATTAGCCATTTGATTTCTCATTTTATTCACATTCTAATATTTTACAATTTTCTGCATTCCCCCTTTTTTAATTCCAAATTTTTTCCTCCGATTTTCCTTCCGCAGTTTTTCACCCAGAATCGCCAAATTTTAAACGAGTTTCTAGGATACAAATCAGACTAAATCAAATTTGAATAAAATTTACAGAATTTCATGAAAAACAATCAGAATTTCATTGAAATCTGGAAAATCTGACAACTGGAGTCATGCGGAATTTGATAGAAATTTACGAAATCTTGAAGAATTCTACGAATATTTTGATAATTTTGCGAAATTTTTTATGAAATTTTGCCAAACGTCAGAAAAAATTCCCTAAGGTTTGGCATGAGATTCGAGAACATGTGAAGAACGATAAAGAAAGAAAGAAAAATTCTAGATATTTCAGAAACGATTTTTAAATTTTTTACGTTTCAAAAAATCAAACCAAAGACTCTCACAAATTTTCTGCTAAAGGGATCAAATCGAAAATGAATAAATGGCCGATATTCGAGTTGAATTTCTCCAAAATACTGTGAATCGTGAAAATTGCTTGCAAAATTATTTCTCCTAAAAAAAATATAGCTTAATTCGGGGTATATTTTGGCGCGAAATTTGAATTCGAATAATAATGTAAAAGCGGTTCTTTGATAAATATTTAGCAAATGAGATTAACTTCCCTTTATAAAATACTCAAGCCAAATGAAGCGAAACAGTTCGATTCGATATAAACTAAGCTTCGCTGGCCAAGAGTCGGATGAGTCGGTCGGAATCGGGAGTTACCCTATTTACGGAAAGTACATCAGCTTTTAAGTAATTGCTGCCTTCCTACTGTGCTTCTCTAATCGAATTCATTGGAATTAATCGAACCTTCGGCCGAGCTACGAGGATCCTATATAAGTATCCTGCAGCAGGAACTGCATCGCTAAAACCGAAATGAAAATAAAGTAGATTACAAAAAATAAAAAAAACAGAAAAAACAGAAAAACAATCGATAGTAAACGAATAAGACAGAGCTCCTAGAATTACTTGTTTCATCGAGCTTTAATGCAGAGTTTGCTACAGTCGAGAACCTCCCAGACGCTTTTTTGCAGGATCTATAATTGACATGATGCGATAAAAGCAGCATTTTGATTCGCAATTGCGTTTTCCAGATGATTTTTAGGCAATTTTCAAAGCTGTTTTATACAGTTTATAACTTAGCGAGGAATTGTTTTATTGAAATAAAATTCATGGCGTTTCAAAGCAGGCAAAACGAGTTTCAAAATTGTGAGTTTCCCATATTTTTAGGATTTTTTTTGTTGGACACTATACGTAGCCTCATAAATTGAGTTCCTTTGAGTCTGCAAGCTTTTCGTATATCGATACAATTTTTCCTTAAAAATTTTCTAACTTCGCGATTTGAATTCGTAGAACGTTTCTGAAAAGAGAAATTTGAAGCTGGAAATCTGAGCTTTATTCAAATGGGTTTCAAGATATTCCCCGTGTGATAATTACAAGTCACTTTTGTACTGGCCTTTGAAAAACTAACAAAAAAGTCAATTTTTTGGAATTTTTCAAAATTTTGTGTCTTGAAAAGAAAAAATTCTGTAAATTTGGAAAACAAAAAACGAAGAAGAGTTTCAAAGCTCGAGCGGTTGCTTCCGAAATGCTTTTTGTTCCATTTCATTTCGATGATTCGTGTCAAGTTACTGACTTTGTTGGAAAATGAAGAAAAATTCATCAAATCTCATCCGTTTTCGATCGATGTAATTTTTTTTTTTCTTGTTTTCGTGATTTACCGTACTTTGGAAATAAAAAATCGTGAAATAAGTTTCCAAAAACATGAATTTCAAGATGAAAATATGAACTTTCGAACCGTAATTTTGATATTCTTTACAAATTGTGTATCTCAGAGGAAAAACATTCTCCTTTAAATGGAACAAACAAAATGAACTTAAAGCTATAGTTTCGTCTACTTCAAAATGCTTTTGGTTTCATTCCGATGCGATTATTCTGTATCTAAAGTTATCAGCGTTTCAGAAAATACAATATAAAAACTCTTTTTCGTTTTCTAGTAACTTCCAGGGGCTTGAGCGTTTCTTTATATACAAACGTCGTAAAAAAACTGATAAAAAAACGCGAAAAAGTAGATTTTTTCAAAATTGTCCACACCGGAAGCAAAAAATCTTACGAACATGAGGGAAAGACGGTTTCGAAACTCATTTTGTCTTCTTTAAATAGCTTTTTGAAAAAAAAAAAAAAAAACCCTTTGGGATCGAAATTACGAATTTCAAGAGCTGGGAAAGTGAAAATTACAAATTCTTCTACTACTGTTTTCACCCTACAATTTCGTTTATTTGACAGTTTTGTCACGAGCTTCCTTCAAATTTCCAGAATTTTGGACTTTCTAAGTTTTTAACTTTTGGATTTTCCAGCTGTCTGCATTTCGACTTTTCAGAATTTCCAATTTCTGAACTCTAACATTTCTAGAATCTCATAATCGCGTCCTAAATAAATTCGAAATTTCGACTCTTCGGAACTTTTGAAATTCGGAACTTCAATCCCATTCAGGTGTAGCCAGTGCTGTATGTGGCTCGATGTGTATTTCTTGTGAATAATCCTTGCAGTTTAAAAAAAAAAGTTAAAAATTGAGTAAAAGTCTAAGACCAAGCGCTAGCGTCAGAGATCTTAGAGACTCTGAACTTGCTGGTTAAAATAACACCTTCCCTTACAAGGGGTGGAGCGCCACCCATAAATTGGAAGGCGTACCGACGGCCACCCGGCAGGCATCTATCCATCTATACCTTATATATATACGCTTGTGCCTTTTGCCTTTTCCCTTTTGCCTTTTGCCTTTTGCCTTATACCTACTTCGAGACTTTCGAGAGTCCAAGTTCATCCTGGGAACTCGAATCCACCCGCGACTCCAGAAGAGGCAAGAGCGAAGAGAGGAAAAAGAAAAAAGAAACAAAAAAAAAACAGACTTGACTCGACTCAAGAAAGAGAAAAGAAGAGAAGAGAAGAGTATAAGAGATGAGATGAGAAGAGAGTCTGAGTCTGGACCTACGCCCACGCGATTGCATACCGCGACTGGACAATGGGCCCGCTAAACACATAACACCTTCATCGGACGAAAACACCGAAACCGGGTGCCACCCAAGATTCTAATCAACTTGATAAAAGCATGGCCACCTTTTTCGGGCCTGGGAACCTCACCCACGCGTTTAGACTCTCTGAAAATATATCGAGAGGGATTTTAGGACCCAGGAGAATAACGTCAAGAAAGTATAAAACACTCGTGAGTTTGAGAATTTGGGACAAATTTTTTCAAACTTTTTTTCTATTCATTGAATTCATTTAAAAATTTTTTTTTATCAGATTTCAACACATTTGATCAAAAGATCTTTGGAATTACCTGCAAATTTAGCAAATTAAGTTTTCGAAAATTTGATCATTTTATTTTTTAACTTGAAGCCGATTTTTAGCATCAGATTTTAACAGATTTGATCAAAAGATCTTTTGAATTAAATGAAAATAGAGTTTGCGAAATTTAACGATTTTCTTTTTCAACTTAAAAGCCATTTTTGTTTATCAGATTCCAATAGATTTATTAAAATATTTTTCGAGTTACCTGAAAATGAAACTCTCGAAACTTGACGATTTTTTTTCAATTTGAAGCCAATTTTGATCATCAGATTTCAACAGATTCAATCAAAAGATCTTCCGGATTACCTGAAAATTAAGTTTTTTTTTTTTTTTTCTTTTAATTTGACGATTTTCTTTTTCAACTTGAAACCAATTTTAATCATAAGATTTCAACAGATTCAACGATTTACGGATTTACGTGATAGAAAATTCTATTAGATTACCCGAAAATCAAGTTTTTAGGATCAACAGTTTTTTTTTTTCATACAAGCTTAAGCCAATTCCTTTCATCGTATTTGGAAAAGATTCAACGATTTTACGACCAATGTGGCGGTAAACTGAGTCACGTTATTCAAAATTAAAGTTTTTGATCTGAGGCGATTTTTTTCCCCGGTAAAAAAGTACATTTTTCAAATGTGAAGTGGATTTTTTCCACCAGATTATAACCGATTTACCGATTTTTGGATCCCTGTTGTAAAAAATTGTATCAAAGTATATTTCAAAACGAGAATTTTTTTTTTTTTTTGATTCAACGATACTTCTTCTCATCCAAAGAAATCATAATTTTTTTTTCTTTATATCTACAAAGTCGTTTTTGTTTCTCTTGAAATGTAAGCAACTGATACGACGATTTCTGAATTTGCGAAATGTGTAGTTTTTCATTTTCGGTTAAATTTTCGTAGATAAACTTTGCGTGAGTAGTCTGGGAATTCAGTTTTTCTCTTTCGATTAGGACACCTGTAAATTTGACAGCGTTTATACTTGCGGAGTAAGTTCGAGGTAGATAAGCGAACAAGATATGGGATTCAGCCACGCGATGCGTGATCCCACAGGGTCTATCTCGAAATGTGCGAAACCGTGAAGATCGCGGGCGCGTATAGACGTAGGGGAATCCCCGGTTTACGCGCGTCCAATCGAGTGACGGCTATATACACTCAGGACAGATCCATCCCTTCACTATATATCTATATATATATAAATCTATGTGATAGGTATATAGCTGGTATGTGTTGCTACGATCAGGGCCATAAAAGAACCCTCTCTGATGGTTTATCCTTTAATCCTTCGATACCTTATTCGAAAATGTCTAAAAACACGTCCCGTCTATTCAATACTCTATTTTCCTTATTTTTTTTTTCCCCCAAATTCCTTACTGATCACCATTTTCTCTCGTCATTAAATCTTCTGCAAAGTTTATGGAAATTGAACGGAAATGTATTTTCAAATCCTGTACGATTGATATTCGAGTAAAAAATTGTACAGGACATCAAGAAACTGGAGAAAAACCGAGGGATAATCATTTATTTTTCAAACTTGACCCTGTGGCTTAATTCTGGTTTCATATTCGTGATCAGAAGGCAGAAATCTGTCGAAAACGAGTACCTAGTCTGTGTGAAAAAATACTGCAATTATCACGCAAAAACCAATTCAAAAAAAAGGAAAAAAAAAGGACACGCTCAAAAAAGCTCTTTGTTGCGAAAATCGTGAATACTGGATGTGTTTGAGCGAAGGATTTTACAAAATGTTGAAAAACGAATCAAAATAAATAAACGATCGAATTCTGTGGATGAATTCTGGTCGGTTATTCGCGATCAAAGGGTAAAAACCATAAAAAAACGGGGGTACCTAGTCGCGAAATATGCTGTGAAAATAATAAAAATGAAAAATCCAAAAAGAAAGGCACATAAGCATAGGATAAAAGGTATTCTCAGATGTGTGCACAGAGCTCTGCGTTTCAGTGAGACGCTGCTTCAGAAAGAAAATAAGCAATCTTGGAAAGACGAGTAGTGGACAAAGTATTGGCGATACTGGATCGATGAGAAAACCTCCACCCCCATCTTGGTCTGAAATTAAAACCCCCCCTGGGACAAAACCTTGTCAGCACCTTACCGGGTCTTTGAAAAAGTTCTCGAGTGTCAGGAGGGGCCATCCCGCTACGTCGTAGTGTCATGGATGTTGGTGGTATACGTTGATGGTACACGGAAGGTGTATGTACGTCGTCTTACAAGAGAATCACCGACATTTTTTTTTTTTTTTTTTTAAATCTCTCGTTTTTTTGGGGGGTTCTTTTTCTCCCTTCTGTTTCGTACTTTTTTCCCTACTCTTCCTGAGGGATAAATTTAATTTAGGAATTCATTTACATAGTGACGTTATCCAGGATTACGTGCCACAAGAGAAATTACACCAGCGTGTGACACTTGATGATAATGCGTGTATATGTATACCTACTCGAAAAAAATTCGAGAGTAGGTAGAGTCTCAAGTTCTCTTTGTCAATTCTTTTTTTTTTTTCTTTTGTTTTCAAGTCTATGGGAAAATTGATGTCGCGGTAACCGAGCACAGGAAATTGTTCCGCGAATGGGAATACACTAGCTTGATTCTGATGATCATCTTGTGGTGTGGATCATAGCGGAATGGTAGAAATAGGGATTAGTCAATTTCCGTATTGGAGAATCGTAGAATAAAAGCAGATGATAGTAAAAAAAAAAAATAAGATTTCGATTAGTTTTATACGGATCATCGAACCCCCTTTTTCCTCATCTCTTCTTCAGTGACCGGAACAATATATAAATTGATACTATAGCCAGTTGTTCAACAGAGCGATGGGTCACCTGCGAAATGGTAACGGGTAACTCGTTTTGTCTATCGAATAGTTGAGAACGTCAGTGGATCTTGGAGGCATGGTATTATAGCTATGAGATTGAGATAAACCCAAGGAATCGAGTCTATTTTCCCCTTGGACGACGCGCTTCAAGCCTGACTAACTGTAAAGTGAAAAACTTTTCTCAAAGATCTCTGCAGATGTCCAGAAATTGCATTGATGGTCAGGAACGGCGAGCGTCGTTGCTGCAGCAGCCCAATATAAAAACCCATTATAAAATCTCTTTTCAGTAATCTGCCGCACTAACCTCGACTTACTCAGTTACTTAGTTGCTTACTTACTTACTTACTTACTTACTTGGGGCTCCTTATACCCAATCCACCGCCTCCTCCTTCTACTCCTTAGCTACTTTCAGGATAATAACTTCGAACTACCTACTCAACTCCTTTATGGCTCCCACACTACGTCCAGAAATCGATTTCGAATCCAATTTAATCATCAATGGGAGGATAGTCCGATAAAAATACACCAATTTTTGCTACAAATATACGATACGAGTACGTGAGCTTTTCAGTAAGCTTTTCGATGAACCCCGGCACCCGGAATTTATCAACTTTTTATCTGGATTTTTGCAAAATTCAGTAAAATGTTCAAGGAAGTGACGAATGATCGAAATCTAAAATCAAAATCCAAAGCAATGATCAAAATTTCATAGTACAGAAACAATCTCAGCATTCCTTGAACATCGCATGTGGCTCCGAACATGTCAGAAGATTTTGCTTCGACTTAACTGATACACAAGTCCGTAGCAAAGTGTCAAAAAATCGATGAAATGGTCAAAGGCTAATAAAATCTGCAATGAAATCGAAGAAAAACTATCGAGACTCCACGATTCAGGTTTAATCTCACTATTGGTGAACATCAAGTGTGCTTTTGAACATTCCTGAGCCTTTTGCTAGAAGATCAATGTGCCAGAAGTGAAGATCGATCAACATTTAACCTGAACACTGCCCAAGAGGAAAGCAGAAGTATGAAACTGATTGATGGAATGATCAGAAACAGATGAAATCTGGAATCGAATGAGAGAAAAGTGATCAAAATTCCATGAAGCAAGGTCCATGTTGAAGATGTGTGCCTTCAACATTCCAGGGCTTTTTACTGGACGTGAAAAAAGTGCGATGAGTATACAGCACGGCTCACTTCTGGCTGGATGTTACGAGCCCGGCAGTAGACGGGCTCCAGGCTCCAGTCTCCAGACGTGGGCCCGAGGCTCACAGGTTCGTGAACCTGGAGTGGGGGATGCGGCACACGGCAGACGCGTGGCTCCCACGGGTCCCGGCGATCCAATCCGGTCCAGCAGCCGCTGACCACACGCCGGCGAGAGGCACGCGCATTCCTGATCTCTTCAGGCAACGGACATGGGGACCCGACACTATTCTCAACATTCTGCTGCTACTCGCCCACCCGGTTACGTGAACCCTGTCAATGATCGTCCTTGACTATCGACCTCTGATTAAACATTGTACCAAAGTGGAATTTCGCGAGGTGGATTTGTCTAGGTGTGCAGAATGATCATGAACGTCAAGCTGATAGCGTACATAAAAATCAGCTCTCTGTTATTCTTCAGAAACAATTTTTTGGAACCATCAGACATCTCCTTTGTCTTCCAGGTTATTCCTGGCCATAAGAGAACCAACGATATGTGGCATCGGTGCTGGATGTGCATGTGAATATGGGCGCGTCGGAGACGTGGGTGGTACGGTCCGGTCCCGTCCGATGGGCGTTAGTTTCCAGATGATTCCTATAATACTGTGCATAGATTGATCACGATTCACGAGCAAAGGTAGAACAAGAAGAAGAAAAACAAGTAGAAAATATATGGGGGCTGGCTAGGTGTCCAGGACTAGGCGCCGGGGTGTCGCGCTAGACGGTATCCCGTCTTCTTGCACGCGAGGACCTTTTACTCCGGTGAAACACGACGACCCACCTTATTCAGATGTATACATAATACTCGTAATTATACACCGCAAGGTCCTATACGCCCCGTCAAGAGGAGTGTCTCTAACTCGTCCTTTTTCACCATCTTCTTATTCTTCTTCTTCTTCTTCTTCTTCCTTGCAGGATATATTTCTGAAGATCCAGTGTTAAGAAATCCTTTCCTTCATCAGGGTTCATTCCATCTTTAGCATGAAAGTCCTTTGCACAGTATGTTGTGCAGAAAAGATACCAAAATATTCGATTTCTGAAGATTCAGTGTGAAGGACTACTTTCCTCCATCAGGGTTCATTCCATCTTCAGCATGAAAGTCCTTTGCACAGTACATTGTGCAGAAAGGATACCAAAACATTCAATTTCTGAAGATTCAGTATGAGGGTCTCCTTTCCTTCTTCAGGGTTCATTCCATCTTTAGCATGAAAGTCCTTCACCAAAATATGATTGACTGACTGATGTAGGACTTTGAGTGACCATGTCCCATCATGATACGTTCCGTCATCTATCCAAGGTTTTCGAAGGTTCGTGAAGATCCTTGAAGAACCTTACAGACAGTTCTCAAGTTGTTGGTCTTATTGATGAAATGCCGAAGAGTCCATGTCCAGAGTGTGTATACGGTATAGTGGATTCGGAATCTGTAGGAAGGAGATGAAGTCCCTGTAGTGGAGAGTTAATTACCTGTCAATCAGCGGCATCGATCGGGTTTGGCTGTTTGTTTTATAGTCGGGTCAGGGGCTGATCGGTTCCGGGTTTCGTGAACGCCTGTTGCGATGACCCGTTCAACCGAGTTCGTTGGTGCTTGTTGAAAGATGAGAAGCAGCACACTTTTTTCCGGATCAAACTGAACTCCATAATGGCGACTCGCAGCTGTTTGAATTCCTAACCGAAGGATGGAAATTAACTAGCTAAGATTTCCTATCTGAACACTCACCGAGAGATATATATGGAGATCGGTGTTTCTTCAGGGTATATTGAACATACACAGATAAAGACACTGATGCTGGATGCTACGGGTGTGTGTATGTGTGTGTGTTGAAATGGGAGGTGATAGAATGCGGAGTCTCTCAGCAAAACTCGCGATTATTCTAGCGCTGGATAAAAGCCATTAGAGCCAACGACCTCGGCCTTCTCATCCTATTCGAACCGCGTCGTCGAGCCTCAATGCAATCGGCTTTAATTGCTGCGTTCAAGATGCAAGATGCCCAGTTTGCTATGCCTCGAGGAATGAAATGGACGGAAGAAAATATCGCCAAGAGATCAGACCAGCCGATCAACAATAAAACCGAAAGCCCGAACCCTAGCTCGAGGTGGAAACCCATAACTACTACCACCACTACCACCACCATCATCCTGTGCACAGCCTAACCGCGATGATCTTTGCTAAATTGTTTTACGAGCCGGAAAACCGCGGTGCCATCATCATGGCCACCCGTACCGTAATCTCCCCGAAACTGCAACCGGGTATTATAAAACCATAAATACTGGCAAATCGTGAAACAATTGTGAGAACCTAAAGAATCTCGCCCACCTGGGGCAGATCATCAGCCAATTACCAACAGACGGACGTAGTAATAGATACATCAAAGCCGGCGACTTATTCCTAGCGGATCGGCGACTTCAAAACTGACGATATAATTGTGGGGATCGATTTTTTCCCTTCAACCAGACCGTAATTGCTCTTTCGGGATTATACCTAAACACTTATAAGTACTGCACCGCAGTCAGTGGTTTACAGTTGTCATCAATAAGAAACTAACACCAATTCCATAATAGTCAGTGTCTATCAGTTCTCATCATCAGGAAGGATCCCATCAGCCTAAAGTCATGATGCTGATTTTGCTGAACAGTGGAATGGTTGATCACATCTTTAGCCTTCCACGGAATGAAATGGTGCTGTACTAATTCTAGAAATGTACCATCGTGAAGAGAAACCGAAATCAATGCTCTACCTAAAATCATAATTGCTTTTGATGACTGCCAGTGACTTCCAGAGACTGAGTGTTCACCATTCCTCGGTTTTGAACTGACTATCCATGATCAGTTCTCGAGATTTCTAAGACTTCCCAAAATATCGAATGCCTTCCAAAGACTAGCAAATCAGAAAGGATCGCATCAGCCTGCAGTCATGATGCTGGTTTTGCTGAACAGTGGAATCGTTGATCACATCCTTAGCCTTCCACGGAATGAAATGGTGCTGTACTGATTCTAGAAATGTACCATTACGAAGAGAAACCGAAGTCAATGCTCTACCAAAAATCACAATTGCTTCTGATGACTGCCAGTGACTTCCAGAGACTGAGTATTCACTACTCCTCGGTTTTAAACTGACTATCCATGACGAGTTCTGGAGACTTCTAAGACTTCCCAAAATATCGAATACCTTCCAAAAGACTCCAAGAGACTTGGAAGAAAGTGATACTGTGCTGAACACTGGGTAGTTTCTGAAATTGGAAGTTATTTTACCGATGGTCACAAAGAGAAGGAGATTATTTCAATGGTTAACGATGGTTGAGAAAAGGTGTGAAATCGCTTAGTTATCATAAGTGAGAATGGTATAAGAAGTTACCGAGTATAGTGGACCGTTTTAAGGTATAAGAATCTCAGCGTGAAATCGAAAGGTCATCTTGGTTTCGGTCCTATCTTATCTGGCTTCTACTTTCACTGGTAGAACCTTGCCGGGTCGTTAAACCGTATACTCTGGGTATAGGTACTCTTCTGGGTGAAGAGGCATCGGTAAAACTTCCTCCCCCTCCCCCCGGTTGATCGCCGAGGTGTTGAAATTTGGGTCCCAAATTATATGAGGCTTGAGTAAAAGCCCGTGTTCTCCGATAACGAACGAAAGACGGGAAGCCCGTAATCGATTCCGCCCGTTTCTCCATTAACTTACCAAAAACCTTTTACCTACACCCACGAACAGAGTATGGGGGTCATGCATACCAGAGTCCGTTTCTATCTCTTGGAATTTTTTCAATTATGTGATATATCGAATGACTCTGAAGCTGATGATCCTACGGAATCGAAATATATTCCCACAAAAACACTGTGGGAATCTTTGCTCTTCAGCAAATCTTTCTTGTCGTCGGGTACCTACCTTTCGCGATAGGTAAAAGTCTTACTGCTGACTTTGTGGACTAAGAAGAAGAAGAAGAAGAAGCAGCAGCAGCAGTGCAATTCTTGAAAAAGTATCTATTTCGCCATTGTTCAAGCCGGTGTAATTAGCCCGAGACAAGTTGAGTGACGCGTTTTTATCCACTGTTCCCACGGGGCAAAGAGGTAACAAGGATTTCCATGTGCCCGCAATCGCTTTGGGAATCAGAAACCCACCCAGGCATTGTATCTTGACAAGTCTGAGGTAGTGGTAGCAAGGAATTCAGTTCAGTATTAATTACTGGCTCATAGTCCACTGTTTTGTTTTTGCAATTTTTTGGCGTTACCCCAGCTAGACTCTTTATCTCATCGATCTTATCTTGAAGAATTTCTGACTCCTTGTTCACCTTGCATATCCTTTTCCTGATGGTCCCACGTCCTTCGGCGTACTGACTTGTTCTCCAACTTGTTGTTTTCTAGTTATATTTACTGCTTCCCGAAAAAAAAGACGCGTTCACGGAAGATCAAGGTCACGATGATGAACGTTACCAAATTTCGGAAAGGTGTTCGTTCGTCTCGGCTTACTTTTAATTCCGTTCCATTTTATTCCATTCGCAATTTTTGCTTCAGTCTTAAGCTCTGCAAATGTGAGACGAAAGGCGATAGCCACTCGCGTTACTTTTGGGGTGGGATGAAATTGGTAGGAATTACAGCCCCCGGTTGAAAGCGATACTCAACGCCGTTGAGGGTCGATTTAAAGAGCTAGCTAGGCCATAGCAACTGTGGGACTTAGAAGTATAAGGCTTTCAGCGATATATATATATGCCAGGATCGAGGTGAGACGTAACGGCACGCGCCAACTCACACGGCTTCTTCTTCTTCTTCTTCTTACCCATATCCAATGTCTTATGGGGTTCGTTTCTACTACTCGAACTTTATTTCACACAGAGGTAACACTATCTCACATACTGCAAAATTTCACTCTGCTATTCTTCTTCAATCATCGAAATTCGAAGATTGATAAAATTCCATAGAAGTTCATCAATGAAAAATCAAAATTGAGAATTGCCTCTGAAATTCGCGATGAAATCAGCCAAACACCATGACGACATCTTCAGAAAAATCCAATCGAATCCAGATATAGCAAGATCGACGAATTCCTCTCCAAAATCTATCAGATCTTCGACAACTTTTTATAAAAGACACCACCGTTCGATCCAACCTTGAAATATTGTGACCTTGCAGACTGTTCCAGACATTTTTAAGGAAGTGGTTAAAAGCACAGGTATTCATGTCCCGTTAAATGGGTATAACGATTCATGACCTGGCATGTGGTTAAGAAGCCAAATCGCCTTTGGTGTTCTCCACGAAAATCATGATAGAAAAAGAACGGTACTATTTCTGATTCATTCTACTCCTTTTTTTCTTTTTTTTTTGTTTTTTGTCCTCACGAAAATGATCGAATCTGTCAATTCCTCTTAAGGATTCGTCTCAAGGCAGCTCCTGTTGTTTTCCAAAGGAACGATTACGCATTCCACGGTATTGGGCGGTGCGTTGAGAGACGCCAACATAGCAGGTAGTTGGTGATTAATCGGTCCACGACGTGAGGTGGCCAAGCAACCTGCATCCTCAGCCTAAGAAATCCTTCGAGAACGAAGACAGCCTGCTGTAGGTCCTGCTGTAGGTGATTATTTCGCACGGACCGCTCCGTCATCGGCCTTATAACGTCTGCCATGCCAAGCCATAACTTGACGGCGGTGTCTCTGAAGTCCCGGTAATCACCCTCTGTCCCAAATCATCACCCAACGACCTCGTCCACTTCGTGCCTGGCAAGGTCGTGCCTCTAATCCTGAGCCTCATTCAGTTTATGTATATATAGTTTATCCTTCACCGGGAATTCCTGCGGTCCACGACACCATTGCATAGTAAGAAATCGTCACATCAACTTGTACCAAGGACTCACCAACGGTACACACTAGCTACTTCATATGGATCTGGTACTGGATCAGAAAATTCATGTACGGCAGTCCGCAGACACTTCGAATAGTCCTGTTTTACTTTTGACTATTTCCAGACATGCAAAATTACTCCACATCGCTTAAGGTCACATGGACTTCATTGAAATCATTCGAATTCTTCACATTCTCGAAGTCGGACTCGAACTATGACAGCAGATTGAGCAGTACATCTGACCACTGTAGGTTTCTAGGTGTTTCCTTCATTGATGATCATCCAAATCCACTGAAAATCGTTCGAGGACGTGCAAAAAAAAACCAAAACACTTCAAGTCACGTGGGTTACTTCAAAATACTTCGGATTCTGTGCATTTCTGAAGTCGGATGATCAGTAAGATTCGAACTACCACAGTAGATTGATTAGTTAATCCATTCACTGAAGATTATCACGTGTCTTCTTTGGTGTCAATCATCTGCACGTGGTGTTGTTCATAAATTTTTGACAGTGAAGTATTGATCAGCCAATCTCTCAACTCATGAACGTTCTGTACGTTCGATGCAGATTAGGACTGATGGTGGATAGTCAATCGGTGTTTTAATCAATGGTTGTTGTTTTCAGTGTTGGTTTATTTCTTTCGAGTGTGCATTGCATTGCAAGTTGTCAAAATACACAATCGATTCCATATTCATAGTTTGCAAGGATGACTACATGATGAAATTTTGAAAGTTTTTCAATTTTGAATAAATATGAAAAATTTTCAGAGGTGCCAATTTTGCCTGCCTTCTAAATAGTCAAGACTTATGGTTGGTTTGAAGTTTAAAATTTCCTAAGGCAAATAAATAATGAAATTCAAAAAACCTTTTTTAAATTTTGAAAAAAGTACTCGATACATTTTCAAGGGTGTCCATTTTATCCGCCTCTCTCAAAGCTGTCAAGATAAACAGTTGACTCGGTTTTTGAAGTTTACTAGAGCATGCAAATGCTGAAATTTGGAAGTTTTTTTCGATTTTCAAAAAGTATAAAAAATATTCAAGAGGGCCCACTGTATCCCGGAGTGTGTTTGGGTCCGATTTGGTAGTTAGGACTGCAAGTGTTTATCTGAACGAAAAGATCCTCGGGTAAGAAATAGGAACACTAGATCGCGCTCAGGCGAATCATTAAACGACTTCGTCCTTGAGAAGGAATCACGCAGGATGGTGTCCTTTCTCACTCCTCCTAAGTAAACCTCGTAGTCCACTTGGACTCGGTCAGCCTTCCTTTTAACACGAAGAAGGTCTACAGACCCTAAACTTTTTTTTTTTTTTCTTTTTTTTTCTCTTAACCGTTGATTCGGTCGCGCGGCGCCCGTGTGATATTTCATTCCTTAGCCCGGCAGGACCTCGGTTTTCTCTACATCCCGCTCATCGTCCTTTTTCATCTCATCCTTCGACGGTACCGCAGTTCCCACAACGTTTAAAGAAGCCGTCGAATAGTCGAGACGAGACGAGACGAGACGAGATGAGATGAGATGAGAGAGGATGCGACGACGATTTCTGGGACCAGAGGTGAGGTGAGGCAAAGTGAGGTTAGGTGAGCCACCCGCACAGTGATTGGGCAAAAAATGCAAACTATTAAGTGAACCGAGCTGCGGAGCAAGATCGAGATCCACTCCACTTCACTCCACTTCACTTCACTTCACTTCATCGAAAAAGAGCAAGAAGATTAAAGATGGGGCCTCTCGCGGGGGGAGGTCCGACTCACTTTGGTTGGGCCCCATTGCTTATGAACCTAGTCTGGTAATCAGGGGGCATTTTCTCTCACTCCTACACTGGTACACCTTCTGTGCCTGATCTTGTGCTACTCCCAGCCCCCGTAGGGCCCCAGGGGTCTTCACGCTTATATTAACCTGCACCAGTACCTACCCAAACCAATTCACTTGGACTTTTTATAGAACCACTTCGGGATCCCTTTGGCTACCACCCCTCAGTTCAGATAGCAGTTCTTCTCGGCACAGAGCAGACAAAACGTTCTGTATCCGAAGATTGTGCTTGTCATTTTGTCTCTGTGAGATCGTCGTGGTTGGTGGATTTTTTAAATTTTTCATTTTTTTTTGCCAAAGAGGAGCATTTTCTGAGCATTTTCAATCTTGAGACAAACAAACGCAGCTGAGCCTCGTTAACGTCATATCACTATTTTGGAAATTTTTTTGCAGGGAAATTACTCCGTGAGATTTGTCAGTTTGATTTGCTTTTTAAATTTTATTCAGGATTTTTGATAGGCTCACGGAATTTGCTTGGAAATTTTTGGAGTGATGCAGAATTCACTTGGAATTTATGAAAATTTGGTAAAATCCTTGGAAATCTTTTTAGAATCACGTGAGATCCTTTAAAGTTTAAAAACATGCAAGTTAATTCAAAACCATTCCGAAATCTTGTGAAACATTCGCAGGCTCCAGAAATCTTTCAAAATATCCCACATAATTATCGTTAGAATCAGATCAGTTTCTTCTTCAAAAAAATCTTTTGAAATGACTCGAAATTCCTGGAGTGGAGTAAAATCATTTCAAAATGTTCGAAATTAATTAACAGTCCATGTTCTTGAAATAACAATATTTAGATCGCATCGGAAATATTTTCCACCTTCAGCATCTCTGAAATCATCAAAAAAGTCCTTCGAGATATTTTGAAATCCTTTGGAATCTTCTAAAATCTTGCAAAGTCTCTGAAATTGCATGAAACCCTTAGGGCGATTTTAAAATCCAGTTAAATGATATGAAATTATTTTAATTATACTCTAGATTCTTTAAAAAGTAGGTATATTTGGTATTGATATCAATCGAAATATTTTTCATTTTAAAATCAATAGAAGAATTTTATAATATCTTTTGAATTCTAGGATAGTGTTTTAAAATCCTTCGGAAATCCTTGTCAACCATTTGACGTAATTCTCAATTTTCCGAATTTCTTTCAAATGAATTGAAATCATTCGAGATCATTTCAGCCCCGAAAAACTCTAAAGTAATCTTAAAAACCTTCGGTATCATGATTTCCATGAAGTCCTGTCGTAATCATTTGGAAGTATATATGTATATCGATTAAAAATCTTGCAAAAATTTTCTCAAAATCGTTACAAGAATCACCTAAGCCTTGGAGTCGATGGTGAAACTAGTTACTCAATAATCTAACGATCCTATCTCATTTCCGCAAGCATCAGCTCCTGCTAGTATAAAATCCTGATCTCTAGTCATACCAAGATAAAGTCGTAGCCGCATAGATCCTGAGGTTTTCATACCGGGTAAGATTATCTATCTCTAGTACCTACAACGCTGGTTCTAGGACGTTACGTATAGGTTAGGTTAGGTTTAAACCGCAATGTGGTGTTGGTGAGTAGTGTCTGACTGTTGCAGTAACAGTGTAACAGTTATAGTCTCATAAAAGCTCATCAAATAGCCTTTTCCGCCTGGTCTGGTCGCCCGTTTGGAATGGGATAGCTAGGAACGGAACGGAACGGAACGGAACGGAATAGAACGGAATGGAATGGGCCGTTGGTAGCACAGGGTGGTTTAAGGGTGGCTATGCAGCCAGCGCTCTCTTACAAAGCTCTCTCCAGTATCCAGCATCCAGCCTCGGCAGTAATCCCTAGGATCTTCTTCTTCCACCTCCTCATCATATTCTCTCCTATTCCTCTATTTCTCTACTCCTCACCGCCTTTACCATGTACCTACCTATACCCGACATCGACCTCGTCGACTCCGTTACAGTAGAACAATAGCCATCCGTGTAAACAGAGCGTGGTATTACTTTCGGTCATGGAATAGCACGATGTGTACACCATTCGCCTAGGTACTCTTCGAGGTCCCTTATAGTTAGTCTTGCTCTGGGTGGCTCGCTTTATGCATCTGCAGAATCTCAAACGAAAGTTGAAAAAAAAAAAAAAAAGAAAAAAAAAAACGCTTCCGGATATCTTTTCTGGAATGGATCAAAGACTAACCGGAAGTCCGATTCGGCTTGTATGTAATTAGAAAAACAGGGAGGAAAGTCACTATGTGTATAATCATCGCGAAATGGAACTTTCGAGCTTTTATCAAATCCACACCAATTCCGAAATCCAGAGGGTCAGCTCAGATCGATTCTTGACATACGTACACATCTGGGCTTGCCGGTTTTTACGATGAATTTTTCGCCAAAAGATATTTCGAGAACAAATGTACTGATTTTGATGATTTTGGTCTTGATCATTGCGGTTTTCCCATCGTGCATATGTGATGAAAATTGGAAGTTGATCGATCGGTTAGTTTTTTATTTATTCAAGAAACAACATTTTGAAGAAAGTCGATGATATTTCGAGAATCAATGAACGGATTTTGATGATTTTGATTTTGATCATCACGGTTTTTTATCACTCAGATGTGATGAAAATTGGAAGTTGATCGGTCAGTTAGTTTTTCAGTTATCCAAGCAACAACATTTTGAAGAAAGTTGATGACATTTCGAGAACTAATTCACGGATTTTAATGATTTTGGTCTTGATCGATGTGATTTCCCATCACTTTGATATGATAAAAATTGCAAGTTGTTCGGTCAGTCGGTTTTTCAGTTATTCAAGAAACAACATTTTGTGGAAAGTCGATGATATTTCAAAAACCAATGCACGGATTTTGATGATTTTAGTCTTGATCATTACGGATTTCCATAACCCAGATATAATAACAATTGGAAGTTGTTCGGTCAGATAGTTTTTCAGTTATTCAAGAAACAACATTTTATGGAAAGTCGATGATATTTAAAAAACCAATGCGGGATTTCGATGATTTCAGTCTTGATCATTGCGGATTTCCATAACCCAGATATAATAACAATTGGAAGTTGTTCAGTTGTTTGGTTTTCCAGTTATTCACGAAACAACATTTTATAATCAATGCGGTTTTTCATAACTCGGATGTAATGAAAATTGGAAATTCTTTGGTCGGTTATTTTTTCAGTTATTCAATCAACAACATTTTGAAATAACAAATTTCAAAGTAACATCATATCTCGAGAACGAATCGATGGATTTTCACGATCTTGAATGCCAATGGATAGGATTTGCTCCAACTTAAATTGGACTAAATTTTTCTATCCATCAAACAACTAGTTTCAGAGTTGATGATCTAACAAACCAAAGTCATCAACTTATCATTAAACTTTTGCTCGAAAACTACAGCTGCAGTTTTCTGCTTCGGCCAATGATGTTCCACTCGAATCATCTGCTTGTTTAGTTTCCAAATACCTACTCGACGATGTTAGAAAGAGATCGAAAGAAAGAGAGAGAGAGAGAGTAAAAGGCTCGGTAATTACGAGTTTATTAAAATGTTACGCGTTCTAATTTTTCCACGTGGTTATATATCTGGCCGCGGACGTGACTTCCGGTTCAAAAGAGTTTCCGGTTTTACTATAAACCTAGGAAATTGGCATATGGGAAATTTGCTTGGTTTCTTTTTCCCTTCCCAACGAAAACAATTTTCGGTGTTTTTTTTTTTCTTTTTTAAAGCCCCATGGGACTTCCTAGATCGTTGGATTCTTTTCGCTCGATCGTTTTCGAGTCGTAATAGCGACTTTACAAAGAGAATCCCGCGCGGAAACCATGGAGTTATAATTTTTCTCCACGGCACAATCACCTCGCAAGCCGTTATGCTCTGGTGTACAGAGTAGTACAGCTCGTCGCGTACGAACTTCCGGGTGTTGGTTACGGTATATATATATATATATATATGTGGATTTGGATTTAGATGTGGTGAATATCTACATATGTATAGGCGTAATCGCGGTACCACAATTGCGCCTTTTCTTCTTTGGCCCTCCACACACACAATCCTCTAGGCTATTGTTTTGGAGAACCAACGAACAGAGTAAAAATGAATATGCAACGAGCTACATGAGGATATTTACGAGCGGACGCTCGCTTCTCGGTACTATTATACAGCGTCTAATACATTTACTAATTCACCTAAGGTATCGGGAGAATAGTTAGGTGGTTAACTAATTTTTTTAAATTTTTTTTAATTTTTATTTTATTTACTATTCCAAGGGCTAGAGAAACACAGATCTTTTACAATTATATTCGAATTCTCCAGGTGATAGTTATGCGATTTTTATATCGATCGACTTGTATACCAAACGCGCGTAAGCACAACAAAAAAAAAATTTTTGTTATCTTCCGCATGTGCCCACAAAGTTTTATGTTGCATGAAATTATCTCACCAATTTGATGATTTTCTGAAATATTTTCCTGTGGAAGGAACTCGCGTGTTTTCAAAAGTTATCTTCAGATGTTGTTATTGCAATTTTTTGAAAAATTGAATCACAATTATTCGGGATACCTGCATAGTAATGATTTGAAATACTTAGAATTTTGGAGTCAAGTCGATAGATCGAAATGATTTTGTATTTCCTATAATTTATTGAGTTTTTCATAATCATTAGAAATTGAATCAATTACTGAAAATTTGTCTCGATGGTTTTTGTGAAATTTGTCTAATTTGTTTTTGGATTCTGTGAAATTTGGCCTGAAATATTTGATCGATTTTTCCAATTCTTTGAACGTATTTTGAATTTAAGTTTATTCGGTGTTAAAAATGATTTGGAATCGATGTTCAAAGTATTATTAAATTCAATTTCATAATTCAAGATCTTCGGAAATAATTTTCAAATCTTTTGGAAGTCAACTTGTGGTTTCGAGCTCATCTAAAATTCGCTAAGATTCCTTAAAATCTCCAAAAGTTGAATCCAATTCTCGAAACATTTCTGACCCCCGGAAAATTTTTTCAAATCTATTCAAAACATTTGATCGTTCTTTAAATATTCTCGGACAATCGTTTGAAATATTTTGAAATAATTTAAATCCGATGGTCTGAAAGGTCGTTCATTTAAATTTTTCCCAGATCTCCAGAAATCATTTCAAACTCTTTTAGAATTGAAACAGGAATTTTTTTGAAATCTTTTAAGATCCGTTTGAGCCATTTAGAAGTTCTCTAGCAAATCTTTGAAAACTCAATAAACGCTTTACAAAATCCTAAGGAATTATTCGACATGGTTTGAAGTTTTTTGAAATCATGACTTCCGGAAACGGACCCAAAATTTTTTCGAAATCCATTGAAATTATATTTGAAACTGTCCAAGAGGGTTTTTGAAATTGAAGGAAGCTTTTGAAGTTGAATAAAATCCCTAAAAATCATTGTTCACATGGTTATAAATTTTTCAAACTTCGTAAAAATCATTGAAAAATCATTCTATGAAAAATCGGCCTTTAAAAACTAAAAAAAAACCATTCAAACTTTGTTTAAATATTTTCTCAATCTGCCAAGCTCCGTTAGAAATCATTTGAATTTCATTTCAAATGATTGAAAATATCGTATTATAATTGTTCATCACTCGACGTGAGTAAAAAGCGTGTTTAGTTACTCGAGTGGCTTATAATCCGGTCTGTCTTAACGTTTCCAAGCATAGTGAGTACCTATTTTTGCGTTTGAAGGGCCATATAACATGAAACGGTATGTTTCCCCGGAAAAGATACAAGAATAAACAAAACTTGTGGGCTATGGCTGTGGCTGGGTGGCTAATTAAGCTAAGTCTGGTCTGGCTGTGAGGAGCCGGACAATTAAAGCCGGTTGCAATTTGGGCCAAAGAAAAGTCAGCGAAGAAGAGAACCGTCATCATCATCATCATCATCATCATCATCTTCATCGTCATCGAGAAACTTTACCGAGTTATACACTCAAAGTCTTGGGTAGTAGGTAGGCTAGGTTGCGTTATTTCTGTTACCGGAAGCTCAGCCGACGCTTGCAAGCACCGAAAAAACTGATCGCTTATAACTTTGCTTGGCGCCGCGCGCCGCTCCCGACCCCGTTAAGCCCGATATTTAACACTCTGTTTTTGACACTTCAACTTCCTCTCGCATCCAGGTGAGTGAACAAAAAAAAAAGGAAAAAAAAAACAGAAGAAAATAGATGAAAAAAAAACACACACACACAAGAAAAAGAAATTAAACAAAAAAAATTAGAGTGTGTGGGATCGAAAGTTGCTAAAGTTTGGAAAAAGTTGCAAAAAAATTGTTCGCTCGGGTTCGCGCATTTTTGTTATCACATAAGAAGAAGTGTCAAGAAGTTTCATTCAGAGGTTAAGAAGAAGAAATTATTTCAGGTCCATATTTTCTCTCGTCGTCGTTATGCCGATTAGCGCAAAAGTTAGCTGTGGATTTGAGCGATGGGTGGGGATTAATTTTGTGAATTTCAAATGATCGTGGTTTGGAATAATAATCTATTGTTTTTTATTTTTTTTAATTTGATTGAATCGTTCAATAAAAGGATTATTCGTGATTTTTTTTTTTTTTTGAATGGGTTTTCAAAATCTCTGCAGCTCATGAAAGTGAAATCGGTGAAACCATTTGGAAGTTTATGGAGTTTTTTTTTATTAAATCGTCGACGTAAGATGTTTGACGTTATTTTTTTTTTTTTTTATCATTGTGGAATATTTTTCTTGCATGTGGATCAGTTGAGATGAATTTGAAATCGATTTTTTGAATAACTGGGAGTTTTCCAAAGTTTTCGACAATTTTTTATCTAGCTTATCGTGGAAGAACAGTTTCAATTATTTTTAAACGTCTTTGGAATCATTTTACATTTATTTAAAAACATTTTGAATCATTCAAAATCATTCGAAGTTATTCGAAATCCATTGAGATCATTCGATATTCATAGAAATCGTTCAAGAAGGCGTGAAATATTCTGAGATTCAGATTAAATGATTTTCAGATCTGTACGAAAATCATTCAAAATATTTTTTTCAAATCTTCGGGGCTACGCGAAATTGTTGGAAATCATTCGGAGTTCTTGAAGATCTTTGGCATCATGTGAGATCATCCGAAAGCTTTTGAAATTATTGAAAATCTTCTGAAATCATTTGGAATCTCTCAAAATCAATAAAAATCTTTTGATATGGATGACCATTTTCAGAAATAATCTCAACGAATACTGAATCATTCAATCATTCGAAACCCTAGTAACTTTGAAATTTTTTTATCCCGTTGGGAATCATTGAAAATATTCTTCAATCATTCTGGTCTGAAACGGTGAAATTTACCTCTGGGATTCTATGCAAAAATGAAAAATAATTTAAAACCTTATCCAGAAGACCTTGAAATTTTGAAAAATTACTCACAATTTGTTTTAATGATTCGGGCTTTCTAAATATTTCAAAATCAAACCGAAATGGTTTGCGATCTTCACAAACACGTGAAACAATTTGATACCAGCTGCTTTAAATGCTTTTGAAATCCTTTCAAATGGTTGGAAAATTTTTTTTTTAATGCTTTCAAATCATTAAAAATTCTAAGAAAGGAAAATGTTCGCCGTCTTTTCGGTTCTTAAAAAATGTACCGAGAACTAAGAAATCATATGAAATGGTATAAAATCTGTAAATTTCAGATTGCCGAAAATAATTTGTACCGGAAAACTTGCAAGTGGTTAATTTTCCGAAATTATAGAAGAACATTTATTGAAGAGTGTAGGGCTGGCAAAGAAATGTTGCAAGAAGATTGACTGGAGCTTGCAAGTTTCTTCTCTAGTCGGATTAGTTATAATATGCTAGAAATATTTCAATTTCAAAGCAGAAGAATTCTGACTCCGGTTTGTCTAGCATTTGAAGAATCCAATGAGCCTAGAAGTGGAAAAGTTCTAGTGTAAGAAGCCGGAAACGCTGGAGCTTATTTCTGTTCTTACTTATTTCCCGACATTCGAGTCAGCCTCCACGGCTTGTCTCCATCTCCAGTATTTTTCTCCTTTTTTTCCCCCTACAGTGGAGCAGATCGAGGCATCCACTTAGGCTTTTTATCTTATTTTACCTACTATTTGAAAATATCGAGCTATGCTTACTCGTTTTTCCCGTTTGTATACTTCATGCCTACCAAAAATCTTACCGAACCGTCTTGGATCTCGCCCTCGACTTCCACTACGAACTAAACATAGTCGCACGAAATATATTTTCTACCACTTCTGTAGTTTCTTTCCGGCACCCAAATCAGACTCGAAACTTGAACTCATTACCACATTCCGTTACAGAATCATCGTCCATATCCATCTGTAAGACTCGATCCCAAAAATGTATCAATTTTTTAGATATAATGAGCTCAGATTTTTCCCGCGATCTTGAAGTCTTTTTTTTTTTTTTCAAAAATACTTGTCGGATTCCAGAGATACAAGAAAGAAATCACAGTGGTACATAAAAATCGTTTTTTTTTTTTACTTAGATTCGGTTCGGGAATAATTTTTGATTACGTTTTTTGGCGACTTCAAAAATCGTGTAGGATTTTTTGATATCGTAATCAGGTGTGGAAATTATTGGAATTTTCATGGAATCGGTTAGGATTATTATAGAACATTTTGGAATCATTTAGAAATCATTCTAATTACGTTTGAAAATTTTTTAAGTTTTGAATCTTTGAAGCTTCTCGAAAAACCCTTGAAATTGCGAGAAACGTGGAAGAATTTTTTGGAATGGTTATCCAGAACTATGCGAAGTAGTTTTTTTTTTAACATTCCGAAATCTCTTGAATCATGTGAAGTACCTTGATGTCGTTCGGAATGTTTTGAAAATTGTCCAAGCTTTCCGCAATATTTTGGAGTCTTTCATGATGACGTTATTGGAAAGCCTTCCGATCAATCTGAAATCTTTTGGAATCATTCGAACGCTTTTTATGATCTTTGAAATTTTTTGGAATCATTCCAAATATTTTGAAACATTCCGCAAGGTTTTTAATGAATTTCAAATTCTCTATAAATCATTCAGAATCTTTTGAAATCCTTCGAATGAATGGAAAATCATTCGAGATGGTTTCAAACTCTTCGAAATTATCAAAAATCAATAAAAAATTTTCGATCTCTTGTGAAATATCCCGAAATGTTTCAAAATCGTATCAAATCTTTCAAAATCCATCAGACTTACATACTGCAGGTATTGGTAACTTTTGAAATAATTTCAAATTGACTGAAATTATTGAAAGTATTTTCCAACTTAAAGATCCCTGTCATAAAATTGCGTACTTGAAGATCTTTGAAATACTTCGAAACGCTAATTTCAAGGTTGGGTATTCTTTTTTCAGTAGAATTCTAAATTTTATCGTATCAGATCAAAAAGAATAAAATTTAATTGTGAATGAAAAATGGGAGAAAATTACCCGTCAAAAAAAAAAAAAAAAAAAAAAAACAAAAAAAAAAACATCATTTCAAATATTGGTAAAAAATGTACTGAAAAAGTGGTTTAAAATAGATGGACGAAATCCGGATCACTTTTCGCCGATGTTTGATGAATTTTTACGTATATCATCAGTATTTGATCGAGTTATAGGCCGAGAGCCAATTTGGGGTTTTCCGTTTCGTTTCACCGGATAAAAAGGGCGAAATAAAGCAAATCTCTATACCTGCAAACACATCTCGTCACCGATATTTTGGTGCAAAGAACTGTTACGAATTTTTTTTTAACAAATCAGTACGTCGCTTTTGCAAAAATGAAACATAGACTAAACAATTGATTGGCTCTGATTCATCAAACGTCATTTCAAAATATCTGAAGCTCCAATTTAGGCACAAGATTCATCCGATTCAAGGAGTTAATCATATGTCAATGACCGCGGTACACCTGACTTCAGGAACTCAAGTCTTCACGAAGTCAGCTAACGTCAACTGACGGTTCAACTGACTTCAACTGACTTCAACTGACGTTTCAACTGACTTTGACTACCTCAACTCACGTTTCAATTGACTCCTACTGACTTCAACTGACTTCAACTGACTTCAACTGACTTCAACTGACTTCAACTGACTTCAACTGACTTCAACTGACGTTTCAACTGACTTTGACTGCCTCAACTCACGTTTTAATTGACTCCTACTGACTTCAACTGACTTCAACTGACTTCAACTGAAGTTTCAACTGATTTTCACTACCTCAACTCAGGTTTCAATTGACTCCTACTGACTTCAGCTGACTTCAACGGACTTCAAATAACTTCAACTAACATTTCAACTGACTTCAATTAACTTCAACGGACTACAGCTGACTTCGACTGATTTCAACTGAATTTTCAACAGACAGCTGATTATTGAACAAACTTCAACTGACTTCAACTGTCTTTGCAACCGACTTCAACTGACTTCAACGAACTTCATCCGACATCAACCGACGACAGCTAACTTCAACTGACGTCAACTGACTAACTGATTGACCGAATTCAACTGACAATTCATCTGACTTGAACCGAGTCAAGCTGACTTCAGTTAACTTCGACTGACTAACTGACTTCAATTGACTTCAACTGACTTCGACTTCGACTTCGACTTAAAATTATCAGGAAATTAAAGTGAAAAGATCATCTCGAAAGAAACGATCGATTTTCAAGAAAAAAAAAAAAAAAAAAATGAAAACTCTATTTTCGCTAATTTGTAAATAGCTCCGCGTCAAAATATAGGAACTTCCAATTTTCCGCACCTGATTTACGCCCGACAGTATTCCTATAAGTATAAATACCTAGTGCATATATGTTTCCGGATGAAATTAGTCGAATTAGAACTAATCGACTTCTGAAGTTGCGATTAGTTTTTTTTTACCAGTCCAAAAAATGGAAATAAATACCTTTGTGTCGTAGATCGAAGCTTAATAGGTATGAAGTAAAATGTAAAGCGGTTTTGGTATGAAAAAAAATGAAAAAAAAAAAATACTGAATCCACTGTACGCAGCATTCTCCACCGCGAACGAGGATTTAGTGCAATTAGTCTGGACAACGCGCCCGCGAGCTACTAGCCAGAAATGTACATGTATATATATATATGTAAGTATTTGTACCTACCTACGTACGCGTACACCGAAGTGGAGGAATAAAATCTAAACTAGGTACAGCGCGAATGGTAATGAGAATTCCAATTTCTCCTTTTTTTTTTCCCCCATTTTTTTTTTTTTTTCTTTTTTTACCCTATTTTTTTTTTCTTCTCTTCTGTTTTATCTTCTATTTTTTGCCTCCATTCACCGGTTCGCTCTCTGCGGAAACATGTTCGTCTATTATCACGTCCGTTGTTTCAGCAAGGATTTTCCCTTCATTTCTCTCTCTATTTCTATTCCCATTTTCTATTTTGTTTTTCTCTTTCTTCATCTTTTTATTTCTCTTTGGTTTTGAATAAACCGTTTTCTACATCTTTATCCTCTCAGTGCGTTTATTGAGAAATGAAAAATTAGAATTTTGAAAAAAAAAACAAAAAAACTTAACTCTAATACGAACCAAATCAAATGATATCAGTTTTCAAAAAATAGGAGGACAAAAAAACCAACAAAAAAAAGGAATGAATAAATAAACAGACGATTATAGAGTAAAAGGCAAAAAAGAAAAGGAAAAAATTCGTATCAATAGCGAGAAGTACGTGTCAATTCGATCAGTGATTAGTCGAATCTGTAAGACCTAAAAATCTACTAAAAACTAATTTGTGTAAAATCGTTTTGTGAAACAATTATATTTAAGGTGATTTTTTTACTTGAAATCTCGAAACTGCATTGGAATCTCATAATTTGGTTGAAAATTGCGGTTTTTGCTATCGAAATCGTTCTCTCATACTCTCATTTCTACTTTAATACTGCGTCCCTTATATGCACAGAATTTTTTTTTTTTTTTTTTTCATTCTTTCATCCTCAAACAGGAAAAAACCTTGCTCAAATTTTTCCTACAGCAGACGATGACTGTACCTTACGAAATATGAAATAATTAGCGAAATTGAAAGTGGGGTGGTTTTTATAAAATAATAAAAATGGCTAAAAAATTTAATAAACCATGCGGGAATTTTTGTAAAAATTTCTTACCATCGGAATATCACAGTTCAATTAATTCGCTTGAAAATGATTGATCGGCGAGTATTCTAGCTCAATCGAGTCTTGAGATATCGAGAAAAAGATAAAATGGCTCCGAAGCCGATTTATACCCATTAGATGATATCGGTTCGATTTGAATTTCGTTTCTTGGGAGCAGAAATTTTCCTGATAATTTAGATCGAGTCTAAGGGATTGAAGTTTTGAGGGGTTCGTTGTGTGAAGAGGATCATGAATGAAATTAAACAAACAAATTGCACACGTGGGTAGCTGGTGTGTATTTTCAGCGTGGAAATCCAAATGCCAACGAACCGCGAATTAATTGCCCCGTAAAAATTTCACCTTTTCTTCTGTCCTGCTGTATACACAGTTTGTGATAATTGGAAATTTATAACAATTAAATGGACACAGGTACCTACGTGGCGCCAATTTTTTCCTGCAACGACACGATTTAACCACGCAGAAAATCAAAACTAAAGAAATCGAGATGGAAATCGGCAAGCTATATCGGTTCGTTCGATTTTTTTTGGTAAGGTGTGGTCGCAAGATTTTTCAAAATTGTGACTTTGTCGAAAATCTGATTCCCAAAAGTGTCGTTTGGGTCGTTTGAAGCTTAGCGAAATATTTCGGAATTGTTTGAATCTCGTAGAAATATTTCTGAAAATATTTCACATTTTTGTTGTCATGCTAAAACAGTTGTCAGCTAATATATATATGAAATTAGTCAAAATCCTTGATATTTTTGGAAATCATTCCAAGTATTCTAGAATTTTTTGAACTCATTCGAAGAGATTATTTTTCTGGATTCACAATACAGTAACGTATTGGTAGAAGTGGAATTTTTGAAAAATTGTCAAATTTTCTTACGTCCAATTATGAGAAATCCTACTCGAATTGTTTCAGAAAAGTTAAAACTTGAAAGAAACGTTTTCAAATTATTGGAAGCCTGCGGTGTAAAATCTGTAAAAATATTCTCAAACGTGTGTAATCGAGCTTTAAAATTTTTCTGAATTTTTTAGTCTGTGTAAAAAAATCTGCGAAAAATTGACACGAATGTTTAGAAAGCTTTTTCAAAGATCTGGAATTTTTTTTCTCCAAATCTTCCAACGACTTTTGAAATGGTTTTGAGCATTCTAAAATTTTCTAGAATTATTGCGAGAATTGATCGTCATCTGCAATCTGGCATCATTATTTGAGTTATATGTACAAGTTTGAAAAATCAGACTAAAAAAAGGGAATAACTAGTTTGAAAAGATATTCTACTGTACGATTCCTCTTCTGCTCCAAATTTTATCAAAAATCTTTATGATAAATCGTTAATTTAAAATTTTCTAATTAAAACGGTACACATACCCATACGTCTTATAAATATACATGTATTTTCATGAAACAATCAATTATTGATTAATAATTACGGTGTAAATTGGAGTTTGGAATTTCATATCTGTATGCATAATAAAAGATATCTGTATCATATACATACGTACACACATATATATACTATACGTATAATTAATATTTCACTTTATTTCATTTCAATTGAAATGGAATTCCCAACTTCGTTTTTATCGTTAATTGAATGATCGATTCCATGTGGGGGAAAAAAAAAAAAAAAAACAGCAATAATAACTCGAATTATTTTACACCCTTGCAGAGTATAACGAATGGTATATGTATACATATACATATATAAATTTCAAGATTTATTATACATATGTAGATACCATGTATATATGTAATTCCTAACATACCTAAGGAATCAGCAGCAGGAGTGAAATTCGATTGTTCTATTTCTAACAATCGGAGGTTTTGCCTTTATTCGAAGCCCCGCAATTGTAATACTTAATCAATTCAAAGCTCCCCCAAGTTGTTCATTCAAGTATATATTTCTATACGTATATATATGTATGAATACATGAGACGTTTTCTTCGACTTACATTGTTCTTCATAGGCATGTATATAATATATTAGCTTTGGAGTAAATTAACTAACGAAATCCAAATACATTACGCAGGGAAATGTTTTCGCAATTACGAATCAGCTATCGGTTCTATTGTCGGTACCTCACGAGTTCCATTTATCAATCCTTTTTCGACAATTAGAATTTCACCCGGATCTTAATAGCAAAATTGAAACCGGATTTCATCAAATTCAGAACAAAAATTCAATCACATTGAAGTCGCGTTTACGATTATATGATAACTGCACAATTGCGAAATTATAATCGATCGAAAAAAAATCCTGATCAATGAAACTGTTACCGAATATTTGAAATAAATTCAAAGTTTGAAGTGATTTTGATAAAGCTTGTGTTTTATCTTTGAAAAAAAAAAAATTCAATTTTTTACGCATTGAAAACCAAAAATGAGCAATTAATCGCTCGGAAAAAAGATATACAGAAGTCTATCTTGTGTCAAATATAAATACCAATCGAATAGAATTTCAAATTGACAAATGTGAAAATATCGAAAAAAAAAATGATAATAAATACAAAGGGGATCAATTTGGCAAGAAATGCCTTGTACAAATCTACAGAAGACTTGCATGCACAGGTAATGATCTATCGAGAATAGGATAAAAACACATAATCATCAAATTTGAACTCATTGTCAGAGGAGAAAAAAAAAAAAAAAAACGTGAAAAGAACAAAAATTTCAAAGAAGGTCAAATTGGCAAGGCATGCCCTATACATATCACAGTATAGTTAGCACAAGTTATTTCCTGCCAATGCAAAGAAAAGAAAAATTGAATCTCGCAGTATCGAACAGAATTTTATTGAAAAAATAATCGTTCAGAGGTTATCACCACAAATTGTACATGCATCATCGTGTATAGGTGATTCCCTGCCAATTGGCTCCACAATTTCTAACCTATTTATATATTTTTTGTCGTAATAATTTCTTTGTAGGTTAGATCAAAATTCTCTGACAAACATAATTCGCCCATTTCGTCTGCGTCGGGGGTGTCAAACTCAATATGTATAGTACAAGGTGCCTAAATTCAGCGGTAGGGATGAGCTGCGGTAGAATAGGCGCGAGTAAGTAAACAGAGATCAAGAGGATCCCTAACCCCAGTCTTTAACACGCGTGGGTTGTATGTATGCCGACCATGAGTCGATGGAACATCTTTGGTTAAGGTGATATAGTAGAGATCACTTCCAACCTAACCTAGCTAACATAAAAAAACACGAGTTTTACTGAAATCTCATTAGTTTTTCTTTATACTCAGCCACTTTCTGCCAAAAAAATGGAATTCATTCGTCGAAGATTCGTTCCGATCGGTTGGGTAATCGTCGAGAAATTACGATTCGTATTTTCGAGGTGATAACAATTGGTAATAATGGAATTTCGAACGACTCCCATATCGCTTTAAGATGCCATGTGACTTATATGTTCGGAATTCTATGATTACCAATTGTCATCACTTCGAAAATGCGATTCGTAGTTTTTTTCCAAACTGTACAATCTACCGGAATGAAACTCAGGAGATTAATGCTTCACTACGGCAGAAAATTGCCAAACATTTTACTGTTTTAAAAAAACGAATAGAATTTCATTCAGATTCATATTTTTTATGTTAGCTAGGTTATGTTCAAAGTGACTTTTACCGTATCGCTTCAAGAGGAGGAGAGGTGAGAGTCAGTAGACGCTGTCAAATGTTGTCCGCTCGGTTTCACCCGACGTGGTAGTGGTGGGGAGAGAAAAGTCTGGATGAAATAGCCTCGCAGAGCTTGATGGGGAGCTGGAGGGGATCAGGGGAGGCTCGGGGAAACGAGGGAAAGGGAGATAAAGCGAGGGCGCGTGTCACCACGTTGCGTTTAATAAACCAAAAGCCTACTCGACGACTTTTTGCTCGACGGATCGCCACGTCGCGCGGCGAGCCTGAGTCAAGTCGTACTATAGCTAGAGAAGGGGTGTAAAAGTTGGATACTTTGACAATGCGGAAAACGGTTCGCGAGGGGGCGGAAAATAAATAATTCACCTTTGTGTATCCCACAGGTACATAGATACCTACATACGTATATAGATATATATATATATATATATTTCTGCATATATAGGTACGTATATATGTACAGACCGTAATACATCAGAGAAAATATTTATGTATTCGCACGTGGACGAAAGGGGCCATCGCTCAGGTAGAGGAGACGTACGCACAGAAATGTGGTTGAAACTGCTCGTAATTAATGTAAGTGTTATATTACAAGAAAGATGAATCGTTTTTTTTTTTTTTTTTGCACATAATCTTTGGATTAATGTGGGATATATAATGAGAGAACGTTGAGACAGGATATTGAAATTTGAGAATTTTTTTGGAATTGAAATTGAAACTTATGTAAAAAATAAAAGAACTGCGGAAGTTTCAGTCAGGAAATCATTCCTGATGAGTTAAGAGTACACACGTATCAATGAATGAATGAATGAATTAACAAAAATATATATAAATCAAAGAATGAAGTTGGGGAATGATTGTTATATGAAGAAGAAGAGAACATTTGTTGATCAAGATTTTAGAAATAGGATTGATAATTATTCAATGACTTTGATTCTCAGGAAAGAATGAATGAACAGATGTATGGAAAATAATTTAATGAATGGTCGAGCAATGAGTTTATCAATTCTTACGATGAATGATTAACCGATGAATGAATTAATGAATTACGATTTGAGATTATTAATCAATCGTGGTATTGCAAATATGTCGGTATTTTAAAAATCTCAATCATTGCATATTTTAGTCAGTAATTCACTCGGTAGTTCATCAATATTCCAGGAATCATCGAATGGAATTTGAGAAATGAATTAGGATTTTAAGACGAAGTGATAAGAGAATGAATGAATAAATGAATCAGCAACAGTCAATCAATTTCTATTCTAAATCAGTATGATGAATATTCAGGAAATAAGTGAACAGGTGGTCATGGAATAAATGAATGCATGAATAAAGAATCGAGTAGATGAATGAATGATGAATTCATGGACCATTGGAAAAATGAAAAATCTTTGAAAACAGAGATCGAGTGCACGAATAATGTGTACAATATAAATTATTATCCCAGAACGGGACAGTGATTATAATGAATAACCAATTCGGAATAGAATGAATAAATTGATGGATGAATGAACCAATCAATGAATGAATTCACTTATTGAATAATCAATATGGAATGAATGTGGTCAAGGGAGGAGTTACGCCTAGATGAACAAATACATGAATGAATAAATTCAATAATTATTTAGGTAATGAATTATTAAATAAATAAAAGAATACTTGAACAAATGAATGAATGAATGAATGAATGAATGAGTGCATTGATAAATGAATGAAGAAAATAATTAAGATAGAATAACGAATCGGAAGCAGTTAAAGGTTTTACTAACGAATGAATGGATCATCGAATGACTGATTCACTAAATGACTGAATGACTGAATGACTAAATGACTGAATTAGTGAACAAATCAATGAATTAACAAATTAATCAAGAATGAATGACGAATCGAAAGCTGCTCAAAATTCTACCAACGAATGAATGAATGACTAAATGATTGACCGAATTAATGAATTAATGAATGACTGTCCAAATGAATGAATAAATGAATAAATGAACATAACGATTAATGAATAATCGTCGACATTCAAACATCTTTCTTTCTTTCTTCATTTTCCTCTAATACATTATCATATCTAAAATTCTACCAACTTATTAAACGACTGAAGAGAGAGTGACGTCAGTCACGGGGGTATATTACACTCTCGGTGACTTTATTTTTTTAACAATATATATCCAAAGAGCCGAAGTGGGGATACGAAGAGGACGTAGGGCTATAGCTTCCGCGGCAAGCTATATACATATACAACCACCGCGGCTACTACGTTGACAAAGCGCCGTGTACGAGCCGACGGTTTTGGTCCTCATATTCCGCGTTTATGCGGTATACGGAGTAGGGTGAAATATTTCGGGTAATGTATCACCCTAATCTTGCCACGACTGAAACCAGGCAGGTATATTAGGAACTAAGGGGGAACCCAGGTACTGGCGGCCATTTTAACTCTGAATATGTGTTCGCCTATACATATAACATATATATATATATATATATATATATATATATACATACATGTGTGTACGTTATTTCTGTTAGTGTCTGCAGTATATGCGCCTCTCACTGGTGCGCTACCTGGCGGTAAAATAATTCACAGCCTTTGTCACTTGCAGACTGTTCGCCATACTTTAATGTATTCTCGTATAACTTTCCAAACACATATTTCCCTAGGGAGTGTCCTTAACCCTCCTTGTAACCCGCCCTTCAAACCCCTCCGGGGGGAGGGGGGGGGGGGGGGGGGGGGGGCAGGGTATAGTCCGTATAAGGTACGACCTGCAGCAACGTGGATTAAAAATTTATACCACATGCGTAAATACGTAAGAGGTGAGAAAAAAAAAAAAAAAGACGAAAAAAAGGGGGAAAAAAAACAACAACAAAAAACACTGGGGAACTCGCGAGTCAATTGGCCGGAATGAAATACGGCGCCAGAGTTTTATGTATATATATATATATATATACATACAATAAACAGTCGAGTATCTCTCCAAAACTGCGTATACATATATATGTAATATAAAATTCAAACGAGAAGAGATGAAAGAAATTATAAATCACAAAAAATTAGGAGAGAAAAAAATTTTAATTGTATTTCTGCACAATTTTTTAACTGTATTATTATTATTATTATTATTATTATTATTATTATTTTTGGTTTCTAATCCAAATTTTGAATCATATCATATTACGTTTTAGAATTTCGATGAAACAGATTTTACATTTTGCAATCTGAAAAATAACAGAATATAAAACAGAATAATTTATTGAATGAATGAATGAATAAATGACTCAAAAGAACATGAACAAAGTTGACTCGATTATTTTTTGGGATATTTTTTTGTTCTATTCGATTCAAAATCATGGAATTATTTTTGGTGATAAAATTTAATTGTGGGAACAGCTTATGGATTCTGGAATATTCATTGGGATAATTTGAGAGATTTTATATGAATTCTGAAAATCAGAAAAAAATTCTACAAAATCTCATAGAATTTGGAATAAACCTGTTCATAGATTTCAACGAAGATCGATGAAATTCGATGAAAAAAAAGGATATGAATTTCTTATACGGCATTTCTTCGAAGAAAATAATATTTTTGAGAAATAACTGCGACGTCAAATTTGTAAAAATGTTAAAAATTGTTCACAACATGCCTAACAAAATCAAAAGAATTTAAAATTATTAGATTATTAAGGAGTCTGTGGGATTTTGATCAACATTTCAATCATGACTCAAGAAAAAAAAAAAATGAAAATAAAAAATGTTAGAATATTTGACGAAAGCTCGTGAAATTTGGTAGAGAAATCGTTCAAATTCTGTCAATATTTAACATGAATAATCAATCAATATCGAAGATTATAATAAAATTGATCAAAATACATGGATTACTGGGGGTAGGAACAAATGCTGCGAGTAAAAATCGTTGACTAGAGGCACCTGGTATCAGCATATCGATTCACCTGTTGAGCTTTAAGCTTGACTGCGGCAAGTTGAAAATCTAAATAACGGTGCCAAGGAATAACGACGTAACCCAAAGCTGTTGGGGTGTTTGACAAGAAGAAATTCATTTTGGGCGTTCCTGGGCAATGACTTTTTAAAAAAATTCCTCACAGTTTTAGAAAAACGCCTCGAAACACTCCACCTCGTTTCGTTTTCTTTCGTTGTAGACGAATAAATTCACCTGTTTCTATGTGTGTGTGTGTTTGTGTTTGTCTGTCGTTACAAAAACTTAGTCGTAACACTTAATCGTGCAAGTGTTTTGGATTCCTTAGACCTAAGAAAAATAGGGGAACGAAAATAAAAGATGAAAAAGTAAAATAAAAAAAAAATAAAAAAAATGAAAACTAAAAAAGTTGTCTAGGGAGGCTAAAGGGCGAAGTGAGCTTTTTATGCAGTGAGGTGATATTAACTTCATGAAAATATACACACGTGACTAAAAGTATCGAAAATACTTGCTTTTCGGGTTTGTGAGGAGAGAGAAGGAAAAAAAAAAAAAAAAATTGGAGTAAAGAAGGTAGAGAGAGAGAGAGAGAGGGAGAAAAAAAGCTTTTTTTTTTTTAGCACGTCTTCTTCACACTTTATATACCAGCTTCGAATAAAGACAGGGATGTTGGGCGATTACCAAGTGGAACTAACGCACAAGCGATGAAAAGAACGTGCGGTATCGTATAAACTATCGTTACAACGCTAGGCCAGGCCAGAAACGAGCTTTCAAAATGTTTCGTAACACCAAAAAAAAAAATAAAAAATAAAATGAAAAAATAAAAAAAATAACGAGAAAAACGAGGGGTGTAGGAATACCGACTACTGAGCTCAACCCCTCGTGTTTATCTCATGGCTGTAACGTGTCTCTGGTAAACGAAAGCTCTTCTTTTTTATCACAAGACTAACTGCAGCGTATTCAAAGACGGACGAGTAACAGGCTTTCGTCATTTTTATTTTTTTCTAATTTTATTCTATCCGTTTTTACCTCCAAAATTTGATGAGAATTTACAAATTTTCAAATTTTTACATAACTTCTGGAAGATTTGATCTAAAAAATTTCGCAACGATTTTGCAAAAGCTTGCGTATTTTTTGTACAACTAAATAACATTTTTTTCAAATAACTTTCAATTTTTTTGACAAAAGCTTTTTGCGATTTGTATATTTTTATCCTATTTTCACTTTTAATGAAAAATTGAATTCGAGCTTCAATCATTTTTCATACACGGGATAGCAGATGGAATATTTGAACAATTTTAAAAAGCTTGCACAAATGTTGCAACGTTTGAAGAAATTTTTGCTATAATTTTCTTCACTTTCTTCTACTCGATTTTGAGGATTTCAAATCTGGATAAAATGTAAATTTTCTTTTCGAAAAACAGATTGAAGCTTTTATTATTCCTTCTATGCAAGATTTCCCACAGAATTTTTAAACAATGCTGTAAAGAAGCTTCCGAAAATTTTACGATTTTCAAAAATACGTTATTAAGATAACATTTTTGTTATTTTTTTCGACTTAAGATAACATTTTTGCAATATTTCTTCACTTTCTTTTACCCGAGCTTCATGATTCAAATCTGAATAAGATTGTCATGTCATTTTCGAAAAACAGATTGGAGCTTTCATTATTTCTTGTTTACAGAATTTCCTAAAGAATTTTGAAACAATTCTGCAGAAGCTTTCAAAAATTTTTTAATGTTTAAAAATACATCTTCACTATTTTTGATCGTCTTCTTCTCGCTCTTGGGCTTTTGGATTTTAAATTTGATAGACACAATATGTAGCCTACTTTCATATTTCTGGAGAAACAGATTTCGAGCTTTCGCGAATTTTGAATCGTTTGAAAATATATTTGTTTTTCTGTTCAATTTCTTTTGCGTACCTAATGTGCATACCGTATAAATTCCAAGTCATAACGTAACCGAGGCTGAGCTTTTGGGTTACCGGCTAGGATGTTGGGGATCGTCGCCTGCGGCTGGGCCAGGGCTTACCAAATGGCGAGAGCACGTTTCCAATTTATGCTCTACCTCGTAAATCTGGTTAGTGGTTCATAGGCACCAACCGTGGTACCCTTTTCTACAGGCAGTTAAACCAAAACCACCCCCCCCCCCCCCCCCCCCCCCCTAGTCGGCCCTGGCCTAGCCTACGCTAGCCTAGATCCCCACCAAAAGCTCAAACTCTGCTTCTATAACAATCAGCTGCGACGAATTTCGGAATCAAAAAAAAACTTTTCAGGATCATTTGGTCGAACTTGGATCCCTAGATTTCAAAAATTCCATCAATGGGGGGTGAAATTTCATACTGCAATTTAAAAACTGTAATTTATTTTCTTTTTTCATTTTCAGTTTCAAGTCAGATATTTTTTCGTGCTTTTTCTCACTCGACTTAACAATTGTTTTCGAAAGCCATCGGTAAGGATTTGTTCATTATAAATCATAGCAATCTTAAAGTTTATAAATTGGTGAAGTTTTTACAAAAATCTATGAAAACCCATAGGAAATATTCAAAATTGGAACAAATGATCCAGAAATCCAGAAATTTTCGATGCAATTTTCATCACAATTTTCCAAAATCCATTTTTGGGTAAATTTCCTTAACAAATTTGTTCAAGTTTCAGACAAATTCTTAGATGCAATTCAAACTTGTATAAAACATCATTGAAAAGAAGATCTGCAATTCACTTTTCTCAGTCTATTTCTCAGTTTTCGAATATTCGAAACCCAACTTCCAAGATTTTGACTACGATTACAAAAAGCTCTTTTTAATTTTTAATCGATTTGAAATTTGATTAATTCCTCGCTGCAAAATTCTCCAAACTTTTGATCAAACTTCGATAAAAGGAGTATTTTGCTTCTGGTCTGTTTCGCAGCTTCGATTTCAAATCAAAAGTTCGGTTATTTATTTATTTTTGACGCAAATTGTCTTTTACCAAGAGCTTTGAAACTTGAACAAAAAATCTTTGAAACTAAAATATCGATATGATTTTTTCTCAGCCATTTTCCGAGCTTTCGAAAAGAAAAAAAAAAAAACCGACTTTTCTTCTGATTGAATATAATATTTATTTATCGAGTCAGTTCTGAGTTCCCCACGTCGTCTCCCGTCTCGTCTCGGTCCTCGGGGCAATCAGACGCGGAATGAAAATCAAATTTGGTGGCAAACAAATACGCAAAGAAAAAAAAAAAAAGAAATAAAATAACGCAAACATATGTATACAAAAAAAAAAACAGAGAGAAAAAAAAGAAATAAAATATTAATAAAATATAAAAAAATTGCTCAAAATTCGTGTGCGAACGCCGATTCATAAGTCAAAAGTAAAATGAAGTTGCTGACATCCTTCGAGGTGTTAAGGAGCTTTTATTAAGCCGTATTATCGCGCATCTGACTCCTGCGAGTCCTCAGGCTTCAGGCTTCGGGCTTCGGGCTTCGGGCTTCAGGATTCAGTATTCAGAATTCAGGATTTAAGCTTCAGGCTCCGTTCTTCAAGTTTGAGGGCTTTTCCTCCCTTGGCAAGCAGTCATCATCCTTCTACGTCAGACTTGGTATATGTAGGCGTCATGTTTGCCTCGACTGATTGCTGTTTGATCTGCCTACATTCTACGTCGTCACTGCACCCTCCTTTACTCCTTATATCCTTGAGCCTTGCAGTCTTTCTCATCCTCGTCAATTTATTTAAACAACATTGGAAACCTCGACGCTTGTCCTCGTTTTGTCATCGAATTTACACCTCCCAACTAGCCTAGGCAGATTTAGCAAAATCCCTTCAGTTATGTTCGAATTCTTGTGAGATTTTCCTTCCTGTTTCATCCATTCCTTATATACGTATGGGAAAATCTATGGGATTTTACGAGATCGCACAGAACTTCGACAGTTTTTTTTTTTTTTCTTTTTTTTCTTCTTCTTCTTTCAGTTCTCAGGTGATTCTTTGTACCGAATCTTCTTGGCTTTCGTAAAAGCTTTTTTTCAGATTGTAGATTTTTTGCAATCTCTTGAATTCCCATCAAAATCCATGGGATTTTAAGAGATTATACAAAACTTTGACGGTTTTTTTTTTTTTTTTTTTTTTTGAATTTCTGACGATTCTCTGTATAAATTTTCATCGCTTTCGTAGAAGTTTTTTCTCAATTTGTATATTTCTTGCAATCTCGTGAATTTTCATGGAAAATCTATGGGGTTTTACGGGATTGTAACTTCTACAGTTTTTATCAACTTTACGATTATTCGTTTTTTCAAATTTTGTTCGGTTTCGTTGAAGCTTTTTCTCGCTATATTTTTTCCAATCCCATGTATTCCCATAAAAATTCATGGGATTTTACAAGATCGTACAGAACTTCGACGGTTTTTATCAACTTCCCAACGATTCTTTGTCCCGAATTTTCTCCGGTTTCGTAAAAGATTTTTTTTTTTTTTTTCTCAATTTGTACATTTTGAAAAATCTCGTGAATTCCCATTAAAAACCTATGGCATTTGACCAGAGGTATAGGTTATTCGATATTTTTACTCCATCCTCTGCGGTTTGATTGAAAGAAATTAGACATACTGGATGGAATTTATTTTCGATCTTTAAATTTCTACGGTGAAATCTGATCGACTTTTTCATACTGCGATACTCGATGGTAAATTTTTTTCGAATTTACAAGAACTTTCCATGGTCTCAAAATACCAAACCAGACACTAATTTCTTGATTTGGAATTCCCAAAAATTCCAACGACTCGTTCATACGTTGCAAATATTAAATACCAGCTTTTTTCAAGTTCGAAAAAGCTCTTCAGGCTCTCAAAAAATCGAACGACGTACTAATTTTTCGAGAATTCGAATGAGCTTTTCACACCCTGATACTCATCGATACCAATTGTTTAAGCATTCATATGAGCTTGTTTTTTTTTTGACACCCTTTCGAAGATGCGCCTGTACATCTTCGAGGCATATAAGTATGAAAAAGTCAAAAAGACAAGAAATAAAAGAAAAAATGAAAGAAAAAAGAATAAAAAAGACATGCGAAGATCCTAAATAAGAAAAAGATGAATAAAAAATGTAGGTATACATGGATAGGTAAATAGATTGACAGGTAAAAGCAGTCGAGCCAAGAAAGAACGAAAAAAAAAGAAGGACTAAAAATAGTAGAAAAAAAAAGAAAAAAAAACTATATGGAAAGCTGGCGTCGAGACGCCGGGTCAGAGGGACGTGAAGCTTTCGATATAATGCCATCTACTTCGAGAAAACGTCTTCGCGTCCTTCTCTCTGCGATCGCCGAGGGCTTTCTTTCTTTGCCATGGGCCTCCAGACTCCAGACTTGAAGCTCTGAGCTTTTTGGCTGAGATAATATCAAGCCAAGATCTGTCTTCGCGAATTCACCTTGTCCAGGACACGCACTGTTCCGCTTGTCGATCATTGATCCTCAGGGGTCTTCTAGAAACCTTTACGAATTTTGCTGTAGATGCGACTGATCGTCCTGCGAAGCTCAACTTTCTCTTCCTATTTCTCGCCTTCTTTTTTCAAGTTCTGTTCTCCCATCCGCTTATTTATTTATTCACTTATTTCCTTTTTCGACTCGAAAAGGTGTACAAGGTGCGCGCTTGCCACCATGACGGCAATTGATCCAGGAAAAGGACCCTTCAGAATCTGACAGTTCTCTCGACTTTTTTTTTTTTTTTCGTCCTTAATTTCTTTCTCTCTCTCTCTTTTTATTTTTCAGTCAAGGATATTTTTTTTTTTTTGGAAATACAGTCTCGTGACCCTCGTCAGAAAGAGAAAAAAAAAAAAAAAAAATTGTCATTTCATTTCCTGAAAGAATGAAAATTGGGTGAAGCTTTTTTTTTTTTTTTGTTTTTTTTCTCTCTCTCTCTTGTTTTCACGTCTCTCGTTTTCTTTCAATGCTTATTCACAGAAATCGTACAGAAGAAATCCTTGAATTTTTTCAATGCGTGAAATTTAAATCACATGTGAGAAAATGACAGAGTTTTGTTTTCGTTTAGTTTGAAAATAAAGTTGTGAGAAAAAATATGTGTTTTGAATTTTTTTTTTTTTTTTCTTTCCGAGTGTTAATAAACTCGTCTTGGATTTGTACTCTCGTTGTTGCTGAAGGAATGGGACGCAAAGTTAGTCGATTTCCGTAGATTTTCATTAGGTGTATTGGACGGGGGGGTGAAGAAAGTTGGGTAAAATGTAACTCGATGGAAAGTGCTGAGAGAGAAAGAGAGAAAGAAACCTGAGTATACTATTGATAAAGTTGAGCTTTTTTCTTCTATTCTCGATTTTTCCACGCAGCTCCACTTCCGTCTACTCCCTGCAGATTCTCCTTCTTTTCTTCATTTTTTTTCTTTTTTTTTTTTTTTTCTTCTTTACACTCCATCCCTCCTACCTTCTTCGCTTTTGCTATTCTTTTTTCTTTTTTATCCACTTCCGTTTGGAACTCTGAAAGAGAGGAAGTAAAATTTTATAAGTCGTTACTTGAAATTCAGAGAGACTTTCCTTATCGCTCAAGATATTCGAACACCCAGCTCGCTTTTGTCCGTCCCTGCATTTTTCCCCTTTACCCTTTTTTTTTTTCTTTCTTTTTTATTCCATCTTCTTTCTTTTCTTTGTTTTTTTTTTTTTTTTTTTTTTGTTTGCTGTTTTGTGTATCTGCTGATCCAGAATTTGTTCTACGAATTTCTATCCAATGATTATTATTCAATCTCATCTTTTCTTTGTTTCAGGTGAGTGACCCTCTCGTTCCAATCAAACCATTTTTTGAGCCATTTTGGAAACAGAATTCGCGACTTTTGACATTCGATTACGAGTTATGGTGAGTAAAAGCTTCGTATTGATTGATAAGTTCATTCAAATACTCGCCAATTTCCTGAAGAAAGCTCAAAAGCTCAAAGTTTGAAAAAAACATCTGTAACGAAATTGAAGATCATGACTTTTGACATTCGATTTCGAGTTAGGGTGATAAAAGCTTCGTATTGATTGATAAGTTCATTCAAATACTCGCCAATTTCCTGAAGAAAGCTCGAAGGCTAAAAGTTTGAAAAAACATCTGTAACGAAATTAAAAATCATGACTTTTGACATCCGATTGCGAGTTATGGTGAGTAAAAGCTTCATATTGATTGCCAATTGTATTCAGATACTTGCCAGTTTCCTCAAAAACGCTTGAAAGCTCAAAGTTTAGAAGGAATCTGCATCAGAATTAAAAATCTTTGATTCAAATGGTTCCCAAGCTTTTTGAAAATCATCGCATTTTTTTATTTCGGAACTTTAGCCGGTAACCGTGAGAAAAAGTCTGTTTTGAATTGCTATGATGTTGGCTAGTTTCCACAAAAGCGCTTAAAAATTTTTATCTGAAAAAAGCTCTGCAAAAAAAAAAAAGAAAAAAAAAGGGAAAACGCGGTTTTTCGAGCTTTGTAAAAGTCACAAAATCTTCCAGTTCCGGAATTTGATCAAGTATTGGCGAATGAACGTATTTTTTAAATCAGTAATTGTAAGACTAATTGGGCAAGCTTAGTGAAGAACTTTAGAAATGTTTGATTTTGAAAAAAAAAACTGTAATTTGGAGAAAACGAAAAGATCAAAAGCGAGTTATAGGTGGTGAAGTAGCGATGTTGAGGCGAGGCATTCCGGCTGCTGGTTTTTTCTACAGATGAAATGAAATAAAATGAAATGAAATGAAAGAAGAGGAAAGGAAAAGTGGGACTTGGGTAAAGTCGATAAACGGGCAGAGAAGAGATTAATGGACGTACACGTCTCTCCGAGAGACGGACGTATATTGTTCGGTGAAAAGAATGAACTCCGACGGGGTGTAATTGACTGAAGAATGAAATGATGGTGTTGATATCCAAGCTCGATTTTTGCTCTCCATATAATTATATTTCACGAAATTCTCGCAAAATCCGAAAATTTCATCTCAATGTCTGCAGTTATTCGCAGAGCTTGTTAGAATTTTATCGGATATTCAATTGGAATTAACCCATTTCAAAAATGTCCAATCGTTGGACAAAAATTCCAACAGCCAACTTCACGAATTTCAATGGAAATTAACAAATCTTAATGGAATTTCAACGGGAAATTAAAAATTTCAATGGGAATCGACAAATTTTGTGATTTTTCCAATGGAATTTGTCATTTATGTTTCGTGAAAATTTCATGATTCCGGAATCAACGTCGGCCAAATGTTGAAAATTCCGACAAATATTCAATGGGATTTCATAAGATTTGGAAATATTCTACGGAATTCCGACAAAATTTCAATGGGATTTTACAAGATTTCGGAATATTTAGCGAAATTCCAAGAATTTCACATCATCCGCGAATTAGATTTAGCTGGTTTCAACGGGGTCTGAAAAATATCAATGTGATTTGGAAATATTCAATGGGATTATGGAAATTACAATCAGATTCAGCGGATTTCAATGTAACTTGATAGATTTTCAATAAAACATCACGGAATTCAATGGGATTTCCATGGAATTTTTATAGGAATTCCAAAACAACACGGCAAATTTCAATGGGATGTGATGAAAATCGATGGAATTTTCACGAATTTCGAAGAATTTTCAATAGAATTCATAATATTTTATTATAACACCGTAAGATTTAGAAGGTCACTTGGCACGGATCAATGGGATTTGCTAATATTACAAATAATTTCACAAATTTCGAATAGAATTCCAACGGGATTTCGCATATTTTTTCATATTTCAGCAATTTCTAAAGAAATATTCCAATCGGATTCTATAAATCGTCATGAGAATTTGTCCGCTTATAGAAAATCGCATTAGAATTTGCACAATCCACTCGAGGAAGATTTACATGGAAATCTCTGCAACGTTGCTGACGAAACAGAAAACAAAAACAAAAACAGAAGATAAAAAAAAAAAAAAAAAAATCAATCCAAAAATATCTCGACCCTGAATAAATTCAAATGTAATTTATACATCGATGCGCGTCCTGCGGAAACTCGGTACAGAATCAAGCTCATTATTGTTTGATGAAATTCAACGGGGTTCTGGAAATGGGAAATCATAATACCTACTACATGGGATTTAACTCCAATAAATTTTCCTGATGATATTTCTTGATCCTGATGAATTTTCCTGGAAATAAGAGAATTTCGAACAAAATTTCAACAGAATTTCCTTATCCGAAATTTCGACAATGATATTTTGCAAAACAGATTTTCGAAAGTCCAATGGAAATTTCAGTGAAATTCGTGGATTATTTTGTCGGAAAACAAATTCACATAAATCCTATCGTGGTATCATTGATGATTTACAAAAATCCCATTAAAGTTTTGGAAAATCCGATCGAAATAATCCGGCGCGTAACCCTCCGTCGTCGTTCGGGGTGGATTCTACTCAAAACGATTGTGAGCAAACTATCACTCTGAAGTATTTGAAAAAATTACAAAACATGCTTCGAACCTTCTAGATCATGAAAAAAAATGGATAAAAAAAAAAAAAAAATTGCGACTTGTTAAAAAAAAAATCATGAAAACGTAAAAACTCAAAAAAGACACTTTTTCGCCCGAAAAATCATATCTTTGTCAATTTTCAACATTTTCAATTCAAATTTGGACATGATACTCCTGAGATATGCTACTTTTAGGATAAAAATGTCAAAAAAGCTAGTTTTTCTGACATGTGAAGAGGTAGGTCTGTATCTATGGGGGAGATTTCAATCCCTAGACCGATCTGACAATTGAAGTCCCATTCTTACTAGGGAAAATTTTGAATATTTGAACATGAAGTTGGTGCATGGGTAGAATCTACCCAGTATGACAACAGAAGATTAAAAATATCCTGACCCTGAATAACTCCAGGAATAGATATAGAATATACATATGCAATTCGATTCGTCCTCGAAATCGCAGGTGCTAAATGATCATTGGCTCTTTTATTTCCGGTCTTCGACGAATCTGTGTACCAACAATTCCCACTGCAATAACCATTAAGGCGATTATTAGCGATCGTGATTGAATTGGGTTTCATTACGAGGCTCAAGGCGTCCCGACGCCTTTTTAATTCCGATAGGATCTCTCCGAATAAGACAAAAAAAAAAAAAAAAAAAAACGACGAAGAAAAAGATGTAAAAGTAAAAAGAGAAATCGTCTGCTTCCCAAATTTACTAGCAAAGTGTTATTAATAAGTGCACAAGCACACGACGTCCTAGTACTGTATTAAAAAAACCAAGTTCATTTGCTTTCAGGCAGTGAGCCTTAAGACGCCGGGCGTCTCTTAGTTTCCATTTTCGTTTCAAACCATTGTATAAATATGGTCCGTTAAAAGAACTGGTTATCAATGAACGCTCAATGAACATTGGACAAAATTTTTACCACCGTTCACAAACCTTATACCCTACCTACCGTTCAAAGTCTAAAAGAGACACGAGTATATATATATATAAAATAAAGAAAGAGAGAAATAGTGAGAAGAAAAATAAAAAGAACTTTAGCTCTCATACTGCTCGATGCTCGGCTGCATCAGACATGTGTACATTTATTACCATCATAGACAGGACATACATATACGTGTATGGTGCATTGCCTCGTGGTGAGTCATACCAAGTCGAGTTGTGCATCTCTCGAGTCACGAATGAAAAATAAAATAAAATGAAATAAAATTAAAAAAAAAAACAAGAAGAAGTCGAGGAGAGGAAAATAGAGATGATGATTAGTTGCATTGGTTGTGGGTGTCCGGTATTTCCGTGCTTACCATTTCCGGAGAGGTTTATATTCTTAAATAGGAAGTCGTTGATGAAGTGAGGCGTCGCGACGCCATACTTACTCACAAATTTTTAGTCCTCGATGATAAACACGAAAGAGTTGATTGATCGTTGATCGATCTATGTAGATACATTAAGGTTGTCCTTATTTGGGGTCAAAAAAAAAAAACAAAAAAAAATTTCAAGTTTGAGCTGGAGTCAAATCGGTTCCAAATATTGAAAAATAATTCCTCTAATTTTAAGAATTTTTTATTTCAATTCCTGTTTGCGTGGGAATTTTCAAATTATTCAAAAATATGTTTATGCACTACATTCGTAATAAATTTCATTTCTAGGTTAATCGCAGGCCGAAAATTCATATTCTCGAATGTTCAGTGAGATTCGTCTTATCTCTGTAGTGAAAAATAAAAATATCAGATACGGATATCCAACGAGAATCTTGTAATTTATTAATGTTTTTTTTTTCAAATAAATTTTTATTTTTTTTTCCCCCAATCACATATGATCAAATTAGGCTATAAATAGTTTTACAGGCGATTGACTTCGATGTCACTTAGTGCTGACATACTGCTAAAAAAAAATGTATAGGTAATAGTAATGATATAGCACACGACTTCTATGAGATAGCCATGTATAATATCTTGATTTTTTACTAAAAAGAAGGTGAATCGCATTAAAACATTTGAGAATATTGATTTTTGCCCTGCGATTAACCTCGAAATGAAATTTAATACGAATTTAGTTCATAAACAGATTTTTGGATAATTTGAATATTCTCGCGCATGGAGGGAGACCGCAGGAGATTGAAATAAAAAAAAAATCTTAAACTCATCGAATTGAGTAAATTAACCTATAAGAAAGATGTAATTGTCTCCGAAATCTCGTTAGCGAGATAAAAAATCGCGGAAACCACCAGCATGGAGGCAAATTACGTTCTTGTGTTTGGTGAAAATTCAATATCAAGGTGTTTTTGAAATTGTTTGAAAGTTGTAAATTTCAAAATGGTTTAAGTTCCGCATTAGCAGTCGAGAACTCTTATTCAACAATACTGATAATAGTGATAATCACTTCGTATACCACATATTATTCTTTCAGGTTAATTTACTCAGCTCGATCTCCTCTATATTTTTTTTTTTTCCACGAACAATTTTACGCATTTAACATTTTCTGTGGAACACCCTATGTATATATGCCTTGAAATGAACAAGTGGTGGTGTGCACATTGAGCTAAATGGTAAAGAGCGCGCGCGCGCAGACGGGTACCGCCGTATAACCGGAAGTGCGTAGGTGCGTCCTGTGTTCTCGTCCACGCATAATTTCAGCTGCCTACTCACCTACTGCATTCAAACTAACGAACGTGTAAAACGACACCAATGAACGTAGGTATTTACTGTATATATATATATATATATATGTATAGTCAAAGCCATACGCGTTCTGCCTTTCTATGGAAATGCACAATTGACATCCTGCGACCAATGGCAGAAGATATTTATCAATTGTCGATTCCCATCTCGTAGGGGAAATTATTCGTCGAACTTTTGTATATGCCGATCGAAACATTGATTCGACGAACCCTCGTTTACCTCATTCATGAATCGTTCTTTAAATTTCATTTCATTCATCTTCATCGAGGATTATATTGGTATCTTTTCAATACGCCATATTTCACTTTTTGGAAAAATTTCTATTTCCGTAAGGATCATTCGAATTTTCCACAACGTTTTTTTCCAAATTTGGAAAAATTCTTCATTTTTTCTACTGAGTTTCGTAGCTATAATTTGCTTCAAAAGTTTTTTCCCCAACTTCAATCGAATTTTGTAGAATTTCGTAAATATTTTACCAGTTTTTTTTTTTTTTGACATTTTCTTTCAATTTTACTATGGGATTTCTAAGATTTTTGCTAATCTCTCAAGATTCACTAAAATTCGAGTCAGTTTACTCAACTTCTTCTAGCTTCGTCAAGAGTTTTTCCAAAATACCAGTGAAGTTGGAAAAAAAAAGTCTTCGAAATTTACAAAATTTACTTGGAAAATGCCAAAAAAAATGTCACCATTTTTTTTGCCAAATTTGACTTCAACGTCCTACAGATTTTCCTCATTTTTTTACTGCCGATGATCAGTAGCTTCAATTGATTTGGCTTCATTTTCCACATCCATGTCAAGTCGAGAAGTTAAAAAAAAAGAGAATAGATCATTCCATGTAACATTCGAAGGAAAACTCGCAGCAGGTAATCCAGTTTCTTCAAGAATCAAGAAACAAAAAATAATAAAAATGTGTAAAAAAAGAAGAAAAAAAAAAAAAAAATAGAAGAAGAGATGCAGGAGGAGAGAACAAATCTTTCTAAGTCTGAAAGCAAAGGAGAGCAAAAAATAAAAAATAAAAAAAAAATAAAAAGGGTAAACAGAGGAGAAAAACCAACGCAAAATAGGGAAAAGATCCGTGCTTGAGAGAGATAAAGATCAAGAAGCTGAAGAAGAGCGGAGAAGTGACCCTCGGAAACAATTGCAGCTAGTTTAGTTTTATCTAATCCCATAGCTGGTAGCCAAGTGCGCAAGCGGGGCTCAGCTTACAGCAGAGATAAGCTCAGTAACACATCCTGTTTAATTAAGAGACCCGAGTTGATCGCGCGAGCCATGAAATCAGGAAGCGTCATTTTGGCTAGAAGAGATAGCTGAAAGCGATGTAGTCCCGGTTCTCCATGAACGCAGATAACCGAAAACACGGATCTATCCCACCGCTGTCACCAAAAATAGAAAAGAACCGAGATATCGTCCAGAAATCTTTCGAAATTCGTGGAACTCTGTCAAGACAATTAAATCTTGAGATATTTGTCCGAAGCTTGAAGAAAAGACTCTATAAGATCTGATGGGATTTTTCAAAATCTCTTGAAACTCCATAGAATCTTGTAAAGTACCCGAAATTCTCCGGGAAATTCGTCAAGTCCGGTGAAATTTTATGGAGTTCGTATGAACATGCTTTAAAATCTTGTGAACTTTCATTAAATCTCGTGAAATGCATTAGAATTTGAGGAAACCCCAAGAATTTTTATAAAATCCTTCGAAATCCCATGGGGTTCCTTGAAATGTCATGAAATCGTATGAATTTCTATAAAACCTCATACATTTTTATGAAATCTGATGAGTTCCCTTGAAGTCCTGATAAGTCCAAATAATCTTGTGAATTCTTCTGAAGATTGCGTGAAGTTTTCGAAAACTTTGCGGTACTTCACGAAGTTCTATTTTTGTTTCTCCTCCCGTTCGGGATCGAGAAATCAAATTTTGGCAAATATTTTTGGCAATAAAACGTAAGATGGAATGAAACGGGGCAGATTGGCGAAGTCCAATTTCTATGGGTGCAGATTTCGCGTGTCCTCGAGTTCTGGAATAGCACGTGAGCTGCTTGACCTCCTTACTTCCAATCTTCTAAATGAAGATTTACCGTAGTTTTCTCCCTACGCCCTTTCGCCCTTTTGCCCTCTCGCCCTCTTCGACTCCGTCAGGTAGCTACGCCAATTTTACTTCTGCCAGCCTCGCTCTCGCTCTCGCTTAGCTAATTGCTATTTATAGCTGGAGGGAAATTAACTGAGTTGAGCTTCGGACTTAAACCCATTGAAATATCGCAATCGATTAACGACCAAGGGTCCAAGGGGGCCGGAGGAAAACTCATGGATTTCTCACTAATTATACATTACGAATATTTAAAAACCTAGATTTTTTTTTTAATTCTACGTTTTTGAATTATCTGCGTTTTTGAAAACTCCGGTTTTTGCTTTTTGTCACTGATTTTTTGAAAATCCGACTTTTCGGAGCAGTTTAAGTATTTTGGAAATTTCATTCACACGCTGTTTGTCTAATTGTCCAAAAATTTTACATTTCTCAGACTTCTTTTTTCCAAAAAAAAAACTCTGCTTTTTTTAGCCCTTCGACTGGTTTCCCAACCATTTTGAATTCGTAGGTATCTGCATCCTCGAAAACTGAATTTTTTAGCTTTTCAATAGATTTTTGAAAAATTCCGGATATCTGTGCTTCTACGACTGATTGCTTAAAATTTTCAGCTTCTAAAATTTTTTATACTTCAAAAAACTTGATTAAAAATTACTTTCCAAAAAAATTCATCACTTCTAAGCTCTCCACATTATCGAAAACTCTATTTTTCATATCTCTGATTAACCTGTAGCAAACGCCTCTCCCGTCTCGATCATAGAAGACACGTGGGGTCTCACAGACCCCCAAACTTTAAATACTTATTGTGTCGAAACTGTAAGACGTATTGGAGTGACAAAAATTTGTCAGCATCTTTCAAGCTTTGGAAAATAAGGCAAAAAAAAATTGCATCTACAAAAATTAATTTCAAGTCGGTGAAAAAAAAACAAAAAAAAAAACAGTAAAACAGTGACTTTTTTCACTTAAATAATCCTATCTTCGTCAATTTTTAATATTTCTTACCAAAAATTCAACTGCATACTCTTGAAATGTGGTTCTTTCAGAAAAAAAAAAATAGTACAATAGTGAGTGTTTCAAAAGAGGTATTAATTTGAAGGTATAAAAATTGTAATTTCGGAGTAAAAATCAAAAAGAAAAGAAATGCCTGGATGAAAATATTTCAGCGGTTTTGAGGAACAATAATTCGCAAATTATTTATGTTTTAAAGGCAGACTTGTTCTGGGGGTTCAATAGAACCCCAGTGTCTATTAAGGATTAATCAAGAGTCAGAAACACATTTTAAAAAACTTGATATCTGAATATATATTAAAAAACTTGGAATTTTTATAAGCCACGAATATTTTTGAAAAAGTCCATCATTTCTCTGGGAAAGGTGTAAAAGAAAAAAAGAAGTTTCGATACTAAAATTCAAATCAGTCCCACAGCTTAATATCTCGATTCGGAACTGCAACTACATCTGAATTAACATAAAATCGAGAACTTCGCCATACGAAGCAGCTACTGGTGCTTTTCCAAGTATATTGTGAGCTTCGGGGTTATGAATATTTGACGATGCACTCGAACCGGCCATTTCCTAAGGCTCAGAGATCCGTAATAGATTTTCAGAAACACGTATATCTATATTATTATTACATATTCATATACAGGGTTATGAATCGATGTCAAATCGTCAAAATACGTAGGTATGTAATTGCAAATTCCGATATTTGCACTCTCTTTTATATAATGGAGCTCTGCAGCATCGAGTCCTCGACCCTTCTTCGGTTATTTGATAAAGAAAATTCTTCTTTTTTTTTTCGTCCTTTTATCGATGTAAGATCTTCAGTATGAGAAATCAGAAAACAATGTGCTTCTCCGTTCGTTTTTGACGAATTAATTAATTGGCGGTCTCGTTTCCCTTGTTCTTCCAAGTGCTCTTCAATTAGGTACGAGTCTTCTTCCTTTTATTTTGTCCACATCTCGGTGTACCCATCTACCTACCCACTTCAATTGGCCTTGTTCCATAAAATATATATATATATATATATATATATATATATATATACGGAAACCCGCAAAGCGGACACAATATAAGCCATGGGATTTTTCACAACTTTACAAAAAACCTGTTTGTCTCTCTGGATTAACTTTTGCTACTCTTTTATTCATTAACTCTTGTTTCAAGAAAGGGGATGTTATTTCAACTACCCTAAAAATAAAAAAATCCAATTTTCACCAGATCCTCACCTTTTGAGACAAAAGAAAATCATTTTTGAATAAATTTTAGATCAATATCTCGATCCATCCGAGTCATCGATTTTATGTCCCGCACGATATCTCGAATAAGAATCAATGGATTTCAATGATTTTAGTCTCAATCGACGCTGTTTTTTCTACCCTAAAATTGATCCAATTTTGGTATTGATCGGTTGCGTAGTTCCTGAGTAATACGCAAAACTAAAATTTTCGAAAAAAACCAAAAAAACTTAGTTTCACGATTTCCTGAAAACGGATCAACGGATTTTCATGATTTTGGTCTCGATCGATGACTATGAATATTCCAAACAATCGATTCAATAATTTGTCAATTAATAGAAGCATTTTTAGAAATTGGCCCAACGTGTTCAGCCGAATTATTTTCGTGTCTTTTTTCTGATTTTCTATAAGTTTTTTTGTTTTTTTTTTTTTGCCAATTTTTATTCATCATCACTTACAAATGATGATGAATGAGAGAAAAGTATTCAGTTCATGTCGATCTTGGTGGAAATTTCTATACTCGTACGAATTTTGATCGATAAATGTTTAAAGAAAATTGTAATATTCTATATGTTTTTTGTTTTTTTTTGCAATGGAAAGTAAAATGGTAATTTTTTTTTGTAGTTTTTGAATGAAAAATTGTAGTTTTTCACAGTTTGTCATAAAAATTTGGATTCCATTCTTTATATTTCCTCCCGGTTTTTGTAATCCGGCTCGGCGATGTGAAGATATAAGACGAGGAAATTCTTCGGCAATTGCAGTACTATGCGGTGAAATATGTACGTCGGTTCTGCGACGCGGATAATATGGCAAACTAGAAGCCGCGAAATTGCCAAGGAATTTACATACACGTATGTATATAAGTAGGGTAGTTGTACAGACCTAGAAGATTTCTAGGATCTCGGATCTTAGAGATCTGCAACTCATCGTGTGGCCCCGAGAGGACTGTGACGAATAATAAAAGCTCACGTCAAACTGTACGTTCGTGTACGTTACGTAAAAATCCAAAATCCAAAATGGTATTTCGGGAATTTTTTCTCACAAATACATATTGCAGAATTTTAGAATTCAAAAAAAAAAAAAAAAAAAAATCCTTTTTTTATTTGGACAGACAAAGAACTGGAAGGCCAATACTCCAGAATTTGAGATTAGATCATGAAATGTCTTTCGTTAAAAGTTTTCAGATTGTCTCCTTTTTGGATATCCGGATTTCGGGAATCTCCGATTTTTGGATTTCCTGATCTTCGATGGAGCAGCTTCCTGCAATCCGAAATCTTTTCAGGATTGAAAAATTCCGAATTTCAACGATTCCAGAAACTCCAAATCGTCTCCAATAATTTAGAACCTTGACGAATCAGAATTTTTCAAATAGATTCCTTTCGACATTTCGATTTTTGGGATTTCCGAGTTTGGGACTTTCGCGGATCTTCGACCTCCTTGTATTCCGAAATCCTTTCAGAATAAAAAAAATCCCAAGCTTCAACGTTTCCGGAAACTTCTAATTTTCTCAAATAATTCAGAACCTTGACGGTTCGGAATTTTTCAGATGATCACTTTTTTACTATTAGGATTTTTCGAATTTCCGAATTCCGGACTTTCGCGGATCTTCGAGCTCTCTATATATTCCGAAATCCTTTCAGGATTGAAAAATTCCGAGCTTTCACGTTTCCGGGAACTAGAAAAAAAATTCAAAATCGTCTCAAAAAATTCGGAACCTTGTCAGTTTAGAATTTTTCAGATAGATTCCTTTTGACATTTCGATTCTAGGGATTTCCTAGTTTTGGATTTCCGCCAATTTTCTAGCTCCCAAAGCATTCCAAAATCCTTCCAAGATTAAAAACTTCCGGGATTCAACGTTTCCGGATACTCAAAATTGTCCCAAATAATTCGGAATCTTGACACTTCTGATTTTTATTTATTTTTATTTTTTTTTTTTGTTTTTTCCAAATTTTGGAATTCGGAACTTCAGCCCCAGGTAGGCCCCAGGAATTCTCCAGGACTGGGTAACATCCGCGTATCCATGCTGTAGACGGGAAAAGCAATTGCTCGAGTATACGAAACGAATATACATATACATATACATATATATATATATATATATAGAGTCGAGTCGAGCTTAAGTGTGGCGTATGACTGTGGGAGTATGAAACTAACGGAACACTCGTGTCCGAGAACCGCGGGAGTGAGTCAAAGTCCATTCAAACAACTAGCGCCGCTCATTGAGAATGAAGAAAGCGAGCGCGAGCCGCGTATAGGTATACTGTAATGCAACATCGCGCATACATGTCCTCCAACACTATAACATGTCCCCTATCTACGAGCTTCACACCGAATGTATAGGGCGTTCGACACCAATTCAATTGTAACAATTACAAGTTTTTTTTTTTTTTTTTTTTTTTTTTTTTTGTTCTAATTTTTCTTCTTTCAACTCGTTTCTCGTTTCGTTCCTTTCCTGTTACTTTTTGATAGTATATTTCAATGTTTCACGAACAAATACAAAAAAAAAAAAACCATGGATAAAGTGATTTTTTTGATGTCTAAAATCTGAAGAGAAAAATTAAACAAAAAAAAAAAACTAAACTGAACTAAACTAACCGCAGGCTCGAATTTTCTCTTTGGGATTAAAGTTTCTGTCTTTATAGGCTACGAATCTTTTGTTTCGATTTCATGAAAGTCGGTTTTTTTTATACTGGGATACATCAACTTTCAGGCTAGAAGAAAAAAAACAAAAAAAGAAAAGAAAAAAACGAGCTTTCCTTAATTTTTTGAGAGGAAACAAGTGGAGGTTTCCAAAAGAAACTTTTTTTCGTATGAAAAATTATATAGTTTCAAGTATATTTGCACAATATTTTGTTTTTGTTGAAAAATATTCATTAATGTGGTAGACTGGTAGAGATGGTTTCTGTAGACTATTGTTTAAAAAATGTCCTCCGCGGTGATCATATTGCTGCTCGGAAACGAATCACTTATACTTAAAAAAGAAAACCAAACGAATTTAGTTTTTGTATGAAATTATCTAGTGCTTGATCGAAGGAATTTTTTATTTTTGTATTCGATGCATATTTTTTTGTTATTGAGGAAAATGGAGCGTTTTTTTTCACCTAAATTTAAACAATCGCTTCAAACCGCAGCCATTTTTTTGCAAAAATCAATATTTCATTGAATCCTTCGATCAAGCACTGGATATAATTTCATACAAAAACTAAATTAGTTTAGTTTTCTTGTTTCAGGTGATTTGATAACAAGCAAACAATTTTTGAACAACCAAGTTTTTTAAACAGCGGTTTAAACAAAAACCATCCTGATGAATATTTCGAAACCAAATTGATGAATATTTTTCAATATAATAAATTGTGGAAGATACTCGAAAGTATACTCTTCGATATAAAACCAACACAAATTTGAAAACCTTCTAACGTTTTCCCCCAAAAATTTTATACGAAAAACTCGTCATTTTTTCCGGCCATGAAGCTGCGATGTACCCCCTTGATCAGTCGATGTAACTACAAAAAAAAAAAAAAAAAACCAATTTTTGGCTTCCAATTTGAGAGTTTATATATTCAGATTGGCCTTTTTTTTTTTTTTGCGAAAAAAAAATTTCGTGTCCGAGAATTATGACACGTAGATATGGCGAATGACCCATATACAAACGTAACGTGTACAGAATACAAACTCACACTTTCTGCGCACGTGTATTTTCTGCATTTGTGCTTACGGCACAGGATGCAATCTACTGTGTCTGGTAAAATCCATGTGTGCAACGTACCAGCGAAGGCCGCAGACGGTCATTCATAATGGTCAATTATTTTCAAAAATTAATTTATTACATTCGTTTCTTATTTGATGTTTGTTTTTTAATTTTTTTGTTACATTTTTTTTTTTTTTTTTTTGGTTTCTTGTCGTTTTATTTTTCTTTTGGTTTTTCTCTCGGTTTCCTTTTCTACGTCTGTTTCTAATTCCCTTTTTTTTTTCGTTTTTTTTTTTTTATTTCTCTTCTTTTTATACTTCTCTTCGTTCATCGGGCGCAAGCGCTCCGGTTCAAATGAAATCTGTTTCAAAAATAGCCACCGGAATGGAACAAAGAATAAGAATAAGATGAAGTGAAAGAAACGTAGAGGCGGACCTGCGAGCAGGTCGCCAACCTATGAGATTTTCTATCCACGGAAATGATCATCAGAAGAAAAATTAATGAAGAAACAAAAAAATATAAATAAATAAATAAATAAATAAAAATCAAAGATCAAGAGAACAGCCGATCCGCAATATAATTGTCAGACGATATTTATCCAGATCGTGGAGAGATTGGTCAATTATTATTATTCTAGATCGACGACTCGTCGTGTATGAAATTCGATGATGAAATTATTTGGAAACCAAAAGACGCTTTTGAAATCTTGGATTTTCTTCTTTTCTTTTTCTCTTAATTATATGGAACAATGTCAAAAATTCTATGAACGTTTATTATAATTTGGATATAATAATCTTTTATACACGTGGCCGAATAGTTTGTTTCCAAAATCGGCCATGTTCACAGAATCTAGAGGAATTCTGTGAATAATCGCGATAGACAAATTATTATTTCATCAGCAGCAATTCTGATGACGTATGGAATTATCGAGAACTTAGTTAAATGTTGGCATTCGATTTTGTCAATTTTTTAACCAGCGAAGGACACGGACATTTTGAATATAATTATCCTAGGTTAGGCGAGCTTCGAATTACAATTCTCTCGATTTGACTGATTTTTAACAAAATTCCCGAATACATGGCCGGGTTGAAAACAAAACTTCAGAAAAATGGCCGGCTAAAAAAAAAAAAAAGATCCAGAAGACATGACTGGATCTGAAACTGAGTTTTCAGAACACGGACGTTTCTTGAAAAATTCTTTAGAACATGGCCAGTTGTAGAATCAGCTGTAAGGTGGTCGGATGTTAATAATTGAGTTTTTCAATAAACATGGCTGATTTGAAGAAAAAAAATCCTGAGGACATGGATGGTCGCAAATGAATTGTCAGAAACATGACCAGTTTTGGAACGAATCTTTAGCGAACATGGCCGTTTTCCCGAGAAATGTCTGAATACATGGCCAGTTTTGGAAAAAGAAAAACAATTCCGAAGACATGAATGTACATGTGAAATATATTTCCGAGGACATGAACGTCTTTGAAAAAAAAAAATCCTCCAGAACATGGCCAAGTTTCAAACAAACCCTTGAAGACATGGCCGATTTTAGAATCAGCTAAAATGTGATCGGATTTCAATTATGAGCCTGAGGACATGGCTGGTCGCAAATGAATTGTCAGAAACATGACCAGTTTTGGAACGAATTTTCAGCAAACATTCCCGTTTTCCTGAGAAATTTCCGAATACATGGCCAGTTTTGAAAAACGAAAAACAATTCCGAAGACATGAACGTCTTTGGAAAAAAAAATCCCTTAGAACATAACCAAATTTAAAACAAACTTCTGAGGACATGGCCGATTTTGAAATCAGCTAAAATGTCATCGGATTTCAATTATGAGCTCTGCGATATAAACGTGGTCAGTTTGGAAAACGAAAATAATTCTCACGGTCTGGATCTGTCGTTGACTTTGAACAACTTTAAAGATACATTTTTTTCCGTCATGTGGACATGGCCGGTTTGTACCTAAACGTCTCGTATACATGTACTCATCTGATATACTCGCGCTGCAGTTAATCACTTAGAAAATAAAAAATGGTAATTTTCACTCTTTCGAGCGTTTTTTCTTTTTGTTTTGTTTTGTTTTTTTTTCTCTCGTACTATCATTTGCAGCAAAAAAACTTTAATTCAAAAAAGCGGTTGAGCTCGTCGGTTCTCCCAGTTTGTAAAATGTAAAGAGATAAAAGCGGAGTGAGAGGGACCTTCTGTTAATCTACTAATTGCTGGACGGTATATCCTCCGCAGGGGTACATAGAAAATGTATATACATATTACATACGTATTATACATGTATATATGTATACTTACGCACTGTGGCACAATTACCAATGTCAATTGCTTATTTATACAGCCTGCTAACGCCGGTGAGGGTTTGACCATCGTTGCCGATGGTATTACACCGGCGCGTTTATGTATTTTACGAAAAATTCTAACTGGCGTATAGGGGCCAAGTCGATAAAAATGTAACATTAAATAAAATTTGAAAAATTAAAGACAGCCCCTTCGCACGAAAAATAATAAAATTAAATTCGTTTTTACTTCAAACAGCTATAATTATTTCCTTCTCCAATTTAGCGATTGTCACAAAATTTTTTTTCATTACTTCTTTTCTACAGAATCCTGAAATTTTTTTAGTGAAAAATACGACATTTTTCGTTCCTTCAAAGGTTCGACTGAATTTTGTATTCAAATTTCATCGCAAACTGTTATCAATCATTTTATCGGTTTTACTACAATTTAATTGCGATTTACAACATTTTTGCACTTTTTTTATCTTCATGGCTGGTACAGAAATTTGATAATGTTTTTTTTTTTTTTTCTCCGATCTGTGAAGTATTTTTGCAATTTGAGAGAATTCAATTGAGTTTTCGAAAAGACGTTGAAAATCTTTAAAATCTTCAAAAACTCTAGGATTTAATTTTTCATCTTCAAAAAGGCTCAAAGGATTTCATGATTTGTTTGAAAATTCAATTGAATCTATCGTGTATTTTATTCAGATTTGAAATCAATTTTTCTTAAACCTGAACTTAAATTGAATTTAAAATATTGATTCGATTATTCTCCCAGGAGAAATTCGATCGAAATTGTTTGATTATAAAAATGTCTGACTAATCTCAAAAACCGATTGTTAAAAATCAAAGTCTTGAAAACTCACGATCCTTTTCATTGCAAGCATCTCTTTTCTGGCACATATCTCATCTTCTCGTGTGAAAATGCAAAACAGCAATAAAAGAAAAAACAAAAACAAAAAAAATGTTCAAGTATTGGAAAAGCTGAAAATTTAAATCAGGATTCAAATTAAAAAATCGTAGGTCAAATAATTGACAAAAATAGTTCAAAATCTTCAAAAAAAAAAAAAAACAAAAAAAAAACGGCTTCTTTAATAATTTTTCGAAAAAAGTGATCATCTTTCGTTTGCCCTTTTAGCTTTAATCTCTACATTGAATTTTTCAGACCAAAAGCAAAAGCACGATCAAAATCACTAACGAATACAAAAATTGATGATCAATGAAATGAAGAAAAAAGAATCGTGCAGTAAATTTGGAAGCTTTCTGTTCTTTCCGCGATACAAACAGAGGCGAAAAATGCACAAAAATCAAATCCTAGAAAGTAAGAAAATGGATTAATGAAATTAAAAAAAAAAAATAATGGAAGAAATTATCGTATAAGTGCCAGAGAATTTATCTTCCTTTTCTTTCTCTTCTTAATCATCTTTTTTCTAATAAAGATATGAAACTTGCCTGCAGCGAGTCGCTTAGAAATATAAATCACATGTTGTTGGTGTATTCCGGAAAGACGAGGGAAAAAAATAACTAAATAAATGAATAAAAATGAAAATCCACATGACAAAAAAAAATTCCAAAAACTTAAAAGCCATCGGGAACGCTTTTTCTCGCTATTCGCTGTCCGCGGCCTATTGACCTTTCGTCGCGTTTACGCGTTTTTTCTTTTTTTTTCTTCTTCTTCTTCTTCTTTTTTTTCTTATGCACTTGGTGTATTTATTTCCACTCAACGAACCGCGCATAAGTCTTAAGCCTAAAGCACAGTGGCCCTAACTCGAGTCCCGCGCTTATTTATAAATTTTGTCCCACCGATTTTCGGAGACGACGTTTCTAACCAGAGGCGGTATTTTCCGTATCTTTTCTTTATGCTGTTGCCCTGCAGTTCAGCGTCGCGACGTCCGAAATTCGACGTCGCGACGGTCCAAGACCGATAAATAGATCTTTTTCCCCCCGTCTTGCCCCTCTCCGCTTTTTGACAACCCCCGTTGTATTTCAAAGTAGAAAAAAATTTACGTACTGCTAGTGGATTATTTCATCATTTTTCCTAATTTTCTTTTTTCTGTCTTTTAGATTCTAGTGAATTTATTGATTTTCTGATGCTTTTGGTCCATTTTTTTTTTCTTTTTTTTTAGATCGCTTTCGTCGAACAGATGTTTTTCTCCAAACAGCTGAGGAAACGAAGAAGCTGATTCAATTTATTATACACCGCGATTTATTAAGCACACAAGTTCCCGTCGAGTTCGGTTTGAGTTGATTAATTTTTAAACCCGAGTTCCAATGTTTGAGTCAAATATATATATTTTTTTTTCTTTTGCCCAGGAGATCGTGTCATCGACGTATCAATACGATTAGGTAATTATTCAGTGTTTCATACTATTTTTTTTTTTTTCTAGAATTTTTCTACTTCTCCGAAAGGAGGAAACGATATTTTTTTCAGCTTATGTAGAGGAATGAAAAAAATTTGTAAAATTGTGAAAATTGTGCGAAAAAAATGAACGAGAATTTTTGAAAATATGAAAAAAGATGGAAAACGAAAGTTACTAAATTAATACTTGGCAACTGCAAAGATGAGATGAAAATTCTTGAAATTGTAAAATAAAAATTGGAAAGATTAATTTAGCAGCAATAACAATTCGTAGAAACGAAATGCGAATGAAATTTTTACGATTCATGATCGAATTTAGGCAGTAGATACGGATAATGAGGAAAAGAAAATTATAGAATCGTCTAAACTGAATGAAATTTTCGGAAACTTTTGTAAAATTGAAATGCAATGAATTGATTTGTTAGAATTATGTGTCGCAATTTGGTGACTAAAATCTCATCCAATTACTTTAAAATTCGATAATTTGCCGAAAAAAATTATTCAAAACGTTTGCAAATTTCTTGGACGTTCATCGAATGTGAAAATAATTTTTGGAATACTTTAAAGAACGTTTTGAAACTTTTTGAAATTCATTCGAATTTTGAGAAATCTGATGATTTTTCATTAGATTATAGTTCAAGTAATGGTGAAATTTTTTCATCGAAATTTATCCAATAGAAAAATTGCCAGATATCTTGGAGCAGTTTACGACGAATTTCACGATATGTTTGAAAAAATTAAAAAATTCGATTCACAGTTTAGAAAATCGATAATGATTTCCTATGGAGTCGAGTCCTCGTTTAATTTCTTCCAAATTCATAAATCTGGCATCAGAAATCTATGAAGTAACAAGTAAATTAAATACAGACAAAAAAAAAAAAAAAAAAAAAAAATCCAAAGAAATTTGACAGAATGTTTAGAAAGACGCTGAAATTTCTTTCGATGATCTTTGCAAATCCAAAGATTTGACGTCAAATTTGTACATGACGATTCATAAAATTTTCAAGAAGAGCTTCAAAGTTGGAAATCCGAAGTTGTGGCTTCGCAAATAATTATCTAAATCCTTATAAATTTTCTCTATTAGCGAATTAATCTGAAATTAATTTTTTTTCTAATCCGTAAAGCGTTGAAGAAATATTTGAAAATCTTGGATAAATTCGCCAAAAGTTTAACAGATCATAAAACATGAAACAAAAACTTTGTAACGTATTTTGAATTATCGAAATTCTATGATTTTTTTCTAGAATAATTTACAAGCTCGTAAAATTGCTCATAAAAATTTGTGAAATGGAGAAATTCAGAGAATATTTTATCAGACAGTCGAAAAGTCTCCAAAGCTTTACACCAATCTTTCAAATTGTATGATTTCTCAAAAAAATCTCAATATCTTGTCTTTTTATAAGAAGAATTTTCGAAAGCTTCGAATCTCGATTTCTTAACCGAATGAAGAAGTAGAATAGAAAAAAAAAAACAAAAAAAAAACACAGGTAAACAAAAAATAAAGAGAAATGGTATTTTCGACTAGACGTAGAAAGGGAAAATATCCGTCCATCTATGATCGCCTTTTGACAAATGTATACAACACAGCAAGGACGAGCTAGCTGCTTATATTCCCGACCTGCAACATGAAGATAAGAATTAATTTGCCCGTTGGGGGTTGGAAGTCAGCGACAGCAGAGACAGGAAAAGGGACTTTGGAGGGAATTTAAGTTTTCGCCAAAGTAGGTAGGGCCTAAGGGTCCACGATTCATCACAAACCAGGGGTAAAAGTTACGTAATTAACAAAACTCAATATTTACGCTCTTCCTCGCGAACTCGATACACCCTACATTGCCTGCTTGATGCCTGATGCTTGATGCTTGTGATGCCTGCAGGGAAACAACCCCTGCGAAAAAATAAAAAATAAAAAAATAAATAAATAAAATAAAAAAGTAAACCCCGTTTCAAAGCCAAGGGTCACTTGGGGCTGCCCGGCTAGGGAAATTCCAAAATGGGCAATACGCAGTTCACCCTGATCACCAATGTCCCACGTACTTGGCCCCCATGGCCCCCTGGGTCTCGTACATACCCACCCATATCCACATGTTTACAAATACCGGGATAAGTGCAAATGAGAAAAGCACACAGTCAAAACCCTGCCTGCCTCAAAAACACACGGGGTGAGCTTGCAAGCTAATTATTTATTTTTATTTATTTTTTTTTCACCGGAAGGACCGAAACGAGCTTTTCAAAAATCAATCGATCTACCGAGTCCAAAGCTTTCGAAAGCTTTCGATTTTTGAAATACTTCATCCAAAGTCGCTGTAAAATAATAGAATTCGCGGTTTTTAGTCGGTTTTTTATTTATTTTTCGGTTCCGAGTCGAGGGACGACATTTTTTGAAAATTTGAGCTTCTGCATTTTCCGAGCTTGCGAGAAATTGGCTTTTCAATTTTAGTCGTTGGAAAAAGCTCTGCAGCCCAAGGGAATAGAATTTCAAAAAAACTGCAGGCTTCTGTCGATTTTGGATCGTTTTTTTGCACCCTTAAACAACCAGCGATCTCTAGGAGCTTCCGAACGCTTTCAAATTTGGAAAAATTCGATACAGAGCCTTTGAAAAACAGTCAAATTGGTGATTTTTTGTTTTTCGTTCGTTTTTTTTTTTTTATGTTATTTTGAAATCTGTACTTCTGTTCTAAATTTTTCTAACACCATGCGTAGAATATGGAAGTTCATTTCCCTCGGAATTTCTGTGCTTGCAAAAATGTTGCCTTTATTTCGTGATCCATAAACGTAATTGAAAAAAATTTCTGCGGACGGAAAAGAGAGAATTTCAGCAAATTGTGTGAAGCCTGAAAATAATCTCAACAATTCTCAAAAGCTCTCAGTACTCGTGAAAATTTTGAAAGCTCTGATTTACATTCTTTGAATAAAATATTGTGAAATTTGTGATTTTCCCATTACTCGTGAAGCTTCAAGTTATAAAATTTTTAAAGAAACTCGCACTTTTGTGAATTTTTACAACTGTAAAACTGAACTCCTTCCAGATTTCTCAAGCTTTCAAAAAACATTAGAGTCTTCCGGAAGCGAAAGGCTCAATATCAACAGAAACTCGACACGATAAGATCTTCTGAAAACTCGAATTCTCAATTCCAAAGTGATTGAAAAGACTTCCGTTTCTCACAACAGGATATCAAAAAACCTCTTTTCAAATAAAATATTACCTAGATATATAATGAATCTCGAATCCAACTCGAATAAAAAAAAAAAAAACAGAATCAAACTAAAAAAACGTAATAATCTGGTAACAATTATCACGATTTGCAAAATGCGATTTCCTCAATAATTTTTTTTTGTATTCCCATAAGTCACAGTATAAAATGTAGAAACGCAGAAATTGATCAAAAATTTGGAAATAAATTTTCAGAAGTCGTTTTTGAGGAAGGACGAGTCTGTCCCAATTTCGATAAAGGATGTTATTGTGATTATAATTTTAGGTTTTTTGCGATACCATTTTTTTTTTTTTTTTTTTTTTCATTCGCAGACATTTTTCATCTGGTTCTTCTTGTTCCTTTTATATTTTTGCGGTGCTCGGTGGTATTTTTTGTGGGGTTTTTTTTTTTTTTTTTTTTTTTTTCTTTCATCTATAGGGGATACGTTCGTTTTCTCGCGGTTGAGAAAGCGAGACGCGGAAGATTTGCAGAAAGTAATATTAATAGCATCATATAAAAGGATAATCCTTGAGGATTTTCCCATGAACTGAACGGGCGAACCGCACCACGCTTTTCTATATGTATATATATGCTCTATACCTATACCCTTACGCCCATACCGATATATCCGTAATACCTTTACACTATTTATAACGATCAATACAAAAAGCTTTGATGCTCAAGCAGCTCAGGATCTCTGACATGATGTTGAAAGCGTATTTTTCAAACTAATCTATTTGGAGGTTGATAACACCTTCGCGAATATCATCTCGCACGTTTTGAATAACCAAAAACAAATAAGAAAATGTAAGACATTTTGAAATGGAATTGAAAAAAAACTTGATTTTGAGTTAATTTTAGTCAAAAAAATCCTCTTCGTAATCGAAAGGAATAAGTTTCGGATTTTTAAGGATAATTATACAAATCAAATTGAAGCTTTTGAAAAAAGAAACGAAATTCTTATTTCTTCTATTTTTTCTGACCTTAAAAACCCAAAAAAAATAATTTTCCAAAGGTCCTCTTGAAAATTCCTCTTGAATTAAATTCCAGATTTGTAAAAAGAACTTTGAGAAGTTTGGACTAAATTTAATAAAATTTATATCAAATTCGACCAAGTTTTGTATAAGAAGTCTTAGAAATTTATCTTACGATTAGTTTTACCTCGAAAAATGTTTCAAATTGTAGAACAAGGACTTACCCTTGAAATTAATTCGCAGTCTTTTGCGAATTGAAAAAAAAAAAAAAAACTTTTGAAAAATACTATAAGTCAATATAAGGGATTCTGTATCGATGTTTGCTACTTTGACTTGTGGAAAAATCCAAAGTTAAAATTGTTGAGCTCTAGTTTTTTTTTTCGGAACAAATTGATAATAAGCTTAAGAAGCAAATTATGACGAAAATTTTTCAAACCGGAAGAAAAATTCACCTCTGGAATAGAATCTTAGTCAAAAATGGATTATTCGAGGTGAATTTTTAGGTTCTTGAAGAAAATTATTCGGTCAAATTATAGATAGGAGCTTTTCAATGAGACTGAAACCAAAATCCTATTTTTTTGTCCAATTTTTCGAGCTTGAGAAACTTTTAAAATTGAAAACGATAACTTATCCGTGAAATTTACGTCAAGTTAGATGAAGAACATTTTCATATTTAAAAAGAAGATCTTTTGGTTTTTGATAAGGAAAACTAATCATACCAAACTGAAACTTTTGAAAGAGAGCAGGAGTCATTTTTTAAACTGAAAAAATTCGAGCCGAAATTTTTTCATGTCAAATTTCCTCTTTGGCCGGATTAATAACCGTGGCAAAGCGCGAGCCAGTAGTTAGGGTCGTTGATGGTCAGCCAAGGATCTGGTTGTTTGTGTGATCGTGAAAGCTTGCTCATGACTGAACATATCTTCTAAAGTTTCCTGTGAAATTGAAAGGAAACTTTCGTAACACGACGAGATGAGCCAAATCTTCAGAGGATGGGAAATGGACGTGAAGTGAAAATTGAAGGAAATCAAAACCCAACATCTATCGATATTATTGGTGATTAGACTAGTCGCCATCAATTCAATTTCCGTGATGGAACATTTTTTTAAACTTTTTATCATTCTGTCACCCAATTTGGGACTTTTGTTCTTATTCTGTCAGTTGGAAAATTTTAAATGCTGATTACAAATTGATCAGAAAACTTTTTACCGATTTCTGATCAACATTTTAAAAAATATATTAATAAAAAATTAGGAATAGAAATGAATGGAAATCAAATGGAAGTCTGCGAAAAATTGTTCTTCTTCTATTGCAATCTAGCAAATATTTAAGAAAAAAAGTTCCGAAAAACTTGGCAATGTTTTTATCAGTATTAAGAGAATCCAAAATTTGTTTGATTCAAGTTCAGAAAAGTCTACGAATTCTGTAATTGTTGTGCAAATTTTGGATAAATGTCTATGAGAGTTCAGAGATATTTTGACAATTGAACCAAATTTTATAGAAACGTTCAAAACTTGTGCAAAACAAAATAAAAAAATAAAATAAAATTATAAAAACTTAATCAAATCTTGAGAGAGATAGAGAAAAAAAAAATCAGACAAAGTATTTGAATGAAATTCACGGAATTCCAAAGAAGTTGATCAAATCTCAGAGAAATCTCGGAAATTCTAATGAGATTCGTGAAATTCTTGGGGAATTCTTGAAATCCGAATGACGGAATGACATCGTAGGTGAATTTTAATGAAGGGTAATTAAATCATGTGAAATCGAATAAATTAGCTGAACTCAAATTAAATCTTCAAAATGGCGTACGATCTTTTAAATTTTTCCATTATCGAGAAAGGTAATTCAGAAATTTTTCGAATATGCATGGAGCTCAGAAAATTTGCTATCATATTACAGAGAAATGATAAGAATGCCATAAACCCCCGTGAAAAAATCTAATAGGCAATAAAAAAAAACAATCATAGAATCTCGTAAGGGTTTGTAAAAATCTATTAACCATATGAATTTCGCCAGAAACGAAAAGAAAAAAGTTCAAAAGCCTCCAATTTCCCATAAAACTTCGACGAATTACCATAAAAATTTCCAATGCTAAGCGGGATGTTTGAAAATTTCAGAAAACTCTATGAAGTCTACTATAGAAGATTTGCTATGAGACGATAGAAACAATTCGAAAATTTCATAGAAACCCATTCAAAAAAGGTGAACTGAATTAATTCAATTTTTTTTTTAATTACATATGGAATTTCCGAAATGTGGTGTTCGATATCGCTGGTAAAAACTGGATTGAGAGGATTTACCATAAAATGGATTTACCATAACAATTTCCCACTGCGAAGCGGGAGGTTTTTTGAAATTTCAGAAAACTCTATATGAAGCCTGTAAAAGATTTGCTATTAGATCACAGAAACAATTTGAAAACTCCATTTGAAACCTATACAAAAAAAAAAAAAAAATTATAAATAAAGTGAAATGAATTCGTTAATTTTTTTTTTTTTTTTCAAATTGCACATCAAATTCCGAAATGCGATTTTCGATCTCGCTGGTAAAAACTGGATTGATAGCATAAAAGAGGGTGAAATGTGCGAACGGGAAAATAGTCCATAGCTATTTTCCCCATACGTTGTTGGGTAGGTACGTGGGGTGGAATTCAAGGCATATATACATAGAGATAGAAATGTCTGCTGGCTGGCTGACGCATGTCGGGTAAACGCATACATATGTCGCACTAGTGCAAACTGTTTAAACTATAACATATATATATATATGATACATACAACATACGGGAAACAGAACATGATGGCATAAAGGTATACGTATATATGTATACGTGGGTAGGGAAGCTGCGATCCGTTGTCAGAAAGGTATGCCGAGTACAATTATGTCCGCGCCCTAGCGCTGACCCTTCCCTCAACCAACCTTGTATAACCCTCGCGTTCATCCCCTGTGGAATTCCACCGGTATAATTATCGCTGGGGAATAATAGAGGAGAGAAGGGTGCAGGAAGAAGAGGCAATGGAACAAGGACAAGGATATGGTACTTGAATCATACGTCTGCTTGTCGCAAAGCTTTCGCGTCTTGATTCTACGAGGGGGATTTAGTGTCCGAAACATCGTTCTAGATTCGATTCCGAATCTTCTGGACTCGTGGAAAAACTTCGTGAAGTTTCGACAAAGTCTGGATGATCTACGACAATATTCTGAATTTTTCGAAGTATTGGAAATGGGAATTGAAAGAGAAAACTTCGTGAAGTTTTAGTCAAATCATTTGGATTGACATCAGTTTTGAGAAAATCTTTTCACATTGTGGAATCGTGGGAAAACTTCGTGAAGTTTAAAGCGAGTCTGGATGATCCACGCGAAACTTCGGAATTTTTTCAAGTTTTGAAAATTGGGACTGAAGAAATAACCTTGGCGAAGTTTTAGCCAAATCTTTTGAATTTACTTCAATCTCGAGGGAATTTTGATATTGCAGATTTGTGGAAAAACTTCGCGAAGTTTCAACCAAGCCTGGATGATCTATACTGATCTTCCGAATTTTTTGAAGTCTTGGAAATGGGGACTGAAGAAGAAAAAAAACTTCGTGAAGTTTCGATCAATTTTTATAAATGAACGTTGATCTTCGCTAATTTTTCGAAGGATTTGGAAAATCGTTTTGTATTCCCTCCAAGATCTGTAAAATTATATTTACTTCACGTTTGTATTTGTCGATTGATAGAAAACTTCATGAAGCACGAATAAAGTTCAATTGATTTCCATCCAATTTCTGGAATTTCTCACTTTTTCGTTGGTTTTTTTTTTTTGAATTCATCCTTGATTCAAGTTTAATTATCGTAGATTCATGAAAAAAGCTTCCTGAAGTTTCGTTTAAAGTCTTACGGATTCACACCAATCTTCGAAAATTCATTGTAGATTTACTTCAAGACTTCGTGAATTTATGAAACACTTTGTAAAGTTTTGATCAACCGTTATGAACTAACATCAATCTTCATCAAGTCATAATTAGGTCTAACAGATTTCCATCAATTTTAACAAATTCTCCACAAGCCCTGCATCCTTCTCTTAACTTCGATTCAGGAAGTTGTAGAATCGTCAAAACTTCAGGAAGCTTTAATCGAGTTCAATCGGATTTCATCAAACTTGCAAACTTTGAGAAAATATATTACAGAATTTATCTCAAACCTTCATAGATTGATAAAAATCTTCACGGAGATTTAATCATCTAAATTTCAACCTCGAAATTTTCCAAATTTTCCAAATGTCCTTGAAATTCATCTCGAATCAACTCAAAGTTCCCGTAAATATCTATTCAAAAAAAAACCTTCCTGAATTATAAATAAAGTTTCATTGGTTTTAATCAAATTTTTCAAATTCTATAATGGTTTTCAAAATTTCGTATAGATTTATTTTCAATCTTCATGAATTCATCTAAAAAAAAAAACTTCGTGAAGTTTTTTGGAATTTCATAGATCAGGATCAAATGTCTCTAAACTTCTTCGAAGATACTGAAAACTCGCCTTGGCTTGGTTCAAAGATTCCTTGGATTTATAAAAAGAAATCGAAGTACCATAAAAAAAATAAAAAAAATTAAATAAAAAAATCAGAAATGAAAATCAATCGATTCGAAAAAACAGTAACTGCAGCGAAATCTTCCCTATATCGCGGTGAAACGGCTCAGACATAAGTACATGGGTTGATACGAGAGCTGAAACTCACTAGCGCACCCCAATCCAAGCTTCGTGATCCTGATCCCTAGCACGAGGCATAAGATAAGGACTATTAATTAGCCGCAAGATTAAATCCGAGTAATTAACGAGGACAAGAAACGATCGGTGCCGGCTACCGCACAGCGACTGCAGACTGCAGGCTTTGAATATATATGCGGATCGTGATTCGCGATTAACAATCTCGGTCTTTTTTTACACTTCATTTCCCATTTTTTGTTTGTTATTTTTTTTTCCTTTTTTTTTTCGGCGGGGTTCTTTGACTTTTTTACTTTTTTTTTTGTGCGATGTTTTCAATTTCACACTTTACTTTCACACCACTCTTAATAATTGTCCACCTAGACGATTTTTTTCAATTCCGTGAAAAAAATTTGAAAAAAAAAATCCGAAACGAAACTATTCTTCATTCTAGAATGGAGGATTAATATTATTGTTCTAAACTTTCTTTTTTTTAATCAATGGTTTTTAACGAGGAGGCAGATTGGTAATTAAGTAATTTTTTGCTGACGGAGAAATTGGAGTAGGTATGCAATTTTTTAGAAATTCTGATTCAAAAATGTTATCTGGAAAATGAAAAAAATTCGACAAAAAACGTCCCTTCATTTTAGTTATAATTTTTTTTTTAGTCTCAGCTCACGATATGTCATCTTTCTCTCTCTTCCTTTAAATCGATCGATCAATCGGCCGCGGACTCTTAACGTCGTGCAAAGGTACGAACCTAATTTAAGGTTATTCCCATCATCGAAGAGCTCTCATTTCCGTTTGGCATCTTTTCACTTCCGGCAATTGCAGCTGCTGGAGCGGACGTCGTCGCATCGATCGAATGCGTAGTAGTTATATATACGTGTGTAAAGACCTTGGTTCGGTTCGATAGGAACTCGCGCTCAGTGCTATTCTATACTCGAGGTATTTCACCCTGGGGATGGTTCGAGAATAAAAGGGAACCGATCTAATCTGAAAAACGTTTCTATTTTAGTTTTATTTGTTTTTTTTTCTGACATTGGCACAGAATCGCCTGTACATGTAATTCGGTCATTAAAAGAACCCAACGGCATCTAGAATCGTGAGTACCATTTCCATCAGCAAGAAATCCAATCCTCGAATAATTGTTCGATTTGAAACAAAACCAGTTTTTTGTTTTTCGCATTGGCACGAAATTACCTCTATAATTGATTATCGAGGATTACAGACAAATCAACTGAACGATTTAACTGATTTTTGTTTCAAACTTCAGCGGTTCAAATACTTCATGAATATCGAATTGATTGGTTCATTAGGGGTTAACCACGCATCGATTGGCCATACACCTGACTTCCAAACTTCTACACTTCATCAAGTCAACTGACTCCAAATGATTTCGACTGACTTCAGTTGACTAACTTATTGAACGAATTTAACTCATCTGCACTGACTCTAAACTGACTTCAACTAACTTCAAATGACTTCGGATGATTTCCATTGACTTCAACTGACTTCAAGTGAGTTCAGTTGACTAACTGATTGGACGAATTTAACTCACCTCTACTCACTTCAACTGACTTCAACTGAATTCAACTGACTTCGGATGATATCCATTGACTCCAACTGACCTCAAGTGACTTCAGTTGACTAACTGGTTGACCAGATTCAACTGTCTTTTACTGACTTTAACTGACTTCAATCGACTACACTGACTTCAACTGACTTCAACTGACTTCAACTGACTTCAACTGACTTCAACTGACTTCAACTGACTTCAACTGACTTCAACTGACTTCAACTGACTTCAACTGACTTCAACTGATTCCAACTGACTCCAACTGACTTCAATTGACTTCAACTGACTTCTCAGCAAAATATACACCTGACTTCGAAACTGGCTAACCCCTCGATTCTTCACAAAGTCAAAATAATTCTACGAATAAATATCTAATACTTTTTGTCGCATTTTGCAGTCTTTGCCAGTGCAGTGTAAAGGCATGAGATAAGAGTGAAAATGGAATAACGTCAAACCCGTTCAGCCCTCTACCATACTTGTGAAAATAGCAAAGATATAAGTAAGGGGTTATCGGGGCATCCGGGCTGTTTCCACATCGCCGATTTCTCGCTGCCACGTGGGGTAGCTGGCTGGCTGACTGGGTGGGTGGGTTGGTATCGACTGTCGTCGACGATCGGTTGAGTGCTCGTAGATATCCATCCATAGATTCATATGTATCGGCTTCTATATGTGCCCATCTGATCCTCGGTTTCTTTTGGTAGGTATACACGTCTGGCTCCGTCGAACTCTTCCTCTTCTTTTCCGATCCTCTTATTTTTATTTTTTTTTTTTATTTTTTTTTTTCATTTTCATTTTTTTTTTTTCGATTTCTTGTCCGATGCACGTTACCTGGCTTTGCACACGAACGCACATCGCTCCCTTTCTCACATACCTACTTCTCATCTTTTTCATCCGCAAACTGTAACGTTTACGTCGATTCGCCTTTTCGCCTTCAGATCTGTTACTGCTTCACAGAATCGTCTTCGTGTCTCTATAGCTTGGACATATTCCGAATACTTTTGCAGATCGCAAGCATCAGTCTGAATTTTCAGTTTTCTCGATTTGTATATAATGCTTGTTAAAATTATTTTATATATATATATATATATCATTTCGCTGTAATATAATTGGTATTCGAAAATCGGTGAATTATCATAAAAATGGAATTCTGCAATCCGATTTTTTACTTTTGATATATTTTTTTTCTTTCTAGTTTCAGCTCGGTCCAATTTTCATTCGATTTTACTACGTTTTCAGTTCGATATTGAGTTGCATGAAAATTGACGAAATTGTTGAAATCATAGAACTGCAGCTGTCTAATGATTCGATGAATGAAAAGAAAAAATCTTCATTGTCTAGAAAAATATTGTCAAATTTTTTAAACATTATTCAAAATATTTTCAGAAGTTTTTCGAAAACGTTCGTTTTTCTCTTTCATTATTGGATCAGTTTGTCAAATTCTTTTGAAAACCGTACGATGAATAGCGTTGGGAAATAAGTTGAGATCATTTTTTATAGATTGAAAATTTTCTAAAAATTCCTAGGAGATTTTTCAGACACTTTGACACTCAGGTTGCGATTTTTTTTTTTCAAATATTCGCACATCCCTCAACATGATCGACAATTTGACACGAGCTTCAGAATTTTTTCGAGACAACTATACTCAGTGAATTTTAAAAACGTTTTGAATATGTCAAAGTGATTAAAAATCGTATAAAAATTCCCTAAATTTTTGAGAAATTATCTAAAATCTTTCGCCATTATAGACAACGTTCTAAAAATGTCCGAAAAAATATCTTACAATTATACTGAATTTCCTAAACCAGCTGTTTAAAAATTCCCTAAAATCTGGTCAAATATTTGTAAATCTTTAGAAATTGTTGCAAATCCAATGGTAAACCCAAAATTCTGAGAAATCCAGACAGGAAATCATTTACCCTTGTTTTTTTTTTTTTTGTTTTTCTTGGATCTTCAATCGAGAAAACCTCAAACGATCCTTCAGCCAAATTCTCCGCAAGCCTTGATGAAAATCTTAGAATCTCTTCGTAAAGGTTTCTGTAGTAACATACGTAAAACAAAAAGAGAAGAAAGGAAACCTTTCGATCGGTTGACCGAGCCCGGAATTTACGCCAATATCAAATAACCAAAAATCAAAAGATCGAAGTGAACCGATAAATAAAAAATAAAAAAAAATAGTTTTATCGTCGGTTTAGGTGCTCGAGATTGAAAGTTAAAACGAAAGAGGGGTTGGTTTCGCGGTTCAGAAATAAGAAGTAGAAAAAGCCGGGAAGGGAAATGAAAATAAAGAAGCAAAAGGAAATAAAAATAACAAAAAAGAAAAAAAAAAAAGCAAAAAGGGTCTGAAAAAAGAATCGTGTAAGGTGGAATGAGTCGAGTTAAATTAAGCAAGCGAACAACGACGCTGCTGGATACAAACGATGATAAATAAGCCGGAGATATTGTGTTTCAGTTTCTGACCTAAAAAGCCTTGTACAGCATCTCTTGTCTTCCTATTTCTCCCCTCGATCTTTCCTCTTTCTCTTATTCTCTTCAGAATCTCGGGCTAATCTCCAGCCACTAGCTACTATGCCTACAAACACCCCACCCGGAGTTTCAATAACGCCGAGGGCATAAACCAAGTTCAGCATAAACAGTTCAATATTCTCCAAAACAATCCGATTCGATCCTAAAATTATTAGAAATTCCCTAAATTATGCCAATTCGGCGTTTTGAATTTTGTGGATTTTTTTTTCAATTTTTGATTTTCCAATCATTCGTTTGGTTTTCAGAATCATGATTCTTTTTTTCCCCCCACCTCGTGACTTTTTTTACATTAGTGTTCCTGGTTTTTGATTTTTCCTTCTTTCTTTTTGAGATTTCGATTTTTCGTTTGTTGGTTTTTTTCAGCACTTGAAATGTAATTCGAAGTTTTTTTTTTTGGTTTTCTCACAATTATTCTTCCATTTCTGTTCATTTGGTTATTGAATCGTTTGGCTGGTTGGTACCACAATTTTCCAATCATCATTTTTCTGGTTTTTGTATTTTGTTTGTTCGGATTTTCAGATTTTGGAATTTCGATTAATTGGTTTTCGTGTCTTTGAATTCTTTCTGTCGGGTTTTTCGCTTGTCAAATCCTTTTTTTGCTCAATATCGTCTTCGAATTTTGTTTCATTGGTTTTTAAACTGGGTCTAGTGGTTCTTTTTTCGTTTTTTTTTTGTGGTTACGAATTTTCTCGTTCTTTAAACCAAATTGAGGATGCAAGAGGAGTCTGATTTTTAAACTTTCGCTGCCTGTTTTGTTGGTTTTTTTTTATCACCACTCGAATTCTTATTCGAAGTTTTTTTGGTTTTCTCACAATTATTCTTTAATTTCTGTTCATTTGGTTATTGAATCATTTGAATTTTGTTTATCCGGTTTTTCGGTTTCTGGAACTTTGATTCGTTGGTTTTTGTCTCTTGAAATTCTTCCTTGAGGTTTTTCCGGTTATTTCTGAATCCTTTTTTCGCTCAATATTGTCTCCAAATTTATTTCATTGGTTTTGAAAGTTTTTCGGTTTCGAGATTTTGGATTTTGACTTTCTTCAAATTGACTTGACGATGGCAGGGGGAGTCAGAACTCTAATAAACCATTCATGTAGTTGAAGTAGATATACGACTACAGAAGCAACACCTTAACGAGCCTGCAGACGCATGTAGTATTCTGATTACCGTGATGGGAAGCTTTTACAAAAGGTTACCTGCTGCCTGAGGCCTTTTTCCCTTCGTTTTCATCCCAGTTTTACCCGCTCAACTTCCTGGAGCATTATTCACCGCGGTGTATTGTTCGGAGAACGAAACCGAGCCAGATGTGTACTGTACTTTACTTTACTGTACCATCAGTAGGTATAAGCTCTTCCCATAAGCTCCTGAATTTTGAAAAAAAAACCCCCAAAAAAATACGAGTCAAGTTCTTGTATGAGATGAAGGCAGCAAATCTTTGCGTTTGAACTAAAAACCACAAATAATTTTCATCCAATTTTCCAGCAAAGTACCAAAAGAAAAAGTAGAATTTTATTCGAATCCCAACTATTGAACACTTTTCAATTAGAAAAATTTCATGAGGTCTGATAATAAATTACCCGTAGGTAATTGAGTAGAAAGCTTCGTGAAATTTCCAAAATCTGAAAGACACTTCAGGAAAATCATTGCAGTGAATTCTGACGTGAACTTTCGAAGAAATTCACAAAGTTTAATTGAGCCTTTAAGACTCGAAGAAAACGTGGGATGGATTGTTTATAATGTTCAAAATCAGCTCAATGAACATCTTTTGAATTTTGAATTTTGATAAAAACGAATAAGCTGATGAAATTCTATAAAGGAACCATCGAGAATTTGTCACCTCGTCTCTATCAAGTCACTGGAAATTTTGTGGAATAAAATTGGAATTTAGGAAACTGAATGAAATATCTTGATGTTCCCAAAATGCCACGAAATTTCAGTAAAATCCATGAAACTCTTGAAATTCCAGAAAAACTACAAAGAACTCTTGAGGGTTCTTGAAAAAAAATGAAAATAAATAAATAAACAAACTATGAAATTGAATCACAGTTTGCAGTCGGCCAGAAAACTCCAATGAAATTTTTGACATTACGTAGAATCCGTTCACAGAATTTTTTTAATTTGTACAGAATATATGGGATCTTTGGAATTCCGCAGACAACCCAGAGAAAATTTCGAAAGGATCCGTATCAATCGATTCCATAAAGTTTGATTAAAGTTTCAGAACGCCGATGAAATCCAATGACAAATTTTTGTAACTCTGTGAAATTCGATCACGAAATTTTTCAAATCCAGCCAAACAGGAGGAAAACTCCAGAATTTTGAATAAACCACAGAGAGTCATCATAAACTTTAATTAAAGTCTCGATTGTACAATTCGTTCAATTTGATCACGGTTTAATCAAACGACCCATAAAAGCTCATGGAATTTTGTAAATTTGATCAAAAATTACGAAAAATCTGTACGAAATGCATAAACTCTTCGAAATGCTACAAAAACCACAAAAAATTTTCATCAAATCTCACCAAAGTCTCGAAGAGCTCAATAAAAAAACAAAATCAACAAAAATGCAAAACCTGCGTAATAAAAGCTCGAAAAATTTTGTAAATTCAATAAAATTCTACTAGGAATCCCTTAAGTTTGAAAATAATTAATAAAACCTTCGAAATCCCAGGGAAAATTACTAAAAATTTTCATGAAAGAAAACTCACTGAAATCCAAAACATAATAATTCGAAACATCGGCAATAAAAGCTTCAAAAATTTCGATAATCGAACAATCGAATTCGATTGAGGAATCAAATTAACGACATCTTTGAAATCCTAAAGATCATGAAAAATTTTGATGAAACAGAACTCGGTGAAAATTTCAAACAGCTGCGATGAAAATTAGGAAAATTTATATGAAATTCGATGAAGCTGAACGAAAGAAACCAAAACGAATTCCTTGACATAAATTAACCAAAGTGTACCAACGTCGTTGGTAAAATCTACCACAATTTGGAAAAGATCAAAATCCAATATACCTATGAAGTTTTTTGATAAAACGAAGGTGAAATCTGGAAGCAAAGTACCAGGAGAAAAGTAGCAGCAGCAGCTATCGCGTTGGTAAAACGACGTAGAAAAGGGGCAACTAATTTTCTTCCCAAAGGTATTAAAACCGTCGTCATACCTCTCTCTTTCTCTCCTTTATTCGAGAGATATTCTGGCGTGGGACCCCGTTACTCTTTCAGCATAAGTCAGCAAAACGTTTACGGCAATTCGTTCTACGCGATGTAATTTATATTCTTTCATATTCAACCCGCCTGCGCTCCTCTTCCTTTCACCTCATCCTCGTCCTTTACCCGATCCTACAGTATGCGGGTGTTCCACAGCCGAATAAGGGATGGGATGAAATCATAGAAAGAAAGAAAGAGATGAAATCAAGGAAGACAAAGATGGGGCGGATATCAAACTCGGGAAATTTATATCCCAGGAAAAATTCCTTCTCTTTCATTATTTTCATTCGATCCCAGTTTTTGTCTTCTATCTTCCTAACGAGAACATCCCAATAGTTTTATCAACGAGAATTTACCATTTTTTTTTTTGCAGTTTTATCCAAAAAATTAGGGATTTTCGTTATAAGAAAAAAAAAAAAAAAAAACGAAAAACTTCTAAAAACCAAATTTCTAAACACAAAAAACCACCAATTGTTTATCAGGGTCTTTTTTCTTCGACCCAAATATAATTGTTGAAAATCAGATCAGTCAGACTTGATCCCAAGTTCGTGATATCGAAAACTTACTGCGGACTTCCGGTAGCAAGAAGGAAATTCATCCATTTTCAAGAAAAGCAGACCATGCAATTCCGGTCAGGGTATTGTATACCAATGTGGGCCAAAATTTGAAAAGGAAAAAACGAGTCGGAACTCACAAGAGTAGATTTTTGTCCACAGTGAAAGTGTTTTCTTTCTTTTTTTTTTTTTTTTTTCAAAATCGCAGAGAAAAATCGGTTGCTTAGAAAAGTCAAAATTAGTAAAACTTTTGCCAAAATTTGGAAAGGAAGAACGAGTCGGAGATTACAAAAGTCGATTTTTGTCCACAGTGAAAGTGTTTTCCCTTTTTTTTTTTTTTTTTTTTTCAAAATCGCTGAGAAAAATCGGTTGCTTGGAAAAGTCAAAATTAGTAAAACTTTTGCCAAAATTTGGAAAGGAAGAACGAGTCGGAGATTACAAAAGTCGATTTGAGTTCACAGTGAAAGTGTTTTCCTTTTTTTTTTTTTTTTTTCTTTCAAAATCGCAGAGAAAAATCGGTTGCTTAGAAAACTGAAAATTAGTAGCATTTGCTAAATTTATCGAAATACACCAGTCCTTAGACACAAATAGTAGTTCATTAATAAAATCGAGTAGATTGAATTACCGATAAGAAAGATTTTTTTTACCATTTTTCCGTATACGGTTAACGATTTTTCTCTTATCAAAATTCGCACGTGAATAGTCGCTCTGGTGGGTGCAAAAAACCGAACAAAAAATTATCAGTTCTTATAGGAAATTCAATTATCTTTAAATTTGTTCCCGGGTTTTTTTTTTTTTTCATAAGATAGCTCGCTGAGGAGATATTTGCAAAAATCTGTTCGTCGGCGCGCTTTGGATGCGAATATGAGCTTAGGCTTCCATAGAAATCGGTTCATCTTCAATGAACAATTCCGTGGAAACCGCTACTTTAAAAAAAATAATTCATAAGACCTTTTTTTTAGAGAATTTAGTTCTCTTCATTTTGGTACGGAAGTATTTTTACCATAGGATTAATAGTTTCCAAAAAATATTGTAAAAACTGTATCTTCGCACTGTCAGGTTTTTGCGAACGATCGTCGATCGAAAAAATCGGTATTTATGATGAGTAGTTTCTGATCTAAGATCGAGTTTTAACTTCTCAGGACTAATTCTCGTTGCTAATTGGTTGCCAATCCAATCCCATGAGGCATTAACGCCATATACTATAGTGATATTCGTCATGGTTTGCAAAAAGTTTTAGAAAATATTTGGGGGAGGGGGGAGGGGGGGGGGTAAGTGGTTAGCGATTTATGCCTTACAGACTTGCGCCCTGCAGTTAGTAGGTAAGAAAAAAAAAAAAGAAAAAAAGAAAAAGGGAGGTATAAGGTAAAGGGTCGTAAAGATGGGTCGAACGTTAAACGAAATCGACACAGTCGTCGTCGCATCCAATTTGGCAAAGTGCACTTTCGAGTAATACATACCTACATACCTACCTAGGATAACATAGTATAAGAGACCAGTCAGGTTAAACGCAAAAGATAAGGTAAAATAGAACATAGGTTACTAGTAGCCAGCCATCTAATATAAGCAAGGTCGTATATCATTTCGCCCTACAGGGATGAAGTAGAAGTAGAAGAAGAAGAAGAAGAAGAAGAAGGAACCCTTACACTTAGGGCCAGCTGTGCGACGACTGTGTATTCTAAGGTATATATTATGTATATATATAGTAAATATATATATAGACATATATACGTCCCTACCCTGTAGCCATGTATATATATATTATGTATTACCATATCGTGTGCATATATATAGATACACATATAGGCAAATGATATCCATGTATATGTACATATTTTCACGTATATGTACGCCCCTGGTTGCTCTCCAAAGGCCAAATCATTCTCCTTGAAGGAATATCTTCGACGTATTTATATACGAAACCCCTTTTGCCCTATTTCCGATTCTTATGTATCTGCCTATATAATATATATATATATATACATACATAGATACTTGGGTATGTAATAGGATTAGGCGTTCCCTGACGATTTGAAAAACAAAAAAAAAACCAAAAAAAACAGAAAAAAAAAACAGATTCGAACCTCGTCGAAATGCCCTTTGCAAAATTCTCTTTCTTGTTACTTTTGTAGTTGGTTCAAATTCCATTTGGGTTTTTACTTAATTATCTGAATTTTAGACTGCGGTTCTTTTTTTTCGGGGTTTCATCTGGTTTTTTGTTAGTCATTTTGGTTTCATTTCAGCTTTTACTTCATTTTGGTAAATTCTTGTTTTCAACTATAGTTTTTCTTGTACTTCTGTTCGTCTTCCTCTTCAGTTTCGTATGCTGTGATCTTTCTTCTGTTTTTTTTTTTTTTTTTTTTTTTCTTTTATTTCGTTATTTCATTCAGTTTCACGTTGATTTTCCTGATTTAGTTCTCGTTATTGTCGTTTTTTTGTTGGATCTTTTGCTTTCAATCCTTCTTTATACTTTTTCCTTGTCGTTTTGTTGCTTCTTATCAGTTTTCCTTCGCTGGAATTCCATTTTTGTTTGTTACCATCGTTTTTTATAATTGTTACGTTTGTTCTTTTCTTTACGTTTTTTTTTTTTTTTTTGTTTTTCTTATCATTTCTGTTCGATTGTGTCGAAATTCTTTTGCAATTTGACATTTGTTTTTCTTGAATTGACTTTTGTCCTACATCTGCATAGTTCGATTTGGTTTTCCATGTACTTTGGTTTGTACTGATTAGTTTTCTTTTAAAAAGTTTGATTAGGTTTTTTTTTTTGGTTTTAATTATTGTTGTTATTGTTGATTTTTTCATTCGTCGATGTTTCGGGTTTCTACGCATTTTTTTTCGTTTTTTTTTTTTGGTGTTCCGAATACTCTTTAATCTTGTCGTGCGAACTTTTTTTTGTTACGAGCTTTTCTCAAATTTCCATATTTTCTGGATTTCCTGAGTTTTTAACTTCCGGATATCTTTCAGCTGTCTGCATTTCGATTTTCCAGAATTTCCAACTTCTGAACATTGACGTTTCAAATTTGAACAACCGTTCGGAATTTTCGGAATTGGCAACTCCAATCCCGTCCCAAAAAAAAAATGAAAAATGGATTCAAAAAACTTACAAATTCTGTATGAAAAAAAAACAACAAAAAAAAAACAAGTGAAAGCTTTAGCTTTTGACCGTTGACAACCGTTTTGGTATTGCGATATTCGATGATAGAGAGTTCAGAGTGCAGATCGTCAGGGTTACGAGCGCTCGTCGACCTGACGAAACCAACGAATTTGGCGCGACCGTCTGACTCACGAGGCCGACCACGACGTCGACGTCGACGTCGTCGTCGTCGACGTCTATTCCTGGACCGTCGACACGTCGACGATCATTTTGGACCCCCACGAACCGTTAGGGACGGTTCGGTTGACGGTTCAACCATTCAAACTAAAGCTCACGCCAAAAAACGTCTAGTTTATAGCTACTCGGGTATCAGGGGCAAAATCGGGTACCCATATACCTACCTTCTTCTCTGAAATTCAATTATTCTTAGATTAATTATTATATTCAAAATTTCTATCACCACGAAAATAAACAAAATACAAAATAAAAAATAAAACTTAAATACAAAAACAAATTATAGCTAAACAAAAACCGTACAAACCTATTCAGTTTTTCACTATTTTTCGAGACTATTTAAGTAGTTTCATATTTTGCACTCCAATATTTGTAAAAAATTTCGATATGGAAAGGTTCGTTTTCTTTATTTTTTTTTTTTTTTTCTCAGTTTCTTTAGTTTCTGATTTTTGTTGTGTTTTCTTGTTTTTTCGCAGTTGGATTTTTTCCTGCCAGTAATAATTCATTTTGATTTTGATAATACTGGCATATACATTGGTATATAGGTAGTACGTATAATATAACACTTGAGATTGTTGGAGGTACTTTTGAAACTTGCTCGATTACATCCTACCCAACTAACCATTTGCGTTTGATTGATGCCATCGACGCTACAGAAGCTCTCAATCATCGGAGCTGCGGGAGAGTTCAGAACGAAAAGATATATCGCCGATATGAAGTGAAAAGTAAAATGTATATATAATATACATCATTTGAAAAATATATTATTCATTCATCTTCATTTTTTACCCCCCCCCCCCAAAAAAAAAAAAAAAACGGTATTTTTGTACGTTTTCATAAATATATACGTACGTAATTCCGATTTCTATTTCTTTGTTTTTGTTTCTCTTTTTTTTTCTCTTTCTCTCTCTCTCATTCTTCTCGAAGACTAAAATGAATTTGCAATAATTAATAAAAATGAACAAATAAAACAAGAAATGAAATAAAAATTCAAACAATAAGACAAAAAGTAGAAATATTCGATCCTAAATTTTGTTTCTTCTTCGTTTTATGTTCTTGATGATTCTAAACCCAAATTTTTGATCAATTTTCGAATCACAAGACATGGGAAAAATCAAAAGTGCCTGTAGAGTATTTTTTTTTTTTTTTCTGTCTTTATTGAAAATTATTGCTGTTTTTGTTGTATTATTATTAGTACTTTTTTCGAAAAAAAAAAAAAAAAAACGAAACGTAAACTCTAACAATAAGACCCGAAGAATTATTCGATCCTAAATTTTCGTTTCTTTTTTGTTTTTTTTGTTCGTAACAATAACAAAAACAAATTTCCCAATCATTTCAAAATTACAAAATACAGAGAAAATAAAAAATTCCTGTGAATGATTTTGTTGATTTTATTCTCAAATTTTTGCTGTTTTATTCCGTTGAATTCTTAGTATTTTTTTCATTTTGGTTTTTTTTTTTTTTTCCTGGGCACTTTTCAGAATTTGTAAAAATTTCCTTTTTTGTTGTGAACCAGGCGCAAGTCGAGTATAGTTTGCAGTTGTTGTATATTTGGGAGAATTTAGAGGGGCAAGGGCAGTAGCTTCTGCTTCTGCTTCTGTTTCTACTTCTGCTTATGCTTATGCTTACATATGCCTCTGTTTCTGATGCAGAAGAAGAAGCTTAAGATGTTTGACTAACCCACTTCTGAATCAAAAATAGCGCTCCACTCGACAAAACGCGCACTTTTGACGCGCGTTAAGTTCGGCCCGTTAACCCGCGAATTATTATAGTATACAGATACACACGTATATGTAAATTCGCATTGTATCTAAGTGCGCAGGAGAAAACGGGGCAAAATTGGGTTACCCAAGAAAACGAATTGAAAAAAATTAAACCTACGACAAAGACAAGAAAAAAAAACAAAAAAAAACTAATTTTGTATAATAATTTTTCTCAAAACACGTTCTTGATTCTATATAATGCAAATTTTGCATTATTATTATTATATGTTTTTTCGGTTTTTATCCAAATCGCAGATCTTGCTTTTTCGATTTTCTACTTTTGGTTATTTTATCCCATTGATTTATGATTTTTTCTTTTTTTTTTTCTTTACAGCAGTTTTCTCTTCAAAACCAAAATACTATTGAAAAAAAAAAAGAAACACCAAAGCTTCCGGTTAAAAGATCTTGTGAATTTTTCACTAAAATCTCGAAACGAAGCTCATATTTTCAGCATTTGTCTTCTTTTGAAAAACACAGCAAATTAAAAAAAAGAAAGAAAGAAAGAAAAAAAAAAGAAGAATACAAAAATTGCGGAACTTGGAAGAATTTTTTTTTTGTTTTTTTTTCTCTCATTCTAATTTCCAGTGTGATTTCTGTATCAGTTTTTCATTTGGTTTTCGTTTTTAGAAAACTCTACTATCCGTCAAATTAATACTTGAATTGAAATGATGAAAATTCGGCAATAATTCGACAAAAATTTCGATCAAACTTTGAAATTCCAATTTCGCAAACTTTTTTTTTTTTCTTTTTTTTTTTGCGTATAGAATATGCGGATGTTGGAAATGAAATATTTTCCTTCAAAACTTATACTGTAAAAACCATTCGCGTGTATGTGTATCTAGATATATATACATGTAGGTACTAGGTAACCATATACGTATGTACAACATGTATTATGTGTATATCGTGGAATTGGTATATAGATATAGGTATATAGAGAACCGCAGCTCTAAGGGTCACACGAGAGGAATCGGGTAAAAGGGAAAGTAGTTTATTATTTATGCTAGCACTTAGAGGCGATAGAACTCGCCCTATCCGTACATTAGAGGGTTGTATATTTCGTATACATACATAGGTATATATGCATGTACATACGTAACTAGCGATGCTTGTCGTCGAACATCGTGGAGAAAAAATAAAAAAACAACAAAAAAAAAAAAAAGACCACCACACAGACAAATCAAAAACTTGTAGAATTGAGGTAATTTGCCATTTTTTTTTCTTTTTCTTTTTGCAAATTCTCATTCGCAAATTCAATCGAAATTCAGTAACAGTGAATGGAACATAGGATCGAAAACTTGAAAAAATCCAAAACATTCAAGAAAAAGAATATATTCTCGAAATTCGATTGACAGTTTCTTCGAAATTGATTCGAAAGAATAGTTCTTTTGTTTGTTTTCTTCAAGAAAAGAAAATCAGTGTATATAGTAGATAAAGGACCCTGATGAAATAAAAAAACAGAAGATCGTTGAAATGATGTGCTGAGGCCGGAGGAATTGAATCGACAAAAATTACAGAAAATTTTTAAAAAATCAGTGGGAATTTTTTGTTCGAAGAGAACGAAAACTACCAAAAAAATTGACAAAACATCGGAATCGTAGGGAATTTATTCAAAATTAGTTGAGAAATTCAAATTCGAAGGAAAGAAGAGTACCGAAAAAAAGAATGACTAAAACCGAAGACAAAAACGATACAGAAAAAAGTTGATGGAAATTATATGGACACTAGATCTTCTGGAATTGGATTCGAATTTTCGGGAAAAGAAATTTAAAAAAAAATCAAGCAACGTTGCGATCGACGAAAAATCGCATAAACAGGGCTCACTTTTATTGTTAGTCCCTTTTTTTTTTTCAAAAATCACTTTTTGGTCACCTAAATAGCAAAAGTCACTTTTTTGAACTATTTTGAATTGAAAAGGCGTTGATTTTCAATTCTTTAATTTTTCAATCCATTCCACGATAAGCTTCCATTCAATAGGACAAGTTTAAAACTTAGTTACTGATTGTAGTTTGGTCATTGATCTGCGTGAGTACAAACATACTGAAGATGTAACTTATTTGAATTCGAAATTTCTTCTTTATGTTATAAATCACTACGATCATTCTAAAAAATTGCAAAATCATACGTTTATGTTGTACACAACAATTTGTTAAGTAACGTTGAAACTTTTCTTCAAACAAATCAATTACAAATTTGTATCATTATATCGATCCAAAAATAGGCAAATGTAAAATGAATTTCTGACTTGGTGATATATTTCTCGTTATAAATTTATGATTTTATTAAATTTATGAATAAAAACTTTCTGATTGATTATCTACCGTCACTTTTATGTCACTTTTGAGTCACTACATTCAGCAACTATTGGACAATTTTTTTGTCTCTTTTTTTCACTTTTTTTTTTTGACTACTTTGCTGACTATGACCAAACTTAACCTGCAAGAACGAAAGTTGTATGACGTGTAATCTTAATCAGCTGAGAAAAAAAGAAATGGCAAGTATCGAAAAGAATGTAATGAATTACCTCGGACTCGGAAAACAAGTTTGCCAAATCCAAAAAAAATAAAATAAATTTATTCATGATTTGTTGTTGATTCAACAGAATTCTATTCAACAATAGACAAACTATTTTGCTGAGTTAATTCAACTAAGATTGGCAAAAAGAAATTTTTTAGTCAAATCAGCAGAATCTATTACGTCAAATCAACTCAAAATTTTGTTGGCTTCAACTTTGCCAAATTTTTTGTCAATTCAGGAAAACTTTGGTCTATTCAACGATACTTTTTTCTGCGTCTTCCCGAAGATAATAATTTTGAAAAATCTAGGAAGACCAATTCAGCAAAAATGAAAATAAAGAAACCAAAAATATGTTGAAGTAATTATACAGAAGCGATTAGATCGAAAATTGGGGTTTATGTAGTAAATACCAACCCCTTATGTATATATGTATATATATGTAACGTAGGTATAACATCACATTACTGAAGTGTAAACGTGCGAGTTTGCAGCGTGTAGATTTTCGCACACGATTTTCTGCCTGCAGGCACGCGTGAAGGACACGTTGGATTAACACCCCTGAAACGTTCGGCAATATAACGTCGAGCCAATGACCATACATCTGACGGTTTATCTACCGAAAATGCGTCGACGTGGCACGCCGATACCGATTACATATTTCATCCCCTTCTCGCTTTCGCGCCATTTTCGACGCGGGTCTCGTACCCTCACATTTAAGTATACATATATATATATATATATATATATATATATATACATACCTAGATGTATGTACATGTACATACATTCCTTTTACATGTATACGTGTTACGAAAACACATACATGTATATGTCGATATTAAAAAACATTAGAAAAGTTAATGGCACTAAGCTAAACCTATAAGGTTCACTAACCTAACCTACAATTTCCTTCGAAACAACGCCATCTTGTCGTCTCAAACAGTATATAGTGACGTCACGGTAATTCGAAACCGTTCAAAAACCGCTTCTTTCTCCAGCAAATCTATTATTTTTTTCAAAAAAATCTACATTTTGGACACGATTTATTGTACGTCTTAACAACCTATGAATTATATCTTGTTATAATTAAATGCCTGTGTATGCGGAAGTGGGATAAGGGGCGAAGATGCGGTGCTAGTGCAGCGAGAGGTTATGTTCGTCGGTGAGTTTCGGGGGAGTTGCGGTACGTTTATATAGGAAGAGGAATAAGCTTGTGCTGGAGGATGAGGACGAGGATGAGAATGAGGGGCGGCTTTTAATCTCGGTAAATCACTACGCCAACTGATTTTATAATCATTACTACAGCCGGCAGTTACCCGTCGCGCCGCCGCCTTAGTATATATATTACATTTTCATCCCTCGCGCCCCTCGCTTCCATCCCTGATCTTTTCTCTCAATTCTTTAATTTCGGGCTGATCCGATCTAAAAATTTATTCCAAAATAACGATTTCAATTCAAATTGTTCAAATTCCCGTAAAAAAAAATAAAAAAAAAAAACGGTCTTTAAATATTGACGAAAAATTTAAAAGAGAAAAAAAAAAAAATGAAAGACTTCGCGTGTTACAAGAAACAAAAAACAATCAGAGTGATCGTTGATCAATTTTGGCGATAGAAAAACGACATTTTGAGTTTTGACGATTGACAAATTGAAAAATAAAATGAATTGTAGTTCGTTGGGGAAAAATCGTGTTTGATTAAGATGTAGTTTGGGTTAAAAGTTATCTTCCAAAATTAATGATGTATCAATGCCAAATTTTTGCTATACATTTATTACACACTTAAGACTACGTCAAACAACGTATAACATTTTCTGTACGAGGTTAAGATTGGAAATGGAACTGGCGATGAAATACTCAGAATACAGCAATCCCCATTTTTTTTTTCCTGTATCAGAGAGACAAAAAGAAAAGATTCACGCGAGAAATTTATTGTACAGTTGGGAAAACTTGAGAAATTGAATTTTCAACACGTACTTCTTTACAAAAAAAAAAAGGCACTTTTTTTCAACGTTGTGTAATTTTTTTCGATAAGTACGAAGGTAATTCACTTGGATGTATTGATCTGATCTGAAAAAAACCCACGGGAAATTGTTCTTAGTACATCCAAGAAGATCTATGTGAAATTGGAAATTGATCCATTGAAAACTTCATCGCCAGTTTCATTTTGAAATTTCCAAAGTAAATCAAAATTTGTTTCAGACATAATCGAGGATTTGTCAAAAGTTGTAAAGCAAATCAGAAATCTATAATAAGACTGGTGCAAGTTTACCTATATTCTTGTACATTTTTTTATATTCGGTTTCATTTTGACAGTATAAATAGTATGAAATCTCTTTATCTCTATAAAATTTTGGTGACCTAGCTTTATCACTCTCGTTCAAATAAAATAGAAAAACTTGAATTTTACACATTTTGACGTTTTGACCCAAATTACACCACTTCAAAAGACAAATTCCAATTGGTTTCTTGCAGAAATTGATGTGTCAATGTATTTTCTAAAGAAATCTGCGAAAAAAAAACAAACTTTTTTTTTTTAGAAAATCGTATCATTTTTTTTTCTTCTTTTTTTTCCTAACCCAAACAACATCCTTAATTTTCCGGAGTCCGTGGTGAACGATGATCAGCGACGGCGATGAATCGGGCGCGTTGCCCTTGGGCTCACTGAGACTTATTGCAAAAGCGCGTCGGGAAATCCGAGTCGCGCGGGAGAAGGTCGTCGACGCGTATGCCAAGGCCCGCGGGACGTTTTAGAATATTTTTGTTGGTCTCTCTACCTATGTGTGGGGGGCTTGAGGCTTGCAGGGGTTTGAGGTTTGAGGCTTGGGACGAGGGAGGGGGGGGCGGGGGAGCGGGGGGGGTAAGTAAGTACGTAGCCGCTCCCTGCAGAGTCGGTCAGTGCATTTCGCGACATAGCAGACACATAGTCAGACGGTTACCCCCTCCCCGCCCCTCTATTAATAGCTACTGGCGGCGACAGTAGTTTACCCGAGCAAGAAACTAACTCAGCCCCGTGAGGTACCCGCAAATATATATATATATCAATACGTACTCGCATACAACGATCAGACTCGAGTGAATATATAGCTAAACTTCGTCGATATATGGAACATCTCGCGGCTACGTATACCGAGCGAATCTCTTTTGAAACTTGTACAATCAGCAGGGGGCTGGCCGACCGACTGCGCATGCGCGAAATATAATGCGATTTTATTGGTAGGCGGAATCAGCCGGCAATTGTCAAGACAGCCAATCTATAAAAAAACGTCACGATTTTATCCACCTGGGATTTTTCAAAGCTATTTTCTCAGTGAAAATATATCGGATCGATGTGAAATTGATAAAAGTGGTAGAGAAGAATTGAAAAAAGGGCGTGATGCTCTTGGATTTTCAAAAAAAATAAATAAATAAAATAAAATAAAAACGGTCAAAAGATTGTAACTTTAGATACTTAAATCTGTAAAACTTTTGGTCGTTTTTTGAAAATCGAAGAGTATCACGCCCTTTGTTTTATTCTTTTCTATCGGTGGTATCAATTTTACATTGATCGAATATGTTTTTGCCGAGAAAATGGCTTTTGAACATTTCGTTTCATTGCCCTTAAGCTCTGGCACGTAAAGTTAGCAAATTGAGGTCATGTTGTTTGTAATTCTGTCTCAAATTGTCAAGTTTCGAGAGATTCTAACAACGAAATTATTCCTTGGAATTGGTACGGAATCACCTATATACATTCTAACCTTTGCATTTCGGTTGTCACAGGCAGCCCCTCGTAAATTTTCATTCATGTCAATTTTCCTCGAATCACCCATACACTGTCCTCTCTTGATTTTTCATCGAATATCCTATACACACAAGCTTTTCACTCAATTTGGCATGGAATAAAGTAAAAATGTAGATATCGACAGAATGCCTTATATAAAGTTCTCCCTCAATTTGCCATCGTATATCCTATAGATGGACTAGTTTCAATCTCCCCCTAACACTTTACAAAGAAAGATCCCTTGATTTGCCTTAGAACGAGGTATATAATTTTTATCACTCGAATTGGCAGGGAATGCACTGTACAAGTTAGAGACCTGAATTTCAATGGATTACCTAAGTAGTGTAGATCCATTTACCGCTTCAATTAGCATCGAATGTTTATGTTGATCTAATTGGCACCGAATGGCCCATAGGTATAAAGTAGCGTTTATAATTGTCGCGGAATAGACTGTATAGCTGTAATACGTGTATTCGAATAGATATACAACTCTAACAATAAGGCGCCAAGCGACGCGGGTTCGACGGAGTTTAGCTGGCCGTAGCCCAAGGCGTCTCTGTGTGGCGTGGCGTGGCGCGGTGTTCCTTTGCGTTTCTTGTTGGCGTTGCCCGTGCCATGCGATGCCATACCATGCCATGCCATGCCGGCGTCAAGACGCCTGGGCTGCTCTGCTGTTCGGCTGTTCGGTCGAGAGAGATTCCCTGGCGCCACGCCCCTGTACCTGTTACGCGGGCTTTAATCTTCCCAGATAGTCAGAGAGGAGCCGCACCTGCAGTTCCCTGTTCCGCACGCACCTATATATGTATACAGTATAGGGTATAGTGTTATAGAGTTTATGCGCCTGCGCGTAGGTCAGTGACGTATTCGTCGCGACGCGTGAGTCCGGACCGGAGACAGCGGACACCGGACAGAGGTTAGAGAAACAATTAATTCGTCTGATACCCTCGAGGCAGTTTCTAGTTCAAGTTCAATTAACGGGATTGAGACATTTCAATTTCGTTTGCGTTTAGATTCAGATGTTCTATATAGTAGTTAATCTACTTACTGTTTTCGAATTCTTAACTGGTCGTTACATTTTCTTTTCTTTATATGATTATTTTATTCAATTTATTAATTGATTTATCGTAACACGAGCGACTATACTTTACTTCGATTTTGGGTGTACAGATAACTTCTTATTTCTAAAGACTTCCGCAGACTTCCAATGCCTTCCAACAATTTTCAAAGACTTCCAAAGAATTCCAAAGACTTCCTAGACCATGAAGTTGAAATCGACATTCACCGTACATGTCGCAGAATTTATCACCAATGTTGTTTGATTGCATCAATATACTTTGTCATTGACGTCAACATGTCTCAATCTAACACCTACAACATGTTACATATGACTTGAAATGTATCAAATCAAAGTCATTGCGTCTTTCAACAATACCGAAATGTGTTAACTTGACATGGGTATATCTCAAATTGACAAAAACATTTTTCATTTTCATCGATATGTGTCAATATGACCTCGAAACATGTTGCATCGAATTAGACTGATCATTAGAATTATCTCCGATCTGTCTTTAACTTACCAAAATTGTCCTAATTGGACATGAACATGTCAGACAAATGCAAAAATGGTTACCCTGATAGGCATGAATTTTCAATAACGTACCTTTAATTCGTTGATTGAAAATAATGTATTTAGTTGAACGCTGAGACATGTCATTACTGACATCGACGTGTCATTATAATAAACCTAAAATCATTGTGTCGAACTGACGTTAACATGTTTCAAATTGACTAGAAATTTGTCCAACTGATATTCGAAGATGTTGAATACGACCTGAAATCCAGGAGATTTACACCGCTGTATTTTTTATCAAATTGATAAAAAAAGTACATCGACATGTCAAGTTAATATCAAAACATGTTGAATTCATGCAAAAACATTTCTCACGAGATAATATATACTTGATTGATATGAAAAACAAGTCAAATTAACATCGATGGGATACCTGAATGGAAATAATCATTTGTCAAACTGTCATAGACACGAGAATATGTAAAATGTGTGTTAAATTGACATCCGAATAAGTTGAATCGAGTTTTGACATGTTAGTCAATATAACCTGAATGAAAAAAAGTGGAAAAATAAAATTGAGGTGGTATGCAGACATCGTTTGACACGGCGCTGCTGCACTGTGGGGACAAAAAACGACCGCAATAAAGCGAAGGAAAAACATGCAGCAAAGGGAACAACAAAAATAAAAACAAAAATCCAAATGAAATGAAATGAAATAAAAGGAAAAAGGAAAAAGAGAGGATAGGAAGCGGGTATATAATTGATGGGACGATGCGGTGCTAGTCGCTGACTGCCTCCCGGCGCATGGTATACTAGATAGAGGAATTCGTCGACCGTTCCGGACTTTTCGCACATCGTACTTTACCGAAAAATAAAACAAAAAACAGAAAACAAACAACAACAAAAAGACAATCAAAAAATCAAAGTCAACCGGAAATTTGGAATTGGCTTTTCCAAAAAGTTTGGCTGAAAATTCAACCTGATTCACGAGCACCGCATACTACCAGGTGGATAAATGGAAAGGGCGATGGTGACCCTTTGCCTTTTGCAGATTTATTACAACCGAAAACAAAAAGTCCTGGGATTGGGAGTTGGGGGAAATATTCGCGAGACCATTTTAAACTCATGAAACTCATGGGTCATTAATACGCCGCGGATTATTGGGCTGCAATTCGGCAACCCCCTATACTCCGTTACGCATACTCGACTCGACTACTCATATATATATGCCAGTTGAGGGAGCAAAAGGGGTTAGAAAATTTTGCTTTGAATTATGTCCTTTGGGGTCAGTGCCTCGCGGCTGAGGGGACCCCAACAAATCACGTGGTCGCGCGGTCCGCGTCCCTCGTCACGAGAGACAAAGAATGTATAGCAGATTCCGAAATTCTGCCCCACACGTGAAAAGTGTGAGGGTCAGGGTGAAGGGGGTGGTGGTGAACGGGTTTTGTAAAATTGTGAAATTCAGAGGTGGGCTGTATAATTCTTGTTACCTAATCTAGCAAGAGAGGTACATGGGTTAGGTTAAGTTATGTTAGGTTGGGTCGGGCGAACCAGTGTAACGAGGCACTTGGTAGTATGTCTGTACCTCCTCCACTCATAGGTATACATATATATATATACCTGTATACTCTCTCTCGGTATACTACTTGGCGCTGTAATTTATGCGCGCAATTAAGCGGCAGTAAAGTTTTGTAAATTAATTGGGAAGATGGTAGTAAAAGTTAATTTGGTTGGTTAGAGTCGTTCGACTCAGGTGGCGTGCCACCATCAGCAGCACCAGTACCACCACCAACAACAGTACCAGCACCATCACCATCACCAGCACCAGCACCATCATCTTGGTACCAAAGTCTTTGGGATCCCTGCTTCGCCCTCAATCCCATCATATCGTATGCTGTCCTCTTTGATGGTCTGATCTTCAGCGGGGGCAGGAAGTCAAGGGCACAACATCCCCGACAGAAGTTTCCGCAAGTCTCTGTCCGGTACACTGCAGAGGCTTGACAAGAATACTGAAACAGTGCTTTGCCAGAGTCTGCCAGAATCTGGGTTGTAGCCTCTCACCGGACCTGCGGGAATAGAGGTCAGCGCTTTTTCTATACCCTCCTGATAGCCGGAGAGGCTTTATGGCCGCTTTCCCAACAGCTCATCTCCGAAAGCTTGCTGTCCGCTCAATGAAAGATTCGCGAGTATCTTTTCTTTGTTCTAGATCTGGTCTTTTCCAAGAGCTGTACAATCTGTATCACCGAAGAAACCTTCAAATAGTTCATAGTCGTGATGGATGCTACTTTGACCAAAAAAATTACGTGCTATAAACTTCTTTATCTTGCACCGTTACGCAGTTCTGCGAGTTTTACTTCATTAGTGCACATTTCACTTTAACCACGGCTACGGATGCACCGTTGAAGATAATTGGATGAAATTTTCAGGATGTACTCACTGATAGTGCTACTGTAACTTCATAGCATGGATTTTTGGTAACTTCATTATTTTGAGAGAAATTCATTGTTTTGGTTTGTTTTTGAGACAAGAAAACCGGAATGTCTAGTTCTCTGTACATCTGGACCGCAAAAAAGTAGTGACAATCAGAATATCGCAAAACCGCTTTACAGTACGATAGCAACATTCTTGCCAGAGTCAAATCTGGCATCAGAATCATTCTCTGATTTTTGACGTTATAGTCAGAATCGGGTTTATGGACTGGGAAATGTAGAGATTAGATAAAAACCAGCATAACTTCGAAACGGTTTGAGGTACAGACGTCTACGACAACTCATTTTCTTCGCTAGGGAATTCTCTATCGATACTTTTGAAATGTAGGACGGTGTCCCCCCTATCGGAGGAGTTATGACTGTGCAAAAAAAAAAAAAAAATACCTTGAAAAAAGACGAGAATTCCACGCGTACCTGTTTAACTTTCATAGCTTGTGCTATAAGTGTATGTATTACGTCAGTAGTTCTGACTTTTTTTTTTTTTTTCTTTTTGGTGTATAAGGAGCTGCGTGTACCTATGTGTGTAGGTATAGACAGGCGCCAGGGGGGGCTGGTCGCGAACCGGTGGACAATTAATATACGGCACGTGCCAAACAGGTCGCGTGACTAAGATCGTCAGGCAGTCAGGCTGACCAGGCAGGCAGGGTTGCCCCTGGACCGCTCCCAGTTGTACCGTTCGTTCGTAATTTTGGCCACTGGTAGGTATTCTCCTACGGCTGACTCAGCAGCTGGTTGCTGCTTCGTGACTTCAGCTTCTCGTCGCGTAGCCGAATACTTCTATGCCTATAAGCTGCCTGTACCTTATGCCTACGAATCTGGTGAAGCCCGAACCTCTTTCACGGTCTTTTTCTACATCGAAAACCTACACCTGTGTAAATATATAGACGTATGCGTGTGTGTGTGTGTGTGTGTGTGTGTGCAAATGTGTGCTATGGGATACGTTTGAACTATGCTCATGTACACATACCTATGCAGACCATAAACATCGAGAGCTTGACGTCAGGATCTTCCTGGCACCTGCACCCACGTTTACCAATGTATACATAGATGTACGTTTATGTATGTGTGTGCATTAGGATCTGGATACATTTACACATCTGCTTGATACCCTGCGCGAACGTCTGGACAACCTGTTGCCCACTGCAGAATATGATCATGTATTTTTTTTTTTTTTTTCTCGAATTCTAATCGTATGGTTCTGACCTTTATGAAGTTTCACGTTAGTACTTGATCCGGTTCTTTTCCTTGTAGCTTTCAAAGACGGAAAAATGACATGTTGTCGACGTGTCAAAAAAATCATCGAAAAGACAACGAAAGAACACGTGCCCAACTTCTTTATCCATAATTGGATATTATTCTTTCTCTTGATTTCGCTGATATAGCAACTAAAAAGTGCGCGTGTTTTTTTTCTCACACTTTTACGTACATGTTCATGATCGTACATCGATTCGTTGGATTCCAGAACGAGCCATGTTTACAAATTAAATATTTAAGTTACTTGCGTAGATTCTTGCATTAGCTGTTTGCAGCAGCGTTAATTATCATTGTGCAATTTTACGAGATCCCAAATCGTTTCGAATTGGAAAAAACACGTTGCCAAAATCAGGGGTTTTTTCATTACCAATCATGTCCATTGAAGAGTTCAGTTAAAACCGGCCTAATTTCGGTTCATCCGTATAAACGAACATGTTCTTATGAATTTGTTTCGAAAACAACCATGTCGTCATAAATTTGTTTCTAAATTAGCCATGTCTCTGAGATTTCTTCCAAATCCTGCCATGTTTGTAGGAATTTGTTCCAAAACTGGCCATGTCTGTAGAGATTTCTTTAAAAACCGTTCATGTCTCAAGAGATTTATTTCAAAGTAGATCATGTCTTGAGAAATTGGTTTCAGAGCCAGGAATTTATTCCGAAACTGGCCATGTCCGCAGGATTTCATTCCAAAACCAGCCATGTCCGCAGGAATTTATTCAAAAACCGTCCATGTCCGCAAGAATTAATTCGAAACCCGACTGCACTTAGATAAAAAATATCAAAACCGATCGAATTCAGACAAGATATAATTTCGAAAACGACCATTTTCTCTGGTATAAATCCTCAATCCTTCTCGTTAAAATCATCATACATATAGTGGACATGCCCCGTTTTGGAAATATACGAATCCTGTAATGCTATACTCACGCTTTGTATACGAAATGTATATCTGTATTCATGTTAATTTTCAGAACGTGAATATATACGGGTAGGTGTACGAAATGTATATCCACTACTTAGATATTTGCATCGCGTGAATTTTTGCGTATCGCTACACGTGTGCGCCCATACTATGGTTAAAGTATCTTAGTTATACCTATAAAGATGCCTTGAGGTTGAAAAATTAGCATGATATTCGTAATCCTACGAAAATAGTCGCGCTTCTTTCGTCGAGGTCAGCTAGTACAGCTATTATAGCAAGCCAGCTGGCCGGCTCATAGATCAGACATGGTCCAAAACTTTTCTAACATAAGTCTTCAGCGTATCTTAATCTTACGTCAACGTCAATTATCCATTATCCTCCTAGATGCCACGATGATGATATGATAGAAAAATTCGCTATCGATAAAATAATCATCCATTTAAAATATAGTTTTGTACATACACACATGAGTGTCAACTTCGGACATTTTTGTGCGTTTATATCCGAGTATATCTGAATTTAACACACTTGGATGTATGTATATGTACATACAAATTCAATGAATATACATTACATGGATCGATGTTATTTTTCTTGTCGGACATTTCAATCGTCATCTGATCTGAATTCGTGTCGATTCTTGACACGTTTCTACTTATATTTCAATTCTATTGACATCATTTCGACACATCTGTGATCATTGATGGATATCGATGTCATTTTTGTTATCAGACATTCGAACGTTCATTTGACAAACATTGATGTGAATATTGGACCTACTTGCATCAATCTGACTCTATTGACATCAATTGATCACATCTGAGCTGAGAATCTATCCGAAACATGTTGATGTTTTTTTTGTTGTTGTTTGACATTGTCATGTTCATTCGGCAAACGATGATGTCAATTTTTAACATTTTTGAGCTAGTTTAACCTCATTGACATCAAAAGAACACATTTTGGTATTCTTTTAATGGATATTGACGTCGGTTTTGCTGGTCGACAGTTTATCATTCATTTTTCTGATATTTTCATGATACTCTTATTATTGTTTTATTGACATCAATTCGACAGATCTGAATGGCTATTTTCAAACATGATAATGCCAATCTCGTTCGGTGACATTTCAAGGTTTCGTTAGCACATGCCACCGTCGGTTTTGAACATTTTCGTATCAACTTAACTCTGGTGACATCAAATCATTGCATTCGGGTATTCATTCGAAAGATATATTGATGTCATCTCAATTTTTCAATAATTTCAATATTTTTGTGTCAATATGACGCAAAATTTTGTCATAAATTCGACACACATATACCCATGATCTATTTGAATGATAATCATGCCAACTATTTTTCCGGATATTCACGGTTGAGTCAAGAGTTGGAAATCTGAAAAAATTTCTCGAGAATCTATACCGTCTTTTGTTATCATCGAATACACTGTAAACATGTATATATTTACGTATCGGATCGACTGTAATCTTTGCTTGTATAGATCTAATCCGTAGCTGTATGTCTTTATACCGTTCTAACAATAAACACTGTGAGTCTTTTTGTGAGCTTTGACCGCAAAAACTCATCTGTATAGAAATTTTGGATGCTATATGTTCGGGTCTTTGGGCGTTTGTATCTACGTTTGTATACCTTTGTCTGTATCTGCGTCTAATTGTAAGGCGACTTTGGTATCCTGGAGCAAGAAAATACGAAACATCCAGGACTTGGGAGCCTCCGATTGTTTCGCGCGTCCCGATCTCGTTGTCGTCCCTTGGTCCTGTCCGATTGTGGACTTGATCCTCGTCTCCTCCCTTCTTCCATTTATAAGGGATCTGGGATATTCAGAGCTTGCGGATCCACGGGGTGCCCTTGGCGATAAAAGAGACTAGAATGAGGATGGAGATGATGAGGTGGTGGTGGTGGTGGTGGTGGTGGTGGTGGTGGTGGTGGTGGTGGAAGTGGCGAAGGGGAAGGGAAAAAGGAAATGAGAAGAATCCCGAGAAGAAGAGACTTGGGACACAGGGTGGCTGGGCTGGACTGGACTGGACTGGACTGGACTGGACTGGATGGACCTGAACGCGACTGGCTCTTTTGCGAGAGCTTGCGAAGAGGGCTAAGAAGTATCTTCAAGATTTACGGGGCGCGAGACCCTGGCGCCGCAACGTCTCATAAACTTCTACCAAAGTCGTCGGCCTGGCTCCAATGAAAAATGACCGGATACTAAACTCCGGCCACGCGTAATACAACGTCCGACCATCAGCCTCTTGCGGACGTATCCCCTTAAGGGGGTCTTCTTACACATAGATAATCAACATTTTGTCATTTCTTTTTCATTGTAGAAATTTTTTGGTGATTTTTTCGATTTTGTGTTTATATTATTAGAAACATAGAAAATCCTATAAGACTGAAAATTGGAACAGAAATACAGGAATTATTTAGCGTTACATTTGAAAAACTAAGAAGTTCTGGAATTTCCTTATAACAGAACATTTATATTAAGATTTTCACAAACCGAATTGACGATTGAGTCTCTCTTGTTTTTTGAAAAACAGCAAAAAATCAATTTTCTGATACAAAATTTTCACCAAAATTGAGGAAAATATGGATTTTTCTTTGTTTTCAAGTCACTAGGGATCCAATCGTAAATTTACTCCGTGATTATCTTAAAACTCCCGACTCAAAATTGGCGAGCAAATAAGAAATCTGTCTTTTCCTTTTTCTCGATTCTGTATTTTCAATTCTGTACTTACAAAATTTCAGCGGAACTTTTCTATTCTGTTCTTCTACTCGTCATTCTTCTTCTATCTCGAATTTGAACTTCGTTTCTTTCCCACCCCTTCCCAATTTTTTATTTTATTTTTTTTTCAATTTCATTTCTTCATTTTCACGTGCAAAAAACGGTCTCTAAAGTTTCACCACCGAGAGTAGACAAAAAATAATACAAGGAATTGGTTCGGGGCTTTTGGCTATTCCAATATAACAGTAGGGATGTATAGGGGTGGTAAATAATGGTTCAATATATTCTTCTCCTTTTTCGCGATCGCTATTCTATTCGGGCTCCCGTAACTTTAAACTTTCTCTACTACGACTTAATCCTCTTATTATATACCCAACTCACATATACATACATACATACATAACCTGTGTGATGTAATATACTGGCATAACTTCGGTTTCTGATCATGAATGGGCTCTTATAGCACACGTCAATTTCACGGCACTTGCTGCAGCAGCTCCGTTTCAACCCCATCAATTCAAGTATGCCGGAGCAGACTTGAATTAGAATTTCAAGAAAAAAAAAAAAAACAAAAAAAAACAGAAAAAAAACGTAGATAATTTCTTGGCTAAATTGATCAGCAAACTAGCACACGTATACTACTGAGAAAAATCCAATTGACTTTGGAATTCGGTAATCGATACAAACTAGTTTGAATTGCATTCGTTTTTTTTCTCAATTTTTTGCTTCACGTTCAAGTTCAAAATCAATACGAAATTTCTATGGTAAACAATTCAGAATTTCTGAAATTTATGGCCCAGTATAATTAATCGTAGGGGAAAATAGGGTGTTCGCTTAGAATTGCCAAGAAACGATTACAAGTCGAGTATAGAATGATTAAAACTTTTAAAAAAAAGGAACGAGTTTGCGTTGCGCATGCGCGAACCGGTATCTACCGCTAGAGGCGCTGGCGCTACGAATGGCGGTAAAGTTCCTATAAAACGTACAGTTCAGCTAATCGATGCTTCGGTATAATTGGCTGCTCGAACTTCGGCACACATTGGCGGAATTGCGCGGATATTTGAATGTAAGAAATCCTAATATACATTTAGAATTAACTAATATATCATTTCTATCATGGTAAACAGTTTTTCGTACAGGTTATTGGTTAATAACGCTTTCTCACGAAGTTTCTATGATAATTTCACGAGTCTTTAATTTGCACAATATCTTTTCCACCTTTATCTTAGAATAACATCATCATAACCTCAAGTCATCGTTTTCAAGGTTCAGAGATATTGAATGATAATATAGTAAATACTTTTTGGGAAATATTTTCATGAAAAAAATATGAAAAATAAAAAAATTCAGTCACGAAAGAGCTTGTGATTTATTTATTTATTATTATCGTTGACCGAAGATATGATTATCAATACCATTACCAGTTCCTTAAATTTATTTGAAACTTTTCGCAATTTTACTTCGGTACAAAATCGCGACTAAGACGGAGGCTATAATTGGCTGAATTTTGTTTTACAATAGAAATTCTAGATGGCGGTATGCAGCGCGGCGTAAAAAGGTTATGTTTTAAAGCGCGGGAAACGCGAGAACCCCGTGATCGAGAACGGCGAGGTTCAAAGCGTTCGAGAAATTAGGGTCGATGCTCGCGAGTGAGCGAAACCTTGCCGAAGAGGGCTCCTATTTATTTCTTTACACCGCACCCGGCGTCGCTTCAATTAATCAGCTAAACGTTTCCGCTCATTTGCTACTACCGCCATTTTTCTTTTTTTTTCTTTTTCCATCTCTTTTCCTCCGTCTTTTGTTTCCGAATGTTATACACATCGCGTCTCGAACCGGATATTGATAAATTCTGTCCTAAAAATTTCAGATTTCCGAAAAACAAAAAACCAACCAAATCTCAATGAGATTTTTGCTTTTCAATTTTTTTTTACTTTCTCTCTGTTTTGTTTCTGGTTTAATTCGATTATCGTTTGTTTCAAATTCAATTACTGATCAAATTGCAATTCTTTCAACATCTTTTTTTTCAGATTATTGTACTGTTTAATCGATTTTTATCAAAGCAAGTATGAAATTTCTGAAAAACAGGGGAAAAAAGGAACGACCATTGTATTTTCAAAATAACTTAAATTATAAGATATGTGTGAAATTCGATACGATTCAAAGATTTCTAATAATTCAGATGCTTCCGGAACAGTTCTTTATATTATTAAAAGAAAAATTTTTTATCCGTTGCTCAACAAAAATTACTGATTTCCGCTTGTACGGAATCCATTGCAGTCTTGAAATAGTTGGATGCGGGTAATAAATTTACTGTTTTTTTTTCATTAAAATTAGAATACTCGACGAGCTCTCTCACTCGTTTACGATGTTGGGAAGTATGAGGATAAAAAGGGAAAAGAGGTGAAGTTATTGTATACATGAATTTATATAGGTATATATATAGATGTATACAATAGATATATATATATATATATATATATATATATATATACATATAAATGGACTGGCGGTGCACGTTTCTTGCGGAATTAAGTCGTAATGAAGTATACCTACCTATACGGCGGGCTCGGCCAAAGATTGAAGACTAACGAGAAGTCGAGAGAGAATTGCCTATCTTCGAGAAGAGGGCTGTTTTTGCGAGGCGGCGATTTTACGTATAATTGATTCCCAGCTTCGTATTTTTATGCTGCGATGCAGCCGCCTGCTGCTGCTGATTCTCTTGCTGCTGTAATCTTATACGTCTTATGATCGGCACTTACACATTTTGCCTTGTAGTCTCAGTCTCAGTCTCAGACTTTGCTTTTGACTTTGGACTTATGAACTTGACTTTGGCTTTGGCTCAGCAATTATTCGATCGTCTTTATCTGACTCTTTCTTTTTCTATTTTTATAATTTATTATCGACACACAAACAGACATTAAGATTTAGAAAACTTGAGGCAATTTTTGTCAAAAAATTTATGTGTAACCCAATTATCTATGCAAATAAATTTTTGGCAGAATTTTTACAGAAATAACAAAAAAAAGGAAAGTTTTCTTATATATGACAGGAATCTGTAAGATTCTAGATTCTATAGTTTGTAAATCTTCTGGTAAAATTTCAGCCGATTCTTTCTGTTCAATATTAAAAATATTCGTTCTTCATCGAAGGATTTTTGAAAAATGAAAAAAATCGATAGAATTCAAATGACAGAATAAATTTCCATGAAGTTTGCGAGGGTTTCGATGAAACATTGGAAACTTTTGCGGGAAATTATTTCCTAGAGAAATCCTAAGTTCGAAAACCAATTGGAGAAATCAAAATTCTTGACAGAAGATTATCGAGGAATTTTTCATGCGAGTCAAAGAAACCTTGAAGAAATTTTGAAAATCTATAACATTTTTTTTTTTCTTTATGGTTTGTTTAATATTCCAAGGAATTCTGGGAATTTTGAAGAAGTTCATAAAATTTTCAGATGAATTTAGAAACATCTATAAAATTCTTGGGTAATTGTGCCGAAGAATAGATTTTTTAGCAAATTTGAAAGTATGATCCTCAGAATTTTGTAAAAGACTTGTATAATACAAAAATTATTCAAATAGAAATCTTTGCTATTCCCAATGAATTATAGAAATAAATCTATGAGATATTTTAACAATAAGCGTATTTGGCAAAAAAAAAATTGGAATTCCAGAGAAAAGGAGATTCCTGGAATTCCCTGGGAATTTATTCAGAAAATGCCTAAAATTTCAACAAAACAAAAAAAATATTCATTCTGATTTTTAAATTAATGGGATATTGAATAAGTTGAAGAACGTCCTTTGATTCCGATAAGACTTTGACAAAAAACTGAGAATCCCTAAAGTTCTCGAGAAATTTTTCGATAACTCCGTAGAATCGGGTAATTTTTTCGAAAAATTTCCAAATTCTAGAGAATAAAAATCCAAAAAAATCCGGATGAATTTCACAATCAGAGAATGATTGGGAGTAGAAATACGAGAAAACTCGGAAATTTCTAATCGTAGTTGAACTCGTTGAAATTCCAGTGACATTCTTTTCAAAAATTATAGAAAATGTTGAAAAATTTCAGGACAAAGAAGCGCAATAAAATCTGCAATTTTCAGGTAATTTCTCACCCTAAGTGAAATTCCATTCAATTTAAGGAAAAGCGCTATTCGCTTGACTCGGGCTGTTTGAATATGAGTTATACGTAAAAGCAAAGTGCAGAAATCGCAAGGCAACCCTCATTATCCCAAGACTTGTATCAGACAAGCTGCATGCACTGCAGACAGCGACTCAGACCGTAAAATCATTCCTTGACATACGTATTAGGTAGACGTAGACGTAGGAACGTAAAGTATATATCTATGGGATAATCTAGCAATTTAATTCTCTTAGTTTTAACGAGGGGAGGAACTCTGGGACTTTTCCCCTGTCTCCATTTACTTATAGATGCAGACTACGTCATACTTCCATTTACCCATGGATTTATATCTTTATGTCACATATCGGATGTATTTATGTAAAAGAAAAAAGGTTTCAAAAATCATTTATAGTTCTAAAAATTTACCCTGCAATCGACCGCGGATGAAGAAAATTTGCCAACTTTGAGAGAATTTTTGCCAAAAAAAAAAAAAAAAAAAAAGTGCGAAAGATCGAAATTCCGAATTTTTATATTATTGTCTCACAGTTTTTCGAAAGATTATTTCCCCGAAAGTTTACGTAGCCAATTTGAAATATTCCGAATCGAAAAACACCGAAGTTTCAAAATTCCGAATGCTAAAAAAAATCCGAAAGGCAAAAACCCCGAGTTTTGGAATTTGCGAGATGCAACGTCGTTTATTTCACAGCTTTGTCATGAGATTTCCTTAAATTTGTGGATTTTTGGATTTCCTGAGTTTTGAACTTTTTGACCTTTCGGCATTTGCTAATTCGGAATTTTAACGTTTTTCGAAACTCAGAATCCCGTCTCCAAAAAAAATCTGAATTTTTACCGTCCGCTACTTTTGGAATTTGGAACTTCAATCCCGCCCTTTTCAAATTTTGAATTTCGATCCCGTCTAAAAAATTTCGGTCAAAAAACGATCGGGCTAACTTCAGTAATTTTTTTTCTCTTCACAATCGACCTGCAGGTTCTGTTTTTTCCAAGTATTTCGTTTCTTCTGATCTTTTGGTTTCGATTTTTCAAATTTGGCATCAAAAGATCGACTAGCAAAATTGGCAAAAATCGCCACAGAATGGAGAAAAAAATTGAACAGATTTTCCGTTCTAACAAGTTTTGTATAAGAAAGGGAAAGACAATTTTGAGTTTGACTTTATCCCTGCAGTGACTTTCGCTGTGGTTATAGTCGCAATAGCAGCAGTGCCTTACCTACTACCACGAAAATGTCAAATATGAGAAATACTTGGGTATACATATATGTGTACATAGAAGCCAAGATTTTTAACTGGCTATAAAACCAAAGTTTACGATTTTCACTTTTAACGGTGGAAGTTACAACTTCGGTTTTACCCACAACCCCTGCACACTGCACACCCCATAAACTCAAGCTGCACTTCATAGTACGTGCGCACATACGTTCAAAACTATATGAAAAAAAAAAAAAATGTCATAAAATTATTCCCGATCAAAATTTCTATTCTCACAATTTTTTTTTCTTTTTTTTTGTTCTTGGATTTTTTTATTCTTTATTATTTGGTTATTCTGTAATCATGACGATTATGACAAACGTCGTTAATATACAAGTTTCAATGAATTTTGTCTCAATTTTTGTCTTTTTTTTTCGTTTTTCAAATTCGAAACGTTTTGTATCACAATTTTTCAAATTTCATTTCAATTTTCAAATCTCCAGTTTCTATGATGCGTACATAGTTACTAACATTTCTGTATGATGAAATATACAAAGATACGTGATTGAAAATCCATTTTTTGTCAAAAAAACTAACTTCAAATGATTTTTTGGAGTTTTCGTTCATTTTTTTAGAGGAGGACGTACGAGAATGTGCGTCGATACCAATGGAGGGCATTTGACGATGTATAATATATATATTCGTTACATAAAAGGCTAATTAATATTTCGCTGTACTTATTATACTATATTATAGATTATGTATATATATATGTACAGTAAAGCCGGGGCCGAGTAGGTACCGATAATCATCTCCGGCCTGGATATTATGGGAAAATTATGTAATTTAATAATACCATCGAACCGCGCAGCGTCCAATTACCTACGCGTTCACGAACCGTGTATTTATGTCCTAATGTATACTATCTATATGTAATACATGAATACGTAGGTACGCACACATACGCACACTCATAAATACAAATTGAGATTACAATTTTTACAAATTTGACAATTTTTTTAATCCGCGAAAGCCATTTTTAACACGAAATAAACAATTTTCTACATATCGTTATACATCATATATATAATACACCTATATATGATATATGAGGGTTTCTTCGTCAAACGGGCCACCCGTTTAATTCGAGGTCTCCGAAAATTTTGTAAAAATTTCTACACGTTATTGGGGATGAGAACAAAATTTTGGGAATTTTTTCAAATTTTTTGGTCATTGCATTCATAACATTCATGTAAGTCATAACATCTATTATGTAATAATATTTTTCTGAGAGAGCATTCGAGTCTCCACTCCACATTTTTTTTGACAAAACTCTTCTATGAATACCCTTCTTCGACATTTTTTTCAAGAGAAAAAAAAAAAAACTGTCCAAATTTGGGAAAAGCACATTATCGGACGTTTTTTTTCTTTGGGAAAAGGAGGTTCAAATTGGTCGAAATTTTTTTTCTTCCGATTCTACCGAATAGCTAAGAAAAAGATATACGAATTTCATCGCAACAATTTTTCGCTCCGGCGCTTATTTCTCACGCTACGTGAGAATGATTGGAAAAAATGATTTTCGGAATGCCATGACCCATAAATCTTAAAAAATTCCAAACATTTTTTCTCATCCCCAGTAATGTGTAGAAACTTTTACAGAATTTTTGGAGACCTCGGATTAAACGGGTGGCCCATTTGACGGAGAAACCCTCATATATAGGTACAGATTTACTTATTTTAGCTAATGCACGTCATTTTCCACATGAAGCGAGCGACTTTTTTGGATGAACATTATGACCAATATTTAGGTACCCCTTCTCATTTTTTTGGGCGAAAAAATTTTTTGTCGAGAATCGGATAATCTCAATGATATTCTCCACGGAAATGACCTGCTGATTCCGAATATGACTGCCGTTTCTTGATTCGGAAGCCTCCTGCGATTTTACTGAAAAAAAACGAGATAAAAAAAAAGTGGAAAAAAAATAAAAAGTAAATCGTTGATTAAAAATCGTAGGAATTTTTTATTTCAAATCGGTTTGCAGTTTCTGAAAGTGTAGGTTCCACAGATTCGAACAATAGGTATCATTCCTGCCTTCCGAATATTTCGAAAAATTTCAGATTTTTGAAAAAAAGGAAAGGGGTACCCCTTCTCATTTTTTTGGGCGAAAAATTTTTTTGTCGAGAATCGGATAATCTCAATGATATTCTCCACGGAAATGACCTGCTGATTCCGAATATGACTGCCGTTTCTTGATTCGGAAGCCTCCTGCGATTTTACTAATAAAAAACGAGAGAAAAAAAAAGTGGAAAAAAAATAAAAAGTAAATCGTTGATTAAAAATCGTAGGAATTTTTTATTTCAAATCGGTTTGCAGTTTCTGAAAGTGTAGGTTCCACAGATTCGAACAATAGGTATCATTCCTGCCTTCCGAATATTTCGAAAAATTTCAGATTTTTGAAAAAAAGGAAAGGGGTACCCCTTCTCATTTTTTTGGGCGAGGAAATTTTTGATCGAGAATCGGATAATCTCAATGATATTCTCCACGGAAATGACCTGCTGATTCCGAATATAACTGCCGTTTCTTGATTCGGAAGCCTCCTGCGATTTTACTAATAAAAAACGAGAGAAAAAACAGTGGAAAAAAAATAAAAAGTAAATCGTCGATTAAAAATCGTAGGAATTTTTTATTTCAAATCGGTTTGCAGTTTCTGAAAGTGTAGGTTCCACAGATTCGAACAATAGGTATCATTCCTGCCTTCCGAATATTTCGGAAAATTTTAGATTTTTTAAAAAAAGGAAAGGGGTACCCCTTCTCATTTTTTTGGGCGAAAAAATTTTTTGTCGAGAATCGGATAATCTCAATGATATTCTCCATGGAAATGACCTGCTGATTCCAAATATGACTGCCGTTCCTCGATTCGGAAGCCTCCTGCGATTTTACCAATAAAAAACGAAAGAAAAAAAAAGTGGAAAAAAAAATAAAAAGTAAATCGTCGATTAAAAATCGTAGGAATTTTTTATTTCAAATCGGTTTGCAGTTTCTGAAAGTGTAGGTTCCACAGATTCGAACAATAGGTATCATTCCTGCCTTCCGAATATTTCGAAAAATTTCAGATTTTTGAAAAAAAGGAAAGGGGTACCCCTTCTCATTTTTTTGGGCGAAAAATTTTTTTGTCGAGAATCGGATAATCTCAATGATATTCTCCACGGAAATGACCTGCTGATTCCGAATATGACTGCCGTTTCTTGATTCGGAAGCCTCCTGCGATTTTACTAATAAAAAACGAGAGAAAAAAAAAGTGGAAAAAAAATAAAAAGTAAATCGTTGATTAAAAATCGTAGGAATTTTTTATTTCAAATCGGTTTGCAGTTTCTGAAAGTGTAGGTTCCACAGATTCGAACAATAGGTATCATTCCTGCCTTCCGAATATTTCGAAAAATTTCAGATTTTTGAAAAAAAGGAAAGAGGTACCCCTTCTCATTTTTTTGGGCGAAAAATTTTTTTGTCGAGAATCGGATAATCTCAATGATATTCTCCACGGAAATGACCTGCTGATTCCGAATATGACTGCCGTTTCTTGATTCGGAAGCCTCCTGCGATTTTACTAATAAAAAACGAGAGAAAAAAAAAGTGGAGAAAAAATAAAAAGTAAATCGTTGATTAAAAATCGTAGGAATTTTTTATTTCAAATCGGTTTGCAGTTTCTGAAAGTGTAGGTTCCACAGATTCGAACAATAGGTATCATTCCTGCCTTCCGAATATTTCGGAAAATTTCAGATTTTTGAAAAAAAGGAAAGGGGTACCCCTTCTCATTTTTTTGGGCGAAAAAATTTTTTGTCGAGAATCGGATAATCTCAATGATATTCTCCATGGAAATGACCTGCTGATTCCAAATATGACTGCCGTTCCTCGATTCGGAAGCCTCCTGCGATTTTACCAATAAAAAACGGAAGAAAAAAAAAGTGGAAAAAAAATAAAAAGTAAATCGTCGATTAAAAATCGTAGGAATTTTTTATTTCAAATCGGTTTGCAGTTTCTGAAAGTGTAGGTTCCACAGATTCGAACAATAGGTATCATTCCTGCCTTCCGAATATTTCGGAAAATTTTAGATTTTTTAAAAAAAGGAAAGGGGTACCCCTTCTCATTTTTTTGGGCCAAAAAATTTTTTGTCGAGAATCGGATAATCTCAATGATATTCTCTATGGAAATGACCTGCTGATTCCAAATATGACTGCCGTTTCTCGATTCCGACGCCTCCTGCGATTTTACCTGTAAAAAACGAGAGAAAAAAAAGTGGAAAAAAAATAAAAAGTAAATCGTCGATTAAAAATCGTAGGAATTTTTTATTTCAAATCGGTTTGCAGTTTCTGAAAGTGTAGGTTATACAGATTCGAACCATAGGTATCATTCCTGCCTTCCGAATATTTCGAAAAATTTCAGATTTTTGAAAAAAAGGAAAGGGGTACCCCTTCTCATTTTTTTGGGCGAAAATTTTTTTTGTCGAGAATCGGATAATCTCGATGATATTCTCCACGGAAATGACCTGCTGATTCCAAATATGACTGCCGTTTCTCGATTCGGAAGCCTCCTGCGATTTGACCAATAAAAAACGAAAGAAAAAAAAGTGGAAAAAAAATAAAAAGTAGATCGTCGATTAAAAATCGTAGGAATTTTTTATTTCAAATCGGTTTGCAGTTTCTGAAAGTGTAGGTTCCACAGATTCGAACAATAGGTATTATTCCTGCCTTCCGAATATTTCGAAAAATTTCAGATTTTTGAAAAAAAGGAAAGGGGTACCCCTTCTCATTTTTTTGGGCGAGAAAATTTTTGATCGAGAATCGGATAATCTCAATGATGTTCTCCACGGAAATGACCTGCTGATTCCGAATATAACTGCCGTTTCTTGATTCGGAAGCCTCCTGCGATTTTACTAATAAAAAACGAGAGAATAAACAGTTGAAAAAAAATAAAAAGTAAATCGTCGATTAAAAATCGTAGGAATTTTTTATTTCAAATCGGTTTGCAGTTTCTGAAAGTGTAGGTTCCACAGATTCGAACAATAGGTATCATTCCTGCCTTCCGAATATTTCGAAAAATTTCAGATTTTTGAAAAAAAGGAAAGGGGTACCCCTTCTCATTTTTTTGGGCGAAAAATTTTTTTGTCGAGAATCGGATAATCTCAATGATATTCGCCACGGAAATGACCTGCTGATTTCGAGTATGACTGCCGTTTCTTGATTCGGAAGCCTCCTGCGATTTTACTAATAAAAAACGAGAGAAAAAAAAAGTGGAAAAAAAATAAAAAGTAAATCGTTGATTAAAAATCGTAGGAATTTTTTATTTCAAATCGGTTTGCAGTTTCTGAAAGTGTAGGTTCCACAGATTCGAACAATAGGTATTATTCCTGCCTTCCGAATATTTCGAAAAATTTCAGATTTTTGAAAAAAAGGAAAGGGGTCTCATTTTTTTGGGCGAAAAAATTTTTTGTCGAGAATCGGATAATCTCAATGATATTCTCCATGGAAATGACCTGCTGATTCCAAATATGACTGCCGTTCCTCGATTCGGAAGCCTCCTGCGATTTTACCAATAAAAAACGGAAGAAAAAAAAAGTGGAAAAAAAATAAAAAGTAAATCGTCGATTAAAAATCGTAGGAATTTTTTATTTCAAATCGGTTTGCAGTTTCTGAAAGTGTAGGTTCCACAGATTCGAACAATAGGTATCATTCCTGCCTTCCGAATATTTCGAAAAATTTCAGATTTTTGAAAAAAAGGAAAGGGGTACCCCTTCTCATTTTTTTGGGCGAAAAATTTTTTTGTCGAGAATCGGATAATCTCAATGATATTCGCCACGGAAATGACCTGCTGATTTCGAATATGACTGCCGTTTCTTGATTCGGAAGCCTCCTGCGATTTTACTAATATAAAACGAGAGAAAAAAAAAGTGGAAAAAAAATAAAAAGTAAATCGTTGATTAAAAATCGTAGGAATTTTTTATTTCAAATCGGTTTGCAGTTTCTGAAAGTGTAGGTTCCACAGATTCGAACAATAGGTATTATTCCTGCCTTCCGAATATTTCGAAAAATTTCAGATTTTTGAAAAAAAGGAAAGGGGTACCCCTTCTCATTTTTTTGGGCGAGAAAATTTTTGATCGAGAATCGGATAATCTCAATGATATTCTCCACGGAAATGACCTGCTGATTCCGAATATAACTGCCGTTTCTTGATTCGGAAGCCTCCTGCGATTTTACTAATAAAAAACGAGAGAAAAAACAGTGGAAAAAAAATAAAAAGTAAATCGTTGATTAAAAATCGTACGAATTTTTTATTTCAAATCGGTTTGCAGTTTCTGAAAGTGTAGGTTCCACAGATTCGAACAATAGGTATCATTCCTGCCCTCCGAATATTTCGGAAAATTTCAGATTTTTGAAAAAAAGGAAAGGGGTACCCCTTCTCATTTTTTTGGGCGAAAAAATTTTTTGTCGAGAATCGGATAATCTCAATGATATTCTCCATGGAAATGACCTGCTGATTCCAAATATGACTGCCGTTCCTCGATTCGGAAGCCTCCTGCGATTTTACCAATAAAAAACGAAAGAAAAAAAAAGTGGAAAAAAAAATAAAAAGTAAATCGTCGATTAAAAATCGTAGGAATTTTTTATTTCAAATCGGTTTGCAGTTTCTGAAAGTGTAGGTTCCACAGATTCGAACAATAGGTATCATTCCTGCCTCCCGAATATTTCGAAAAATTTCAGATTTTTGAAAAAAAGGAAAGGGGTACCCCTTCTCATTTTTTTGGGCGAAAAATTTTTTTGTCGAGAATCGGATAATCTCAATGATATTCTCCACGGAAATGACCTGCTGATTCCGAATATGACTGCCGTTTCTTGATTCGGAAGCCTCCTGCGATTTGACTAATAAAAAACGAGAGAAAAAAAAAGTGGAAAAAAAATAAAAAGTTAATCGTTGATTAAAAATCGTAGGAATTTTTTATTTCAAATCGGTTTGCAGTTTCTGAAAGTGTAGGTTCCACAGATTCGAACAATAGGTATTATTCCTGCCTTCCGAATATTTCGAAAAATTTCAGATTTTTGAAAAAAAGGAAAGGGGTACCCCTTCTCATTTTTTTGGGCGAAAAATTTTTTTGTCGAGAATCGGATAATCTCAATGATATTCGCCACGGAAATGACCTGCTGATTTCGAGTATGACTGCCGTTTCTTGATTCGGAAGCCTCCTGCGATTTTACTAATAAAAAACGAGAGAAAAAAAAAGTGGAAAAAAAATAAAAAGTAAATCGTTGATTAAAAATCGTAGGAATTTTTTATTTCAAATCGGTTTGCAGTTTCTGAAAGTGTAGGTTCCACAGATTCGAACAATAGGTATTATTCCTGCCTTCCGAATATTTCGAAAAATTTCAGATTTTTGAAAAAAAGGAAAGGGGTACCCCTTCTCATTTTTTTGGGCGAGAAAATTTTTGATCGAGAATCGGATAATCTCAATGATATTCTCCACGGAAATGACCTGCTGATTCCGAATATAACTGCCGTTTCTTGATTCGGAAGCCTCCTGCGATTTTACTAATAAAAAACGAGAGAAAAAACAGTGGAAAAAAAATAAAAAGTAAATCGTTGATTAAAAATCGTACGAATTTTTTATTTCAAATCGGTTTGCAGTTTCTGAAAGTGTAGGTTCCACAGATTCGAACAATAGGTATCATTCCTGCCTTCCGAATATTTCGAAAAATTTCAGATTTTTGAAAAAAAGGAAAGGGGTACCCCTTCTCATTTTTTTGGGCGAAAAATTTTTTTGTCGAGAATCGGATAATCTCAATGATATTCGCCACGGAAATGACCTGCTGATTTCGAATATGACTGCCGTTTCTTGATTCGGAAGCCTCCTGCGATTTTACTAATATAAAACGAGAGAAAAAAAAAGTGGAAAAAAAATAAAAAGTAAATCGTTGATTAAAAATCGTAGGAATTTTTTATTTCAAATCGGTTTGCAGTTTCTGAAAGTGTAGGTTCCACAGATTCGAACAATAGGTATTATTCCTGCCTTCCGAATATTTCGAAAAATTTCAGATTTTTGAAAAAAAGGAAAGGGGTACTTCTCATTTTTTTGGGCGAGAAAATTTTTGATCGAGAATCGGATAATCTCAATGATATTCTCCACGGAAATGACCTGCTGATTCCGAATATAACTGCCGTTTCTTGATTCGGAAGCCTCCTGCGATTTTACTAATAAAAAACGAGAGAAAAAACAGTGGAAAAAAAATAAAAAGTAAATCGTTGATTAAAAATCGTACGAATTTTTTATTTCAAATCGGTTTGCAGTTTCTGAAAGTGTAGGTTCCACAGATTCGAACAATAGGTATCATTCCTGCCCTCCGAATATTTCGGAAAATTTCAGATTTTTGAAAAAAAGGAAAGGGGTACCCCTTCTCATTTTTTTGGGCGAAAAAATTTTTTGTCGAGAATCGGATAATCTCAATGATATTCTCCATGGAAATGACCTGCTGATTCCAAATATGACTGCCGTTCCTCGATTCGGAAGCCTCCTGCGATTTTACCAATAAAAAACGAAAGAAAAAAAAAGTGGAAAAAAAAATAAAAAGTAAATCGTCGATTAAAAATCGTAGGAATTTTTTATTTCAAATCGGTTTGCAGTTTCTGAAAGTGTAGGTTCCACAGATTCGAACAATAGGTATCATTCCTGCCTCCCGAATATTTCGAAAAATTTCAGATTTTTGAAAAAAAGGAAAGGGGTACCCCTTCTCATTTTTTTGGGCGAAAAATTTTTTTGTCGAGAATCGGATAATCTCAATGATATTCTCCACGGAAATGACCTGCTGATTCCGAATATGACTGCCGTTTCTTGATTCGGAAGCCTCCTGCGATTTGACTAATAAAAAACGAGAGAAAAAAAAAGTGGAAAAAAAATAAAAAGTTAATCGTTGATTAAAAATCGTAGGAATTTTTTATTTCAAATCGGTTTGCAGTTTCTGAAAGTGTAGGTTCCACAGATTCGAACAATAGGTATCATTCCTGCCTTCCGAATATTTCGGAAAATTTCAGATTTTTGAAAAAAAGGAAAGGGGTCTCATTTTTTTGGGCGAAAAAATTTTTTGTCGAGAATCGGATAATCTCAATGATATTCTCCATGGAAATGACGTGCTGATTCCAAATATGACTGCCGTTCCTCGATTCGGAAGCCTCCTGCGATTTTACCAATAAAAAACGGAAGAAAAAAAAAGTGGAAAAAAAATAAAAAGTAAATCGTCGATTAAAAATCGTAGGAATTTTTTATTTCAAATCGGTTTGCAGTTTCTGAAAGTGTAGGTTCCACAGATTCGAACAATAGGTATCATTCCTGCCTTCCGAATATTTCGGAAAATTTCAGATTTTTGAAAAAAAGGAAAGGGGTACCCCTTCTTATTTTTTTGGGCGAAAAAATTTTTTGTCGAGAATCGGATAATCTCAATGATATTCTCCCCGAAAATGACCTGCTGATTCCGAATATGACTGCCGTTTCTTGATTCGAAAGCCTCCTGCGATTTTACTAATAAAAAACGAGAGAAAAAAAAAGTGGAAAAAAAATAAAAAGTAAATCGTTGATTAAAAATCGTAGGAATTTTTTATTTCAAATCGGTTTGCAGTTTCTGAAAGTGTAGGTTCCACAGATTCGAACAATAGGTATCATTCCTGCCTTCCGAATATTTCGAAAATTTCAGATTTTTGAAAAAAAGGAAAGGGGTACCCCTTCTCATTTTTTTGGGCGAAAAAATTTTTTGTGGAGAATCGGATAATCTCAATGATATTCTCCATGGAAATGACCTGCTGATTCCAAATATGACTGCCGTTTCTCGATTCGGAAGCCTCCTGCGATTTGACCAATAAAAAACGAAAGAAAAAAAAGTGGAAAAAAAATAAAAAGTAGATCGTCGATTAAAAATCGTAGGAATTTTTTATTTCAAATCGGTTTGCAGTTTCTGAAAGTGTAGGTTCCACAGATTCGAACAATAGGTATTATTCCTGCCTTCCGAATATTTCGAAAAATTTCAGATTTTTGAAAAAAAGGAAAGGGGTACCCCTTCTCATTTTTTTGGGCGAGAAAATTTTTGATCGAGAATCGGATAATCTCAATGATGTTCTCCACGGAAATGACCTGCTGATTCCGAATATAACTGCCGTTTCTTGATTCGGAAGCCTCCTGCGATTTTACTAATAAAAAACGAGGGAATAAACAGTTGAAAAAAAATAAAAAGTAAATCGTCGATTAAAAATCGTAGGAATTTTTTATTTCAAATCGGTTTGCAGTTTCTGAAAGTGTAGGTTCCACAGATTCGAACAATAGGTATCATTCCTGCCTTCCGAATATTTCGAAAAATTTCAGATTTTTGAAAAAAAGGAAAGGGGTACCCCTTCTCATTTTTTTGGGCGAAAAATTTTTTTGTCGAGAATCGGATAATCTCAATGATATTCTCCACGGAAATGACCTGCTGATTCCGAATATGACTGCCGTTTCTTGATTCGGAAGCCTCCTGCGATTTGACTAATAAAAAACGAGAGAAAAAAAAAGTGGAAAAAAAATAAAAAGTTAATCGTTGATTAAAAATCGTAGGAATTTTTTATTTCAAATCGGTTTGCAGTTTCTGAAAGTGTAGGTTCCACAGATTCGAACAATAGGTATCATTCCTGCCTTCCGAATATTTCGGAAAATTTCAGATTTTTGAAAAAAAGGAAAGGGGTACCCCTTCTCATTTTTTTGGGCGAAAAAATTTTTTGTCGAGAATCGGATAATCTCAATGATATTCTCCATGGAAATGACCTGCTGATTCCAAATATGACTGCCGTTCCTCGATTCGGAAGCCTCCTGCGATTTTACCAATAAAAAACGGAAGAAAAAAAAAGTGGAAAAAAAATAAAAAGTAAATCGTCGATTAAAAATCGTAGGAATTTTTTATTTCAAATCGGTTTGCAGTTTCTGAAAGTGTAGGTTCCACAGATTCGAACAATAGGTATCATTCCTGCCTTCCGAATATTTCGGAAAATTTCAGATTTTTGAAAAAAAGGAAAGGGGTACCCCTTCTTATTTTTTTGGGCGAAAAAATTTTTTGTCGAGAATCGGATAATCTCAATGATATTCTCCATGGAAATGACCTGCTGATTCCAAATATGACTGCCGTTTCTCGATTCGGAAGCCTCCTGCGATTTGACCAATAAAAAACGAAAGAAAAAAAAGTGGAAAAAAAATAAAAAGTAGATCGTCGATTAAAAATCGTAGGAATTTTTTATTTCAAATCGGTTTGCAGTTTCTGAAAGTGTAGGTTCCACAGATTCGAACAATAGGTATCATTCCTGCCTTCCGAATATTTCGGAAAATTTCAGATTTTTTAAAAAAAGGAAAGGGGTACCCCTTCTCATTTTTTTGGGCCAAAAAATTTTTTGTCGAGAATCGGATAATCTCAATGATATTCTCTATGGAAATGACCTGCTGATTCCAAATATGACTGCCGTTTCTCGATTCCGACGCCTCCTGCGATTTTACCTGTAAAAAACGAGAGAAAAAAAAGTGGAAAAAAAATAAAAAGTAAATCGTCGATTAAAAATCGTAGGAATTTTTTATTTCAAATCGGTTTGCAGTCTCTGAAAGTGTAGGTTATACAGATTCGAACCATAGGTATCATTCCTGCCTTCCGAATATTTCGAAAAATTTCAGATTTTTGAAAAAAAGGAAAGGGGTACCCCTTCTCATTTTTTTGGGCGAAAAAATTTTTTGTCGAGAATCGGATAATCTCAATGATATTCTCCATGGAAATGACCTGCTGATTCCAAATATGACTGCCGTTTCTCGATTCGGAAGCCTCCTGCGATTTGACCAATAAAAAACGAAAGAAAAAAAAGTGGAAAAAAAATAAAAAGTAGATCGTCGATTAAAAATCGTAGGAATTTTTTATTTCAAATCGGTTTGCAGTTTCTGAAAGTGTAGGTTCCACAGATTCGAACAATAGGTATCATTCCTGCCTTCCGAATATTTCGGAAAATTTCAGATTTTTTGAAAAAAGTAAAGGGGTACCCCTTCTCATTTTTTTGGGCGAGAAAATTTTTGATCGAGAATCGGATAATCTCAATGATATTCTCCACGGAAATGACCTGCTGATTCCGAATATAACTGCCGTTTCTTGATTCGGAAGCCTCCTGCGATTTTACTAATAAAAAACGAGAGAAAAAACAGTGGAAAAAAAATAAAAAGTAAATCGTTGATTAAAAATCGTACGAATTTTTTATTTCAAATCGGTTTGCAGTTTCTGAAAGTGTAGGTTCCACAGATTCGAACAATAGGTATCATTCCTGCCCTCCGAATATTTCGGAAAATTTCAGATTTTTGAAAAAAAGGAAAGGGGTACCCCTTCTCATTTTTTTGGGCGAAAAATTTTTTTGTCGAGAATCGGATAATCTCAATGATATTCTCCATGGAAATGACCTGCTGATTCCAAATATGACTGCCGTTCCTCGATTCGGAAGCCTCCTGCGATTTTACCAATAAAAAACGAAAGAAAAAAAAAGTGGAAAAAAAAATAAAAAGTAAATCGTCGATTAAAAATCGTAGGAATTTTTTATTTCAAATCGGTTTGCAGTTTCTGAAAGTGTAGGTTCCACAGATTCGAACGATAGGTATCATTCCTGCCTTCCGAATATTTCGAAAAATTTCAGATTTTTGAAAAAAAGGAAAGGGGTACCCCTTCTCATTTTTTTGGGCGAAAAATTTTTTTGTCGAGAATCGGATAATCTCAATGATATTCTCCACGGAAATGACCTGCTGATTCCGAATATGACTGCCGTTTCTTGATTCGGAAGCCTCCTGCGATTTTACTAATAAAAAACGAGAGAAAAAAAAAGTGGAAAAAAAATAAAAAGTAAATCGTTGATTAAAAATCGTAGGAATTTTTTATTTCAAATCGGTTTGCAGTTTCTGAAAGTGTAGGTTCCACAGATTCGAACAATAGGTATCATTCCTGCCTTCCGAATATTTCGGAAAATTTCAGATTTTCGAAAAAAAGGAAAGGGGTACCCCTTCTCATTTTTTTGGGCGAAAAAATTTTTTGTCGAGAATCGGATAATCTCAATGATATTCTCCATGGAAATGACCTGCTGATTCCAAATATGACTGCCGTTTCTCGATTCGGAAGCCTCCTGCGATTTGACCAATAAAAAACGAAAGAAAAAAAAGTGGAAAAAAAATAAAAAGTAGATCGTCGATTAAAAATCGTAGGAATTTTTTATTTCAAATCGGTTTGCAGTTTCTGAAAGTGTAGGTTCCACAGATTCGAACAATAGGTATCATTCCTGCCTTCCGAATATTTCGGAAAATTTCAGATTTTTTGAAAAAAGTAAAGGGGTACCCCTTCTCATTTTTTTGGGCGAGAAAATTTTTGATCGAGAATCGGATAATCTCAATGATATTCTCCACGGAAATGACCTGCTGATTCCGAATATAACTGCCGTTTCTTGATTCGGAAGCCTCCTGCGATTTTACTAATAAAAAACGAGAGAAAAAACAGTGGAAAAAAAATAAAAAGTAAATCGTTGATTAAAAATCGTACGAATTTTTTATTTCAAATCGGTTTGCAGTTTCTGAAAGTGTAGGTTCCACAGATTCGAACAATAGGTATCATTCCTGCCCTCCGAATATTTCGGAAAATTTCAGATTTTTGAAAAAAAGGAAAGGGGTACCCCTTCTCATTTTTTTGGGCGAAAAATTTTTTTGTCGAGAATCGGATAATCTCAATGATATTCTCCATGGAAATGACCTGCTGATTCCAAATATGACTGCCGTTCCTCGATTCGGAAGCCTCCTGCGATTTTACCAATAAAAAACGAAAGAAAAAAAAAGTGGAAAAAAAAATAAAAAGTAAATCGTCGATTAAAAATCGTAGGAATTTTTTATTTCAAATCGGTTTGCAGTTTCTGAAAGTGTAGGTTCCACAGATTCGAACGATAGGTATCATTCCTGCCTTCCGAATATTTCGAAAAATTTCAGATTTTTGAAAAAAAGGAAAGGGGTACCCCTTCTCATTTTTTTGGGCGAAAAATTTTTTTGTCGAGAATCGGATAATCTCAATGATATTCTCCACGGAAATGACCTGCTGATTCCGAATATGACTGCCGTTTCTTGATTCGGAAGCCTCCTGCGATTTTACTAATAAAAAACGAGAGAAAAAAAAAGTGGAAAAAAAATAAAAAGTAAATCGTTGATTAAAAATCGTAGGAATTTTTTATTTCAAATCGGTTTGCAGTTTCTGAAAGTGTAGGTTCCACAGATTCGAACAATAGGTATCATTCCTGCCTTCCGAATATTTCGGAAAATTTCAGATTTTCGAAAAAAAGGAAAGGGGTACCCCTTCTCATTTTTTTGGGCGAAAAAATTTTTTGTCGAGAATCGGATAATCTCAATGATATTCTCCATGGAAATGACCTGCTGATTCCAAATATGACTGCCGTTTCTCGATTCGGAAGCCTCCTGCGATTTGACCAATAAAAAACGAAAGAAAAAAAAGTGGAAAAAAAATAAAAAGTAGATCGTCGATTAAAAATCGTAGGAATTTTTTATTTCAAATCGGTTTGCAGTTTCTGAAAGTGTAGGTTCCACAGATTCGAACAATAGGTATCATTCCTGCCTTCCGAATATTTCGGAAAATTTCAGATTTTTTTAAAAAAGGAAAGGGGTACCCCTTCTCATTTTTTTGGGCCAAAAAATTTTTTGTCGAGAATCGGATAATCTCAATGATATTCTCTATGGAAATGACCTGCTGATTCCAAATATGACTGCCGTTTCTCGATTCCGACGCCTCCTGCGATTTTACCTGTAAAAAACGAGAGAAAAAAAAGTGGAAAAAAAATAAAAAGTAAATCGTCGATTAAAAATCGTAGGAATTTTTTATTTCAAATCGGTTTGCAGTTTCTGAAAGTGTAGGTTATACTGATTCGAACCATAGGTATCATTCCTGCCTTCCGAATATTTCGAAAAATTTCAGATTTTTGAAAAAAAGGAAAGGGGTACCCCTTCTCATTTTTTTGGGCGAAAAATTTTTTTGTCGAGAATCGGATAATCTCAATGATATTCTCCATGGAAATGACCTGCTGATTCCAAATATGACTGCCGTTCCTCGATTCGGAAGCCTCCTGCGATTTTACCAATAAAAAACGAAAGAAAAAAAAAGTGGAAAAAAAAATAAAAAGTAAATCGTCGATTAAAAATCGTAGGAATTTTTTATTTCAAATCGGTTTGCAGTTTCTGAAAGTGTAGGTTCCACAGATTCGAACGATAGGTATCATTCCTGCCTTCCGAATATTTCGAAAAATTTCAGATTTTTGAAAAAAAGGAAAGGGGTACCCCTTCTCATTTTTTTGGGCGAAAAATTTTTTTGTCGAGAATCGGATAATCTCAATGATATTCTCCACGGAAATGACCTGCTGATTCCGAATATGACTGCCGTTTCTTGATTCGGAAGCCTCCTGCGATTTTACTAATAAAAAACGAGAGAAAAAAAAAGTGGAAAAAAAATAAAAAGTAAATCGTTGATTAAAAATCGTAGGAATTTTTTATTTCAAATCGGTTTGCAGTTTCTGAAAGTGTAGGTTCCACAGATTCGAACAATAGGTATCATTCCTGCCTTCCGAATATTTCGGAAAATTTCAGATTTTCGAAAAAAAGGAAAGGGGTACCCCTTCTCATTTTTTTGGGCGAAAAAATTTTTTGTCGAGAATCGGATAATCTCAATGATATTCTCCATGGAAATGACCTGCTGATTCCAAATATGACTGCCGTTTCTCGATTCGGAAGCCTCCTGCGATTTGACCAATAAAAAACGAAAGAAAAAAAAGTGGAAAAAAAATAAAAAGTAGATCGTCGATTAAAAATCGTAGGAATTTTTTATTTCAAATCGGTTTGCAGTTTCTGAAAGTGTAGGTTCCACAGATTCGAACAATAGGTATCATTCCTGCCTTCCGAATATTTCGGAAAATTTCAGATTTTTTGAAAAAAGTAAAGGGGTACCCCTTCTCATTTTTTTGGGCGAGAAAATTTTTGATCGAGAATCGGATAATCTCAATGATATTCTCCACGGAAATGACCTGCTGATTCCGAATATAACTGCCGTTTCTTGATTCGGAAGCCTCCTGCGATTTTACTAATAAAAAACGAGAGAAAAAACAGTGGAAAAAAAATAAAAAGTAAATCGTTGATTAAAAATCGTACGAATTTTTTATTTCAAATCGGTTTGCAGTTTCTGAAAGTGTAGGTTCCACAGATTCGAACAATAGGTATCATTCCTGCCCTCCGAATATTTCGGAAAATTTCAGATTTTTGAAAAAAAGGAAAGGGGTACCCCTTCTCATTTTTTTGGGCGAAAAATTTTTTTGTCGAGAATCGGATAATCTCAATGATATTCTCCATGGAAATGACCTGCTGATTCCAAATATGACTGCCGTTCCTCGATTCGGAAGCCTCCTGCGATTTTACCAATAAAAAACGAAAGAAAAAAAAAGTGGAAAAAAAAATAAAAAGTAAATCGTCGATTAAAAATCGTAGGAATTTTTTATTTCAAATCGGTTTGCAGTTTCTGAAAGTGTAGGTTCCACAGATTCGAACGATAGGTATCATTCCTGCCTTCCGAATATTTCGAAAAATTTCAGATTTTTGAAAAAAAGGAAAGGGGTACCCCTTCTCATTTTTTTGGGCGAAAAATTTTTTTGTCGAGAATCGGATAATCTCAATGATATTCTCCACGGAAATGACCTGCTGATTCCGAATATGACTGCCGTTTCTTGATTCGGAAGCCTCCTGCGATTTTACTAATAAAAAACGAGAGAAAAAAAAAGTGGAAAAAAAATAAAAAGTAAATCGTTGATTAAAAATCGTAGGAATTTTTTATTTCAAATCGGTTTGCAGTTTCTGAAAGTGTAGGTTCCACAGATTCGAACAATAGGTATCATTCCTGCCTTCCGAATATTTCGGAAAATTTCAGATTTTCGAAAAAAAGGAAAGGGGTACCCCTTCTCATTTTTTTGGGCGAAAAAATTTTTTGTCGAGAATCGGATAATCTCAATGATATTCTCCATGGAAATGACCTGCTGATTCCAAATATGACTGCCGTTTCTCGATTCGGAAGCCTCCTGCGATTTGACCAATAAAAAACGAAAGAAAAAAAAGTGGAAAAAAAATAAAAAGTAGATCGTCGATTAAAAATCGTAGGAATTTTTTATTTCAAATCGGTTTGCAGTTTCTGAAAGTGTAGGTTCCACAGATTCGAACAATAGGTATCATTCCTGCCTTCCGAATATTTCGGAAAATTTCAGATTTTTTGAAAAAAGTAAAGGGGTACCCCTTCTCATTTTTTTGGGCGAGAAAATTTTTGATCGAGAATCGGATAATCTCAATGATATTCTCCACGGAAATGACCTGCTGATTCCGAATATAACTGCCGTTTCTTGATTCGGAAGCCTCCTGCGATTTTACTAATAAAAAACGAGAGAAAAAACAGTGGAAAAAAAATAAAAAGTAAATCGTTGATTAAAAATCGTACGAATTTTTTATTTCAAATCGGTTTGCAGTTTCTGAAAGTGTAGGTTCCACAGATTCGAACAATAGGTATCATTCCTGCCCTCCGAATATTTCGGAAAATTTCAGATTTTTGAAAAAAAGGAAAGGGGTACCCCTTCTCATTTTTTTGGGCGAAAAATTTTTTTGTCGAGAATCGGATAATCTCAATGATATTCTCCATGGAAATGACCTGCTGATTCCAAATATGACTGCCGTTCCTCGATTCGGAAGCCTCCTGCGATTTTACCAATAAAAAACGAAAGAAAAAAAAAGTGGAAAAAAAAATAAAAAGTAAATCGTCGATTAAAAATCGTAGGAATTTTTTATTTCAAATCGGTTTGCAGTTTCTGAAAGTGTAGGTTCCACAGATTCGAACGATAGGTATCATTCCTGCCTTCCGAATATTTCGAAAAATTTCAGATTTTTGAAAAAAAGGAAAGGGGTACCCCTTCTCATTTTTTTGGGCGAAAAATTTTTTTGTCGAGAATCGGATAATCTCAATGATATTCTCCACGGAAATGACCTGCTGATTCCGAATATGACTGCCGTTTCTTGATTCGGAAGCCTCCTGCGATTTTACTAATAAAAAACGAGAGAAAAAAAAAGTGGAAAAAAAATAAAAAGTAAATCGTTGATTAAGAATCGTAGGAATTTTTTATTTCAAATCGGTTTGCAGTTTCTGAAAGTGTAGGTTCCACAGATTCGAACAATAGGTATCATTCCTGCCTTCCGAATATTTCGGAAAATTTCAGATTTTCGAAAAAAAGGAAAGGGGTACCCCTTCTCATTTTTTTGGGCGAAAAAATTTTTTGTCGAGAATCGGATAATCTCAATGATATTCTCCATGGAAATGACCTGCTGATTCCAAATATGACTGCCGTTTCTCGATTCGGAAGCCTCCTGCGATTTGACCAATAAAAAACGAAAGAAAAAAAAGTGGAAAAAAAATAAAAAGTAGATCGTCGATTAAAAATCGTAGGAATTTTTTATTTCAAATCGGTTTGCAGTTTCTGAAAGTGTAGGTTCCACAGATTCGAACAATAGGTATCATTCCTGCCTTCCGAATATTTCGGAAAATTTCAGATTTTTTTAAAAAAGGAAAGGGGTACCCCTTCTCATTTTTTTGGGCCAAAAAATTTTTTGTCGAGAATCGGATAATCTCAATGATATTCTCTATGGAAATGACCTGCTGATTCCAAATATGACTGCCGTTTCTCGATTCCGACGCCTCCTGCGATTTTACCTGTAAAAAACGAGAGAAAAAAAAGTGGAAAAAAAATAAAAAGTAAATCGTCGATTAAAAATCGTAGGAATTTTTTATTTCAAATCGGTTTGCAGTTTCTGAAAGTGTAGGTTATACTGATTCGAACCATAGGTATCATTCCTGCCTTCCGAATATTTCGAAAAATTTCAGATTTTTGAAAAAAAGGAAAGGGGTACCCCTTCTCATTTTTTTGGGCGAAAAATTTTTTTGTCGAGAATCGGATAATCTCAATGATATTCTCCACGGAAATGACCTGCTGATTCCGAATATGACTGCCGTTTCTTGATTCGCAAGCCTCCTGCGATTTTACTAATAAAAAACGAGAGAAAAAAAAAGTGGAAAAAAAATAAAAAGTAAATCGTTGATTAAAAATCGTAGGAATTTTTTATTTCAAATCGGTTTGCAGTTTCTGAAAGTGTAGGTTCCACAGATTCGAACAATAGGTATCATTCCTGCCTTCCGAATATTTCGAAAAATTTCAGATTTTTGAAAAAAAGGAAAGGGCCTTCTCATTTTTTTGGGCGAGAAAATTTTTGATCGAGAATCGGATAATCTCAATGATATTCTCCACGGAAATGACCTGCTGATTCCGAATATAACTGCCGTTTCTTGATTCGGAAGCCTCCTGCGATTTTACTAATAAAAAACGAGAGAATAAACAGTTGAAAAAAAATAAAAAGTAAATCGTCGATTAAAAATCGTAGGAATTTTTTATTTCAAATCGGTTTGCAGTTTCTGAAAGTGTAGGTTCCACAGATTCGAACAATAGGTATCATTCCTGCCTTCCGAATATTTCGAAAAATTTCAGATTTTTGAAAAAAAGGAAAGGGGTACCCCTTCTCATTTTTTTGGGCGAAAAATTTTTTTGTCGAGAATCGGATAATCTCAATGATATTCTCCACGGAAATGACCTGCTGATTCCGAATATGACTGCCGTTTCTTGATTCGGAAGCCTCCTGCGATTTTACTAATAAAAAACGAGAGAAAAAAAAAGTGGAGAAAAAATAAAAAGTAAATCGTTGATTAAAAATCGTAGGAATTTTTTATTTCAAATCGGTTTGCAGTTTCTGAAAGTGTAGGTTCCACAGATTCGAACAATAGGTATCATTCCTGCCTTCCGAATATTTCGGAAAATTTCAGATTTTTGAAAAAAAGGAAAGGGGTACCCCTTCTCATTTTTTTGGGCGAAAAAATTTTTTGTCGAGAATCGGATAATCTCAATGATATTCTCCATGGAAATGACCTGCTGATTCCAAATATGACTGCCGTTTCTCGATTCGGAAGCCTCCTGCGATTTGACCAATAAAAAACGAAAGAAAAAAAAGTGGAAAAAAAATAAGAAGTAGATCGTCGATTAAAAATCGTAGGAATTTTTTATTTTAAATCGGTTTGCAGTTTCTGAAAGTGTAGGTTCCACAGATTCGAACAATAGGTATCATTCCTGCCTTCCGAATATTTCGGAAAATTTCAGATTTTTTAAAAAAAGGAAAGGGGTACCCCTTCTCATTTTTTTGGGCTAAAAAATTTTTTGTCGAGAATCGGATAATCTCAATGATATTCTCTATGGAAATGACCTGCTGATTCCAAATATGACTGCCGTTTCTCGATTCCGACGCCTCCTGCGATTTTACCTGTAAGAAACGAGAGAAAAAAAAGTGGAAAAAAAATAAAAAGTAAATCGTCGATTAAAAATCGTAGGAATTTTTTATTTCAAATCGGTTTGCAGTTTCTGAAAGTGTAGGTTATACAGATTCGAACCATAGGTATCATTCCTGCCTTCCGAATATTTCGAAAAATTTCAGATTTTTGAAAAAAAGGAAAGGGGTACCCCTTCTCATTTTTTTGGGCGAAAAATTTTTTTGTCGAGAATCGGATAATCTCAATGATATTCTCCACGGAAATGACCTGCTGATTCCGAATATGACTGCCGTTTCTTGATTCGGAAGCCTCCTGCGATTTTACTAATAAAAAACGAGAGAAAAAAAAAGTGGAAAAAAAATAAAAAGTAAATCGTTGATTAAAAATCGTAGGAATTTTTTATTTCAAATCGGTTTGCAGTTTCTGAAAGTGTAGGTTCCACAGATTCGAACAATAGGTATCATTCCTGCCTTCCGAATATTTCGGAAAATTTCAGATTTTTGAAAAAAAGGAAAGGGGTACCCCTTCTCATTTTTTTGGGCGAAAAAATTTTTTGTCGAGAATCGGATAATCTCAATGATATTCTCCACGGAAATGACCTGCTGATTCTGAATATGACTGCCGTTTCTTGATTCGGAAGCCTCCTGCGATTTTACTAATAAAAAACGAGAGAAAAAAAAAGTGGAAAAAAAATAAAAAGTAAATCGTTGATTAAAAATCGTAGGAATTTTTTATTTCAAATCGGTTTGCAGTTTCTGAAAGTGTAGGTTCCACAGATTCGAACAATAGGTATCATTCCTGCCTTCCGAATATTTCGGAAAATTTCAGATTTTTGAAAAAAAGGAAAGGGGTACCCCTTCTCATTTTTTTGGGCGAAAAAATTTTTTGTCGAGAATCGGATAATCTCAATGATATTCTCCACGGAAATGACCTGCTGATTCTGAATATGACTGCCGTTTCTTGATTCGGAAGCCTCCTGCGATTTTACTAATAAAAAACGAGAGAAAAAAAAAGTGGAAAAAAAATAAAAAGTAAATCGTTGATTAAAAATCGTAGGAATTTTTTATTTCAAATCGGTTTGCAGTTTCTGAATGTGTAGGTTCCACAGATTCGAACAATAGGTATCATTCCTGCCTTCCGAATATTTCGGAAAATTTCAGATTTTTGAAAAAAAGGAAAGGGTTCTCATTTTTTTGGGCGAAAAAATTTTTTGTCGAGAATCGGATAATCTCAATGATAGTCTCCATGGAAATGACCTGCTGATTCCAAATATGACTGCCGTTTCTCGATTCGGAAGCCTCCTGCGATTTGACCAATAAAAAACGAAAGAAAAAAAAGTGGAAAAAAAATAAAAAGTAGATCGTCGATTAAAAATCGTAGGAATTTTTTATTTCAAATCGGTTTGCAGTTTCTGAAAGTGTAGGTTCCACAGATTCGAACAATAGGTATCATTCCTGCCTTCCGAATATTTCGGAAAATTTCAGATTTTTTAAAAAAAGGAAAGGGGTACCCCTTCTCATTTTTTTGGGCCAAAAAATTTTTTGTCGAGAATCGGATAATCTCAATGATATTCTCTATGGAAATGACCTGCTGATTCCAAATATGACTGCCGTTTCTCGATTCCGACGCCTCCTGCGATTTTACCTGTAAAAAACGAGAGAAAAAAAAGTGGAAAAAAAATAAAAAGTAAATCGTCGATTAAAAATCGTAGGAATTTTTTATTTCAAATCGGTTTGCAGTTTCTGAAAGTGTAGGTTATACAGATTCGAACCATAGGTATCATTCCTGCCTTCCGAATATTTCGAAAAATTTCAGATTTTTGAAAAAAAGGAAAGGGGTACCCCTTCTCATTTTTTTGGGCGAAAAATTTTTTTGTCGAGAATCGGATAATCTCAATGATATTCTCCACGGAAATGACCTGCTGATTCCGAATATGACTGCCGTTTCTTGATTCGGAAGCCTCCTGCGATTTTACTAATAAAAAACGAGAGAAAAAAAAAGTGGAAAAAAAATAAAAAGTAAATCGTTGATTAAAAATCGTAGGAATTTTTTATTTCAAATCGGTTTGCAGTTTCTGAAAGTGTAGGTTCCACAGATTCGAACAATAGGTATCATTCCTGCCTTCCGAATATTTCGGAAAATTTCAGATTTTTGAAAAAAAGGAAAGGGGTACCCCTTCTCATTTTTTTGGGCGAAAAATTTTTTTGTCGAGAATCGGATAATCTCAATGATATTCTCCACGGAAATGACCTGCTGATTCCGAATATGACTGCCGTTTCTTGATTCGGAAGCCTCCTGCGATTTTACCAATAAAAAACGGAAGAAAAAAAAAGTGGAAAAAAAATGAAAAGTAAATCGTCGATTAAAAATCGTAGGAATTTTTTATTTCAAATCGGTTTGCAGTTTCTGAAAGTGTAGGTTCCACAGATTCGAACAATAGGTATCATTCCTGCCTTCCGAATATTTCGGAAAATTTCAGATTTTTGAAAAAAAGGAAAGGGGTACCCCTTCTCATTTTTTTGGGCGAAAAAATTTTTTGTCGAGAATCGGATAATCTCAATGATATTCTCCATGGAAATGACCTGCTGATTCCAAATATGACTGCCGTTTCTCGATTCGGAAGCCTCCTGCGATTTGACCAATAAAAAACGAAAGAAAAAAAAGTGGAAAAAAAATAAGAAGTAGATCGTCGATTAAAAATCGTAGGAATTTTTCATTTCAAATCGGTTTGCAGTTTCTGAAAGTGTAGGTTCCACAGATTCGAACAATAGGTATCATTCCTGCCTTCCGAATATTTCGGAAAATTTCAGATTTTTTAAAAAAAGGAAAGGGGTACCCCTTCTCATTTTTTTGGGCTAAAAAATTTTTTGTCGAGAATCGGATAATCTCAATGATATTCTCTATGGAAATGACCTGCTGATTCCAAATATGACTGCCGTTTCTCGATTCCGACGCCTCCTGCGATTTTACCTGTAAGAAACGAGAGAAAAAAAAGTGGAAAAAAAATAAAAAGTAAATCGTCGATTAAAAATCGTAGGAATTTTTTATTTCAAATCGGTTTGCAGTTTCTGAAAGTGTAGGTTCCACAGATTCGAACGATAGGTATCATTCCTGCCTTCCGAATATTTCGAAAAATTTCAGATTTTTGAAAAAAAGGAAAGGGGTACCCCTTCTCATTTTTTTGGGCGAAAAATTTTTTTGTCGAGAATCGGATAATCTCAATGATATTCTCCACGGAAATGACCTGCTGATTCCGAATATGACTGCCGTTTCTTGATTCGGAAGCCTCCTGCGATTTTACTAATAAAAAACGAGAGAAAAAAAAAGTGGAAAAAAAATAAAAAGTAAATCGTTGATTAAAAATCGTAGGAATTTTTTATTTCAAATCGGTTTGCAGTTTCTGAAAGTGTAGGTTCCACAGATTCGAACAATAGGTATCATTCCTGCCTTCCGAATATTTCGGAAAATTTCAGATTTTCGAAAAAAAGGAAAGGGGTACCCCTTCTCATTTTTTTGGGCGAAAAAATTTTTTGTCGAGAATCGGATAATCTCAATGATATTCTCCATGGAAATGACCTGCTGATTCCAAATATGACTGCCGTTTCTCGATTCGGAAGCCTCCTGCGATTTGACCAATAAAAAACGAAAGAAAAAAAAGTGGAAAAAAAATAAAAAGTAGATCGTCGATTAAAAATCGTAGGAATTTTTTATTTCAAATCGGTTTGCAGTTTCTGAAAGTGTAGGTTCCACAGATTCGAACAATAGGTATCATTCCTGCCTTCCGAATATTTCGGAAAATTTCAGATTTTTTGAAAAAAGTAAAGGGGTACCCCTTCTCATTTTTTTGGGCGAGAAAATTTTTGATCGAGAATCGGATAATCTCAATGATATTCTCCACGGAAATGACCTGCTGATTCCGAATATAACTGCCGTTTCTTGATTCGGAAGCCTCCTGCGATTTTACTAATAAAAAACGAGAGAAAAAACAGTGGAAAAAAAATAAAAAGTAAATCGTTGATTAAAAATCGTACGAATTTTTTATTTCAAATCGGTTTGCAGTTTCTGAAAGTGTAGGTTCCACAGATTCGAACAATAGGTATCATTCCTGCCCTCCGAATATTTCGGAAAATTTCAGATTTTTGAAAAAAAGGAAAGGGGTACCCCTTCTCATTTTTTTGGGCGAAAAATTTTTTTGTCGAGAATCGGATAATCTCAATGATATTCTCCATGGAAATGACCTGCTGATTCCAAATATGACTGCCGTTCCTCGATTCGGAAGCCTCCTGCGATTTTACCAATAAAAAACGAAAGAAAAAAAAAGTGGAAAAAAAAATAAAAAGTAAATCGTCGATTAAAAATCGTAGGAATTTTTTATTTCAAATCGGTTTGCAGTTTCTGAAAGTGTAGGTTCCACAGATTCGAACGATAGGTATCATTCCTGCCTTCCGAATATTTCGAAAAATTTCAGATTTTTGAAAAAAAGGAAAGGGGTACCCCTTCTCATTTTTTTGGGCGAAAAATTTTTTTGTCGAGAATCGGATAATCTCAATGATATTCTCCACGGAAATGACCTGCTGATTCCGAATATGACTGCCGTTTCTTGATTCGGAAGCCTCCTGCGATTTTACTAATAAAAAACGAGAGAAAAAAAAAGTGGAAAAAAAATAAAAAGTAAATCGTTGATTAAAAATCGTAGGAATTTTTTATTTCAAATCGGTTTGCAGTTTCTGAAAGTGTAGGTTCCACAGATTCGAACAATAGGTATCATTCCTGCCTTCCGAATATTTCGGAAAATTTCAGATTTTCGAAAAAAAGGAAAGGGGTACCCCTTCTCATTTTTTTGGGCGAAAAAATTTTTTGTCGAGAATCGGATAATCTCAATGATATTCTCCATGGAAATGACCTGCTGATTCCAAATATGACTGCCGTTTCTCGATTCGGAAGCCTCCTGCGATTTGACCAATAAAAAACGAAAGAAAAAAAAGTGGAAAAAAAATAAAAAGTAGATCGTCGATTAAAAATCGTAGGAATTTTTTATTTCAAATCGGTTTGCAGTTTCTGAAAGTGTAGGTTCCACAGATTCGAACAATAGGTATCATTCCTGCCTTCCGAATATTTCGGAAAATTTCAGATTTTTTTAAAAAAGGAAAGGGGTACCCCTTCTCATTTTTTTGGGCCAAAAAATTTTTTGTCGAGAATCGGATAATCTCAATGATATTCTCTATGGAAATGACCTGCTGATTCCAAATATGACTGCCGTTTCTCGATTCCGACGCCTCCTGCGATTTTACCTGTAAAAAACGAGAGAAAAAAAAGTGGAAAAAAAATAAAAAGTAAATCGTCGATTAAAAATCGTAGGAATTTTTTATTTCAAATCGGTTTGCAGTTTCTGAAAGTGTAGGTTATACTGATTCGAACCATAGGTATCATTCCTGCCTTCCGAATATTTCGAAAAATTTCAGATTTTTGAAAAAAAGGAAAGGGGTACCCCTTCTCATTTTTTTGGGCGAAAAATTTTTTTGTCGAGAATCGGATAATCTCAATGATATTCTCCACGGAAATGACCTGCTGATTCCGAATATGACTGCCGTTTCTTGATTCGCAAGCCTCCTGCGATTTTACTAATAAAAAACGAGAGAAAAAAAAAGTGGAAAAAAAATAAAAAGTAAATCGTTGATTAAAAATCGTAGGAATTTTTTATTTCAAATCGGTTTGCAGTTTCTGAAAGTGTAGGTTCCACAGATTCGAACAATAGGTATCATTCCTGCCTTCCGAATATTTCGAAAAATTTCAGATTTTTGAAAAAAAGGAAAGGGCCTTCTCATTTTTTTGGGCGAGAAAATTTTTGATCGAGAATCGGATAATCTCAATGATATTCTCCACGGAAATGACCTGCTGATTCCGAATATAACTGCCGTTTCTTGATTCGGAAGCCTCCTGCGATTTTACTAATAAAAAACGAGAGAATAAACAGTTGAAAAAAAATAAAAAGTAAATCGTCGATTAAAAATCGTAGGAATTTTTTATTTCAAATCGGTTTGCAGTTTCTGAAAGTGTAGGTTCCACAGATTCGAACAATAGGTATCATTCCTGCCTTCCGAATATTTCGAAAAATTTCAGATTTTTGAAAAAAAGGAAAGGGGTACCCCTTCTCATTTTTTTGGGCGAAAAATTTTTTTGTCGAGAATCGGATAATCTCAATGATATTCTCCACGGAAATGACCTGCTGATTCCGAATATGACTGCCGTTTCTTGATTCGGAAGCCTCCTGCGATTTGACCAATAAAAAACGAAAGAAAAAAAAGTGGAAAAAAAATAAGAAGTAGATCGTCGATTAAAAATCGTAGGAATTTTTCATTTCAAATCGGTTTGCAGTTTCTGAAAGTGTAGGTTCCACAGATTCGAACAATAGGTATCATTCCTGCCTTCCGAATATTTCGGAAAATTTCAGATTTTTTAAAAAAAGGAAAGGGGTACCCCTTCTCATTTTTTTGGGCTAAAAAATTTTTTGTCGAGAATCGGATAATCTCAATGATATTCTCTATGGAAATGACCTGCTGATTCCAAATATGACTGCCGTTTCTCGATTCCGACGCCTCCTGCGATTTTACCTGTAAGAAACGAGAGAAAAAAAAGTGGAAAAAAAATAAAAAGTAAATCGTCGATTAAAAATCGTAGGAATTTTTTATTTCAAATCGGTTTGCAGTTTCTGAAAGTGTAGGTTCCACAGATTCGAACGATAGGTATCATTCCTGCCTTCCGAATATTTCGAAAAATTTCAGATTTTTGAAAAAAAGGAAAGGGGTACCCCTTCTCATTTTTTTGGGCGAAAAATTTTTTTGTCGAGAATCGGATAATCTCAATGATATTCTCCACGGAAATGACCTGCTGATTCCGAATATGACTGCCGTTTCTTGATTCGGAAGCCTCCTGCGATTTTACTAATAAAAAACGAGAGAAAAAAAAAGTGGAAAAAAAATAAAAAGTAAATCGTTGATTAAAAATCGTAGGAATTTTTTATTTCAAATCGGTTTGCAGTTTCTGAAAGTGTAGGTTCCACAGATTCGAACAATAGGTATCATTCCTGCCTTCCGAATATTTCGGAAAATTTCAGATTTTCGAAAAAAAGGAAAGGGGTACCCCTTCTCATTTTTTTGGGCGAAAAAATTTTTTGTCGAGAATCGGATAATCTCAATGATATTCTCCATGGAAATGACCTGCTGATTCCAAATATGACTGCCGTTTCTCGATTCGGAAGCCTCCTGCGATTTGACCAATAAAAAACGAAAGAAAAAAAAGTGGAAAAAAAATAAAAAGTAGATCGTCGATTAAAAATCGTAGGAATTTTTTATTTCAAATCGGTTTGCAGTTTCTGAAAGTGTAGGTTCCACAGATTCGAACAATAGGTATCATTCCTGCCTTCCGAATATTTCGGAAAATTTCAGATTTTTTGAAAAAAGTAAAGGGGTACCCCTTCTCATTTTTTTGGGCGAGAAAATTTTTGATCGAGAATCGGATAATCTCAATGATATTCTCCACGGAAATGACCTGCTGATTCCGAATATAACTGCCGTTTCTTGATTCGGAAGCCTCCTGCGATTTTACTAATAAAAAACGAGAGAAAAAACAGTGGAAAAAAAATAAAAAGTAAATCGTTGATTAAAAATCGTACGAATTTTTTATTTCAAATCGGTTTGCAGTTTCTGAAAGTGTAGGTTCCACAGATTCGAACAATAGGTATCATTCCTGCCCTCCGAATATTTCGGAAAATTTCAGATTTTTGAAAAAAAGGAAAGGGGTACCCCTTCTCATTTTTTTGGGCGAAAAATTTTTTTGTCGAGAATCGGATAATCTCAATGATATTCTCCATGGAAATGACCTGCTGATTCCAAATATGACTGCCGTTCCTCGATTCGGAAGCCTCCTGCGATTTTACCAATAAAAAACGAAAGAAAAAAAAAGTGGAAAAAAAAATAAAAAGTAAATCGTCGATTAAAAATCGTAGGAATTTTTTATTTCAAATCGGTTTGCAGTTTCTGAAAGTGTAGGTTCCACAGATTCGAACGATAGGTATCATTCCTGCCTTCCGAATATTTCGAAAAATTTCAGATTTTTGAAAAAAAGGAAAGGGGTACCCCTTCTCATTTTTTTGGGCGAAAAATTTTTTTGTCGAGAATCGGATAATCTCAATGATATTCTCCACGGAAATGACCTGCTGATTCCGAATATGACTGCCGTTTCTTGATTCGGAAGCCTCCTGCGATTTTACTAATAAAAAACGAGAGAAAAAAAAAGTGGAAAAAAAATAAAAAGTAAATCGTTGATTAAAAATCGTAGGAATTTTTTATTTCAAATCGGTTTGCAGTTTCTGAAAGTGTAGGTTCCACAGATTCGAACAATAGGTATCATTCCTGCCTTCCGAATATTTCGGAAAATTTCAGATTTTCGAAAAAAAGGAAAGGGGTACCCCTTCTCATTTTTTTGGGCGAAAAAATTTTTTGTCGAGAATCGGATAATCTCAATGATATTCTCCATGGAAATGACCTGCTGATTCCAAATATGACTGCCGTTTCTCGATTCGGAAGCCTCCTGCGATTTGACCAATAAAAAACGAAAGAAAAAAAAGTGGAAAAAAAATAAAAAGTAGATCGTCGATTAAAAATCGTAGGAATTTTTTATTTCAAATCGGTTTGCAGTTTCTGAAAGTGTAGGTTCCACAGATTCGAACAATAGGTATCATTCCTGCCTTCCGAATATTTCGGAAAATTTCAGATTTTTTTAAAAAAGGAAAGGGGTACCCCTTCTCATTTTTTTGGGCCAAAAAATTTTTTGTCGAGAATCGGATAATCTCAATGATATTCTCTATGGAAATGACCTGCTGATTCCAAATATGACTGCCGTTTCTCGATTCCGACGCCTCCTGCGATTTTACCTGTAAAAAACGAGAGAAAAAAAAGTGGAAAAAAAATAAAAAGTAAATCGTCGATTAAAAATCGTAGGAATTTTTTATTTCAAATCGGTTTGCAGTTTCTGAAAGTGTAGGTTATACTGATTCGAACCATAGGTATCATTCCTGCCTTCCGAATATTTCGAAAAATTTCAGATTTTTGAAAAAAAGGAAAGGGGTACCCCTTCTCATTTTTTTGGGCGAAAAATTTTTTTGTCGAGAATCGGATAATCTCAATGATATTCTCCACGGAAATGACCTGCTGATTCCGAATATGACTGCCGTTTCTTGATTCGCAAGCCTCCTGCGATTTTACTAATAAAAAACGAGAGAAAAAAAAAGTGGAAAAAAAATAAAAAGTAAATCGTTGATTAAAAATCGTAGGAATTTTTTATTTCAAATCGGTTTGCAGTTTCTGAAAGTGTAGGTTCCACAGATTCGAACAATAGGTATCATTCCTGCCTTCCGAATATTTCGAAAAATTTCAGATTTTTGAAAAAAAGGAAAGGGCCTTCTCATTTTTTTGGGCGAGAAAATTTTTGATCGAGAATCGGATAATCTCAATGATATTCTCCACGGAAATGACCTGCTGATTCCGAATATAACTGCCGTTTCTTGATTCGGAAGCCTCCTGCGATTTTACTAATAAAAAACGAGAGAATAAACAGTTGAAAAAAAATAAAAAGTAAATCGTCGATTAAAAATCGTAGGAATTTTTTATTTCAAATCGGTTTGCAGTTTCTGAAAGTGTAGGTTCCACAGATTCGAACAATAGGTATCATTCCTGCCTTCCGAATATTTCGAAAAATTTCAGATTTTTGAAAAAAAGGAAAGGGGTACCCCTTCTCATTTTTTTGGGCGAAAAATTTTTTTGTCGAGAATCGGATAATCTCAATGATATTCTCCACGGAAATGACCTGCTGATTCCGAATATGACTGCCGTTTCTTGATTCGGAAGCCTCCTGCGATTTTACTAATAAAAAACGAGAGAAAAAAAAAGTGGAGAAAAAATAAAAAGTAAATCGTTGATTAAAAATCGTAGGAATTTTTTATTTCAAATCGGTTTGCAGTTTCTGAAAGTGTAGGTTCCACAGATTCGAACAATAGGTATCATTCCTGCCTTCCGAATATTTCGGAAAATTTCAGATTTTTGAAAAAAAGGAAAGGGGTACCCCTTCTCATTTTTTTGGGCGAAAAAATTTTTTGTCGAGAATCGGATAATCTCAATGATATTCTCCATGGAAATGACCTGCTGATTCCAAATATGACTGCCGTTTCTCGATTCGGAAGCCTCCTGCGATTTGACCAATAAAAAACGAAAGAAAAAAAAGTGGAAAAAAAATAAGAAGTAGATCGTCGATTAAAAATCGTAGGAATTTTTTATTTTAAATCGGTTTGCAGTTTCTGAAAGTGTAGGTTCCACAGATTCGAACAATAGGTATCATTCCTGCCTTCCGAATATTTCGGAAAATTTCAGATTTTTTAAAAAAAGGAAAGGGGTACCCCTTCTCATTTTTTTGGGCTAAAAAATTTTTTGTCGAGAATCGGATAATCTCAATGATATTCTCTATGGAAATGACCTGCTGATTCCAAATATGACTGCCGTTTCTCGATTCCGACGCCTCCTGCGATTTTACCTGTAAGAAACGAGAGAAAAAAAAGTGGAAAAAAAATAAAAAGTAAATCGTCGATTAAAAATCGTAGGAATTTTTTATTTCAAATCGGTTTGCAGTTTCTGAAAGTGTAGGTTATACAGATTCGAACCATAGGTATCATTCCTGCCTTCCGAATATTTCGAAAAATTTCAGATTTTTGAAAAAAAGGAAAGGGGTACCCCTTCTCATTTTTTTGGGCGAAAAATTTTTTTGTCGAGAATCGGATAATCTCAATGATATTCTCCACGGAAATGACCTGCTGATTCCGAATATGACTGCCGTTTCTTGATTCGGAAGCCTCCTGCGATTTTACTAATAAAAAACGAGAGAAAAAAAAAGTGGAAAAAAAATAAAAAGTAAATCGTTGATTAAAAATCGTAGGAATTTTTTATTTCAAATCGGTTTGCAGTTTCTGAAAGTGTAGGTTCCACAGATTCGAACAATAGGTATCATTCCTGCCTTCCGAATATTTCGGAAAATTTCAGATTTTTGAAAAAAAGGAAAGGGGTACCCCTTCTCATTTTTTTGGGCGAAAAAATTTTTTGTCGAGAATCGGATAATCTCAATGATATTCTCCACGGAAATGACCTGCTGATTCTGAATATGACTGCCGTTTCTTGATTCGGAAGCCTCCTGCGATTTTACTAATAAAAAACGAGAGAAAAAAAAAGTGGAAAAAAAATAAAAAGTAAATCGTTGATTAAAAATCGTAGGAATTTTTTATTTCAAATCGGTTTGCAGTTTCTGAAAGTGTAGGTTCCACAGATTCGAACAATAGGTATCATTCCTGCCTTCCGAATATTTCGGAAAATTTCAGATTTTTGAAAAAAAGGAAAGGGTTCTCATTTTTTTGGGCGAAAAAATTTTTTGTCGAGAATCGGATAATCTCAATGATAGTCTCCATGGAAATGACCTGCTGATTCCAAATATGACTGCCGTTTCTCGATTCGGAAGCCTCCTGCGATTTGACCAATAAAAAACGAAAGAAAAAAAAGTGGAAAAAAAATAAAAAGTAGATCGTCGATTAAAAATCGTAGGAATTTTTTATTTCAAATCGGTTTGCAGTTTCTGAAAGTGTAGGTTCCACAGATTCGAACAATAGGTATCATTCCTGCCTTCCGAATATTTCGGAAAATTTCAGATTTTTTAAAAAAAGGAAAGGGGTACCCCTTCTCATTTTTTTGGGCCAAAAAATTTTTTGTCGAGAATCGGATAATCTCAATGATATTCTCTATGGAAATGACCTGCTGATTCCAAATATGACTGCCGTTTCTCGATTCCGACGCCTCCTGCGATTTTACCTGTAAAAAACGAGAGAAAAAAAAGTGGAAAAAAAATAAAAAGTAAATCGTCGATTAAAAATCGTAGGAATTTTTTATTTCAAATCGGTTTGCAGTTTCTGAAAGTGTAGGTTATACAGATTCGAACCATAGGTATCATTCCTGCCTTCCGAATATTTCGAAAAATTTCAGATTTTTGAAAAAAAGGAAAGGGGTACCCCTTCTCATTTTTTTGGGCGAAAAATTTTTTTGTCGAGAATCGGATAATCTCAATGATATTCTCCACGGAAATGACCTGCTGATTCCGAATATGACTGCCGTTTCTTGATTCGGAAGCCTCCTGCGATTTTACTAATAAAAAACGAGAGAAAAAAAAAGTGGAAAAAAAATAAAAAGTAAATCGTTGATTAAAAATCGTAGGAATTTTTTATTTCAAATCGGTTTGCAGTTTCTGAAAGTGTAGGTTCCACAGATTCGAACAATAGGTATCATTCCTGCCTTCCGAATATTTCGGAAAATTTCAGATTTTTGAAAAAAAGGAAAGGGGTACCCCTTCTCATTTTTTTGGGCGAAAAATTTTTTTGTCGAGAATCGGATAATCTCAATGATATTCTCCACGGAAATGACCTGCTGATTCCGAATATGACTGCCGTTTCTTGATTCGGAAGCCTCCTGCGATTTTACCAATAAAAAACGGAAGAAAAAAAAAGTGGAAAAAAAATGAAAAGTAAATCGTCGATTAAAAATCGTAGGAATTTTTTATTTCAAATCGGTTTGCAGTTTCTGAAAGTGTAGGTTCCACAGATTCGAACAATAGGTATCATTCCTGCCTTCCGAATATTTCGGAAAATTTCAGATTTTTGAAAAAAAGGAAAGGGGTACCCCTTCTCATTTTTTTGGGCGAAAAAATTTTTTGTCGAGAATCGGATAATCTCAATGATATTCTCCATGGAAATGACCTGCTGATTCCAAATATGACTGCCGTTTCTCGATTCGGAAGCCTCCTGCGATTTGACCAATAAAAAACGAAAGAAAAAAAAGTGGAAAAAAAATAAGAAGTAGATCGTCGATTAAAAATCGTAGGAATTTTTCATTTCAAATCGGTTTGCAGTTTCTGAAAGTGTAGGTTCCACAGATTCGAACAATAGGTATCATTCCTGCCTTCCGAATATTTCGGAAAATTTCAGATTTTTTAAAAAAAGGAAAGGGGTACCCCTTCTCATTTTTTTGGGCTAAAAAATTTTTTGTCGAGAATCGGATAATCTCAATGATATTCTCTATGGAAATGACCTGCTGATTCCAAATATGACTGCCGTTTCTCGATTCCGACGCCTCCTGCGATTTTACCTGTAAGAAACGAGAGAAAAAAAAGTGGAAAAAAAATAAAAAGTAAATCGTCGATTAAAAATCGTAGGAATTTTTTATTTCAAATCGGTTTGCAGTTTCTGAAAGTGTAGGTTATACAGATTCGAACCATAGGTATCATTCCTGCCTTCCGAATATTTCGAAAAATTTCAGATTTTTGAAAAAAAGGAAAGGGGTACCCCTTCTCATTTTTTTGGGCGAAAAATTTTTTTGTCGAGAATCGGATAATCTCAATGATATTCTCCACGGAAATGACCTGCTGATTCCGAATATGACTGCCGTTTCTTGATTCGGAAGCCTCCTGCGATTTTACCAATAAAAAACGGAAGAAAAAAAAAGTGGAAAAAAAATGAAAAGTAAATCGTCGATTAAAAATCGTAGGAATTTTTTATTTCAAATCGGTTTGCAGTTTCTGAAAGTGTAGGTTCCACAGATTCGAACAATAGGTATCATTCCTGCCTTCCGAATATTTCGGAAAATTTCAGATTTTTGAAAAAAAGGAAAGGGGTACCCCTTCTCATTTTTTTGGGCGAAAAAATTTTTTGTCGAGAATCGGATAATCTCAATGATATTCTCCATGGAAATGACCTGCTGATTCCAAATATGACTGCCGTTTCTCGATTCGGAAGCCTCCTGCGATTTGACCAATAAAAAACGAAAGAAAAAAAAGTGGAAAAAAAATAAGAAGTAGATCGTCGATTAAAAATCGTAGGAATTTTTCATTTCAAATCGGTTTGCAGTTTCTGAAAGTGTAGGTTCCACAGATTCGAACAATAGGTATCATTCCTGCCTTCCGAATATTTCGGAAAATTTCAGATTTTTTAAAAAAAGGAAAGGGGTACCCCTTCTCATTTTTTTGGGCTAAAAAATTTTTTGTCGAGAATCGGATAATCTCAATGATATTCTCTATGGAAATGACCTGCTGATTCCAAATATGACTGCCGTTTCTCGATTCCGACGCCTCCTGCGATTTTACCTGTAAGAAACGAGAGAAAAAAAAGTGGAAAAAAAATAAAAAGTAAATCGTCGATTAAAAATCGTAGGAATTTTTTATTTCAAATCGGTTTGCAGTTTCTGAAAGTGTAGGTTATACAGATTCGAACCATAGGTATCATTCCTGCCTTCCGAATATTTCGGAAAATTTCAGATTTTTGAAAAAAAGGAAAGGGGTACCCCTTCTCATTTTTTTGGGCGAAAAAATTTTTTGTCGAGAATCGGATAATCTCAATGATATTCTCCATGGAAATGACCTGCTGATTCCAAATATGACTGCCGTTTCTCGATTCGGAAGCCTCCTGCGATTTGACCAATAAAAAACGAAAGAAAAAAAAGTGGAAAAAAAATAAGAAGTAGATCGTCGATTAAAAATCGTAGGAATTTTTCATTTCAAATCGGTTTGCAGTTTCTGAAAGTGTAGGTTCCACAGATTCGAACAATAGGTATCATTCCTGCCTTCCGAATATTTCGGAAAATTTCAGATTTTTTAAAAAAAGGAAAGGGGTACCCCTTCTCATTTTTTTGGGCTAAAAAATTTTTTGTCGAGAATCGGATAATCTCAATGATATTCTCTATGGAAATGACCTGCTGATTCCAAATATGACTGCCGTTTCTCGATTCCGACGCCTCCTGCGATTTTACCTGTAAGAAACGAGAGAAAAAAAAGTGGAAAAAAAATAAAAAGTAAATCGTCGATTAAAAATCGTAGGAATTTTTTATTTCAAATCGGTTTGCAGTTTCTGAAAGTGTAGGTTATACAGATTCGAACCATAGGTATCATTCCTGCCTTCCGAATATTTCGAAAAATTTCAGATTTTTGAAAAAAAGGAAAGGGGTACCCCTTCTCATTTTTTTGGGCGAAAAATTTTTTTGTCGAGAATCGGATAATCTCAATGATATTCTCCACGGAAATGACCTGCTGATTCCGAATATGACTGCCGTTTCTTGATTCGGAAGCCTCCTGCGATTTTACTAATAAAAAACGAGAGAAAAAAAAAGTGGAAAAAAAATAAAAAGTAAATCGTTGATTAAAAATCGTAGGAATTTTTTATTTCAAATCGGTTTGCAGTTTCTGAAAGTGTAGGTTCCACAGATTCGAACAATAGGTATCATTCCTGCCTTCCGAATATTTCGGAAAATTTCAGATTTTTGAAAAAAAGGAAAGGGGTACCCCTTCTCATTTTTTTGGGCGAAAAAATTTTTTGTCGAGAATCGGATAATCTCAATGATATTCTCCATGGAAATGACCTGCTGATTCCAAATATGACTGCCGTTCTTCGATTCGGAAGCCTCCTGCGATTTTACCAATAAAAAACGGAAAAAAAAAAAAGTGGAAAAAAAATAAAAAGTAAATCGTCGATTAAAAATCGTAGGAATTTTTTATTTCAAATCGGTTTGCAGTTTCTGAAAGTGTAGGTTCCACAGATTCGAACAATAGGTATCATTCCTGCCTTCCGAATATTTCGGAAAATTTCAGATTTTTGAAAAAAAGGAAAGGGTTCTCATTTTTTTGGGCGAAAAAATTTTTTGTCGAGAATCGGATAATCTCAATGATAGTCTCCACGGAAATGACCTGCTGATTCCAAATATGACTGCCGTTTCTCGATTCGGAAGCCTCCTGCGATTTGACCAATAAAAAACGAAAGAAAAAAAAGTGGAAAAAAAATAAAAAGTAGATCGTCGATTAAAAATCGTAGGAATTTTTTATTTCAAATCGGTTTGCAGTTTCTGAAAGTGTAGGTTCCACAGATTCGAACAATAGGTATCATTCCTGCCTTCCGAATATTTCGAAAAATTTCAGATTTTTGAAAAAAAGGAAAGGGGTACCCCTTCTCATTTTTTTGGGCGAGAAAATTTTTGATCGAGAATCGGATAATCTCAATGATATTCTCTACGGAAATGACCTGCTGATTCCGAATATAACTGCCGTTTCTTGATTCGGAAGCCTCCTGCGATTTTACTAATAAAAAACGAGAGAATAAACAGTTGAAAAAAAATAAAAAGTAAATCGTCGATTAAAAATCGTAGGAATTTTTTATTTCAAATCGGTTTGCAGTTTCTGAAAGTGTAGGTTCCACAGATTCGAACAATAGGTATCATTCCTGCCTTCCGAATATTTCGAAAAATTTCAGATTTTTGAAAAAAAGGAAAGGGGTACCCCTTCTCATTTTTTTGGGCGAAAAATTTTTTTGTCGAGAATTGGATAATCTCGAAGATATTCTCCACGGAAATGACCTGCTGATTTCGAATATGACTGCCGTTTCTTGATTCGGAAGCCTCCTGCGATTTTACTAATAAAAAACGAGAGAAAAAACAGTGGAAAAAAAATAAAAAGTAAATCGTTGATTAAAAATCGTACGAATTTTTTATTTCAAATCGGTTTGCAGTTTCTGAAAGTGTAGGTTCCACAGATTCGAACAATAGGTATCATTCCTGCCCTCCGAATATTTCGGAAAATTTCAGATTTTTGAAAAAAAGGAAAGGGGTACCCCTTCTCATTTTTTTGGGCGAAAAAATTTTTTGTCGAGAATCGGATAATCTCAATGATATTCTCCATGGAAATGACCTGCTGATTCCAAATATGACTGCCGTTCCTCGATTCGGAAGCCTCCTGCGATTTTACCAATAAAAAACGAAAGAAAAAAAAAGTGGAAAAAAAAATAAAAAGTAAATCGTCGATCAAAAATCGTAGGAATTTTTTATTTCAAATCGGTTTGCAGTTTCTGAGAGTGTAGGTTCCACAGATTCGAAACATAGGTATCATTCCTGCCTTCCGAATATTTCGAAAAATTTCAGATTTTTGAAAAAAAGGAAAGGGGTACCCCTTCTCATTTTTTTGGGCGAAAAATTTTTTTGTCGAGAATCGGATAATCTCAATGATATTCTCCACGGAAATGACCTGCTGATTTCGAATATGACTGCCGTTTCTTGATTCGGAAGCCTCCTGCGATTTTACTAATAAAAAACGAGAGAAAAAAAAAGTGGAAAAAAAATAAAAAGTAAATCGTTGATTAAAAATCGTAGGAATTTTTTATTTTAAATCGGTTTGCAGTTTCTGAAAGTGTAGGTTCCACAGATTCGAACAATAGGTATTATTCCTGCCTTCCGAATATTTCGAAAAAGTTCAGATTTTTGAAAAAAAGGAAAGGGGTACCCCTTCTCATTTTTTTGGGCGAGAAAATTTTTGATCGAGAATCGGATAATCTCAATGATATTCTCCACGGAAATGACCTGCTGATTCCGAATATAACTGCCGTTTCTTGATTCGGAAGCCTCCTGCGATTTTACTAATAAAAAACGAGAGAAAAAACAGTGGAAAAAAAATAAAAAGTAAATCGTTGATTAAAAATCGTACGAATTTTTTATTTCAAATCGGTTTGCAGTTTCTGAAAGTGTAGGTTCCACAGATTCGAACAATAGGTATCATTCCTGCCTTCCGAATATTTCGGAAAATTTCAGATTTTTGAAAAAAAGGAAAGGGGTACCCCTTCTCATTTTTTTGGGCGAAAAAATTTTTTGTCGAGAATCGGATAATCTCAATGATATTCTCCACGGAAATGACCTGCTGATTCCGAATATGACTGCCGTTTCTTGATTCGGAAGCCTCCTGCGATTTTACTAATAAAAAACGAGAGAAAAAAAAAGTGGAAAAAAAATAAAAAGTAAATCGTTGATTAAAAATCGTAGGAATTTTTTATTTCAAATCGGTTTGCAGTTTCTGAAAGTGTAGGTTCCACAGATTCGAACAATAGGTATCATTCCTGCCTTCCGAATATTTTGGAAAATTTCAGATTTTTGAAAAAAAGGAAAGGGGTACCCCTTCTCATTTTTTTGGGCGAAAAAATTTTTTGTCGAGAATCGGATAATCTCAATGATATTCTCCATGGAAATGACCTGCTGATTCCAAATATGACTGCCGTTCTTCGATTCGGAAGCCTCCTGCGATTTTACCAATAAAAAACGGAAGAAAAAAAAAGTGGAAAAAAAATAAAAAGTAAATCGTCGATTAAAAATCGTAGGAATTTTTTATTTCAAATCGGTTTGCAGTTTCTGAAAGTGTAGGTTCCACAGATTCGAACAATAGGTATCATTCCTGCCTTCCGAATATTTCGGAAAATTTCAGATTTTTGAAAAAAAGGAAAGGGTTCTCATTTTTTTGGGCGAAAAAATTTTTTGTCGAGAATCGGATAATCTCAATGATAGTCTCCATGGAAATGACCTGCTGATTCCAAATATGACTGCCGTTTCTCGATTCGGAAGCCTCCTGCGATTTGACCAATAAAAAACGAAAGAAAAAAAAGTGGAAAAAAAATAAAAAGTAGATCGTCGATTAAAAATCGTAGGAATTTTTTATTTCAAATCGGTTTGCAGTTTCTGAAAGTGTAGGTTCCACAGATTCGAACAATAGGTATCATTCCTGCCTTCCGAATATTTCGGAAAATTTCAGATTTTTTAAAAAAAGGAAAGGGGTACCCCTTCTCATTTTTTTGGGCCAAAAAATTTTTTGTCGAGAATCGGATAATCTCAATGATATTCTCTATGGAAATGACCTGCTGATTCCAAATATGACTGCCGTTTCTCGATTCCGACGCCTCCTGCGATTTTACCTGTAAAAAACGAGAGAAAAAAAAGTGGAAAAAAAATAAAAAGTAAATCGTCGATTAAAAATCGTAGGAATTTTTTATTTCAAATCGGTTTGCAGTTTCTGAAAGTGTAGGTTATACAGATTCGAACCATAGGTATCATTCCTGCCTTCCGAATATTTCGAAAAATTTCAGATTTTTGAAAAAAAGGAAAGGGGTACCCCTTCTCATTTTTTTGGGCGAAAATTTTTTTTGTCGAGAATCGGATAATCTCAATGATATTCTCCACGGAAATGACCTGCTGATTCCGAATATGACTGCCGTTTCTTGATTCGGAAGCCTCCTGCGATTTTACTAATAAAAAACGAGAGAAAAAAAAAGTGGAAAAAAAATAAAAAGTAAATCGTTGATTAAAAATCGTAGGAATTTTTTATTTCAAATCGGTTTGCAGTTTCTGAAAGTGTAGGTTCCACAGATTCGAACAATAGGTATCATTCCTGCCTTCCGAATATTTCGGAAAATTTCAGATTTTTGAAAAAAAGGAAAGGGGTACCCCTTCTCATTTTTTTGGGCGAAAAAATTTTTTGTCGAGAATCGGATAATCTCAATGATATTCTCCATGGAAATGACCTGCTGATTCCAAATATGACTGCCGTTCTTCGATTCGGAAGCCTCCTGCGATTTTACCAATAAAAAACGAAAGAAAAAAAAGTGGAAAAAAAATAAAAAGTAGATCGTCGATTAAAAATCGTAGGAATTTTTTATTTCAAATCGGTTTGCAGTTTCTGAAAGTGTAGGTTCCACAGATTCGAACAATAGGTATCATTCCTGCCTTCCGAATATTTCGAAAAATTTCAGATTTTTGAAAAAAAGGAAAGGGGTACCCCTTCTCATTTTTTTGGGCGAGAAAATTTTTGATCGAGAATCGGATAATCTCAATGATATTCTCCACGGAAATGACCTGCTGATTTCGAATATGACTGCCGTTTCTTGATTCGGAAGCCTCCTGCGATTTTACTAATAAAAAACGAGAGAAAAAAAAAGTGGAAAAAAAATAAAAAGTAAATCGTTGATTAAAAATCGTAGGAATTTTTTATTTTAAATCGGTTTGCAGTTTCTGAAAGTGTAGGTTCCACAGATTCGAACAATAGGTATTATTCCTGCCTTCCGAATATTTCGAAAAAGTTCAGATTTTTGAAAAAAAGGAAAGGGGTACCCCTTCTCATTTTTTTGGGCGAGAAAATTTTTGATCGAGAATCGGATAATCTCAATGATATTCTCCACGGAAATGACCTGCTGATTCCGAATATAACTGCCGTTTCTTGATTCGGAAGCCTCCTGCGATTTTACTAATAAAAAACGAGAGAAAAAACAGTGGAAAAAAAATAAAAAGTAAATCGTTGATTAAAAATCGTACGAATTTTTTATTTCAAATCGGTTTGCAGTTTCTGAAAGTGTAGGTTCCACAGATTCGAACAATAGGTATCATTCCTGCCCTCCGAATATTTCGGAAAATTTCAGATTTTTGAATAAAAGGAAAGGGGTACCCCTTCTCATTTTTTTGGGCGAAAAAATTTTTTGTCGAGAATCGGATAATCTCAATGATATTCTCCATGGAAATGACCTGCTGATTCCAAATATGACTGCCGTTCCTCGATTCGGAAGCCTCCTGCGATTTTACCAATAAAAAACGAAAGAAAAAAAAAGTGGAAAAAAAAATAAAAAGTAAATCGTCGATCAAAAATCGTAGGAATTTTTTATTTCAAATCGGTTCGCAGTTTCTGAGAGTGTAGGTTCCACAGATTCGAAACATAGGTATCATTCCTGCCTTCCGAATATTTCGAAAAATTTCAGATTTTTGAAAAAAAGGAAAGGGGTACCCCTTCTCATTTTTTTGGGCGAAAAATTTTTTTGTCGAGAATCGGATAATCTCAATGATATTCTCCACGGAAATGACCTGCTGATTTCGAATATGACTGCCGTTTCTTGATTCGGAAGCCTCCTGCGATTTTACTAATAAAAAACGAGAGAAAAAAAAAGTGGAAAAAAAATAAAAAGTAAATCGTTGATTAAAAATCGTAGGAATTTTTTATTTTAAATCGGTTTGCAGTTTCTGAAAGTGTAGGTTCCACAGATTCGAACAATAGGTATTTTTCCTGCCTTCCGAATATTTCAAAAAAGTTCAGATTTTTGAAAAAAAGGAAAGGGGTACCCCTTCTCATTTTTTTGGGCGAGAAAATTTTTGATCGAGAATCGGATAATCTCAATGATATTCTCCACGGAAATGACCTGCTGATTCCGAATATAACTGCCGTTTCTTGATTCGGAAGCCTCCTGCGATTTTACTAATAAAAAACGAGAGAAAAAACAGTGGAAAAAAAATAAAAAGTAAATCGTTGATTAAAAATCGTACGAATTTTTTATTTCAAATCGGTTTGCAGTTTCTGAAAGTGTAGGTTCCACAGATTCGAACAATAGGTATCATTCCTGCCCTCCGAATATTTCGGAAAATTTCAAATTTTTGAAAAAAAGGAAAGGGGTACCCCTTCTCATTTTTTTGGGCGAAAAAATTTTTTGTCGAGAATCGGATAATCTCAATGATATTCTCCATGGAAATGACCTGCTGATTCCAAATATGACTGCCGTTCCTCGATTTGGAAGCCTCCTGCGATTTTACCAATAAAAAACGAAAGAAAAAAAAAGTGGAAAAAAAAATAAAAAGTAAATCGTCGATTAAAAATCGTAGGAATTTTTTATTTCAAATCGGTTTGCAGTTTCTGAAAGTGTAGGTTCCACAGATTCGAACAATAGGTATCATTCCTGCCATCCGAATATTTCGAAAAATTTCAGATTTTTGAAAAAAAGGAAAGGGGTACCCCTTCTCATTTTTTTGGGCGAAAAATTTTTTTGTCGAGAATCGGATAATCTCAATGATATTCTCCACGGAAATGACCTGCTGATTCCGAATATGACTGCCGTTTCTTGATTCGGAAGCCTCCTGCGATTTGACTAATAAAAAACGAGAGAAAAAAAAAGTGGAAAAAAAATAAAAAGTTAATCGTTGATTAAAAATCGTAGGAATTTTTTATTTCAAATCGGTTTGCAGTTTCTGAAAGTGTAGGTTCCACAGATTCGAACAATAGGTATCATTCCTGCCTTCCGAATATTTCGGAAAATTTCAGATTTTTGAAAAAAAGGAAAGGGGTACCCCTTCTCATTTTTTTGGGCGAAAAAATTTTTTGTCGAGAATCGGATAATCTCAATGATATTCTCCATGGAAATGACCTGCTGATTCCAAATATGACTGCCGTTCCTCGATGCGGAAGCCTCCTGCGATTTTACCAATAAAAAACGAAAGAAAAAAAAAGTGGAAAAAAAATAAAAAGTAAATCGTCGATTAAAAATCGTAGGAATTTTTTATTTCAAATCGGTTCGCAGTTTCTGAAAGTGTAGGTTCCACAGATTCGAACAATAGGTATCATTCCTGCCTTCCGAATATTTCGGAAAATTTCAGATTTTTGTAAAAAAGGAAAGGGGTACCCCTTCTCATTTTTTTGGGCGAAAAAATTTTTTGTCGAGAATCGGATAATCTCAATGATATTCTCCATGGAAATGACCTGCTGATTCCAAATATGACTGCCGTTCCTCGATTCCGACGCCTCCTGCGATTTTACTCATAAAAAACGAAAGAAAAAAAAAGTGGAAAAAAAATAAAAAGTAAATCGTCGATTAAAAATCGTAGGGATTTTTTATTTCAAATCGGTTTGCAGTTTCTGAAAGTGTAGGTTCCACAGATTCGAACAATAGGTATCATTCCTGCCTTCCGAATATTTCGGAAAATTTCAGATTTTTGAAAAAAAGGAAAGGGGTACCCCTTCTCATTTTTTTGGGCGAAAAATTTTTTTGTCGAGAATCGGATAATCTCAATGATATTCTCCATGGAAATGACCTGCTGATTCCAAATATGACTGCCGTTCCTCGATTCCGACGCCTCCTGCGATTTTACTCATAAAAAACGAAAGAAAAAAAAAGTGGAAAAAAAAAATAAAAAGTAAATCGTCGATTAAAAATCGTAGGAATTTTTTATTTCAAATCGGTTTGCAGTTTCTGAAAGTGTAGGTTCCACAGATTCGAAACATAAGTATCATTCCTGCCTTCCGAATATTTCGGAAAATTTCAGATTTTTTAAAAAAAGGAAAGGGGTACCCCTTCTCATTTTTTTGGGCGAAAAAATTTTTTGTCGAGAATCGGATAATCTCAATGATATTCTCCATGGAAATGACCTGCTGATTCCAAATATGACTGCCGTTCCTCGATGCGGAAGCCTCCTGCGATTTTACCAATAAAAAACGAAAGAAAAAAAAAGTGGAAAAAAAATAAAAAGTAAATCGTCGATTAAAAATCGTAGGAATTTTTTATTTCAAATCGGTTTGCAGTTTCTGAAAGTGTAGGTTCCACAGATTCGAAACATAGGTATCATTCCTGCCTTCCGAATATTTCGGAAAATTTCAGATTTTCGAAAAAAAGGAAAGGGGTACCCCTTCTCATTTTTTTGGGCGAAAAAATTTTTTGTCGAGAATCGGATAATCTCAATGATATTCTCCATGGAAATGACCTGCTGATTCCAAATATGACTGCCGTTCCTCGATGCGGAAGCCTCCTGCGATTTTACCACTAAAAAACGAAAGAAAAAAAAAGTGGAAAAAAAATAAAAAGTAAATCGTCGATTAAAAATCGTAGGAATTTTTTATTTCAAATCGGTTCGCAGTTTCTGAAAGTGTAGGTTCCACAGATTCGAACAATAGGTATCATTCCTGCCTTCCGAATATTTCGGAAAATTTCAGATTTTTGTAAAAAAGGAAAGGGGTACCCCTTCTCATTTTTTTGGGCGAAAAATTTTTTGTCGAGAATCGGATAATCTCAATGATATTCTCCATGGAAATGACCTGCTGATTCCAAATATGACTGCCGTTCCTCGATTCGGAAGCCTCCTGCGATTTTACCAATAAAAAACGAAAGAAAAAAAAAGCGGAAAAAAAATAAAAAGTAAATCGTCGATTAAAAATCGTAGGAATTTTTTATTTCAAATCGGTTTGCAGTTTCTGAAAGTGTAGGTTCCACAGATTCGAACAATAGGTATCATTCCTGCCTTCCGAATATTTCGGAAAATTTCAGATTTTTTAAAAAAAGGAAAGGGGTACCCCTTCTCATTTTTTTGGGCGAAAAAATTTTTTGTCGAGAATCGGATAATCTCAATGATATTCTCCATGGAAATGACCTGCTGATTCCAAATATGACTGCCGTTCCTCGATTCCGACGCCTCCTGCGATTTTACTCATAAAAAACGAAAGAAAAAAAAAGTGGAAAAAAAATAAAAAGTAAATCGTCGATTAAAAATCGTAGGGATTTTTTATTTCAAATCGGTTTGCAGTTTCTGAAAGTGTAGGTTCCACAGATTCGAACAATAGGTATCATTCCTGCCTTCCGAATATTTCGGAAAATTTCAGATTTTTGAAAAAAAGGAAAGGGGTACCCCTTCTCATTTTTTTGGGCGAAAAATTTTTTTGTCGAGAATCGGATAATCTCAATGATATTCTCCATGGAAATGACCTGCTGATTCCAAATATGACTGCCGTTCCTCGATTCCGACGCCTCCTGCGATTTTACTCATAAAAAACGAAAGAAAAAAAAAGTGGAAAAAAAAAATAAAAAGTAAATCGTCGATTAAAAATCGTAGGAATTTTTTATTTCAAATCGGTTTGCAGTTTCTGAAAGTGTAGGTTCCACAGATTCGAAACATAAGTATCATTCCTGCCTTCCGAATATTTCGGAAAATTTCAGATTTTTTAAAAAAAGGAAAGGGGTACCCCTTCTCATTTTTTTGGGCGAAAAAATTTTTTGTCGAGAATCGGATAATCTCAATGATATTCTCCATGGAAATGACCTGCTGATTCCAAATATGACTGCCGTTCCTCGATGCGGAAGCCTCCTGCGATTTTACCAATAAAAAACGAAAGAAAAAAAAAGTGGAAAAAAAATAAAAAGTAAATCGTCGATTAAAAATCGTAGGAATTTTTTATTTCAAATCGGTTTGCAGTTTCTGAAAGTGTAGGTTCCACAGATTCGAAACATAGTGTAGCGCCCAGCCAGGAATAAATATCTTTTATTATAAAAGATATTAATATTTGTTTATAGATAAAATCTATACGTATACATATAGTTACATGCGGCTCCACCGAACAATCACACAGATGAGTCAAGCATTTGTCTTAGTAGTCGCGCACCCATACAACTTTGTTACGAGCTCTATATATGCGCAATGTTCAATTGTTTTCCACAAATTCATAATTCCTCCTGTATAATTCAACTTCCACTCAATAGATGGTAATATAATTTCATAAGCTCTCATTAATAATTTACAATTGAAATCGTTTATATCTCCCGTAGATTTTAAGTTAAATACGTTCATACGCCCACTACTATTGGTTTAAAGGCATCGCGGAGTGTACTTCGGTCTCTCTGCCTGTCCTGGAATCCAATTAGTAATTTTACCTCTTCCCCTAAATTCTGGAAAAGATTATACGGCATCGCGGTTTGTGCTTCGGCCTTCCTGCCTGTCCGGTTTTCTACTTCCACTACAATTGGTTTAAAGGCATCGCGGAGTGTACTTCGGTCTCTCTGCCTGTCCTGGACTCCAATTATAAATTTATTCCTTTTTCACTAATTTACGGAAAAGATTGTCCGGCATCGCACTTGTGCTTCGGCCCTTCTGCCTGTCCGGTTTTCTTCTTCCTTTGCTCAATTTCTGATCACGGCATCGCGGCTTGCGCCTCGGCCTTCCTGCCTGTCCGGAGATCCGTAGATTTAACAAGTAAAATCAGTCAGGGCGTATGTTCGACCTAGCGTACCCATATTTCACTGCATTAGATTATAATATTCAGCAATCTGGAATTACTACTCCGGATTCCTCCCTGTTAAATTAGTCCTTAATCCTTGTACCAAAACCCATTGTCCTTTGAATGTTTGAATAAACCTATTCTTTGTTATTTCCTGATCCATATAAGAAATTAAGTTATTCAAAAAAAAAAAATACCATCCTTCCTCCCCGACCCCTTTAATTTTAAAGCTGCTTGATTCCGCTTTGTTTGATTCGTTTCCTGGTTTTATCGAGAGGACTTGTTCACACCCTGCAACCAAGAATCTCATGTCGTTGTGACCAACCTCGCAGCATCCGCTGCTGGCGCCCAACTCCTACCCCTGTCTGGCTAAAAGTAGTATTCCGCTACATTATTGGCGCCCAACGTGGGGCCCTTCCATTAACTTCACCCCCTAAACCTAAAAAAAAAAAAAAAAAAAAAAAAAAAAAACAATGCCTCAAACTCGTCGAGGAGGAAGGATGTCAAATTCCCGATCGCTTAGCGACGTAGATCAGATTGAATTAGAATCTAACATTGATAATGTAGATCCTCAACAGTTTGTAAGTGCTCAACCAAATGAACCTCTCTCGGTACACGGCGATTTAAGCACATCAAATGCAATAATTTCGGCTATCAATACTCTCCGTAAGGAAGTTCATGAAGAATCCAAGAAAAATCATGAGTTTAGACTCGAAATACGTGATTTAACTAAAACATCCGAAAATAGGCTCCAAAGCCAAATCTCTCGCTTAGAAGCTCGAGATGCCGACCTCGGAGAATCCGGTCCCGTGTTAGACCCGGAAAGGGGGAATCAATCTCGCGTGATTCAGAATCTCGAATCTGAAATTGCTAAAATTCGCCACACTAATAGCATGACCTTACCGCTTTTTGCAAATCTAGCCAAGAGTAATCCACCAACCTTCTCAAATAGTTCGGCTCAATTTCCTGTTGAATTTATTAAGGATTTAGAAACTTGGTTCGAAAAGTGGGGAATCACGGGTGATTCGCGACTCTCCGAAATCAAATCCCGTAATAACCTTTTTGGAAATAGCGTTAAATTGTGGTTCGGAGTCGTCAAAAATTCCCTAAAGACTTACGAGGAATTTCGGGCTGAATTCTTAAAAACCTATTGGAACGAGGCGATCAGACTACGAAAGAAAACCGAGTGGTCCAACCGCCGAATGGACCCTCACTCTAATACAACTCCAACTGAATATTTTTACGATCAAGTTCATCGAGCAATGTGTATAGACGAAAGAATGTCCACTTTCGAAATAAATTACAATGTCATCAGACAATTTCCGTTTGAAATCGTGAATTCCTTGATAGGTAGCGTAGATTGCGCTAATACCGATTCAATCATACAAAAAATAAGCTTGATGGAGAACCCTATGTTCTTAAATCAACCCACCGCCTCGCAACATAACTTCTCCGTTGTTCGTTCGCAAGATCCGGTACAATCCCAAAGGAATATTACTACTCAAAGTCACGAAGCTCCCGCTCACAACGCTCGAAACAATGCTTCGCGTAATATTAATCCAAATTCTCGAAATCAAAATTCGAATAATAACTTTAATCGAAACAATGATTGGAGAAATCCAAACGATCAAAATCACTCTCCGAATACCCACGTTCCAAACCACATTCGGTCGGAACCACCGTCGAATTCGGGAAACTAAATTCGGGTTCAGGCTGTCCGGGTCAAAACTTGAGCCCCCTCCCAATACACAACATCTCGCGAGACCCCCATACTATTTCTAAAGATCGAATTATAAACTGCCCTCGTATTAACATAACAATCGAGGGAGAAAAAACTAATGCGTTATTGGACACGGGAAGTCAAATAACCTGTATCTCCGACAAGTTTTTTAACGAACTATCCAGAATAAAAAAGATCCCTACTTTACCGGTCCAAAATCTTAAAGTTTGCGGAGCCTTCTTTCACAAAGCGCCTACAATCAAGCAAGAAGCGATGCTTGAAATCTTGATTGGGACACTCAAATTAAATATTATTTGTTACATCACCCCGTTAGCACACGAAGATATAATCCTCGGTGTGGATTGGATGAATGAACACTCATTAACTCTAGATATGGAGGCCCGAACCGTAAAAATTCAAAACTCCACGTTCGGTGAACCTGTTCTTTTTTTTGAAAAATCCCTTAATCATCCCTATAACCATCAACTCACCGATTTTATTGACGAGCACAGGGACGAATCGCCCATAACTGGCGCGAAAAGAATAATTTTTGATTTACCTTGTTTTGATCCAGAAAAAACCTTCCTCAATTCCGTCTCTATGGATGATCCTATCCTAGAAATCCAAGAATTACCACCTAACTCGGGTTTTTCAGAACGAGTTGATGAAATTATTAGTAATATCGACACTCTGGAGTCGGACGAAAAATTAAAATTAAGAAATCTCATACTCGCATATCGGCGCGCTTTCAGCGACAAACCCGGATGCACGAAGATCTACAAACACGAGATTTGTCTAACTACGGACAAGCCGTTCAAAACACATGTTTATCAGATACCCTTCGCTAAAAGACCCGCCGTAAGTCAAGCCATTTCAAACATGTTGAAACTAGGGATAATTGAACGTAGTAATTCTCCCTACGTTAATCCTATAACTCCAGTCGAAAAAAGTGACGGTTCGGTGCGAATTTGCTTAGATGCAAGAAGATTAAATAATGTTACAAAGGCTGATCATGAAAGGCCACCTCCCATCGATGAATTAATTCAAAAATTTGATAAGGTAAAATACATGACATCCACTGATTTTACAAGTGGATACTGGCAAATACCTTTAGATGAAAATTCGCGTCCGTATACGGCTTTTCTTTATAACTCGTCACTATATCATTTTAAACGCGTCCCCTTTGGTCTTAAAACTGCTGGCAGCGGATTCATTCGCGCAGTGAACATGGCGTTTGGAACTGATCTAGATAGTTTCACAACTGTGTACGTGGACGATTTGCTAATCACATCGCAGACATTCGAAAAACACTTACATCATCTCGAATGCGTCTTCAAAAGAATAATTGAACACGGTTTCACCCTTAATCTGTCCAAAACTTTCTTTTGTAAGAACGAAGTAAAATTCTTGGGTTATATTATATCCCCAGAGGGGATCAAATCCAATCCGGAAAAGATTATGACTATTCAAAATTTTCCGACCCCTAATAATCTAAAACAATTACAACAGTTCCTCGGAGTATGTAATTACTACCGACGATTTGCCGTAAAATACGCAAATTTCACTGACCCCTTTCGTGACATCTTAAGCACAAAAAATAAATGGAAGTGGTCTGAAAGTCATACTCGTGCCTTTGAAAATTTGAAGAAAAATTTCCTAGAAGCAGTCACTTTAAACCATTACATTCCTGATAAACCTTTCTTCGTGCAAACGGACGCCAGCATTTCTGGCGTGTGCGGAGTTTTGTATCAAATAGACGACGAAGAAAATATGAGAATGATTTCTTTGGTTAGTCGATGCTTGACTTCCGCTGAAAAAAATTATAGCACCACCGAACTTGAATTACTCGCCATAGTATTTTCAATTTCGAAATTTAACAATTATATTGCCGGAACTAGATTCTACATCCAAACCGATCATAAAGCTCTGACCTTCTTGATGCAAACTAAATTTCGAAACAGTCGCATGACCCGCTGGATCCTTTTCTTACAGGAATATGACTTCGAAATATCTCACTGCTCGGGAAAGGACAATATCGTCGCCGATCTTTTTAGTAGAAATCCGCTTAATATTAATCGGGAAATTCAATTCGAAATCCCGAATCAACATAAAATCCACTTGAATAAGTTGGAGATCAAATTCAACCGGGAATTGATCCACGATTTAAAATCCATACTCCAACTCCAAATAGATGATGCGTATTATGGACCTATTATCTCGCGATTAAAAACTTCTACTGAAAATCCTCAGTCTCAATACCGTTTGATCAACGGAATACTCTTCCAAAAAACACGAAACGAGCCATCTTGGCGATTATGTCTCCCATCAGGATTAACGTTTAAGATTATCGAACATATTCATGGTCATTTAGGCCACGCCGGAGCAACTAAGTGCACAAAACACATAGAGCGATTTTTCATTTGGCCCAAATATCGTCGGGAAATTCGCAAATACGTGACAACATGCGATCTATGCCAACGAGTAAAATATCCAAATTTCGCGAATAGAACTTTGAGTTCTAGTTTCATTCCATGTAATATAAACGAATTGATCGCGATCGATTTGTATGGCCCGTTACCCGTTTCTCGCGCCGGCGCTCAATACATCTTCGTAATAATCGATCTTTTTTCGAAATTAGTTTCTTTATACCCCATCAAAAGGGCTACGTCCGATGCCTGTATAAAAAGATTAACAAACGATTATTTTGAGAAGATTGGAAAACCCAAGCGAATACTTTCCGACCACGGAACTCAATTCACTTCACAAAAATGGAGGGATTTCGCCCTCGATAATGATGTTGAGATCTTGTTTACTCCCATCAGACATCCGCAGAGCAACCCATCCGAACGCGTTATGCGTGAACTTGGACGATATTTTCGGACGTATTGTAGTGAGAAACACGCATCATGGGCCCACTGTACCGCTAAAATTCAAGATTACTTTAATCTGGTAACCCACGACAGTACCAATTTCACCCCCTACGAACTTCATTTCGGAAAGCAGCCGCGCAATGATTTACTAAAATTGATTGAGTATCCCGCTACTGATCCCGTTACGAGGGAGGTTCAATTGAGGTTGGCACATGATAACATAAAAAATAGCGCTGCCAAGCGAAATAAGAATATATCTTCCAGAAGGTCTAGTGACATTAATATAGGAGATAAAGTTTTGTTACGAGTTCACAGAAACTCGAACGTTTTAAATAAACAGTTTGAAAAATTCTTTCATCTATATGAGGGTCCATATACCGTTCATTCACAACCCCATATCAATGCATTTCAATTAGTCGATACAGACAATCAAATCATAGGTAAATACCATCTAAATAGTCTTAAGAAATATATTGAAAATTAGTTGTTGAAATACATTGTAATTAGTTAAAAGGAACACACACACACACACACACAAACACCTGGCTTGGCAAGGAAAATTTCCCCCCCATTCCCCTCGATCGGAGAAATCAACAAAGACAAATGACGATCTATCATCTCCGTTATTGATTGGCTCGTCGATGGATCTCCATACGCTATATAACCCGGTCTAGTCCTCACCCCAGCATTGTTAAACAGAACGAGTATCTGATTACATCTACGAAGATGCCTGACCAGGAGACAAGTTGCGATTTCCCTAACACCCGCACCTTGGGAGTACAAACGGGGATGGAAGGCACATTCACCACTGCTATACCTGGCATTTCCAACTGGAAAAAGATTCTGCCGAGGAAACCTTGGATTCCGGGCCCGGGCAAGTCTGCCCTTGGCCGTGGACAACAAACCTCCCGACGTATCCGAGTCCACAGAGGGACCCAGACTCCCTACTACCCTCCATGGAAGTTGGTGGCAATTGATTTGCCTAAAATCATTTTCAAAAAACGAACTCGCACACTTCCCGCTCCGCTCACACCACTGCCTGATATATTTAATCTCTTGGACATAAACGAGAAAAATATCAAAGGGTGGTACCCCGGAACAAATCCTGTCGAGGAGGTTCCCGCTCCTGAAACTATTCTGATTCCCACTCCTAATGGGGAATCAACCGCTGGTGATGGGCAGATTCAAGAACCCATTCTCGAGTTGATGGCCTTACTCCAGTCCCCTGATCCTGCAGATCCAGACGATCTTCTTAATTACCAAAACTGGTTCGACCTGGGCGTATTTCCTGAAGAAGACGACCACCCAAAACCCCCCAAACTTCCCAAAGTTTCGACACCCAAAAAGTCCTTGCCGACCAGCAATACTCGTAAGTTATCCAAGCGAAAGAGAATACTCCTCAAGACATTATTCTAACCTTTCTTTGTAAATTCATCCTTCCTAAATTTTACCCATAATCAATACTCCCTATACACACAATTACACACATAATACTTAACATTGTTAATATTTATTCCTGGCTTTCGCATTCAAGTTCAGAAAAAACCCAGTCATTCAATAAAACTTCCCTTCCTAGCCTTTTCCTGGGGGAATATTGTAGCGCCCAGCCAGGAATAAATATCTTTTATTATAAAAGATATTAATATTTGTTTATAGATAAAATCTATACGTATACATATAGTTACATGCGGCTCCACCGAACAATCACACAGATGAGTCAAGCATTTGTCTTAGTAGTCGCGCACCCATACAACTTTGTTACGAGCTCTATATATGCGCAATGTTCAATTGTTTTCCACAAATTCATAATTCCTCCTGTATAATTCAACTTCCACTCAATAGATGGTAATATAATTTCATAAGCTCTCATTAATAATTTACAATTGAAATCGTTTATATCTCCCGTAGATTTTAAGTTAAATACGTTCATACGCCCACTACTATTGGTTTAAAGGCATCGCGGAGTGTACTTCGGTCTCTCTGCCTGTCCTGGAATCCAATTAGTAATTTTACCTCTTCCCCTAAATTCTGGAAAAGATTATACGGCATCGCGGTTTGTGCTTCGGCCTTCCTGCCTGTCCGGTTTTCTACTTCCACTACAATTGGTTTAAAGGCATCGCGGAGTGTACTTCGGTCTCTCTGCCTGTCCTGGACTCCAATTATAAATTTATTCCTTTTTCACTAATTTACGGAAAAGATTGTCCGGCATCGCACTTGTGCTTCGGCCCTTCTGCCTGTCCGGTTTTCTTCTTCCTTTGCTCAATTTCTGATCACGGCATCGCGGCTTGCGCCTCGGCCTTCCTGCCTGTCCGGAGATCCGTAGATTTAACAAGTAAAATCAGTCAGGGCGTATGTTCGACCTAGCGTACCCATATTTCACTGCATTAGATTATAATATTCAGCAATCTGGAATTACTACTCCGGATTCCTCCCTGTTAAATTAGTCCTTAATCCTTGTACCAAAACCCATTGTCCTTTGAATGTTTGAATAAACCTATTCTTTGTTATTTCCTGATCCATATAAGAAATTAAGTTATTCAAAAAAAAAAAATACCATCCTTCCTCCCCGACCCCTTTAATTTTAAAGCTGCTTGATTCCGCTTTGTTTGATTCGTTTCCTGGTTTTATCGAGAGGACTTGTTCACACCCTGCAACCAAGAATCTCATGTCGTTGTGACCAACCTCGCAGCATCCGCTGCTGGCGCCCAACTCCTACCCCTGTCTGGCTAAAAGTAGTATTCCGCTACATTATGTATCATTCCTGCCTTCCGAATATTTCGGAAAATTTCAGATTTTCGAAAAAAAGGAAAGGGGTACCCCTTCTCATTTTTTTGGGCGAAAAAATTTTTTGTCGAGAATCGGATAATCTCAATGATATTCTCCATGGAAATGACCTGCTGATTCCAAATATGACTGCCGTTCCTCGATTCCGACGCCTCCTGCGATTTTACTCATAAAAAACGAAAGAAAAAAAAAGTGGAAAAAAAATAAAAAGTAAATCGTCGATTGAAAATCGTAGGAATTTTTTATTTCAAACCGGTTTGCAGTTTCTGAAAGTGTAGGTTCCACAGATTCGAACAATAGGTATCATTCCTGCCTTCCGAATATTTCGGAAAATTTCAGATTTTTGAAAAAAAGGAAAGGGGTACCCCTTCTCATTTTTTTGGGCGAAAAAATTTTTTGTCGAGAATCGGATAATCTCAATGATATTCTCCATGGAAATGACCTGCTGATTCCAAATATGACTGCCGTTCCTCGATTCCGACGCCTCCTGCGATTTTACTCATAAAAAACGAAAGAAAAAAAAAGTGGAAAAAAAATAAAAAGTAAATCGTCGATTGAAAATCGTAGGAATTTTTTATTTCAAATCGGTTCGCAGTTTCTGAAAGTGTAGGTTCCACAGATTCGAACAATAGGTATCATTCCTGCCTTCCGAATATTTCGGAAAATTTCAGATTTTTGAAAAAAAGGAAAGGGGTACCCCTTCTCATTTTTTTGGGCGAAAAAATTTTTTGTCGAGAATCGGATAATCTCAATGATATTCTCCATGGAAATGACCTGCTGATTCCAAATATGACTGCCGTTCCTCGATTCCGACGCCTCCTGCGATTTTACTCATAAAAAACGAAAGAAAAAAAAAGTGGAAAAAAAATAAAAAGTAAATCGTCGATTGAAAATCGTAGGAATTTTTTATTTCAAATCGGTTCGCAGTTTCTGAAAGTGTAGGTTCCACAGATTCGAACAATAGGTATCATTCCTGCCTTCCGAATATTTCGGAAAATTTCAGATTTTTGTAAAAAAGGAAAGGGGTCTCATTTTTTTGGGCGAAAAATTTTTTGTCGAGAATCGGATAATCTCAATGATATTCTCCATGAAAATGACCTGCTGATTCCAAATATGACTGCCGTTCCTCGATGCGGAAGCCTCCTGCGATTTTACCAATAAAAAACGAAAGAAAAAAAAAGTGGAAAAAAAATAAAAAGTAAATCGTCGATTAAAAATCGTAGGAATTTTTTATTTCAAATCGGTTTGCAGTTTCTGAAAGTGTAGGTTCCACAGATTCGAAACATAGGTATCATTCCTGCCTTCCGAATATTTCGGAAAATTTCAGATTTCTGAAAAAAAGGAAAGGGGTACCCCTTCTCATTTTTTTGGGCGAAAAAATTTTTTGTCGAGAATCGGATAATCTCAATGATATTCTCCATGGAAATGACCTGCTGATTCCAAATATGACTGCCGTTCCTCGATTCCGACGCCTCCTGCGATTTTACTCATAAAAAACGAAAGAAAAAAAAAGTGGAAAAAAAATAAAAAGTAAATCGTCGATTAAAAATCGTAGGAATTTTTTATTTCAAATCGGTTTGCAGTTTCTGGAAGTGTAGGTTCCACAGATTCGAAACATAGGTATCATTCCTGCCTTCCGAATATTTCGGAAAATTTCAGATTTTTGACAAAAAGGAAAGGGGTACCCCTTCTCATTTTTTTGGGCGAAAAAATTTTTTGTCGAGAATCGGATAATCTCAATGATATTCTCCATGGAAATGACCTGCTGATTCCAAATATGACTGCCGTTCCTCGATTCCGACGCCTCCTGTGATTTTACTCATAAAAAACGAAAGAAAAAAAAAGTGGAAAAAAAATAAAAAGTAAATCGTCGATTAAAAATCGTAGAAATTTTTTATTTCAAATCGGTTCGCAGTTTCTGAAAGTGTAGGTTCCACAAATTCGAACAATAGGTATCATTCCTGCCTTCCGAATATTTCGGAAAATTTCAGATTTTTGTAAAAAAGGAAAGGGGTACCCCTTCTCATTTTTTTGGGCGAAAAATTTTTTGTCGAGAATCGGATAATCTCAATGATATTCTCCATGGAAATGACCTGCTGATTCCAAATATGACTGCCGTTCCTCGATGCGGAAGCCTCCTGCGATTTTACCAATAAAAAACGAAAGAAAAAAAAAGTGGAAAAAAAATAAAAAGTAAATCGTCGATTAAAAATCGTAGGAATTTTTTATTTCAAATCGGTTCGCAGTTTCTGAAAGTGTAGGTTCCACAGATTCGAAACATAGGTATCATTCCTGCCTTCCGAATATTTCGGAAAATTTAGGATTTTTGAAAAAAAGGAAAGGGGTACCCCTTCTCATTTTTTTGGGCGAAAAAATTTTTTGTCGAGAATCGGATAATCTCAATGATATTCTCCATGGAAATGACCTGCTGATTCCAAATATGACTGCCGTTCCTCGATTCCGACGCCTCCTGCGATTTTACTCATAAAAAACGAAAGAAAAAAAAAGTGGAAAAAAAATAAAAAGTAAATCGTCGATTAAAAATCGTAGGAATTTTTTATTTCAAATCGGTTTGCAGTTTCTGAAAGTGTAGGTTCCACAGATTCGAACAATAGGTATCATTCCTGCCTTCCGAATATTTCGGAAAATTTCAGATTTTTGAAAAAAAGGAAAGGGATTCTCATTCTCCCTTCTCATTTTTTTGGGCGAAAAAATTTTTTGTCGAGAATCGGATAATCTCAATGATATTCTCCATGGAAATGACCTGCTGATTCCAAATATGACTGCCGTTCCTCGATTCCGACGCCTCCTGTGATTTTACTCATAAAAAACGAAAGAAAAAAAAAGTGGAAAAAAAATAAAAAGTAAATCGTCGATTAAAAATCGTAGAAATTTTTTATTTCAAATCGGTTCGCAGTTTCTGAAAGTGTAGGTTCCACAAATTCGAACAATAGGTATCATTCCTGCCTTCCGAATATTTCGGAAAATTTCAGATTTTTGTAAAAAAGGAAAGGGGTACCCCTTCTCATTTTTTTGGGCGAAAAATTTTTTGTCGAGAATCGGATAATCTCAATGATATTCTCCATGGAAATGACCTGCTGATTCCAAATATGACTGCCGTTCCTCGATGCGGAAGCCTCCTGCGATTTTACCAATAAAAAACGAAAGAAAAAAAAAGTGGAAAAAAAATAAAAAGTAAATCGTCGATTAAAAATCGTAGGAATTTTTTATTTCAAATCGGTTTGCAGTTTCTGAAAGTGTAGGTTCCACAGATTCGAAACATAGGTATCATTCCTGCCTTTCGGATATTTCGGAAAATTTCAGATTTTTGAAAAAAAGGAAAGGGGTACCCCTTCTCATTTTTTTGGGCGAAAAAATTTTTTGTCGAGAATCGGATAATCTCAATGATATTCTCCATGAAAATGACCTGCTGATTCCAAATATGACTGCCGTTCCTCGATTCGGAAGCCTCCTGCGATTTTACCAATAAAAAACGAAAGAAAAAAAAAGCGGAAAAAAAAATAAAAAGTAAATCGTCGATTAAAAATCGTAGGAATTTTTTATTTCAAATCGGTTTGCAGTTTCTGAAAGTGTAGGTTCCACAGATTCGAAACATAAGTATCATTCCTGCCTTCCGAATATTTCGGAAAATTTCAGATTTATTAAAAAAAGGAAAGGGGTACCCCTTCTCATTTTTTTGGGCGAAAAAATTTTTTGTCGAGAATCGGATAATCTCAATGATATTCTCCATGGAAATGACCTGCTGATTCCGAATATGACTGCCGTTCCTCGATTCCGACGCCTCCTGCGATTTTACTCATAAAAAACGAAAGAAAAAAAAAGTTGAAAAAAAATAAAAAGTAAATCGTCGATTAAAAATCGTAGGAATATTTATTTCAAATCGGTTTGCAGTTTCTGAAAGTGTAGGTTCCACAGATTCGAACAATAGGTATCATTCCTGCCTTCCGAATATTTCGGAAAATTTCAGATTTTTGAAAAAAAGGAAAGGGGTACCCCTTCTCATTTTTTTGGGCGAAAAAATTTTTTGTCGAGAATCGGATAATCTCAATGATATTCTCCATGGAAATGACCTGCTGATTCCAAATATGACTGCCGTTCCTCGATTCCGACGCCTCCTGCGATTTTACTCATAAAAAACGAAAGAAAAAAAAAGTTGAAAAAAAATAAAAAGTAAATCGTCGATTAAAAATCGTAGGAATTTTTTATTTCAAATCGGTTTGCAGTTTCTGAAAGTGTAGGTTCCACAGATTCGAACAATAGGTATCATTCCTGCCTTCCGAATATTTCGGAAAATTTCAGATTTTTGAAAAAAAGGAAAGGGGTACCCCTTCTCATTTTTTTGGGTGAAAAAATTTTTTGTCGAGAATCGGATAATCTCAATGATATTCTCCATGGAAATGACCTGCTGATTCCAAATATGACTGCCGTTCCTCGATTCGGAAGCCTCCTGCGATTTTACCAATAAAAAACGGAAGAAAAAAAAAGTGGAAAAAAAATGAAAAGTAAATCGTCGATTAAAAATCGTAGGAATTTTTTTTTTTCAAATCGGTTTGCAGTTTCTGAAAGTGTAGGTTCCACAGATTCGAACAATAGGTATCATTCCTGCCTTCCGAATATTTCGGAAAATTTCAGATTTTTGAAAAAAAGGAAAGGGGTACCCCTTCTCATTTTTTTGGGCGAAAAAATTTTTTGTCGAGAATCGGATAATCTGAATGATATTCTCCATGGAAATGACCTGCTGATTCCAAATATGACTGCCGCTCCTCGATTCCGACGCCTCCTGCGATTTTACTCATAAAAAACGGAAGAAAAAAAAAGTGGAAAAAAAATAAAAAGTAAATCGTCGATTAAAAATCGTAGGAATTTTTTATTTCAAATCGGTTTGCAGTTTCTGAAAGTGTAGGTTCCACAGATTCGAACAATAGGTATCATTCCTGCCTTCCGAATATTTCGGAAAATTTCAGATTTTTGAAAAAAAGGAAAGGGGTACCCCTTCTCTTTTTTTTGGGCGAAAAAATTTTTTGTCGAGAATCGGATAATCTCAATGATATTCTCCATGGAAACGACCTGCTGATTCCAAATATGACTGCCGTTTCTCGATTCCGACGCCTCCTGCGATTTTACTCATAAAAAACGAAAGAAAAAAAAAGTTGAAAAAAAATAAAAAGTAAATCGTCGATTAAAAATCGTAGGAATTTTTTATTTCAAATCGGTTTGCAGTTTCTGAAAGTGTAGGTTCCACAGATTCGAACAATAGGTATCATTCCTGCCTTCCGAATATTTCGGAAAATTTCAGATTTTTGAAAAAAAGGAAAGGGGTACCCCTTCTCATTTTTTTGGGCGAAAAAATTTCTTGTCGAGAATCGGATAATCTCAATGATATTCTCCATGGAAATGACCTGCTGATTCCAAATATGACTGCCGTTCCTCGATTCCGACGCCTCCTGCGATGTTACTCATGAAAAACGAAAGAAAAAAAAAGTTGAAAAAAAATAAAAAGTAAATCGTCGATTAAAAATCGTAGGAATTTTTTATTTCAAATCGGTTTGCAGTTTCTGAAAGTGTAGGTTCCACAGATTCGAACAATAGGTATCATTCCGGCCTTCCGAATATTTCGGAAAATTTCAGATTTTTGAAAAAAAGGAAAGGGGTACCCCTTCTCATTTTTTTGGGCGAAAAAATTTTTTGTCGAGAATCGGATAATCTCAATGATATTCTCCATGGAAATGACCTGCTGATTCCAAATATGACTGCCGCTCCTCGATTCCGACGCCTCCTGCGATTTTACTCATAAAAAACGGAAGAAAAAAAAAGTGGAAAAAAAATAAAAAGTGAATCGTCGAATAAAAATCGTAGGAATTTTTTATTTCAAATCGGTTTGCAGTTTCTGAAAGTGTAGGTTCCACAGATTCGAACAATAGGTATCATTCCTGCCTTCCGAATATTTCGGAAAATTTCAGATTTTTGAAAAAAAGGAAAGGGGTACCCCTTCTCTTTTTTTTGGGCGAAAAAATTTTTTGTCGAGAATCGGATAATCTCAATGATATTCTCCATGGAAACGACCTGCTGATTCCAAATATGACTGCCGTTCCTCGATTCCGACGCCTCCTGCGATTTTACTCATAAAAAACGAAAGAAAAAAAAAGTTGAAAAAAAATAAAAAGGAAATCGTCGATTAAAAATCGTAGGAATTTTTTATTTCAAATCGGTTTGCAGTTTCTGAAAGTGTAGGTTCCACAGATTCGAACAATAGGTATCATTACTGCCTTCCGAATATTTCGGAAAATTTCAGATTTTTGAAAAAAAGAAGAGGGGAACCCCTTCTCATTTTTTTGGGCGAAAAAATTTTTTGTCGAGAATCGGATAATCTGAATGATATTCTCCATGGAAATGACCTGCTGATTCCAAATATGACTGCCGTTCCTCGATTCGGAAGCCTCCTGCGATTTTACCAATAAAAAACGAAAGAAAAAAAAGTGGAAAAACAAATGAAAAGTAAATCGTCGATTAAAAATCGTAGGAATTCTTTATTTCAAATCGGTTCGCAGTTTCTGAAAGTGTAGGTTCCACAGATTCGAACAATAGGTATCATTCCTGCCTTCCGAATATTTCGGAAAATTTCAGATTTTTGAAAAAAAGGAAAGGGGTACCCCTTCTCATTTTTTTGGGCGAAAAAATTTTTTGTCGAGAATCGGATAATCTCAATGATATTCTCCATGGAAATGACCTGCTGATTCCAAATATGACTGCCGTTCCTCGATTCGGAAGCCTCCTGCGATTTTACCAATAAAAAACGAAAGAAAAAAAAAGTTGAAAAAAAATAAAAAGTAAATCGTCGATTAAAAATCGTAGGAATTTTTTATTTCAAATCGGTTTGCAGTTTCTGAAAGTGTAGGTTCCACAGATTCGAACAATAGGTATCATTCCTGCCTTCCGAATATTTCGGAAAATTTCAGATTTTTGAGAAAAAGAAAAGGGGTACCCCTTCTCATTTTTTTGGGCGAAAAAATTTTTTGTCGAGAATCGGATAATCTCAATGATATTCTCCATGGAAATGACCTGCTGATTCCAAATATGACTGCCGTTCCTCGATTCGGAAGCCTCCTGCGATTTTACCAATAAAAAACGAAAGAAAAAAAGTGGAAGAAAAATGAAAAGTAAATCGTCGATTAAAAATCGTAGGAATTTTTTATTTCAAATCGGTTTGCAGTTTCTGAAAGTGTAGGTTCCACAGATTCGAAACATAAGTATCATTCCTGCCTTCCGAATATTTCGGAAAATTTCAGATTTTTGAAAAAAAGGAAAGGGGTACCGCTTCTCATTTTTTTGGGCGAAAAAATTTTTTGTCGAGAATCGGATAATCTCAATGATATTCTCCATGGAAATGACCTGCTGATTCCAAATATGACTGCCGTTCCTCGATTCGGAAGCCTCCTGCGATTTTACCAATAAAAAACGAAAGAAAAAAAGTGGAAGAAAAATGAAAAGTAAATCGTCGATTAAAAATCGTAGGAATTTTTTATTTCAAATCGGTTTGCAGTTTCTGAAAGTGTAGGTTCCACAGATTCGAAACATAAGTATCATTCCTGCCTTCCGAATATTTCGGAAAATTTCAGATTTTTGAAAAAAAGGAAAGGGGTACCGCTTCTCATTTTTTTGGGCGAAAAAATTTTTTGTCGAGAATCGGATAATCTCAATGATATTCTCCATGGAAATGACCTGCTGATTCCAAATATGACTGCCGTTCCTCGATTCGGAAGCCTCCTGCGATTTTACCAATAAAAAACGAAAGAAAAAAAAAGTGGAAAAAAATGAAAAGTAAATCGTCGATTAAAAATCGTAGGAATTTTTTATTTCAAATCGGTTTGCAGTTTCTGAAAGTGTAGGTTCCACAGATTCGAAACATAAGTATCATTCCTGCCTTCCGAATATTTCGGAAAATTTCAGATTTTTGAAAAAAAGGAAAGGGGTACCCCTTCTCATTTTTTTGGGCGAAAAAATTTTTTGTTGAGAATCGGATAATCTCAATGATATTCTCCATGGAAATGACCTGCTGATTCCAAATATGACTGCCGTTCCTCGATTCCGACGCCTCCTGCGATTTTACTCATAAAAAACGAAAGAAAAAAAAAGTTGAAAAAAAATAAAAAGTAAATCGTTGATTAAAAATCGTAGGAATTTTTTATTTCAAATCGGTTTGCAGTTTCTGAAAGTGTAGGTTCCACAGATTCGAACAATAGGTATCATTCCTGCCTTCCGAATATTTCGGAAAATTTCAGATTTTTGAAAAAAAGGAAAGGGGTACCCCTTCTCATTTTTTTGGGTGAAAAAATTTTTTGTCGAGAATCGGATAATCTCAATGATATTCTCCATGGAAATGACCTGCTGATTCCAAATATGACTGCCGTTCCTCGATTCGGAAGCCTCCTGCGATTTTACCAATAAAAAACGAAAGAAAAAAAAAGTGGAAAAAAAATAAAAAGTAAATCGTCGATTAAAAATCGTAGGAATTTTTTATTTCAAATCGGTTTGCAGTTTCTGAAAGTGTAGGTTCTACAGATTCGAAACATAGGTATCATTCCTGCCTTTCGAATATTTCGGAAAATTTCAGATTTTCGAAAAAAAGGAAAGGGGTACCCCTTCTCATTTTTTTGGGCGAAAAAATTTTTTGTCGAGAATCGGATAATCTCAATGATATTCTCCATGGAAATGACCTGCTGATTCCAAATATGACTGCCGTTCCTCGATTCCGACGCCTCCTGCGATTTTACTCATAAAAAACGAAAGAAAAAAAAAGTTGAAAAAAAATAAAAAGTAAATCGTCGATTAAAAATCGTAGGAATTTTTTATTTCAAATCGGTTTGCAGTTTCTGAAAGTGTAGGTTCCACAGATTCGAACAATAGGTATCATTCCTGCCTTCCGAATATTTCGGAAAATTTCAGATTTTTGAAAAAAAGGAAAGGGGTACCCCTTCTCATTTTTTTGGGTGAAAAAATTTTTTGTCGAGAATCGGATAATCTCAATGATATTCTCCATGGAAATGACCTGCTGATTCCAAATATGACTGCCGTTCCTCGATTCGGAAGCCTCCTGCGATTTTACCAATAAAAAACGAAAGAAAAAAAAAGTGGAAAAAAAATGAAAAGTAAATCGTCGATTAAAAATCGTAGGAATTTTTTATTTCAAATCGGTTTGCAGTTTCTGAAAGTGTAGGTTCCACAGATTCGAACAATAGGTATCATTCCTGCCTTCCGAATATTTCGGAAAATTACAGATTTTTGAAAAAAAGGGAAGGGGTACCCCTTCTCATTTTTTTTGGGCGAAAAAATTTTCTGTCGAGAATCGGATAATCTCAATGATATTCTCCATGGAAATGACCTGCTGATTCCAAATATGACTGCCGTTCCTCGATTCGGAAGCCTCCTGCGATTTTACCAATAAAAAACGAAAGAAAAAAAAAGTTGAAAAAAAATAAAAAGTAAATCGTCGATTAAAAATCGTAGGAATTTTTTATTTCAAATCGGTTTGCAGTTTCTGAAAGTGTAGGTTCCACAGATTCGAACAATAGGTATCATTCCTGCCTTCCGAATATTTCGGAAAATTTCAGATTTTTGAAAAAAAGGAAAGGGGTACCCCTTCTCATTTTTTTGGGCGAAAAATTTTTTTGTCGAGAATCGGATAATCTCAATGATATTCTCCATGGAAATGACCTGCTGATTCCAAATATGACTGCCGTTCCTCGATTCGGAAGCCTCCTGCGATTTTACCAATAAAAAACGAAAGAAAAAAAAAGTTGAAAAAAAATAAAAAGTAAATCGTCGATTAAAAATCGTAGGAATTTTTTATTTCAAATCGGTTTGCAGTTTCTGAAAGTGTAGGTTCCACAGATTCGAACAATAGGTATCATTCCTGCCTTCCGAATATTTCGGAAAATTTCAGATTTTTGAAAAAAAGGAAAGGGGTACCCCTTCTCATTTTTTTGGGCGAAAAAATTTTTTGTCGAGAATCGGATAATCTCAATGATATTCTCCATGGAAATGACCTGCTGATTCCAAATATGACTGCCGTTCCTCGATTCGGAAGCCTCCTGCGATTTTACCAATAAAAAACGAAAGAAAAAAAAAGTTGAAAAAAAATAAAAAGTAAATCGTCGATTAAAAATCGTAGGAATTTTTTATTTCAAATCGGTTTGCAGTTTCTGAAAGTGTAGGTTCCACAGATTCGAAACATAGGTATCATTCCTGCCTTTCGAATATTTCGGAAAATTTCAGATTTTCGAAAAAAAGGAAAGGGGTACCCCTTCTCATTTTTTTGGGCGAAAAAATTTTTTGTCGAGAATCGGATAATCTCAATGATATTCTCCATGGAAATGACCTGCTGATTCCAAATATGACTGCCGTTCCTCGATTCCGACGCCTCCTGCGATTTTACTCATAAAAAACGAAAGAAAAAAAAAGTTGAAAAAAAATAAAAAGTAAATCGTCGATTAAAAATCGTAGGAATTTTTTATTTCAAATCGGTTTGCAGTTTCTGAAAGTGTAGGTTCCACAGATTCGAACAATAGGTATCATTCCTGCCTTCCGAATATTTCGGAAAATTTCAGATTTTTGAAAAAAAGGAAAGGGGTACCCCTTCTCATTTTTTTGGGTGAAAAAATTTTTTGTCGAGAATCGGATAATCTCAATGATATTCTCCATGGAAATGACCTGCTGATTCCAAATATGACTGCCGTTCCTCGATTCGGAAGCCTCCTGCGATTTTACCAATAAAAAACGAAAGAAAAAAAAAGTGGAAAAAAAATGAAAAGTAAATCGTCGATTAAAAATCGTAGGAATTTTTTATTTCAAATCGGTTTGCAGTTTCTGAAAGTGTAGGTTCCACAGATTCGAACAATAGGTATCATTCCTGCCTTCCGAATATTTCGGAAAATTACAGATTTTTGAAAAAAAGGGAAGGGGTACCCCTTCTCATTTTTTTTGGGCGAAAAAATTTTCTGTCGAGAATCGGATAATCTCAATGATATTCTCCATGGAAATGACCTGCTGATTCCAAATATGACTGCCGTTCCTCGATTCGGAAGCCTCCTGCGATTTTACCAATAAAAAACGAAAGAAAAAAAAAGTTGAAAAAAAATAAAAAGTAAATCGTCGATTAAAAATCGTAGGAATTTTTTATTTCAAATCGGTTTGCAGTTTCTGAAAGTGTAGGTTCCACAGATTCGAACAATAGGTATCATTCCTGCCTTCCGAATATTTCGGAAAATTTCAGATTTTTGAAAAAAAGGAAAGGGGTACCCCTTCTCATTTTTTTGGGCGAAAAATTTTTTTGTCGAGAATCGGATAATCTCAATGATATTCTCCATGGAAATGACCTGCTGATTCCAAATATGACTGCCGTTCCTCGATTCGGAAGCCTCCTGCGATTTTACCAATAAAAAACGAAAGAAAAAAAAAGTTGAAAAAAAATAAAAAGTAAATCGTCGATTAAAAATCGTAGGAATTTTTTATTTCAAATCGGTTTGCAGTTTCTGAAAGTGTAGGTTCCACAGATTCGAACAATAGGTATCATTCCTGCCTTCCGAATATTTCGGAAAATTTCAGATTTTTGAAAAAAAGGAAAGGGGTACCCCTTCTCATTTTTTTGGGCGAAAAAATTTTTTGTCGAGAATCGGATAATCTCAATGATATTCTCCATGGAAATGACCTGCTGATTCCAAATATGACTGCCGTTCCTCGATTCGGAAGCCTCCTGCGATTTTACCAATAAAAAACGAAAGAAAAAAAAAGTTGAAAAAAAATAAAAAGTAAATCGTCGATTAAAAATCGTAGGAATTTTTTATTTCAAATCGGTTTGCAGTTTCTGAAAGTGTAGGTTCCACAGATTCGAACAATAGGTATCATTCCTGCCTTCCGAATATTTCGGAAAATTTCAGATTTTTGAAAAAAAGGAAAGGGGTACCCCTTCTCATTTTTTTGGGCGAAAAAATTTTTTGTCGAGAATCGGATAATCTCAATGATATTCTCCATGGAAATGACCTGCTGATTCCAAATATGACTGCCGTTTCTCGATTCGGAAGCCTCCTGCGATTTGACCAATAAAAAACGAAAGAAAAAAAAGTGGAAAAAAAATAAAAAGTAGATCGTCGATTAAAAATCGTAGGAATTTTTTATTTCAAATCGGTTTGCAGTTTCTGAAAGTGTAGGTTCCACAGATTCGAACAATAGGTATCATTCCTGCCTTCCGAATATTTCGGAAAATTTCAGATTTTTGAACAAAAGGAAAGGGGTACCCCTTCTCATTTTTTTGGGCGAAAAAATTTTTTGTCGGGAATCGGATAATCTCAATGATATTCTCCATGGAAATGACCTGCTGATTCCAAATATGACTGCCGTTCCTCGATTCGGAAGCCTCCTGCGATTTTACCAATAAAAAACGAAAGAAAAAAAAAGTGGAAAAAAATGAAAAGTAAATCGTCGATTAAAAATCGTAGGAATTTTTTATTTCAAATCGGTTTGCAGTTTCTGAAAGTGTAGGTTCCACAGATTCGAAACATAAGTATCATTCCTTCCTTCCGAATATTTCGGAAAATTTCAGATTTTTGAAAAAAAGGAAAGGGGTACCGCTTCTCATTTTTTTGGGCGAAAAAATTTTTTGTCGAGAATCGGATAATCTCAATGATATTCTCCATGAAAATGACCTGCTGATTCCAAATATGACTGCCGTTCCTCGATTCCGACGCCTCCTGCGATTTTACTCATAAAAAACGAAAGAAAAAAAAAGTTGAAAAAAAATAAAAAGTAAATCGTCGATTAAAAATCGTAGGAATTTTTTATTTCAAATCGGTTTGCAGTTTCTGAAAGTGTAGGTTCCACAGATTCGAACAATAGGTATCATTCCTGCCTTCCGAATATTTCGGAAAATTTCAGATTTTTGAAAAAAAGGAAAGGGGTACCCCTTCTCATTTTTTTGGGCGAAAAAATTTTTTGTCGAGAATCGGATAATCTCAATGATATTCTCCATGGAAATGACCTGCTGATTCCAAATATGACTGCCGTTCCTCGATTCCGACGCCTCCTGCGATTTTACTCATAAAAAACGAAAGAAAAAAAAAGTTGAAAAAAAATAAAAAGTAAATCGTCGATTAAAAATCGTAGGAATTTTTTATTTCAAATCGGTTTGCAGTTTCTGAAAGTGTAGGTTCCACAGATTCGAACAATAGGTATCATTCCTGCCTTCCGAATATTTCGGAAAATTTCAGATTTTTGAAAAAAAGGAAAGGGGTACCCCTTCTCATTTTTTTGGGCGAAAAAATTTTTTGTCGAGAATCGGATAATCTCAATGATATTCTCCATGGAAATGACCTGCTGATTCCAAATATGACTGCCGCTCCTCGATTCCGACGCCTCCTGCGATTTTACTCATAAAAAACGGAAGAAAAAAAAAGTGGAAAAAAAATAAAAAGTAAATCGTCGATTAAAAATCGTAGGAATTTTTTATTTCAAATCGGTTTGCAGTTTCTGAAAGTGTAGGTTCCACAGATTCGAACAATAGGTATCATTCCTGCCTTCCGAATATTTCGGAAAATTTCAGATTTTTGAAAAAAAGGAAAGGGGTACCCCTTCTCATTTTTTTGGGCGAAAAAATTTTTTGTCGAGAATCGGATAATCTCAATGATATTCTCCATGGAAATGACCTGCTGATTCCAAATATGACTGCCGTTCCTCGATTCGGAAGCCTCCTGCGATTTTACCAATAAAAAACGAAAGAAAAAAAAAGTTGAAAAAAAATAAAAAGTAAATCGTCGATTAAAAATCGTAGGAATTTTTTATTTCAAATCGGTTTGCAGTTTCTGAAAGTGTAGGTTCCACAGATTCGAACAATAGGTATCATTCCTGCCTTCCGAATATTTCGGAAAATTTCAGATTTTTGAGAAAAAGAAAAGGGGTACCCCTTCTCATTTTTTTGGGCGAAAAAATTTTTTGTCGAGAATCGGATAATCTCAATGATATTCTCCATGGAAATGACCTGCTGATTCCAAATATGACTGCCGTTCCTCGATTCGGAAGCCTCCTGCGATTTTACCAATAAAAAACGAAAGAAAAAAAAAGTGGAAAAAAATGAAAAGTAAATCGTCGATTAAAAATCGTAGGAATTTTTTATTTCAAATCGGTTTGCAGTTTCTGAAAGTGTAGGTTCCACAGATTCGAAACATAAGTATCATTCCTGCCTTCCGAATATTTCGGAAAATTTCAGATTTTTGAAAAAAAGGAAAGGGGTACCCCTTCTCATTTTTTTGGGCGAAAAAATTTTTTGTTGAGAATCGGATAATCTCAGTGATATTCTCCATGGAAATGACCTGCTGATTCCAAATATGACTGCCGTTCCTCGATTCCGACGCCTCCTGCGATTTTACTCATAAAAAACGAAAGAAAAAAAAAGTTGAAAAAAAATAAAAAGTAAATCGTTGATTAAAAATCGTAGGAATTTTTTATTTCAAATCGGTTTGCAGTTTCTGAAAGTGTAGGTTCCACAGATTCGAACAATAGGTATCATTCCTGCCTTCCGAATATTTCGGAAAATTTCAGATTTTTGAAAAAAAGGAAAGGGGTACCCCTTCTCATTTTTTTGGGTGAAAAAATTTTTTGTCGAGAATCGGATAATCTCAATGATATTCTCCATGGAAATGACCTGCTGATTCCAAATATGACTGCCGTTCCTCGATTCGGAAGCCTCCTGCGATTTTACCAATAAAAAACGAAAGAAAAAAAAAGTGGAAAAAAAATAAAAAGTAAATCGTCGATTAAAAATCGTAGGAATTTTTTATTCCAAATCGGTTTGCAGTTTCTGAAAGTGTAGGTTCTACAGATTCGAAACATAGGTATCATTCCTGCCTTCCGAATATTTCGGAAAATTTCAGATTTTCGAAAAAAAGGAAAGGGGTACCCCTTCTCATTTTTTTGGGCGAAAAAATTTTTTGTCGAGAATCGGATAATCTCAATGATATTCTCCATGGAAATGACCTGCTGATTCCAAATATGACTGCCGTTCCTCGATTCGGAAGCCTCCTGCGATTTTACCAATAAAAAACGAAAGAAAAAAAAAGTTGAAAAAAAATAAAAAGTAAATCGTCGATTAAAAATCGTAGGAATTTTTTATTTCAAATCGGTTTGCAGTTTCTGAAAGTGTAGGTTCCACAGATTCGAACAATAGGTATCATTCCTGCCTTCCGAATATTTCGGAAAATTTCAGATTTTTGAGAAAAAGAAAAGGGGTACCCCTTCTCATTTTTTTGGGCGAAAAAATTTTTTGTCGAGAATCGGATAATCTCAATGATATTCTCCATGGAAATGACCTGCTGATTCCAAATATGACTGCCGTTCCTCGATTCGGAAGCCTCCTGCGATTTTACCAATAAAAAACGAAAGAAAAAAAAAGTGGAAAAAAATGAAAAGTAAATCGTCGATTAAAAATCGTAGGAATTTTTTATTTCAAATCGGTTTGCAGTTTCTGAAAGTGTAGGTTCCACAGATTCGAAACATAAGTATCATTCCTGCCTTCCGAATATTTCGGAAAATTTCAGATTTTTGAAAAAAAGGAAAGGGGTACCCCTTCTCATTTTTTTGGGCGAAAAAATTTTTTGTTGAGAATCGGATAATCTCAGTGATATTCTCCATGGAAATGACCTGCTGATTCCAAATATGACTGCCGTTCCTCGATTCCGACGCCTCCTGCGATTTTACTCATAAAAAACGAAAGAAAAAAAAAGTTGAAAAAAAATAAAAAGTAAATCGTTGATTAAAAATCGTAGGAATTTTTTATTTCAAATCGGTTTGCAGTTTCTGAAAGTGTAGGTTCCACAGATTCGAAACATAGGTATCATTCCTGCCTTCCGAATATTTCGGAAAATTTCAGATTTTCGAAAAAAAGGAAAGGGGTACCCCTTCTCATTTTTTTGGGCGAAAAAATTTTTTGTCGAGAATCGGATAATCTAAATGATATTCTCCATGGAAATGACCTGCTGATTCCAAATATGACTGCCGTTTCTCGATTCGGAAGCCTCCTGCGATTTGACCAATAAAAAACGAAAGAAAAAAAAGTGGGAAAAAAATAAAAAGTAGATCGTCGATTAAAAATCGTAGGAATTTTTTATTTCAAATCGGTTTGCAGTTTCTGAAAGTGTAGGTTCCACAGATTCGAACAATAGGTATCATTCCTGCCTTCCGAATATTTCGGAAAATTTCAGATTTTTGAAAAAAAGGAAAGGGGTACCCCTTCTCATTTTTTTGGGCCAAAAAATTTTTTGTCGAGAATCGGATAATCTCAATGATATTCTCCATGAAAATGACCTGCTGATTCCAAATATGACTGCCGTTCCTCGATTCCGACGCCTCCTGCGATTTTACTCATAAAAAACGAAAGGAAAAAAAAGTTGAAAAAAAATTAAAAGTAAATCGTCGATTAAAAATCGTAGAAATTTTTTAATTCAAATCGGTTTGCAGTTTCTGAAAGTGTAGGTTCCACAGATTCGAACAATAGGTATCATTCCTGCCTTCCGAATATTTCGGAAAATTTCAGATTTTTGAAAAAAAGGAAAGGGGTACCTCTTTTCATTTTTTTGGGTGAAAAAGTTTTTTGTCGAGAATCGGATAATCTCAATGATATTCTCCATGGAAATGACCTGCTGATTCCAAATATGACTGCCGTTCCTCGATTCGGAAGCCTCCTGCGATTTTACCAATAAAAAACGAAAGAAAAAAAAAGTGGAAAAAAAATGAAAAGTAAATCGTCGATTAAAAATCGTAGGAATTTTTTATTTCAAATCGGTTTGCAGTTTCTGAAAGTGTAGGTTTCACAGATTCGAAACATAAGTATCATTCCTGCCTTCCGAATATTTCGGAAAATTTCAGATTTTTGAAAAAAAGGAAAGGGGTACCGCTTCTCATTTTTTTGGGCGAAAAAATTTTTTGTCGAGAATCGGATAATCTCAGTGATATTCTCCATGGAAATGACCTGCTGATTCCAAATATGACTGCCGTTCCTCGATTCGGAAGCCTCCTGCGATTTTACCAATAAAAAACGAAAGAAAAAAAAAGTGGAAAAAAATGAAAAGTAAATCGTCGATTAACAATCGTAGGAATTTTTCATTTCAAATCGGTTTGCAGTTTCTGAAAGTGTAGGTTTCATAGATTCGAAACATAAGTATCATTCCTGCCTTCCGAATATTTCGGAAAATTTCAGATTTTTGAAAAAAAGGAAAGGGGTACCCCTTCTCATTTTTTTGGGCGAAAAAATTTTTTGTTGAGAATCGGATAATCTCAATGATATTCTCCATGGAAATGACCTGCTGATTCCAAATATGACTGCCGTTCCTCGATTCCGACGCCTCCTGCGATTTTACTCATAAAAAACGAAAGAAAAACAAAGTGGAAAAAAAATAAAAAGTAAATCGTTGATTAAAAATCGTAGGAATTTTTTATTTCAAATCGGTTTGCAGTTTCTGAAAGTGTAGGTTCCACAGATTCGAACAATAGGTATCATTCCTGCCTTCCGAATATTTCGGAAAATTTCAGATTTTTGAAAAAAAGGAAAGGGGTACCTCTTTTCATTTTTTTGGGTGAAAAAATTTTTTGTCGAGAATCGGATAATCTCAATGATATTCTCCATGGAAATGACCTGCTGATTCCAAATATGACTGCCGTTCCTCGATTCGGAAGCCTTCTGCGATTTTACCAATAAAAAACGAAAGAAAAAAAAAGTGGAAAAAAAATGAAAAGTAAATCGTCGATTAAAAATCGTAGGAATTTTTTATTTCAAATCGGTTTGCAGTTTCTGAAAGTGTAGGTTCCACAGATTCGAAACATAAGTATCATTCCTGCCTTCCGAATATTTCGGAAAATTTCAGATTTTTGAAAAAAAGGAAAGGGGTACCGCTTCTCATTTTTTTAAGCGAAAAAATTTTTTGTCGAGAATCGGATAATCTCAATGATATTCTCCATGGAAATGACCTGCTGATTCCAAATATGACTGCCGTTCCTCGATTCGGAAGCCTCCTGCGATTTTACCAATAAAAAACGAAAGAAAGAAAAAGTTGAAAAAAAATAAAAAGTAAATCGTCGATTAAAAATCGTAGGAATTTTTTATTTCAAATCGGTTTGCAGTTTCTGAAAGTGTAGGTTCCACAGATTCGAACAATAGGTATCATTCCTGCCTTCCGAATATTTCGGAAAATTTCAGATTTTTGAAAAAAAGGAAAGGGGTACCCCTTCTCATTTTTTGGGGCGAAAAAATTTTTTGTCGAGAATCGGATAATCTCAATGATATTCTCCATGGAAATGACCTGCTGATTCCAAATATGACTGCCGTTCCTCGATTCCGACGCCTCCTGCGATTTTACTCATAAAAAACGAAAGAAAAAAAAAGTTGAAAAAAAATAAAAAGTAAATCGTCGATCAAAAATCGTAGGAATTTTTTATTTTAAATCGGTTTGCAGTTTCTGAAAGTGTAGGTTCCACAGATTCGAACAATAGGTATCATTCCTGCCTTCCGAATATTTCGGAAAATTTCAGATTTTTGAAAAAAAGGAAAGGGGTACCCCTTCTCATTTTTTTGGGCGAAAAAATTTTTTGTTGAGAATCGGATAATCTCAATGATATTCTCCATGGAAATGACCTGCTGATTCCAAATATGACTGCCGTTCCTCGATTCCGACGCCTCCTGCGATTTTACTCATAAAAAACGAAAGAAAAAAAAAGTTGAAAAAAAATAAAAAGTAAATCGTCAATTAAAAATCGTAGGAATTTTTTATTTCAAATCGGTTTGCAGTTTCTGAAAGTGTAGGTTCCACAGATTCGAACAATAGGTATCATTCCTGCCTTCCGAATATTTCGGAAAATTTCAGATTATTGAAAAAAAGGAAAGGGGTACCCCTTCTCATTTTTTTGGGTGAAAAATTTTTTTGTCGAGAATCGGATAATCTCCATGATATTCTCCATGGAAATGACCTGCTGATTCCAAATATGACTGCCGTTCCTCGATTCGGAAGCCTCCTGCGATTTTACCAATAAAAAACGAAAGGAAAAAAAAGTGGAAAAAAAATGAAAAGTAAATCGTCGATTAAAAATCGTAGGAATTTTTTATTTCAAATCGGTTTGCAGTTTCTGAAAGTGTAGGTTCCACAGATTCGAAACATAAGTATCATTCCTGCCTTCCGAATATTTCGGAAAATTTCAGATTTTTGAAAAAAAGGAAAGGGGTACCCCTTCTCATTTTTTTGGGTGAAAAAATTTTTTGTCGAGAATCGGATAATCTCAATGATATTCTCCATGGAAATGACCTGCTGATTCCAAATATGACTGCCGTTCCTCGATTCGGAAGCCTCCTGCGATTTTACCAATAAAAAACGAGAGAAAAAAAAAGTGGAAAAAAATGAAAAGTAAATCGTCGATTAAAAATCGTAGGAATTTTTTATTTCAAATCGGTTTGCAGTTTCTGAAAGTGTAGGTTCCACAGATTCGAACAATAGGTATCATTCCTGCCTTTCGAATATTTCGGAAAATTTCAGATTTTTGAAAAAAAGGAAAGGGGTACCCCTTCTCATTTTTTTGGGTGAAAAAATTTTTTGTCGAGAATCGGATAATCTCAATGATATTCTCCATGGAAATGACCTGCTGATTCCAAATATGACTGCCGTTCCTCGATTCGGAAGCCTCCTGCGATTTTACCAATAAAAAACGAAAGAAAAAAAAAGTGGAAAAAAAATGAAAAGTAAATCGTCGATTAAAAATCGTAGGAATTTTTTATTTCAAATCGGTTTGCAGTTTCTGAAAGTGTAGGTTCCACAGATTCGAAACATAAGTATCATTCCTGCCTTCCGAATATTCCGGAAAATTTCAGATTTTTGAAAAAAAGGAAAGGGGTACCCCTTCTCATTTTTTTGGGCGAAAAAATTTTTTGTCGAGAATCGGATAATCTCAATGATATTCTCCATGGAAATGACCTGCTGATTCCAAATATGACTGCCGTTCCTCGATTCCGACGCCTCCTGCGATTTTACTCATAAAAAACGAAAGAAAAAAAAAGTTGAAAAAAAATAAAAAGTAAATCGTCGATTAAAAATCGTAGGAATTTTTTATTTTAAATCGTTCTGCAGTTTCTGAAAGTGTAGGTTCCACAGATTCGAACAATAGGTATCATTCCTGCCTTCCGAATATTTCGGAAAATTTCAGATTTTTGAAAAAAAGGAAAGGGGTACCCCTTCTCATTTTTTTGGGCGAAAAAATTTTTTGTTGAGAATCGGATAATCTCAATGATATTCTCCATGGAAATGACCTGCTGATTCCAAATATGACTGCCGTTCCTCGATTCCGACGCCTCCTGCGATTTTACTCATAAAAAACGAAAGAAAAAAAAAGTTGAAAAAAAATAAAAAGTAAATCGTCGATTAAAAATCGTAGGAATTTTTTATTTTAAATCGGTTTGCAGTTTCTGAAAGTGTAGGTTCCACAGATTCGAACAATAGGTATCATTCCTGCCTTCCGAATATTTCGGAAAATTTCAGATTTTTGAAAAAAAGGAAAGGGGTACCCCTTCTCATTTTTTTGGGCGGAAAAATTTTTTGTTGAGAATCGGATAATCTCAATGATATTCTCCATGGAAATGACCTGCTGATTCCAAATATGACTGCCGTTCCTCGATTCGGAAGCCTCCTGCGATTTTACCAATAAAAAACGAAAGAAAAAAAAAGTGGAAAAAAAATGAAAAGTAAATCGTCGATTAAAAATCGTAGGAATTTTTTATTTCAAATCGGTTTGCAGTTTCTGAAAGTGTAGGTTCCACAGATTCGAAACATAAGTATCATTCCTGCCTTCCGAATATTTCGGAAAATTTCAGATTTTTGAAAAAAAGGAAAGGGGTACCCCTTCTCATTTTTTTGGGCGAAAAAATTTTTTGTTGAGAATCGGATAATCTCAATGATATTCTCCATGGAAATGACCTGCTGATTCCAAATATGACTGCCGTTTCTCGATTCGGAAGCCTCCTGCGATTTTACCAATAAAAAACGAAAGAAAAAAAAAGTGGAAAAAAAATGAAAAGTAAATCGTCGATTAAAAATCGTAGGAATTTTTTATTTCAAATCGGTTTGCAGTTTCTGAAAGTGTAGGTTCCACAGATTCGAAACATAAGTATCATTCCTGCCTTCCGAATATTTCGGAAAATTTCAGATTTTTGAAAAAAAGGAAAGGGGTACCCCTTCTCATTTTTTTGGGCGAAAAAATTTTTTGTCGAGAATCGGATAATCTCAATGATATTCTCCATGGAAATGACCTGCTGATTCCAAATATGACTGCCGTTCCTCGATTCGGAAGCCTCCTGCGATTTTACTCATAAAAAACCGAAGAAAAAAAAAGTTGAAAAAAAATAAAAAGTAAATCGTCGATTAAAAATCGTAGGAATTTTTTATTTTAAATCGGTTTGCAGTTTCTGAAAGTGTAGGTTCCACAGATTCGAAACATAAGTATCATTCCTGCCTTCCGAATATTTCGGAAAATTTCAGATTTTTGAAAAAAAGGAAAGGGGTACCCCTTCTCATTTTTTTGGGCAAAAAAATTTTTCGTCGAGAATCGGATAATCTCAATGATATTCTCCATGGAAATGACCTGCTGATTCCAAATATGACTGCCGTTCCTCGATTCCGACGCCTCCTGCGATTTTACTCATAAAAAACGAAAGAAAAAAAAAGTTGAAAAAAAATAAAAAGTAAATCGTCGATTAAAAATCGTAGGAATTTTTTATTTTAAATCGTTCTGCAGTTTCTGAAAGTGTAGGTTCCACAGATTCGAACAATAGGTATCATTCCTGCCTTCCGAATATTTCGGAAAATTTCAGATTTTTGAAAAAAAGGAAAGGGGTACCCCTTCTCATTTTTTTGGGCAAAAAAATTTTTTGTTGAGAATCGGATAATCTCAATGATATTCTCCATGGAAATGACCTGCTGATTCCAAATATGACTGCCGTTCCTCGATTCGGAAGCCTCCTGCGATTTTACCAATAAAAAACGAAAGAAAAAAAAAGTGGAAAAAAATGAAAAGTAAATCGTCGATTAAAAATCGTAGGAATTTTTCATTTCAAATCGGTTTGCAGTTTCTGAAAGTGTAGGTTCCATAGATTCGAAACATAAGTATCATTCCTGCCTTCCGAATATTTCGGAAAATTTCAGATTTTTGAAAAAAAGGAAAGGGGTACCCCTTCTCATTTTTTTGGGCGAAAAAATTTTTTGTTGAGAATCGGATAATCTCAATGATATTCTCCATGGAAATGACCTGCTGATTCCAAATATGACTGCCGTTCCTCGATTCCGACGCCTCCTGCGATTTTACTCATAAAAAACGAAAGAAAAACAAAGTTGAAAAAAAATAAAAAGTAAATCGTTGATTAAAAATCGTAGGAATTTTTTATTTCAAATCGGTTTGCAGTTTCTGAAAGTGTAGGTTCCACAGATTCGAACAATAGGTATCATTCCTGCCTTCCGAATATTTCGGAAAATTTCAGATTTTTGAAAAAAAGGAAAGGGGTACCTCTTTTCATTTTTTTGGCTGAAAAAATTTTTTGTCGAGAATCGGATAATCTCAATGATATTCTCCATGGAAATGACCTGCTGATTCCAAATATGACTGCCGTTCCTCGATTCGGAAGCCTCCTGCGATTTTACCAATAAAAAACGAAAGAAAAAAAAAGTGGAAAAAAAATGAAAAGTAAATCGTCGATTAAAAATCGTAGGAATTTTTTATTTCAAATCGGTTTGCAGTTTCTGAAAGTGTAGGTTCCACAGATTCGAAACATAAGTATCATTCCTGCCTTCCGAATATTTCGGAAAATTTCAGATTTTTGAAAAAAAGGAAAGGGGTACCGCTTCTCATTTTTTTAAGCGAAAAAATTTTTTGTCGAGAATCGGATAATCTCAATGATATTCTCCATGGAAATGACCTGCTGATTCCAAATATGACTGCCGTTCCTCGATTCGGAAGCCTCCTGCGATTTTACCAATAAAAAACGAAAGAAAGAAAAAGTTGAAAAAAAATAAAAAGTAAATCGTCGATTAAAAATCGTAGGAATTTTTTATTTCAAATCGGTTTGCAGTTTCTGAAAGTGTAGGTTCCACAGATTCGAACAATAGGTATCATTCCTGCCTTCCGAATATTTCGGAAAATTTCAGATTTTTGAAAAAAAGGAAAGGGGTACCCCTTCTCATTTTTTGGGGCGAAAAAATTTTTTGTCGAGAATCGGATAATCTCAATGATATTCTCCATGGAAATGACCTGCTGATTCCAAATATGACTGCCGTTCCTCGATTCCGACGCCTCCTGCGATTTTACTCATAAAAAACGAAAGAAAAAAAAAGTTGAAAAAAAATAAAAAGTAAATCGTCGATCAAAAATCGTAGGAATTTTTTATTTTAAATCGGTTTGCAGTTTCTGAAAGTGTAGGTTCCACAGATTCGAACAATAGGTATCATTCCTGCCTTCCGAATATTTCGGAAAATTTCAGATTTTTGAAAAAAAGGAAAGGGGTACCCCTTCTCATTTTTTTGGGCGAAAAAATTTTTTGTTGAGAATCGGATAATCTCAATGATATTCTCCATGGAAATGACCTGCTGATTCCAAATATGACTGCCGTTCCTCGATTCCGACGCCTCCTGCGATTTTACTCATAAAAAACGAAAGAAAAAAAAAGTTGAAAAAAAATAAAAAGTAAATCGTCAATTAAAAATCGTAGGAATTTTTTATTTCAAATCGGTTTGCAGTTTCTGAAAGTGTAGGTTCCACAGATTCGAACAATAGGTATCATTCCTGCCTTCCGAATATTTCGGAAAATTTCAGATTTTTGAAAAAAAGGAAAGGGGTACCCCTTCTCATTTTTTTGGGTGAAAAATTTTTTTGTCGAGAATCGGATAATCTCCATGATATTCTCCATGGAAATGACCTGCTGATTCCAAATATGACTGCCGTTCCTCGATTCGGAAGCCTCCTGCGATTTTACCAATAAAAAACGAAAGGAAAAAAAAGTGGAAAAAAAATGAAAAGTAAATCGTCGATTAAAAATCGTAGGAATTTTTTATTTCAAATCGGTTTGCAGTTTCTGAAAGTGTAGGTTCCACAGATTCGAAACATAAGTATCATTCCTGCCTTCCGAATATTTCGGAAAATTTCAGATTTTTGAAAAAAAGGAAAGGGGTACCCCTTCTCATTTTTTTGGGTGAAAAAATTTTTTGTCGAGAATCGGATAATCTCAATGATATTCTCCATGGAAATGACCTGCTGATTCCAAATATGACTGCCGTTCCTCGATTCGGAAGCCTCCTGCGATTTTACCAATAAAAAACGAGAGAAAAAAAAAGTGGAAAAAATTGAAAAGTAAATCGTCGATTAAAAATCGTAGGAATTTTTTATTTCAAATCGGTTTGCAGTTTCTGAAAGTGTAGGTTCCACAGATTCGAACAATAGGTATCATTCCTGCCTTTCGAATATTTCGGAAAATTTCAGATTTTTGAAAAAAAGGAAAGGGGTACCCCTTCTCATTTTTTTGGGTGAAAAAATTTTTTGTCGAGAATCGGATAATCTCAATGATATTCTCCATGGAAATGACCTGCTGATTCCAAATATGACTGCCGTTCCTCGATTCGGAAGCCTCCTGCGATTTTACCAATAAAAAACGAAAGAAAAAAAAAGTGGAAAAAAAATGAAAAGTAAATCGTCGATTAAAAATCGTAGGAATTTTTTATTTCAAATCGGTTTGCAGTTTCTGAAAGTGTAGGTTCCACAGATTCGAAACATAAGTATCATTCCTGCCTTCCGAATATTCCGGAAAATTTCAGATTTTTGAAAAAAAGGAAAGGGGTACCCCTTCTCATTTTTTTGGGCGAAAAAATTTTTTGTCGAGAATCGGATAATCTCAATGATATTCTCCATGGAAATGACCTGCTGATTCCAAATATGACTGCCGTTCCTCGATTCCGACGCCTCCTGCGATTTTACTCATAAAAAACGAAAGAAAAAAAAAGTTGAAAAAAAATAAAAAGTAAATCGTCGATTAAAAATCGTAGGAATTTTTTATTTTGAATCGTTCTGCAGTTTCTGAAAGTGTAGGTTCCACAGATTCGAACAATAGGTATCATTCCTGCCTTCCGAATATTTCGGAAAATTTCAGATTTTTGAAAAAAAGGAAAGGGGTACCCCTTCTCATTTTTTTGGGCGAAAAAATTTTTTGTTGAGAATCGGATAATCTCAATGATATTCTCCATGGAAATGACCTGCTGATTCCAAATATGACTGCCGTTCCTCGATTCCGACGCCTCCTGCGATTTTACTCATAAAAAACGAAAGAAAAAAAAAGTTGAAAAAAAATAAAAAGTAAATCGTCGATTAAAAATCGTAGGAATTTTTTATTTTAAATCGGTTTGCAGTTTCTGAAAGTGTAGGTTCCACAGATTCGAACAATAGGTATCATTCCTGCCTTCCGAATATTTCGGAAAATTTCAGATTTTTGAAAAAAAGGAAAGGGGTACCCCTTCTCATTTTTTTGGGCGGAAAAATTTTTTGTTGAGAATCGGATAATCTCAATGATATTCTCCATGGAAATGACCTGCTGATTCCAAATATGACTGCCGTTCCTCGATTCGGAAGCCTCCTGCGATTTTACCAATAAAAAACGAAAGAAAAAAAAAGTGGAAAAAAAATGAAAAGTAAATCGTCGATTAAAAATCGTAGGAATTTTTTATTTCAAATCGGTTTGCAGTTTCTGAAAGTGTAGGTTCCACAGATTCGAAACATAAGTATCATTCCTGCCTTCCGAATATTTCGGAAAATTTCAGATTTTTGAAAAAAAGGAAAGGGGTACCCCTTCTCATTTTTTTGGGCGAAAAAATTTTTTGTTGAGAATCGGATAATCTCAATGATATTCTCCATGGAAATGACCTGCTGATTCCAAATATGACTGCCGTTTCTCGATTCGGAAGCCTCCTGCGATTTTACCAATAAAAAACGAAAGAAAAAAAAAGTGGAAAAAAAATGAAAAGTAAATCGTCGATTAAAAATCGTAGGAATTTTTTATTTCAAATCGGTTTGCAGTTTCTGAAAGTGTAGGTTCCACAGATTCGAAACATAAGTATCATTCCTGCCTTCCGAATATTTCGGAAAATTTCAGATTTTTGAAAAAAAGGAAAGGGGTACCCCTTCTCATTTTTTTGGGCGAAAAAATTTTTTGTCGAGAATCGGATAATCTCAATGATATTCTCCATGGAAATGACCTGCTGATTCCAAATATGACTGCCGTTCCTCGATTCGGAAGCCTCCTGCGATTTTACTCATAAAAAACCGAAGAAAAAAAAAGTTGAAAAAAAATAAAAAGTAAATCGTCGATTAAAAATCGTAGGAATTTTTTATTTTAAATCGGTTTGCAGTTTCTGAAAGTGTAGGTTCCACAGATTCGAAACATAAGTATCATTCCTGCCTTCCGAATATTTCGGAAAATTTCAGATTTTTGAAAAAAAGGAAAGGGGTACCCCTTCTCATTTTTTTGGGCAAAAAATTTTTTCGTCGAGAATCGGATAATCTCAATGATATTCTCCATGGAAATGACCTGCTGATTCCAAATATGACTGCCGTTCCTCGATTCCGACGCCTCCTGCGATTTTACTCATAAAAAACGAAAGAAAAAAAAAGTTGAAAAAAAATAAAAAGTAAATCGTCGATTAAAAATCGTAGGAATTTTTTATTTTAAATCGTTCTGCAGTTTCTGAAAGTGTAGGTTCCACAGATTCGAACAATAGGTATCATTCCTGCCTTCCGAATATTTCGGAAAATTTCAGATTTTTGAAAAAAAGGAAAGGGGTACCCCTTCTCATTTTTTTGGGCGAAAAAATTTTTTGTCGAGAATCGGATAATCTCAATGATATTCTCCATGGAAATGACCTGCTGATTCCAAATATGACTGCCGTTCCTCGATTCCGACGCCTCCTGCGATTTTACTCATAAAAAACGAAAGAAAAAAAAAGTTGAAAAAAAATAAAAAGTAAATCGTCGATTAAAAATCGTAGGAATTTTTTATTTTAAATCGGTTTGCAGTTTCTGAAAGTGTAGGTTCCACAGATTCGAACAATAGGTATCATTCCTGCCTTCCGAATATTTCGGAAAATTTCAGATTTTTGAAAAAAAGGAAAGGGGTACCCCTTCTCATTTTTTTGGGCGGAAAAATTTTTTGTTGAGAATCGGATAATCTCAATGATATTCTCCATGGAAATGACCTGCTGATTCCAAATATGACTGCCGTTCCTCGATTCGGAAGCCTCCTGCGATTTTACCAATAAAAAACGAAAGAAAAAAAAAGTGGAAAAAAAATGAAAAGTAAATCGTCGATTAAAAATCGTAGGAATTTTTTATTTCAAATCGGTTTGCAGTTTCTGAAAGTGTAGGTTCCACAGATTCGAAACATAAGTATCATTCCTGCCTTCCGAATATTTCGGAAAATTTCAGATTTTTGAAAAAAAGGAAAGGGGTACCCCTTCTCATTTTTTTGGGCGAAAAAATTTTTTGTCGAGAATCGGATAATCTCAATGATATTCTCCATGGAAATGACCTGCTGATTCCAAATATGACTGCCGTTCCTCGATTCGGAAGCCTCCTGCGATTTTACTCATAAAAAACCGAAGAAAAAAAAAGTTGAAAAAAAATAAAAAGTAAATCGTCGATTAAAAATCGTAGGAATTTTTTATTTTAAATCGGTTTGCAGTTTCTGAAAGTGTAGGTTCCACAGATTCGAAACATAAGTATCATTCCTGCCTTCCGAATATTTCGGAAAATTTCAGATTTTTGAAAAAAAGGAAAGGGGTACCCCTTCTCATTTTTTTGGGCGAAAAAATTTTTCGTCGAGAATCGGATAATCTCAATGATATTCTCCATGGAAATGACCTGCTGATTCCAAATATGACTGCCGTTCCTCGATTCCGACGCCTCCTGCGATTTTACTCATAAAAAACGAAAGAAAAAAAAAGTTGAAAAAAAATAAAAAGTAAATCGTCGATTAAAAATCGTAGGAATTTTTTATTTTAAATCGGTTTGCAGTTTCTGAAAGTGTAGGTTCCACAGATTCGAACAATAGGTATCATTCCTGCCTTCCGAATATTTCGGAAAATTTCAGATTTGTGAAAAAAAGGAAAGGGGTACCCCTTCTCATTTTTTTGGGCGGAAAAATTTTTTGTTGAGAATCGGATAATCTCAATGATATTCTCCATGGAAATGACCTGCTGATTCCAAATATGACTGCCGTTCCTCGATTCGGAAGCCTCCTGCGATTTTACCAATAAAAAACGAAAGAAAAAAAAAGTGGAAAAAAAATGAAAAGTAAATCGTCGATTAAAAATCGTAGGAATTTTTTATTTCAAATCGGTTTGCAGTTTCTGAAAGTGTAGGTTCCACAGATTCGAAACATAAGTATCATTCCTGCCTTCCGAATATTTCGGAAAATTTCAGATTTTTGAAAAAAAGGAAAGGGGTACCCCTTCTCATTTTTTTGGGCGAAAAAATTTTTTGTTGAGAATCGGATAATCTCAATGATATTCTCCATGGAAATGACCTGCTGATTCCAAATATGACTGCCGTTTCTCGATTCGGAAGCCTCCTGCGATTTTACCAATAAAAAACGAAAGAAAAAAAAAGTGGAAAAAAAATGAAAAGTAAATCGTCGATTAAAAATCGTAGGAATTTTTTATTTCAAATCGGTTTGCAGTTTCTGAAAGTGTAGGTTCCACAGATTCGAAACATAAGTATCATTCCTGCCTTCCGAATATTTCGGAAAATTTCAGATTTTTGAAAAAAAGGAAAGGGGTACCCCTTCTCATTTTTTTGGGCGAAAAAATTTTTTGTCGAGAATCGGATAATCTCAATGATATTCTCCATGGAAATGACCTGCTGATTCCAAATATGACTGCCGTTCCTCGATTCGGAAGCCTCCTGCGATTTTACTCATAAAAAACCGAAGAAAAAAAAAGTTGAAAAAAAATAAAAAGTAAATCGTCGATTAAAAATCGTAGGAATTTTTTATTTTAAATCGGTTTGCAGTTTCTGAAAGTGTAGGTTCCACAGATTCGAAACATAAGTATCATTCCTGCCTTCCGAATATTTCGGAAAATTTCAGATTTTTGAAAAAAAGGAAAGGGGTACCCCTTCTCATTTTTTTGGGCGAAAAAATTTTTTGTCGAGAATCGGATAATCTCAATGATATTCTCCATGGAAATGACCTGCTGATTCCAAATATGACTGCCGTTCCTCGATTCGGAAGCCTCCTGCGATTTTACCAATAAAAACGAAAAAAAAAAAAAGTGGAAAAAAAATAAAAAGTAAATCGTCGATTAAAAATCGTAGGAATTTTTTATTTCAAATCGGTTTGCAGTTTCTGAAAGTGTAGGTTCTACAGATTCGAACCATAGGTATCATTCCTGCCTTCCGAATATTTCGGAAAATTTCAGATTTTCGAAAAAAAGGAAAGGGGTACCCCTTCTCATTTTTTTGGGCGAAAAAATTTTTTGTCGAGAATCGGATAATCTCAATGATATTCTCCATGGAAATGACCTGCTGATTCCAAATATGACTGCCGTTCCTCGATTCCGACGCCTCCTGCGATTTTACTCATAAAAAACGAAAGAAAAAAAAAGTTGAAAAAAAATAAAAAGTAAATCGTCGATTAAAAATCGTAGGAATTTTTTATTTTAAATCGGTTTGCAGTTTCTGAAAGTGTAGGTTCCACAGATTCGAACAATAGGTATCATTCCTGCCTTCCGAATATTTCGGAAAATTTCAGATTTTTGAAAAAAAGGAAAGGGGTACCCCTTCTCATTTTTTTGGGTGAAAAAATTTTTTGTCGAGAATCGGATAATCTCAATGATATTCTCCATGGAAATGACCTGCTGATTCCAAATATGACTGCCGTTCCTCGATTCGGAAGCCTCCTGCGAATTTACCAATAAAAAACGAAAGAAAAAAAAAGTGGAAAAAAAATGAAAAGTAAATCGTCGATTAAAAATCGTAGGAATTTTTTATTTCAAATCGGTTTGCAGTTTCTGAAAGTGTAGGTTCCACAGATTCGAACAATAGGTATCATTCCTGCCTTCCGAATATTTCGGAAAATTTCAGATTTTTGAAAAAAAGGAAAGGGGTACCCCTTCTCATTTTTTTGGGCGAAAAAATTTTTTGTCGAGAATCGGATAATCTCAATGATATTCTCCATGGAAATGACCTGCTGATTCCAAATATGACTGCCGTTCCTCGATTCGGAAGCCTCCTGCGATTTTACCAATAAAAAACGAAAGAAAAAAAAAGTTGAAAAAAAATAAAAAGTAAATCGTCGATTAAAAATCGTAGGAATTTTTTATTTCAAATCGGTTTGCAGTTTCTGAAAGTGTAGGTTCTACAGATTCGAACAATAGGTATCATTCATGCCTTCCGAATATTTCGGACAATTTCAGATTTTTGAAAAAAAGGAACCTACCTCATTGAACCTGGAAATAATATTTTTCTTATTCAAGAAGTCCGCGCGTTGTGAAAATTCTTTTTTTTTTTGTTTCTAAAAAAAGCTCAAAGTATCCCCTGCATGTACCCGGAGTGGCAAAGTGGGCCTTATATTCCATAGCTTTTCTTATTCACAATTTTTTATTCTCAATCTCACTTTATTTATTTTATTGTAAATAATTTTATGTCGTCTGTTTTATTTCTTTGAAAAAGTTCTTCTCGTCATTATGATTCTGTTTTCGGTAAATGATAAAACTTGTAAACCAAATTGAAAAAGAAACTGAAAAAAATAAAAGCAAATTTAAAAAATTTTGAAAAAAAAAGTTGAAAAAATTAGATAAAAAAACACCAGAACAGAAACCCACTCTGTCACTTCAGGTACCTAGGTACATGTAGAAGATACTCAATTGAGCCTCTTCCAATATCAGAAAGAAAGAATTTTTATAATGGACGGAATTCTTGAGAAACGAAAATAATATTTGGGGACCGTTTTTGACTGACGAATTATAGTTCAGAAGAGAATGTGGGTGTATAAATGAGTCGAAAGCGAGTGGAAAAATTGAAAATAAAAAAACCCTCACTTTCTCTTCTTAAATTTAATAAACAAACTCGCTGACCACGAATAAATACGTTGAATCGACCAATTTATATCTGCAGCTATAAATCTCGAAAGCTTTTCGGAATACGAAAAGAGTATAATAAAAATGTATGTATGAAGAAAAATATGTGCACATGGTTTAATACGACCACGATAATAATTATTGATAATATAATAACAGTAAAACGTTCTGCAATGGAAGCTTGTTGGATGGATTTTTTTCTGACTCTCAAGTGGAAAGCTCATAAAAAAAAAAAAAAATCACGGAGAAAACCAAGTTATGAAGTAAAATTAAATTGTAATTTTCCCTTCGAAACTGGCTAGTCATCGGTTGCAAATAGCAGACTGGGGCAATATGAGAGCAAAAGTAGACTGAAAAAAAAGGAAAAATAAATATTAAACAAATAAAAACGATCGAAAATTGATTTTCAAGCTCCACTGATCCAATATCGCTGCTCTACTAGCTCACGGGAGTCACGGGGGCCAAGGGGTCCTCAGAATTGTAACGATACGTGTACAAATACGTGTAATAATATCAATGACAGCTTATAAATTTTCAATTGTAATTTTTATTACGGACCGAATAAATTATGAAGAGAAAGAGAAAAAGAGAGAAAAAGGGGACGAGACTCTGGAGAACCAAGTAGGTTCTGACTGACCATGAGTCAGCCTTTGAACTTCCCGTTTTCAAACTTATTTCGAGCTGGAATAATGGAAATTCTAACAAGAATTTTGAAAAATGAATGCTCAAGTTCGAACAATGAAAAACTAATGCATTGATGTATTTTCAAATTCAGTCATTTTCAAATTGGAGCAAATGCTATCGATGAAGACCAAGATCATTGAAATCCGATAATCCGTTCTCGAGATATAAGCAATTGAAATTTTGTTTATTCAAAATTTCGTTTTTTACTAACTCGGAAACCGCTTCACCTATTTTTGGCACAAAGTGGCTAAGTATGTCACATTCTCGAAAAAAAAAAAAAAAAGAAAAAAAAAAAAAACTGATAGGATTCCAGTAAAACTCGTGTTTTTCATGTTAGCTAAGGTTAGATTGGAAGTGATCTCTGCTATATATCACCTCAAGTTTTCAAACTCCATTAATTCTAGCGGTTACTTCACCAGTAATGAATTTTTAGGTTAGAATCTCAATTGACGAGGTTGGCACCCCTGAGTTTTGGGAAAAAAAATATCAGGGCGTGACGATCTCGCCAACCAATGAAATCGAATCATTTCACGCATGCGCAATCGGTCACTTAGACTGTTGAGTTTCAAGAAATTCTCTCTATGTATCTATACGTGTATGTATTATCCATATTAGCTGATTGAAGAGCTACTAGGGCGGGAGGAAAGCAATCATTATTAACCATATCATCCGGCATATAATGTATATGTATGTACATACACGAGAAGCGTGTGTGCGTTTGCGCATGTGCGAAAGCGCAGTATGGATGTACATACATACATACATACATACATTGCAAGACAAAGCGGCGGGTTGCGATCAACAACCAAGACTATGGATCAGCTTAACGTCTGGAAAGCGATCGTGTAACTTTTAGCGATATCGTTAACTTCAACTGTTATCGTTAACTCAGCAGGGAAATTGTTGATCGGTTACGGCGCGGCCAATCGGAGACCGTCCCGCGCTGGTTTCGTCGCTAGGCGACGTAAGTTAACGATAACAGTTGAAGTTAACGATATCGTTCAGAGTTGCACAATCGCTTCCCTGGTCGGTAATTGCGACTTTGAAACAACCGAACGCCGGACCTCGGCTTGGTCTGCATCACTGCAGCAAATGCACTGTGGGTAGGTATAGGTACCTACTGTGTCTTCTCATCTCTCGTATTGCGGGATGAGAAGAATGACGGGCTGCAGGTGTTCGGTCTTCTTGAGCTTCTTCATCTTCTTCTTCTTCATCTTCTTCTTCTTTTTGATCTTATTCTTATGAGAAAAACGCGAACCGAGACCCACTTACAATTAGTTAGTCACGCATGGCAAGCTCGCGTACAATTAATCTATACGCATTCGTATACCAAGAGCATTTCTAGAAACTTGACAGTCTGAGGGACTGACTGCGCATGCGCGAGTTTATTTATCGACTCATACAGACTGGCCATCCCGAGTTTATAAGCTCTTAATATGAAATTTTCAGGTTAGAATCTCAAATGACTAAGTTGGCACGCCTGACTTTCGGGCCGAATGATCGGCGCGCGACGATCTCGTCGACCAATGAAATTCAAGCGAATCTGTTAGAACTCAGCAGTCTTAGCGATTGGTCGTTAAGCATGCGTCAAATTGCTCAATTTCATTGGTTAGTAAGTCAGGGCGCCAACCTACGCGAAACGGAACGATAGCTGTTCACCTCTCATTGTCAGGCGTAAAGTGAGCGAATTTAGGTTATGTTGTTGATAATTTTCATTCTCTGCGAAGTTTCTTTTTTAAAATCCTCTCGTTAAACATTTTTGAAGCATTTTTTTTCAATAATTCAGCTACATTCTAGACGACCCAGTGTCGGGTTCATCACCCAAGAATTGGAATTTCTAGATTTCTATTCCAATTTGAAAATCATTTTTGTGTTTTTCATCCGTTTTTTGAGTTTTTTCTTCTCTATCGGTCAATCAAGTATAGATATACACGATTTCAGTTTAAAAATTGTTCATCATGTTTCACACAAATCGAAAAAAAAGTAGATACACTGTCGATAAATGTCAATCAATCCAAAATAACAAAGACAAATGAAACTGGATTTCTCAAATCATCAATTTTCTGGTTTTTTAGCGCCTAGAAAAAGTTAGTTATAGCTACATTTTCCTTTACCTATAATCCAAGATGCTAAATGATCAGAGACTTGTATGAGATTTGATCAGACAGTGATCATCTCCTTTTATGTGTATAATTTCTTGATTTCTGTACATTATTATACCTGTATAACTGTATACATATAAATACATAGCTATGTATCTAGATAGATATATGTATTTACCTATATACAAGATTCTGGAAATTAGGAACCAGCTGTTTGATCCCTACGTCTTCTCCTTTGAGACGCGCTGGCTAAAGTGGATCTGCAGGCTTTATTGCCTTTTGCTTGATGCTTGATGCTTGATGCTTGATGTTACTGCGATGCTTATATAGGTATATTATGTGTGTCTCGTGAAAACGTCCGGGAGAAACGTTTTCTCAAATATAAATGTATATATATATATATCTCTCTATATTATATATATATATTATAAGATGGACGGTAGCATTCGCACCCGTTCCTAATTACAACGCTTCTAATTTTTTCTTTTTTCGTTTTGATTCTGTTTCTTTTTTTTTCCCCTTATTTTTATCCGTTTTTTATTTCTTGCAGTACTTCTACTTTTATCTTCTTTCTCAATCTTTCGGTCTGCGCGGTGAGCTAAACTCGATGTTTTTTCTGTCTATTCTCCAGCAGTTGAAGCATTGCGAAATTGTCGATGAAATTTTTGAAAATATCAAATGACGATGTTTTTTCACAGATATATGTATAGAAAATCGCAATCCAATCGATGAAATTTTATCTACGTTTTCCAGATAAGGTTTCGTCAAATCTTATGGATGTTTTAGTTAACCAAATCTAAAACAAATTTTTTCAAAACTATAGAAGAGGAAAATGTGTAAAATTTTGATAAGATTCATCCGGAATCTGATTAAACGTATACTAAAACAATAAAATTGTCGAGAAATATCTTGAATCTTAATTATCATCCTCGATCGGAAGAACGAATTGGTTTTTCGAAATTGTGTGTGTGAGTGTTTTTTTTTTTTCAAATCTCAAAATGCACTCAAGTCAAAATCGAAATAGAAAAGAAATCGTAGATATCCGAATCTGCCTCATGTCATGAAATCTTTTGAAATCCTTGAACAAAAAAAAAAAGATAAAACATTGAGTTAGATTTCAATGAAATCGTCAAACGATCTAATCGGCCTTCAAAATCTTAGAATACAATAAATTTCTATTGCTTAATTTTTCTCTGCTGCCTCGAGATCGCGTGACGTTTGTTTTTTTTCTTTTTTATCTTCTTTAGCTTTGGATTTCTGATTTAAAATTCAATTCGATGTATAATTTCAATTTTTAACTTCCAATTTGCGTTCTCATTAATTAGCGAGCCATTAAAAATCGTACACGAATTTTCCTCATTCTATGAAATTTTTTGAAATTCTTAGACAAACAAAAAAAAACGTAGAATATTCCGTTGGATTTAATAAAAATCGTCAAACGATGTAATCGACCTTTGAAATTTTAAAATCCAATGAATTTTTATTGCAAAATTATTATCTGCTGTTTCAAAATCGGTTGACATTTGTGTTTTTTTAATTTTTTTCTTCTCTATAAGAGCTTTGGATTCCTGATTAGAAATAGAATGAAATGTATAAAATATTGATTAAGTAATTGAAAATTAATACGTTGTAATTAGTGAGCGAGTTTTAGTGTGTGAATATAATAACATAATCCCTTATAATATCTGGGTGAAATTCTATTTCTCGTGAATAGAAGGAAGTAGGTAGGGTAGGTATAACCTAAAACTGACCTAACTTGTGCGGCCAGTTTGAAAACGAATGCTGAGGCTTTGGCGCGGTTCACCTTCCTCGGGTATTACGTGGCGAGGATAATCCCCATGCTATTCCCATACCCAAACCCATATACCCATACCCTATACCTATACCTATCTCGTACTCTCATTCCAACCATCTCCCATTAGGTGGTCTGGCTTTTTGACCAGCCAAGCGACCCCTATCTCACCGGCTAACTTGGGTTTTTGCCAAAGTCAAAGGAATACGTTACATTAGCGATCCTACGTCCCTTATAATATAACCCCATCGTCGACCCAAACATAACCTCATAACCACCTCTCGTACCTCTTCAACCCTCAAGTCAAGGTACCGCTAATCACCCAGTCCCAAAACACGTCTAAGTACATATATACATATAACGAGGTTGCTGTTGCAGGTTATTCCTCTACTTGGTCGGTAAATATTATCGCCTATCTACCACATTTCCCCCCTTTTTTCTAAGGTGGGGAGGGGGGTGGGTCAGGCTTTGCTTACTTTTGGTAGCCTCGACTGTATACAGTTCCTGATTTCAGTGCCAAAGGCGTTTATTAAGGGGGGGCGTGTATAGCTCATGGTTGGGATAATTGGAATTTATTTAAATTCGGAATTATTTCTTTACAGCGGGGATTATTTCACGTCATAGTAATTCTATCACGTTTTAAATTGAGATGGAAAAATTGGTCGGTTTTCCAAAAACTCATTCAAGATCCATTTTTTAATTTATATTTTCGAACGACTTCGCCCAGAAATGAAATTTTCTAATTTTTCAACGACATTTTCTTTTCCGAAAAATCTTGATACCGAATTTTTAAGTCAGACAATTCAGACAAGACGATGTAAAGTGAACTACACTCACAAGGGAACACCGCAAAGTGTCCCACTCCGATTTTGTTGCAAAAGACACCTATTTTTTTTTTTTTTTTAATGGCGGAAAAAACGGTTCAAAGGGAGCAGTATGTCTTGGTTTAAAAAATGAAACGTGGTCCAAAATCAATTTATTTCTTCACCAAAGTTTATTTCACATCGTTATAATCATGTCACTAAAAATCAGTCGCTGCACGAATTGAGGCAGACCGTAGGTCCGATTTTACTTTCTCAGGATCCGAATTGTTCGAAAAACGCACCGTCATAAATTGAACTAGGGAAATTGAATTGAAAAAATTATCATAGAAGATATGGCCAATTTTCCGAAAATCGAACATTTCTTTTCCACTTATTTGCAGAATAACTCAGCCTAAAAATTAAATTAAATGCAATTAAATTTGGTGGAAAAGAATTTTATGTTGAATCAACTCTACATTTTGTTGGCTGTATGTCTGCCAAATTGTTTGTCAATTCAGCAAAATTTTGGTCGATATTCAACGATATTTTTTTCTGTCAATGAGTGTAATTATTGATTGGAAGGTGAATTGATATTGCAACCTAATTATCGCGGAAAGGTGTTGCGGTTTTAATAACGTTTTGATAATTAGTTTAGCAAACATTAATTGCCTATACGCTGAGGACTGAGCAGGTACAATTTGCGGTATTATAGCGTAGGAGGTATTACTTCCCTAAACCATAAGGGCGAACTTGAAACCCAAAGTTTACCCACACCAGAACTTTGTATTCTATTCTATAGGTATCTAATTTGTTGGTAACGCTCGTTCCACGAATATATTTTGCTCGATTATGAATAGCTATTCGCTGTACATAATTTCTGACACGTAATGAATTTTTTTTTTTTGGTCTCTTTTAACACTAAATTCGTTCAACTGGACACCTGTTAGACACATACTGCGAGCTTGCAGAAACCATGGCAGTTCTAGCATAACGGTGAACTTGATAACTGGAGAACCGTTCTGGCCACTGTTTCGAAATTCATAGCAGCACTTTTCGAGATTTTTTTTCTTTGGGATGAACTACGATGATTAAATATTCACGATTTTAATTAATTTTATAAACTGTCGATTAAGTAACTAGAAAAATTCTATCGATTCGAAGTAATATAAAGTAACAAAAATTATTCCGTGCCTATATCCGTTTTGATTAAAAGACACAGTCTAGTTCGGACGAAGGATATGCATTTGCAAAAAATATCCTGCAAATTTCGAGTCAATGGGTTGATCAGTTCTACAGTTATCGCGTTCACCACAGACAAGAGTATTTGTGCATATATGTATTTTTATCATAAATGATTGACTAGAAAATTGTTCAACTTTCAAAAGAGATGTGTGTCTGTTTGTTTGTTTGTTTTTTTTTGTTTTTTTTTCAGAGCTGCATCATATCCAGAGAGAATTTTATTTCCAACAACTCGATCAGAAAAATTCTTTTGTCACGAACTGGTCGATCCTTATAGGTAAAAATAAAAAAATAAACAAGATAGAAAGATGAAGAAAGGAAACCAGGAAAAACGCATCCCCTTAAAATGTTATTTTTATTTTTATTTTTATTTTTCTTGCAAGCAAGGATCGACAAAGTCGTAGGTGTATATCGTGAATTGGCAATTCAAAGTGATCGATTTGTCTCTTTCTTTTAGCCAAGCTACTGTTAGGGGTTAGGTAAGGGGGGGGGGGGGGGGGGGGGCTGCAAAGGGAAAAGAGGGTGCGAAAGAATAGAAAGAAAAAGAAGAAGAATAAGAAGAAGACCGAATGTCGTTTGTCGTACGCCATTTCTCGTTCCTGTCCAACGTAGTTTATTTACTTTAACGTTATCTATCTATCTGGCTGTTATCCTGTATCTTTCTATCTCTTTTTTACCCTCGTTTCCTTTACTCGCGCTTCTCTAACGGAATCTAACATCTTGATACGACGTTTGAGTGACTTTCGAACCCCCCAAGGGTGTAGACCAAGATTCTCCAAGTCGAGAACCCTCGGAAATCGAGATGCCCATTTTCCGTACCTTTCACCCACTTTACTACTCACTATTCACACTATTCACACACTCGCATAAGTACGAAATTACCAAGAGAATAAACATACAATTGAACGGGGGGGCTGAGTGGGCCCCTTGAGAATAAAAAACAATGGAAGTTGTATTATAACCGATGGGTATTGAAACATCAATATTTCGATGCTGATGTCATTCTTTTTATCACAAAAAAATAAAAATAAAATAAAATAATCAATTTAATTGGGGGCCCCTCTTTCTGCCCCCCTCCTAAAAATGTCATATTGCATGCCAAAATGAAGGAGAATACATGTGAACAAAATTGAAACTTGATCAATTTTACTCATTCGTTGAAAAGAAATGTAGACCAGATTGCATTAAGGGGCCCCACTTTGCCCCCCCTGTTTTCCACAACTATCGTGATATGTGTGAAAATAAGCAGAACGAAAAAAAAAGTAATACGAGTCGTGAATATTTGCGTCTAGAGTTACTTGGGTGAAGAAAATTACATCTGACTGGAGGGGGCTTCCCAATTTGCCCCCCCGCATATCTGTACGAAATTCGTCAACATCATTATAGGCATGGGGAAATTAGGAAAACACAAAAAACTGCGACACGAATGTACAAATACTGAACAAAATCTAGATTCAATTGGTTAAAAAGGGCCCCACTTTGCTCTCCCCCCCCCCCCCCCCCCCCCCTCTCTTTGCCATTTATCGTTTTATCTAATAAAATCAGAGAAAATGCGAAGGGAAGCAAATTGAACGTACACATATTCGTTTTCATTCATTGAAACTTAATTAATCTAATTTTGTAAAGGGGCCCCAGTTGCCCCCCTTTTTTCCTGAATATCAAATAAAGTTATGGAGGGGGCTAAGGAACTGAAACCGCGAATACGGTCACTGGTTATTCACAGAAAAGAAAGGAAGAATAAAAAAACAAAAATAAAATAGACGCAATTGACGCTCTTCAAGTGCCCGTTGCAGTTGCGCAAGGGGGTCCGGGGGGGCCCGAAGGGACCGGAAGCAGCTCGGGCTTCGGCGTACGGAACACGACAGGATTTGCATAACAGAGCTTAACGAGGGTTATTGAACTAGCTCTATTCCATTACGTTCTATATATTCCGCCCCCCCTCCCCCCCTTTGTCTGCCCGTTAATTTTTCTCTTTGCACCGCATCTTCGTTCCTGATCCATAAGTTGGGCGCCAGGGGGCCCGAGGCCAGTTTGTTCCACCAGAGCGCACCGCGGCGTTCTTCCACGGTTCGCGATCTCTTCTAATTTCTCACTTCTAATTCACGCGACCGCGCGAGCCCGGAGGCTCAAGAGAGGTTCGCTCTTTGTCTTTGGTTTATCTCCGGCATATTAGAGGAGAGGAGCTTTGTACGTTTTGCTACGATTTTTGGTGTATAGAGGATTGAACGCCGTATGCGGTCCGTGTATTATACCCTCGTCGTCCCGATTAACCCTTGCTGTTAATTTATTCTACTTATGTTGGTTTTCATATGTATACGCGCTGATTAGAATCCACGAAATTCTATGCGAAATTTAACTATGCGAGGATATAACTGGAAGAACACGAAGCCCATAGCGATCTGTTCGGCTTTCTGACTAGAATGTATTGAGTCTGACTTGATTGTTATATAGGAAAACCAGTCGTGAAAGTCTTGGATATATATGAGCTTAATTATATGCCCAGAGGAAAACTGCAAGCTACCGAAAACTACGTGAAATACTGCGAAACTTTCTTAAAATCTATGGAAATTATACAGAATATAGTAGAAAGATGAACGCAGAGAGCTGCGAAAGTCTATTGGAAACTGCACGTAGCTATGGGAAGAAAAACTAGGAATCTAGTAAAAGTTACTGAGAATTACAGAAAACTACCAAAAGTTATAGGAATCTTGAAACAATATTGCAGTCAACTAGCGAACCGAACCGAAAACTGCGGATAATCACTGAGAACTAGACAAAGCTATACTGAAAATTATCTAGGGCTACTGAAAGTTGCGGGTAGCTAGAGATAATTACTTATAATGGTACCGAAAACTACGAAAAATAACTGAAAGCTTCTGAGAATTGTAGATAACTGCAGAAAAGGAAATTACAGAAAACTAGCAAAAGCTATTGATATAATCAATGAAAGGTAGTGAAAATTACAGAAAATTACAGAAGGCTTCCGGAATTCGGAGATAACTAAAAAAGAAATTACAGAAAACTACCGAAAACTACTGGGAGCGACTATAAATTATTGGAAACTTTGGAAAATTGCAAAAGTCTAGGAATAAGATGGCAGCAGGCCACCGAAAACTACTGGAAAATTCATACATTCATTGACAAATACCGAAAGCTATTCGAAAACCACGTGAACTGATTGAAAACTACGTGAAAAAGTGCCAATAAAAGGGCAGAAAACTATACTGTAAATTATTGAAAAGTGCGTTAGTCTATTCAGGTCGATCTCGAAAACTACAGACAGCTAATAAAAGACGTTGGGAACTGCGGGACTTGCAAAAAAGAACTACAAAACGCTACCGAAAACTACACAAATATACGACAGAGTGTAGCAAACATCTCGAAAAACTACAAAAAAATACTGAATGCTTCTGAAATTTGAATTTGAATTTTATCCCTCGAATATTCGATCAAATTTTTTAACCATTTCCAAACGATCTGCATACGGGATTTGGAAGATCAGCCTGCAGTTTAATCAAAATTTTGCTAAATTCTTGTTTCAAATTTTTGAGATCAATTGATTTTAGAAATTTTACATCGTGCGATTTAGAAAATAATTTGTAAATTGGGTATTTCTATTCGAACCCATGAAAAAATGTTATCACTACGTGGGTTCAGCTGAAAAATATTTGCAACTTTTCTGACTTTTGAAAATAAAGTGAAGGCAAGTTCTAAACTCTGCGACTTATTGAGTATTTCGGAACGTATTAACTCGGAATTATCAGCTTCTACGTTTTTTTTTTCTGCTTTTTTCACTACCTTAGGCTCTTCCTCTTCTTTTTTATCATCTTCATCTTATTCTCAATATCATAAATTTATCAAGCGATGCGACGCGACTTGGCTGCTGCAAAAATATATCCCTCGAGGAGATAAATTAAACTAAAGAAATTTAATTTATCCGCAATATCGCGCACGGGGCGAAGACCAATTTCCAATATCTCATTGTCTCCAGTCAACGATTTCTTAATATACCTACCTACCTACTCGGAAGAAGTGCTTCGAACCGGTGCAGGTGCACCTCTTATTAGTTTTGAGTCCTTCGAAACAGGAAAAAATGAAATAAAATAAAACAATGAACAATGAATATTCAAATTTATAGACAAGATCTATGATTTTTCAAAATCCCGAATAAAAATAAAAAACGAATAAGATGCTTCGAAGTTCGCGAAATTCTTCAAAATACAGGAACCAAGAAAAGGGTTTCACAGCTCACTCGGAATCCGGAAAGAAAATGAAATCGAATTGAAGTAAAAAATTAGGCTGACCGAATTTCCTAAATACCTACTTAAGGAAATTTTCCAGAATCCGAAAAATGAAAAAATAAAATAGGAGCGATCGAACGATTTTCGAATCGAATTCGCACCAATTGAAAAAAAAAAAACCAGACCAAAAAGTAAGAACGCTGCAAATCTAAAAAAGACTTTAAAAAGTAAAAATACAAAAAACAGAGATTTCCATGCCTATGAAACCCGAGAACTAATTTAAAAAAAAAAAAAAAAAGAAACCGGTAAAACATTAGATGCTTTCAAACTTACAAGATCGCATAATTGAAAAACTGACAATGAAACCAAGAAGAGGATTATCACAAATTCTAAATAAAAAACCAGAATAAAAAAAGGATCTATGTCCAGATCGACAGGATCCAGAATCGTAACATAAGAAAAACATGTGAAAAAATATTCTGGAAGCGAAATGAAGATCAGAAACTGACTTTTAAATTTACAAGATCGACAAAGATCGAAAATTGAAAGAATAGGCTGTCAAATTCGGAAGATGAAGAATAAAGAAGTAACAAGAACAGAGTGCAGAGATACTTCCAAATTCACAAAAGTCACCGAAAAACAAGTTTCTTTGATAGAAAACCCCAGAATGGATGGATTCCAAGTTAGCAGAAAATCAAAATCGAAAAATGATGGTACAAGTTTATCAAACTTCCAAAATCTATCCTGAAAAAGAGAACAGAAACTCAGGAAATAATTTTCTGTATTGAGAAGTTCAGAGAGTAAATGGACGTTTTTTTGCCATTTTGAAAGTGAAAGCAAAATTTTGGTGGGCTCCACCCTTGAAATTTTCAAAAAATGCAGAAAAAAAAAACAGAGAGACGCGATTGAAAAGGAAAATCGGAGACAACCGGACGATCGTAAAGTCTAAACCGTGGCGTCTCGTCGCCGGTGTCTAAGAAATGCGGGATTAGTCTGAAACGCATAATAATATCAGCCAATAACCGAGCCAATAAATTCCTGGGTTTCCAGCTTCCCACGGCATCCCAGAAAATCCAGTTTCCCGCGGTCTGGTGGCCAAAGACGCAAGTGGTTCAAATAGCCCAGCCAGTCCTGGCTTTGGCCTGATTGCGGCCCTTCCGCAACCCCACGACGGAATTCAAATCCTGCGAAACCACTGGCTAAGAAACAGCGCGGGATTCCTGACTCCAGCCCGCCAAAGCCCCCGTCAATAAAGCAGCTCACGTGTATCGCGCAACGATTAAGGGGATGCAAGCGATGGGTCCTTACATTGTAGTAAGCACCATATTTTATTAAACAACTCGTAACCTAACCAGCAACAAATTGTAAAGTAAAGATTTTACGAATTTTTTTCTCGAAAACTAGGTAGGATAAAAAAAAAAATCCCTTGAAATTTCAGTATCATCCGATATTCCGTTCTCGAGAAATAGGCCGTTGAAAATTGCATGACTGACACGCAACTTATAACCTTAGAAGGTATGCAGTTGTGGAAGTTGACCATTCATCCGAGAGCGTCTCAATGAATTTTTAGTTTAAGGTTCAAGGATTATTTTGAAATTTGTTTCACTAATTTATTGGCTCTAGTTTTCGAGAAATAGCTTGCCAAAAATCGGCTAAAAACAGCGAGCTGCGCTTGCATCCCCTTTGTAAGCTCCGGCCTTTGGATATTTGGGTCAAGGGATGATATTACTGCGAAAGGGACGTTTTGCAAACCGGTGAACCAAGGGCGCAGTAAAAGCTCCTGGAAGCAAACCCCCAACAGCCAATAGTCCAATACCATCATGGCATTACTCTATGAGGACACGGATAGTGAAATGGTATAACTCGAGTAGTCGATCCTGTGGGTAGCCAGACACGGCCGATGGCCGATGGCCGATATCCCCAGACGTTATAGCTGCAGGAACGAGGGAAGATATCGATTATGTTGTCTCCGGAAGCGAATGTTGGTGCAAAAGCTCCTGTGGTGCAGTTATGAATTGATGGAGAATTCGTTCATTTTTTCCAATTGCTTATCGGTAGCCTGATAGTCTGGGATCGATTAATTCATTCGGTAAATTTCACTTCCTTTGAACGTACGAGAAAATAGTGTTCGATTTTTGGAATATGTGTAACATTTCTTCTACTACGATTTTATATAACTAACTATATGCCAGAATGATATTTCACTACGACATGATATCAAGACGATTTGGTACAAGTAGCTTTGAACCTAACCTAGCTAACATAAGAAATATGAATTTTAATAGAATTCTGTTCGTTTTTTTTTTTGAAATAGTAAAATACTCAGCTACTTTCTGCCGTAGTGAAGCTTTATTCTTCTAAGTTTCATTTCGGTAGGTTGTATAGTTTGGCAAAAACTACAAATTGCGTTTTTGAGGTGATAAAAAATTGGTAATCATGGAATTCTGAACATAGTCACGTGGCACTTTGAGGCGATGTGGGCTTCTGTTCGAAATTCAATCATTACCTATTTTTGCCACCTATTTATGTATTGATGGGACTCAGTAGCTTTTCGTCGTCAAATGACTAGCTGCAACCCTGTGAAGTTTTGAATTTTTTCGTCTAGCAGTTTTCCAGAAAATCGCCTATTGCTGATTCATTTCTTATAGAGACAGATCAACGTAGTTCAGAATTACGTTCAATTACGGAAAACTGTTGTAAATTATTGGAAAAATCGCTAGTCTATTTAGTTGGATCCTGAAAACTACAGAAAACTACTAGAGACTAGATTGAAAACCGTCGAAATATACGAGGAAGAAAATGGCAAAAAGCTACTTTAAACTACACCATGTTGAAAAACTGCATTCAAATAATACTGAAGACTACTCAAATCTGATTGAAAGACGGAATAAAACTGTAGAAAACTACAGAAAACTACAGAAAACTGCACAAAACTACAAGAAAAAAGTCAGGAAGTTTATATATAATGTATACAGAAATCTTAAACTTGGAATGAAAGCTACAAAATTTCGACGAAAAACTACTAATAATTACTACGAAATCCTGTAGCTTTTTTCGATTTTGACATTCTTTTCTCAAATTTGAAACTGAATTTCAATTTTCCAAACATCAAGTGTCAGGTGAAAGAAGATCGAGAAGTGGAAAACTTTTGAAATTAGCATAAGTAGTTTTTGACACTGAACTAAGGTTTTTTTTCATTCTTGAAGGGATGCAAACTAGGAAGAATTATAAATTCTGACAAATTCTCAGTTGATGCAGTCAACTCGTTGCTAAATACTTATGCGTTTGTAAATTATATAAAATCTGAACGACCAACGGCAAATCTTTCACTTTCAAGCAGAGCTTGCGACTACTTAAGCTGCAACCTCTAAATTAGACCGTAGCGTACTGGCGCATACCGCCGCGCCGCGAAGAGGGTTATCATTAATTAATTAATTAATTATTTAATTACCTAATTAATTAGCTAATTCGAATTAATACCAAGGTATTAGTTACAGCGCTTCGCAACTCGTAACTGCCTCCTTAAATGTTTTATTCACATATACATGCCCACGTTTATTTACATATATATGCGATTTTAATCGCGCGGGAAAATTCAAAAGCTTCAATTACAATAAACATTCGCACGTCTCTGTATATATATTTTGTGTATGTATGTATGGGACATTCCACGTCAAATTTTCAGCCCATGTACCTCACCCCCTTCGAATTTGAAAATTTTTTAGTATGATGTTGTTACCGAACCGAAGGGGCCACGCAGCTGTTTTCAAATTTTTTGAGCCGTCAGTGAAATAAAAAAAGAAAAATTAAAAAAATTAAAAAAATGGCAGTCCATTCCAAAAACCCCATTTTCAAAAATTTGAAAAAATACATACCGATCATATGATTTTTCAGTATAGTTACACAACGATGATGAGATCTCAATATTTACTGTTTTTCGCAAGTTTTTAGTTTTTCCATTTTCAGTTTTCTATTTAACTTTCATAAATATTGAGGGTACCTGATTTTTCGGACATTCAGAAAATTTTCAATCCATCAATAATTGACAAAGTTATGTACCGATTAGAAAAGTGAAAACTCGAATTCGACGTTGAAAAACTACAGAAAATTTGCCGAAAAAATAGTAAATATTAAGATCTCATCATCGTTTGGTGCTTAAAAATCAAATTTTGAATCATAAAATGATTATGAATTTTTTCATATTCTAAAAAATAGCGTTTCCGGAATTGGCTTTTTGATTGTTTTCAAATTTCACTCATAGTTAAAAAAATCTGAAAAAAATTCCGAGGTCCCCTTTGGGTCAGTAAAAACATATCATACTAAAATAAATTTCAAAATCAAAGGAGTTGAAGTACACGGGCTGCAAATTTGTATCAAAGTAATTCAACCCTTAATAATTATATAGTGAGACAAAAAATCGTGAGAATCGACAGAAATCTTGATTAGAAAAAAAGCACAACTTGTACGTAATCAAAAATTGAAAAATAAATAAACGAATAGACAAATCAATGAATAACGAAATTTAATCTAAAAAGAACAGAAAAGATAATATCAAATCAGGTTTCAGCGAAGAATGAACAATTAAAAAACTGCAGGATGAAAAAAACGTATTCTGTGTATCTTCAAGCTCCTGCAGAAAGACTTCTAGTTCGTTTTTTTTTTCTGTTTATTTTTTTTGTTTTTTTTTTCTCTCTCCTTTCACTTTTTGGCTTTTGCGTGTAATGGGGAGGATCGTGATGGCTCGGTGGATTTTGCTCAGGGTTTTAGGGTGCCCTGTATTTCTCAGCTATATATATATATATATATATATATACGTCCATATAGTGAGGTCAAGAATAAGGAGCGTCGACCTCGCCTCGTCCAGAGAAGGGCGCGTGGCGTGGCGTGGCATGGCGTGGCGTTGGCTTAACGTTGGCGTGGCGTTGGCCACTCTGGTAAATGTGCTTTGGGATTTCTAAATAATAAATAACATCGACTAGGGGGCATAGCATACAGGGGTGCGGGGAAAATGGAAAGAGAGAGAGAGAGAGAGAAAAAGAAATGGCGAGAGGAAGAGGAAAAGCGGAAAACATGGATCGAGAGAGAGAAAAAAAAGGGAGGGAGATTGGGAGGGAGGGAGGGAGGGAAACCGAAACCCCTGGCTTTATTCGGTAATGGGTTGCAATGGTAAATTGACCGTGCCGGTTTTCCCTCAGCGCTAAACCACAATTCAATGATCATATGGTAATTGAATTAATTACTCGTTACACGCACCGTATCCCTGTACATACATTATACACACGAATATATATATATATATATATAGATTTATACAAATATATATATACCCGATATACACACATAAACATACGTGTACGATTTCTATGTACGTGTATATCGTACAGGGTGATCCAAAGAAAAACAAAAACGGGTTCAATTTCAAATCTAAATAAAATCTAACCGCGTCGATCGATTTTGAAGATCTTTTTTTTTTTTTTTTTTTCTGCTGGAAACTAGATAAGAATGAATCTTTCATTTCACGTTCGAGAATTAAAAAAAATCTCAATTCGTTGCAGAGGTACACGCACTCGAAAAACGATTTTTCACAAAATAAAATAATTCCTTCATGAATATCATTTTTTTTCCTAAGCTCCTGTCAGCAAATTTTTAAAAACTAATTTTTCAAATGCGTGTACCTCTGCAACGGATAAAGATTTCTTTTTCATCCTCAAACGCCAAATGAAAGATTCATTCTTTTAGTTTCCAGCAACAAAAAAAAAAAGATCTTGAAAATCGATTGACGCGTTCAGATTTTATTCAAGTTTTAAATTGGGCCGATTTTTTTTTTTTTTTTTTTTTTTTTCTTTTTTTAAGGTCACCCTATGTATATACAAATATACATACAGGCTTGAACATAGATATATAATATGCATGTACTGTTCCATTATTCATATACATATCTATGTATATTATATATTTACTAATATTGTAGACATTTGTATATATATATATATATATATATATATATATGGCTATAAGCACCGGTAATTCAAAACACGCTTCAAACTACCTAATGCATATATAAAGCCGCCCATCGATATTGATTAAGCCATGTATACTGGCACATACAAAATATATATACCTACCTAAATATACATATTATACATACAAGTTTATATATATATCTATCGGGCTTGGTAAAAATTATCTTTCACACTCTTAAACGGTATACGTTCTTGCATATAATATTCACAAATATCTGTTTTTGTTGATAATTTCTTGGAATGTTCTTCATCGACACATCAAATTCAATTATCCCGGAAAATTTTGTCAAGTTTCTCAACTTGAGAAAAACCAGAAATAACAAAAAAAAAAAAACAAAAAAAAAAAAAACTACAACACAATGATTCTCTCGTACCTACGCATTTTTTTTTTTTGACACATTTGGTTTTTTTTTTTTTTTCTTTGTATGCAGTCTGTTGATTTGAAAAAAATGAAAAAATTCATGAATATACTCACAATTAGAACATTAAAATAATATGTGAAAATAGTCCACGTGTGTGGAAAAATCAAATTACACCACATTAAAAAAATTGATAAATAAATAAATAAAACATACAAAAAAAAAAAAAAAAAGTCACAAAGAGGTGAAATTGCGAAAGAGACACTTTGTCATTAAAAAATTCATAACTTTTGCATATTTTGATAGTTTTTGATAAAATTTGTTGGTGATACTATTGGAATGTGATACTTTCTGAAAATGAAAATGAAAAAAATAAAATATCACGATAGTGAGCGATCTAAAAAATCACTAACGTCCCCATCCACTACGCAGAGGGGAAAAAATTTGTGTTTTGATATCGTTTTTTGGATAGATGAAATGCGTGTACATAACAGACGGATAGGTAATAGATATATGTATATTATATTGTATATATTATACATAAGTTGTGCATACTATAACAATAACGTAAATACGATGTATTTTACATATAATATATTGTGGCTTCGTTTCCGGAAAGTCCGTTTCCGATTTATGGTCTTTCAGAATCACGTCCTGAGTAAGACGACAAAGTCCGAGATAATGAATTGCACGTGACAGAATCGCAATGATTTTTCTCAGAATAATTTATTGGTCATGTTGAAGACAGAAGAAGAGTATCTCGTCTTATTCTTCGAATTTTTTTTTTTTCTTCTTTTTTCTTCCTCGAATTTTTTTTTTTTTCATAATACCTACTATATATGTATAGATACATAATTGTACATGATATTTAATGTACAGGATTTCGATTGAACTGCAATTGATGATTTTTTTTTTTCGCATCACAAAAACGATCAAACGATTTTACGTATTTTTCCAGAATTTTGTGGAAATTTTACAAATTTTTGGGGGTTCCTAAAATTTTTTTAGCCCTTTCTTTTTCTATCATTGAAATTTCACGAACTCAGTAAAGGACAACTCATTTTTCAATGCAATTCATTCTTCGATTTATTTATTTTATTTGTTTTATTTTCTGTTTCCAAATTCCATAGAACCTTATCGAATATTTTTACGATCCATCAAAATTTTCTGTCATGTAAGGAAAATTTCTTCAATATCTCCAAGTTTCAGAAAATTCTCAAGGAAATCTTATAAACAGAATTTGTAATAAATTACCCAACATCGTTTCGTTTGAATTTATTCCAAAAAGTCAATTCTTCAATATTTTGGGTTCGTTTTCATTTCTTTAATTTTATTATTTTTTTTTTTTTTCTATTCATGAAACTTTTTCGATTCTTCTGTTCGATTCGTAAATTTTTGCAGATTCCCGAAGCTCCTGCGATGTTCAAATTCATGAATTGCTTCGATCCTGGCAATCGAGTATATTACAATAGCTCGAGTTTCGTATAAAGCTCGATAGTAAATCCCGATAAGCTGTGATATTGATGAATAAAAATTCTGCTATTGATTTTTTCTATACCCGTATACATGTTTAGGTTCTATCAGTCTATATATCTATATGTATATAATATAGCTTCTAGGTTTTCGCTCAGTTTTTTTTTTTTTTTTTAACCACGACTTCATGCCCGCGAGGCTGCAGCAAGGAAAACTTTTATTAAATCTTTAATCTACACCCGGGGAAACTTGGTTTATAAATTTGCCTCCGCGGATTCAAACCTCACGATATTCTATTCTCCTGTGTGCACACCTGTTCAGAAATATCTGTATATCATATAATAATGTGTGTGTCTCATCGTCTTAAATACTATATATACGTTGCAGGAAAAATTGGCCAATTTTTTATTGAAATTTTCCACTATTTTTCACTTCGTTACATTTTTCAGTCTTCTAAAATTGTTTGGAATATCCAAGAATAGCAAGATTTCGGATTTTTTTTCTTTTTTTTACGGTTTTTCGAACTTTTATTCCTAAAAAAATCCCTGAATTCAGATGTTTTGCAATATCTAAGAATTTCAATGATTTCGATTACTTCAAATTGATTCCAATTTTTTTTTTTTTTTTTTTTTTTTTTTCAATCCTAGGGTTAGTCAAGATTTTGAAGAAAATTTTGTAATTTCGAAATAAGTGTTGTTTTTTTTTTTCTCCACATCTTGCAATTATCGTTCGAATTTCATTGAATTGGCAATAAGCGATTCAAACAATCATGATCTATTTCATTTTGGAACTAATTTCAAAATTTCAATAATAATAAAATTGGTTTTCAATGTTGGCTCTTGACAAATATTAAATGAATTCTTCAAATTTTAGATATCCAAAGATTCAAACAATCCCGAGTGCTTTTAACTGGTTATCAAAATTTTCGAGTCACATACGATCTTCAAAATTTTGAAAAATTCCAACCATTCGAAACTCGCATTTTTTTTTTTTTTTGTACTTATCAAATTTGCAATATCCGAGAATGTCAAGAATTTTCAAAGCTCTAAACATCCTGTCAAATTTTTTCATCGCAAATTCTTCAAGGTTTGTAAAAATTTCAACGATTCGAAACACATTTTCTTATTCTCACAGATATTTTTCCAGACTTCTTTAAACCTTGAAATATATTTTGAATGAATTTAATGAAACTTTTAGACCCACAATTAGGTAATGAAAAATTCTGAGAATTCAAACAATGTTGAACAATGTTCGCATATATATGTACGTATTTCTCCAACTTTTTGACTTGTAGGTATAGGTATATAATCAGACAGTCAAAAAATGGTTGAAAATAAAATTGAAACGACATCAGATTATAGATGTTGATATTTTTATAAATCATTATTATTTTTAACAATTTTCAATTTACTCAAATTCGGATTTAAATAATTGTTTTTCTCGTTTCAGATGAGCGGAAAACGGAGTCGGAGCTTTAAATGCGCTGTTCATCACAGGGACAGGGAGGTTTGTTCGGAAAACGACTTTCATCTGCTCGTTCACGAACCACCCCTATTTCGAAGGTGAGTTTAGATCGTTATAGTTGCAGTGGGTAATTGTTCTTCCTGGGAGGAAGGGGGAGAGTCTGAGAGGTCGGCACTAAATCCGAGAACATATATATATATATCAACCACTTCTACAATTTCTTTTCCCCATATGGTAAGTGTACCAGTTACTGACCCTGTCCCAATCATTGACCTTTTTCGATGATTCCCCTTTATCCGTGAGCTGTGAAATTATAAAAAAAAATGTATTCGTATTCTCCGAGTCTCTAGCAACTGATTTGTGTAAATGGAAACATTCAGAATTCTTATCACCGCGATTTAAAATTTCAGAAAATAATGGGTCAATAATTGGGTCTTAAAGGGTCAGTAACCGGTACACTTACCTTAGCTGAAACAATATCTTTTACTCGGAACTGGAAATTAATTCGTGAAAGCTCAAACAGCAAAAAAAAAAAAAAACAGAATCTTCTTTTTTTTTTTTTTTTTTTGAAAAAGTTCACAGAGCAGGATTTTCGCGTCTGTGAAAAACAAAAAAAAACAAATTCGATCGATTCGTCAATTTTACACAACAAATTTTTCAATCCACGGAGAAAATTTACAAAAATCTTGAGGAATTTTTTAAAGATCAGTAAAATGAATTGGAAATTATTATCATCAATTCGGAATAAATTGTAGAAAATTTCAGAAAATTTTTACTCAAATTTGAGCCAAATCGTGATATTTGTATAAGGATATGAAAATTTTTAAGTCAATCGTGAGATTCAGTAAATTCGAAGTCCGTTTTTTTAAGCCTCATTATGAAAATCCGAAAATTTCTGTAAAAAAGAACTGAAAATTTGTCGATTCACTATCGGAATTTCATGTATCAAATCTCATTGCAGTGGCAAAAAATGTCTAATGTTCTGAGAAATATCGGATTATTTTGGAAATATGAAGAAATTATTCTTTTGGAATTAGGCCAAATTCGGGGATTATTCATGCGATATTATTACAAAGTCCGAAAGATGCTGAGAAATTCGTATAAAAAATTCGTGAAAATTTTCTAATGCGTTTGCACAAAATTGGGAAAAACTCCAACAGATTTCTCATGAAATCCGAAAAAAATTCAATAAATTTTCTTCCCCTATTGGAACTAATAATTGTAAGATGAAAGAATCTTACTTTTTTGGAATTTTTGGAAAAAAAAAAAAATTGATAAAAATTACACACAAATCAGAAGAATTTGAAAAAAATAAAAATTCGTCAAAATCTTCAGAAACTGGTCGAAAAAGGAGGAGAATCGTAGCGTTCAATTCTCGAAGTATAATCTTGGGAAAAAAATGATCAAATTTCGAACAGAATCCGAATTAATAATTCCACAAAATTCGGCGACCAAAGCCAAAAATACACTTTCGGAAAAAAAAATGTTCCAGAAGAACCACTAAAATTTTTGTGTTAATTTTGACACGTTTTGTTAGTTGAAACAACATTATTTCAACTAACAAAGATTAATTCATGTTGTAATAATTTTGAAAAAAGTGTAAAAAAAAAAAAAAAAAAAACACAAAAATTATATAGTGGACCTCCTGGAAGATTTTTTTTTTTTTTTTATTTCCTTTCTTTCTAACAGTGATATGGAATGAAAAAATCTGTCGAATTCAGATATATAGCCTCGCTGAAATTGTTTGATCGCGTATGTGATTCTGAGTGAGATATATGCAAAGAATCGGCAGTCAGGAAGCGGCATAAAGTGTGTATAAAATCCATTTCAATGATCATTATGCAGAGAATATATTTTCAAAGAAAATATAGAGCTTTTCGAGTGGGAAGCAAAAATTCTTATCATTCTTATAGCTGCCGGTGGTGCAGGGGGTTGGAGGCTGGCAGGTATAACTGCCAGGTATAACGTTCTCGTTGTATTATTCTTTCTGCAGAATATTTGATGAACTGCGAGTTCGGGGACACATCCCTTTATATGTATTCCGAGTCCACGTTTGTTTTCGTATCTGCATATCCAACCCAAAAAAACTCGACTGACTCGCCGTTTTTTAATTACATACGTATATTTTTTTTTTTTTTTTTAATTTTCCTTCTCATCTGTTTCAATTTTATCGTCGTGATATACTTTTTCTTTGATAAGTTATTATAGGTATGCTTCATTGAGTGATTCTAAACCGTACACTGTTCTTTTTTGGAATTTGAATTTCGTATTCTTTCACTTGTTTTTTTTTTTTTCGATTTCAATTCTGCAGGATACTCGATCTTCGAAATTATTCAACCCGGACTGACATGGAATTGAAAATTTAGACTCGAACATTTTGCAGGAATTTTGACAATTTTTTTTTTTTTTATTTCTTCTTCTCTTTTGCTGATTTAAATTGAACTCTGCAGCATGAGTTTTTTGATAATTCGTATAGAACTGCGTATAGTAAAATAGCAAAAATTCATCAAAATCCTATACGAAATTTAACAAAATTTCTGATGATGAATCCGCATGAGATTTCATAAAAATCGAGTGAATTTCATGCAGGTTTTTGAAATTGATTGTGAATCGAATAATTTCTCAATGCCGTAGAATAAAAATTCGGGAAATTTCGTATAAGATTAGCCGAAATTCTAGACAAGGATCTATGAAATTTTATATAAATCTATCGAACTTAGTGAGTATTTTTTACATTCAGTCAAATTTCTGTAATCGAGTCAAAATTCGATGAAATTATCCTGGGGGTCTATGAAATTTTATGTGCATCGAAATCCAGGCGATTTCACCAATAAATAATTTTGAAATTTCAAGAAGAGAGAATAAGTTATGAGTTTTTTAAATAAACTCATGAAATTTTGCCAAAGTTCATGAATTTTTGGATACAAACATTCGTCAAATTCGTGAAGGATTGAGTATAAAAAAAATCTTTGAAATCCTTGAAGAAGAATAATTGAAGATACGTATAAAATTTGTCAAAGATTATTATGAGTGAAATGAAAATTCAGTAATGTATTGTTTATGAAAAATACATGAAATTGAATATCGAAATCCGTTGGCTTCGATATTATAGAAATGTTGAAAATGACAATAAAAATAATTGAAGGATAGTTAGACAAATTGTTATTTGATTACTCGATTCATTCGTAATCTTTGTTGAATTACTTGGCATCGTTTGGAATCCGAATGGCATGAGCAGAAGTTGCTGGGAATATGTAATTAGATATCCATTTGAAATGGCATGGCGATGAAATCACGATTTAAGAATATGCCAATCAATTTGGAGAAATCTTGGATCAAATGATTAGATATTATTTCCCCATAAATCATCGAGATTTTATGAAATATATTCATACCCGTTTGGTATATTTTTCCCAGCTATGTGCAGTTGGTCAAAAATTCAAGAAATTTGATTGAAATCTATGAAATTTGATTTGGAATAAATAATTCTATGAATTCCTACGTATATTTGAAATATATTCTTATATTCGAAATCTCGAACGTTGTACATTAGTTTTTCATTGATAATAATCTGTCGTTATTTGCAGTTTAGAAGAAATGAAGAAGAAATAAAATGTATAATAATTTCATTGCAACGTGTCGTAAAAAAATTGCAGTTTTTTGTCTAGTTTTTCAAACGACTATCGCGTAGATTTCCGTCGCTTATATCACAAAATCGAGAAGCTTTTTTTTTCTTCAGTTTTTCATGAAAAGGATCGTATATTTCTTTTCCGTACATATTTTCATTGAAAATAATTTAATAGCTTCACGTAGTTTGTCATTAGAAATTGTAGTTTATTTGTATGGTTTTTGATAAAAGAAATTGTATAGATCGTCCAGAATTCGTCGTAAAATATTCCAGCTTTGATAAAAATTGATGATTTCCATGGTGTATCACAGAAAATTTTAGTTTCTATAATGAAACATAATTCGTGAAGAAGCTTGTCAAGATTTTCGTCATAAATAGTTTTAGTTTTTGACTTAGTTTCACCGAAAAAACTAGAGTTTCTCATGACATTATAATTAATAGAGTCTAGAGTTTCATGGATCTAAATATAAAGAAAAAAAATGCTTCAAGAGTTGCGCATAATGTGGTTTGCCAAAAAAATTCTAGATTTTCGTACAATTTTTTTACAAAAAATCTCATTCCTTAACCGAATCAACTATATGTATATAGAAAATAGTTGAATATCTTGCTTAAAAAAACTATACGAAAAGTCTAAATTTCTACTTGAAAACAGAAAAGATTTCTAGTATATACAGAATATATAAGCCCTTCGAATTATTCTCAGCAAAGAATTAGAAAATTTCCAGAATGCATATATATGGAATTCTTTGAATAGAATAAAAATTCAAAAAATTATACAATAAAATCGTGAGAACTTGGGCTAAGAAAATCTTCAAAAAAAAAATCGATGAAAATATATATGGGTAGAATAATTTTTGCAATACACATTATCAATAATCTCAAAAATATATTTTATTTTCAAAATCCATTTGCATTCGGTTCCACAAAATATATGATGGGAAGTAGCTTTCGTCGTATTTTTTTTTTTTAAGTATATACTATTGTGTGTAAGTTTACGTTGAGAAGATATACTATAGGGTGGGGGTCAAAATTTCGAAAGATCAATATGTAGAACGGCCAATATTTCGAATTTCAAAATTGCGAATTATGAAAATTAGAACGACTGTTTGAAAAAAAATCTACTAAGTAGTAATTAAAAAATTACGTATCAGGAAATGTAGAAGGATATTTCTATTAAAATCAAAATTCGGAATAGGCAGAATTTCGAGGGGCGGAATATCGAATGGCCAAGATATTGAACGTCTAATAATTCGAATGGTTCGATATTTACAATGGTCAAGATTTCGAGACTCCACGAGTTCGAATCCATTCAAGCGAAAGATCGCAAACTCGAAGGGTCAAAATGTCGAATCGCAATATGTCACCATGACCGATATTTTCAAACTAGTTGGGACTGAAGGCATCGTACGGTGGCGCTGCAATTGTTGTAGGGTAATCTGATAGCACTGGTCGAAGCCAGTAGATGGAGCTAGTGGGAGCTGGCCCTAATTAGAGTTCCTATAAAAGAGAGTTGAGACAACCGCCGCCATTCTGTGGCGAAGTAAGATTGCGGGAAGTTTTGAACTGATGTAAGGAAGTAATAACTTTGATATAATTATGAACAACTGAATGACGAGCTCTTTCTTGACTGAATTTTTCATTTTGGACATTGTATTTCTGAAAATTCACTGAAACATCGAATACGGTTCTACATAACGACGTTGTTAGTGGCATTACGATATTTGAGGTTATGTTAACGCGTTACTTTATGATCAAGGTCGAAAAGATAATGCGTATTGAAGACTCGTGGAATTATCATGCAAAATTTGTGAAAAAGCATCATTTTACAAGAACCTGTATAAAACTCTTTACTATGATGAAAATTATCATTGATTAGATATTGAGGATGTTTATATCCAAATATTCGCGCGTCTCTGCTATTAAGTGGCGAAGTAGAAGAGCCAATCAAAAGGAATCATCGATTGTCTCAACGCTCTTTCATAGGAACTATAGCCCTGAGTAGAGTTTTTCTATAAAAGAGAGCTCAGACAATCGATGATTTCCTTTGATTGGCTCTTTAACTTCGCCACGTAATGGCGGAGACGCGCGAATATTTGGATATAAACATCCTCAATATCTAATCGAAGATAATTTCCATCATAGTAGAGAGTGTAGGTTATTGTGGAAGAATGCTCTTTCACGGATTTTTCATTATAATTTCACGAGTCTTCAATCAGCATTATCTCTTCTACCTTGATCCTAAAGTAAAGCGTTAACATTATCTCAAATATCGTCATGCCACCAACACCGTCGTTATGTAAAACTGTGTTCGATGTTTCGGGGAATTTTCAAAAATACAATAGCCAAAATGAAACTTCAGTCAAGAAAGAGCTCGTACTTCGGTTATTCAGAATTATATCAACGTTATCACTTCTTTAAATCTGTTTAAAAAGTTCCGCAATTTTACTTTGCCATAGAATGGCGGCGATTGTCTCAACTCTCTTTTATAGGAATTCTAGCCCTAAGCAAAGAGAGCAAGGGCCTGCAATGGGCTGGAACGGTTACTTGAGGCACACACTTGTTCAATGTAGAAAATACCGCCTGGATACGGCAGTTTCAAAAGGAAATCGGCAGAAAGCGACATGATTGGTCAGATCCAATGATAGTGACCAATGATATCGCTATATCGATCCAACAATCAGTATGAAAAACGACCATAGACATAAAGCGGGGACCGCACTTTCAAGCCGAAAATGATTCGGTCTGTAGAAAGAGACAGAAATGGTTCCGTCCAATTCTGTCTCTTTCGAACCAGCAACGTCAAATACGTAGAAAGAGACAGATATTGGCCAGATTTAACCGTTTCTGTCTCTCTCACTTTTCGTGTTCCATAGGCAGTACCTATAGGGGAGGCGCAGTCCATGCTCCATGTCTATGAGAACTACTTCCGTACAGGGTATCTTCAAATTTCTGTATCAACGATACGCCATCGCATACCTCTCGAAGAAACAATACGATTTTGGCTTTACTAGAATGTTGTATTCATTTCTCACTGTCTTCGAATGAGAGCATAAACAGATATATGAGATAGATATCGGGCTTTCCATACCATCCCGACCTACTGCGAAAGCTTGCATTTTTGATTTGGCTGAAACTTGGCTATTTTCTTTGCTCTCTATGGAAGAGGCTTTCTCGATTTATTTCAAGTTTTTTCGAAAAACCGTCGGTGGGATCTGCATTTTTGAAAATTCGCTTCGTTTTTTGTTCAAGTGTTCATAACTTCCTCAAAAATGCATCGATTTGGATGATTTCAGTTTCAAATTGTGGGTTTTTAAACGTAGTTCATGAAAATGAAATGCCAAAAAAATCGAAAGTTTTTTTGCCAAAGTTTTTTCAAATCTGACATTAAAATCTTTCTTTCAGGCCTGTTTGTATCCTTCGATTTTTTTGGAAAAATTTTCATAAATACTACTCGCAATTCCACAAATTTTTAGCTCAGTCTCATTGTGGGCATTCGATTCTGTATATTTTTTCTGGAATTTTCAAAATTGACAATTATACATACGTGCGTTGTGTAAAAACAGAACACATATACAAAACTCGAAAATTCGATCACGTGACCAAGAGGAAATACGGATCTTCAGCAATCAATGTATTTCAAACTCGATTGAGAATCATAAAGTATTTAAATTACAACGATTATAATAGAACAAATTCAACAATCAAAAATCTCATTTGAAATAGTTATTCATTATTTTCACAACTTCCGAGTAGCTTGATTAGCCACCTTTCACTATGAATATGTTCAATAAGCATTATATGAGGCGTTAAGTAATATTCAAAGTGACAAGTTAAAAAAAAAAAATTGATTTTGTCAATTTTGAAAATTCCGTAAAAAATATACAGAATCGAATGCCCACGACGAGACTAGGCTTAAAATTTGTGGAATTGAGAGTGGTGTTTTTGAAAATTTTTCCAAAAAAATCGAAGGTTACAAATAGGTTGAAAAGAAAAGATTTTGATCTCAAATTTGAAAAAACTTTGGGTTTTTTTTTTGCATTCCATTTTCGAAAAAACGTTCAAAAATACACAATTCGAAACAAAAAACATCTAAATCGATGCATTTTTGAGGAAGTTATGAGCATTTGAAAAAAATAACGACGCGATTTTTCAAAAATTCAGATCTCACGAACTTACGGTCTACTGTTAGGATACTTCTATTCCAAAACCACAGAGATTACAATATTTTTGAAAGAGATAAAATCGTCGTATTTCTCCTGAAGGAATCCGAATAACCATCCGATCGGTAATTTCAAGCAGGAAATCTTTTATTGTAGAATATTTTGCTAGACGTAAAAGAGAATAATAGTATAATACCGTCAGAATAGATTATATCTTGGCGTAATGTCGTCTTATCAAAATGGAATAGAAAGCATTCTGAACTCGACAAGACACACTTTCAAACTGATTTTTCACAATTTTTCTATAGAGTAATTTTCAAATAACCCCTGAGAGGTACACATGATTATTACTGCACTCAACAGGTACACTTTAAATAAGAATGGTCATGATCGTAGAATTTCTTTTTCTTGAAATCAAGTGCTCGATTATTAGTTTTCAAAAGTCTACTCGTTTTTGGAATCATCTGATTTCTTCATTGGCTGTACTACTTTATGAAGAAATGTTGAAGAATTTATGTCGACGCATTTTGAGTCAGTCTACCTCTGATCAGAGGCTAATTCACAGAACTTTGCCAATTATGATTTTACAATCCTATCTCGTAGGTTTTCAATTGCCAGTGAAAAATTGAAAGACCGTGAAAGAAATATCCCCCAAATGCATTGAAATTCCCAATATTCAAGCTTAGCGCTGTTTGCCTGCATTTTCCTATAATGTTTGTCGCAAATTTACGTCTTTTCAGAAATATTGTATTACATACTATCTGGAAGTATACGAAAACAAATAAAAATTCATTAACTCTGAGGGAAACCTCCGCGTAAATACATACAACCACGATGTTCTGTTGCATGATCTTACTTGTTTGAACATTTCGACGGGTCCTATTGAAACATCAGGCGTAACTCGCCAGGCTGGATAGAAACGGGGTATTTCGCGCAGTTAGTGAAAATAGGGCTATCTCACGCGCCGGCCTAGACTAAACGGGCTATCTTGCGTGCCAGGCTAGAACAGGGATATTTCGTTCTTTCGGCTAGGAAAAGCTTACAAAAAGAATAACCGGCTGGAATCTGCGAATCCGAACGCGATTGATCGATGAAGCGTAATCGTCAGCACCTGCGAAATTTGATCCTAAAAAATTGAATATGACTTACAGATATAATCAAACAAAAAATTATTAGTTCCGAACTGATTGATCCAAAAAGTTGAAATTTCAACTGCCTATTTCAGTAACTGATCAATTTTTGTTCGATCACATTCGAGGGTTATATTATATTTTTCCGGGATTCAATTTTGCAGGTGTAGCTGACGGTTACGCTTTACCGATGAATCGCGTTCGGGTTCGCAGATTCCAGCTGATTATCCTTCTCTTAACCTTTTTCTAGCCGAAGAATGAGATAGCCCTGTTCTAGCCTGGCGCGCGAGATAGCCCGTTTCTTGGCCAGCGCGTGAGATAGCCCTATTCTGACTAACTGCGCGATCTACCCAGGTTCTATCCAGCCCGGCGAGTTACCTCTTTACTATCCGGCTCGGCAAAATACTCCGGTTCTATCCAGCCTGGCGAGTTACGCCTGTTCCATTAGGAACCGTCGATTTGTTACATACTACGAAAACGTTTTGCTGAGATCCATCGATTTTGTTCGTACTCACGAACTGGCACAACCCTTTGCACATTTCAACAGTACCTGAACTACCTCGCCGATAACACTTACATCATTTACAATTTGGTGTAGGACAATACTGTTAATTCTGTCAGAATAAACCGTGATCCGAAAACGACTGGTTTAACGATACATAATATAACAAGGGAATAAGGTCAAAGCTTATTCCCTTGGGTGAGTTAATCACCCAATTTTCGTCGGAAAATGTGACAAGCACCTGGAGAATCGTAATGAGGTCCTGGCTGTACTTTTCCTGCAGGTAGTTGTGGCGCGCGGTTTTTAATCACACGATATCGTTTGTCATCAAGATATTTCATGTCATCGCATCTGTGAAAAATGTTTTTGACTAATTTAAATTTCAGATTCCTAGGGGTAAGTACAGATTTCTAATATAACGGATAATATTTTGAAATGTATAATACCGACGTTGATTATGGTGTTCGAACGCCTCTGGGCACAACAAATTTCACTTCGATGGCATATCAGACCCCGGATAGGAAATTCTGTTCGGGAGTAACGAATGCGTGTTTTCATGTTGTACGTACGCAGCTATAGCCTGCTGGCTAAAGTAAATGCTGCAGATCTATGTGCGAAGCACACGCATGACTCTGGCAATCAGATCATTGCTGGGGACATGGTTAGCCCAAAACATTCTTGCGATCGTGAGAAAAATCGGCAGCACTCTGAATATTACAGATTCTGAGTCCTTGCAGCCAACCCACGATTTCCGGAATTATATGTGTACATCATTCACATTGCGGCGATCGATATTTTCCACACCGTTATTATTCCGCGGAAATCCATTCCGTCCGCGACCCGGCTAATACGGCGTGTGCATGCAATCAGATTACCAAACAATGAAATTTTGTCACTTGTAGATTTCAACCAACAGAATACGAATACGTTGGTTACAATCCACAAGATAACGAAACGAATTATTTAAGCTGTGACGTTTTCAACAATGATATATTTTCCACCTCATCTAACGAGGAATAATTATTACTCAAAAAAGTAAAGTGTGCTAAGTGTAAAAAAGTGTGTAAAAAAGTGGGCTAAATGAATAAATGAATAAATAAATAAGGCACCTCTACGGTGCGAAAACCTTGCGTCAAATACATTAATGTTGTACTACCCACAAAGATGGTTCTGCAGCCGAAGTAGTATTCCTACAGAAACTGGTTCTTGGTGAAAAAAGGATTCAAATCAGACGCTATAATCAGGTACGTACTTGCCACTTATGTTGGTTTCGGCTCTGGCCAAGATATACGTAATGGAAAAATGGAAATTCTGTTTTAGTGGTCTTACAATTAGCATGGAACTACAATATTATCAGTTTTTTTATCGCAATTCGAAACAAAAGAAACAAGGCAGAAAAAACAGTTTCTTCACGATACTTTCCATCACGGTACAGACCCATTTGTCATCGCTTGGAATACTATGAACTATGGTCAGATTCTATCTTCGAATTGATTTTATTTTTATACGAAATGATTTCGTGTTCGTCATAAACTCATCTGTTGTTGCAGCCTTTCATTCCTGTTATATTAACTCTTGCAAACACCTCAAAAAAAATTCCCTGCAAGTTTGAGCCCTTAATATTAATATTAAGTACTCGCCCTGGGCGTTTGAAGATCTCCCATTTAAAATACACGTAACTTGAATTTTTTCTCTCAAAATTCTTATTGATGAGAGGCCCTTTGTGCTATTCAAACGTTTGAAGAACCAAATTGCTCAGAATTGAATGCTCTACAAAAGTGCCAATTGCAACGGAAATGTAACTTACACGGGTGACCTCATAATTAGCCGCAAATTCATGAAAATCGTAAATCATGAAAATCAAAAAGCTTAATATCTCGAAAAATAACAATACTAGAGATCGGTGCTCAGAACCTTTTTTGGAGGAAATTCAATTTGCTACAACTTTATCATTAAAAATTTTTCTGTATCTTCAGCCAATTATGAAATAACGAAAAAACAAGAAATTCATGAACAACTTGACTTTAATCACCTGTACTTTCTCACCCGTATAAGTTACATTTCCGTTGAAATGGGCACTTTTGTAGAGCATTCAATTCTGGGCAATTTGGTGCTTCAAACGTTCGAATAGCATAAAGGGTCACTGAGCTATAAGAATTTTAAGAAAAAAAATTCAAGTTACGTGTATAATTTCAAATGGGAAATCTTCAAACGCCGAGGGCGAGTACTTAATATTAATATTGAGGGCTCAAACTTTCAGGGAATTTTGTTCGAGATGGGAGTAAAAAAGAAAATAGTCGCCAAAAAAAGCACCCTAATGTATACGTACGTACATATTACGTACATATTACGTACATAGTACATATTATTTTTTGTGAAACTTTCTATCAGTATCGCTTACAATGCAAAAATCGCTGAAAATTGCTGAAAAATAAAATTTTGATATTTCGGATATATTTCGGAATAAAAATTTATTTTTCAGAAAAATTAAAACCAATTTTTAATCTGAAGAGTCGTTTTTAAGAAAAACGGCTAAGGGACTTTCGACTTCAATTTTGATAAGGATTCATCGTGTGAGATATTCGTCACGAATTCCGAATCACCCTTTTGGTACTCAACCAATTTTTTTCCTATAATTATCACCAAAGATGATGAAAAGTAAAAAATTTAGTATGTAGTATTTGGCGGGCCAGCTATATGCGTCAAGAAAGGCACTTCGGCACGTAATTTGGTGTAAGGTAGGGATCAACAATGAAATTTGTACATCAACTTTGTGAACTTCGTTTTTTCTATGGAGGCATCTATTTTTCGTTCTGCGATATTTTCTCACTATTTACAGTGCCGTCCAAAAGTCCCGTACGAAAAGTTTGATATATTCGCGAAAAAAGGCGTAGATGATTGACCGAGGTGGCATTTGAAAGTAGAAGGAAGCATCTTTGTCATGCTTCTTGCACAAATTTGCTACGATTTTTTTCTTACACTCACCAGATGACGTGGAACATGGTTATTGGTTTACAATTTTCAAACTTTCACGAAGTCACGTGCAATTTTCCAGAAGAATGACAATAAAAATTTATTCACAACAGAACTTGGAGGGGGGAAAATCAGGCTTCAATTTTCTGTTTGGAAATATTTGTACGATTTTTTTCGCAAATTTATTCCACTTTCTGTACGGGAATACAGTTCATCGAAAATATATCGTAACTCAAGAAACTTACGGCTAAGAATGAAATGTCAGCGAAGAAAAAGTCGCGTCTTTTCATTTCAAAGTAGTCGGAATTTTTGCCCAATTTTTTCCAATTTTTTTTTTTTCACACATTTCTGGTTTAAAATCCGTTCATCATTTTACTACTTCACGGGCTACAGACATTGAATGAAAGGGACACAAGTATCGATCATATTTTCATTGATCAGTGATTACTCGTAGTAAATTGGAAGAATGTCACAGAGAGGTTTCAAAACAGCGAGTATCAATGTCCTCTAGCATAGGTATGAGTATGTATATTCACTTGAAATACAGAATGATTGTAGTTCGACAAAATTTGAAATATTGTCTATATTGAGCATTAATGAACTTGTTATTAATTCTCCATTACCCCGGTGAGTAGTAAACTGATAAGGTAAACTACGGCTATTCGACGAGAAATGTTGAAAAAATAGTTAAAAAAAAATGCCTACAAAATTCTGACGATTTTGAAATTTTAAAACGAAACTTCTTTTCCTTGAAGATATTATTAGTATATTAGTAGTACAGAAGTATATTCTAAACCGTAAACTCGAGTAACGACGTATTTTCGAAAAACTGTACTCCCATGTAGAAAATGGAATAACTTTGCGAAAAAAAAACGCAAAAAAAAATTTCAAAAGAGCAAATTGAAGCCTGATTTTCTCTCTTCAAGTCCTGTTGTGAATGAATGTGACTCGTTATTTTCCCGAAAATTGCACGTGACTTTATGAGAGTTCGAAAATTGCAAACATACAACCGTGTTGAACGTCGTCTGATAAGTGTGAAAAAAAATCATAGCAAATTTGTGCAAGGAGCACGACAAAGCTGCTTCTTTCTACTTTCAAATGCCACCTCGATCATTCATCTACGCTTTTTTTTCGCGGAGATATCATACTTTTTGTACAGAACAAACATAAGCGAAGTGATCCCGAACTTTTAGACGTCGCTGTATTTTTCGAAGTGACTAACTGATTTCTTCAGAAATTTTCATGCGATTTCTGTAGGTATATTTCAATTGCAACTATATGAAACGGATATTATTCGGTGAATCAGCAATTGAAAACTAATTTTAAAATAAGATGGTATTTTCCTCAGAAACTACGCAATGTTGCGGGCAAAATGAAAAAAAAATTAGTCCTTCAGCGCCGATATTGACGGAGTTATGTCCATTTGAATATATCTCCCGGTAATCCCCGTCACCGCGGCTACACGTTCAGCGTTCGTTTCGCAATCCGTTTCCCCATCCCCCTTATCTAGCCAACTCTCGGCGGGGTTCTGCCTTCTCGTCGCCCTCTCGTCTTCGCTCATGAGGTACCTAACGCTACAGTTTTTGAAAACTCTACCGACTTGACAAGTTTCATCAGTATCGCCGTACTCGTTATTCAGTTCTTCCGTGGAAGCGTGTTACGGTTGAATATGCGAGCTTTGTCTTATATCTTGGAATCGTTGCTTAGAGAATATTTCGTTCGTTAGTTTTATCAAGTATTCTGGCTGGTTAGCAATCTTTAATTGTCATTGTTGTGAAATAGACCCATTCTTATAGACTTGAACTCTAGTAAGCCATTTTAATTCACGTTTTCTTCGTTTTGTGTCGACTTTCTAACTACAGACTTATTTTGACAAACTTGAACTCGAGTGAGCCATTTTAATTTACGTTTTCTTCGTTTTATATCAACGGCGCTGTGATTTTTATAATACAGACTTATTTTGACAAACTTGGACTCGAGTGAGCCATTTACTTTACGTGTTCTTTGTGTTATGTGAACGGTGCTGTGATTTTTATAATACAGACTCATTTTGACAAACTTGGACTCGCGTGAGCCATTTACTTTACGTTTTCTTTGTTTTATATGAACGGTGTTGTGATTTTTATAATACAGACTTATTTTGACAAACTTGGACTCGAGTGAGCCATTTACTTTACGTTTTCTTTGTGTTATGTGAACGGTGCTGTGATTTTTATAATACAGACTCATTTTGACAAACTTGGACTCGCGTGAGCCATTTACTTTACATTTTCTTTGCTTTATATGAACGGTGCTGTGATTTTTATAATACAGACTTATTTTGACAAACTTGGACTCGAGTGATCCATTTACTTTACGTTTTCTTTGTTTTATATGAACGGTGTTGTGATTTTTATAATACAGACTTATTTTGACAAACTTGGACTCGAGTGATCCATTTTCGTGTTCTGTATTTTTTTCATTGAGTAGTTCTGTAAACAACTGAACGGTAGAACATGCCACGCAGGCCACGAAGATGCTTGCCTCAATCGGCGAGGTACAAAGACGGAAGAGTTTATCAGAAAAGTAGGACTTCTGACGCAGGAATTACGTAAGATAACAACAACGTTCGTCGGTATTCGTGAGAGATTTTAATTTCTCGTCGAAAAGTGTAGAAAATATTGATTTTTTTTAATTTCCGTGCACAATACGAATTCTGCAAATCCTTGATTTTCAATAATGATTGCGGCAATAGTCGCGCTATAGAATCGGTTTTTGTTTTAAGTCTCTTTCTGCGTAGGTTCTATAATTTTCTTACGTACACAAAAAATAGCATAATCTTGTCCTTAACAATAGATCGGGGAAGTAGATGAAGCGAAGTATGTCTGTCGGTCTGTCACCTAGCGGACAAACTCGCCTGATGATCTGAAAAACGGCTCGCTTGTAAAATTTGAGATTCACAGGGGATGTAGAGTAAATCATGGACGTGAAAAATTGCCATATTCCATTCAATTCGAAAGATCGCTTCGACCGGAAAAATTCGTCTTTCCATTCTTGTATTTCATTTTCTTCGAGCAGATTAAGGTACGGGGTACAATCGCGTGGATTGAGGTATAACTATAAAAATATATGGGTGAATTCGAGCAGATTGAGGTACATGAAAGTATGTATGGGTGAATTCAAGTTTATTCTGTTCAAGTATTCATTAGGAAAAAAAAGTGTTACGTAGTTCAAAACGACAGGTTGAAAGGTGCTAAATGCCCACCAAGCAGTCTTACACGAATTACTATAATACAAATGAAACGCTGCAACAAAAGATGAGTTCATGACGGACACGGAACCATTTCGTATGAAAGTAACATCAATGTGGAGTTAGAATTCGACCACAGTTCATAGTATTTCGAGCGATGACAAATTAGTTTGTACCGTGATGAAAAGTATCGTGAAAAAAAAGTTTTTTTTCTGCCTTGTTATCACTGAAGTAATTACTAATCTTTTTCTTACGAAAATACTAATTTGAATACGAATTTACGCAAAATAATTTGAAAAATATATTGATTGTTTTCGAAGTTATATACTCTTCACGTTTTCTGTATTTCCATTGGAATGAATTTTTCAGATATTTACGCTGCCGCAACTCGACGGTCTGTCAGGGTACAGCTAAAATAGTCAACGGTGCGATACAAGACTTGAATCCCCACTCGCAATATTGTCGGCCAGATGATCTCGCAGAAACAAAATCGCAGTTCAAAGAGGCGTTGAAAGAATCACTCGCACACCATTGGTACAGGTTGAGGGATTTGTACGATACCTTAGCCTTGGCGTAAGTTCTGCTACCCAATTAATACCTCAAATTTTCGAGACAAATATCTAATGACCGAGTTGTAACATGACCAGCATACTCACATTGGGTCTCTACATGGATGTTCTTTATTTGGCTTAGGTACGTCAAACGATCAAGCCGTATTTTATATTCTTCGTTAGGAATGCTAATTTCGAATGTGACAAGCAAATGAATGATAATGTTTTCGTAATAGTATAAGGGCAATTCTACGAATTATCGGAAAATGATCAGGACGTCTAAAACTCGATTTATTCGTTGATTCATACCTCTGTTAGGTGTGTTCTAAGATTAAAAGTTCAACCAGTTCTAGCCTTCTGGGTACCGTTCGCGCGAGTAATGCGAGATCCAACTTTTTTACTGCATGACCTATAACCAATGCTGGAGTCCTAATTTCTATTGCATACCTCAGTCATTATAAAAAAATAATCGAAAAACCTAGGTTCCCTTGTTGACAAATTCTCGCTTTTCCGCACATACATATTCTTGATTTCTCAATTGTTCTCCAAAGTCGACCTAAAAAACTTTCATTTTTTTTTTTTTTTTTTTAACAGCTTTTCTTCACGCACTATTGTCATTTGATTTTCTCAGCTGAAAGCTGAGATTCCCTCGGTGATGAACGCGAAAGCCATAAGGGGATAAGAATAAGAATAGTAGATTCGGCCCTAAAAAGAAATTTTGGTCATATTCTGAGGATATATGATATACGTATAACTGATATAATACGGACATCCTGAAAGTTTTAGCTCTCTATCTCAGTTGGTTTCCGAAAAATAATTAGAAATAACAAAAATGTAATTTTTCACAAGATTGACCAGACCGATATTTAACCTGAGGATTTAGGATGTTTTTGGTGGCTTATGATAGCTTTCTGATAGACAATAACAGCTATATATAGCTTTGCAAGCTCTTTCAATGGTAACCGTCTTTTACATAGATTCTGTTATTTCACTATAATACAATTTTGGTACAATTATCAGACTACTTTTTTCAAATCGTATATGCTAAACTATAACATATTATTTCGGATTTTTTAGTTCGGTACGCCATAGTTGAGAAAGCAAAGAACGAAATCCATTTTCTAACCCAAATAACTAGTTTGTTTTGTTTTTTAACTTTTGTCAGGTGCCGAAAAATCAAGATTCGAATGTACAATATCGGTAATTGTTCTCCAGAATTTTCGAAGGATGTGTTCTTTTCGAAGTTGGTATTATTTATTTAAAAAAAAAATAATTTTCCAAAAAAATTCGAAAAAAATCCAAAAATGATTTTTCGATATAGTTCTACAACATATTGAAAACGACGCAAGAAAATGCCGAGGTCAACCGTGGTCGAAAGTGGATGGAAAGCCCCACATACACCTTTTAATGGGTCGAGATTCTCAAAAACCACTTTTTTTTCTGCAACTTTTGAACACTATGAACGAATTGAAACAAATCATCATATTTGAGGAGCGTTTGACCCTCATTACCCATATTTTACATCATGTGTTACTTTAAGTTTAATGGTGGTTGCGCTGAAGATAGGAAAATACAAAATTACTCGGTTGTCGTTAGGAATCAGCACCAGCGTTGGACAGATCCTGGATTTCTTGGTCCTCAATCATTCATAAGAGATGCCTCTATGGCATGAACAGAGAACTTTCTGATATTCCAAAAATTACTTGAGTTATTCAATTTTTTACATTTTTTTTTTTTAATTTTCACGTTTCTTTGGCTTATTTTTCCAATACCTCAGATCAAAATAGGCTTATCAACAAGTTATTCGTTCACTCCGTAGAGCCACCTCCAATGCATAATCAAGGACCGAACATTTGAAGATCGATCCAACATTGGGTTTTATTATTTACGACAAGCGGTCAAAATAGTGATTGTTCAGTAATTGATTTTCAAATTTTTATACTGCGGCGATGACTCTGGGTACTGTCAGACTACTGTGACATTTATTCATGGTATCTAGTTTTATTACAGAAGTTCAGTATTCTTGGAGACCCAATGAATCAGGTGCAAGTTGGATTTATAAGCCATCGCCTCTCAATATGATACGCAGCGAAGAGAAAATCACTCTAAGCAGGGATCCAGATGGACCGCTGCCTGAATTTTTGTCTCTGTAATGGTCCAGAAAACTAATCATCGGAAAGTGCTTCATTCACACAATGAAAATTTGCTTCCTGGACTATTACAGACCAAAAAATCTTAAATCCTAGAAGCGATCGACCTCGATCCTTACGATAAGTGCTTTTCTCTTCGCTGCACCTCATATTGAGAGGCGATGACTTATAAATCCACCTAGCACCTGATTGATTGGGTCTCACAAGGAAACTGAACTTATGTAATAAAACTAGTTGGCATAAATAAATGTCATAGTAGTGTGACAGTATCCAAAATCGTCACCGCAGTATGGAAGTTTGCAAGTCAACTACGGAACAATCACTATTTTGACCGTTTGTCGTAGAGATATTGGAAAAATAGGCCAAAGAAATTTGAAAATTGAAAAAAAAAAAGGAAAAATGGTGAAAATTGAATAACTCACGTGATTTTGGTAGAATCAAAAAGTTCTCTGTTCATTCCATAGAGGCATCTCTTATGAACAACTGAAGACCAAAAAATCCAAGATCTATCCAACTCTGGTGCTGATTCTTTATGACAACCAAGTAATTATATATTTTTTTGTCTTCGGCGCAACCACCATTAGACTAAATGTAATACATGATGTAAAATATGTATGATGAGGGGGGAACCTTCCTCAAAAATGATAATTTTCCTCAATTCGTTCAGTATTCAAAAGTTGTATAAAAGAAAAATTATTCTTATGAATTTCAACCCATTCTAAAGTCTATATACCCCCTTAAAAGGCTGAAACTTGGTGATCTTTCCAATCTCAGCACACACTTTGAGCGGTAAAAATTTCAGAGACGCAAATTAAACAGTTATTTCAAGATTGTCATTGGAATTTTTACAGTTACCCAGACGCTGCGGATCATATATCCTATCGTAGTATCCGCAGCTACATGAAAAGATGTCGGAAGCTTCATTATCCACCAGCCCCACGAAGCATCCAGGAATTTTTCGACCGCCTTGCGGATCCACAGTACGGAAGAAACTTAGAATACCACAATGGTCAACTCTCGATCCGACTGATCACCGATGGGAGTGGGAGTAAACATACTCTGCTTTACGATGAGAATTTCGTCAACACCAGGATGCAGAGGGTGACGCACCTGTTCATCGACGGAACATTCCGTTCGACCCCAAGTATTCCCGATGCTTACCAGCTCGTGACAATCATGGGGATAAGGTCCAATCATGTAAGAACTTTTTCGAGTAAAATTTTACTTTTAGGGTGCTGAATTACACCATATGTGCTTCCACATGCCTGTATGTTCCCTTTTCTGCGTTTCAAAATGATACTACATTTTATCTCATTTTATATTGTTGTTCAAAGGAACATAATTTCCACGTACAAAATTCACAGACCAAAAGTAGTCTTTCAAAATTTCCCACTACTTGACTTGAATTCATTCAGCATGGAAAACTAAAAATATGAACCTCGTGACAGTAGAATTGGAATATCCCATAAAATCTGCCAAGTAGCGTTGACTCAAGATATCACGATTCATATTATGAAATTTGGGAAAAAGTCATTATTCTTGTACATAAGTCTCTTTTTGCACGTTACAGGGCATCCCTCTTATGTGGATCATTATGTCTCGCAAGACGCAAAGTGCGTATTTAGCGGTATTAGGATACATAAGAGACAATGTGTTACCGAATCACAACATTATCCTCGTCATGAGTGATTTCGAGGCTGCGTTACGGAACGCTATCACTCATGTATTTCCTACAGCGGTCAGCACAGGATGTAACACACATCACGATCGGGTATGCACATCACACAGCATTTCATTCAGCTATTTCATTGATTTGCAAGTAAAAATCGGTAAAAATTTGTATTCATCGCATATATGAGGATATAGATAGCTGACAAGCCCTTTTATGCCAACTTGTGAAATTACAAGTTACAGAGAGCTCACAAAACTTCAGAAACTAGAGATTTTACAAAGAATTTTCATGCAATTTTTCCTTAGATCATGTCAAAATGATAAATTGCTGACTGAATTATTTTTGTTTTTAGGCACTTTATCAGAAAGCGAAGTCACTTGGACTTCAAAATCTCATCGCAGATGATCCAGACGCCAATTTCTTTTTTAAAAAGATGTTGGCCCTTGCTTTTTTGCCGGCCAACCTGATTGAGGGTCAATACACGGTATTGAAAAACGAGCTGTCAGCTAATCTGAGGAGAAGATTTAGTCGTTTCTTGGCGTACTATCGCAATTACTGGCTCCAAATTGTTAAGCCACAAGGTTTTAGCGTGTACGGGTTGAGCCGACGGACAAACAATATTCTTGAATCGTACAACAGCAAGCTGGGCCACAAATTAGATACTCATCCTTCACCGTGGGATTTCGTTTGTGAGTCTAGACAATATAGAAGCAATGCTCCAACTAGCCATATGAGTTGGGTTATGGAGCATCATCCGATAATTTCATATTCATATTGCTATATTTTCTGAAAAAGGTAAGCTTCTGAAATTACAAGCTGCTGCCAGGTCGGACGTCGAACAGCTAAGTAATGGTTGTCAGGTGGGTCGACATGCGCGGTATGAAACGATCTTTAAGCAGAAGCAACTAACAAATGGTGAGTTACAGTATTACTGCAAGCAGACTCACAAGTTAGCCTTAAAGGTCCGCGTTCTCTTGGCTAGACCCATTCAATCATATTCTCTAGCAGTGAATGAATATTTGACGGTGCTCACAATACTTTGTCCTTTTTTATCGGATTGAGTCTTCTTTTCCAGAATCTGGTATGACACGACACAAATGTGAGTTGGCATGATAGAAAAATATATTACAAAACTACAGTGAGTTCAAAATACACTAACTGTGGGTACGCGCTAGTAAAATTAATGAAATTGTAGGAAAACGATAGGAAGGGTAGACAAAACAGTCCAAATGTAGCTTGGCTTAAATGTTATCTTGAAAAGAATATTTGTTTTACCAGTTTGAGGTGATTAAACCACCCTTCGAGCTTTCAACGAGTCTGTAAATGGTCCTTCGTCATGCATTGCAAAGAATCCCTACATGGACCAGAGGCTTTGAAACTGATGAAACTTATTCGACATCAGATGACAGTTATATGAAGGAAGTGGAATTTGAAGAACGGCTTCTATGAAGAACCTATAAATTTCCAAACCTATATATAGATTCCTAACTCTATAAATTTTTTTTTCTCTCTCTTGTTACGTGATGAAATTCAATCTTTCGCATCTCATTATTCAAAAAATGTACATATTGAGCGAGAAATTAGAGGTTGAATATTCTAATCTCACATCCTCTATACTATTGTCAACTAATTTTGAACGAGTTCTGTGAGTTGAGGGTCTCTGGACCGTGTAGTAGGAATTCTTCGCAAGCCGACGAGATGGGCATCGAAGGCTATATCGAAGAAGAGGCAAAGAACATTATTTAGCGGCTCGTTGAGAGTCCAAGGGTGGTTGAATTACCTCAAACTAATATAACTAATATTGTTCTTACGATAACATTCCAACCAGGCTCCATTTGGACTGCTTTAATCTACTCTTCTATTATTTTCATACAACTTCAATAATTTTACTAGCGCTTACCCATAATTAGTGAATTTCCAGCTCGCTGTACCTTTGTAATATATGTATTTTGTTATGCCAACTCACATTTCTGCTGTCTCATACCAGATTATAGCAAAGAAGACTCAATCCAATGAAGAAGAGTAAAAGTATCCCCCCCCCCCCCACACACACACACACACACACACACACACACACACAGACACACATACAAACCCGAAAATTCATCTCTAGCTGCGAAACATACATAAATGGAGTTCGCTAACAGAACGAGAACCTATGAGATGAAATAAAACATTAGTAGGTTTTTCATTCTTCGGATCTAGGAAACACGTCTCCAAGCTTGAGCAAGATCCATGACCCGGAGGCCTGATACTCTGCATATTAGTCTAATTTTTTTTTTTTTTTTGTCATTGATATATGTACCTATGTAATTATGAAGCGAGATACCTCGATGATTCCATATTACGGAATTTTCAAACTGCTCACTAAGAGGGTCAAAAAGGAAATTATTATGTACACTACCGTTCGAAAGTTTCCGGACAGTGCCTAAACCTAAACAATAAAGTTTTAATGCGTCATAAGATATTATTAATAATGATAGTTAATAATAATAAGTAATAATAATTATGAATAATAATGAGTAATCATGATAATAATTGAAATAACCACTGTTTGATTATGAATTTTTCGAATTATATCCCTGTCCGGAAACTTTCAGACGGCAGTGTACAATTGAGGTTCGGCAGACTTGTTTTCAAAATAGTAATATTAAGGCTTGAATGTGTGTAACAATGAATATTATAGGTATATTAAGTATTGCCTACAACCTTCAACGAGGTCCAACAGTTGATGGTCTTCCGATTCAAAGTATTATAGAGGAGACCGTAGTGGCGAGTTACTGCAATTTTCACGTTTCAAATTCTCAACTTTTTTTGGGTTATATTTACAAAGATATTGTTAGTCTTCAGCAACAGAAGCTTATATTTGGATATGGTGAATCATTTTTCATGTTGGTGTGGAAAAATTATTTTCAAAATATTTCGTTTTGTAACTATTACTAGTCCGTATAATGCAGAGCTGTTTGTTACATGTTATGGAGCATGATCTGATAGACAAGATTCGACTAAAATAAATTCTATCGGAATTGAGAAAAAAATAATAAAGGATACCTTGAAGTGGTGAAGTTTTATTGCCAGTTCGAACGGAAAATAATAGTACATTGTTCACCGAGCGACAAAACTGTCGTTTGCGCGCCGAGTATGAAGTTCAACACCGAGGCAAAGCCGAGGTGCTTTCAACTTCATACGAGGCGCTAACAACCGTTTTATCCGAGGTGAACATACTATTTTCTTCAACAGCGGAGGGGAATCAGCGAGTTTCCATCCGCAAACGAGGGCCGGCAATCGACTGGTTTCCATCCTCGTTTGCGGATGGAAACTTGCTGGTTGCGCTCCGCTGTTGAAAAAAATATATTTATCATTTAGGTATGTGATGAAATATGGAAAATCTTGAGGTGGATAGGAATATAAACATAAAGCTATTAGGTAAGCAGCAAAGGTAACCAACGCCAGACTATAGCCGTCGCTATCAATGTCAGCTAATTCGCTCTTTACGCAGACTAAATTTCAATATTGCTCTTTGCCTGCTTTTCATACCCCATTTACACTGTGTCAACCTGCCCCACGAACTTTGTAGCAGCTAGCTCCGATCCATGCCAGCAAAATCCCCATAGCCTTGGTATAGAGGCAAGGTTGTAACCCCGGTCTCCCCCTAGGTAATAGTGTATGTGAGAATATATATCAATTCAATTTCCATGTTGTTCAGCATGGAGTGACCTGCATTTGGGAAAGATTACGGTCGAGGAGTTTATGGAGAGAGCAGCACGCTTGAAAGGCGATGTGACGCACCTGTTAAACAGGGAGTCCAATGGGAGGGAAGGGGGAGAATTCGAGGTACACGAAACTCCAACGGCTGTGATTTTAGGTAAGATTTCGCAACTATTTTCATACAAATTACATTCTGTAATAAAGCTTCATGCCATTTGACAAATCATGGCTGTAATCGAATATGGTACTGTTATGAGTGCCAAGCACTTAAACTTTTCCCATTGAAACCCACCGTATTACCGTTGCTTTATTGTATTTTTGAACAGAGAACGATCCAGACTATGATCGAGGAACATTGTCTGATAACCCGCCACGTGTACTTATGGATAATGCAGAAGGACCGCAACAGCTGATGCCAGAAAATAGTAATTGAGAGAAAACAGCTTTTATAGACTATACTTGCAAACTTACATCTCCAAGAAAAACTAGATTTTTGATGTTGCAAAATAATTGTTGGACATTACAAATGTCTGCGAATTTTCATCAATTTAATACTTTTTTTTATAAATTCATCTATTATACTTTCTTGATATAATTTTCATTCTTTCATTACAACTATTACGAACAACAGCCAAGTAAAGTGTATTTTCAATCCCATTGTAGGGGAAGGAGCTAATGCTGCCATAGAGCAGTTGGAACAACCGATCGACGACGCACCTGATATGCCATATTTCTACAGTAAAAGTTTTATTTCTTTATCATATGATAGTCAAGTACATGGTGTTCATATTTAAACATCTCTGATTCCATTTTCATAAAGGGGCTCGCGCCAACGTGCCACACCCTCAGCTCCTGCAGCCGAGACCCCCTCGAGCCGGTAAATATAGCATTATATGTCAGTGTCGAGTATGTGCTCATTTCATAATGCCTATATTGGACAATATTTTTTCAGATATTCCTGATGACGAGCACGTGAATCATGGTACTAGCAGTAGCTCTAGCGATCAGTCGGAAGATGAATTCCCGATCGCAATCGGTAACGGTTATTTTCTCATAGTTGCTTACAATTAGTGTTTATGCATATTGATGGTAATCTCAAAGCACCGTTTTATCGCCATTTTGGATTCTCGTAAGGTGCTCGATTTCGCACATTATTCCACAAAATTTCTAGCGCATGGAAAATCTTTACAATCCACATTACATGGTTGATGATTCTGGATAAATATAAACAATTATTGTGCAGTTTACCAGTTCGTATTCTATTCCTGTGAGATTCTGACAACGGAGATTACCATCCAATTATACGGGAATACAATACATATCAATAAACGACGTGATCAGAATATATTTTTAGCATGACAAATTATCCATGATGATCATGTACAGAATGTACAACATAAGATTTTCGAGAATAATAAGCGTAATTCGAGTGACCGAAACGAAATGCTTGATTATAAAATCCTTTTGAGGTTACCTTTAGTTGACACCCAATCAGTACTTGATATCTACGTGTCATCCATGGATGTAGGTTGATTTTTTGACGAAAAAACTTGCAGGTATCAATCAGTGGGGCACTTACCTACAGTACACACTCGACATTATTACTACGACCATTCCACTTATATTTCAATGTAAAAAGTTCTCTGTCGGTCAAGCAGAGAAAAAATTTTATCCTGGTTACGAGACTAAGTTCTCATATACTTATAGTTAACTCGACAGATCTTATACCTTTTGACATTGTGCATAACTTTAACCATTTAGAACCGAGACTGGATCCCATAGACGAGGTGGACATTGTGGACGAAGACCAAGGTCCACCACCAAATGCTATTGGTAGGTTTTATGAATGGTTAAATATATTCTGTGCATGAATCAGCAAGACCGTACTCCGGTTACAATTATGTGCTTTTTCGATAATCTGAGCAGTAGCTACTTGGCAATTGGCTACATACTCGTATGGTTAATTCGACAGATTCTATCATGCTTTTTGAATTGTGCATAACTTTTGCCATTCAGGACCAAGACTGGATCCCATGGACGAGGTAGAAATCGTGGACCAAGATCAGGGTCCACCACCAAATGCTAATGGTAAATTTTGGGAAATTTCTATTTACTTCGGACAGACGCGCAAGGTAGCACTCTGTTATCTTTTTCTGTTTTTTGATTACGAAAAACTTGACTCATACGTTTCGCACTAGTACGGTTTTCTCGTTCATACGTAAAATTTCCGCGGTCCCCTTAGTTTCGAAGTATGTATTCCTTTAGCTATTTCACTTTGACATTATTGTCACCTATATACGTAATTATTGCCGCACTTCTTAGTAACATATATAAATGAGATTTCGTGTATTTATCGTAAAACAGTTCTGATAGGAATTTCACCAACATAATCATAAACAGTTCTAAATTTTTCCATACTTCACCGTACATGAATTCGTTTTAATAATGCTGGAAGACTTTCACTGAAACTTTGACAGAAACGAAATTTTACTTTTCATCACAGTAAGAATATTGAATTGAAAAATGCCGCCCTTAAGTCTTATATTACCGTACAATATGTGTCTGAAAACAAAAATTTCAACTTTTGTGACGGAAGCGTGGACACAGGAAAGTTTCTGTAAATGGTTGCCTGCGGCCTCCAGCGTCTACGGTTGAAACTTTTGTTCACACACAGTTTGCTAAAATCTAAAACTTCAAACGTATAATATTGAGTTTTTCAAATACAGATGTCCTGGTACCACAACAACCCCGCGTTGAATTACTCATGGAACCAAATATCAACATTCAACGAGGTAGATATACGAATGATTATTTGTTGAACAGAATTCTGTCATACTGGTATGATACTAACTCGATGTATTACGTTCAAGTGCGACGCACGGGACGTCAACGTCGTAAGAAACGAAAGGCTGACGAGCAAATTGCAGCGCCTGATTCTGGAGTGGGTACAGAACCTACTTCGCAAAGAAACAAAATCCGCAATCAGAGACGAAAAGGTGAGACATATTTTCTGTCATTCCGCGAAACACTTCATTTATTCACTCCTGCATTATAGAAATGAGAAAGAAGGCACGAGCGCGCCAAGCCACGCAGACACGGGCTACACGGGTCGAAAATGAGCGTCTCCAACTGAACGCACAGATGGAAGAGATTCGAGTTCAGGCGCAACTGGCCTATGTTCAGGAACAAGTGCAAAGACAAGCAGCCATAGCAGAAGCAGCACAAGCGGAGGCACAACGTCAACGGGAATTGCTTGAAGCACAGGGTAATAACATCATTGATAATTTTTTCACCATGATGCAAAAGCAAATAGACAATTGATAGTATAGCTAATTTATAAAGGCCATTAGAAACTTTGGTTGACACGTACAAAAAGTTTTATGATTACGGGGCACACAGTATAAGGAATAAAAAAATCGAAATCTTGAGCGTTATTATGAAGTAAGTAATTGCGCGTAAAATTTGATTTGAATGGAATATGTTGCCACGTGGAAATATTTCATATGTGAGAGCATGAAAAGGCTGCTCCAACCATAGCTTTCTTATCATTACATCCTGAAATATTTGTAATAGCTGATCAAGTGCAATAACTAGTTAATAGCTGAAAATATCGTTTGTCTACCAAAGTATCCGTGTGACCTTAAGAATTTTTATTTTACCTAATGTCGAAAATCACCACTTTGGTGATCTCTTATGTATTGTATGTGACAATGATGTTATTACTAGTACATATTTTTTATGATCTGGCAAGATGACTTCGACGTTCTGAACATGTCATTTGTTGGTATCGCTATGATTTCGTTAATTTTGATTTTGCAACAGAATAGATATTAGAATTTGCAAGTTATGTTCTGGAATAATCACTGACCACAAGTGAAAATATTCAATGACAACCATTGACGTTTTTCGTCAAAACAGATGCTTCAAAAATGAACTTCAACATCTCATAATTCTGAAAAAGTCGGATCACTTATTGAACACCCTATTGGTTACCCATTGATTTTATACCCCGCCAGGCAAGCCCGAGTGTAGAAAATAGAAGAAAAACTATCAATTGGAAATTGGAAATGTAGAGTATAGTAATGCACAGTAGGCACAGGATTTCTGTTTTTTAATGTTGATGAAGACGCCATTGAAGATTACAGTTGGTTGGTTCTCCTTTGCTTGGCTGTATGTCGTCTTCAGACGACTAAGTGAAGATTACGGTAGTGCTTGCCAATGCTCATAGTCAGATGTGGATTTCGATAGGCTGGACAGTCCTTTCAAATACATACGTCTACCTGTACCCTGCCTTCGGCAGCAAGTGCCGGACGTTCGCTTCTCTCACGAGTAACGTGGACCCCGGCGTCGCCGGCGCTGTTTTCAGCGCTGGGGGGGAGGATGGCATTTGATCTTCTTTGGGACTTTCGTAACGGCTTCACGCCCCTTCCAATTCATATTTTCCTGATAACTCGCAGTGCTCGGTAGGAAATCAAGTAGTGTGGATTTCGAAAGGTCGTTCGATGACAGTCTTTACCAGGAGACACGTCTACCTGTACCCTGCCTTCGGTAGCAGGTGCCGGACGTCCGCTTCTCTCACGAGTAACGTGGACCCCGGCGTCGCCGGCGCTGTTTTCAGCGCTGGGGGGAAAGTTGGCGTTGAATCTTCTTTGGGACTCTCGTTACGGCTTTACTTCTCTCCCGATAACTCGCGGTGCTCGGTAGAAAATCAAGTAGTGTGGATTACGTGAGGTCGTTCGATGACAGTCTTTACCAGGAGACACGTCTACCTGTACCCTGCCTTCGGCAGCAGGTGCCGGACGTCCGCTTCTCTCACGAGTAACGTGGACCCCGGCGTCGCCGGCGCTGTTTTCAGCGCTGGGGGGAAAGTTGGCGTTGAATCTTCTTTGGGACTCTCGTTACGGCTTTACTTCTCTCCCGATAACTCGCGGTGCTCGGTAGAAAATCAAGTAGTGTGGATTACGTGAGGTCGTTCGATGACAGTCTTTACCAGGAGACACGTCTACCTGTACCCTGCCTTCGGCAGCAGGTGCCGGACGTCCGCTTCTCTCACGAGTAACGTGGACCCCGGCGTCGCCGGCGCTGTTTTCAGCGCTGGGGGGAAAGTTGGCGTTGAATCTTCTTTGGGACTCTCGTTACGGCTTTACTTCTCTCCCGATAACTCGCGGTGCTCGGTAGAAAATCAAGTAGTGTGGATTACGTGAGGTCGTTCGATGACAGTCTTTACCAGGAGACACGTCTACCTGTACCCTGCCTTCGGCAGCAGGTGCCGGACGTCCGCTTCTCTCACGAGTAACGTGGACCCCGGCGTCGCCGGCGCTGTTCTCAGCGCTGGGGGGAAAGTTGGCGTTGAATCTTCTTTGGGACTATCGTTATGGCTTGACTTCTCTCCCGATGACTCGCGGTGCTCGGTAGGAAATCAAGTAGTGTGGATTACGTGAGGTCGTTCGATGACAGTCTTTACCAGGAGACACGTCTACCTGTACCCTGCCTTCGGCAGCAGGTGCCGGACGTCCGCTTCTCTCACGAGTAACGTGGACCCCGGCGTCGCCGGCGCTGTTTTCAGCGCTGGGGGGAAAGTCGGCGTTGAATCTTCTTTGGGACTATCGTTACGGCTTTACTTCTCTCCCGATAACTCGCGGTGCTCGGTAGAAAATCAAGTAGTGTGGATTACGTGAGGTCGTTCGATGACAGTCTTTACCAGGAGACACGTCTACCTGTACCCTGCCTTCGGCAGCAGGTGCCGGACGTCCGCTTCTCTCACGAGTAACGTGGACCCCGGCGTCGCCGGCGCTGTTTTCAGCGCTGGGGGGAAGGTTGGCGTTGAATCTTCTTTGGGACTATCGTTACGGCTTTACTTCACTCCCGATGACTCGCGGTGCTCGGTAGGAAAACACGTAGTGCGGATTTCGAAAGGTCGTTCGATGACAGTCTTTACCAGGAGACAGCGAGCAGATTTTGCTTCACGAAAAACCCCTAAAATTTTCAGGAGGGCGTTGTAGGCTCTGCTTGTTTTATAATTGATTACATTTTTTTTTTTTCGGTATGTTTAGAAATAATTGAAAAAATGGAAATCGTAACAAGAGAGATGCAATTTGTTTGAAAACTGGCCCGAAACTCGAAAAGCAAAATCCGTTCTTCTTTTCCAATCATGCTGCTAGATGCCTTAAAAAAAGTTGAAAAAATGATTTCAAAAAGCGAGGCTTAACGCTCTCCTGGAAATTTGAGGGTTTACCGTATATATGGAAATCTACCCGCAGTAATATTTTAGTTAAAATAAAAAATTATGCCCCTTGGTCGCAGGACGTAAAACCAAAGTTTGAATAAACATTCGTGGTCCAAATTTTTTTCTCTAGAATTTTCTACCACATGACTGGAAGTATAGAAGTTGTCTGATTCCAAAGCACTATTGAGAAATATTCGCCTGAATAAAACCCGAGATCAGCACGCGTAAGGATCATCTGGTGAGCTCGGGAGAGGGTTGTTTCATATTATGTAAAGCAAGTAACCTTTGAACCACTTGATACCGGGTTCAATTACTCTGGATTTGTTGTTGGGGGTTAGCGAAGACCTAAAATCTTGCCTCGCACCAAAACCGACGACGTATACGCAGAAAAGTGTCTTGCGTGAGCGACTATATGTCTCATATGTATAAATGTATACGGGATTTTCTCCGTGAAAACGTGCGGAAATGAAATTCGCATTTTTGATTTGATTAAAATTTTCATGGGTGATGATTACACCTAATGAAAGGAGCTTTGACTTTGATTTTTTTCGTTTATCTGTTCGTGCGGTATGAATTATTGAATTTTCTTTCAAAAAATTCACAAGTTTGTGAAAAATTGATCAAATGAGGTGTTTTTGTGGTTTTTTCGAAATCTTCGCTTCTATAACTATACTTAGAATTGAAAAAAAAAAAAAAAAAAAAACAATACAAAAACTCGATTGTCATTAATTTCGGCATGATTTTTTCAATTAAAGCTCAAACTTAACGATTTAGAGATGTTGAGATTTTTTGTTGCATGAAATTCTCATGAGAAACAATATTTTTCGACAGATTGTGCCATTGGGTTTATTATGGACTCACATCTCATTTTATTTATTATTTTTCGATTTGAAATCTCGTTCTGCGGAATATAAGGCTTCTGCATCACAACAAACAGAAAGATTCCGTTATACATATTTTGACTCACTCTGGAAGTCGTTTTGCACTTACTCTTACTGTTTTGAAGACTAGAGACTATTTTTCACGAGTTGAAGCCTGCTATCAATGTTAAATAATTTGTGCATGTTGCGATATTTTTTTCTACTATAGAAAAGCATACGATTGGTTGAAAAGTTGCATGTATTATAAATTTCTTGTGTTTATGAAATTTTCATTCGATTCATTCTAGATCATTCCTATTCAATGTCAATAAAATCTTGAAACTTGTTTTCTTTAAACTATCCCCCCCCCCCCCCCCCTTCTTCGTCCAGGTTGAAATTAGCTTCAGGTACGATAACAAAAATTGGCATCAGCTGAGATTCAAGTGAGAAGAAATCTGACTCTTCCAAGAATCATATGCTTTCTTTGTACTTGAATCTAAGCTAATGTGAATTTTCGCTATCGTACCTGAAGATCTCGACCTGACAGAATAGGGGAAAAAATCAAAGAAGATGAGTCTCAAGATTTTATCGACATTTAATAGAAAATGATCTACAAAGAATTGAATGGAAATTTCATATACATATAAGAAATTCATAATTCATCTGACTTTTCCACGAATCATATGCTTCCTAGTAGCAAAAAACATCGCAACAAGGACAGATTATTCAATATTGATGACAGAATTCAATTCGCAAAAATATTGTGAAAAATAGTCCCTGTTCTTCATAGTGAAATTAAGTGAACGAGTTTTCCAAAGGGAGTCAAAATTTCGAGAAATTCTTCCACATGGTTTGATACAGAAACCTTGTTGAGCGGAACGAAATTTCAAATTGAAGAAAAAAAAAAAATAGAATGAGATGTGATCCCATGATGAATCCAACGGCATAATTTGTTAAAAAAATAATGTTCTTCTACGAGAATGAAAAAAAACATGAAAAAAAACGACAACAAAAAATGTGGAAACCTCTCAAAATCGTGAAGTTTGAGCTTTGAATGAAAAAATCATAGCGAAATTGACGATGATCATGATTTTTCTATGATTTTCTTGTAAGTATAGTTCGGAACAAAAATTTCAGAAACAAAAACACCTTACTGGTCAATTTTTCGAGAACTTGTGATTCAAAAAAGAAAACCATTCAATCATGCCTCAAGAACAGATGAACGAAACAAATCGAAGAATAATCGTGATAGCTCTTCTTAATTAGGTGTGATCACTTATAAAAATTTGGATGAAATGAAAAATTCGAGTTTCATTTCCGTACATTTTGACGGAGAAAGCCCCATGTATCGGTATAAGTGCGATCTAAATTCATTTGAAGTTTGCTTATTTTTTAGTATTGTATCGGTGCAAATTTTTAGGACGGCCCATCAGACAAGCGTTCAATTCATCACATCTCTACTAGGACTCGAAGTGATGGGTATAGAAAATTATGAACCTGAAGATTCTTATCTGACCACTTTCAGTTCATTGCGTAAACTAGTCAACGCAGGAGCAGATGTTTTGTACAACGGGAAGACATTTCATGGAAACTTGATGCTTTAGAGACCACAAAAATTAGTCCATTGATGAGATGTGGTTAACTTATTTTGAGAGGATCAGGATGTATACAATATTTGATCCCACTTCTGAAAATTCGTTAAAGCTACTTGAATCTGAATTGCAGAAAAATATTTATCGAATTTCAATGTAATTTTACGGCAATTGTTTAAGATTTATCCATGTTCATAAATTATTACTTGGAACGTCGATGTCATTAGGTAGATATTGTATCGAATGCCATCATTTGAAATTGTGTCGGGTTACTATGCTTGATTAAATTTTCTAGAGAATGCCGCTTCCTGCCGTGTGTGCTTGATGGAAAATGCAACACACACCTTTTTGCCTTGTGGGCACAGGTGCTGTTGTGCTTCATGCGCGGATCGCATTTGGACTGCACCGGACGCACGCTGCCCTCTCTGCAGAACGATAGCCATGCAGGCCCCCGCAAGAATTTGGCTCACTTTCGAATAACTTCCAAAATTGTTCGCTTTTTGTCGCACATTTTTATGTAATAAATAATATTCTTCAATGAAATTCATGTTGGACTTTTTATTCATCGAGTCATTGTTGAGAATACACTGCCGTCCGAAAGATTCCGGACAGGGATATGATTCGAAAAATTCATAATCAAACAGTGGTTATTTGAATTATGATTATGATTACTCATTATTATTCATAATTATTATTACTTATTATTACTAATTATCATTATTAATATTATCTTATGACGCATTAAAACTTTATTGTTCAGGTTTAGGCACTGTCCGACAACTTTCGAACGGTAGTGTACCTGCGGAGTGGCTGCGTAACTAAGCATGCAAAATGCAACACTGCCATATCCTGCGAGCATTTCATTATTCCCTCCAGGAGCTCTATAACTTCCTCAAAGAGTAATGAAGTGCGCAATCCTCATTAATTGAAAATAGGCTATTTTCGCGCTCGCATTGCATGCACGAAAAATTGAGATTTCAGTGAAATAAAAAATTAGTTCTCCAACGCATTTGTAAAAATATGTAAGATATACCTATTGGGATACCCTACTATAATGCGAGATGTCTCGCGAAACTTGTTATGTAGTGTAAGAACAGATAGGACAATTGCTACACGACTTGATTATTAGCAAAATATTTTTTCCAGAAAAACTTAAATATCTAATAAATAGATAATCTTGCATTTTGTTCGTTTCGCCCGACTCTGCCTTCTTGCCTCACCTTCCCCTGCATGTAGATGCCATGTGCAGTTCACTGAGACTTCAATGCATTTGTTTATATATTTTTTCGATTAACAAGCCCATCATTCAATGTCAAACAAATAGTTTATAGATGTACTTGGTCGTTGGAATATCCTGGATATTCACCTTGGGTCCGAACCTTTCCTGAGTTTCGATGTGATAACCCTTCTATATTTTGCATTTATGGATTCTGTCCTTTCGCTATTCTTGCTTTCGAAATATTTATTTTCGAAATATTGGCTATTCGAAATATTAGTCATTCTCGACTTTAAATTTCGACAATATGAACGTACGATTTTAATACAATCTATATTTTGCACATTTCGAAGTATAGACAATCTGAAAATACATTTTCAAATCAACGACCTTTCGGAAAAATAACCTTTCGTTGATACGGTATTCGACTTGATGATTTATCGGAAATAAACATGTCGAAATCAAAGTTCCTCGATATTTTGCTATTCGCAATCTTGAAATTCGAAATATTGGCCGTTCTACATATTGATCTTTCGAAATTTTGACCCCCACCCATACTATAGAAGAGAATAGGTATATAAGATGGTAGAAAGTATAAGAATTTTTGGGGATGAGGGATAGAAGATATTACAGAATCATATTCCAGGCAGGCGTCACGCGGACGCGCGCGCATGTCTAGAATTTTGTATAAACCTATCTCGAATACACTTCCATCGCCCATTGCATATACTCTAGGTATCTCTCTATCTATCTTTCTCTTTCTTTCTTTCTTTCGTATTCTTAAATCCTTTCTTTTCCTATATTCTCTCCTATAATATGCTACCCTATATCTTTTCACACAACACGCGACGAACCCTTCCTTCCTATATTCCTTCTTTTCTTCCTGCACATCGTGTTTTCGGACTGTACATATATATTTTTTTATATACCTGCTGCAGACCTATAGCTGCTTTATTATAGCTGTGTACAGCTTGTGTATCGAAGTACATTATACCTACCCCATGCAGGTGAAAATTATTCTACGAACTTTTCAACTTCTATTTAGAAATTTACGAATTTTTAGAATTCAAAAAAATTCACCATTTTCGTGTAGTTTTTTTTTTTTTTTGTTTTTTTTTTTCAAACAGGAGAAATTCCTGCAGTTTTCTTTCATAGTTTTATCAACAAGAATCATAAGATTTTTTTTTTCTAATAAACAAATTACTTGAAAAATCTACAAGGATTCCCAGAGTTTTTTTTTTTTTAAATTTGCAATTATTTTCTTACACAAATATTCTAATGAAAAACTGCGAATATGCAACATTTGCGCTATTTGAAAAACTACAAAATTCCGATCTTTTTTTACTTCCAAAAAGTCAAAATTTCAAAAGATCAATATGCGTATATAGAGTGGCAAAAATATCGAATTTTGATAATACAGGAATACTGAAATAGCGACAGACAAAATTCTTATCTATCCCTATACTTTTTTTTTTAGTATCTACTGCTTCAAAGCCTGTCTATATTTTCAAGGATTGGTATTTTCTAAATTTGTACTTCTGACCGTTTGAAATTTTTCTCTAATTTCGATATTCCGATCCCCCCCCCCCCCCCCCCCCCCCCCCCACCCTACAAAATGTTTAGATTCTTTAGATTATTCTATATAAAAATTATAATCGTAACTATACATATCGGTATAAAACGATAAAGGGAAGTTAGTTATGGAGGATTTTGAAATCGTGCAGCTTAGGTAAACAAAATAAATCACCCCACCAATATTATAAAAATTTTAAATAAATTTTAAATATGGTTTATATCGATATATATATATATATATATTTATTGATAAATTGAATACATATACACACGATACAAAAATATAGTTTTTGACGTACTCGAGGTACAGGTTAGCGAAACGTTATATTATATGTACAACGTGAATGATATCATTCAAAGACATATATATACACAACACTGCACGGGAATCCCCGCAATAGCAATTGTCCATAGATATTGACACACTACGTAGATAGGAGAAACTGCTATTATATCAGTCGCGAAACACATACATATATCACAGCAGTAACCCGCGTGCGCGTGTATAGGAAGAACAAAAGTATTGAATAGACGAGGTAGTAACTACAAGTATAAGTAAGTAAATTCACACACACATCGCAGCTGTAAACCTACATAATAGATATCCATACAACAGTTAGACATTATTGTTTACATACACAGAGGTTAGTTACCAAGAACAGACCTCGTTTCGTCAACATATAGATATCAAACCAGTCGACTAAAATACACGATTATAATATTCTCTAGAATTGTTACACAGCGATATGGTTATAAAAAATTTCACACATTCTAATAAATAATTAATATAACGTCTATATCTATTTCAATTCGAGACATGGTTTTACAAAAATCTCAATAGACGGTATAACTCTGTTACAATATTTGTCCTGATTCATCTATGACGAATTGTCATATACAATCGGGTCAAGTCACGTGACATATAATAATATTATGTCATGTCATCTCATGTAATCGCATAATTCGTGCTTCGGATTTATACGATAGCCAAAACTATATGCGATATCTAGATATACATGTACGATTGAAAACTGATTTACGTTATAAACATAATTACAGTCGCGGTATTGTAAACATAACCTAACTAAGTGATTATATCATGAAATCTACATACTATACGCACGTCACTATTTCATTATTATTGCTATTATTGTCGTTATTGTTATTATTACTTTTATTTTATTTTATTATTATTATTATTATTTTTTTTTTTACTTTAGATTGACGATCACTTCGCGTTAAACAAAATTCGATAAAAATTCATTACATCTGCTGTATTATTGATACAATAATATTTGCATACAAATAAATAGGTATATTAAAAAAATACAAATAAAAATCCATAAATAAACACAAGATCTTCTTCTTTTTTTTTTTTCTCACTGCACACTTACTTATCTTATACACGTGTATGTTATATATATTTAACAAAATGAACTATGAAACTTTGCAAAAATATACGACATGATGATAAAAATGTATATAAAAAAAAAAAAAGAAAGAAAACAAAAACAACAAACAAACAAATAATTCAAATCTCCGGTGTAAAAATTTATAGATACGAAGACACACGCGCACAGAGAATGTTTATTTTTATTTTTTTTTGACTGATTCTTGTCAACAATAAACTTTGAAATGGAGATAAGTTAGTCAGGATATTGGTTTTTGGGAATAGATCGAAGGCAAGCTAGCAAGAGAGAGAGGGAGAAATATAGAGCGAGAAGGAGAAAATAGAAAAGGAGAGAGAGAGAAAGAGAGAGAGAGAGAGATAGAGAGAGAGTGCGGGGGAGCACCTGCGTCTCTCGCGGCTCGCGTCGGAGTGTCTGAAAATCCTAGTTGATGTAAATTCAGAAGCGAGAGAGGGTCTAGAGTCGAGCGGGGTAAGACTCGTGGCTAATATACTATTGGTCCGTGAGGATCCCCCACTACAAACTAGCATCCGTACTCAGCGAATCATAGCACGAGTTTCTATCCCCCACTCTTTAAATATTTCACCGCGTGTACACCCACGCCCGACGGGCTCTCGACTTCTCTCTTCGTGTGAGGGGCTCGACGGCCCCCGACGCGCGGCGACGACGGTCTCACGACGGCACCGGTATAGGTACCTACTCGGCAGCGGCCGCCGCCGCGAAACTAGAACTACTATACTCTCTCAGTTAGTCAGTCAGTCAGTCAGTCAGACCTCGGCGTCCTACGACGAGGGACGTGTGCGTCGTGTTATTATCGTATGCGTGTCACAGAGTCACTCCATGTCTCGATCGGTTGTTATTAATATTTACTACTACCCTATAAAGTTTAACCCCGATTATCACCTTACATTCAAGACATAATATATTATACGAACACACACACATGAATTTATACCTATGAATATTTGTATAAATTTAATTTTTTTATTTTTGATATTTTCCTTGTTTCATTCATATATAAATATTTCATTCATTACTCTCGTCGTATTATAATATATAATATATATTGTAAATTAATAAGATAAAACAAAAACAAAAAAACTTGAGAAATAATTCTTATAAATAATAGTTAGATTTGGCTTCGTCTAACTAATAGAAATACACAATAACGGAAGAAAAAGAAGAAGAAGAAGGAAAACAAAAACAAAAACAAAGGACGTTAGTGAAAAGGAACAAATGAATGAAACAAATGTAAACAAAGAATCATAATACGATTGATGATATTATACATTTCTTACGAATATAAATGAAAAGAAAACAATAAAATTAATGCAAAACAAAACAAACGGGAGTTTTCTAGTTTATTTGTTATTATATTACGTGACTGTTTTTCGTGCTGATTTATTGTTACAATAGACAGATGTGAAAATATGAGATAAAAGAAAAAATCGTAGTTCGTTTTTATACTGATTTAATATGTGTGTGTGTTGATTATCTTAGTTCTCTTCCTTTTTTTTTTTTTAATTTTCGCGGATATTGACTATAGTTGATCGATTTCTGACCAGTGTGTGTGTTTGTGTGTGTGTGTTTGTGTTTGTGTGGTTTTGTTAATAGGAAATATAACGAAACAAAACAAAACAAACTAAAGAAAGAAAGAAGAATAAGAAGAAAAATATAGAAAAAAAAAGACGAAGAAGAAGAAGAATCTAGAAAAGAGTAAGAATATCAATACAATATTCTTATATGATAAAGATAAGGATAATAGTAACGATAGTGGTGATAAATACGAAAAAGAAAGAAGAAGAAGAAGAGGAAGAAAAAGAAAAAGAAAGACGAATGAAAATCAGGAAAAGATTGATCGAGATATAAAACAACGTGTTAACAATAACAACAACAACTATAACAATAATTGAATGTCGTGTTATCGATATTTCGCGTGTTGTTATATTATACGAATGTATTGATATATATATACATATATACAATAAGTATAAATAAAAAAATATAATAAACAATGTGTGTTACAACGCCGTTGAGTGCGACGAAGATATTAAAGGATACTATACAACCGCCGAGTTCCAGGACTATCACAACAACTACGAGCACGCTTGTGCCTAACGGATTAACGCCTGGGAATGGGGATCCCAATCGACCTCCTCATACGTCGATCATGTAAATATATACGTTCATTTTATAGCTTACACCTTACGCATGTAACATAGTATTATATATGACAAGTGGATGGGATGTTAGATTTATACTAATTCGTATTATTTTATAAGTTCATCTACCTCCACGTGTTGGGCCTTTGACTTATGATATCTGATGTTTTCATCTTTACTAGATGATCGTAGTAACGATATTCGAATGTACATACAGAGTTGACCAAAAATAAAACCGGCCCAATTTTAATCTTGAATAAAATCTAAACGCGTCAATCGATCTTCTGGATCCTTTTTTTTGTTGGAAACTAGAAGAATGAATCTTTCATTTCGCGTTTGAGAATCTAAAAAATCTTCATCCGTTGCACAGGTACATGCACTTGAAAAATGAGTTCACAAAAAGTCGCTGGGAGCTTATTTTGCTGTTGCTGTTGCTTACAATGCTGTTTTTTTTTTTGTTTTTTTTTTTTGGGCCACTCTGTATGTAGTGCTGTAGTTCATAAAATACTTACGCTTATTAGAGGAGAAGCGTTTTTCTAGAACATGCGAAAACAAAGAGAGCTTCATTGGTGTGGCTTTGTTGTTTGTTCGACGAATAATCTCACGTACGAGCAAAAGACAAAAAAAAAAAAAAAAAAAAAAAGAAGGAGGTATAGAACATATTGGGGCTGGGGGATAAGGGTACTGGGCTGTAAGATTTGATTTCGGCGCCATGAGACGCGGAAACCATTGCAGTAAACTTTGCGAACAACTTATTCTCCCGCCAAATATACGAGAACAATGCTTCGGTGTAAGATTTCTTTGTTCATATCCACGAAAATGAAAACAAAACAAAAAATTCGATCACATAACAGCGGGAAGTAAGTCGATCAAAAACTACAATAGCTTGTATAGGTCATTTGATTTTACGGTCGAGGTTGCGTCCAATCAAGTCTAATGATCAAAGCTACCATATATAAATACAATGCCGAAGCACGAGAAAAGGGGACTCTCCCTGCTGCATTCGGAAATCTTAATAACATCGTCGTTGACTTGCTTTTCAAGAATCATAGAATCGTCTGGGAACGAAGTGCTGGTTCGAGTATAATTGGAATACTACAAAAGTTTACAGGAAAAAAGAGAGATGGAGAATGATGTGTGGTTACGTTCGTTCTTTCATTTGTTCATCGATTCGTTGATCAACGACATGTTCAAAACGTGAAGAGAAGTAGCAGATGCAAGTCTAGACAGATAATGACCCGAATGATCGGTAATGTTTCCTAGCGTAGAAAACTGCCCATTGGGTAATCTCGTTATCGCGTCGAGGTCGTTGGTTGAGACGGATCGAGCGATTCGCGAGGTGCCGATTTCGGACGATCCCTAGATCGAGATGAATCGCGAAGGCCATAGCAAACCGGGTGAAGTAACGCAACAGGGTTGCGGACCACGGGTTGTACCTCAGCCCCTTATTTCCTGGTTTTCGGAATGAACCAGTCGAGGTAGGCCACCGATCGCCGAAGGTATAGTTACCGATCTTCTGTTTCCCGTGTTCAAGAATCGCCGCTAACTCCTCCGACGATCGGTAAGCTGGCAAAATCCCACCGTCCGCTAAGCTGACTACTGCAGCGATTTGGAAAATCGCGATATACGTCCCGCGATCAGTTAGCAGGAAATTAACTGATCAAGACTATATCGGTGACCTGCAAACACTGTTTTCTTTTTTACACGAAAAGGATCGATCCTTCGTTCGTATCATAGAACACAATTTTAACTAATGGAAAGCCAAACAATCATCAATTCTTTTCTCAAACATTTTCTCGTTGATTTCCTATTTCATTTATCTTTGTTGACACAAAACCGTGCGACAAGTCACGCGGTTTTATTAATATACATATCACAGTATATCGAATATATCGATTTTCAATCTTCTCCGAAACTCCTGAAAGCTGCCCACCACCCAATGTGTGTTTTTCTGTTTCTTTTGCTTTTGCTTCTTCTATGTTTATTGATTGATTTATTTTTCTGATTTCATATTGTTCAGAAAGTTTTTCATCAATTGATATTCTACCCTATTCGTGCGGTTTTATCAACCGGACGACACGTATTTACGTACGAGATTTCGATTGGTAGACACATAACGTACATATACATACTATACATAAATACATGTACAGAGCTACAACTACGTGTGTTAGAGAGAATTTACACGAAGGATTAGACTAGCTTTAGGTGGTCGATTAAGGACGAAGAAGCGAATTTGAGCAGCGCGTAATCCTCCGGATTTCGGAACAGCTTCTCGCGGCAGGATGGTAGCCCCTGCTGCTGCTGCCTTTCCCTCTAACTCTGTACCTACTGCTACTCCTGTTCCTGTTCCTCTTCCTCTTCCTCTTCCTCTTCCTGCTGAGAGTCGAGGATTCAGGATATAAGAGCATGTGGATATAGTACCTATACTCACATGATGTTGGCTTACGATAAGATCTGAAAAAAAAAAATAAAATTAATTTCCTATCGCGAAACCGCATTGTTCCCATATTTAACCATGAAATCGTAGTAAGGTAAGTGTACCAATCACTGACAATTTAAACCCAATTATTAACCCTTATATTCTCTCAAATTTTGAATTGATGATAATGATTCTGGATGGTTTCGTTATACAAATCAGTGGCTAGAGACTCGGATAAAACGAATTGATTTTTTGTTATTTCAAGAGCTCGCTGAGATGAAAAAGAATCATTGAAAAAGGTTGATAGTTGGGAACAGAGTCAGTAACTGGTACACTTACCCTATACATTGTGTGCTGATTTTTTCTTTCTTTATTTTTTTTTCTTTTCTTGTATCCAAACTGATTGTGAGGGAAATGTTTCTTTCTGTATTATTGTAACATTACATTTTTGTTTTTCCTCGTTTTGCCACATCACGATTATTGTTATTATACGATTATTATTTCATATAAATATACTATCGATATAGCCCCGATCTTGAAATACAATACTTGGTAAATAACAAGAGAGAATAAAATTGGCGAAAAAAATGTTTAAAAAAATAAAAGAAAAGTGAGAGAAACTAAAATAAAATTCCACCAGCTGAACGGTTAATCGTATGTATATAGTATAGGTATAAGTATGTATATGTATAAGATGAAAAGATCAAACGGCGACGGTGATTCACGGCGCGCAAGCTTGTCGAGTCGTGTTGGGTCCAGGCGAGTTGAGACAAGTCGAGACGTGCGTTATTGGTACATATATGCATACGTATATCTTTGTTGTATCCATAGAGATGATATAGAGTACAGTTAAAATCATCGTATACATCGCTTGTATGAATTGGAGAAATTTTTTTTCTGTTTTTTTTTTTTTGAATTTCTCATACTCAACATCGTACTAACAAGTACGTATACATACATCGTAGGTACGATACGCCAAATACGAAATAAACGAGATGTAAATCGAACTGTGGATAACATGAAGTGCCTAATACAAAATGTATTTGATGTTGAAAAATTGGATTATTGGTTTAGTTTTCCGTTGGTTACGAGAGACAAGTCGTGGTTTTATTTAAAAATATTTTTCTTTCTCAGTGTATTCCGAAACACTGAGAGAGATCGGTTTGCAGTCCTTTTTTGCGTCGAAAAGGTTATTTCCAGTCAGCCGATATTGGGGCGAGTGCTCAGGCGGTGAACCCTTCGAGGCTATAAGATCGGCAAATTTCTTGCCAACGGTCGGGGAACTTGCATGCATCCCGATGCTTGAAATTGCAGCAGTCGAGTTTAGCGGGCGGTCCGGTATCGGCGGCTTACCGATCGCCGGAGTGAGCGGCGATTCTTGAACCGGGGAAACTGAAGATCGGTAACTATACCTCCGGCGATCGGCGGTTTACTCGGACTGGTTGATTTCGAAAACCAGGAAATCAGGGGCTGAGGTGCACCCCGTGGTCCAACCCTGTTGCGTTACTTCATACGGTTTGCTATGCACTTCACGATTCATCTCGATCTAAGGATGGTCCGAAATCGACACTTCGCGAATCGCTCGATCTGTCTCAACCAACGACCTCGACGCGATAACGAGATTACCCAATGGGCGCGGTTTTCTACGCTAGGAAACATTACCGATCATTCACGTCATTACCTGTCTGGACTTGAATCTGATACTTCTCGTCATGTTCTGAACATGTCGTTGGTCAACGAATTGATGAACAAATGAAAAAACGAACGTAACCATACATCCTTCTCCCTCTCTCTTTTTCCCTGTAAACTTTTGTAGTATTCCAATACTCGAACCACCACTTCGTTCCCAGACAATTCTATGATTTTTGAAAAGCAAGTGAACGATGTTGTTAAGATTTCCGAATGCAGCAGGGAGGGTCCCCTTTTCTCGTGCTTCGGCATTGTATTTATATATGGTAGCTTTGATCATTAGAATCGATTGGACGTGACCTCGACTGTACAATCAAATGACCCGTACAAGCTGTTGTAGTTTTTGATCGTCTCACTACCCGCTGCTATGTACTTATTTTTTTTTTTTTTTTTTTTTTGGATATGAACAAAGAAATCTTACTTAAGGATTGTTTTCGTGTTTGGTGCAAGAAGAAGTTGTTCACAAAGTTTGAAATGGGCTCGTTGTCGCAGAGAGAGTCACCCCGAAATTAAATCCTGCAGCCTACCCTACCCCAATCCCCGATATTTTCTATGCCTTAATTCTTCTTGTACCGTGTACCACGTCGTCATCTCATTGACGTAGACGTTGACGTGCCTAACAATGCCGCATCGAGGGTCGTTAACGCTAACGGCCAAGTAGCTCTGAGCTGCCTCCTCTGTGACCGAGGTAAAGAACGCTAACGTCGAGATTATGCTATAGTTCTTTTTTAATATATGGAACTGAAAGAAGAAAAAGAACAAAAAAGTTAATTTCAACCTCTACTTAGAGACCAGAAAAGTCTCTGGGAACTGACCTTCGAATTACCAGATTAATAATTGCGGTACAAACCGAAATTTCTCTTTCAAATGTTGTGGTTTAAGTCAAACTTGCTGATGATAAGGATTACCAATCAATCAAGTGAATTAGTTTTCAAGAATTACTCGAAAATTATTGATATAACCCGAAGGACGTCCATCCAAATTTTACTGAAAAGAAGTGAATTAGTGTGACAAAATCCTCCGAAATTTATAAGAAAAAAGGGTTTTTTCTTGCGTGGGATCTGCAATGAAATCCATCAAATTGTGAAAATAAAGTTAACGAATATTGGAAACGGTTCATAAAATTTCAATGAAGCTTGGAACAAAAATCGTACAATCTTGACTAATTCTACTTCAAATCACTCACGTTTTGGCGAAAGAGAACTCGCGAACTTTTAGTGAGAAATTTATAGATATGAATCAGATAAAAATCCGTAGGAACAAGTTGCGTTGGTGCAAAATCCCGTCCAGATCTTGTTAAAAAGAAATATAGTACATAAAAAATTACCGAGGTTCTTGCACGAAGATTTGATCGTATCATGAAGATAATTTGACGAAGTTGTTCTGCTGCGGGCCCCTTTGAATCTCGGAGGTAGGTATAACGTCGGTGCAGCTTACCCCAAAGTCACGCAACGAGTAATATCGAGACAGAGAGAATCAGAAATCAGGAATCAGGTGCAGCATGCAGGGTGGTTACGTCCATATGCAGGGTAGTCGGTGCCTGAACGTATTTTTCTTCAACCAGTCAAACCGCAGACGGTGGCCTAGTAGCACTGACCACCAAGGCAAATGGCCAACCAACCAACCAACCAGCTAGCTAGCTAGCTAGCTAGCTAGACAGCCAGCAAGCTAGTCAGCTTTACCAACGTTCCACCAGCAGTGATGTACGAGCATAGGGTAAACCGCGTTTCCCAACCCCCCCATAGTCAAGGTAATCCGCATACTAATTGCGAACAGACGCGGGACAAGGAACGTAAAACACTGAACTGATGATTCCGTCACGAAGAAGAGAAACCGGAAGACAAGAGAATAAAATCAAGCACATTGACCAGTCCATCTTACAGTTGATCATGGCTAAAACTGCTGAGGAAAAATGCGCAGGGTTTTACCTAGCTTACTTTTTCGCGAGGGTTTTTAGGGCAGTGGGGGTTTGTGCTGGCGGTCTTTCATACCGTGGAACAAATTTCATGGTAATAAGACGAGGGAGAGGATGAGGACGAGGATGGGGACAGTAAGAATTTTATTGTCACGCACTTCTTATACCCTTATCATATATATATATAAGGGAAACCCTGGCTTCTTCGTCTTCGTGTTCGTTTTACTTTTCCTCCTCTTCCTCTTCCTCTTTCTCTTCCTTCGAGACCTTTTTCGACGATTACTATCTTCGGAGCCGACCAACTCGTATAAGCAAACATGGCGGGGGTATATCGGTGGGAATTTACATAAACAATACCTACCTATCCACCCACTTACCCGTAGTGAACGTAAAAGAAAATGAAAGTAAACTCTTACTATATACCAGACCTACTATGCGGCAGGAAGAAATGGATATTAGAAATTGAAATTTTTTCGGAATAAGTAATATGTCGCATAAAAACCAGGCGAAAGTAACATTTCGTATACATACACATACACTGAGTCGATTCGGGGTGAAAAACTTGGACGATTTTATTCAAGATATAATCTTCAGGATCTTATGGTTCTCGAATTGAAGATAGTCGAAGCTTCTCTGCCAATTGCCAAATAGCGTAACGGTTTTTCGTTATCTCCTAATTGCTCGAACTTCGATTTGCTCTAGTTTGGATACTATTAGTCTCACGAAATTCTTGATCAGAGAATCTTATGCGACACGCTCTGGGGTTAATGACACGCTAGCTTCGATATCCAAAGAATGTACTTCTCAAACTTTATACGGGCTGCGTCGTGTTTAGGAGCAGGTGAAACTCGTCGGTCTGGGTAGCACTAATTACATGGAAGTCGATACAGTAATCTGGGAATAAATAGGGACTGGTATAGCTGCGTAAGGGATATTGATCGTCCCTTGATTTTTTTTGTTTTTTTTTTTCAATCTTTTTTCGTCTTCATCTTCTGTTTTATTTTGGATGCCAGCTGCGCCGATCACGCTATACAGATTTAGGTTCGCCACTACTTAGTAGCTCTTTCGGGTCTACTATTAGTGACCAAGGATTGCGTGTCAAGTGCAGCAGCAAGTGGTAGCAGCTCGTTTTTTACGGAACCAATTGCGGATTACTCCGTACTGCCGGACAGTTATCGACTGAACTGGACTTGACTTGGCTGGACTGCACTGGACTGGCCGCAAAACTTATTTGCTCTTCTTTTCAGACGCGCCCCGCAGATACGGGGGCTGAAAAGTTTTTCATTTTGTTAGCGGTAGGGGTGAGGCGATGTCGAAATTATACTCTTCTTTCCGTCTCATTCTTTCACTTCTTTTTTTTTTTTTTTTCTTCTTCTTCTTACATGAGCTGGTGGAAGAACTAATAAACGAAAGTAGATGAAATTTTACATTTCGTTACTGAAGGAAAAAGAGAAGAAGAAGTAGGAAAAGAAGAGTAAAACCGGAAGGTACGAGAACAACGACAAAGAGGATAGAAGACAAAGAATTATCCACCCCTATTGTTCCTTCCTTAGACTGAGATCCCTCCTTTTCTCTCTCAGCTGCGACTTTTGTTCATGGAGATTACTTTTTCTAGAAAAAAATTTTTATTCGTGAGGCAAATACACGCGTTACCATGTCTTCACCCTGTTACATCGTCAGTTTCCCGGAAAAACTGACGTAGAACAAGATAACTAAGTTAAATGATGAAGACATGATCTGAAGAAAAAACCGCATTTCAGAACTAAGAACGTTAGAATTGAGAGTGGAGTCCATCGGAAACCATATATGCAAAGAGTGAAGAATGGCGTATTTTTTCACTCAGTCAGTATATCTATGGAGTAGATCGGAGCTATCAGTCTTATTGAGTTGGCTTCGAAGGAGACCAAAGGCACAGACCACCAGACATGGTGACCCAGAGTTAAAGAAATGGTACTATACTCTCTTTCGTTCTGCAGAGTCCTGCAGCATAGACAATTGTTTTATCGATTTAGTGGAAGAAAATCATCCCCGATCGGTCTTCCCCCAGACTTCCGGAAGGCACGGTGCCAGCCTGTCGGGAACCGATTATTTATATTGCAAGAAAGTTGGTCGATGTTCCAGACACAGTCCATCTTCACATTTCATTGCCGTACTTTCGGGTTCGTTCAATTCGATACTAAACATAAGATGAAACGATGTTGTCAGAAAACAAAGTCATTGATATTTTGATCAACATTGAGTGCTGATGAACTCTCGGTCTGTTGATGCAAAGTCCTCGTTCGGTATTTGTAATCATGAAATTGCATATTTTTTAGATGGACTCATTTTAGATAGTCAAAACCTTAGGAGATAGGGATTTTATTGGACCCTGTACATGCTGACCCTGATTGCCGTAGTCCATCACGAGTGGCTTTGGCGATCAATATGTAAAGAATGGACGAACGCCAATATGAGTTACTGAGGCATCTAAAGACCTATTCGTTATTTTTCTTGTTTTACAGAATGGTCCGGATGATCGGCGACGAGTTCCTCACCGAGGATAGGGATCGAAAATACTATGCAGATCATTACACGTGCTGCCCACCGCCGCTGTTCATAATACTGATAACCCTGGTCGAGGTGAGTCTTTATTCTTGAGGTATATTACGATGGTACTTTCAGAGATTCTATGGTGGAGCGTGCTCAGGTAGCCTGGAGGGTGTGATTTAAACTGTCATCGGCAATTGGCCATTATCTAGTAATACGTGATTCATCGAGGGAGTAGAAATCGTGACATTGGGTGTTCAATGATAATTTACCTTCCAGTAATTCCGATTCTCCTCTCCGTGCTGGTCGGTTACATTACACTAGTATCACGTTGCGCTCCCGGCTACTGGTGCTGCTGCTGCCGCTGGTGTTGGTGGTGGTTCCCTTTTGGATTTTCACTGTAAAATAGTACCCGCTCGTTATACTACCTCTACCCACCAACACGAATGATAATGCCAGTGATTTAGGTTGCTTTTAACTAACGGTTATTCATACGAAAGTTTGTTACAATTAATGCGTAGTAGTAGGTTGTTTCAACCAATCTAGACGATAATATCGCCAAAACAGTACAACCAACCCTCGTATGGCAGCAGTGTTACCTGTTTCACACCATAACCAGTCGCTAAATCTTATGAAAAATAAAAATCACCCTGTTAAGTACGTATGTAAGCTCGTATGTTGTTCCATCCGTACCTCAAACACATTTTCAACTCCGCGTTTTATACCTCGTTTCATTTTTATTTTTATTTTTATTTTCATCCCCCACATCTCTTTTATTCGTTACCACCATGGCTACGTTCAACTCCATATGTGTTTATTGCGTCATATTTATTACCGGATTATACACACCTATATAAATTCTCGTTTTAATTTCAAAAAGTTCAAAAAATATTTAGCTGCAACTGGCGGCGAATTATTCCCAACGATGTTCAAAATCTCACCTGTCCGAATAATGGCAAATTGCATAATACTACGACGATGATGAGCCATCGATTTGGCCTCAATATTAGAACGGTTCTTGATTACTTATACCCGTGACTAAATTATCGCTTGATTGTTGAATCACCCTAAAATTACCGGTCGTATAGCCTACTATCAAAATATCAGAGAGACCTTTAACGGGCCATTAAATATCTTTGCATGATCTTCGGCGAAGTAGTCCTTCATGGGGTTTAAGTGACTTTCAGTGGACTCTAGAGACTCCGAACTTTTCCAAACAACTTGAAATTACTTTGGACGAGCCACTGTCAGACCTTCTTTTAGCTTTGGAAGAGAAGAGTTTTAGTGATTTTCAAAGACCCTTGAGACGCCTGTGTCCCCCATGCAGAAATCTCTTTCGAGTTAGGGACTCATAGAGAACGTTGGTATATTCGACATTCGTCGATTTTTTAAGTTTTTACCTGCCGATAGTCAATCGTGAAGATTTCATTATGTTGGACTTCAAGTGAGACTGTCCCTCAGGCAGTTATCGTTTTCAAGTTAAGGGTTCATGAAGAAAATGACTATCTTTGATATATTTATCGATCCCACTAGTTTTCACTCGATTTTGGTATAGTGACTCGCGTTCGATTGTAATGAATCATCAACGCAAAGATTTTCTCTGCGAGGGTTGGAAGTAGGTATTTGAGTAATTGTTTCTGTCCATACAACACTGCGTACCAAAGGGATTCCTTTCTCTTTTCTATGACGTATTACAGTCCTGGTGGGTCTTCCCCGAAGCGTTGGTCTGGTAATCATCTCGTCCGCATCTAAGTAGACGGAGTTTTGGGGTGCCCCTTGCGCCTCCTGGAGATATATGTATGTATGAATGTGTCCGCATGTGTGTGGTTGTGCGATAAGCACGAGACGTGGTTCCTCGCCGGATATTACGAAGACGGTGCTCCGGACGTGCCTCTTTCCCTCTCTGCATCCAGCCCCATTTCTATATCTATTCTCTTCCTCTCTCTCTCTCTCTCTCTCTCTCTTTCTGTCTCGCCAGCATCCAATGTTTAACTACTTGCTGACTAAACTAACCTCGTTATGCAGAAACGATATTACAGAAAGCTCGCGATGTACACTTACTTATATCATACATTCGTATACTCGTACCATCTCTCACATATGAATCACATACGTAGTAGGGATCTTACAACCCTCAAGCAATACTGCTATGTATACATGTATATATGTGTATGTACCTTAGAGTTCCAGTAGTAAGAAAGTGAGTGAGTGAGTGAGTGAGTAAGTGAGTGAAGCGAACGTGACACACGACTAGGACGATTTTATAGACGTAGATATGTACGTACCTAGACAGACCATACGAGTAGAAGAAGACGACTCCTTGAATAGCTTTTCACGTATTCAAGGCACGCTGGTAAAAATGTACCTCACCGATCCATACCTACCATCCAGTCGAATTGGCGAAGTCGTCGTCGTCTTCTTGGTGGCAGGCGAATAGGTACGCAGACTTTCCAGTTGCAGTCCGCGTCGAAAACGATTTTCAAATTGAGCTGTCCGCCCGCCAGCTAGACGATCCTAACACACACGTATTACCTGCAATTGCGAAAGTGTTGGGGAAAATGCGGAGGAAAAAAGTTGCTTGAACTGTTATACGGTGAATATACCTGCGCTTCGTTTATTCTCTCATCACGAACTTCTAAACCAACTGATCAATGCCATTGTCAACATGTACGCCAACGTTTTACTTCAACATAGATTCGTCAAGTGATCAGTCCCACTAACATCACAAAGTGATTAAGTACCTTTGGTACCAATCAGTACCCAGAGTCCAGTGTCCAGTTTCCGCTCCTCGGTGCATGATTGTTACACTGAACACATTATTCAGATTTACTCTCTCATCTCTACACTGCAGCGCTACTTCGGAACAAACAGAAATTGCCAATATAGTAGTTTGGTGGTAGGACCACTATTTTCACGTCCACCTAGCTGCAGTACAGGGCACCGCGAGCGAGATGAGGGGGGATTTGTTTCCGTCCATTAGAATATGTTTGTGATATCGCGAGTGAGCGGCTAGACTGCAGAGTGACGGACATATCCCTCGGCGGTTATTGCACGTTTCGCATTATCTCCTGACGATTTATTCCAACGAATAAATAAAACTCCATTCTCTCTCTTTCTTTCTCTCTCTCTCTCTCTCTCTAGAACACGCCATCGAACCCCTCAGGTTGTGATCGTCCGGAGATCTCAGCGCGTAAAAATTCAGATAAATTCTCTACTTACTGTGTGCCGAAGTTTAGAGAGATGTCCACTGGGACGGACTACCATAAATATGATATTATTCCATTACCAAAATCATGAGTCAAGTTGATCTCTTAATCATGTTCGAGGATGCTGATATCAATGTGATCCTTGTGGTCTTTGAATTGAATGTCATGAAAAATGTAGTCTCTCAGTGGCTAACCCTTGGACTTGGTATCGCTTGGTCAATATCGAGATCTGCTAATGACTCCATATCGTCTTCAGGGTCTAAGGAATACCATCGGCTTCCGTTATACGATGACAGTTTAGTCCGGTCCGGGGCGGGGTGGTGTAAAGGGGGTGAAAGATAAGACTGGTCATTAGGGCGCGATGCTCAGTCGGGGGTGGCGATGGAGCGAAAGGGCGGAGGGGGAGGGGTGAACCGCAATTTCGGTTGGAAAATGACTCACAGCTGCTGCGAAGGACGGCGACTCCTCGTGACCTGCAACCCCTGACAGTTTTATTAGCATCCAGGCTGATGCTGGCGACGTCCCCGAACCCCGGACTGCTCGATGGAAGTGGAAAGGTGGTAGTGGAAGAGGAGCAAAAGGCGAATAGGCAAAGAAGAAGGGGGCGAAGCTTTGCCGCGGTGTGATAGCCTTCGATCAGAGGATTATACAAGTCATTCTTTACCCCCCTTACTTACCGCTGACAGCTGTCACCCGTCACTTAGTCAAATTATCTACTTTATATACGGTTGGTCCACCGCTTATAACCAATGCCTTGACTTTCTGCGCCAGACTTCCGAGGTACCAAAAAACACTGTTCTTCTTCTTCTTCTTCTTCTACGGCATCTTTTTCGTAGTCAACGACGTTGAAGACGACTTTGTCTTTGGACTCTTTTTTTTTTTTTTAACTATGTTGCATCACGGAACGGGACCACTGTGAAAAATGACTCTTTGTCATTTCCATTCCTCATCGCAGCAGTATATTGTTTACCCACGATACCCATGAAGTGTGCTCTTTTCCCATGGTATCCATACGATGGCGCCAGGCTTTAAAGAGGGAGCACGGGTTCACCCACCTTGATCTAAGCCTGACTGTTTTTAAAAATAGTTGGAACAATGATGATGAAGAGACGGTGGAGCCCGTTCAGTCGTATTGAAACTGCACTTGAACAAACATAATGTGCGTTACCCGTGGCGAAGAAGATGAAGAAGAAGGAGAAAAAGAAGAAGAATCGATGGTATAGGACAGAACCTCTGTACCTGGTCTTTGTTCTTCAATTCTTTACTCAGGTTGTGTCGTATGGTGTTAATGGCATCATTCCAACTCTGAACGCATAAGCGGGCATCTACTTACTTAAGCCTGGCTTCCGTTCTCTCATTTTGTCCCTGCAAGTGCAGGTTGAGAGGAGTTGGATGGTTGGCGCGTGGGATCGCCGGAAATTGACGTAGGAGTGAAGGAAACTTGAAGTGCCGAAATTAACTCGGTCGTACCCCGTGTAATTGAGTTCGAGAACCGGCCCAGAGACGAGACGGGAGTAGAAACGCGTGCGTTGGCAAGAAAGAGAAGAAAAAAAAAAAAAAAAAATAAGAAGATGACTAAGAAGAGTGAGAGTGAGAGTGAGAGTGAACACGTGCCGTCCGTTCGTTCGTTCGTTCGTCCCTCAGAGGCGCGAGTCCGGAGCCGGCCAAGTGGCAACAAAGCAAAGTGGTTACTCCTCGTTGTCCCTCTTCCTCTTCCTGTTCCTTATTTTCCTCCGATTCTTTTTTCGTTTTTTTTTTTTTTTTTTTCCTTTTTTTTCTCTCTCTCTCCACATACCAACCACAGAAACTGAACACGGCAAGGAAGTCTGAAAGCCTTCCTCCTCTTTCACTCTCGGTCACTACGTACCAAGGCCATCACCAGTGAATGAATGAACACTACTTGTAAGGGAAAATTGATGAAAAGGTTTTATCACTGCTACCTTCACTCTTGTAAATGCTGTATTATTCAGCATCTGCGTTATCATAACGAAACTGATACAATAAGAGTAGCAGTGTCGGTTTCAATCAATACCTTTATTATTTTCAACACACAAAGAGTGGTGGATGGATCTTGAATACTTGAAGAGAAATAATTTCTGGCTCTTTTGAACTTTTTAAACTTCCACACTCTGTTCAAGTACCATTTATCGATGGCCTTATTACAAAGCGAATAACATTTCAAATGCCGTAAATGAACGGAACATGATCTTTCTTCATCTTTTTACCTGTCGTTCCTTTTCTCCATTATCACTTCCTCGACGATAATACTGAAATGGTAAATAGCAAGTGCAAAACGTTCTCCAACTGGCACGAACTGAATCATCGAAATAACGTTTGCTGTACAGCTCTGAGAAAGACACGGTTTTTCAATTGAAAGCTTCAGTGCTAGAGTAGCCCAATCCATATTGTTGATAAGGCTCATCTTCACTATCATCATCCATGTAAAATGGGTCTTATCGACCTACAATTGCTGGTATCATCCTTGGGGTGTCCAGCTACCGGTACCAATACCACCCTCTCCAGCAACTGGTACTTTCACCCTAGCCGAATACTTCATTTGCAACAAACAACCAAAAATATCGAAAGCTCTTGACCGAGAGGGGGTGGTAGTCGACGAGGGTTGGAAATAGATGTTCAGTATGACCTAGTGGGACCCGGCAGCTGTCACAGACGCGTGTTGCAGTTGAGGGTGGTGGTTGGTATGGGTACCACGGGTCAATTCATCTGACCAAATGGTGACGCGGTCAGGGAGAGTCTGCAGGCTCGCAATACTCCTGTTTTCATGAATGAACGAGCCGGGACAAGCAGCACCGATGTGACATCTGTGAAATCGTCGAAAGGAGGAGGGTGTCTGGTACTAGCCTCAGTTCATATATACACATGTGTTCTCATACGTGTTTGTCGGGGATACAGATAAAATGAAAAGAAATTGCACAGTCCCATTCCCAAGGGTAACATTTCTAGTTAGTCTTGCTCAAGTATCTCAACAAACAAACAAAAAAAAAACTTTTTTTCAATGATACAAATGTCCTTACTTTGGAATTTTCTCTCTGGGTTCCGTACCTTGCTCTCTTCCTCAATTTTTTTTTTTTTTTCTCTCAGCTACTTAACCCCCGGTCTTACTTATTTTTGTAGATGAAAGAAAAAAAAAAAAGACAACTGAAAAAAAACAACCTATAAGCCACGTTTTCTTATTTTTTTTCTTCTTCTACATTCTCACCCCCGTATAGTCTTAGAACCCTAGTCCCCAGGCTTAGCGTAGCGGACCGGTGGTATTTCCTGGTTTGGGGAAACATAGCGCGGTAGTAAATTCACGAAAGCTCAAGGGATGAAGAGGGTGAGACACACGCGCGCCCTCCGAGCACTGGCAAAGGAGGCAAGGAAACCGTGGGGGTCTTGAGGGGGTCAGCCAGACAACCAGACAGATAGACAGACAGATAGTTAGACAGACAGACCAGAGGGGTGGTGGTAGAGAAAGAGAGTGACTGAGTTGAAGGAAAGTTCTTGAAGCTCAAACCATGAACGAGGAGGAAACTTGCTACCTCCTGTACTCCTTAGAGCAGGACATACCGTGTTCTACGGGAGGTTAAGGAAGTCTTAAAGTAGCGACAACAGACAAGATGATCGTTTTTCCCTGAACTCTCGTTAACATCTTTATTCACGTCTTTTCAATTATGTTGCTACTACTGGCTCCGACTTTGCAGTCTTCGGCTTTTTCGAGAGTAATTGATTTCCTTGATAGAACCGAAAGATATATATGTACCAAAGTGGTTTGTTTCTTTTGAATCGAGTAACATCCATGTACGAATGCCAGAGTATTGCCGGATCTATCCACGTGGTACAGAATTGGTACTATCCTAAGTTTTTCTGCCCAAAGTTGGGCGAATGCTGATGACTATAGTACTGACAAGTGAACATACGTTGGCCAATATGGTGTTTTTATACCGGCTGCGGATTATTTCGTGCCGATTAACGGCACTATCAGTTTGACCGGTATTAACAACCCAAAATTGTCCCAACATTGATTTTGACTTGAACAAAGCTTGTCCCTTGGTAGCTGTCAGTTATTGGCAGCTATGGTATCAATACCCTGCCAATGCCAAGCCAGTGCAGTTGGACATGAGTCGGTTCGTGTGATCTGGAAACACAAAAATGTTGACTTTCGGAGAAAAAAAAATGTTGGCCTTTTGAATGGTTTTTACAGTGTAACACACTTACAAATTACCAGAAATGTATAATTACGAATACACTGTAATGCTGGAAGCTCTCTCTTACCCTCAACCCCAAAGTTGACAGGCTGGCGGTTCTGCGTCGAGACGGAAAACAGGGAATGTTCGTAAAGTTCGGTTTCCGTTGCGGCGTCTGGGCCGCTGAGTGAGTGAATTTGAATTTGGATGGGATTGGAACACTGATGGTGGTGGTTGAAGGTACTGCGGTTGGTACGTAGCTATACGTGAAATGAATGGGTTTTCGGTAACCCATTCTCTTTTGGACTCTTGTTTGTCGGACGAAAGAGAAACGAAACGAAACGAAACAAAACGATTGGATTGGATTGGATTGGATAGGGATGGGCGCGATAAAGGAGGGAAACAACAACCCTAATTTCCCGTTCAGCGAAACGTGTAAATTTGAAAATTTATCGCGAAACCTTTTTTTTCCAAGAGATTAGGCCCGATATACGCCTGCAAGGGCGACCGAGTGAACCGTGTAAGCAGCAGCACCAGCAGCCCAGCTTCCCTCTTTTCTGTATATCTAAACGGGGAATCAAATTTATATTTATTTCGTTATTTCGCTCGTTTTTATTCCAACCCGCCTTTCATCCCCCTCCTCAACCCCATACCAGCCGCCCAAGTTACCCTTTAGCGACAAATGGCCACGGGCTCATATTTCAGACTAATCTCCGAAACAAAAAAAAAAAAAAAAAAAAAACTTTTTGAATTTGAGAAAAATGTTCTTACCCCCTCTTATTTGCTATTCTTGGAACATTTGACGAATCTTAGGGATACGAGAAAAAAAAAAAAAAAAAAAAAGGAAATAAAGGAAGAAGGAGAAGGAGGGAAAAGTAGTTGGGGCAAGAAAGGAAACTGAGAAAACAAGGAAAATACCAAAAACTACACGCATCCTTGTTTTGGGCTAATTTCAGAACCAAGAAATACAGGCGCGTGCCGTTTCCACGTGATCCTAACGTCTGCTGCTTGCTGCCTGCCGCCTCATGACTCGGGGGGAGAGGATTTATGCCCTCCGGGCCACCGGGGGCCTCACACGTGCCCTTCCGGGTCCGCTTCCTTAATTTAGGATTTTAGAAACCTATAGCTGTCGGGGATACGAGAAGATTCTTTTACCCGGCAAGAAACAGGGGGAAGCGAGCGAGATCCAGGATACGAAAAACGGTTCAAGAAACTTATAAATTCATCTCTTTTGCGACGAAAATTTCGAATGGCTACAGATGTTCGATGCATCGAAGTAAATTCCTCGTGTATTTTAACATTTTACGAAATTTATGCAGGATCAAGTAGACGAAGAAGTACTGGAAAAAAAAATGTGAAAAGGTTTAGGGGTTGAAATAACAGATTTTGAAACCGACACAGTCACACCCGAGAAGTGCTAATTTGACTTGAGTGGAGGATTTACTCAATCTAGCCTGACCCAACCCTGTTGAAACTTTTGTGAAAATAACATTCACTCGAAACTCGTCCTGTTCGCCATTTAAACCCAAATCTGGATCTGGACAGGACCTAATTTCATCCAGTGACAATGTTGTTCTTGAATTTTATCACCAACTAAGAACAGATTACTCTTTGTGTTGTGTAATTTCAAACGCTTTGAGTTAGATTTGAATTCAGTGGTTACACTGAGTCTGTTGATGTTCCAAAAACTCATCCTTTTCCTTCTTATCACCATACGTATGCATATTGATTTCGACAAGGGTTAATACTATTTCATCAACTTATATATATATCGTGACAATATTCACTTATCTGACATTTTCTTGACCACAAACCACCTGCACCCCAGGGTGTAGTGTAGCTCCGAAAGACAGATATGATCTGAACAGTCCAGTTCACCTGACCATAGCACAACAACACGACTAGCAGTAGTCGTGGAGAAACGCGAACCGGTCGATTTTATGGTTCCACTTGGTCGTTGTGGTGTAAAGTAGTACAACAGAGCAGCCAGTCAGCCTGGTAGCAGCACCAGCACCAGCAACGGTATTAGCTATACGTTTTGTTATACATGCGGTAGGAATTAGGGCGGGTCAACCGTTCAAGGGTAGAGCCTTAAATTTCGTTTAATTATTCGCGCAGACCAGTTTCGCTTACACGCTTACATACCTCTCTCCTCGTTGCTCTTGCTAAATTTCCTATACACTTACTTCCTTCCTTCCATCCTTCCTTCCTTTCTTCCTTCCTTCCTCCCTTAGCTTGCTTGCCTGCTTGCTTGGCTCCTTCATCCCCTTATTGATTCCGCGTCGAGTAAAATTTGTTTGCGCTACGAGAAATGTCCCATTTAACAAGAGTAATGATTATAATTTGGTAAGCCTCCGCAGGTATTAGGGAGTACCATCGCGTGCCATCCGAAAGATAACACAAATACGGGGGTGGTGGATGAAGAAACCCCTCGAAGAGAAGAGGGTAGGTAAAGAGGAGGAGAGTCTGCACGTTTTCTCTCCTTGAATAAATGCCTTTGGATAACCATCTTCTTCTCCTTATTTTCTTCTTCCACTTCCACCTCTTCTTCTCCTTCGTCCTCTTAAATTTTCGCTAATTAATTTAGAAATAGGAATTATAGAGAAGGAAACACGGGCTATGATCATCGAACTTTTCGTATACGTACTGCAAACTTCAGGCTTGGCATTGGCACAGTATTAAATAAGGCCAAGCTTTTCCCAGGTCAAAATCAATGTTGGGACAATTTTGGGTTGTTAACATCAGTCCAACTCATGGTGCAGTGAATCGGCACTAAATAATCCCCAACCAGTATAAAACACAATATTGGCTCAGTGTGTTCCTAGTAAAGAAATGACTTCCAGCTGATCGTGAGCCCTATGTATGTTCACTTGTCAGTACTGGTCATCAGCATTTGCCCAATTCTGAGAAAATGATTTATCTGTACTGGGCCAGTATAACCAAACAAAATTTGGCAGCCACGTTAGTGCCAAATTGGCAGATCCGGCAATACTCCGGCAATCGTACATCGGGTTTGGGAACCTGGTTTCGCTGATGAGTCCTAACGACTCTTAACTTTGGTCTGCAGCATGAGGGCGGAATTGAAATTCCAAATTTCAAAAGCTGCGGCGGACGGTCAAAGTTCCGAATTTTTCAACTGTCGACTAACAGTTTTGGGAAAGATTATATCCTCAAGAGTCTACGTAGCCAATTTGTCAAACTCCGAATGAAAAAACATTAGTTCCTGTCGATAATTAGTGCGTTAAAGTCATTGCTTTTCTTCTCTTTACTTCTTCAGACAGAAGTGTTCAAGTGTTCATTTCTGTCTTCATGAGCCAGGGGGCTTATTTGATACTGATTACCAGAACGACGCCCTCAGGGTTTACCCCCTCTTGAATTCTTCGTTCTCTTTATCCAACCCTTTTCCGTCCACTACACTCCTCTGTGTTTATGTCGCGAAAGGTATTCTCGACGGCTTATCACTTCCTCATCTTGCAGCGAGAGATGAAGAAAAGGGAAAAGAGAATGGGAATGGGACAGTGCCTTGTGAAATGAAAACTGGGATCTTCCATCTTTTAGTCATTTTTCAACACCATCTCGTTCATCTTCATCTTGTTCACCTTCTCCTTGTTCTTCTTCTTCTTGTTTGTGGATCCCAGTTCATCTTTTGCCCCCCTTTTTTTTTTTTCTTCATTTCTTACTTTCCCTCGCGGTTTCTCCGTACCTGTGAATATATACTTTAATACTGAGTAAGAAAACCAGCAGCGGTGCCATGTGCGATGGCAATCTTCATTTAGATGAGTGACTGCAGCAGCAGCAGTAGCAGCAGCAGCAGCGGCAACTGGAGACGCGATGCTCTCTGCGTCGCCGGACTATCCCAGCTCACTGCTTCTTCTCACTTCCTACTTTAATAAATGGAATTTTATGGGCTGGATTTTAACGAGGGAGAAAAAACGAACCGAAAAAAAAAAAGAAACTGGTCCATGAACTATGGAAATCAAGAAGCTTCTCTTGTCTCAAAGTTGCATGAAGCTGAAGCTAGCACCTAGAGTCAGCAGCCAAAGGTGCTGAACTTTTCTTAAATTTCAATGATGCAGTACAGATTTACGTCTATAATTCAATAGACACTTCCGTTTTGCTAAGAAGTTAACAAAATTTATAAACTTGTTTTTCAGAGACTCATTTTTATCTAACGCATTTCATTTGGCTGCCCATACTTTAGCTTTATCTAAGCTGCACCAACGCCGACGCTGACGCTGGTGCGAAATGTCGAACCTAATCGAAGAACCGATCAATCATTATTTTTCTGATGATGCATACGTAGATTAAAGTTAAATCGTCACTTCCTATAGGCAAAAGTTACCACTTGGGTTACACACCCTCGTATATATGGCGGTTCTCCTCGAATTGGGTGGTGGTTTATACACAACCGGTGGTGACGACGGTGGTGGTGACGGTGGCGGATTCTGCAGGCTGTTATATTGCGAAATTAGCATGTATTCTCACCGTGACATACCGCTTTAATATTACAGAGATACGACCCTCATCCCTGGTATACAATATAGGCACATATATATATGTATACCTATTTCTGAACATCAGGTTTGTGCTTTCTCCGGTCACCTCTCTTCTTCATCTCTCGACGCCATCGCTATAATACCCTAAACAAACCTAATCCATTTCACACTGACCAATATCAGTGGGCTATGTACGTTAATCGTATTTATTCCACGCCCAGATCAATGTACATGAATTTCTGACTATTGCCACCATTTGTCATCTTGGTAAGGCCAAAAAAACCACTCATTGTCATTTGGTTGGGGAGGTATTAATTAATTGTTTAAAAAATTCAATAAAGCTATTTGATCGTCTACTATTGCTTTTGTAACATGTAATCGAAATCACTTTTGGTATGGTTAATAGCTAATGGGATCAGAGTTCTAATTACAGTTTTCACAATACCAGACTATTGTTGTTTGTTCATTTGATACCGTGAAATATCATTAATTTGAAATAATGACTAAATTCTACTGTCATTTTTGAAATTTTCTATTCATGAATCAAATATTCTTTATTGCTATGCATAATTTTCGTTCAAGTTCTGAACTTTCCCGTATAACAATGAATTGAACAAAAAAGTATTTCGAGAGTTTGACTATAGTTGCTGAACAAAGTCGTAGGTTGACTAGTATAACGAATAGAACCATCGCATCACCTTCGATCGATTCTTTTTTTATTACTTTACTTCTTCCCCATTATGGATTGGCATAATTGTATACATTAGGGTTATCATTGCCGTTACTATCGTCGTTATCGTTGTGTTATTGTTATTATTCGGTCTAGAGGGTATCATTAGGATTGACCTTGCGTATATGTATGTGTATAGTTTCTATGCCTATAGCATGTATGTATCTGCCTACCTATCGTTTCTACTTCCAGTAGAGGTATGTATATCTGCATAAGTATAGTCGACAGTCTAGCAGCAAACAACCCCCCTCCAAGTTTCAGACACTATATACATGTCTTAGAATCGTGACATCGATTTTCCACTTCGAGTATACAAAAAGCTTGCTACTCATTTCACGATAGTGTATACACTCGACGTATCGGTTGACCACAATTCGGGTTTAATGTCTCCTCACATAAATCAGAATGTACTTATACTCGATTGTACATACTGTATACATCAACGATATGCAAAAACTCTTCTTGACTTTGAGAAAACACCGATATGATTAACTCGATGAATTGTTCCAATGAACTTTAAATTCGTTTTGATTAAATAAGACAAAGGAATCCCTGAATCGTCTGCAACGATTTTGGAATATGCTTTAGGGGTAGTTTTACTGTTTGGACTGCCCAGCATTGAGGGTAAACGAAAAAAAAAAAAACTGACTATATGATTTGTTCCAATGAACTTTAACTTCGTTTTGATTAAATAAGACAAAGGAATCCCTGAATCGTTTGCGAGGATTTTGGAATATGCTTTAGGGGTAGTTTTACGGTTTGGACTACACTGCATTGCGGATAAACGAAAAAAAGGAACAGAGAATTGTAAAGAAAGAAAAAGAAAAACGCAAAATTGAAAAGTAGAATTTTGGTGTCGAGATCTTTGCTCACTTCCTGAATCCAGGCATGTATAGGTACTATACGTATATGTGTAAGTTGGTATAAGATTCGGGTCTTACCTCGTCCTCGTCGTTTTCCCTGTGCTACCGAATGACGCGCGTAAACGATCAAGCACGGTCAAACCCCCCGCGCCCATATCAAGGGGATAAAACGTTGGGGGTATTGCGATAGGGCAAGCAAGGGAGCATGTCGTTTGTCCGCCTTTGTAGGGGCGACTTTCTAAAAAAAGGGAGGAAAAGAAAAAAGAAAAAAAAAAAAAAAGTAGATAAGAATGAAGTAAAGAGGGAAGAAAAATAAATAAATGAAAAAAAATATCTTTACTTCCCCTGTATGCAGGTCTCCCTCTCTCTCATACACTATTCTCGTTTCTTCTGCCTCTTCTTCTTCTTCTTCTTATTTTTTTTTTTTTCTTCTATTCAGGGCTCAAGCCCTTCTTTTCCTATGGAAGCGACCCTTCTCAATGTATATCTTTGTATGCATTTATTTTTTACGTTCCCTTTTTCTTTTTCTCTATATACCTATCCATGATATCATCCCCTCGGAACAAGACCATCCTCGATGTTATAGGTATACTCACTTTTTAAGCCGAAAAATGGAGATCGTTATTACCATTGTTATTATTATTATTATTATTGGGATTTTTTTTTTTCTTATGCTTTTCGATGAAGCAGCTTCGCATCAATCTTTATCACGTGCTCTTTCACATACCACGTATGGATTACAAAAGTTGAATAGCTAATGGTAGACCGAATAATGCGTGATAGCAATCCGTAGCTGTATATAAAAATTGCTTCGATAGGATTTAGCGATTCTTTCTTTTCTACCTTCTATTCGTATTCTATTTTTTTTTTTTCTTTTGGGTGGTTCGATTACGGAGGGGAAAAGATCAGGACTTTTGCTTTTTCTAGCTGCAATTTCATTTGTCACATTTTGTGGTCTGAATATAATATTTTGCATTTTTTTTTTCGTTCTTTTTTTCTTTTCTATGGTAGACCCATCGTCGTCGAAATATCGCTCTATATTCTTCTTTTGTGTTGAGGAGAGACTTGCCGAATACCCACCAACCACTTGATACTACCTACCATGTACCTTCAGGTCTGGCGAGGAGTATAGAGTATTCATAAATTCGGATTAAACTCGTGGCACGCGTAAAAGCGAATCGCGTTCTGAATGGAATAAGTGCTCGCCCACATTGGACCAACCTGAAATCTCCCCGTTATATGGGTATGTGGTGTATACCATCCCTCTTCCGATACTCGGGATACCAAATCACTTTTTATTCTTATTCCTCTTTCTCGGATGTTTCGCATCCTTTAACTTTTCCTTTTCCTGTTGATAAGATTCATCGAGCGAGACGGATTCAGTATGATGATATGATGATGCCCAACTTATGAAAGAACCTGTTAATCACATACTTCCATATTGTTTCACAGTAGGTTCAATGTTATATTCATGTATTAGAGGGTTAACGATTCTAGGGACAGTGTTTTAGATGATGATGTGATCAGTTTTCAATCAGTGATCAGCAAAATCAGTCTTGGTCTTGCAGTATTGGTCTTGGGCATGCTTATTTTGCTAGACCAAGACCAAAACCAAGGCTGAGCATGCAAGACCAAGACTATACTGGTCTTGGTGTTGGTCTTGTTTTGTTGATCACTATTTCCAATGTCTGCATACACGTTGGTTGGTATGGGTTTGTTACCAGAATTGCCAAAAGGGGAACTTCAGGTGCAGTGTGCATTGCATCTTGAAATGCTCCTCTTCTGACGATCAGATATATATGTATATATCTTTACACGTGTGAATGTATCAGTGGCAAGTTTGTATAGAATAAACCGCGATGATCAAGGGACTAACTACCCCTGAAGGGCCGAAGTTCTGCTTGGCTTGTATATGTATATACAAGTAGTACCATGATCTCGCTTTTGGGGTTGGGTCGTGGAAGGAAAGGTAAACTGAGCTTCTTGGGGCTCTAGTGTACTGCTGTGAGGCTTGTATAAGAGGACGCGATAGGAGAGGAGGAATTTGTTAATTAAATTACGGAATGACAAACATAACCGGGGGAGGGGGGGGTAAAACAAGGTACCCTAAGAGGTGGTCCGACTGTATCCCAACCTGGATATTGTTTTCCCTGATTTATACTCAGACCGGGAACGGTAACGGTCGCCCTAATATTTACTCGTTAATGTCGCCCGCTGGTCTTGGAATACTTACGCGGCTTTTGGACTGACTCTGACATAAATCGAACCCGGCTTCATGGCGGGTTTTACTCCAGGGTCGATACCATACTGAGAAATCACCCCCTTCTTTTATTTATTTATTCATTTATTTGTTTTTTATTTCAGTTGGGATTCTTCACTTACTACACAGTCGCGATGGGCGAAGTCAACCCTTCCGGGCCAGTTCCAATCGACAGTGTCTTCATCTACAGACCAGACAAACGTCTAGAACTCTGGAGGTTCGCCTTCTACATGTTCCTTCACGCTGGGTAAGATTTACCAAATCACAATATCACTAATGAGCAAAAGAAATGCACGGTTCGCCAATTACCACACTTAGTGTGGTATCCATAGTATAGTCTTCTTCTGAACAGTCCTCAACCAATCAAATCATTACCATGACTGAGTTGAAATAATCTTGAGAATAAGACTTGACTGTGAATACCATCTTAAGACTCCATGGAATCACACCCAGTTAGCTAGTTGCCTCAGATTTCATTAGCCCGTCGGTTTCACTAGTGAAAAATGTGCCCCGATGGTGGTTGAGGGTCGTCTGCATCGGGGTTTAAAAATTTATTTAACTGCTTTTTGCCTCGACCTCCAGGACTTTCCAATAAGATATTTACCGAGGGTGTCCCCTAGATGCCAGATGGTCCTCCATAGATTCGATTTTAAATCGCAGACAGGCGAGGTCGTGGCCAACAGCCGGGCAAGCTGCGCTAATTCAAAGATTCTGCTGTACGTACTGTCCCCCCAAAAGTCCTTCGCGATGAAAAACTTCTCGATGAAAGAAATCCAACTGACTTTTCCTCGAACGATCTTGATCCCATCCTTATCCTCGTCCGCGCCCTCTCTATTTCCTCTTTTCATTCGAAGAGCTGGGAGAACGGTTTATGGGTCAGTTTTATCGATGGCTCGACTATACCCGTTTCCTTGGCCATGGATACCCACACCGCCAGGATTCACCAAGGAAGACTACCAACCACCCCTTCCTTATTTTCTGCTGCCCCTTTTCTTCCTCCTCCTTTTCCCTTCTCTCTCTCACTCTCTCTTTCCCTCTCTGGGCTGGCAATTTCTCCATATTGATTAAATTTTCCTACCGGCTATAAAATTATAACCGTTCCCCCGAGAAGAAGGAGTAGGAGGTGAACGAGGAGAAAGAGGATGGGTTTACCAACGTTCGAGTTACTGATCAGACCACTATTTTGTGGTAGTATTCAAATTCCGGTTAACGTCTGTTCACGGTGAACTACGGACGTGTTGCAAATCATTAATGACTTTGAGTTTGCAATAACACGATCAACCTTCCGTTGTCACACTGGGTGGTCCCCATGCACCAAATTGAGGACTAAATATTCCAAATTTCCCTAGGGAGAATGTAACTTTGATTATCATGCACCTAGGGTTTGAAGTCTCCCCCATAGGTAGGGACCGACCTTTTCACATGTCAGAATAACTACCTTTTTTGAAACGCATACTATCATACTTTTTTTTTTTTTTTTTTTGCCGAAAGTAGAGTATCTCAGGAGTATTACGTTCACATTTGAATTGAAAATGTTAAAAATTAACAAAGTTATGATTTTTTGAGCGAAAAAGTATCTCTTGTACCGCGTTTTATACCTCTTCATGATTTTTTCTTTAACAAATGACTGGCTACTCTTTAAGCCACGCCCAAGCATGCGATAAGTTATGAATCGCCCTGTAACTTGGATGAAAATGATGTCTGGCTTGGTCTAAGCACGGCAAGTAGAGGTCCGTAGAGGAAACGTGAGCCTTGAAAAGGTATTTGGGGCTGAGGATGAGGATCGGGTAACTTTCTCGCGTCGTGGCGAAAGAGCTTTTCGCGGGAAAACGCGTGTTGGGATAAAACTCGGTAGAGTTTTGGAGGCTGGCTGCCAGGCTGGACGGAAAACTTTTCACGGACTCATGTAATTATTTGAATAGCTTATTAGGCTACCAGGGCAACGAGTTGAGGTACGATTCGGGAATTATTAAAAACCACCCCCGAATTAACGAACGCTATGGCTGACTGAGGGCCGAGCTTAAAACGGAAATGGAATCTTCGAGTTTCACTAAGAGGGAAAAATAAACCATCAAAAAAAAAAAAAAAGAAAAAAATATCAATGGACTGACGAATGAATGAGAATTTTATTTCACCGATTATAAAATACGCTTCAACGTTTACCTTTTTTTTTTTCTTTCTTTCTTTCATATTGCACTTTGATTATCAGAAAGAGAAGTAATTGGGGTGGAATTGAGATATTGGGAGACTTTCCCTCGGGCTCTGTCGTTCGTCAGGGTTTATTTCGTGTTCGGTCCATTTCGATGATTACCTGGTTACGTCACCTCGGACGCGATGATCCCTCGATGGCTCGATATACGGGATCGAAACGGATATCACCTTCAACGTACGTTACGATGACGTAGATGGATGTTATGAAACGCCGATTGTCACCACCCATACAGTCTCGACTTCGATTATACTTTCGTTCAAATAAAAAAGAGAACTTCGTTATTATCAAATGTAAAGACCGGTAATGACTACCTGTGCAGGACCATTAAAACAACTAACAAAATTAACTGTAGCTCGATTCTAATCAACGATCATAATCGAGATTTATATCAGGACATGATTCAGCATCGTGAAAAACACTATACGTCGTTCAAAATTTATACGAATTTACTATAACGTGATGAAAAACCAGAAAGTTCCTCAGAATCCATCAAAGAACGTCTCACAAGACATGTTCTATTTTGAAAAACATGTAATGATATCATACTTGCCATGTGTTGATCCGTAAAGTGAACAATGAATACAGAACATGTTGGAACACGTCAAAGGAATTCAGGAACATGCCTGACTTTTTTCAAAATCAAGGACAACATGCCAAAATATAATTCAGATTGCCAGAATGTAGAATTACGTATTTGAGTTTTGTACTGGCTTCATCCAGCTTCTGAAAAGAAGACAGAACATGCGCTCAAATGTTCAAATTCTATTAATACAGATCAAAACATGGTATTCTTGAGTTGCATACAATTCTACTACAACATGCTTCGACATTTCTGAATTTCCTTGGAAACATGGCTGACATGTCTGACTGAACTTCAGAATTCCATCTTCATAAAATTCACGAGAGCATTTTACCGACATGTTTGACTTGCATGAAGCATGTTTGAACACCGTAAGCGAGTAATTTCATGAAAATCAATCGAAAAATTCTTGAACATGTTCGATTTTGTGGAAATAATTGAACGTATGAAACATGGTATGAACATGTTTGACTGAAAATCGTCAAAAATTGCCTTAGCTTATGACTGTACAGTTGAGTAAACATCCGTATCCATGTAACGGGTATTATCGTTCGATACGGGGGTCTGTGTAGGGGATGCAGGGGTTATAGTTGGTAGTTTTGGGTTCGGCGCCCTGGTGACGAGGGTTTAGAATGGTATGGCGCGTTCGGGTACCACTTCACTTTCCATGCATAAGCTTAATTGGATTATCGTGATAATTATTAATCAACGCGAGACCTTAGGGTTGTCGTTGGATAATTCCGCAGGTGTCCAAAACGCGGAGGACCCTAGATGCTCGTATGCCACCGACTCTCTCAAGCTCCTATCCTATCATATCCTATAACCCACCCTATCCCCATACCTCCTTTCCTACTTCCGTTTAAAATTCCTCACGTGTTTCGTGCAGCACGTTATAGTACGTATAGCCGAGTGAGGACTTGGATTAAGATTAAGGGCGAGGGCGAGGCGAAACTTACTTCATCGTTCACAACACATCGGGGAATGATGTGAAAATAATATAGTAAAATTCAAAAATTGCCATTTTACTCTGACGTTTTATTTGAATAGACATTTTTTTCGAAAATACCTAATTGCCACGTCATTTTTGCTCATTATTCTATTCGCTTCGTCGCGCGCTTCCGTCATCACCGACGTATCAACTTTTTGCTTTTTGCTTTTTTTTTTTTTTTTCTTTTCTTTTTCTCTCTTTCTCTTCTCAACTTCCCACGTTACACCTTATCTGTCTTCGGCCTGCCCGAGCACAAAAGCCAAAGGGTAAAACTTTAATGAGATGTTTCTAATTAAAGAGAAGACGTCGTCGTCGTCGTCGTCGTCGTTGTCCGTTGTCGGTGCTATTGGAGATATCATTATTATCATATAATGATCATTATTATTAGTATCATTATCATAGTTATTCATTCATTTATTCAATTATTTTTTTTTCTCTTTTTTTAATTCAATTTTTGTATTTCTTTCTCCATTTTACTTCAAACTTATCTGCTGTACCTTTTTTTTTCCTTCTCGTCAGCTAGGTAGTTCGAGTTTTGCCAGTATAGCCTTTGCCGTTGCTAGAGTTGCAATGTGTTCCAGATATAACTTCTGGGCCTGGGAAATTCTTTTTTATACTTTTTTATATCACACTTTTGAGCTTTAGAAATTTTTCTTTTGCTTAGAATAAAACTCTATGCATCAGTAGTAACTGGATGGTGGGCTGTGTCCCTTGCTGCAAACTCCCGCTACTTTTTTTCCTTATTTCTTTGTGTGTGTGTGTGTGTGTTGATTTTTTGTCTCCTTTTTTTTTGGTTAGTTTTATTCTTCTGTTTTTGACTCTTTTTGCCAGTCATTCCCTGCTTTTTAATTTACTTCGCACCAAGATGAAAGCCTACCACTGGGGTCTCTGTTGTTGGTACCTCGCTGCAATTATTATCCCCGTGTGTTGCAATGAACATGTTTTTGGAGATTATTATTATTATTTATTTTTTTTATGAATATGAAACTACTCGTAAACGTATCAGAATACACGTTTTCATATCCTGTTTTAAAAATCGTTTATTTTACTCGTAGCTAGACGTACGTACTGAAAAATTATCAAAACATGTCGCATATCATTCGAAATCTTCGCAAAATTGGTAATGACAAGCTTCGAAATACACGCAATTGATAACAGTTGACGGAAACATGCTAAGGCATACTCAAATCTGTAGCAGAAATCGATTAGATCATGTTTTGAAAATGTTCAAAATTGATATAAATCAGCCAGCGAATGATGAAGTTTCATATGAATTTACGAATATATGTCAAAATAACATGCTCAAGCTCGACAACATCCTGATGAATGCTAAAAATCATGCCGATGTTTAATAAAAATTAATAAATGAATGGTAGTACATGTTCAAGTTTGGTGAAGTTTGAATAGTGAACGCTTGAGTTTGATTCAATTCCCACGGACATGACGAACATTAAGAACATGCTCAATATTGAAAACACGGTACCTATGCACGGAACTTATAATGACGAAACATGATCAAATTTGGGAAAAATTAAAACAAACTGCGAAACATGTTCGTTTAGACGAACATGTTCAATATTGAAAACATGGAATGTACGAAACGAATGACAAATCACGATGAAATTTGGCAGAAATTGATAGAAATCAACGGTGAAACATGTTCATTATCGACGAACACTGATATAAGCAAATGCTAAAACATGCCAGATTTCATATGAAATCAATCATCATATTATAGCCAAGATAATCTGAGTACAAATACATAAAGTCTAACATCAATATTATCGAACCGTCCCAAGTAGGTACATATATGTACACATACATACGCATACATAAATATCTGTAACTACCTCTGCAAGCCACACGCTAGACATAAATGCGGTCTGTTCGCGCTTCGTTTTTCAGGTGGCTTCACCTGCTCTTCAACCTCGGGGTACAGGTGGTCGTGGGGCTTCCCTTGGAGATGGTGCACGGAAGTTTAAGGATCGCTGCCGTCTACATGGCCGGGGTACTTGCTGGTAAGCCGAATTTCTAGAAAAAAAATTGTCATAATGTATTTGACGATCGTCGGTATTTGTATTATCGTTATTATCATTGTTATTATCATTATTATTGCGATAACTGGAACTGTTACGAGGATTATTATTTTTTTTTCCACATCTGAACCAGGAGCGGCTCGAGCCCTGCCTCGTTTGTACCATTTTCCTTTCATAAAGTCTTTATTGTCAAGTTCGTTACGTGTTCAGCTTGGGGGGGAAGGGTCGTAGTTGGTTGGTTGGTGTATATAAGGGCGCGAGTGTAAGAGGATATCTCAGTGGAATATTCACGCGACAAAGGAGAGAACCTTCTGCGAGAGCTAATTTAACTTTAAGACCCACTACGTGTCGTCGTACCGATGGGAGGGCGAACCTGGGCGCGTAAATTTGTATGAAAATTCGTTTTGCCGGGGGTGTTGGGGTAAGACACGGTTGTGGTTCTGCACGCATTTCATGATTTCGATCACGGTCACGTTTTGTTTACCTCATTTTTCCCCATTTTTTTTTCTTTTTTTTTTTTTTGTTTTGTTTCTTACCTCACTACTCTTTTTCAATCGTAAAATCGGACTCTTTTAAAACCTCGTTATCCCTTACTCGGGATGTACGATAAAACAATCTAGACATTTTTCGTGACACACGTAACTCTGAATACATAAATAAACTGGAATAAGAGACAAAAACATGTTGGAAGTTCGTTAAACTTTGAAAAGACATGCCAACAATGTTTGATCTGATTGTTGGTGTTGATAATGTGTTCTAACATGTCACGGTTTAGTTTTAAAAAAATATTTATTGAAACATGTCGAAACATTTTTTAGATCGGAAAATATCCTGTGACATGTTCAATTTTTACGTACTAGAGAAAATGTCACAACATGTACAAATTATAGGTGTACATAACTATAAGATAAGATAAAGATGAAACATGTCTGAATTTTCTAAATATTTAACTGAACATGGTGGAGTTTCCTGTAAATTGGAAACATGTTTCACACTTTCAAACATTTAATTCAACATGGTAAAGTTTCCTACAAAATTAGTTTCAACGTGAGTGATATTTCCAATAGTTTGCTTAAGCACGCTCGAGTTACTTGAACAATTATTATAATAACATGGTTGAATTTTTTTGTTTTTCCTTTCCAACACGTGGAAACAAAATTTGACGAAGGAAAGAAAAAAGAAAAACAAACGAATGAATTATAAAACGAATGAAATGCGTGGTAGTGGAGAATTTCTCATGAAAGGCAGTAAAATCAAGATTCGAAAATTAATTCGCAAGCTTATTGGCTGTCGCTCTTCGCTTGGCGGTAGTAAAACCACGCGGAAATTAATCGCATCGTAAAAGACGTGCGGTGACAGACCTCAGCCCCAGCTATTTCCCGGGTATAAAGTACATACCTACGTATGTATGTATGTATATGTATATGTAGATGTAGATTCGTCTAGCCTAGTTCTAGCATCTGTATATTGCATAGAAGAGGGTATAAAATGATCCGTTAATGCCCAGAGTCATCAGAAATTCATCCCTTCGTCTTCTTCTTCTTCGTTGTGCATATAGTACCGAGTCAGGTATGGTATTCCTTTGGGAGTATAAGAAAAGAAGAAAAACCCAAGAGGTGTAAACGGGAACCAAAAAGTTTTCTTCCACCTCCTTAACCTCGACGTCGACGTCGACTCAAGTCTTAAAAAAATTTTCCATCAACGGTCTGAAACTTTTCTTTTTACTGAAATGTTTCTCACCTCCAACAACTATATTGATCGAAATATTGTTATTGGGATCAAAACTGTTGCATTAGCCAAGGGATACATTACTTAACCTCAAATGAAAAGAAAAGAAAACTAAAGCCTTGGTAAAATTTTGAACATGTCGTTTATTGGTGTAGGTATTATTGTAACTGCTAAGTCTGTCATTTGGATAATGATTTTGGATTGGACAATAGCCAGAGAAGTCTATGTAGACACGAGTAACATAATTATGCAGTTCAGAACTTTCTTCTTACGTAGTATATGGGAGCTCTCTAGCACAGTCAAAGTATAATATGGAAACGGGTGAAACGTACTGGGCGCACCAACCAAAGAACCATTGCTATACTTGTAGAAGTTGGGCAACGATGCATTGTGTTGCCTAACCGTAACTTGTAATCGGCTATGATCACTTCCGTGCCATTTTTACTTTGCCAACTCTGCAATTGTCTCCGCCTAGTTTTCCGCTTACGACGTACAATACATAACCTATGTATGTCTACTTGTAGAAGTATCTATCGCCGTACATGTAGCTAACTACCTACTACTAGATTGACACACTCATTACACATCCGTATACACTTACTTGTGGAAAGAGAGCGCGAAAAGAAGCGCGAGATTTTCTCTACCTTTGACAAAATGATACTCACATCACAACATGCCCACTTCGGGATTCAATCAAGTTGAGATTTATTTGGAAAACATGTTCAAGTTTATAAAAAAAATGCGCCGAAACATTGCTCAAAATGATTTTTTAGCTTCGTTGAAAATGACGAATAACGAATTTGAACATGTTAGCGGTTTTGTATAGCACTGCGGAAAAATGTTACCGTATATCCATGTTCGACGAAAAAAAACTCTCAAGTCAGTGAGAAATTTCAGCCATGCTCGAAGGCACATCCGATATAATATGGTCGACTTTATACAAATTGGTGGAAACATCGGGCAACATGTCAGATTTTGTTCGGAAGAATAAAGTTTTTCAACATGTCTGAGATTTGAAAATTTCTGAAAATATTTCACATCATGTCAAATTTTATCAACAATAAACCGTCTTGTTGATCGAATCTTAGGAACTATATGCGAAACATGTTCCAAATTGTAGAAAATCTTCCAGAACATGATACAAAATATTCTATTCTCTTGAAAAATTGATGTGATAATGTAATTTGACTGAAAGAATTCGTAAAAATATTCTTTTTTTCTTCGATATTTCTCGAAAAATGTTATTCTGGCGATGTTTCGTTCAATCGAGAATCATCGGAGCTGAAATTTGGAAAGTTGAGACTGATTAATATTAATGCTGCACGGATGCTATTTCAGGGGATTTATAACGCGTGGACGAGTAATGGTAAGTGTAATATAATCCCTGAAAATAGTACATCCGCTGCTATATATGCTTGATACGTGAAGCAAAAAGCGATAAAAAAAAAAAAAAACCCGAATGAATTAAATCGCGGTACATATTATGAACCTAGATTTGAAAAGCAAAAAATTTGTAGGATTTATCATTCCAATTTGATTTCGATTCCGGTATATGATATTACCGAGTGAAAATGTACATATTCTCGATGAATTAAATCGGATGAAATAATAACGGGGTCTCAAAATTCTGAGTACAACGATCTATGATGATGATCGTTTTGATCGGAATTGAGACCGAACCCAAAACCGTAACAAAACCGTTCATCAGTCTGACGATGAGATGATATTCACCTGTTAACTATGAAGGAATTAAACCAAGGCTTTACGGGACTCTCTGTTGTATAGTTAACCCATTGTAAAATAGAGTAAGGAATTAATCTAGCGAAGGATCAAGAAGCTGGTTTGACCGTTTGCTTCTGAATCAACCATGTCAGATTATACAAGGGGTATTGTACCGCGACGGATATCGTTGAGTTTTTCACCGACTGGTAGTTAGTTCCTCCGATTATCAGCAATTATTGGCTTTATTAGTTGCTGTGAACTTGCTACCTATGCCTAATTGATGCAACGGTGATGGACAGGCCCGTTATAAAACGGCCATTCAAATTTTAACGATACGTTGTATACCTACATTGAAATTGCTAACCAGGTATCTTAAAATCTTCTAGAATCTAATCAAGTGATATTCACATAAAAGTTTTCAACAAAACTCCTCAAAGACAGTGGAAATCATTTCAAGTCACTGACGGCAAGTCAAATTCCAATACCTACTAAAAGTCCGATGACAGCAAACCTCAGCAATTCCCAGGCTCCAGACAATTCTCACTGGAAGTCGTTTTCATGGTTGATAACGATTTGCGATTTAGTCTAGAAGTCATGAATAGTCATCACCAATTCTTGGCATGTTTGAAATATTTATATTCCATGCTCTAGTTAACTTTGAACATTTTCTACATCATTTCTACATGTTCAATTGCGTTTCGGATCATTATACCGGTTTACGGACAATCTGAACATGTTTTAAGCATCATTGGATCATGTCCTACATGATTTCGCATCTTTCAAATCATTCGAACATGTTTCAGTATTTTCAGGCACATTATTTCGCATCTTTTCAATTGTTTGAACATGTTTCAGCATTTTTAAGCACATTTTTGAACAGTTTTAACATGAATGCAACATGTTTCAGTGTGATTCTGCTAATTTTAGCAAACGTTGAAGCGGTTTTTATATCATTTCAACATGTTTCGGAATGTTTTTGCTCATTCTAGCGCGTCTTTCAGCGTTTTTCAGACTATGTCAGTGTGTTGGGGTGCAGATGAATTCACTTCTTCGTATGCTTCGCCAATTTAGATAAATTGTGATATACTTCGGTCGATTTTAGCTCTTCTAGTGAAACTTTCGTAATTATTTTGAAGCGTTATGATGTACTTCGGCGTCCATTAGACAGAAAATTGTGTGAAATTTTTTATTTTATTTATTTTTTTCAATTCCCGATTCTGTGTTCAAGCACAAGAAAGAAGGATGTAAGCTGGGAATAATTCCGAGTCCAAAAGAGGAAAAGAGAGTTTCTGGGTATAATGCAGCAACCCCTTTCAGCCGCATAGCCTTATTTTCCTGCGCGTAAGAATGCCTTTTCGTCTTTTTTCCTTTCTCATTTCATCTTTTGTTTTCTTTTCTCTTCTACTCTTTTCCTCTCGTTTCTTCAAACGCAATCTTCGGCTCAGATGATTGCGAATCTAATCGGACGTACCTACCTATGCCTATTATACCCAATGGTATCGAAGAAGAAGAAGAAAAGGAAGAAAAGCAGAATGAACAAGAAAAAGAGAAAAACCACACCCTGCAACAATTCACGCGGGAAATAAATATTTCCTTTAATTCTTATATCGATTGACACCGATTTTATGGCTCAGATACATCCGCATTGTCTCTCGAGGCTTGTCCCGTATATCCAATTCTATATGAAAAATCAAGAATTTTACTCGGATTTTATTCCAGTTCATCAAACTGTTTCAAAAATTTTTATCAATTTTTTTCGAATCGTCGTGTTTTGGATTTCGAAAAAATTGTACAACGCTAAATAGGAAATTTTGACAACAAATTGAAAATCGCATGAAAATTGAAAAGAATCGTCACACGATTGATTGAAGTTTGATTAATTCCTTTTCGATAATTGCAAATTTTATCTACACGGAACATTTCACACAAAATAAAAAGAGGAAAAAAAAAACAAAAATACAAAATATATACATAAACTAATGAAGAGAGTGCCTGTCTTTTATACGGATACGACCATGCGTGTATATTAGTAGTTATCAATTTGTCAGTCATCGGTCTATTATTATACCGGTTAATCGATGCGTGATACTAGAAATTTCTCTGGTTTCAAAGAAACCGCGGAATACGAATAGCCCACGTTGTTGCCCTAGGGCAGGCTTGGCAGGCTTGTCTCTCGTATATTATACATATATACTCGACCGTCTCTCACGCGGTCCCTTTTCATATTCCTCGATTTTCCTACTCATTTCCGTTCTCGTGGGAACCGTGTCTAGGACACCTGTGCACCCGGTGCTGAGCTAAAACACCAGCGACACATTTTGTTCTTTTACCCTTTTTTTTTCTTTTTTTTTTTTTTTCTCTCTTATTCGTGTAATGATGGTGAGTAGTTAGCGCGTGTCGAATTAACCGCATTCATGTGAACATGGTAATAAACACGATTATATACATGTAGTTATTGTTAACCGGAAATAGCTGCGGAAATCCTTTGATCAAACGATCGATGTTTTTTATTTTCTTTATTTTCTTTATTTATTTTTTGTCTTTTTTCTCTACACAATGACAGACCAATAATGACTGAAATTGCATGACAAGGAATTTAAAATTTCATGAAAATGTAAATTTATTGTCTAAGGTTATGGGTGAGGGAAATATAAAGCAGTCAAGAAATATTGAAAGTCAGAATGACAGAAAAAGAAACTAGAATTATAATGAAACCGATATTTTGATGAAATGTTCTAATTTTTGGAAAAAATCTGTTGTAGTATGATCCGAAATTATTCAAATTACCCTAAAAGTCGTGAATATTATCTGGGAATCGTCAACATGAGCTTAAACGTAAAATTGGAAACGCAGAAGAAATATTTGAAAAACTTTGAGACATGCTCAAAAATAATCTATGATTTACAAAAACATGTTGAGACAATCCGAACACGTGAAAATATGTTCAAATGTTGGTTAAACGTATCGGTGAAGTATTGTTAGAATGAAATGAAAATTACTGAAACATATGGTAAAATTACCCGAAGCATATTAAAACATGTTCAAAGTTGGTGAATTCCGTTCAAACATGTTCTACAGTAACCTCAAACGCAATTATACATGTTGAAATAATTAGATAAACGTTGGCATTTCTTCCAACATGAACTTAGACCTAAAAGAACGTGTTGGAATCAGTCAAAACGTGAGAAAACAGGTCAAACGGAATTGAACCAGTAGGGGTAGAATTTGTTTGGAACATGTTTCACTAATATTCCAATGATTTTTGAATACTTCTGGCTTTTGCTGCCATAGACATTCGTCTCTCTAACTTTTGACTAACCGTCAACGATTTGAAATGATCTTTTATAGTCACTTGGAACATTTTTGAGAGTTTTTTTTTTTTTTTTAGTGACTTAAAAACACAGCTAAAACTCTTCATGCGAATATCCCCTGACTATGAAGAACAAAAATATGAAGTGTTTGGAAAGGGGTTAAAAGCAACCGTTTTTTTTTTTTCCCCCACCTACCGACAAACTTTCAAACTGATCATTACAACATCCTCGATTCTTACCTATAATTTTTTTTCTCAACCACGTATGGCTGCATACAATGTCGAACGATCCTCGTATCAAACTTTGAGAATACCAAATATTGCATAGTTGTTATATGGACAATGAATATCCGGTAATAGAGTCCAGACTTTACCACTGACTGGGACTTGCACCTGTAATTTGCAAAGGATAAAAAGAAAAAGAAAAAAAATGGGGGGATTTGGCTGGATATGAAACGCAACCCCATAAGTTAAACGTCCAGTAAAGGCGAACGAAAACCAAACGTGTGCATGAGCATCGGCCAACATGTTACATACTACTATGTCCAGCCTTCCTGGCCTGCTGTCGCCCCCCTTCAAACCGAGAAGGGGCCATCAGGAGCCGTTCACCACGCTAATCAGTAATTAATAAGCGGTGTTGAACCACGGCTCGGCTACCCGGGTCCGGGTATACTCCCATCAAATTACCACCCCGTAACATGGAGTGTTTTATGAATACACAGAACTGCCAGCGCAGTATGTTGTTCGTTCCTTGCAGGGCGCATTGCCGGAACGGTGGGGGGGGGGGGGGGGGGGGGGAATCATTAATCCAAAAAAAAAGGGGGGGGGGGGGGAATATTAAAACCATGAAGGACCACCAGACGAAAGAGAAACTCGAAATGAACCAAAAAAAAAAAAAAAACGGCTAACAAACCTTTGCTATGTAAACGTCAGTTTCATTTCCTGTAGATTTTTTCTGATGATGTTTCTCATGGACTGAAGCTGAACGTTTAACGGGAATTGAGCGTTCCCACAGTTTCTGTATTATTTTGTTGTTTTTTTCTTATGTTTTTAGTCTCAGCTATGTCTGAGAGGAATTCCGGTTAAACTGAACAGAACTGAACGCGGAATTGTGTGATCTGGTGGTCCGGTTTAACGGGCATCTAATGATCTACAGGATCGAATTTAGACCTCAGTGCACTAGACCGCTGTGGACCGAGTCGGGTTAAAGCTTTGGTTTAGTTGGCTAGGCAGCTAGCGGAAAGGAATTAGTAATTTTCAACGGGTTAGTGATACTACTGCTAGTGCTGCTACTGCTGCGGGGGTTTACCCACCTATTTACTTAATCGACAAACAAATTAATCAATGCCATTGCCTCTCTGCTCTACTGATCGTTCTCGGTACTTGCTTGTGTCATCAGGTTCTCTTGGCACGTCTGTATTCGACACGGACGTTTATCTCGTCGGTGCAAGTGGCGGGGTATATGCTCTTCTTGCTGCACATCTTGCCAATGTTTTACTCAACTATAACAACATGGAATTTGGCATCGTCCGGCTCATCGGCATCTTCATTATCGGTAAGTCTCTTTACACTTAATTTTTTTCTTTCAACAGGCTATTCATTTATTTGCCAAATTCTTAGCACGTACTTGATATTCGAAGTCACTCATTCAATAGATCGTTTGATATTTTTCAAAGTCTTACTAGTCTTCGAAGTCAATAAAAATCTATGGAAGTCACCAAAAGTCATTTCAAGGTACTATTTGACTCACTTGGAGTCATTGTCACTGGTACATGATGTGGAATTGAAGTGAACACTGAAATGATGTCATACTGTCTTGCACTTCTTCAATTGCCATCTCAATAGTCACTTCATGGTTTGAAGAATTTCCTGTCACTTGTCACATCTACGAACATACTTTCATCGATTTATGAATTTGTTTGAAATTTCTGTTGTATTACCCTCGTGGCTGATAATTCTACCTCGAAATAGCACTGAACCCTTTATCACGACTTTGTGAATGTCGATCAGGAATATGATCACGTGCTTATTGAGTCCGGTAGGTATATTCTGGTTCGAAATTGTTTTGATTAATGGAGGTACGACGTTGGGGTATAAATGTAATATCGATTAACGATATCTGGAGCAACCGATCCGCGTGAATTGATTCAAGAATTATAACGGTAAGATGATGTCTGCCAACTCCTCTCTTCAATTGGTTGGTTGGTTCGTTGGTTGGTTGGTTGGTTTGTTTGTTTGGTGAAGAAATTACAGACTTGCAGTGGTTCGGTGGTACCTACCGGGGGATGATCGGTGCCATCAGTTCAAGTTTTATCGTAGCTATAGGTAATTCCCTAAATCAATATAGCCATCGAGAAATTGTGGTGGTACTGGTGGTGGTGGAGGTAGAGGTGGTGGGTACGTATTCCACCCAGTAGCTCTCGCGTAAAACGCGAACAATGGTAGAAATCTCCGGTAACTGAACCAGCTGACACTTCCTGCTGAAAGTTTTAATTAAAAGATAGGCAGACGACGACGATGACTACTACTGGTTACTCTGATGTAATTTGCCGAATAAACGCCACCGCCCATATCGTTTTGCAAACGCAGCTCTCTTCTATCAACTCTAGGGTAACTAGATACCTTCTCAGCATAAAGGCAAAATTTAGATAGAAGGAGGTTAAGGCTTTCAGATTTTCAGAGATACATTCACTCTGGTCTGACCACCGGCATGTATAAAGAGACACATACACATGATACCTCATGTACACAAATGTTCACATGGGGGTTTATATCGTGGAGCGAGCTTGGCATAAATCGCAAAATGTGTCACCCTGCGATGTCCGGGTTGTAATGGAAAAAGATATGATCTTGGAGGGGGTCGTAGTAGCAAGCGTGTAAATTATACCAAGGGTTTTGTGTTCGTGTGTGTCTATACTATTGCGTCTTTCTAGCCTTCGTGGATGTAGGGTCCTAGTTGAGTGTATCCATCCTCGTTTGTGTATATACATGTTGGAAAGTGGAAGTAGAAGTAGATGGAGGAAGAGAGTACGAAGACGAAGCTGATGATCTATAGCCTGGTACACCTAAGTATCATAGGGCTATTCACTACCGGCTCAAAGCTCCACCCCCGACTACGCGGCGAAGACCGCAGCGTACTTTGAAGGTTTCCTCCTAAGGCCTTGAGTCGAGTTGCCCCAAGTTGTTGGTTCCTATGTGTGTAAAGTGTGGAATACCACATCTTCCTCATCCGCGAAGTAGTTTACCTGTACGGGATAAACGGGATTGCTATTTCGAAGGTACCGCACCTTCATGCAACCCAACCCGTAACCTCGATCCGCTGCTTACACTACACTGGACATTGATACAGATCTGTACGTATATTCTACAGATCACTTTTGTTCGTATCTTGCGGATTCAAGACCACACCAGTCTTGTCTTGAGGGAAAACCTTGTCTCAAAAATTATTTCCTTCGTAATGATGGGGTAACATAACACCATAGTGCTGGCACAATTGGTGAGCATTTCCGGAAAATTTCATGCAATTGTCTCGAACAGTTCATCTGCAATCGTCGTCAGAGTAAATGGTGTACGAATTAGATGGAACTAGCATAACTTTGTACTGGTTGACGATCCAGAGCTCTGTAAGAGTTGATTTCCTTCGTTAAGCTACTCTCTTTTACCACCTTTAACTGTGCAAAGGTTTTCTCATCAATGCAAAAGAGGAAGCTGTTCAAAAATAGCCTCTAAGGCCGAGCAGAGAAACTTATATATGCCTCCTTAATGACCAGATCCTTATCACGATCATCTCTACACACAGTAAGGTGCTCAATGATCAAGGGACTCTCTTTTTCAATGTTGACACTGCGGTGCTGGATGCAGTGTCGATGGAAAGATATACCTGCTATTAATCATCCTCTCTTTAGGTACTTTGTACAGTGTTGGTGTGTCGATTTTGTCTGCAATCGTCGAGAATATTCTTTGGATCAAAACGATGATTTCAAAAATCGGAAAAAAAAAATAAAAAAATAAAAAGCACCATGCCAATGGACATATTTCTCGTGGCTTTATATCATTTCTTTCAAAGTCTGGATGAAAATTAAGTAAAGTGGAAATGTGGGGAGTTGTGGAATAATTCGTCGGTGGAAATAGTCGGCGTTGTATAAATCCAGTTGGTCGATCGTTCGCCCTTCGCCGTTGAGAATTTGGCACTTCGTAAGCTGTTACTGTCGTTGGTGCTTTTCCGGTAATTGGATACTTTCGCACTTGCAGAGCGAGCTGCGAAAATTCCTTCTTCTTTTCACCCGTCGTCGTCGTGGTTGTCGTTGTCGTCCCACACCCAGAAAAGGCAGGCAAGCAAGCCCCTTATTCTCAGTTTCTTTTATTTTTCTCCAAGGCTACTTTACTGCCGGGGGGGAGGGGGGAGGGGGGGAGGGGGGCGTTGTTGGCGGGTACTACCCCCGAAGGAAAACCGAGTATCCCACTATCCACCGGAAGAAGAAGTAGTCGGGGAAAACTGAAGGGGGTGAATTCCCCAGGAGCTCACTCGACAATTCGAATAGGCCGTGACTCGATTTTGGACTAGTTTCATCCCCCTTCTTCTCTCTTTTCGTTCTCTCGCGGTATTTCCCCGTCTACAGCGACGCAGTTTTCTGTATGGTATCCTGAGACACAAAAATACTCACTGAGAGGATGTGAGGAGAGGGAGAAAAATCAGTCGAAACGTAAGCTCACACGAGTCGAATGGAAAATCAGGTTTCCAAATCCTCATCATCATCTGAAGCTTCGTTTTTGACTGGCGAAAATAACTCCTTCGATTTTTGATGATGATGCCCAGTACTGACAAGTGAACATACATGGGGTTCAGCCGGAAGTCAGTTCTGTACTGGGAATACACTGTACCAATATGATGTTTCATACTGGCTGTGGATTATTTCGTACCGATTCACGGTATCATAGGTTGGACCAGTGTTAACACCCCAAAATTGTCCCAACGTTGATTTTGACTTAGGCAAAGCTTGGGACTTGTTAGCTGTCAGTATTGAAAGCTATGGCACCAATAACCTGCAAATATCAAGCCAGTTTGCAGTACTTACGTTGGTTATCGATCAAAGTTTGTATCAACAGTATAGCAAATTTTGCTGTTCCAAATTACCTACCCTTCAGCTTACCCACGATGGGTCTATCAAGATGAGATCTTGATACCGGAGTGTGACCAACTTGTCAAACTGTTACCAAAGTGTACTTGTGCAGGTTGTTGTATGCTTCATCATCACGTCGCGGTATGGAAATTGTGGAAAAAATGTGAAGTAGAGAGTAAGGGGGGGGGGGGGGGGGGAGTAGTGCACTGACTGGGAAGCTAGACGAACCCACACTTTTCTCCCTCTTGGTGGTACCACTCGACGAAGCGTCGTGGAAACGTTGTTACGAGGAGTACCAATATTCTCGAGTACCTTTACCCGTTCTTCCTTCATCCTTCTCTTCCACCGTACTCTCTCTCTCTCTCTCTCTCTCTCTTCATCTTAACGTGGTGGAATTTCCCCGCTCCTCAGGGGTTCGTCTTTTCCTGAATCCATCCACCGTCATTGCAATAGTATGCATGTTCATGGACGAGATGAAGACGGTGGTAGATGTATGTCTGCGCCACAAGCTCGCGGGCAACCACTAGCGTAATTGGATTCTCATTCTCGTTCAGTATTGTAAAGTGGTTACCCCCGTATTGATGGTGCTGCAGATGCTGATGGGTTGATGGTGATTTCTGTCGAAAACTGATTCCTCATGATTAACGGAAAATTCGAAATTCGATATGGGGTCTCTCCTTTCTGGTTGCACCTCATCAAGTCTGCACAATACCTTTTACAGGTTTGACGATAATGGCATTCAAAGTGTTAGGTACAGCATTCAGTCTTCGACTCTGCGTCTCTTCAACTCGAAATCGCTTCAGTCTTAAAATATTCTCACTGAAATACTTTCCGTAAGTGTTGCTGAAAGTTCTTGTTCAGTTCCTATCACTGGTGTACGTCACACATCACGATGTACCGACTTGAAATCGAAACCATCAACGTCTGCAAGAGTTTCAACGTTCTAGGTGGTGGTTTTTCGACGAAACCCCGTTTACCTGTATTGATTTAACGTCCGAGTTATACCTGTCCAAAGCCATACAAGTATTCTAGTGTCTAAGTACTATATATGCAGTGTAAACCAACCAACCAGTAGCGACTCTTACTTCTTTCCCTTCTTTTTCTTCTTTTTATTGACATATCACTGCAATTTCTGCACGTTATAGTTATAATATGGACATCGGTCATACTAGTTTAGTTATTCTACTAGACTCGTATGATCGATCATCCTGCGAACAACATCCGAAAGTGAAAAATGTGAAGAAAAATATTGCACCAGTTGCACCAGTTGCTATAGAATCTCATCAATTTTCATCATGTTTCAATGGGATTTATTCAGCGTTTGAGACACTCCTTTTCATTTGGACTTGGATTTATTTTGAACCAGACTCGACTTGACTTCTTTCAATTTCATCTTCTATTATGAAATTTCATGCATCCTTCAGAGTCGTATAGAGTTTCTCAAGTTTCGATTGGATTTCATGAAAATTTCAGAACATGACTTGGAAATTGTCCATAAATTTTACAACTTTGTCTTGCTGGTAACCCTGATTATCAAACACCAGTAGAACTTCCGCGGTTTTTATTTGCATTTCACAAATCTCCCTGTCATGCCACTGAAATTCCATGGTACTGTTCACAAATTCCAAAAGCATCTTCGTGTCTTTTACCCAAACTTCACTCACTCTTCTCAAGTTCCAGTAGGACTTTATGGTCATCGTTGAATTTCCACCATTTTTTTCCCAAAATCTCATACGGAATTTCATGGTTTTCACCAACATTTTACGAATTTGCATTACATTTTTATAGTATCTTATGGTATTCACTAATTTTTCACAAATGTTTCGGAATTTTCGATAATATTTCATGATTTTCACCTTAGATTGCCAAGTTTTGGTTCAAATCTTGCCAACATTCTATATATTCTATTATCAATTTTTTTCTCTCAAGTTCCTTGACTCTTTCGACTACCTATATAATTTGATAAATTTCATCCAACACCATGAATAATAATCTCATATATTTCTATTTTTTTTTTTTTTGTTTCCAGCAAGTGCAGACGTTGGATTTGCGATCTACGACAGATACGCAGCTGAGCAAATGGGTCCGCCAGTATCTTACGTTGCACATTTAACTGGAGCGTTAGCTGGACTGACGATCGGTTTATTGGTATTAAAAAATTTCGAACAACGTTTACACGAGCAATTACTATGGTGGGTTGCACTCGGTGTTTATGCTGCTTGCACGATATTCGCGGTAATGTACAACCTAATGCATCCCGATTATCCCTGACGTGAGGTAAGCTTCGCTTACGGACCTCGACCAGTAATATCACAATCTGGCACGTAACGCGAAGCTTATCAAAATATTAAAAGAGGCCTAATACTACAACATTGTACATTATTATCATTATTATCATTATTATTATTATTATTATTATTATTATTAATAATATTATTATTATCATCATCATCATCAACAATATTGATATTATTATTAATATTACTTATACCAGTGTCACTATCATCGTTAATATCATCATTATTATTCCTATTATTATTACTATTGCTTTGATTATTCAGATTATTATTAATACTACTACTATTATTATTATTATTATTATTACCATATATATAATATATACGTATGTCGTATAAATATATAGAGCGAGAAGGAAATAATAATAACACGAGGATGTGACGAAGAAAAAAAAACACGTATATGCCAAAAAAAAACAACAAAAAAAAACTCGTTATTGTTATTATTACCATTATTATTATTATTATTATTATTATTATTATCCATAATTGTAGACGTGATCGATAGGTTTATGCATATATATTGTAACAGTATATCAATTAACATATATATATATATATACCTTCGCAGCGGCTACTTGGACCAAGATAATCAAAACCAAAGAATGATGATAATGATAATAATGATGATATTAATAATAATAATAATAGTAATAATAATACTACAGGATTTCCGCGATCGCGAAAAGTTTCCAAGTTCCACAAAAAGCTGCCTTTTTTTTTTAACAGGAGGAAAAAAATGAACGAGGAAAAAAAAAAAAAAAAAAAAACGAAACGAAAAGGAAAGAAAGGAGAAGAGAAAAGAAAATTATATTTCAACTCTATTCGCTTTTTCTTTGATAGATTATCAGTTTCTTTGTTATCAATTTCTTGATTCTTTTGAAATGTTTTTGTTTTTTTTTTCTCTGTTTTTCTTTTCGTGTAAAGAGAAAAGTTCAATAATCGACAGTGTAATTAACAACCGTGAAGATCGAATATCGTATTCGCTTATTAGTTACATCTTCTTTTCTTTTTTTTTTTTTTTTCCTTTTTTTTATCTTCCAGTGATTTCGAAATAAAGAAAAATCGTAACCACGTGTAGGTATGAACATATGGAAAAAAATCGAAGAGAGGAAAAAAAAAAAAGAAAAAATAGATAAAAAAAAAAACAGAAATAAATGAATAAACGATCGAATGAATTATATTGTACGTATAATTCTTGGTTCCGATATTCGATTCATTCATTTATTTATATTATTTATATTATTTATATATATATATATATATTTAACATTCACTCATGTTTATGATTAATCCACGATGTAAATATACCATAATTATACCATATAGTAGATAATATAAAAAGAGAAGGAGATTAATTAAAATTAATGAAAAATTAAACAACAAGAAAAAAGTATATATATGTATGTATATATATATATATATATCGCATTTAACAGTTTTCCACGCAGTGATCATACGTTCACCAATATTTATCATGTATAATGCGTGTACAGATAAATCGAGGGAAGGTGGAAAAGATTGGGGGAAATTGATTTGTTGTTTTAAATAGTTGTCAGAAATATGCTTACCAACAAGTATATCATATGCTAGATTGGTCGATCGATTATTTATACTAAAAGACTGACTCGTATCATATATTATTATTATCATTATTATTATTATTATTATTATTATAAATATACTCATATATCTATACATATAACGTAAAAATCATACATATAATAGCAACTAATATAATTGAATTAACTATTTCTGTTTTTTAATTTATATCATTATAAATATTATATCTATATATACATATATCTAATACATATCTCAATTGGTTCGATATCATGTAGGTATTAATACATATTATATCTATATGTATGTATGTAGGTATATTATTATCTAGAAAAATTTCGTCATCTTTTTAATTTCCTATTCTTTTTTTTTTATTCAATCTCGAAAAATTCACTCTGTCCAGATAAAGAATGAGAAAAAAAATCTTTTCACTTCTTTAATAATTTATATCCAATATTATTATTGTTGTTGTTATTATTATTATTATCATTATTATCATTGTTTTTGTATCATAAACGTAACCGTTCTGGAGTTATTAAAAAAATAAAATAACAATAATAATAATAATAATAATAATAATAATAATAATTTTTTCTTTCGTCTCGAAAGTAGTCATGATAATAATAATAGGTATAAATACTAATAATAATAATTATTATCGATTCGAAGGATATTAATAACGTGAAGAGAATACGTGATTGATGATCATTACGACGTTTCATTACTTAGTTATTATACCTACATATATATTTTTCATTTCGTATATTGTTTCTAATTTTTTCTTGTTTCATATAATTTTTTTTTTTTTTTTATTCATTTTTTTCTTATCAATGATTCGTCTCGAAGTTTATAATATATTGTAATTATAAATTAGTATTTGTCGGTTCAGTATTCACGATATACGTTTTAGCTGGGTAGTATAGAATTATTATTATTAACAATAATAATAATAATAATAATAATAATAGTAATAATGATGATAATAATAATTATGATAATAATACAGAGAAAAAAGGGGAAAGAAAAAAATTTAACGACAAACAAAAAAAAAACAAAGAAAACAAAAACAATGTGTAGTTACGTACAACGTACGCGAGAGTGATGAACGATGCTAGTCAATTAAATAAATCTATAAATGAATAAATAAATGAATAAATAAATAAATAAATAAATAAATAAATAAATGTGCGTTTGGGGAAAATCGCGCGATTGTCATGGTAATAATATATATATATATATGTATAGTACTGTAGTTGCGACGTATTTATGATGTTGTGACCGCGACAGACAGTACCCCGTCTCAGAAATATAACTAAAAAGAGAGAGAGAGAGAGAAAATTAAAAATTAAAAAATTGATAACATCGTCGGCAAACTAGTTGCACGATTGACTTATTACATATTGTTATAATATATCCCCTGTGCTTCTTAATCAAAAAAAAGTGAGAAGATAATAATAAGCGAGAGGGAATACTATAATACATATATGTATATATCTTGACCACCTACCACGAATCGATTCTCAAAAACATCCAATGCAGTTTTTAATAATAATAATAATAATAATAATAATAATAATAATAATAATAATGATTCGGTATGTTTAATTGATTAATCAATTGACTATTTAATATCTACAACGAGGTACCATCAGGATATAGCGTTGCGCGTGAAATTTAAATCCCATTTTTTTCTCGCGCCGCGGGAAGAAAACTTTTCGAAGCACAAAAGTTGCGGGATTTACAAATATCGTGAGACGCGCAATTTTATTAGCCGGATTTGACAATCGTTGAGATTTTTTTTGTTTTTTTTATGATGAAATGAAATTTCTTTTCACATTCGCATGTAGCTGACGTTTAGACGAATCCAACGATTCCTCAAACGTAAATTTCCGACAAACCGATCCCGAGATATCGTAGTTTGAATTGCGAAAGAGCATTACGTCGTTATATTATGATTATTATCATCATTGTATCATGCGCGCGGTGCTAGACCATTTGCGCAATAGCGGGCGGACGGATGCTTGACTAGCATCACTATTGCGGGTCTTTGATTATTGGAAGGGTTATATCTGCGGATTGGCTTGTCGGAAATTGCTCAAAGAGGGCTCGTTGGATTCGTGTCAAAACCAGCTACAACGTCAGTTACATAAAACGGTATATTTTCGTAAAAGAAAGCGCAGCTTATGAGGATTAATCTAGAAAACGGTCGGTGGTAGAAAACATCTGCTCCGACAGATCTCGGTATAGTATAGTAAATTAAAAACGATGCAATTTTTGTGGGAAAAAGTTTCTATACCTCGTACGAAAAAGTAATTTCAAAAAATTTTTTTTTTTCTTCGCGCAACGCTATAACGCGCCACTTTTGCCTGTATTAAATGAACCGTAATATACTTGCGCATACTGCATATTATAGTTCACTGTATAACATTATTATACTATTATAGCCGAAAATCACTAGCCGCTAGATTATTAATATATATATATATATATACATATATATATATAAAAATGCAGTGAATGCGAATGCGTATATAGTATACATATAGGTATATATAAATATATAAATAGTTACTGTAATTATCTATACTTTAATATACATTTAAGGATACGTATAAATATATAATTATCTTACCGTATATGTATACGCAACAGTTACGTTGCGCAGTGTAAATCTATATCGGTATATGTATACCTATATATATGAGTAAAAAAACAAAACAAAACAAAAAAAAAAAAACACAGAAAAAAAAAGAGGGGGTATGTATCAACGTACCTTATTAAACAAACCATTATATATTATATAATCTGTATAAAGCGAAGTTTATATACATACATATTACATTATATATTATATATTTATCAATAATATACTTATCATCGTATAATCGTCTAATATTTAATTACATACATCGGCGTTTATCACCACGACCGTATATACTATTAAAATTATTATTATTATTATTATTATTTATTTATATAAATATATATATATATATATGTATTAATTATCTACCGTTTTCCTTTCTCCATCGCACATCTAGCTTATGTAGGTAAATATCATCGTACTTTATTCATTATGTTAATTATCTTCGAACCTGTTTATCAAATATTATTATTATTATTATTATTATTATTATTATTATTATTATTATTAATTTATCACATGTTTTCAATGATTGTTTTCAATTTCTAGATAGATACGTAAGTTGTACATTTAACGAATAACAATATATATATATATATATACCATACGTAGATATGTATTATATAAATATACATATATATATAAATATATATGAATTTTATTATGGGTATAATAAAATGAAATATATATCTAGATATATATATATGTATAAATATATATGTAAATATAACGTCATATTGCTTAGAAATCATTTTCTACACAATCGAGGGATCGTTTCGGATGCAAAAAAAAAAAACAAAAAAAAAACACGTACAAAAAAAAACCACGTGCGAATAGAAACGGAGAATAAAAAAAAAAAACTGAAATAAAAGAACAAAGTTTGTCGATCAATTTTGAATGGAATAATTTTTTTTTTTACAAAATCGGCGTTACAAAAAAACAGTAAAAGAAATATATCGAGATCGTTTATTATCATCGATCCCTCGCAATACGTATACATGTATAGTATAACATATAGTAAGCGAAATTCACGAAGTATGATGCGATGATTTGCCCCAGTTATGTTACAATATTACTAAGAAAGAATCAGAATGATGAAAAAAAAAGAAAAAAACAAAAAAAAAAAAAAAATTATAAAAAAGATGAACGAACTATCGGGTATTAGTCTATTAAGTATATACATTATATATATGTATATCTCGAGTCAGTCCACAAGCCAAAGAAGTGGAGCTAGTATGAATATTAAAATTGTAAAGAAATATAAGAATATCATTATTTTACCTATTATTATTATTATTATTATTATTATTATTATTACTAGTATTATTATTATTGTCATTATCATTTAATATTACTACTACTACTACTACTATTATTACTATTATTATTATTATTATTGATATGATTATATTATTTGAACAGATCTTCTCACCGCCTCGCTATAAAATCAAACGACAAATATTTCCGTTGAGAGAGAAATGAATGAATAAATGAATAAATAAATAAATAAATAAATAAATAAATAAAACGAGAACAAACGAATGAAAAAATATTGAAAAAAATAAAATAAAAATAAAAATTAATGACGTATAACAATGAAAGAGGTTTTTTTGTTTTCTTTTCTTTATTTTCACTAATTCATACAGATAATCACTGATATTTGACATGTCCGATTACATATATTTCACATATGTCTACAAAAGGTATGTATATATGTATTTACATGTATAATTATATCGCGATAATATATTATTAAAATTTATTAGATAACATTGTTTATTTGTTTGGTGCTAGTGACAAGCCATAAAAAAAAAAAAAAAAAACTATATACGAAATAAAATTATTACTTCAAAAAAAAAAATTAGAACGCGAGATTTTAATCTGCCAGTTTAATTTGCTAATTGTTTTCGAGAGAGAAAGAGCTGAAATAGATTTCTGTCTTCGTTCGTGTATAAAATTATTCGCGTTTTATTAATCTGGAGGATTATATTCTCAAACATTTATATAATAGCCGGTTTTTAATAATAATAAATTTCCCCTGTTGCAGGGGGAAAAAACAAAAAATCAATAATTTATTTATTAAATATTTTTTATGTTTTTATTATTTATTATACCTTGTAATTTGAACGCACGGGGTGTTGATAATTACAAGCAATAATTGACAATAATTAATTTCGTTATCCAACACCATTACGATGCGAAATATATTATGTACATTGCTATAATATATATAGATATATATATATACGTTTATATCATGTTAAATTTATCATAATTATGTGTACGGAATTATTTATTATTTTATTTTTATTTTTTTATTTAATATCAGGTATTATGTGACGTGTAAATTTTTTATTCCAATTATTATATCGTCGGTAAGTATAATTATTACATAAAGTATTATTATATGACTCATCGTTAGTTATGGGTACACAAGAGCTGCAGAAGACGGTCGAACGGAAAATTGGATCAATCAGTAAATTGGACCGTTCAAAGTCGACAATTTTTTTTTATTTTTTCATTTTTTTATTTTTTTTTTTTCTTCTCATATGTCGTTTTCTCTGCTCTAAATGATGATAAAAATTGGTATATTTCGCGTTTCGAAAGATCCGGAAGTTCCAATTTTGTAAAATTTCAAAAATTCAGGAACAACCATATGAAAAAAATTAAAATTAAAATAATTACCAAATTCAAACTGTTCGATTCATATCTACTGATTTATCTCATTTTTCTGGCTCTGATTTGTATATGCACGCATTAAATCAGTCCGAAATATATATAATCATTAGATAATAATTAAAAAAACCTATGTGTACAGATATATACTATACATACCTATATTTATATTTATTGATGAAATATTTGATTGATTTATTTGTTTATCTGTTTATTCAGTATAATATCTTCGTATGCATACGATACGCAAATAGCGTCGAGTGATGGTTTTTTGATTAATGTTTATCATCGTTACCAAAGCCCTGCACACGTAATTTATATTCAAATTCAAATTCAAATTCAGATTCAGGTATTATATATTTGATATTTTTTTTCTTTTTTTTTTTTCTTTTTCTGTTCCTCCTTCAATCGACTCGATTAACGCTGCAATAATATGCTGCAGGTATGTATGTACATACGCGCGTATATATGTGGATATTGAAGATATGCGGGAATTAAAGCAAACATTGCGCAATTGTATGAAAAATCCAATTACTTGAAAGAGGGGGGGACTGTTATAGAAGCGAGAGAAGGGAAAAAATCGTATAGTATATCAAACGAATGGAAACTGAATTCGCATTCCTCCTTTTTCTCCCTTTTACTCTTTTTTTTTTTCCCCTCCTACTTTATATATCTCTCTCTCTCTTTCTCTCTGGGCAATTTGGCTCCATGTGTTTGAAAATTGATGCCCGAATGAAAACAAAAAAAAACAAACAAAAAAAAAGTCAAATTTGTCAGCCTTGGTAATTTGAATATGTTATCATGCCAGTCGCACGATGAAACGAAACAGTATCCGAAATCTCGTTTGTTATAACTGCCAATTCTGTTAGACGCATCGACGAAACAAGATCCATGGTTTTCCATATATTTTCTCATTTTCTCATTATGATTGCTTGGTAAAATAATTGAAGAATATTTATTCCCTCCGGTATTGATCAGTATAGTCTATTATTGTAACGTTATATTCGCGGTAAACTGATTAGTTAATTTAATCAATATAGCTGTGTTTAAAGTATTTTAGTTTTATTTAAATCCAAGATTCGCGCTCGCTTCAGTTCTAGTTTTATCCAAATGATGGCGCTAGTTCGCGGTCTTAGTACACAGAGACATCCAACATGGAACAAAGGTAAATTGTGAAAATTTGTTACCGTCATTTGGTAATACAGAACTCTGATCTATGTATATCTCGGTAGGTAATACAGAGAGCGAAGTTATGACTGGGGAAATTCTTCCATGCTATATGTTCACTCGGGACTTGTAGATCCCTAGATATCTAGATCTGTCGGTATTACAGTGTTCTGTAAAAAGTGTCTTTTCATAGATCGTCATCCGATTTTAAGAATTTTTCAAACTCACTCGAGGTAAATATTTACAGATTCAAATATCATCGAAGTTATTTTCACCGGTGATCGATTGATCCTTACTGATTCATTACAGAGATCTTGATTACCGACTGATTTATTACCGACCAGACTTACTGACAGAGTTTGAGAACAGAGGATAAGTAGAGAGACGTCGGCAAAAACGTAATCGTCATTGGACGAATATGTGAAAACAGATATTTTTATAGCTCAATTCAAACAAAATCTTAAAAATCCTATAAAAAATAATAAATAAATAAATTCAAAGAACTTGAAAAAATTAAATATTAGTTTTAATAGTTTATCTAAAATGATGATTTTGTAAATCAAAGAAAAATTGTAATTTCTAAAACTTTAGAAAAACAGAAGTTTCTTTCTCGGGTTTTTAAATCATGGAATGAAAAACAGAAAATATTTTTGAACGAATAGCGAGGTTATATATATTATATATATATATTCTTTTCTTCGAAATATAAGGTAAAAAGTATCTGGGCTGACAATGCCGATAGAAAAATCGTTTTTTTATAACTTTTGAACGGGGAAACAAAAAGACGAGGATGAAATTTCGCCTCTTTTCAATCATGAGTTGAATATGCTATGACATGCGGCTGATAGTAGAAAATCGAATGAACCGATTTATAAGACAATTGCAGACGATTTTTATTCAATATTTCCGTCACAAGGATCGCAAACAGCTTCTCGACGTCTTTCAAAGTGCAGAATTTCCTCTTCGTCATCATAATTGTGTTAAACATTATCAGATCATCGTCGACCGTAAAATATAAACAGACTTTTTTCTAATTGATACCATATAGCGCGAAGGAATTTCCCACTCAATGCTCTCAATCGATATTTTTTATCATTCTCGAGGATTATTTTGCAAAGCTGGGACGAATATTCATTCAAAACATACCAAACCTTCGACCTCCAACTTAATCCACATCAAGGTCAACGATGGCAGCTGCTAATCAGGGATCTAGTATGGAACCCCCGAAGCAACCCAGACTTCGAAACCCCCTGAATGTCGTAGTCGAAAAAGTCGGTGCTACTCGAGCTATGGTGCATGGTGATGTCAGGTATACCTAATTCTCTGTGTACTTTCACGATGGTCTAAGATCAATCAACGGTATCATCGATCATGATAAAATTTCGCCCCATTTAGCGTCGAGAGTCTCAAAGAGCTTCTGATGTCGTCCTTGTCGCTCTTGCCAACAGCAAAAGTACCGAGTGACGATGAAGGGTTGAAAAAATCTGAAACTTCCGGTTGGAAGTCGGAGTCAGACCACCAAGAAGACGGAATCTCCGATTCAAACAAAGAAAAACTCGGGAGCTTCTCTGGCTCCGAAATGTCAGGTAAAAAAACTGACAAAAAATCAACTGGAATGAAAATCCGGAAATTTGATGGAGGGTCCGAAGCCACTGGGCAGGGAAAAGAAATCCTCGCAGGATTCACCGATTCGAAGAAAATTGAAAATGGCAAGACAGGGTCAAAGAAGATCCTCGGAGGCAGAGGGACCTCTTTTGAAACCAAAGCTGGTAGAATGTCAAAGTCTGCAGGAGGGAATGATGATTTTGGAGAAAAATCAGGAAATGAAGAAGAAGATAATGAAGAGAACGAAATTAAGAGGAGCCTGCCCAGTTGCCTAAGCATCTTTGATTCTGAAGACTTTCCCCTTTCGACTAACTCTCATTGGCTTCGAAGACATTTCGAAAAGCCCTTGGTCCAAGGGCTGAAGGACGTGGTGACGAAAAAGCCCCAGGATCCGGTCGGCTACTTGGCATTTTGGCTCCGGAAGTACCGAAGCGAGGAGGAAATCAGACGGAGGAGAAAAGAATTCGACGACGAACTCCAAGCGAAGCGATTTTCCATATTGAATCAGGACACCGAACATGAGGTACATACTACGATTATTTGCTACTGGATCCTTGATCGGAATTATTCGATAATCGGAACGAAATGCTTCTATTTCTCAATCATACGTTTGATATTTGAACACAAGTAGAGAATTTTTTTAAGTTCACGAAATTGATCGAGAGTGATTTTTGACTCAGATCTTCAATCCTGAAATTTTGCTCTTGATCCTGTAACACCAGGAACATCGATATCTTTTACACCACTTAAGTTAGGCAGCGAATTGTAATTTTGACACTATTTTTCGTCCTCAACTTGATTTCCAGAAGCCTGCAGTCGACAACGGGGAGTCAGAATATCATGGCGAAGGTGAAGAAGGTGGTGGAAAGGCAGACTGGAATTTCAAGAACTATTACCGAGGTTCTGGGGTTACATCTGCAGAAGTTGCGGTGCAATTGTGAAAGAATTCTTGCTGATGTCCTAATTTACTCCAGCATGATCAAAAACGATGCCGTTTTACTTTCTTTGCACATGTGTTTTGGTTCCCAATGAATTCACTTCACTCGATCTCAGGCATGGATCTATAAATTCGAGTTCCTGACTGCAGGATTAGTTTCTGCATATCTTAATCCCTGTAGCTGCAATGGAGTCCGAACGACGTAATGGGAAATCGGCTGAACAAAAAACGATGTTATTTTTTAACCTCTTTAAATCGCAATTAGATCCTGCGAATTATTTACAGACTTTTTGTACCTCGTTTTGTTTGGATTACTGACAAGTATTTTGGAAATAAACTTTTAACACTACATAAGTTTCTCATAGTATAGGAAAAGTTTTGGTTTCATGATCTTAATCTTTTCCAAAGTTCGTTACGATGCTCAGCAATTTCTCAAGCCAAGTATTAAAAAATTTTAAAGAGGAAAATACGTCGTAAAGAACATAACGCAATATTATATTCCGAGGAAAAATTTTGGATAATAATATCGTTCTTTATATTTCACTGGGCAATGCTATATATCACGCAGCATGAACATCTTCATCACTAAACTTGGAATAAACGAAGTTCAATTGATAAGCCATTGTAGAACTGGCCATCACTTTTCAGCCTTCCTGCTGCAGGTAATGGAAAAAGTGAAGGACTCAAAAACTAAGAACTAAAAACTCAAAAACTAAAAAACTCAAAAAAGATATGACTCTTAGATTTGACTGACTAATATTATTATTATTATTATTATCATTATTTGTTTTTTTTTCTGAAATAATTCAAATTATTTCCTTCATTCTGATTTTTTTTTTTTTTTTCCTCGGTTTTTCCTCATTATTTCAGTTATTTCCTCAGTTATTTCTAATTATTATACAGTTATTTTCTCGGTCTGTATTTTTTGTTTTCTCTTCGCGTCAAGAAATTCATTGCAATATTCGAATCCATTTTTCTGGACAATGTCTGATTATGATTTCTCGTTTATTTAATTGATTGTATGTATGTACGAGTCATAAAATTGAATAATTTACTCTTTAATATTTCGGTATACGGTTACTATGGATTTTTGGATTTGAATAGAACAGAATAGCAATTTTTTGATTTTAATGAAATGAATTTTCAAACACAAAGTAGAGATCCAATTCGTTCAATACACACGAATGAGAATGTTTGCTAATTCCCGTTTTAGGCAGATCGCTTTCTTTCCAACAGCTAATTTTCATTGAAAGTTGCGCCACGAAAATGTTGTTCGAGAGTACAATTCGAGAACACTGTAGATGGCTCTTCTCTTGAAAATCTCGATACAATTTCAATCGCATAACATCCAGACCACGTGATTCAGTCTGTGTATGTACTTCGTCGCCCTTCAGTAGCTGTCATTAAATTCTATACAACTATAACCTCAATAATCAAAACGATATAAGAAGATCCAGAGTCAGTCACGAATCGAGTTACGTGAATTTTATTCTCTAATGAAAAATCAAATTCTACGAACGTTAAAAAGGTCGGTAAGACGTTAGTGAGTTCCTGTCATTTTACTTATATCTCAATATCATAACCTTACTCCGATTTCACAACACAGAGGTAACGTAACCTCAAATATTTATCGCTAATTTTGCGTTGAAATCATCTCACGGACTTCTAAAGCGTAGTCATAAATCAGACGATGCTTAGAATATCAACTAACGATAAGATAACTTCCCTCGATATTTAGGTATTGTCGAATATTCGTTAATCTTGCTTCTCTAACCTAATATAACCTAAAATATTGCCAAGCAAACTGACAGGTCATAACCCGTGAGGAAACTTAACATAACCTAACCTCACTAAATCTAACGTCACTCAACCTAACCTAACCGACTTTTGCATGAAAAACATGTTACGGATTATTACGACGTATTAATTATTCTTAGAATTATGGGAAATTCAAGTACGATGTTTTTTGCTTTTATTTGCCATTGAATATCTATGAATTTGCTTCCATAACCTAAAATATTATGAATCAAAGCCTGACCGATCGGAATCGTAACCTAACCTCACTCAACCAATCCCTAACCTAAAAAATCGAAGTATAACATTATTGTGACTTTGTTAGTCTCGCAATACTTTTAAAATCAACTACAACATTTTCCGCTAATTTGTTAACGGATATTCGTCAATTTCGTATTTCTAACCTAAAATATCGCATAATCATAACCTAATTTAATATTCTAACCTCACTTGTTAATCTAATCGCAATTTGTCGTATTACGAGATCGAGTTTGACAAAGAAAAGCCAGAAAAACTAGAACGATAATTAAAGAATTAATGTTTCCTTTTCAAAATTTAGATTTTATGGTCTGAAATTGTCTAACGGAGGTTCGAGAGAGAGTCTCGCTAATGGAATATGTATATCGAGTGCGAGGTATAAAACCGGCTTAGCAATGTTAGACGAGGATAAATATGACGATATAGAAACTGTCTCGCATGACATAAGCAGTCTCTCATGGCTCCATAAAGCTGCTCCAGGATTTCCAGCCAAAGGTTCAAAGGTGGTTTTTTTTTCTAAAGCCTGTAGAGAAACTCGGATCCCATAATGTCTCAACTTCCCTGTTTTCATTAGTTACGTTTTCTTCGCTCTAGATCACAGTTCTTCACGAACCTAGCGAATTCTATTCGACTTTGATAGAGAAATGTAGAACCGCTCAGAGAAGAATTACCCTCGCTTCGCTTTACCTCGGCACCGGAAAGCAGGAAGCTGATTTGGTAAGATTTTTGGATCCTTTAAGTTCAGATACACTGCACATCGCTTTTCTTTTCTTTTATTCTCTTCTTCTTGGTCTTCTTTAACTATTTTAGGTCGCGGCTATAGAGGAAAATCTTCAGAGTAATAAGAACGAATCTTTTAAAGTCAATATCCTTTTGGATTATATGCGCGGGTCTAGAGGGGAGAAAAACTCTCGTACCATGCTTAAACCGCTGCTAGATAATCGCTGGTTAAATTCCTGCGAAATCTCTCTTTATCACACTCCAAAACTCAGAGGATTTCTGAAAACTGTTATACCAGATCGTTTCAACGAGCTTATCGGTCTTCAGCACATGAAGATCTACCTTTTTGACGATACACTTATCATTAGCGGGTGAGTTTATTACACGTAGAATAAAACTTTGCTGCAGTTCCAAAGCCGAGGTTTCTGACTTTCTGTTATTCTCCAATCAGCGCCAATCTTAGCAAAGATTACTTTACCAATCGTCAGGACAGATACATTGTCATAGAAGATTGTAAAGAGCTTTGCGACTTTTACAATCAACTTGTCGAAAGGGTCTGCGAGTTTAGTTTCAAACTTCTCCCCGATGGCAGCGCAGCTTTTAATTCAGATCCTAAATCACATCCTTATAAAGGCTCGAGGAATCATTTTAAGCACGCCGCTGCTGCTAGGATAAAACTTCTCATTCAAGAAGAAATGGAGCGGAGATTGGAGGCTGAAAAAAATGGTGAGAAAGTTATTCAGTTTTGAAAAAAAAAAGTAGCTATACAGTACTGTCTTTAAGTTTCACCTCAATTCACGAATTTCAAAGCAGAACTAAAAGGTCGATATCTCAAAAAAGAAGAATCTGATTTACAAAAGAAAGCAAAACGTTTATTTTTTTTTAGAATTTATCAATTTTTCTCTGTGATATTTTTTTTCTGAGTTACGCAACTTTTCCTGTGGAATATTGACTTTCAGAAAATTACTTGTGACTTGAAAACTACTGAGTTTGCCAAGTAACGTTAGCAGTAAAACGTTTTTAATTAAATTACTGATTTTAAATTATTCTGAATTTTCGGAGTAATTTTTTTGGAAAAACTTTTCTCTAATTAGGAAATTCATCAAAAATTCACCTCCATTCGAAATAAAATCGGCAAACTTTTCAACTCTTTTCACTATTCTAAAACCCAGTATTTTATGCAAAAAGTTGAAAAATCAACGTTGCAGAAAAATCAAAAGAAAAAATTCACCATCCGGTAATTGCACCTTTGATTGTTTCTAATTTACAATATACTTCTGGGGTATTTTCTGCTTTACCATTTTCAAAAAATCTATAAATCATTACAGAAGGGAAACAAAAAAACTTTATAAACAATTATGATTATTCAAAATCATCTCAAGACCAATAAAAAACAGTCAAAATTATTTCACAACGCAAACTTTCAAGAGCTTGTTTTCTCATCTGTGAAATTCTCTATTAAATTTTATTCTCCCACATTCCATCGTCGAGATTATCCATCATTTTCTTCTGCTCGAAAATTCGCCAATAGATCCTCAAACTTATCGACGGTACTCCAGCTTCAGATCCGTAACATTCGATCGATTTCTATCCTATCCTCTTCTCTAACTGACAGACAGACTCTCCGAAGAGTTTGACACCTGGATATTCCCTCTAATCGAAATGGGGCAGTTGAATATTCGCCAGGACAGTCAAGTTACTTTGAGATTATTTAGAACAGCCCCGTCAGGAGCCAGTTTGAAACTAGCCACGGGGTACTTTAACTTAATTCCAGCTTACAGAAAAGCTTTGCTAAAGGATTGCAGAGCCTCCTGTGATCTTCTCACCGCTCATCCAACTGCGAATGGTTTTTTTGGTGAGAAATTTCATAGATTCAGGATAAGGGAAGGGTCGAGAATTTTCTAAACAATATTTTCAGGAGCCACAGGCATCGCCGGCAGTATTCCAGCTGCTTACACTAAGATCGAAGAATCATTTTGCAGAAAGTGCGAACGTATGGGTCAAGCGGATAGAATTACTTTATGGGAATTTGCTAGATCTGGATGGACCTACCATGCAAAAGGTCTTTGGTACTCGTTGCCGGGGGAAAGAAAACCCTGTCTGACTCTCATCGGTTCACCAAATTTCGGTAATGTAATAGAAGTGCCTCTTTTAAGATAGTTTCTAAGACATATGTATCCGAGGAAGGAATAACTCAATTATTTGACTGACACATTATTTTTTCGGTGAAATAATTCAAATCATTACATTTATTCCAAATTATTTTTGTTTATTTCAAATTATTCTTTTTTATTTCAAATTTCTTTTTTTTTTATTTCACGTTATTTCATTTATTTCAACATTATTTTTCTTATTTTAAACGAATTTTTTTTATTTCGAATTAATTTTTCGGTGGTTATTTTACGATAAATTCTCGTTATTTCAGTTATTTCCTCGGTTATTTCTCATTATTTCATTCATTTCTCATTATTTCAGTTATTTTTCGTTATTTCATTTATTTCAACGTCATTTTTTGTTATTTCTAATTAATTTTTCTATTTCTGATTATTATTATTTTTTTTTTCAAAGTAATTTTTCTAATTCGAATTGATTTTTGCAACGTTATTTTACGATAAATTCTCGCTATCTCAGTTATTTCCTCGGTTATTTCTCATTATTTCATTTATTTCTCATTATTTCAGTTATTTCTCGTTATTTCAGTTATTTCGCGTTATTTCATTTATTTCGACGTCATTTTCTGTTATTTTTAATGAATTTTTCTATTTCCGATGATTTTTTTTATTTCAAAGTAATTTTTCTACTTCGAATTGATTTTTGCGACGTTCTTTCAGGGTAAATTCTCGGTATTTCAATTATTTTTCAGTACTTCAATTATTTCTCATTATTTCAGTTATTCATTGGGTTATTTCGCAATATTTCACGAGCTATTGACACGATATTCAAACGAGTTATTTTCCCCTCGCATGTGTCAAAAACTCGTGGTTTTTTTTTCACCTCTAAAGGGTATTGCAAGGGTCCCCTGTGGTGAAGAAATAAATTGATTTTGAACCACGTTTGATTTTTGAAACCGCGACATACTGTTCCCCTTGATGAATTAGTAATTGTGGAAAAAATATCGTATGCACCACGAAAAGGAAGCGTTTCTATCTCGAAAAAAAATTACTTCTTTCTCTAGATGCATAATATATACTATTCTTAATATTTTTCATTATTCAACAGGGTATAGGTCGGTCAGGAAAGACCTAGAGACCCAAGTTGCTATTGTAACGAAAAACCAGAGGTTGAGAAAAGCTCTGGAAACAGAACATGCCAGACTTTTTGCAAGAGCTAAACCCGTAGACAGAAGTACTTTTCATAAACAGGAAAGAGTCGTGCCTGCCTGGGTATGCGCGACTGTCGTTCTATTCCGCTACTTCTTTTAGAGTTTAGACCATCGAATGTAAACAGACGATTTAAGTTATTCTAGTCAATTGTTGTTGACCGGGGTAGTGACGCCCAGTTTTTAAATGAATGAATTGGAGGGGAATGAGATGAAATTGGAGAGAATTGCTTCCCACAAGAGTAACGTTTATTTCATTAACTATTTACAGATGTTATATGCGACGTTAGTACAAAGAGTGAAAAATGAATTGATGTATAATTGTTGTAAATTTCATATTTCGTCAGTAGTGTGATAATATATATCGACATTATTTTCGATTACGTAAATAAATGAAGGAAAAAAAAAGGAGAAAGCATTTTAGTTGAAATTTCCTGCTACCACCGTCCGATTTCTACGTATTACCCATATTTTAATTTTGTAATTTTACTTTTTGTAAAATGTTTTTTTTGTTTTTTGTGAGTATCTGATATTTGTGAACCCTGTACTTGATTTCAAAAATATAAAATTTCTCGGAGTCGTCGTAATCTGGGAATGATACATATATTCGGAATCTGTACGACGTACGCTTTCAGAATCTGCAAGCCGATTTGAAATGAAAAATTCCTACGATTTTGAATCGACGATTTACTTTTGATTTTTTTCCACTTTTTTTTCTCTCGTTTTTTATGAGTAAAATCGCAGGAGGCGTCGGAATCGAGAAACGGCAGTCATATTTGGAATCAGCAGGTCATTTCCATGGAGAATATCATTGAGATTATCCGATTCTCGACATAAAATTTTTTGGCCCAAAAAAATGAGAAGGGGTACCCCTTTCCTTTTTTTCAAAAATCTGAAATTTTCCGAAATATTCGGAAGGCAGGAATGATACCTATTGTTCGAATCTGTAGAACCTACACTTTCAGAAACTGCAAACCGATTTGAAATAAAAAATTCCTACGATTTTTAATCGACGATTTACTTTTTATTTTTTTTCCACTTTTTTTTCTCTCGTTTTTTATGAGTAAAATCGCAGGAGGCGTCGGAATCGAGAAAAGGCAGTCATATTTGGAATCAGCAGGTCATTTCCATGGAGAATATCATTAAGATTATCCGATTCTCGACGAAAAATTTTTTGGCCCAAAAAAATGAGAAGGGGTACCCCTTTCCTTTTTTTCAAAAATCTAAAATTTTCCGAAATATTCGGAAGGCAGGAATGATACCTATTGTTCGAATCTGTAGAACCTACACTTTCAGAAACTGCAAACCGATTTGAAATAAGAAATTCCTACGATTTTTAATCGACGATTTACTTTTGATTTTTTTCCACTTTTTTTTCTCTCGTTTTTTATGAGTAAAATCGCAGGAGGCGTCGGAATCGAGAAACGGCAGTCATATTTGGAATCAGCAGGTCATTTCCATGGAGAATATCATTGAGATTATCCGATTCTCGACATAAAATTTTTTGGCCCAAAAAAATGAGAAGGGGTACCCCTTTCCTTTTTTTCAAAAATCTGAAATTTTCCGAAATATTCGGAAGGCAGGAATGATACCTATTGTTCGAATCTGTAGAACCTACACTTTCAGAAACTGCAAACCGATTTGAAATAAAAAATTCCTACGATTTTTAATCGACGATTTACTTTTTATTTTTTTTCCACTTTTTTTTCTCTCGTTTTTTATGAGTAAAATCGCAGGAGGCGTCGGAATCGAGAAAAGGCAGTCATATTTGGAATCAGCAGGTCATTTCCATGGAGAATATCATTAAGATTATCCGATTCTCGAAGAAAAATTTTTTGGCCCAAAAAAATGAGAAGGGTACCCCTTTCCTTTTTTTCAAAAATCTGAAATTTTCCGAAATATTCGGAAGGCAGGAATGATACCTATTGTTCGAATCTGTAGAACCTACACTTTCAGAAACTGCAAACCGATTTGAAATAAAAAATTCCTACGATTTTTAATCGACGATTTACTTTTTATTTTTTTTCCACTTTTTTCCCTCTCGTTTTTTATGAGTAAAATTGCAGGAGGCGTCGGAATCGAGAAACGGCAGTCATATTTGGAATCAGCAGGTCATTTCCATGGAGAATATCATTAAGATTATCCGATTCTCGACAAAAAATTTTTTGGCCCAAAAAAATGAGAAGGGGTACCCCTTTCCTTTTTTTCAAAAATCTGAAATTTTCCGAAATATTCGGAAGGCAGGAATGATACATTTTATCATTAACTTTTTTCCTTTTCGTTTTTTATGAGTAAAATTGCAGGAGGCGTCGGAATCGAGAAAAGGCAGTCATATTTGGGATCAGCAGGTCATTTCCATGGAGAATATCATTGAGATTATCCGATTCTCGACAAAAAATTTTTTGGCCCAAAAAAATGAGAAGGGGTACCCCTTTCCTTTTTTTCAAAAATCTGAAATTTTCCGAAATATTCGGAAGGCAGGAATGATACCTATTGTTCGAATCTGTAGAACCTACACTTTCAGAAACTGCAAACCGATTTGAAATAAAAAATTCCTACGATTTTTAATCGACGATTTACTTTTTATTTTTTTTCCACTTTTTTTTTTCTCGTTTTTTATGAGTACAATCGCAGGAGGCGTCGGAATCGAGAAACGGCAGTCATATTTGGAATCAGCAGGTCATTTCCATGGAGAATATCATTGAGATTATCCGATTCTCGACAAAAAGTTTTTTGGCCCAAAAAAATGAAAAGGGGTACCCCTTTCCTTTTTTTCAAAAATCTGAAATTTTCCGAAATATTCGGAAGGCAGGAATGATACCTATTGTTCGAATCTGTAGAACCTACACTTTCAGAAACTGCAAACCGATTTGAAATAAAAAATTCCTACGATTTTTAATCGACGATTTACTTTTTATTTTTTTTCCACTTTTTTTTCTCTCGTTTTTTATGAGTAAAATCGCAGGAGGCGTCGGAATCGAGAAACGGCAGTCATATTTGGAATCAGCAGGTCATTTCCATGGAGAATATCATTGAGATTATCCGATTCTCGACAAAAAATTTTTTGGCCCAAAAAAATGAGAAGGGGTACCCCTTTCCTTTTTTTCAAAAATCTGAAATTTTCCGAAATATTCGAAAGGCAGGAATGATACCTATTGTTCGAATCTGTAGAACCTACACTTTCAGAAACTGCAAACCGATTTGAAATAAAAAATTCCTACGATTTTTAATCGACGATTTACTTTTTATTTTTTTTCCACTTTTTTTTCTCTCCTTTTTTATGAGTAAAATCGCAGGAGGCGTCGGAATCGAGAAACGGCAGTCATATTTGGAATCAGCAGGTCATTTCCATGGAGAATATCATTGAGATTATCCGATTCTCGACAAAAAATTTTTTGGCCCAAAAAAATGAGAAGGGGTACCCCTTTCCTTTTTTTCAAAAATCTGGAATTTTCCGAAATATTCGGAAGGCAGGAATGATACCTATTGTTCGAATCTGTAGAACCTACACTTTCAGAAACTGCAAACCGATTTGAAATAAAAAATTCCTACGATTTTTAATCGACGATTTACTTTTTATTTTTTTTCCACTTTTTTCCTTTTCGTTTTTTATGAGTAAAATTGCAGGAGGCGTCGGAATCGAGAAAAGGCAGTCATATTTGGGATCAGCAGGTCATTTCCATGGAGAATATCATTGAGATTATCCGATTCTCGACAAAAAATTTTTTGGCCCAAAAAAATGAGAAGGGGTACCCCTTTCCTTTTTTTCAAAAATCTGAAATTTTCCGAAATATTCGGAAGGCAGGAATGATACCTATTGTTCGAATCTGTAGAACCTACACTTTCAGAAACTGCAAACCGATTTGAAATAAAAAATTCCTACGATTTTTAATCGACGATTTACTTTTTATTTTTTTTCCACTTTTTTTTCTCTCGTTTTTTATGAGTAAAATCGCAGGAGGCGTCGGAATCGAGAAACGGCAGTCATATTTGGAATCAGCAGGTCATTTCCATGGAGAATATCATTGAGATTATCCGATTCTCGACAAAAAATTTTTTGGCCCAAAAAAATGAGAAGGGGTACCCCTTTCCTTTTTTTCAAAAATCTGAAATTTTCCGAAATATTCGAAAGGCAGGAATGATACCTATTGTTCGAATCTGTAGAACCTACACTTTCAGAAACTGCAAACCGATTTGAAATAAAAAATTCCTACGATTTTTAATCGACGATTTACTTTTTATTTTTTTTCCACTTTTTTCCTTTTCGTTTTTTATGAGTAAAATTGCAGGAGGCGTCGGAATCGAGAAAAGGCAGTCATATTTGGGATCAGCAGGTCATTTCCATGGAGAATATCATTGAGATTATCCGATTCTCGACAAAAAATTTTTTGGCCCAAAAAAATGAGAAGGGGTACCCCTTTCCTTTTTTTCAAAAATCAGAAATTCTCCGAAATATTCGAAAGGCAGGAATGATACCTATTGTTCGAATCTGTAGAACCTACACTTTCAGAAACTGCAAACCGATTTGAAATAAAAAATTCCTACGATTTTTAATCGACGATTTACTTTTTATTTTTTTTCCACTTTTTTTTCTCTCGTTTTTTATGAGTAAAATCGCAGGAGGCGTCGGAATCGAGAAACGGCAGTCATATTTGGAATCAGCAGGTCATTTCCATGGAGAATATCATTGAGATTATCCGATTCTCGACAAAAAATTTTTTGGCCCAAAAAAATGAGAAGGGGTACCCCTTTCCTTTTTTTCAAAAATCTGAAATTTTCCGAAATATTCGGAAAACAGGAATGATACCTATTGTTCGAATCTGTAGAACCTACACTTTCAGAAACTGCAAACCGATTTGAAATAAAAAATTCCTACGATTTTTAATCGACGATTTACTTTTTATTTTTTTCCACTTTTTTTTCTCTCGTTTTTTATGAGTAAAATCGCAGGAGGCGTCGGATTCGAGAAACGGCAGTCATATTTGGAATCAGCAGGTCATTTCCATGGAGAATATCATTGAGATTATCCGATTCTCGACAAAAAATTTTTTGGCCCAAAAAAATGAGAAGGGGTACCCCTTTCCTTTTTTTCAAAAATCTGAAATTTTCCGAAATATTCGGAAGGCAGGAATGATACCTATTGTTCGAATCTGTAGAACCTACACTTTCAGAAACTGCAAACCGATTTGAAATAAAAAATTCCTACGATTTTTAATCGACGATTTACTTTTTATTTTTTTTCCACTTTTTTCCCTCTCGTTTTTTATGAGTAAAATTGCAGGAGGCGTCGGAATCGAGAAAAGGCAGTCATATTTGGGATCAGCAGGTCATTTCCATGGAGAATATCATTGAGATTATCCGATTCTCGACGAAAAATTTTTTGGCCCAAAAAAATGAGAAGGGGTACCCCTTTCCTTTTTTTCAAAAATCTGAAATTTTCCGAAATATTCGGAGAGCAGGAATGATACCTATTGTTCGAATCTGTAGAACCTACACTTTCAGAAACTGCAAACCGATTTGAAATAAAAAATTCCTACGATTTTTAATCGACGATTTACTTTTTATTTTTTTCCACTTTTTTTTTCTCGTTTTTTATGAGTACAATCGCAGGAGGCGTCGGAATCGAGAAACGGCAGTCATATTTGGAATCAGCAGGTCATTTCCATGGAGAATATCATTGAGATTATCCGATTCTCGACAAAAAGTTTTTTGGCCCAAAAAAATGAAAAGGGGTACCCCTTTCCTTTTTTTCAAAAATCTGAAATTTTCCGAAATATTCGGAAGGCAGGAATGATACCTATTGTTCGAATCTGTAGAACCTACACTTTCAGAAACTGCAAACCGATTTGAAATAAAAAATTCCTACGATTTTTAATCGACGATTTACTTTTTATTTTTTTTCCACTTTTTTTTCTCTCGTTTTTTATGAGTAAAATCGCAGGAGGCGTCGGAATCGAGAAACGGCAGTCATATTTGGAATCAGCAGGTCATTTCCATGGAGAATATCATTGAGATTATCCGATTCTCGACAAAAAATTTTTTGGCCCAAAAAAATGAGAAGGGGTACCCCTTTCCTTTTTTTCAAAAATCTGGAATTTTCCGAAATATTCGGAAGGCAGGAATGATACCTATTGTTCGAATCTGTAGAACCTACACTTTCAGAAACTGCAAACCGATTTGAAATAAAAAATTCCTACGATTTTTAATCGACGATTTACTTTTTATTTTTTTTCCACTTTTTTCCTTTTCGTTTTTTATGAGTAAAATTGCAGGAGGCGTCGGAATCGAGAAAAGGCAGTCATATTTGGGATCAGCAGGTCATTTCCATGGAGAATATCATTGAGATTATCCGATTCTCGACAAAAAATTTTTTGGCCCAAAAAAATGAGAAGGGGTACCCCTTTCCTTTTTTTCAAAAATCAGAAATTTTCCGAAATATTCGGAAGGCAGGAATGATACCTATTGTTCGAATCTGTAGAACCTACACTTTCAGAAACTGCAAACCGATTTGAAATAAAAAATTCCTACGATTTTTAATCGACGATTTACTTTTTATTTTTTTTCCACTTTTTTTTCTCTCGTTTTTTATGAGTAAAATCGCAGGAGGCGTCGGAATCGAGAAACGGCAGTCATATTTGGAATCAGCAGGTCATTTCCATGGAGAATATCATTGAGATTATCCGATTCTCGACAAAAAATTTTTTGGCCCAAAAAAATGAGAAGGGGTACCCCTTTCCTTTTTTTCAAAAATCTGAAATTTTCCGAAATATTCGGAAGGCAGGAATGATACCTATTGTTCGAATCTGTAGAACCTACACTTTCAGAAACTGCAAACCGATTTGAAATAAAAAATTCCTACGATTTTTAATCGACGATTTACTTTTTATTTTTTTTCCACTTTTTTCCCTCTCGTTTTTTATGAGTAAAATTGCAGGAGGCGTCGGAATCGAGAAAAGGCAGTCATATTTGGGATCAGCAGGTCATTTCCATGGAGAATATCATTGAGATTATCCGATTCTCGACAAAAAATTTTTTGGCCCAAAAAAATGAGAAGGGGTACCCCTTTCCTTTTTTTCAAAAATCTGAAATTTTCCGAAATATTCGGAAGGCAGGAATGATACCTATTGTTCGAATCTGTAGAACCTACACTTTCAGAAACTGCAAACCGATTTGAAATAAAAAATTCCTACGATTTTTAATCGACGATTTACTTTTTATTTTTTTTCCACTTTTTTTTCTCTCGTTTTTTATGAGTACAATCGCAGGAGGCGTCGGAATCGAGAAACGGCAGTCATATTTGGAATCAGCAGGTCATTTCCATGGAGAATATCGTTGAGATTATCCGATTCTCGACAAAAAGTTTTTTGGCCCAAAAAAATGAAAAGGGGTACCCCTTTCCTTTTTTTCAAAAATCTGAAATTTTCCGAAATATTCGGAAGGCAGGAATGATACCTATTGTTCGAATCTGTAGAACCTACACTTTCAGAAACTGCAAACCGATTTGAAATAAAAAATTCCTACGATTTTTAATCGACGATTTACTTTTTATTTTTTTTCCACTTTTTTTTCTCTCGTTTTTTATGAGTAAAATCGCAGGAGGCGTCGGAATCGAGAAACGGCAGTCATATTTGGAATCAGCAGGTCATTTCCATGGAGAATATCATTGAGATTATCCGATTCTCGACAAAAAATTTTTTGGCCCAAAAAAATGAGAAGGGGTACCCCTTTCCTTTTTTTCAAAAATCTGGAATTTTCCGAAATATTCGGAAGGCAGGAATGATACCTATTGTTCGAATCTGTAGAACCTACACTTTCAGAAACTGCAAACCGATTTGAAATAAAAAATTCCTACGATTTTTAATCGACGATTTACTTTTTATTTTTTTTCCACTTTTTTCCTTCTCGTTTTTTATGAGTAAAATTGCAGGAGGCGTCGGAATCGAGAAAAGGCAGTCATATTTGGGATCAGCAGGTCATTTCCATGGAGAATATCATTGAGATTATCCGATTCTCGACAAAAAGTTTTTTGGCCCAAAAAAATGAGAAGGGGTACCCCTTTCCTTTTTTTCAAAAATCTGAAATTTTCCGAAATATTCGGAAGGCAGGAATGATACCTATTGTTCGAATCTGTAGAACCTACACTTTCAGAAACTGCAAACCGATTCGAAATAAAAAATTCCTACGATTTTTAATCGACGATTTACTTTTTATTTTTTTTCCACTTTTTTTTCTCTCCTTTTTTATGAGTAAAATCGCAGGAGGCGTCGGAATCGAGAAACGGCAGTCATATTTGGAATCAGCAGGTCATTTCCATGGAGAATATCATTGAGATTATTCGATTCTCGACAAAAAATTTTTTGGCCCAAAAAAATGAGAAGGGGTACCCCTTTCCTTTTTTTCAAAAATCTGAAATTTTCCGAAATATTCGGAAGGCAGGAATGATACCTATTGTTCGAATCTGTAGAACCTACACTTTCAGAAACTGCAAACCGATTTGAAATAAAAAATTCCCACGATTTTTAATCGACGATTTACTTTTTATTTTTTTTCCACTTTTTTTTCTCTCGTTTTTTATAAGTAAAATCGCAGGAGGCGTCGGAATCGAGAAACGGCAGTCATATTTGGAATCAGCAGGTCATTTCCATGGAGAATATCATTGAGATTATCCGATTCTCGACAAAAAGTTTTTTGGCCCAAAAAAATGAGAAGGGGTACCCCTTTCCTTTTTTTCAAAAATCTGAAATTTTCCGAAATATTCGGAAGGCAGGAATGATACCTATTGTTCGAATCTGTAGAACCTACACTTTCAGAAACTGCAAACCGATTTGAAATAAAAAATTCCTACGATTTTTAATCGACGATTTTTTTTTTATTTTTTTTCCACTTTTTTTTCTCTCGTTCTTTATGAGTAAAATCGCAGGAGGCGTCGGAATCGAGAAACGGCAGTCATATTTGGAATCAGCAGGTCATTTCCATGAAGAATATCATTGAGATTATCCGATTCTCGACAAAAAATTTTTTGGCCCAAAAAAATGAGAAGGGGTACCCCTTTCCTTTTTTTCAAAAATCAGAAATTTTCCGAAATATTCGGAAGGCAGGAATGATACCTATTGTTCGAATCTGTAGAACCTACACTTTCAGAAACTGCAAACCGATTTGAAATAAAAAATTCCTACGATTTTTAATCGACGATTTACTTTTTATTTTTTTTCCACTTTTTTCCCTCTCGTTTTTTATGAGTAAAATTGCAGGAGGCGTCGGAATCGAGAAAAGGCAGTCATATTTGGGATCAGCAGGTCATTTCCATGGAGAATATCATTGAGATTATCCGATTCTCGACAAAAAATTTTTTGGCCCAAAAAAATGAGAAGGGGTACCCCTTTCCTTTTTTTCAAAAATCTGAAATTTTCCGAAATATTCGGAAGGCAGGAATGATACCTATTGTTCGAATCTGTAGAACCTACACTTTCAGAAACTGCAAACCGATTTGAAATAAAAAATTCCTACGATTTTTAATCGACGATTTACTTTTTATTTTTTTCCACTTTTTTTTTTCTCGTTTTTTATGAGTACAATCGCAGGAGGCGTCGGAATCGAGAAACGGCAGTCATATTTGGAATCAGCAGGTCATTTCCATGGAGAATATCATTGAGATTATCCGATTCTCGACAAAAAGTTTTTTGGCCCAAAAAAATGAAAAGGGGTACCCCTTTCCTTTTTTTCAAAAATCTGAAATTTTCCGAAATATTCGGAAGGCAGGAATGATACCTATTGTTCGAATCTGTAGAACCTACACTTTCAGAAACTGCAAACCGATTTGAAATAAAAAATTCCTACGATTTTTAATCGACGATTTACTTTTTATTTTTTTTCCACTTTTTTTTCTCTCGTTTTTTATGAGTAAAATCGCAGGAGGCGTCGGAATCGAGAAACGGCAGTCATATTTGGAATCAGCAGGTCATTTCCATGGAGAATATCATTGAGATTATCCGATTCTCGACAAAAAATTTTTTGGCCCAAAAAAATGAGAAGGGGTACCCCTTTCCTTTTTTTCAAAAATCTGGAATTTTCCGAAATATTCGGAAGGCAGGAATGATACCTATTGTTCGAATCTGTAGAACCTACACTTTCAGAAACTGCAAACCGATTTGAAATAAAAAATTCCTACGATTTTTAATCGACGATTTACTTTTTATTTTTTTTCCACTTTTTTCCTTTTCGTTTTTTATGAGTAAAATCGCAGGAGGCGTCGGAATCGAGAAACGGCAGTCATATTTGGAATCAGCAGGTCATTTCCATGGAGAATATCATTGAGATTATTCGATTCTCGACAAAAAATTTTTTGGCCCAAAAAAATGAGAAGGGGTACCCCTTTCCTTTTTTTCAAAAATCTGAAATTTTCCGAAATATTCGGAAGGCAGGAATGATACCTATTGTTCGAATCTGTAGAACCTACACTTTCAGAAACTGCAAACCGATTTGAAATAAAAAATTCCCACGATTTTTAATCGACGATTTACTTTTTATTTTTTTTCCACTTTTTTTTCTCTCCTTTTTTATGAGTAAAATCGCAGGAGGCGTCGGAATCGAGAAACGGCAGTCATATTTGGAATCAGCAGGTCATTTCCATGGAAAATATCATTGAGATTATCCGATTCTCGACAAAAAGTTTTTTGGCCCAAAAAAATGAGAAGGGGTACCCCTTTCCTTTTTTTCAAAAATCTGAAATTTTCCGAAATATTCGGAAGGCAGGAATGATACCTATTGTTCGAATCTGTAGAACCTACACTTTCAGAAACTGCAAACCGATTTGAAATAAAAAATTCCTACGATTTTTAATCGACGATTTACTTTTTATTTTTTTTCCACTTTTTTTTCTCTCGTTTTTTATGAGTAAAATCGCAGGAGGCGTCGGAATCGAGAAACGGCAGTCATATTTGGAATCAGCAGGTCATTTCCATGGAGAATATCATTGAGATTATCCGATTTTCGACAAAAAGTTTTTTGGCCCAAAAAAATGAGAAGGGGTACCCCTTTCCTTTTTTTCGAAAATCTGAAATTTTCCGAAATATTCGGAAGGCAGGAATGATACCTATTGTTCGAATCTGTAGAACCTACACTTTCAGAAACTGCAAACCGATTTGAAATAAAAAATTCCTACGATTTTTAATCGACGATTTACTTTTTATTTTTTTTCCACTTTTTTTTCTCTCGTTTTTTATGAGTAAAATCGCAGGAGGCGTCGGAATCGAGAAACGGCAGTCATATTTGGAATCAGCAGGTCATTTCCATGGAGAATATCATTGAGATTATCCGATTCTCGACAAAAAATTTTTTGGCCCAAAAAAATGAGAAGGGGTACCCCTTTCCTTTTTTTCAAAAATCTGAAATTTTCCGAAATATTCGAAAGGCAGGAATGATACCTATTGTTCGAATCTGTAGAACCTACACTTTCAGAAACTGCAAACCGATTTGAAATAAAAAATTCCTACGATTTTTAATCGACGATTTACTTTTTATTTTTTTTCCACTTTTTTCCTTTTCGTTTTTTATGAGTAAAATTGCAGGAGGCGTCGGAATCGAGAAAAGGCAGTCATATTTGGGATCAGCAGGTCATTTCCATGGAGAATATCATTGAGATTATCCGATTCTCGACAAAAAATTTTTTGGCCCAAAAAAATGAGAAGGGGTACCCCTTTCCTTTTTTTCAAAAATCAGAAATTTTCCGAAATATTCGGAAGGCAGGAATGATACCTATTGTTCGAATCTGTAGAACCTACACTTTCAGAAACTGCAAACCGATTTGAAATAAAAAATTCCTACGATTTTTAATCGACGATTTACTTTTTATTTTTTTTCCACTTTTTTTTCTCTCGTTTTTTATGAGTAAAATCGCAGGAGGCGTCGGAATCGAGAAACGGCAGTCATATTTGGAATCAGCAGGTCATTTCCATGGAGAATATCATTGAGATTATCCGATTCTCGACAAAAAATTTTTTGGCCCAAAAAAATGAGAAGGGGTACCCCTTTCCTTTTTTTCAAAAATCTGAAATTTTCCGAAATATTCGGAAGGCAGGAATGATACCTGTTGTTCGAATCTGTAGAACCTACACTTTCAGAAACTGCAAACCGATTTGAAATAAAAAATTCCTACGATTTTTAATCGACGATTTACTTTTTATTTTTTTTCCACTTTTTTTTCTCTCGTTTTTTATGAGTAAAATCGCAGGAGGCGTCGGAATCGAGAAACGGCAGTCATATTTGGAATCAGCAGGTCATTTCCATGGAGAATATCATTGAGATTATCCGATTCTCGACAAAAAATTTTTTGGCCCAAAAAAATGAGAAGGGGTACCCCTTTCCTTTTTTTCAAAAATCTGAAATTTTCCGAAATATTCGAAAGGCAGGAATGATACCTATTGTTCGAATCTGTAGAACCTACACTTTCAGAAACTGCAAACCGATTTGAAATAAAAAATTCCTACGATTTTTAATCGACGATTTACTTTTTATTTTTTTTCCACTTTTTTCCCTCTCGTTTTTTATGAGTAAAATTGCAGGAGGCGTCGGAATCGAGAAAAGGCAGTCATATTTGGGATCAGCAGGTCATTTCCATGGAGAATATCATTGAGATTATCCGATTCTCGACAAAAAATTTTTTGGCCCAAAAAAATGAGAAGGGGTACCCCTTTCCTTTTTTTCAAAAATCTGAAATTTTCCGAAATATTCGGAAGGCAGGAATGATACCTATTGTTCGAATCTGTAGAACCTACACTTTCAGAAACTGCAAACCGATTTGAAATAAAAAATTCCTACGATTTTTAATCGACGATTCACTTTTTATTTTTTTTCCACTTTTTTTTCTCTCGTTTTTCATGAGTAAAATTGCAGGAGGCGTCGGAATCGAGAAAAGGCAGTCATATTTGGGATCAGCAGGTCATTTCCATGGAGAATATCATTGAGATTATCCGATTCTCGACAAAAAATTTTTTGGCCCAAAAAAATGAGAAGGGGTACCCCTTTCCTTTTTTTCAAAAATCTGAAATTTTCCGAAATATTCGGAAGGCAGGAATGATACCTATTGTTCGAATCTGTAGAACCTACACTTTCAGAAACTGCAAACCGATTTGAAATAAAAAATTCCTACGATTTTTAATCGACGATTTACTTTTTATTTTTTTTCCACTTTTTTTTTTCTCGTTTTTTATGAGTACAATCGCAGGAGGCGTCGGAATCGAGAAACGGCAGTCATATTTGGAATCAGCAGGTCATTTCCATGGAGAATATCATTGAGATTATCCGATTCTCGACAAAAAGTTTTTTGGCCCAAAAAAATGAAAAGGGGTACCCCTTTCCTTTTTTTCAAAAATCTGAAATTTTCCGAAATATTCGGAAGGCAGGAATGATACCTATTGTTCGAATCTGTAGAACCTACACTTTCAGAAACTGCAAACCGATTTGAAATAAAAAATTCCTACGATTTTTAATAGACGATTTACTTTTTATTTTTTTTCCACTTTTTTTTCTCTCGTTTTTTATGAGTAAAATCGCAGGAGGCGTCGGAATCGAGAAACGGCAGTCATATTTGGAATCAGCAGGTCATTTCCATGGAGAATATCATTGAGATTATCCGATTCTCGACAAAAAGTTTTTTGGCCCAAAAAAATGAGAAGGGGTACCCCTTTCCTTTTTTTCAAAAATCTGAAATTTTCCGAAATATTCGGAAGGCAGGAATGATACCTATTATTCGAATCTGTAGAACCTACACTTTCAGAAACTGCAAACCGATTTGAAATAAAAAATTCCTACGATTTTTAATCGACGATTTACTTTTTATTTTTTTTCCACTTTTTTTTCTCTCGTTTTTTATAAGTAAAATCGCAGGAGGCGTCGGAATCGAGAAACGGCAGTCATATTTGGAATCAGCAGGTCATTTCCATGGAGAATATCATTGAGATTATCCGATTCTCGACAAAAAGTTTTTTGGCCCAAAAAAATGAGAAGGGGTACCCCTTTCCTTTTTTTCAAAAATCTGAAATTTTCCGAAATATTCGGAAGGCAGGAATGATACCTATTGTTCGAATCTGTAGAACCTACACTTTCAGAAACTGCAAACCGATTTGAAATAAAAAATTCCTACGATTTTTAATCGACGATTTACTTTTTATTTTTTTTCCACTTTTTTTTCTCTCGTTCTTTATGAGTAAAATCGCAGGAGGCGTCGGAATCGAGAAACGGCAGTCATATTTGGAATCAGCAGGTCATTTCCATGAAGAATATCATTGAGATTATCCGATTCTCGACAAAAAATTTTTTGGCCCAAAAAAATGAGAAGGGGTACCCCTTTCCTTTTTTTCAAAAATCAGAAATTTTCCGAAATATTCGGAAGGCAGAAATGATACCTATTGTTCGAATCTGTAGAACCTACACTTTCAGAAACTGCAAACCGATTTGAAATAAAAAATTCCTACGATTTTTAATCGACGATTTACTTTTTATTTTTTTTCCACTTTTTTTTCTCTCGTTTTTTATGAGTAAAATCGCAGGAGGCGTCGGAATCGAGAAACGGCAGTCATATTTGGAATCAGCAGGTCATTTCCATGGAGAATATCATTGAGATTATCCGATTCTCGACAAAAAATTTTTTGGCCCAAAAAAATGAGAAGGGGTACCCCTTTCCTTTTTTTCAAAAATCTGAAATTTTCCGAAATATTCGGAAGGCAGGAATGATACCTATTGTTCGAATCTGTAGAACCTACACTTTCAGAAACTGCAAACCGATTTGAAATAAAAAATTCCTACGATTTTTAATCGACGATTTACTTTTTATTTTTTTCCACTTTTTTTTTTCTCGTTTTTTATGAGTACAATCGCAGGAGGCGTCGGAATCGAGAAACGGCAGTCATATTTGGAATCAGCAGGTCATTTCCATGGAGAATATCATTGAGATTATCCGATTTTCGACAAAAAGTTTTTTGGCCCAAAAAAATGAGAAGGGGTACCCCTTTCCTTTTTTTCGAAAATCTGAAATTTTCCGAAATATTCGGAAGGCAGGAATGATACCTATTGTTCGAATCTGTAGAACCTACACTTTCAGAAACTGCAAACCGATTTGAAATAAAAAATTCCTACGATTTTTAATCGACGATTTACTTTTTATTTTTTTTCCACTTTTTTTTCTCTCGTTTTTTATGAGTAAAATCGCAGGAGGCGTCGGAATCGAGAAACGGCAGTCATATTTGGAATCAGCAGGTCATTTCCATGGAGAATATCATTGAGATTATCCGATTCTCGACAAAAAGTTTTTTGGCCCAAAAAAATGAGAAGGGGTACCCCTTTCCTTTTTTTCAAAAATCTGAAATTTTCCGAAATATTCGGAACGCAGGAATGATACCTATTGTTCGAATCTGTAGAACCTACACTTTCAGAAACTGCAAACCGATTTGAAATAAAAAATTCCTACGATTTTTAATCGACGATTTACTTTTTATTTTTTTTCCACTTTTTTTTCTCTCCTTTTTTATGAGTAAAATCGCAGGAGGCGTCGGAATCGAGAAACGGCAGTCATATTTGGAATCAGCAGGTCATTTCCATGGAGAATATCATTGAGATTATTCGATTCTCGACAAAAAATTTTTTGGCCCAAAAAAATGAGAAGGGGTACCCCTTTCCTTTTTTTCAAAAATCTGAAATTTTCCGAAATATTCGGAAGGCAGGAATGATACCTATTGTTCGAATCTGTAGAACCTACACTTTCAGAAACTGCAAACCGATTTGAAATAAAAAATTCCTACGATTTTTAATCGACGATTTACTTTTTATTTTTTTTCCACTTTTTTTTCTCTCCTTTTTTATGAGTAAAATCGCAGGAGGCGTCGGAATCGAGAAACGGCAGTCATATTTGGAATCAGCAGGTCATTTCCATGGAGAATATCATTGAGATTATTCGATTCTCGACAAAAAATTTCTTGGCCCAAAAAAATGAGAAGGGGTACCCCTTTCCTTTTTTTCAAAAATCTGAAATTTTCCGAAATATTCGGAAGGCAGGAATGATACCTATTGTTCGAATCTGTAGAACCTACACTTTCAGAAACTGCAAACCGATTTGAAATAAAAAATTCCTACGATTTTTAATCGACGATTTACTTTTTATTTTTTTTCCACTTTTTTTTCTCTCCTTTTTTATGAGTAAAATCGCAGGAGGCGTCGGAATCGAGAAACGGCAGTCATATTTGGAATCAGCAGGTCATTTCCATGGAGAATATCATTGAGATTATCCGATTCTCGACAAAAAGTTTTTTGGCCCAAAAAAATGAAAAGGGGTACCCCTTTCCTTTTTTTCAAAAATCTGAAATTTTCCGAAATATTCGGAAGGCAGGAATGATACCTATTGTTCGAATCTGTAGAACCTACACTTTCAGAAACTGCAAACCGATTTGAAATAAAAAATTCCTACGATTTTTAATAGACGATTTACTTTTTATTTTTTTTCCACTTTTTTTTCTCTCGTTTTTTATGAGTAAAATCGCAGGAGGCGTCGGAATCGAGAAACGGCAGTCATATTTGGAATCAGCAGGTCATTTCCATGGAGAATATCATTGAGATTATCCGATTCTCGACAAAAAGTTTTTTGGCCCAAAAAAATGAGAAGGGGTACCCCTTTCCTTTTTTTCAAAAATCTGAAATTTTCCGAAATATTCGGAAGGCAGGAATGATACCTATTATTCGAATCTGTAGAACCTACACTTTCAGAAACTGCAAACCGATTTGAAATAAAAAATTCCTACGATTTTTAATCGACGATTTACTTTTTATTTTTTTTCCACTTTTTTTTCTCTCGTTTTTTATAAGTAAAATCGCAGGAGGCGTCGGAATCGAGAAACGGCAGTCATATTTGGAATCAGCAGGTCATTTCCATGGAGAATATCATTGAGATTATCCGATTCTCGACAAAAAGTTTTTTGGCCCAAAAAAATGAGAAGGGGTACCCCTTTCCTTTTTTTCAAAAATCTGAAATTTTCCGAAATATTCGGAAGGCAGGAATGATACCTATTGTTCGAATCTGTAGAACCTACACTTTCAGAAACTGCAAACCGATTTGAAATAAAAAATTCCTACGATTTTTAATCGACGATTTACTTTTTATTTTTTTTCCACTTTTTTTTCTCTCGTTCTTTATGAGTAAAATCGCAGGAGGCGTCGGAATCGAGAAACGGCAGTCATATTTGGAATCAGCAGGTCATTTCCATGAAGAATATCATTGAGATTATCCGATTCTCGACAAAAAATTTTTTGGCCCAAAAAAATGAGAAGGGGTACCCCTTTCCTTTTTTTCAAAAATCAGAAATTTTCCGAAATATTCGGAAGGCAGAAATGATACCTATTGTTCGAATCTGTAGAACCTACACTTTCAGAAACTGCAAACCGATTTGAAATAAAAAATTCCTACGATTTTTAATCGACGATTTACTTTTTATTTTTTTTCCACTTTTTTTTCTCTCGTTTTTTATGAGTAAAATCGCAGGAGGCGTCGGAATCGAGAAACGGCAGTCATATTTGGAATCAGCAGGTCATTTCCATGGAGAATATCATTGAGATTATCCGATTCTCGACAAAAAATTTTTTGGCCCAAAAAAATGAGAAGGGGTACCCCTTTCCTTTTTTTCAAAAATCTGAAATTTTCCGAAATATTCGGAAGGCAGGAATGATACCTATTGTTCGAATCTGTAGAACCTACACTTTCAGAAACTGCAAACCGATTTGAAATAAAAAATTCCTACGATTTTTAATCGACGATTTACTTTTTATTTTTTTCCACTTTTTTTTTTCTCGTTTTTTATGAGTACAATCGCAGGAGGCGTCGGAATCGAGAAACGGCAGTCATATTTGGAATCAGCAGGTCATTTCCATGGAGAATATCATTGAGATTATCCGATTTTCGACAAAAAGTTTTTTGGCCCAAAAAAATGAGAAGGGGTACCCCTTTCCTTTTTTTCGAAAATCTGAAATTTTCCGAAATATTCGGAAGGCAGGAATGATACCTATTGTTCGAATCTGTAGAACCTACACTTTCAGAAACTGCAAACCGATTTGAAATAAAAAATTCCTACGATTTTTAATCGACGATTTACTTTTTATTTTTTTTCCACTTTTTTTTCTCTCGTTTTTTATGAGTAAAATCGCAGGAGGCGTCGGAATCGAGAAACGGCAGTCATATTTGGAATCAGCAGGTCATTTCCATGGAGAATATCATTGAGATTATCCGATTCTCGACAAAAAGTTTTTTGGCCCAAAAAAATGAGAAGGGGTACCCCTTTCCTTTTTTTCAAAAATCTGAAATTTTCCGAAATATTCGGAACGCAGGAATGATACCTATTGTTCGAATCTGTAGAACCTACACTTTCAGAAACTGCAAACCGATTTGAAATAAAAAATTCCTACGATTTTTAATCGACGATTTACTTTTTATTTTTTTTCCACTTTTTTTTCTCTCCTTTTTTATGAGTAAAATCGCAGGAGGCGTCGGAATCGAGAAACGGCAGTCATATTTGGAATCAGCAGGTCATTTCCATGGAGAATATCATTGAGATTATTCGATTCTCGACAAAAAATTTTTTGGCCCAAAAAAATGAGAAGGGGTACCCCTTTCCTTTTTTTCAAAAATCTGAAATTTTCCGAAATATTCGGAAGGCAGGAATGATACCTATTGTTCGAATCTGTAGAACCTACACTTTCAGAAACTGCAAACCGATTTGAAATAAAAAATTCCTACGATTTTTAATCGACGATTTACTTTTTATTTTTTTTCCACTTTTTTTTCTCTCCTTTTTTATGAGTAAAATCGCAGGAGGCGTCGGAATCGAGAAACGGCAGTCATATTTGGAATCAGCAGGTCATTTCCATGGAGAATATCATTGAGATTATTCGATTCTCGACAAAAAATTTCTTGGCCCAAAAAAATGAGAAGGGGTACCCCTTTCCTTTTTTTCAAAAATCTGAAATTTTCCGAAATATTCGGAAGGCAGGAATGATACCTATTGTTCGAATCTGTAGAACCTACACTTTCAGAAACTGCAAACCGATTTGAAATAAAAAATTCCTACGATTTTTAATCGACGATTTACTTTTTATTTTTTTTCCACTTTTTTTTCTCTCCTTTTTTATGAGTAAAATCGCAGGAGGCGTCGGAATCGAGAAACGGCAGTCATATTTGGAATCAGCAGGTCATTTCCATGGAAAATATCATTGAGATTATCCGATTCTCGACAAAAAGTTTTTTGGCCCAAAAAAATGAGAAGGGGTACCCCTTTCCTTTTTTTCAAAAATCTGAAATTTTCCGAAATATTCGGAAGGCAGGAATGATACCTATTGTTCGAATCTGTAGAACCTACACTTTCAGAAACTGCAAACCGATTTGAAATAAAAAATTCCTACGATTTTTAATCGACGATTTACTTTTTATTTTTTTTCCACTTTTTTTTCTCTCGTTTTTTATGAGTAAAATCGCAGGAGGCGTCGGAATCGAGAAACGGCAGTCATATTTGGAATCAGCAGGTCATTTCCATGGAGAATATCATTGAGATTATCCGATTCTCGACAAAAAATTTTTTGGCCCAAAAAAATGAGAAGGGGTACCCCTTTCCTTTTTTTCAAAAATCTGAAATTTTCCGAAATATTCGAAAGGCAGGAATGATACCTATTGTTCGAATCTGTAGAACCTACACTTTCAGAAACTGCAAACCGATTTGAAATAAAAAATTCCTACGATTTTTAATCGACGATTTACTTTTTATTTTTTTTCCACTTTTTTCCTTTTCGTTTTTTATGAGTAAAATTGCAGGAGGCGTCGGAATCGAGAAAAGGCAGTCATATTTGGGATCAGCAGGTCATTTCCATGGAGAATATCATTGAGATTATCCGATTCTCGACAAAAAATTTTTTGGCCCAAAAAAATGAGAAGGGGTACCCCTTTCCTTTTTTTCAAAAATCAGAAATTTTCCGAAATATTCGGAAGGCAGGAATGATACCTATTGTTCGAATCTGTAGAACCTACACTTTCAGAAACTGCAAACCGATTTGAAATAAAAAATTCCTACGATTTTTAATCGACGATTTACTTTTTATTTTTTTTCCACTTTTTTTTCTCTCGTTCTTTATGAGTAAAATCGCAGGAGGCGTCGGAATCGAGAAACGGCAGTCATATTTGGAATCAGCAGGTCATTTCCATGAAGAATATCATTGAGATTATCCGATTCTCGACAAAAAATTTTTTGGCCCAAAAAAATGAGAAGGGGTACCCCTTTCCTTTTTTTCAAAAATCAGAAATTTTCCGAAATATTCGGAAGGCAGGAATGATACCTATTGTTCGAATCTGTAGAACCTACACTTTCAGAAACTGCAAACCGATTTGAAATAAAAAATTCCTACGATTTTTAATCGACGATTTACTTTTTATTTTTTTTCCACTTTTTTTTCTCTCGTTTTTTATGAGTAAAATCGCAGGAGGCGTCGGAATCGAGAAACGGCAGTCATATTTGGAATCAGCAGGTCATTTCCATGGAGAATATCATTGAGATTATCCGATTCTCGACAAAAAATTTTTTGGCCCAAAAAAATGAGAAGGGGTACCCCTTTCCTTTTTTTCAAAAATCTGAAATTTTCCGAAATATTCGGAAGGCAGGAATGATACCTATTGTTCGAATCTGTAGAACCTACACTTTCAGAAACTGCAAACCGATTTGAAATAAAAAATTCCTACGATTTTTAATCGACGATTTACTTTTTATTTTTTTTCCACTTTTTTCCCTCTCGTTTTTTATGAGTAAAATTGCAGGAGGCGTCGGAATCGAGAAAAGGCAGTCATATTTGGGATCAGCAGGTCATTTCCATGGAGAATATCATTGAGATTATCCGATTCTCGACGAAAAATTTTTTGGCCCAAAAAAATGAGAAGGGGTACCCCTTTCCTTTTTTTCAAAAATCTGAAATTTTCCGAAATATTCGGAGAGCAGGAATGATACCTATTGTTCGAATCTGTAGAACCTACACTTTCAGAAACTGCAAACCGATTTGAAATAAAAAATTCCTACGATTTTTAATCGACGATTTACTTTTTATTTTTTTCCACTTTTTTTTTCTCGTTTTTTATGAGTACAATCGCAGGAGGCGTCGGAATCGAGAAACGGCAGTCATATTTGGAATCAGCAGGTCATTTCCATGGAGAATATCATTGAGATTATCCGATTCTCGACAAAAAGTTTTTTGGCCCAAAAAAATGAAAAGGGGTACCCCTTTCCTTTTTTTCAAAAATCTGAAATTTTCCGAAATATTCGGAAGGCAGGAATGATACCTATTGTTCGAATCTGTAGAACCTACACTTTCAGAAACTGCAAACCGATTTGAAATAAAAAATTCCTACGATTTTTAATCGACGATTTACTTTTTATTTTTTTTCCACTTTTTTTTCTCTCGTTTTTTATGAGTAAAATCGCAGGAGGCGTCGGAATCGAGAAACGGCAGTCATATTTGGAATCAGCAGGTCATTTCCATGGAGAATATCATTGAGATTATCCGATTCTCGACAAAAAATTTTTTGGCCCAAAAAAATGAGAAGGGGTACCCCTTTCCTTTTTTTCAAAAATCTGGAATTTTCCGAAATATTCGGAAGGCAGGAATGATACCTATTGTTCGAATCTGTAGAACCTACACTTTCAGAAACTGCAAACCGATTTGAAATAAAAAATTCCTACGATTTTTAATCGACGATTTACTTTTTATTTTTTTTCCACTTTTTTCCTTTTCGTTTTTTATGAGTAAAATTGCAGGAGGCGTCGGAATCGAGAAAAGGCAGTCATATTTGGGATCAGCAGGTCATTTCCATGGAGAATATCATTGAGATTATCCGATTCTCGACAAAAAATTTTTTGGCCCAAAAAAATGAGAAGGGGTACCCCTTTCCTTTTTTTCAAAAATCAGAAATTTTCCGAAATATTCGGAAGGCAGGAATGATACCTATTGTTCGAATCTGTAGAACCTACACTTTCAGAAACTGCAAACCGATTTGAAATAAAAAATTCCTACGATTTTTAATCGACGATTTACTTTTTATTTTTTTTCCACTTTTTTTTCTCTCGTTTTTTATGAGTAAAATCGCAGGAGGCGTCGGAATCGAGAAACGGCAGTCATATTTGGAATCAGCAGGTCATTTCCATGAAGAATATCATTGAGATTATCCGATTCTCGACAAAAAATTTTTTGGCCCAAAAAAATGAGAAGGGGTACCCCTTTCCTTTTTTTCAAAAATCAGAAATTTTCCGAAATATTCGGAAGGCAGAAATGATACCTATTGTTCGAATCTGTAGAACCTACACTTTCAGAAACTGCAAACCGATTTGAAATAAAAAATTCCTACGATTTTTAATCGACGATTTACTTTTTATTTTTTTTCCACTTTTTTTTCTCTCGTTTTTTATGAGTAAAATCGCAGGAGGCGTCGGAATCGAGAAACGGCAGTCATATTTGGAATCAGCAGGTCATTTCCATGGAGAATATCATTGAGATTATCCGATTCTCGACAAAAAATTTTTTGGCCCAAAAAAATGAGAAGGGGTACCCCTTTCCTTTTTTTCAAAAATCTGAAATTTTCCGAAATATTCGGAAGGCAGGAATGATACCTATTGTTCGAATCTGTAGAACCTACACTTTCAGAAACTGCAAACCGATTTGAAATAAAAAATTCCTACGATTTTTAATCGACGATTTACTTTTTATTTTTTTCCACTTTTTTTTTTCTCGTTTTTTATGAGTACAATCGCAGGAGGCGTCGGAATCGAGAAACGGCAGTCATATTTGGAATCAGCAGGTCATTTCCATGGAGAATATCATTGAGATTATCCGATTCTCGACAAAAAGTTTTTTGGCCCAAAAAAATGAAAAGGGGTACCCCTTTCCTTTTTTTCAAAAATCTGAAATTTTCCGAAATATTCGGAAGGCAGGAATGATACCTATTGTTCGAATCTGTAGAACCTACACTTTCAGAAACTGCAAACCGATTTGAAATAAAAAATTCCTACGATTTTTAATCGACGATTTACTTTTTATTTTTTTTCCACTTTTTTTTCTCTCGTTTTTTATGAGTAAAATCGCAGGAGGCGTCGGAATCGAGAAACGGCAGTCATATTTGGAATCAGCAGGTCATTTCCATGGAGAATATCATTGAGATTATCCGATTCTCGACAAAAAATTTTTTGGCCCAAAAAAATGAGAAGGGGTACCCCTTTCCTTTTTTTCAAAAATCTGGAATTTTCCGAAATATTCGGAAGGCAGGAATGATACCTATTGTTCGAATCTGTAGAACCTACACTTTCAGAAACTGCAAACCGATTTGAAATAAAAAATTCCTACGATTTTTAATCGACGATTTACTTTTTATTTTTTTTCCACTTTTTTCCTTTTCGTTTTTTATGAGTAAAATTGCAGGAGGCGTCGGAATCGAGAAAAGGCAGTCATATTTGGGATCAGCAGGTCATTTCCATGGAGAATATCATTGAGATTATCCGATTCTCGACAAAAAGTTTTTTGGCCCAAAAAAATGAGAAGGGGTACCCCTTTCCTTTTTTTCAAAAATCTGAAATTTTCCGAAATATTCGGAAGGCAGGAATGATACCTATTGTTCGAATCTGTAGAACCTACACTTTCAGAAACTGCAAACCGATTCGAAATAAAAAATTCCTACGATTTTTAATCGACGATTTACTTTTTATTTTTTTTCCACTTTTTTTTCTCTCCTTTTTTATGAGTAAAATCGCAGGAGGCGTCGGAATCGGGAAACGGCAGTCATATTTGGAATCAGCAGGTCATTTCCATGGAGAATATCATTGAGATTATTCGATTCTCGACAAAAAATTTTTTGGCCCAAAAAAATGAGAAGGGGTACCCCTTTCCTTTTTTTCAAAAATCTGAAATTTTCCGAAATATTCGGAAGGCAGGAATGATACCTATTGTTCGAATCTGTAGAACCTACACTTTCAGAAACTGCAAACCGATTTGAAATAAAAAATTCCCACGATTTTTAATCGACGATTTACTTTTTATTTTTTTTCCACTTTTTTTTCTCTCCTTTTTTATGAGTAAAATCGCAGGAGGCGTCGGAATCGAGAAACGGCAGTCATATTTGGAATCAGCAGGTCATTTCCATGGAAAATATCATTGAGATTATCCGATTCTCGACAAAAAGTTTTTTGGCCCAAAAAAATGAGAAGGGGTACCCCTTTCCTTTTTTTCAAAAATCTGAAATTTTCCGAAATATTCGGAAGGCAGGAATGATACCTATTGTTCGAATCTGTAGAACCTACACTTTCAGAAACTGCAAACCGATTTGAAATAAAAAATTCCTACGATTTTTAATCGACGATTTACTTTTTATTTTTTTTCCACTTTTTTTTCTCTCGTTTTTTATGAGTAAAATCGCAGGAGGCGTCGGAATCGAGAAACGGCAGTCATATTTGGAATCAGCAGGTCATTTCCATGGAGAATATCATTGAGATTATCCGATTTCCGACAAAAAGTTTTTTGGCCCAAAAAAATGAGAAGGGGTACCCCTTTCCTTTTTTTCGAAAATCTGAAATTTTCCGAAATATTCGGAAGGCAGGAATGATACCTATTGTTCGAATCTGTAGAACCTACACTTTCAGAAACTGCAAACCGATTTGAAATAAAAAATTCCTACGATTTTTAATCGACGATTTACTTTTTATTTTTTTTCCACTTTTTTTTCTCTCGTTTTTTATGAGTAAAATCGCAGGAGGCGTCGGAATCGAGAAACGGCAGTCATATTTGGAATCAGCAGGTCATTTCCATGGAGAATATCATTGAGATTATCCGATTTTCGACAAAAAGTTTTTTGGCCCAAAAAAATGAGAAGGGGTACCCCTTTCCTTTTTTTCGAAAATCTGAAATTTTCCGAAATATTCGGAAGGCAGGAATGATACCTATTGTTCGAATCTGTAGAACCTACACTTTCAGAAACTGCAAACCGATTTGAAATAAAAAATTCCTACGATTTTTAATCGACGATTTACTTTTTATTTTTTTTCCACTTTTTTTTCTCTCGTTTTTTATGAGTAAAATCGCAGGAGGCGTCGGAATCGAGAAACGGCAGTCATATTTGGAATCAGCAGGTCATTTCCATGGAGAATATCATTGAGATTATCCGATTCTCGACAAAAAGTTTTTTGGCCCAAAAAAATGAGAAGGGGTACCCCTTTCCTTTTTTTCAAAAATCTGAAATTTTCCGAAATATTCGGAACGCAGGAATGATACCTATTGTTCGAATCTGTAGAACCTACACTTTCAGAAACTGCAAACCGATTTGAAATAAAAAATTCCTACGATTTTTAATCGACGATTTACTTTTTATTTTTTTTCCACTTTTTTTTCTCTCCTTTTTTATGAGTAAAATCGCAGGAGGCGTCGGAATCGAGAAACGGCAGTCATATTTGGAATCAGCAGGTCATTTCCATGGAGAATATCATTGAGATTATTCGATTCTCGACAAAAAATTTTTTGGCCCAAAAAAATGAGAAGGGGTACCCCTTTCCTTTTTTTCAAAAATCTGAAATTTTCCGAAATATTCGGAAGGCAGGAATGATACCTATTGTTCGAATCTGTAGAACCTACACTTTCAGAAACTGCAAACCGATTTGAAATAAAAAATTCCTACGATTTTTAATCGACGATTTACTTTTTATTTTTTTTCCACTTTTTTTTCTCTCCTTTTTTATGAGTAAAATCGCAGGAGGCGTCGGAATCGAGAAACGGCAGTCATATTTGGAATCAGCAGGTCATTTCCATGGAGAATATCATTGAGATTATTCGATTCTCGACAAAAAATTTCTTGGCCCAAAAAAATGAGAAGGGGTACCCCTTTCCTTTTTTTCAAAAATCTGAAATTTTCCGAAATATTCGGAAGGCAGGAATGATACCTATTGTTCGAATCTGTAGAACCTACACTTTCAGAAACTGCAAACCGATTTGAAATAAAAAATTCCTACGATTTTTAATCGACGATTTACTTTTTATTTTTTTTCCACTTTTTTTTCTCTCCTTTTTTATGAGTAAAATCGCAGGAGGCGTCGGAATCGAGAAACGGCAGTCATATTTGGAATCAGCAGGTCATTTCCATGGAAAATATCATTGAGATTATCCGATTCTCGACAAAAAGTTTTTTGGCCCAAAAAAATGAGAAGGGGTACCCCTTTCCTTTTTTTCAAAAATCTGAAATTTTCCGAAATATTCGGAAGGCAGGAATGATACCTATTGTTCGAATCTGTAGAACCTACACTTTCAGAAACTGCAAACCGATTTGAAATAAAAAATTCCTACGATTTTTAATCGACGATTTACTTTTTATTTTTTTTCCACTTTTTTTTCTCTCCTTTTTTATGAGTAAAATCGCAGGAGGCGTCGGAATCGAGAAACGGCAGTCATATTTGGAATCAGCAGGTCATTTCCATGGAGAATATCATTGAGATCATTCGATTCTCGACAAAAAATTTTTTGGCCCAAAAAAATGAGAAGGGGTACCCCTTTCCTTTTTTTCAAAAATCTGAAATTTTCCGAAATATTCGGAAGGCAGGAATGATACCTATTGTTCGAATCTGTAGAACCTACACTTTCAGAAACTGCAAACCGATTTGAAATAAAAAATTCCTACGATTTTTAATCGACGATTTACTTTTTATTTTTTTTCCACTTTTTTTTCTCTCGTTTTTTATGAGTAAAATCGCAGGAGGCGTCGGAATCGAGAAACGGCAGTCATATTTGGAATCAGCAGGTCATTTCCATGGAGAATATCATTGAGATTATCCGATTCTCGACAAAAAATTTTTTGGCCCAAAAAAATGAGAAGGGGTACCCCTTTCCTTTTTTTCAAAAATCTGAAATTTTCCGAAATATTCGAAAGGCAGGAATGATACCTATTGTTCGAATCTGTAGAACCTACACTTTCAGAAACTGCAAACCGATTTGAAATAAAAAATTCCTACGATTTTTAATCGACGATTTACTTTTTATTTTTTTTCCACTTTTTTCCTTTTCGTTTTTTATGAGTAAAATTGCAGGAGGCGTCGGAATCGAGAAAAGGCAGTCATATTTGGGATCAGCAGGTCATTTCCATGGAGAATATCATTGAGATTATCCGATTCTCGACAAAAAATTTTTTGGCCCAAAAAAATGAGAAGGGGTACCCCTTTCCTTTTTTTCAAAAATCAGAAATTTTCCGAAATATTCGGAAGGCAGGAATGATACCTATTGTTCGAATCTGTAGAACCTACACTTTCAGAAACTGCAAACCGATTTGAAATAAAAAATTCCTACGATTTTTAATCGACGATTTACTTTTTATTTTTTTTCCACTTTTTTTTCTCTCGTTCTTTATGAGTAAAATCGCAGGAGGCGTCGGAATCGAGAAACGGCAGTCATATTTGGAATCAGCAGGTCATTTCCATGAAGAATATCATTGAGATTATCCGATTCTCGACAAAAAATTTTTTGGCCCAAAAAAATGAGAAGGGGTACCCCTTTCCTTTTTTTCAAAAATCAGAAATTTTCCGAAATATTCGGAAGGCAGGAATGATACCTATTGTTCGAATCTGTAGAACCTACACTTTCAGAAACTGCAAACCGATTTGAAATAAAAAATTCCTACGATTTTTAATCGACGATTTACTTTTTATTTTTTTTCCACTTTTTTTTCTCTCGTTTTTTATGAGTAAAATCGCAGGAGGCGTCGGAATCGAGAAACGGCAGTCATATTTGGAATCAGCAGGTCATTTCCATGGAGAATATCATTGAGATTATCCGATTCTCGACAAAAAATTTTTTGGCCCAAAAAAATGAGAAGGGGTACCCCTTTCCTTTTTTTCAAAAATCTGAAATTTTCCGAAATATTCGGAAGGCAGGAATGATACCTATTGTTCGAATCTGTAGAACCTACACTTTCAGAAACTGCAAACCGATTTGAAATAAAAAATTCCTACGATTTTTAATCGACGATTTACTTTTTATTTTTTTTCCACTTTTTTCCCTCTCGTTTTTTATGAGTAAAATTGCAGGAGGCGTCGGAATCGAGAAAAGGCAGTCATATTTGGGATCAGCAGGTCATTTCCATGGAGAATATCATTGAGATTATCCGATTCTCGACGAAAAATTTTTTGGCCCAAAAAAATGAGAAGGGGTACCCCTTTCCTTTTTTTCAAAAATCTGAAATTTTCCGAAATATTCGGAGAGCAGGAATGATACCTATTGTTCGAATCTGTAGAACCTACACTTTCAGAAACTGCAAACCGATTTGAAATAAAAAATTCCTACGATTTTTAATCGACGATTTACTTTTTATTTTTTTCCACTTTTTTTTTCTCGTTTTTTATGAGTACAATCGCAGGAGGCGTCGGAATCGAGAAACGGCAGTCATATTTGGAATCAGCAGGTCATTTCCATGGAGAATATCATTGAGATTATCCGATTCTCGACAAAAAGTTTTTTGGCCCAAAAAAATGAAAAGGGGTACCCCTTTCCTTTTTTTCAAAAATCTGAAATTTTCCGAAATATTCGGAAGGCAGGAATGATACCTATTGTTCGAATCTGTAGAACCTACACTTTCAGAAACTGCAAACCGATTTGAAATAAAAAATTCCTACGATTTTTAATCGACGATTTACTTTTTATTTTTTTTCCACTTTTTTTTCTCTCGTTTTTTATGAGTAAAATCGCAGGAGGCGTCGGAATCGAGAAACGGCAGTCATATTTGGAATCAGCAGGTCATTTCCATGGAGAATATCATTGAGATTATCCGATTCTCGACAAAAAATTTTTTGGCCCAAAAAAATGAGAAGGGGTACCCCTTTCCTTTTTTTCAAAAATCTGGAATTTTCCGAAATATTCGGAAGGCAGGAATGATACCTATTGTTCGAATCTGTAGAACCTACACTTTCAGAAACTGCAAACCGATTTGAAATAAAAAATTCCTACGATTTTTAATCGACGATTTACTTTTTATTTTTTTTCCACTTTTTTCCTTTTCGTTTTTTATGAGTAAAATTGCAGGAGGCGTCGGAATCGAGAAAAGGCAGTCATATTTGGGATCAGCAGGTCATTTCCATGGAGAATATCATTGAGATTATCCGATTCTCGACAAAAAATTTTTTGGCCCAAAAAAATGAGAAGGGGTACCCCTTTCCTTTTTTTCAAAAATCAGAAATTTTCCGAAATATTCGGAAGGCAGGAATGATACCTATTGTTCGAATCTGTAGAACCTACACTTTCAGAAACTGCAAACCGATTTGAAATAAAAAATTCCTACGATTTTTAATCGACGATTTACTTTTTATTTTTTTTCCACTTTTTTTTCTCTCGTTTTTTATGAGTAAAATCGCAGGAGGCGTCGGAATCGAGAAACGGCAGTCATATTTGGAATCAGCAGGTCATTTCCATGGAGAATATCATTGAGATTATCCGATTCTCGACAAAAAATTTTTTGGCCCAAAAAAATGAGAAGGGGTACCCCTTTCCTTTTTTTCAAAAATCTGAAATTTTCCGAAATATTCGGAAGGCAGGAATGATACCTATTGTTCGAATCTGTAGAACCTACACTTTCAGAAACTGCAAACCGATTTGAAATAAAAAATTCCTACGATTTTTAATCGACGATTTACTTTTTATTTTTTTTCCACTTTTTTCCCTCTCGTTTTTTATGAGTAAAATTGCAGGAGGCGTCGGAATCGAGAAAAGGCAGTCATATTTGGGATCAGCAGGTCATTTCCATGGAGAATATCATTGAGATTATCCGATTCTCGACAAAAAATTTTTTGGCCCAAAAAAATGAGAAGGGGTACCCCTTTCCTTTTTTTCAAAAATCTGAAATTTTCCGAAATATTCGGAAGGCAGGAATGATACCTATTGTTCGAATCTGTAGAACCTACACTTTCAGAAACTGCAAACCGATTTGAAATAAAAAATTCCTACGATTTTTAATCGACGATTTACTTTTTATTTTTTTCCACTTTTTTTTTTCTCGTTTTTTATGAGTACAATCGCAGGAGGCGTCGGAATCGAGAAACGGCAGTCATATTTGGAATCAGCAGGTCATTTCCATGGAGAATATCGTTGAGATTATCCGATTCTCGACAAAAAGTTTTTTGGCCCAAAAAAATGAAAAGGGGTACCCCTTTCCTTTTTTTCAAAAATCTGAAATTTTCCGAAATATTCGGAAGGCAGGAATGATACCTATTGTTCGAATCTGTAGAACCTACACTTTCAGAAACTGCAAACCGATTTGAAATAAAAAATTCCTACGATTTTTAATCGACGATTTACTTTTTATTTTTTTTCCACTTTTTTTTCTCTCGTTTTTTATGAGTAAAATCGCAGGAGGCGTCGGAATCGAGAAACGGCAGTCATATTTGGAATCAGCAGGTCATTTCCATGGAGAATATCATTGAGATTATCCGATTCTCGACAAAAAATTTTTTGGCCCAAAAAAATGAGAAGGGGTACCCCTTTCCTTTTTTTCAAAAATCTGGAATTTTCCGAAATATTCGGAAGGCAGGAATGATACCTATTGTTCGAATCTGTAGAACCTACACTTTCAGAAACTGCAAACCGATTTGAAATAAAAAATTCCTACGATTTTTAATCGACGATTTACTTTTTATTTTTTTTCCACTTTTTTCCTTTTCGTTTTTTATGAGTAAAATTGCAGGAGGCGTCGGAATCGAGAAAAGGCAGTCATATTTGGGATCAGCAGGTCATTTCCATGGAGAATATCATTGAGATTATCCGATTCTCGACAAAAAGTTTTTTGGCCCAAAAAAATGAGAAGGGGTACCCCTTTCCTTTTTTTCAAAAATCTGAAATTTTCCGAAATATTCGGAAGGCAGGAATGATACCTATTGTTCGAATCTGTAGAACCTACACTTTCAGAAACTGCAAACCGATTCGAAATAAAAAATTCCTACGATTTTTAATCGACGATTTACTTTTTATTTTTTTTCCACTTTTTTTTCTCTCCTTTTTTATGAGTAAAATCGCAGGAGGCGTCGGAATCGAGAAACGGCAGTCATATTTGGAATCAGCAGGTCATTTCCATGGAGAATATCATTGAGATTATTCGATTCTCGACAAAAAATTTTTTGGCCCAAAAAAATGAGAAGGGGTACCCCTTTCCTTTTTTTCAAAAATCTGAAATTTTCCGAAATATTCGGAAGGCAGGAATGATACCTATTGTTCGAATCTGTAGAACCTACACTTTCAGAAACTGCAAACCGATTTGAAATAAAAAATTCCCACGATTTTTAATCGACGATTTACTTTTTATTTTTTTTCCACTTTTTTTTCTCTCCTTTTTTATGAGTAAAATCGCAGGAGGCGTCGGAATCGAGAAACGGCAGTCATATTTGGAATCAGCAGGTCATTTCCATGGAAAATATCATTGAGATTATCCGATTCTCGACAAAAAGTTTTTTGGCCCAAAAAAATGAGAAGGGGTACCCCTTTCCTTTTTTTCAAAAATCTGAAATTTTCCGAAATATTCGGAAGGCAGGAATGATACCTATTGTTCGAATCTGTAGAACCTACACTTTCAGAAACTGCAAACCGATTTGAAATAAAAAATTCCTACGATTTTTAATCGACGATTTACTTTTTATTTTTTTTCCACTTTTTTTTCTCTCGTTTTTTATGAGTAAAATCGCAGGAGGCGTCGGAATCGAGAAACGGCAGTCATATTTGGAATCAGCAGGTCATTTCCATGGAGAATATCATTGAGATTATCCGATTTTCGACAAAAAGTTTTTTGGCCCAAAAAAATGAGAAGGGGTACCCCTTTCCTTTTTTTCGAAAATCTGAAATTTTCCGAAATATTCGGAAGGCAGGAATGATACCTATTGTTCGAATCTGTAGAACCTACACTTTCAGAAACTGCAAACCGATTTGAAATAAAAAATTCCTACGATTTTTAATCGACGATTTACTTTTTATTTTTTTTCCACTTTTTTTTCTCTCGTTTTTTATGAGTAAAATCGCAGGAGGCGTCGGAATCGAGAAACGGCAGTCATATTTGGAATCAGCAGGTCATTTCCATGGAGAATATCATTGAGATTATCCGATTCTCGACAAAAAGTTTTTTGGCCCAAAAAAATGAGAAGGGGTACCCCTTTCCTTTTTTTCAAAAATCTGAAATTTTCCGAAATATTCGGAAGGCAGGAATGATACCTATTGTTCGAATCTGTAGAACCTACACTTTCAGAAACTGCAAACCGATTTGAAATAAAAAATTCCTACGATTTTTAATCGACGATTTACTTTTTATTTTTTTTCCACTTTTTTTTCTCTCCTTTTTTATGAGTAAAATCGCAGGAGGCGTCGGAATCGAGAAACGGCAGTCATATTTGGAATCAGCAGGTCATTTCCATGGAGAATATCATTGAGATTATTCGATTCTCGACAAAAAATTTTTTGGCCCAAAAAAATGAGAAGGGGTACCCCTTTCCTTTTTTTCAAAAATCTGAAATTTTCCGAAATATTCGGAAGGCAGGAATGATACCTATTGTTCGAATCTGTAGAACCTACACTTTCAGAAACTGCAAACCGATTTGAAATAAAAAATTCCCACGATTTTTAATCGACGATTTACTTTTTATTTTTTTTCCACTTTTTTTTCTCTCCTTTTTTATGAGTAAAATCGCAGGAGGCGTCGGAATCGAGAAACGGCAGTCATATTTGGAATCAGCAGGTCATTTCCATGGAGAATATCATTGAGATTATTCGATTCTCGACAAAAAATTTCTTGGCCCAAAAAAATGAGAAGGGGTACCCCTTTCCTTTTTTTCAAAAATCTGAAATTTTCCGAAATATTCGGAAGGCAGGAATGATACCTATTGTTCGAATCTGTAGAACCTACACTTTCAGAAACTGCAAACCGATTTGAAATAAAAAATTCCTACGATTTTTAATCGACGATTTACTTTTTATTTTTTTTCCACTTTTTTTTCTCTCGTTTTTCATGAGTAAAATTGCAGGAGGCGTCGGAATCGAGAAAAGGCAGTCATATTTGGGATCAGCAGGTCATTTCCATGGAGAATATCATTGAGATTATCCGATTCTCGACAAAAAGTTTTTTGGCCCAAAAAAATGAGAAGGGGTACCCCTTTCCTTTTTTTCAAAAATCTGAAATTTTCCGAAATATTCGGAAGGCAGGAATGATACCTATTGTTCGAATCTGTAGAACCTACACTTTCAGAAACTGCAAACCGATTTGAAATAAAAAATTCCTACGATTTTTAATCGACGATTTACTTTTTATTTTTTTTCCACTTTTTTTTCTCTCGTTTTTCATGAGTAAAATTGCAGGAGGCGTCGGAATCGAGAAAAGGCAGTCATATTTGGGATCAGCAGGTCATTTCCATGGAGAATATCATTGAGATTATCCGATTCTCGACAAAAAGTTTTTTGGCCCAAAAAAATGAGAAGGGGTACCCCTTTCCTTTTTTTCAAAAATCTGAAATTTTCCGAAATATTCGGAAGGCAGGAATGATACCTATTGTTCGAATCTGTAGAACCTACACTTTCAGAAACTGCAAACCGATTTGAAATAAAAAATTCCTACGATTTTTAATCGACGATTTACTTTTTATTTTTTTTCCACTTTTTTTTTTCTCGTTTTTTATGAGTACAATCGCAGGAGGCGTCGGAATCGAGAAACGGCAGTCATATTTGGAATCAGCAGGTCATTTCCATGGAGAATATCATTGAGATTATCCGATTCTCGACAAAAAGTTTTTTGGCCCAAAAAAATGAAAAGGGGTACCCCTTTCCTTTTTTTCAAAAATCTGAAATTTTCCGAAATATTCGGAAGGCAGGAATGATACCTATTGTTCGAATCTGTAGAACCTACACTTTCAGAAACTGCAAACCGATTTGAAATAAAAAATTCCTACGATTTTTAATCGACGATTTACTTTTTATTTTTTTTCCACTTTTTTTTCTCTCGTTTTTTATGAGTAAAATCGCAGGAGGCGTCGGAATCGAGAAACGGCAGTCATATTTGGAATCAGCAGGTCATTTCCATGGAGAATATCATTGAGATTATCCGATTCTCGACAAAAAATTTTTTGGCCCAAAAAAATGAGAAGGGGTACCCCTTTCCTTTTTTTCAAAAATCTGAAATTTTCCGAAATATTCGAAAGGCAGGAATGATACCTATTGTTCGAATCTGTAGAACCTACACTTTCAGAAACTGCAAACCGATTTGAAATAAAAAATTCCTACGATTTTTAATCGACGATTTACTTTTTATTTTTTTTCCACTTTTTTTTCTCTCCTTTTTTATGAGTAAAATCGCAGGAGGCGTCGGAATCGAGAAACGGCAGTCATATTTGGAATCAGCAGGTCATTTCCATGGAGAATATCATTGAGATTATCCGATTCTCGACAAAAAGTTTTTTGGCCCGAAAAAAATGAGAAGGGGTACCCCTTTCCTTTTTTTCAAAAATCTGAAATTTTCCGAAATATTCGGAAGGCAGGAATGATACCTATTATTCGAATCTGTAGAACCTACACTTTCAGAAACTGCAAACCGATTTGAAATAAAAAATTCCTACGATTTTTAATCGACGATTTACTTTTTATTTTTTTTCCACTTTTTTTTCTCTCGTTTTTTATAAGTAAAATCGCAGGAGGCGTCGGAATCGAGAAACGGCAGTCATATTTGGAATCAGCAGGTCATTTCCATGGAGAATATCATTGAGATTATCCGATTCTCGACAAAAAGTTTTTTGGCCCAAAAAAATGAGAAGGGGTACCCCTTTCCTTTTTTTCAAAAATCTGAAATTTTCCGAAATATTCGGAAGGCAGGAATGATACCTATTGTTCGAATCTGTAGAACCTACACTTTCAGAAACTGCAAACCGATTTGAAATAAAAAATTCCTACGATTTTTAATCGACGATTTACTTTTTATTTTTTTTCCACTTTTTTTTCTCTCGTTCTTTATGAGTAAAATCGCAGGAGGCGTCGGAATCGAGAAACGGCAGTCATATTTGGAATCAGCAGGTCATTTCCATGAAGAATATCATTGAGATTATCCGATTCTCGACAAAAAATTTTTTGGCCCAAAAAAATGAGAAGGGGTACCCCTTTCCTTTTTTTCAAAAATCAGAAATTTTCCGAAATATTCGGAAGGCAGGAATGATACCTATTGTTCGAATCTGTAGAACCTACACTTTCAGAAACTGCAAACCGATTTGAAATAAAAAATTCCTACGATTTTTAATCGACGATTTACTTTTTATTTTTTTTCCACTTTTTTCCCTCTCGTTTTTTATGAGTAAAATTGCAGGAGGCGTCGGAATCGAGAAAAGGCAGTCATATTTGGGATCAGCAGGTCATTTCCATGGAGAATATCATTGAGATTATCCGATTCTCGACAAAAAATTTTTTGGCCCAAAAAAATGAGAAGGGGTACCCCTTTCCTTTTTTTCAAAAATCTGAAATTTTCCGAAATATTCGGAAGGCAGGAATGATACCTATTGTTCGAATCTGTAGAACCTACACTTTCAGAAACTGCAAACCGATTCGAAATAAAAAATTCCTACGATTTTTAATCGACGATTTACTTTTTATTTTTTTCCACTTTTTTTTTTCTCGTTTTTTATGAGTACAATCGCAGGAGGCGTCGGAATCGAGAAACGGCAGTCATATTTGGAATCAGCAGGTCATTTCCATGGAGAATATCATTGAGATTATCCGATTCTCGACAAAAAGTTTTTTGGCCCAAAAAAATGAAAAGGGGTACCCCTTTCCTTTTTTTCAAAAATCTGAAATTTTCCGAAATATTCGGAAGGCAGGAATGATACCTATTGTTCGAATCTGTAGAACCTACACTTTCAGAAACTGCAAACCGATTTGAAATAAAAAATTCCTACGATTTTTAATCGACGATTTACTTTTTATTTTTTTTCCACTTTTTTTTCTCTCGTTTTTTATGAGTAAAATCGCAGGAGGCGTCGGAATCGAGAAACGGCAGTCATATTTGGAATCAGCAGGTCATTTCCATGGAGAATATCATTGAGATTATCCGATTCTCGACAAAAAATTTTTTGGCCCAAAAAAATGAGAAGGGGTACCCCTTTCCTTTTTTTCAAAAATCTGGAATTTTCCGAAATATTCGGAAGGCAGGAATGATACCTATTGTTCGAATCTGTAGAACCTACACTTTCAGAAACTGCAAACCGATTTGAAATAAAAAATTCCTACGATTTTTAATCGACGATTTACTTTTTATTTTTTTTCCACTTTTTTCCTTTTCGTTTTTTATGAGTAAAATCGCAGGAGGCGTCGGAATCGAGAAACGGCAGTCATATTTGGAATCAGCAGGTCATTTCCATGGAGAATATCATTGAGATTATTCGATTCTCGACAAAAAATTTTTTGGCCCAAAAAAATGAGAAGGGGTACCCCTTTCCTTTTTTTCAAAAATCTGAAATTTTCCGAAATATTCGGAAGGCAGGAATGATACCTATTGTTCGAATCTGTAGAACCTACACTTTCAGAAACTGCAAACCGATTTGAAATAAAAAATTCCCACGATTTTTAATCGACGATTTACTTTTTATTTTTTTTCCACTTTTTTTTCTCTCCTTTTTTATGAGTAAAATCGCAGGAGGCGTCGGAATCGAGAAACGGCAGTCATATTTGGAATCAGCAGGTCATTTCCATGGAGAATATCATTGAGATTATTCGATTCTCGACAAAAAATTTCTTGGCCCAAAAAAATGAGAAGGGGTACCCCTTTCCTTTTTTTCAAAAATCTGAAATTTTCCGAAATATTCGGGAGGCAGGAATGATACCTATTGTTCGAATCTGTAGAACCTACACTTTCAGAAACTGCAAACCGATTTGAAATAAAAAATTCCTACGATTTTTAATCGACGATTTACTTTTTATTTTTTTTCCACTTTTTTTTCTCTCCTTTTTTATGAGTAAAATCGCAGGAGGCGTCGGAATCGAGAAACGGCAGTCATATTTGGAATCAGCAGGTCATTTCCATGGAGAATATCATTGAAATCATTCGATTCTCGACAAAAAATTTTTTGGCCCAAAAAAATGAGAAGGGGTACCCCTTTCCTTTTTTTCAAAAATCTGAAATTTTCCGAAATATTCGGAAGGCAGGAATGATACCTATTGTTCGAATCTGTAGAACCTACACTTTCAGAAACTGCAAACCGATTTGAAATAAAAAATTCCTACGATTTTTAATCGACGATTTACTTTTTATTTTTTTTCCACTTTTTTTTCTCTCCTTTTTTATGAGTAAAATCGCACGAGGCGTCGGAATCGAGAAACGGCAGTCATATTTGGAATCAGCAGGTCATTTCCATGGAAAATATCATTGAGATTATCCGATTCTCGACAAAAAGTTTTTTGGCCCAAAAAAATGAGAAGGGGTCCCCTTTCCTTTTTTTCAAAAATCTGAAATTTTCCGAAATATTCGGAAGGCAGGAATGATACCTATTGTTCGAATCTGTAGAACCTACACTTTCAGAAACTGCAAACCGATTTGAAATAAAAAATTCCTACGATTTTTAATCGACGATTTACTTTTTATTTTTTTTCCACTTTTTTTTCTCTCGTTTTTTATGAGTAAAATCGCAGGAGGCGTCGGAATCGAGAAACGGCAGTCATATTTGGAATCAGCAGGTCATTTCCATGGAGAATATCATTGAGATTATCCGATTCTCGACAAAAAGTTTTTTGGCCCAAAAAAATGAGAAGGGGTACCCCTTTCCTTTTTTTCGAAAATCTGAAATTTTCCGAAATATTCGGAAGGCAGGAATGATACCTATTGTTCGAATCTGTAGAACCTACACTTTCAGAAACTGCAAACCGATTTGAAATAAAAAATTCCTACGATTTTTAATCGACGATTTACTTTTTATTTTTTTTCCACTTTTTTTTCTCTCCTTTTTTATGAGTAAAATCGCAGGAGGCGTCGGAATCGAGAAACGGCAGTCATATTTGGAATCAGCAGGTCATTTCCATGGAGAATATCATTGAGATTATTCGATTCTCGACAAAAAATTTTTTGGCCCAAAAAAATGAGAAGGGGTACCCCTTTCCTTTTTTTCAAAAATCTGAAATTTTCCGAAATATTCGGAAGGCAGGAATGATACCTATTGTTCGAATCTGTAGAACCTACACTTTCAGAAACTGCAAACCGATTTGAAATAAAAAATTCCTACGATTTTTAATCGACGATTTACTTTTTATTTTTTTTCCACTTTTTTTTCTCTCGTTTTTTATGAGTAAAATCGCAGGAGGCGTCGGAATCAAGAAACGGCAGTCATATTTGGAATCAGCAGGTCATTTCCATGGAGAATATCATTGAGATTATTCGATTCTCGACAAAAAATTTTTCGGCCCAAAAAAATGAGAAGGGGTACCCCTTTCCTTTTTTTCAAAAATCTGAAATTTTCCGAAATATTCGGAAGGCAGGAATGATACCTATTGTTCGAATCTGTAGAACCTACACTTTCAGAAACTGCAAACCGATTTGAAATAAAAAATTCCCACGATTTTTAATCGACGATTTACTTTTTATTTTTTTTCCACTTTTTTTTCTCTCCTTTTTTATGAGTAAAATCGCAGGAGGCGTCGGAATCGAGAAACGGCAGTCATATTTGGAATCAGCAGGTCATTTCCATGGAGAATATCATTGAGATTATTCGATTCTCGACAAAAAATTTTTTGGCCCAAAAAAATGAGAAGGGGTACCCCTTTCCTTTTTTTCAAAAATCTGAAATTTTCCGAAATATTCGGAAGGCAGGAATGATACCTATTGTTCGAATCTGTAGAACCTACACTTTCAGAAACTGCAAACCGATTTGAAATAAAAAATTCCTACGATTTTTAATCGACGATTTACTTTTTATTTTTTTTCCACTTTTTTTTCTCTCCTTTTTTATGAGTAAAATCGCAGGAGGCGTCGGAATCGAGAAACGGCAGTCATATTTGGAATCAGCAGGTCATTTCCATGGAGAATATCATTGAGATTATTCGATTCTCGACAAAAAATTTTTTGGCCCAAAAAAATGAGAAGGGGTACCCCTTTCCTTTTTTTCAAAAATCTGAAATTTTCCGAAATATTCGGAAGGCAGGAATGATACCTATTGTTCGAATCTGTAGAACCTACACTTTCAGAAACTGCAAACCGATTTGAAATAAAAAATTCCTACGATTTTTAATCGACGATTTACTTTTTATTTTTTTTCCACTTTTTTTTCTCTCGTTTTTTATGAGTAAAATCGCAGGAGGCGTCGGAATCGAGAAACGGCAGTCATATTTGGAATCAGCAGGTCATTTCCATGGAGAATATCATTGAGATTATCCGATTCTCGACAAAAAGTTTTTTGGCCCAAAAAAATGAGAAGGGGTACCCCTTTCCTTTTTTTCAAAAATCTGAAATTTTCCGAAATATTCGGAAGGCAGGAATGATACCTATTGTTCGAATCTGTAGAACCTACACTTTCAGAAACTGCAAACCGATTTGAAATAAAAAATTCCCACGATTTTTAATCGACGATTTACTTTTTATTTTTTTTCCACTTTTTTTTCTCTCCTTTTTCATGAGTAGAATCGCAGGAGGCGTCGGAATCGAGAAACGGCAGTCATATTTGGAATCAGCAGGTCATTTCCATGGAGAATATCATTGAGATTATTCGATTCTCGACAAAAAATTTCTTGGCCCAAAAAAATGAGAAGGGGTACCCCTTTCCTTTTTTTCAAAAATCTGAAATTTTCCGAAATATTCGGAAGGCAGGAATGATACCTATTGTTCGAATCTGTAGAACCTACACTTTCAGAAACTGCAAACCGATTTGAAATAAAAAATTCCTACGATTTTTAATCGACGATTTACTTTTTATTTTTTTTCCACTTTTTTTTCTCTCGTTTTTTATGAGTAAAATCGCAGGAGGCGTCGGAATCGAGAAACGGCAGTCATATTTGGAATCAGCAGGTCATTTCCATGGAGAATATCATTGAGATTATCCGATTCTCGACAAAAAGTTTTTTGGCCCAAAAAAATGAGAAGGGGTACCCCTTTCCTTTTTTTCGAAAATCTGAAATTTTCCGAAATATTCGGAAGGCAGGAATGATACCTATTGTTCGAATCTGTAGAACCTACACTTTCAGAAACTGCAAACCGATTTGAAATAAAAAATTCCTACGATTTTTAATCGACGATTTACTTTTTATTTTTTTTCCACTTTTTTTTCTCTCCTATTTTACGAGTAAAATCGCAGGAGGCGTCGGAATCGAGAAACGGCAGTCATATTTGGAATCAGCAGGTCATTTCCATGGAGAATATCATTGAGATTATCCGATTCTCGACAAAAAATTTTTTGGCCCAAAAAAATGAGAAGGGGTACCCCTTTCCTTTTTTTCAAAAATCTGGAATTTTCCGAAATATTCGGAAGGCAGGAATGATACCTATTGTTCGAATCTGTAGAACCTACACTTTCAGAAACTGCAAACCGATTTGAAATAAAAAATTCCTACGATTTTTAATCGACGATTTACTTTTTATTTTTTTTCCACTTTTTTCCTTTTCGTTTTTTATGAGTAAAATTGCAGGAGGCGTCGGAATCGAGAAAAGGCAGTCATATTTGGGATCAGCAGGTCATTTCCATGGAGAATATCATTGAGATTATCCGATTCTCGACAAAAAGTTTTTTGGCCCAAAAAAATGAGAAGGGGTACCCCTTTCCTTTTTTTCAAAAATCTGAAATTTTCCGAAATATTCGGAAGGCAGGAATGATACCTATTGTTCGAATCTGTAGAACCTACACTTTCAGAAACTGCAAACCGATTCGAAATAAAAAATTCCTACGATTTTTAATCGACGATTTACTTTTTATTTTTTTTCCACTTTTTTTTCTCTCCTTTTTTATGAGTAAAATCGCAGGAGGCGTCGGAATCGGGAAACGGCAGTCATATTTGGAATCAGCAGGTCATTTCCATGGAGAATATCATTGAGATTATTCGATTCTCGACAAAAAATTTTTTGGCCCAAAAAAATGAGAAGGGGTACCCCTTTCCTTTTTTTCAAAAATCTGAAATTTTCCGAAATATTCGGAAGGCAGGAATGATACCTATTGTTCGAATCTGTAGAACCTACACTTTCAGAAACTGCAAACCGATTTGAAATAAAAAATTCCCACGATTTTTAATCGACGATTTACTTTTTATTTTTTTTCCACTTTTTTTTCTCTCCTTTTTTATGAGTAAAATCGCAGGAGGCGTCGGAATCGAGAAACGGCAGTCATATTTGGAATCAGCAGGTCATTTCCATGGAAAATATCATTGAGATTATCCGATTCTCGACAAAAAGTTTTTTGGCCCAAAAAAATGAGAAGGGGTACCCCTTTCCTTTTTTTCAAAAATCTGAAATTTTCCGAAATATTCGGAAGGCAGGAATGATACCTATTGTTCGAATCTGTAGAACCTACACTTTCAGAAACTGCAAACCGATTTGAAATAAAAAATTCCTACGATTTTTAATCGACGATTTACTTTTTATTTTTTTTCCACTTTTTTTTCTCTCGTTTTTTATGAGTAAAATCGCAGGAGGCGTCGGAATCGAGAAACGGCAGTCATATTTGGAATCAGCAGGTCATTTCCATGGAGAATATCATTGAGATTATCCGATTTCCGACAAAAAGTTTTTTGGCCCAAAAAAATGAGAAGGGGTACCCCTTTCCTTTTTTTCGAAAATCTGAAATTTTCCGAAATATTCGGAAGGCAGGAATGATACCTATTGTTCGAATCTGTAGAACCTACACTTTCAGAAACTGCAAACCGATTTGAAATAAAAAATTCCTACGATTTTTAATCGACGATTTACTTTTTATTTTTTTTCCACTTTTTTTTCTCTCGTTTTTTATGAGTAAAATCGCAGGAGGCGTCGGAATCGAGAAACGGCAGTCATATTTGGAATCAGCAGGTCATTTCCATGGAGAAAATCATTGAGATTATCCGATTTTCGACAAAAAGTTTTTTGGCCCAAAAAAATGAGAAGGGGTACCCCTTTCCTTTTTTTCGAAAATCTGAAATTTTCCGAAATATTCGGAAGGCAGGAATGATACCTATTGTTCGAATCTGTAGAACCTACACTTTCAGAAACTGCAAACCGATTTGAAATAAAAAATTCCTACGATTTTTAATCGACGATTTACTTTTTATTTTTTTTCCACTTTTTTTTCTCTCGTTTTTTATGAGTAAAATCGCAGGAGGCGTCGGAATCGAGAAACGGCAGTCATATTTGGAATCAGCAGGTCATTTCCATGGAGAATATCATTGAGATTATCCGATTCTCGACAAAAAGTTTTTTGGCCCAAAAAAATGAGAAGGGGTACCCCTTTCCTTTTTTTCAAAAATCTGAAATTTTCCGAAATATTCGGAACGCAGGAATGATACCTATTGTTCGAATCTGTAGAACCTACACTTTCAGAAACTGCAAACCGATTTGAAATAAAAAATTCCTACGATTTTTAATCGACGATTTACTTTTTATTTTTTTTCCACTTTTTTTTCTCTCCTTTTTTATGAGTAAAATCGCAGGAGGCGTCGGAATCGAGAAACGGCAGTCATATTTGGAATCAGCAGGTCATTTCCATGGAGAATATCATTGAGATTATTCGATTCTCGACAAAAAATTTTTTGGCCCAAAAAAATGAGAAGGGGTACCCCTTTCCTTTTTTTCAAAAATCTGAAATTTTCCGAAATATTCGGAAGGCAGGAATGATACCTATTGTTCGAATCTGTAGAACCTACACTTTCAGAAACTGCAAACCGATTTGAAATAAAAAATTCCTACGATTTTTAATCGACGATTTACTTTTTATTTTTTTTCCACTTTTTTTTCTCTCCTTTTTTATGAGTAAAATCGCAGGAGGCGTCGGAATCGAGAAACGGCAGTCATATTTGGAATCAGCAGGTCATTTCCATGGAGAATATCATTGAGATTATTCGATTCTCGACAAAAAATTTCTTGGCCCAAAAAAATGAGAAGGGGTACCCCTTTCCTTTTTTTCAAAAATCTGAAATTTTCCGAAATATTCGGAAGGCAGGAATGATACCTATTGTTCGAATCTGTAGAACCTACACTTTCAGAAACTGCAAACCGATTTGAAATAAAAAATTCCTACGATTTTTAATCGACGATTTACTTTTTATTTTTTTTCCACTTTTTTTTCTCTCCTTTTTTATGAGTAAAATCGCAGGAGGCGTCGGAATCGAGAAACGGCAGTCATATTTGGAATCAGCAGGTCATTTCCATGGAAAATATCATTGAGATTATCCGATTCTCGACAAAAAGTTTTTTGGCCCAAAAAAATGAGAAGGGGTACCCCTTTCCTTTTTTTCAAAAATCTGAAATTTTCCGAAATATTCGGAAGGCAGGAATGATACCTATTGTTCGAATCTGTAGAACCTACACTTTCAGAAACTGCAAACCGATTTGAAATAAAAAATTCCTACGATTTTTAATCGACGATTTACTTTTTATTTTTTTTCCACTTTTTTTTCTCTCCTTTTTTATGAGTAAAATCGCAGGAGGCGTCGGAATCGAGAAACGGCAGTCATATTTGGAATCAGCAGGTCATTTCCATGGAGAATATCATTGAGATCATTCGATTCTCGACAAAAAATTTTTTGGCCCAAAAAAATGAGAAGGGGTACCCCTTTCCTTTTTTTCAAAAATCTGAAATTTTCCGAAATATTCGGAAGGCAGGAATGATACCTATTGTTCGAATCTGTAGAACCTACACTTTCAGAAACTGCAAACCGATTTGAAATAAAAAATTCCTACGATTTTTAATCGACGATTTACTTTTTATTTTTTTTCCACTTTTTTTTCTCTCGTTTTTTATGAGTAAAATCGCAGGAGGCGTCGGAATCGAGAAACGGCAGTCATATTTGGAATCAGCAGGTCATTTCCATGGAGAATATCATTGAGATTATCCGATTCTCGACAAAAAATTTTTTGGCCCAAAAAAATGAGAAGGGGTACCCCTTTCCTTTTTTTCAAAAATCTGAAATTTTCCGAAATATTCGAAAGGCAGGAATGATACCTATTGTTCGAATCTGTAGAACCTACACTTTCAGAAACTGCAAACCGATTTGAAATAAAAAATTCCTACGATTTTTAATCGACGATTTACTTTTTATTTTTTTTCCACTTTTTTCCTTTTCGTTTTTTATGAGTAAAATTGCAGGAGGCGTCGGAATCGAGAAAAGGCAGTCATATTTGGGATCAGCAGGTCATTTCCACGGAGAATATCATTGAGATTATCCGATTCTCGACAAAAAATTTTTTGGCCCAAAAAAATGAGAAGGGGTACCCCTTTCCTTTTTTTCAAAAATCAGAAATTTTCCGAAATATTCGGAAGGCAGGAATGATACCTATTGTTCGAATCTGTAGAACCTACACTTTCAGAAACTGCAAACCGATTTGAAATAAAAAATTCCTACGATTTTTAATCGACGATTTACTTTTTATTTTTTTTCCACTTTTTTTTCTCTCGTTTTTTATGAGTAAAATCGCAGGAGGCGTCGGAATCGAGAAACGGCAGTCATATTTGGAATCAGCAGGTCATTTCCATGGAGAATATCATTGAGATTATCCGATTCTCGTCAAAAAATTTTTTGGCCCAAAAAAATGAGAAGGGGTACCCCTTTCCTTTTTTTCAAAAATCTGAAATTTTCCGAAATATTCGGAAGGCAGGAATGATACCTATTGTTCGAATCTGTAGAACCTACACTTTCAGAAACTGCAAACCGATTTGAAATAAAAAATTCCTACGATTTTTAATCGACGATTTACTTTTTATTTTTTTTCCACTTTTTTTTCTCTCGTTTTTTATGAGTAAAATCGCAGGAGGCGTCGGAATCGAGAAACGGCAGTCATATTTGGAATCAGCAGGTCATTTCCATGGAGAATATCATTGAGATTATCCGATTCTCGACAAAAAATTTTTTGGCCCAAAAAAATGAGAAGGGGTACCCCTTTCCTTTTTTTCAAAAATCTGAAATTTTCCGAAATATTCGAAAGGCAGGAATGATACCTATTGTTCGAATCTGTAGAACCTACACTTTCAGAAACTGCAAACCGATTTGAAATAAAAAATTCCTACGATTTTTAATCGACGATTTACTTTTTATTTTTTTTCCACTTTTTTCCCTCTCGTTTTTTATGAGTAAAATTGCAGGAGGCGTCGGAATCGAGAAAAGGCAGTCATATTTGGGATCAGCAGGTCATTTCCATGGAGAATATCATTGAGATTATCCGATTCTCGACAAAAAATTTTTTGGCCCAAAAAAATGAGAAGGGGTACCCCTTTCCTTTTTTTCAAAAATCTGAAATTTTCCGAAATATTCGGAAGGCAGGAATGATACCTATTGTTCGAATCTGTAGAACCTACACTTTCAGAAACTGCAAACCGATTTGAAATAAAAAATTCCTACGATTTTTAATCGACGATTCACTTTTTATTTTTTTTCCACTTTTTTTTCTCTCGTTTTTCATGAGTAAAATTGCAGGAGGCGTCGGAATCGAGAAAAGGCAGTCATATTTGGGATCAGCAGGTCATTTCCATGGAGAATATCATTGAGATTATCCGATTCTCGACAAAAAATTTTTTGGCCCAAAAAAATGAGAAGGGGTACCCCTTTCCTTTTGTTCAAAAATCTGAAATTTTCCGAAATATTCGGAAGGCAGGAATGATACCTATTGTTCGAATCTGTAGAACCTACACTTTCAGAAACTGCAAACCGATTTGAAATGAAAAATTCCTACGATTTTTAATCGACGATTTACTTTTTATTTTTTTTCCACTTTTTTTTTTCTCGTTTTTTATGAGTACAATCGCAGGAGGCGTCGGAATCGAGAAACGGCAGTCATATTTGGAATCAGCAGGTCATTTCCATGGAGAATATCATTGAGATTATCCGATTCTCGACAAAAAGTTTTTTGGCCCAAAAAAATGAAATGGGGTACCCCTTTCCTTTTTTTCAAAAATCTGAAATTTTCCGAAATATTCGGAAGGCAGGAATGATACCTATTGTTCGAATCTGTAGAACCTACACTTTCAGAAACTGCAAACCGATTTGAAATAAAAAATTCCTACGATTTTTAATAGACGATTTACTTTTTATTTTTTTTCCACTTTTTTTTCTCTCGTTTTTTATGAGTAAAATCGCAGGAGGCGTCGGAATCGAGAAACGGCAGTCATATTTGGAATCAGCAGGTCATTTCCATGGAGAATATCATTGAGATTATCCGATTCTCGACAAAAAATTTTTTGGCCCAAAAAAATGAGAAGGGGTACCCCTTTCCTTTTTTTCAAAAATCTGAAATTTTCCGAAATATTCGAAAGGCAGGAATGATACCTATTGTTCGAATCTGTAGAACCTACACTTTCAGAAACTGCAAACCGATTTGAAATAAAAAATTCCTACGATTTTTAATCGACGATTTACTTTTTATTTTTTTTCCACTTTTTTTTCTCTCCTTTTTTATGAGTAAAATCGCAGGAGGCGTCGGAATCGAGAAACGGCAGTCATATTTGGAATCAGCAGGTCATTTCCATGGAGAATATCATTGAGATTATCCGATTCTCGACAAAAAGTTTTTTGGCCCAAAAAAATGAGAAGGGGTACCCCTTTCCTTTTTTTCAAAAATCTGAAATTTTCCGAAATATTCGGAAGGCAGGAATGATACCTATTATTCGAATCTGTAGAACCTACACTTTCAGAAACTGCAAACCGATTTGAAATAAAAAATTCCTACGATTTTTAATCGACGATTTACTTTTTATCTTTTTTCCACTTTTTTTTCTCTCGTTTTTTAGAAGTAAAATCGCAGGAGGCGTCGGAATCGAGAAACGGCAGTCATATTTGGAATCAGCAGGTCATTTCCATGGAGAATATCATTGAGATTATCCGATTCTCGACAAAAAGTTTTTTGGCCCAAAAAAATGAGAAGGGGTACCCCTTTCCTTTTTTCCAAAAATCTGAAATTTTCCGAAATATTCGGAAGGCAGGAATGATACCTATTGTTCGAATCTGTAGAACCTACACTTTCAGAAACTGCAAACCGATTTGAAATAAAAAATTCCTACGATTTTTAATCGACGATTTACTTTTTATTTTTTTTCCACTTTTTTTTCTCTCGTTCTTTATGAGTAAAATCGCAGGAGGCGTCGGAATCGAGAAACCGCAGTCATATTTGGAATCAGCAGGTCATTTCCATGAAGAATATCATTGAGATTATCCGATTCTCGACAAAAAATTTTTTGGCCCAAAAAAATGAGAAGGGGTACCCCTTTCCTTTTTTTCAAAAATCAGAAATTTTCCGAAATATTCGGAAGGCAGAAATGATACCTATTGTTCGAATCTGTAGAACCTACACTTTCAGAAACTGCAAACCGATTTGAAATAAAAAATTCCTACGATTTTTAATCGACGATTTACTTTTTATTTTTTTTCCACTTTTTTTTCTCTCGTTTTTTATGAGTAAAATCGCAGGAGGCGTCGGAATCGAGAAACGGCAGTCATATTTGGAATCAGCAGGTCATTTCCATGGAGAATATCATTGAGATTATCCGATTCTCGACAAAAAATTTTTTGGCCCAAAAAAATGAGAAGGGGTACCCCTTTCCTTTTTTTCAAAAATCTGAAATTTTCCGAAATATTCGGAAGGCAGGAATGATACCTATTGTTCGAATCTGTAGAACCTACACTTTCAGAAACTGCAAACCGATTTGAAATAAAAAATTCCTACGATTTTTAATCGACGATTTACTTTTTATTTTTTTTCCACTTTTTTCCCTCTCGTTTTTTATGAGTAAAATTGCAGGAGGCGTCGGAATCGAGAAAAGGCAGTCATATTTGGGATCAGCAGGTCATTTCCATGGAGAATATCATTGAGATTATCCGATTCTCGACAAAAAATTTTTTGGCCCAAAAAAATGAGAAGGGGTACCCCTTTCCTTTTTTTCAAAAATCTGAAATTTTCCGAAATATTCGGAAGGCAGGAATGATACCTATTGTTCGAATCTGTAGAACCTACACTTTCAGAAACTGCAAACCGATTTGAAATAAAAAATTCCTACGATTTTTAATCGACGATTTACTTTTTATTTTTTTCCACTTTTTTTTTTCTCGTTTTTTATGAGTACAATCGCAGGAGGCGTCGGAATCGAGAAACGGCAGTCATATTTGGAATCAGCAGGTCATTTCCATGGAGAATATCATTGAGATTATCCGATTCTCGACAAAAAGTTTTTTGGCCCAAAAAAATGAAAAGGGGTACCCCTTTCCTTTTTTTCAAAAATCTGAAATTTTCCGAAATATTCGGAAGGCAGGAATGATACCTATTGTTCGAATCTGTAGAACCTACACTTTCAGAAACTGCAAACCGATTTGAAATAAAAAATTCCTACGATTTTTAATCGACGATTTACTTTTTATTTTTTTTCCACTTTTTTTTCTCTCGTTTTTTATGAGTAAAATCGCAGGAGGCGTCGGAATCGAGAAACGGCAGTCATATTTGGAATCAGCAGGTCATTTCCATGGAGAATATCATTGAGATTATCCGATTCTCGACAAAAAATTTTTTGGCCCAAAAAAATGAGAAGGGGTACCCCTTTCCTTTTTTTCAAAAATCTGGAATTTTCCGAAATATTCGGAAGGCAGGAATGATACCTATTGTTCGAATCTGTAGAACCTACACTTTCAGAAACTGCAAACCGATTTGAAATAAAAAATTCCTACGATTTTTAATCGACGATTTACTTTTTATTTTTTTTCCACTTTTTTCCTTTTCGTTTTTTATGAGTAAAATTGCAGGAGGCGTCGGAATCGAGAAAAGGCAGTCATATTTGGGATCAGCAGGTCATTTCCATGGAGAATATCATTGAGATTATCCGATTCTCGACAAAAAGTTTTTTGGCCCAAAAAAATGAGAAGGGGTACCCCTTTCCTTTTTTCCAAAAATCTGAAATTTTCCGAAATATTCGGAAGGCAGGAATGATACCTATTGTTCGAATCTGTAGAACCTACACTTTCAGAAACTGCAAACCGATTCGAAATAAAAAATTCCTACGATTTTTAATCGACGATTTACTTTTTATTTTTTTTCCACTTTTTTTTCTCTCCTTTTTTATGAGTAAAATCGCAGGAGGCGTCGGAATCGAGAAACGGCAGTCATATTTGGAATCAGCAGGTCATTTCCATGGAGAATATCATTGAGATTATTCGATTCTCGACAAAAAAGTTTTTGGCCCAAAAAAATGAGAAGGGGTACCCCTTTCCTTTTTTTCAAAAATCTGAAATTTTCCGAAATATTCGGAAGGCAGGAATGATACCTATTGTTCGAATCTGTAGAACCTACACTTTCAGAAACTGCAAACCGATTTGAAATAAAAAATTCCCACGATTTTTAATCGACGATTTACTTTTTATTTTTTTTTCCACTTTTTTTTCTCTCCTTTTTTATGAGTAAAATCGCAGGAGGCGTCGGAATCGAGAAACGGCAGTCATATTTGGAATCAGCAGGTCATTTCCATGGAAAATATCATTGAGATTATCCGATTCTCGACAAAAAGTTTTTTGGCCCAAAAAAATGAGAAGGGGTACCCCTTTCCTTTTTTTCAAAAATCTGAAATTTTCCGAAATATTCGAAAGGCAGGAATGATACCTATTGTTCGAATCTGTAGAACCTACACTTTCAGAAACTGCAAACCGATTTGAAATAAAAAATTCCTACGATTTTTAATCGACGATTTACTTTTTATTTTTTTTCCACTTTTTTTTCTCTCGTTTTTTATGAGTAAAATCGCAGGAGGCGTCGGAATCGAGAAACGGCAGTCATATTTGGAATCAGCAGGTCATTTCCATGGAGAATATCATTGAGATTATCCGATTTTCGACAAAAAGTTTTTTGGCCCAAAAAAATGAGAAGGGGTACCCCTTTCCTTTTTTTCGAAAATCTGAAATTTTCCGAAATATTCGGAAGGCAGGAATGATACCTATTGTTCGAATCTGTAGAACCTACACTTTCAGAAACTGCAAACCGATTTGAAATAAAAAATTCCTACGATTTTTAATCGACGATTTACTTTTTATTTTTTTTCCACTTTTTTTTCTCTCGTTTTTTATGAGTAAAATCGCAGGAGGCGTCGGAATCGAGAAACGGCAGTCATATTTGGAATCAGCAGGTCATTTCCATGGAGAATATCATTGAGATTATCCGATTCTCGACAAAAAGTTTTTTGGCCCAAAAAAATGAGAAGGGGTACCCCTTTCCTTTTTTTCAAAAATCTGAAATTTTCCGAAATATTCGGAAGGCAGGAATGATACCTATTGTTCGAATCTGTAGAACCTACACTTTCAGAAACTGCAAACCGATTTGAAATAAAAAATTCCTACGATTTTTAATCGACGATTTACTTTTTATTTTTTTTCCACTTTTTTTTCTCTCCTTTTTTATGAGTAAAATCGCAGGAGGCGTCGGAATCGAGAAACGGCAGTCATATTTGGAATCAGCAGGTCATTTCCATGGAGAATATCATTGAGATTATTCGATTCTCGACAAAAAATTTTTTGGCCCAAAAAAATGAGAAGGGGTACCCCTTTCCTTTTTTTCAAAAATCTGAAATTTTCCGAAATATTCGGAAGGCAGGAATGATACCTATTGTTCGAATCTGTAGAACCTACACTTTCAGAAACTGCAAACCGATTTGAAATAAAAAATTCCCACGATTTTTAATCGACGATTTACTTTTTATTTTTTTTCCACTTTTTTTTCTCTCCTTTTTTATGAGTAAAATCGCAGGAGGCGTCGGAATCGAGAAACGGCAGTCATATTTGGAATCAGCAGGTCATTTCCATGGAGAATATCATTGAGATTATTCGATTCTCGACAAAAAATTTCTTGGCCCAAAAAAATGAGAAGGGGTACCCCTTTCCTTTTTTTCAAAAATCTGAAATTTTCCGAAATATTCGGAAGGCAGGAATGATACCTATTGTTCGAATCTGTAGAACCTACACTTTCAGAAACTGCAAACCGATTTGAAATAAAAAATTCCTACGATTTTTAATCGACGATTTACTTTTTATTTTTTTTCCACTTTTTTTTCTCTCCTTTTTTATGAGTAAAATCGCAGGAGGCGTCGGAATCGAGAAACGGCAGTCATATTTGGAATCAGCAGGTCATTTCCATGGAGAATATCATTGAGATCATTCGATTCTCGACAAAAAATTTTTAGGCCCAAAAAAATGAGAAGGGGTACCCCTTTCCTTTTTTTCAAAAATCTGAAATTTTCCGAAATATTCGGAAGGCAGGAATGATACCTATTGTTCGAATCTGTAGAACCTACACTTTCAGAAACTGCAAACCGATTTGAAATAAAAAATTCCTACGATTTTTAATCGACGATTTACTTTTTATTTTTTTTCCACTTTTTTTTCTCTCCTTTTTTATGAGTAAAATCGCACGAGGCGTCGGAATCGAGAAACGGCAGTCATATTTGGAATCAGCAGGTCATTTCCATGGAAAATATCATTGAGATTATCCGATTCTCGACAAAAAGTTTTTTGGCCCAAAAAAATGAGAAGGGGTACCCCTTTCCTTTTTTTCAAAAATCTGAAATTTTCCGAAATATTCGGAAGGCAGGAATGATACCTATTGTTCGAATCTGTAGAACCTACACTTTCAGAAACTGCAAACCGATTTGAAATAAAAAATTCCTACGATTTTTAATCGACGATTTACTTTTTATTTTTTTTCCACTTTTTTTTCTCTCGTTTTTTATGAGTAAAATCGCAGGAGGCGTCGGAATCGAGAAACGGCAGTCATATTTGGAATCAGCAGGTCATTTCCATGGAGAATATCATTGAGATTATCCGATTCTCGACAAAAAGTTTTTTGGCCCAAAAAAATGAGAAGGGGTACCCCTTTCCTTTTTTTCGAAAATCTGAAATTTTCCGAAATATTCGGAAGGCAGGAATGATACCTATTGTTCGAATCTGTAGAACCTACACTTTCAGAAACTGCAAACCGATTTGAAATAAAAAATTCCTACGATTTTTAATCGACGATTTACTTTTTATTTTTTTTCCACTTTTTTTTCTCTCCTTTTTTATGAGTAAAATCGCAGGAGGCGTCGGAATCGAGAAACGGCAGTCATATTTGGAATCAGCAGGTCATTTCCATGGAGAATATCATTGAGATTATTCGATTCTCGACAAAAAATTTTTTGGCCCAAAAAAATGAGAAGGGGTACCCCTTTCCTTTTTTTCAAAAATCTGAAATTTTCCGAAATATTCGGAAGGCAGGAATGATACCTATTGTTCGAATCTGTAGAACCTACACTTTCAGAAACTGCAAACCGATTTGAAATAAAAAATTCCTACGATTTTTAATCGACGATTTACTTTTTATTTTTTTTCCACTTTTTTTTCTCTCGTTTTTTATGAGTAAAATCGCAGGAGGCGTCGGAATCGAGAAACGGCAGTCATATTTGGAATCAGCAGGTCATTTCCATGGAGAATATCATTGAGATTATCCGATTCGCGACAAAAAATTTTTTGGCCCAAAAAAATGAGAAGGGGTACCCCTTTCCTTTTTTTCAAAAATCTGGAATTTTCCGAAATATTCGGAAGGCAGGAATGATACCTATTGTTCGAATCTGTAGAACCTACACTTTCAGAAACTGCAAACCGATTTGAAATAAAAAATTCCTACGATTTTTAATCGACGATTTACTTTTTATTTTTTTTCCACTTTTTTCCTTTTCGTTTTTTATGAGTAAAATTGCAGGAGGCGTCGGAATCGAGAAAAGGCAGTCATATTTGGGATCAGCAGGTCATTTCCATGGAGAATATCATTGAGATTATCCGATTCTCGACAAAAAGTTTTTTGGCCCAAAAAAATGAGAAGGGGTACCCCTTTCCTTTTTTTCAAAAATCTGAAATTTTCCGAAATATTCGGAAGGCAGGAATGATACCTATTGTTCGAATCTGTAGAACCTACACTTTCAGAAACTGCAAACCGATTCGAAATAAAAAATTCCTACGATTTTTAATCGACGATTTACTTTTTATTTTTTTTCCACTTTTTTTTCTCTCCTTTTTTATGAGTAAAATCGCAGGAGGCGTCGGAATCGAGAAACGGCAGTCATATTTGGAATCAGCAGGTCATTTCCATGGAGAATATCATTGAGATTATTCGATTCTCGACAAAAAAGTTTTTGGCCCAAAAAAATGAGAAGGGGTACCCCTTTCCTTTTTTTCAAAAATCTGAAATTTTCCGAAATATTCGGAAGGCAGGAATGATACCTATTGTTCGAATCTGTAGAACCTACACTTTCAGAAACTGCAAACCGATTTGAAATAAAAAATTCCCACGATTTTTAATCGACGATTTACTTTTTATTTTTTTTTCCACTTTTTTTTCTCTCCTTTTTTATGAGTAAAATCGCAGGAGGCGTCGGAATCGAGAAACGGCAGTCATATTTGGAATCAGCAGGTCATTTCCATGGAAAATATCATTGAGATTATCCGATTCTCGACAAAAAGTTTTTTGGCCCAAAAAAATGAGAAGGGGTACCCCTTTCCTTTTTTTCAAAAATCTGAAATTTTCCGAAATATTCGAAAGGCAGGAATGATACCTATTGTTCGAATCTGTAGAACCTACACTTTCAGAAACTGCAAACCGATTTGAAATAAAAAATTCCTACGATTTTTAATCGACGATTTACTTTTTATTTTTTTTCCACTTTTTTTTCTCTCGTTTTTTATGAGTAAAATCGCAGGAGGCGTCGGAATCGAGAAACGGCAGTCATATTTGGAATCAGCAGGTCATTTCCATGGAGAATATCATTGAGATTATCCGATTTTCGACAAAAAGTTTTTTGGCCCAAAAAAATGAGAAGGGGTACCCCTTTCCTTTTTTTCGAAAATCTGAAATTTTCCGAAATATTCGGAAGGCAGGAATGATACCTATTGTTCGAATCTGTAGAACCTACACTTTCAGAAACTGCAAACCAATTTGAAATAAAAAATTCCTACGATTTTTAATCGACGATTTACTTTTTATTTTTTTTCCACTTTTTTTTCTCTCGTTTTTTATGAGTAAAATCGCAGGAGGCGTCGGAATCGAGAAACGGCAGTCATATTTGGAATCAGCAGGTCATTTCCATGGAGAATATCATTGAGATTATCCGATTCTCGACAAAAAGTTTTTTGGCCCAAAAAAATGAGAAGGGGTACCCCTTTCCTTTTTTTCAAAAATCTGAAATTTTCCGAAATATTCGGAAGGCAGGAATGATACCTATTGTTCGAATCTGTAGAACCTACACTTTCAGAAACTGCAAACCGATTTGAAATAAAAAATTCCTACGATTTTTAATCGACGATTTACTTTTTATTTTTTTTCCACTTTTTTTTCTCTCCTTTTTTATGAGTAAAATCGCAGGAGGCGTCGGAATCGAGAAACGGCAGTCATATTTGGAATCAGCAGGTCATTTCCATGGAGAATATCATTGAGATTATTCGATTCTCGACAAAAAATTTTTTGGCCCAAAAAAATGAGAAGGGGTACCCCTTTCCTTTTTTTCAAAAATCTGAAATTTTCCGAAATATTCGGAAGGCAGGAATGATACCTATTGTTCGAATCTGTAGAACCTACACTTTCAGAAACTGCAAACCGATTTGAAATAAAAAATTCCCACGATTTTTAATCGACGATTTACTTTTTATTTTTTTTCCACTTTTTTTTCTCTCCTTTTTTATGAGTAAAATCGCAGGAGGCGTCGGAATCGAGAAACGGCAGTCATATTTGGAATCAGCAGGTCATTTCCATGGAGAATATCATTGAGATTATTCGATTCTCGACAAAAAATTTCTTGGCCCAAAAAAATGAGAAGGGGTACCCCTTTCCTTTTTTTCAAAAATCTGAAATTTTCCGAAATATTCGGAAGGCAGGAATGATACCTATTGTTCGAATCTGTAGAACCTACACTTTCAGAAACTGCAAACCGATTTGAAATAAAAAATTCCTACGATTTTTAATCGACGATTTACTTTTTATTTTTTTTCCACTTTTTTTTCTCTCCTTTTGTATGAGTAAAATCGCAGGAGGCGTCGGAATCGAGAAACGGCAGTCATATTTGGAATCAGCAGGTCATTTCCATGGAGAATATCATTGAGATCATTCGATTCTCGACAAAAAATTTTTTGGCCCAAAAAAATGAGAAGGGGTACCCCTTTCCTTTTTTTCAAAAATCTGAAATTTTCCGAAATATTCGGAAGGCAGGAATGATACCTATTGTTCGAATCTGTAGAACCTACACTTTCAGAAACTGCAAACCGATTTGAAATAAAAAATTCCTACGATTTTTAATCGACGATTTACTTTTTATTTTTTTTCCACTTTTTTTTCTCTCCTTTTTTATGAGTAAAATCGCACGAGGCGTCGGAATCGAGAAACGGCAGTCATATTTGGAATCAGCAGGTCATTTCCATGGAAAATATCATTGAGATTATCCGATTCTCGACAAAAAGTTTTTTGGCCCAAAAAAATGAGAAGGGGTACCCCTTTCCTTTTTTTCAAAAATCTGAAATTTTCCGAAATATTCGGAAGGCAGGAATGATACCTATTGTTCGAATCTGTAGAACCTACACTTTCAGAAACTGCAAACCGATTTGAAATAAAAAATTCCTACGATTTTTAATCGACGATTTACTTTTTATTTTTTTTCCACTTTTTTTTCTCTCGTTTTTTATGAGTAAAATCGCAGGAGGCGTCGGAATCGAGAAACGGCAGTCATATTTGGAATCAGCAGGTCATTTCCATGGAGAATATCATTGAGATTATCCGATTCTCGACAAAAAGTTTTTTGGCCCAAAAAAATGAGAAGGGGTACCCCTTTCCTTTTTTTCGAAAATCTGAAATTTTCCGAAATATTCGGAAGGCAGGAATGATACCTATTGTTCGAATCTGTAGAACCTACACTTTCAGAAACTGCAAACCGATTTGAAATAAAAAATTCCTACGATTTTTAATCGACGATTTACTTTTTATTTTTTTTCCACTTTTTTTTCTCTCCTTTTTTATGAGTAAAATCGCAGGAGGCGTCGGAATCGAGAAACGGCAGTCATATTTGGAATCAGCAGGTCATTTCCATGGAGAATATCATTGAGATTATTCGATTCTCGACAAAAAATTTTTTGGCCCAAAAAAATGAGAAGGGGTACCCCTTTCCTTTTTTTCAAAAATCTGAAATTTTCCGAAATATTCGGAAGGCAGGAATGATACCTATTGTTCGAATCTGTAGAACCTACACTTTCAGAAACTGCAAACCGATTTGAAATAAAAAATTCCTACGATTTTTAATCGACGATTTACTTTTTATTTTTTTTCCACTTTTTTTTCTCTCGTTTTTTATGAGTAAAATCGCAGGAGGCGTCGGAATCAAGAAACGGCAGTCATATTTGGAATCAGCAGGTCATTTCCATGGAGAATATCATTGAGATTATTCGATTCTCGACAAAAAATTTTTCGGCCCAAAAAAATGAGAAGGGGTACCCCTTTCCTTTTTTTCAAAAATCTGAAATTTTCCGAAATATTCGGAAGGCAGGAATGATACCTATTGTTCGAATCTGTAGAACCTACACTTTCAGAAACTGCAAACCGATTTGAAATAAAAAATTCCCACGATTTTTAATCGACGATTTACTTTTTATTTTTTTTCCACTTTTTTTTCTCTCCTTTTTTATGAGTAAAATCGCAGGAGGCGTCGGAATCGAGAAACGGCAGTCATATTTGGAATCAGCAGGTCATTTCCATGGAGAATATCATTGAGATTATTCGATTCTCGACAAAAAATTTTTTGGCCCAAAAAAATGAGAAGGGGTACCCCTTTCCTTTTTTTCAAAAATCTGAAATTTTCCGAAATATTCGGAAGGCAGGAATGATACCTATTGTTCGAATCTGTAGAACCTACACTTTCAGAAACTGCAAACCGATTTGAAATAAAAAATTCCTACGATTTTTAATCGACGATTTACTTTTTATTTTTTTTCCACTTTTTTTTCTCTCCTTTTTTATGAGTAAAATCGCAGGAGGCGTCGGAATCGAGAAACGGCAGTCATATTTGGAATCAGCAGGTCATTTCCATGGAGAATATCATTGAGATTATTCGATTCTCGACAAAAAATTTTTTGGCCCAAAAAAATGAGAAGGGGTACCCCTTTCCTTTTTTTCAAAAATCTGAAATTTTCCGAAATATTCGGAAGGCAGGAATGATACCTATTGTTCGAATCTGTAGAACCTACACTTTCAGAAACTGCAAACCGATTTGAAATAAAAAATTCCTACGATTTTTAATCGACGATTTACTTTTTATTTTTTTTCCACTTTTTTTTCTCTCGTTTTTTATGAGTAAAATCGCAGGAGGCGTCGGAATCGAGAAACGGCAGTCATATTTGGAATCAGCAGGTCATTTCCATGGAGAATATCATTGAGATTATCCGATTCTCGACAAAAAGTTTTTTGGCCCAAAAAAATGAGAAGGGGTACCCCTTTCCTTTTTTTCAAAAATCTGAAATTTTCCGAAATATTCGGAAGGCAGGAATGATACCTATTGTTCGAATCTGTAGAACCTACACTTTCAGAAACTGCAAACCGATTTGAAATAAAAAATTCCCACGATTTTTAATCGACGATTTACTTTTTATTTTTTTTCCACTTTTTTTTCTCTCCTTTTTCATGAGTAGAATCGCAGGAGGCGTCGGAATCGAGAAACGGCAGTCATATTTGGAATCAGCAGGTCATTTCCATGGAGAATATCATTGAGATTATTCGATTCTCGACAAAAAATTTCTTGGCCCAAAAAAATGAGAAGGGGTACCCCTTTCCTTTTTTTCAAAAATCTGAAATTTTCCGAAATATTCGGAAGGCAGGAATGATACCTATTGTTCGAATCTGTAGAACCTACACTTTCAGAAACTGCAAACCGATTTGAAATAAAAAATTCCTACGATTTTTAATCGACGATTTACTTTTTATTTTTTTTCCACTTTTTTTTCTCTCGTTTTTTATGAGTAAAATCGCAGGAGGCGTCGGAATCGAGAAACGGCAGTCATATTTGGAATCAGCAGGTCATTTCCATGGAGAATATCATTGAGATTATCCGATTCTCGACAAAAAGTTTTTTGGCCCAAAAAAATGAGAAGGGGTACCCCTTTCCTTTTTTTCGAAAATCTGAAATTTTCCGAAATATTCGGAAGGCAGGAATGATACCTATTGTTCGAATCTGTAGAACCTACACTTTCAGAAACTGCAAACCGATTTGAAATAAAAAATTCCTACGATTTTTAATCGACGATTTACTTTTTATTTTTTTTCCACTTTTTTTTCTCTCCTTTTTTACGAGTAAAATCGCAGGAGGCGTCGGAATCGAGAAACGGCAGTCATATTTGGAATCAGCAGGTCATTTCCATGGAGAATATCATTGAGATTATCCGATTCTCGACAAAAAGTTTTTTGGCCCAAAAAAATGAGAAGGGGTACCCCTTTCCTTTTTTTCAAAAATCTGAAATTTTCCGAAATATTCGGAAGGCAGGAATGATACCTATTGTTCGAATCTGTAGAACCTACACTTTCAGAAACTGCAAACCGATTTGAAATAAAAAATTCCTACGATTTTTAATCGACGATTTACTTTTTATTTTTTTTCCACTTTTTTTTCTCTCCTTTTTTATGAGTAAAATCGCAGGAGGCGTCGGAATCGAGAAACGGCAGTCATATTTGGAATCAGCAGGTCATTTCCATGGAGAATATCATTGAGATTATTCGATTCTCGACAAAAAATTTTTTGGCCCAAAAAAATGAGAAGGGGTACCTCTTTCCTTTTTTTCAAAAATCTGAAATTTTCCGAAATATTCGGAAGGCAGGAATGATACCTATTGTTCGAATCTGTAGAACCTACACTTTCAGAAACTGCAAACCGATTTGAAATAAAAAATTCCTACGATTTTTAATCGACGATTTACTTTTTATTTTTTTTCCACTTTTTTTTCTCTCCTTTTTTATGAGTAAAATCGCAGGAGGCGTCGGAATCGAGAAACGGCAGTCATATTTGGAATCAGCAGGTCATTTCCATGGAAAATATCATTGAGATTATCCGATTCTCGACAAAAAGTTTTTTGGCCCAATAAAATGAGAAGGGGTACCCCTTTCCTTTTTTTCAAAAATCTGAAATTTTCCGAAATATTCGGAAGGCAGGAATGATACCTATTGTTCGAATCTGTAGAACCTACACTTTCAGAAACTGCAAACCGATTTGAAATAAAAAATTCCTACGATTTTTAATCGACGATTTACTTTTTATTTTTTTTCCACTTTTTTTTCTCTCCTTTTTTATGAGTAAAATCGCAGGAGGCGTCGGAATCGAGAAACGGCAGTCATATTTGGAATCAGCAGGTCATTTCCATGGAGAATATCATTGAGATCATTCGATTCTCGACAAAAAATTTTTTGGCCCAAAAAAATGAGAAGGGGTACCCCTTTCCTTTTTTTCAAAAATCTGAAATTTTCCGAAATATTCGGAAGGCAGGAATGATACCTATTGTTCGAATCTGTAGAACCTACACTTTCAGAAACTGCAAACCGATTTGAAATAAAAAATTCCTACGATTTTTAATCGACGATTTACTTTTTATTTTTTTTCCACTTTTTTTTCTCTCCTTTTTTATGAGTAAAATCGCAGGAGGCGTCGGAATCGAGAAACGGCAGTCATATTTGGAATCAGCAGGTCATTTCCATGGAAAATATCATTGAGATTATCCGATTCTCGACAAAAAGTTTTTTGGCCCAAAAAAATGAGAAGGGGTACCCCTTTCCTTTTTTTCAAAAATCTGAAATTTTCCGAAATATTCGGAAGGCAGGAATGATACCTATTGTTCGAATCTGTAGAACCTACACTTTCAGAAACTGCAAACCGATTTGAAATAAAAAATTCCTACGATTTTTAATCGACGATTTACTTTTTATTTTTTTTCCACTTTTTTTTCTCTCCTTTTTTATGAGTAAAATCGCAGGAGGCGTCGGAATCGAGAAACGGCAGTCATATTTGGAATCAGCAGGTCATTTCCATGGAGAATATCATTGAGATTATTCGATTCTCGACAAAAAATTTTTTGGCCCAAAAAAATGAGAAGGGGTACCCCTTTCCTTTTTTTCAAAAATCTGAAATTTTCCGAAATATTCGGAAGGCAGGAATGATACCTATTGTTCGAATCTGTAGAACCTACACTTTCAGAAACTGCAAACCGATTTGAAATAAAAAATTCCCACGATTTTTAATCGACGATTTACTTTTTATTTTTTTTCCACTTTTTTTTCTCTCCTTTTTTATGAGTAAAATCACAGGAGGCGTCGGAATCGAGAAACGGCAGTCATATTTGGAATCAGCAGGTCATTTCCATGGAGAATATCATTGAGATTATTCGATTCTCGACAAAAAATTTCTTGGCCCAAAAAAATGAGAAGGGGTACCCCTTTCCTTTTTTTCAAAAATCTGAAATTTTCCGAAATATTCGGAAGGCAGGAATGATACCTATTGTTCGAATCTGTAGAACCTACACTTTCAGAAACTGCAAACCGATTTGAAATAAAAAATTCCTACGATTTTTAATCGACGATTTACTTTTTATTTTTTTTCCACTTTTTTTTCTCTCCTTTTTTATGAGTAAAATCGCAGGAGGCGTCGGAATCGAGAAACGGCAGTCATATTTGGAATCAGCAGGTCATTTCCATGGAAAATATCATTGAGATTATCCGATTCTCGACAAAAAGTTTTTTGGCCCAAAAAAATGAGAAGGGGTACCCCTTTCCTTTTTTTCAAAAATCTGAAATTTTCCGAAATATTCGGAAGGCAGGAATGATACCTATTGTTCGAATCTGTAGAACCTACACTTTCAGAAACTGCAAACCGATTTGAAATAAAAAATTCCTACGATTTTTAATCGACGATTTACTTTTTATTTTTTTTCCACTTTTTTTTCTCTCCTTTTTTATGAGTAAAATCGCAGGAGGCGTCGGAATCGAGAAACGGCAGTCATATTTGGAATCAGCAGGTCATTTCCATGGAAAATATCATTGAGATTATCCGATTCTCGACAAAAAGTTTTTTGGCCCAAAAAAATGAGAAGGGGTACCCCTTTCCTTTTTTTCAAAAATCTGAAATTTTCCGAAATATTCGGAAGGCAGGAATGATACCTATTGTTCGAATCTGTAGAACCTACACTTTCAGAAACTGCAAACCGATTTGAAATAAAAAATTCCTACGATTTTTAATCGACGATTTACTTTTTATTTTTTTTCCACTTTTTTTTCTCTCCTTTTTTATGAGTAAAATCGCAGGAGGCGTCGGAATCGAGAAACGGCAGTCATATTTGGAATCAGCAGGTCATTTCCATGGAGAATATCATTGAGATCATTCGATTCTCGACAAAAAATTTTTTGGCCCAAAAAAATGAGAAGGGGTACCCCTTTCCTTTTTTTCAAAAATCTGAAATTTTCCGAAATATTCGGAAGGCAGGAATGATACCTATTGTTCGAATCTGTAGAACCTACACTTTCAGAAACTGCAAACCGATTTGAAATAAAAAATTCCTACGATTTTTAATCGACGATTTACTTTTTATTTTTTTCCACTTTTTTTTTTCTCGTTTTTTATGAGTACAATCGCAGGAGGCGTCGGAATCGAGAAACGGCAGTCATATTTGGAATCAGCAGGTCATTTCCATGGAGAATATCGTTGAGATTATCCGATTCTCGACAAAAAGTTTTTTGGCCCAAAAAAATGAAAAGGGGTACCCCTTTCCTTTTTTTCAAAAATCTGAAATTTTCCGAAATATTCGGAAGGCAGGAATGATACCTATTGTTCGAATCTGTAGAACCTACACTTTCAGAAACTGCAAACCGATTTGAAATAAAAAATTCCTACGATTTTTAATCGACGATTTACTTTTTATTTTTTTTCCACTTTTTTTTCTCTCCTTTTTTATGAGTAAAATCGCAGGAGGCGTCGGAATCGAGAAACGGCAGTCATATTTGGAATCGGCAGGTCATTTCCATGGAGAATATCATTGAGATCATTCGATTCTCGACAAAAAATTTTTTGGCCCAAAAAAATGAGAAGGGGTACCCCTTTCCTTTTTTTCAAAAATCTGAAATTTTCCGAAATATTCGGAAGGCAGGAATGATACCTATTGTTCGAATCTGTAGAACCTACACTTTCAGAAACTGCAAACCGATTTGAAATAAAAAATTCCTACGATTTTTAATCGACGATTTACTTTTTATTTTTTTTCCACTTTTTTTTCTCTCCTTTTTTATGAGTAAAATCGCAGGAGGCGTCGGAATCGAGAAACGGCAGTCATATTTGGAATCAGCAGGTCATTTCCATGGAAAATATCATTGAGATTATCCGATTCTCGACAAAAAGTTTTTTGGCCCAAAAAAATGAGAAGGGGTACCCCTTTCCTTTTTTTCAAAAATCTGAAATTTTCCGAAATATTCGGAAGGCAGGAATGATACCTATTGTTCGAATCTGTAGAACCTACACTTTCAGAAACTGCAAACCGATTTGAAATAAAAAATTCCTACGATTTTTAATCGACGATTTACTTTTTATTTTTTTTCCACTTTTTTTTCTCTCCTTTTTTATGAGTAAAATCGCAGGAGGCGTCGGAATCGAGAAACGGCAGTCATATTTGGAATCAGCAGGTCATTTCCATGGAAAATATCATTGAGATTATCCGATTCTCGACAAAAAGTTTTTTGGCCCAAAAAAATGAGAAGGGGTACCCCTTTCCTTTTTTTCAAAAATCTGAAATTTTCCGAAATATTCGGAAGGCAGGAATGATACCTATTGTTCGAATCTGTAGAACCTACACTTTCAGAAACTGCAAACCGATTTGAAATAAAAAATTCCTACGATTTTTAATCGACGATTTACTTTTTATTTTTTTTCCACTTTTTTTTCTCTCCTTTTTTATGAGTAAAATCGCAGGAGGCGTCGGAATCGAGAAACGGCAGTCATATTTGGAATCAGCAGGTCATTTCCATGGAGAATATCATTGAGATTATTCGATTCTCGACAAAAAATTTTTTGGCCAAAAAAAATGAGAAGGGGTACCCCTTTCCTTTTTTTCAAAAATCTGAAATTTTCCGAAATATTCGGAAGGCAGGAATGATACCTATTGTTCGAATCTGTAGAACCTACACTTTCAGAAACTGCAAACCGATTTGAAATAAAAAATTCCCACGATTTTTAATCGACGATTTACTTTTTATTTTTTTTCCACTTTTTTTTCTCTCCTTTTTTATGAGTAAAATCACAGGAGGCGTCGGAATCGAGAAACGGCAGTCATATTTGGAATCAGCAGGTCATTTCCATGGAGAATATCATTGAGATTATTCGATTCTCGACAAAAAATTTCTTGGCCCAAAAAAATGAGAAGGGGTACCCCTTTCCTTTTTTTCAAAAATCTGAAATTTTCCGAAATATTCGGAAGGCAGGAATGATACCTATTGTTCGAATCTGTAGAACCTACACTTTCAGAAACTGCAAACCGATTTGAAATAAAAAATTCCTACGATTTTTAATCGACGATTTACTTTTTATTTTTTTTCCACTTTTTTTTCTCTCCTTTTTTATGAGTAAAATCGCAGGAGGCGTCGGAATCGAGAAACGGCAGTCATATTTGGAATCAGCAGGTCATTTCCATGGAAAATATCATTGAGATTATCCGATTCTCGACAAAAAGTTTTTTGGCCCAAAAAAATGAGAAGGGGTACCCCTTTCCTTTTTTTCAAAAATCTGAAATTTTCCGAAATATTCGGAAGGCAGGAATGATACCTATTGTTCGAATCTGTAGAACCTACACTTTCAGAAACTGCAAACCGATTTGAAATAAAAAATTCCTACGATTTTTAATCGACGATTTACTTTTTATTTTTTTTCCACTTTTTTTTCTCTCCTTTTTTATGAGTAAAATCGCAGGAGGCGTCGGAATCGAGAAACGGCAGTCATATTTGGAATCAGCAGGTCATTTCCATGGAAAATATCATTGAGATTATCCGATTCTCGACAAAAAGTTTTTTGGCCCAAAAAAATGAGAAGGGGTACCCCTTTCCTTTTTTTCAAAAATCTGAAATTTTCCGAAATATTCGGAAGGCAGGAATGATACCTATTGTTCGAATCTGTAGAACCTACACTTTCAGAAACTGCAAACCGATTTGAAATAAAAAATTCCTACGATTTTTAATCGACGATTTACTTTTTATTTTTTTTCCACTTTTTTTTCTCTCCTTTTTTATGAGTAAAATCGCAGGAGGCGTCGGAATCGAGAAACGGCAGTCATATTTGGAATCAGCAGGTCATTTCCATGGAGAATATCATTGAGATCATTCGATTCTCGACAAAAAATTTTTTGGCCCAAAAAAATGAGAAGGGGTACCCCTTTCCTTTTTTTCAAAAATCTGAAATTTTCCGAAATATTCGGAAGGCAGGAATGATACCTATTGTTCGAATCTGTAGAACCTACACTTTCAGAAACTGCAAACCGATTTGAAATAAAAAATTCCTACGATTTTTAATCGACGATTTACTTTTTATTTTTTTTCCACTTTTTTTTCTCTCCTTTTTTATGAGTAAAATCGCAGGAGGCGTCGGAATCGAGAAACGGCAGTCATATTTGGAATCAGCAGGTCATTTCCATGGAAAATATCATTGAGATTATCCGATTCTCGACAAAAAGTTTTTTGGCCCAAAAAAATGAGAAGGGGTACCCCTTTCCTTTTTTTCAAAAATCTGAAATTTTCCGAAATATTCGGAAGGCAGGAATGATACCTATTGTTCGAATCTGTAGAACCTACACTTTCAGAAACTGCAAACCGATTTGAAATAAAAAATTCCTACGATTTTTAATCGACGATTTACTTTTTATTTTTTTTCCACTTTTTTTTCTCTCCTTTTTTATGAGTAAAATCGCAGGAGGCGTCGGAATCGAGAAACGGCAGTCATATTTGGAATCAGCAGGTCATTTCCATGGAGAATATCATTGAGATCATTCGATTCTCGACAAAAAATTTTTTGGCCCAAAAAAATGAGAAGGGGTACCCCTTTCCTTTTTTTCAAAAATCTGAAATTTTCCGAAATATTCGGAAGGCAGGAATGATACCTATTGTTCGAATCTGTAGAACCTACACTTTCAGAAACTGCAAACCGATTTGAAATAAAAAATTCCTACGATTTTTAATCGACGATTTACTTTTTATTTTTTTTCCACTTTTTTTTCTCTCCTTTTTTATGAGTAAAATCGCAGGAGGCGTCGGAATCGAGAAACGGCAGTCATATTTGGAATCAGCAGGTCATTTCCATGGAAAATATCATTGAGATTATCCGATTCTCGACAAAAAGTTTTTTGGCCCAAAAAAATGAGAAGGGGTACCCCTTTCCTTTTTTTCAAAAATCTGAAATTTTCCGAAATATTCGGAAGGCAGGAATGATACCTATTGTTCGAATCTGTAGAACCTACACTTTCAGAAACTGCAAACCGATTTGAAATAAAAAATTCCTACGATTTTTAATCGACGATTTACTTTTTATTTTTTTTCCACTTTTTTTTCTCTCCTTTTTTATGAGTAAAATCGCAGGAGGCGTCGGAATCGAGAAACGGCAGTCATATTTGGAATCAGCAGGTCATTTCCATGGAGAATATCATTGAGATCATTCGATTCTCGACAAAAAATTTTTTGGCCCAAAAAAATGAGAAGGGGTACCCCTTTCCTTTTTTTCAAAAATCTGAAATTTTCCGAAATATTCGGAAGGCAGGAATGATACCTATTGTTCGAATCTGTAGAACCTACACTTTCAGAAACTGCAAACCGATTTGAAATAAAAAATTCCTACGATTTTTAATCGACGATTTACTTTTTATTTTTTTTCCACTTTTTTTTCTCTCCTTTTTTATGAGTAAAATCGCAGGAGGCGTCGGAATCGAGAAACGGCAGTCATATTTGGAATCAGCAGGTCATTTCCATGGAAAATATCATTGAGATTATCCGATTCTCGACAAAAAGTTTTTTGGCCCAAAAAAATGAGAAGGGGTACCCCTTTCCTTTTTTTCAAAAATCTGAAATTTTCCGAAATATTCGGAAGGCAGGAATGATACCTATTGTTCGAATCTGTAGAACCTACACTTTCAGAAACTGCAAACCGATTTGAAATAAAAAATTCCTACGATTTTTAATCGACGATTTACTTTTTATTTTTTTTCCACTTTTTTTTCTCTCGTTTTTTATGAGTAAAATCGCAGGAGGCGTCGGAATCGAGAAACGGCAGTCATATTTGGAATCAGCAGGTCATTTCCATGGAGAATATCATTGAGATTATCCGATTTTCGACAAAAAGTTTTTTGGCCCAAAAAAATGAGAAGGGGTACCCCTTTCCTTTTTTTCAAAAATCTGAAATTTTCCGAAATATTCGGAAGGCAGGAATGATACCTATTGTTCGAATCTGTAGAACCTACACTTTCAGAAACTGCAAACCGATTTGAAATAAAAAATTCCTACGATTTTTAATCGACGATTTACTTTTTATTTTTTTTCCACTTTTTTTTCTCTCCTTTTTTATGAGTAAAATCGCAGGAGGCGTCGGAATCGAGAAACGGCAGTCATATTTGGAATCAGCAGGTCATTTCCATGGAAAATATCATTGAGATTATCCGATTCTCGACAAAAAGTTTTTTGGCCCAAAAAAATGAGAAGGGGTACCCCTTTCCTTTTTTTCAAAAATCTGAAATTTTCCGAAATATTCGGAAGGCAGGAATGATACCTATTGTTCGAATCTGTAGAACCTACACTTTCAGAAACTGCAAACCGATTTGAAATAAAAAATTCCTACGATTTTTAATCGACGATTTACTTTTTATTTTTTTTCCACTTTTTTTTCTCTCCTTTTTTATGAGTAAAATCGCAGGAGGCGTCGGAATCGAGAAACGGCAGTCATATTTGGAATCAGCAGGTCATTTCCATGGAGAATATCATTGAGATCATTCGATTCTCGACAAAAAATTTTTTGGCCCAAAAAAATGAGAAGGGGTACCCCTTTCCTTTTTTTCAAAAATCTGAAATTTTCCGAAATATTCGGAAGGCAGGAATGATACCTATTGTTCGAATCTGTAGAACCTACACTTTCAGAAACTGCAAACCGATTTGAAATAAAAAATTCCTACGATTTTTAATCGACGATTTACTTTTTATTTTTTTTCCACTTTTTTTTCTCTCCTTTTTTATGAGTAAAATCGCAGGAGGCGTCGGAATCGAGAAACGGCAGTCATATTTGGAATCAGCAGGTCATTTCCATGGAAAATATCATTGAGATTATCCGATTCTCGACAAAAAGTTTTTTGGCCCAAAAAAATGAGAAGGGGTACCCCTTTCCTTTTTTTCAAAAATCTGAAATTTTCCGAAATATTCGGAAGGCAGGAATGATACCTATTGTTCGAATCTGTAGAACCTACACTTTCAGAAACTGCAAACCGATTTGAAATAAAAAATTCCTACGATTTTTAATCGACGATTTACTTTTTATTTTTTTTCCACTTTTTTTTCTCTCGTTTTTTATGAGTAAAATCGCAGGAGGCGTCGGAATCGAGAAACGGCAGTCATATTTGGAATCAGCAGGTCATTTCCATGGAAAATATCATTGAGATTATCCGATTCTCGACAAAAAGTTTTTTGGCCCAAAAAAATGAGAAGGGGTACCCCTTTCCTTTTTTTCAAAAATCTGAAATTTTCCGAAATATTCGGAAGGCAGGAATGATACCTATTGTTCGAATCTGTAGAACCTACACTTTCAGAAACTGCAAACCGATTTGAAATAAAAAATTCCTACGATTTTTAATCGACGATTTACTTTTTATTTTTTTTCCACTTTTTTTTCTCTCCTTTTTTATGAGTAAAATCGCAGGAGGCGTCGGAATCGAGAAACGGCAGTCATATTTGGAATCAGCAGGTCATTTCCATGGAGAATATCATTGAGATCATTCGATTCTCGACAAAAAATTTTTTGGCCCAAAAAAATGAGAAGGGGTACCCCTTTCCTTTTTTTCAAAAATCTGAAATTTTCCGAAATATTCGGAAGGCAGGAATGATACCTATTGTTCGAATCTGTAGAACCTACACTTTCAGAAACTGCAAACCGATTTGAAATAAAAAATTCCTACGATTTTTAATCGACGATTTACTTTTTATTTTTTTTCCACTTTTTTTTCTCTCCTTTTTTATGAGTAAAATCGCAGGAGGCGTCGGAATCGAGAAACGGCAGTCATATTTGGAATCTGCAGGTCATTTCCATGGAAAATATCATTGAGATTATCCGATTCTCGACAAAAAGTTTTTTGGCCCAAAAAAATGAGAAGGGGTACCCCTTTCCTTTTTTTCAAAAATCTGAAATTTTCCGAAATATTCGGAAGGCAGGAATGATACCTATTGTTCGAATCTGTAGAACCTACACTTTCAGAAACTGCAAACCGATTTGAAATAAAAAATTCCTACGATTTTTAATCGACGATTTACTTTTTATTTTTTTTCCACTTTTTTTTCTCTCGTTTTTTATGAGTAAAATCGCAGGAGGCGTCGGAATCGAGAAACGGCAGTCATATTTGGAATCAGCAGGTCATTTCCATGGAAAATATCATTGAGATTATCCGATTCTCGACAAAAAGTTTTTTGGCCCAAAAAAATGAGAAGGGGTACCCCTTTCCTTTTTTTCAAAAATCTGAAATTTTCCGAAATATTCGGAAGGCAGGAATGATACCTATTGTTCGAATCTGTAGAACCTACACTTTCAGAAACTGCAAACCGATTTGAAATAAAAAATTCCTACGATTTTTAATCGACGATTTACTTTTTATTTTTTTTCCACTTTTTTTTCTCTCCTTTTTTATGAGTAAAATCGCAGGAGGCGTCGGAATCGAGAAACGGCAGTCATATTTGGAATCAGCAGGTCATTTCCATGGAGAATATCATTGAGATCATTCGATTCTCGACAAAAAATTTTTTGGCCCAAAAAAATGAGAAGGGGTACCCCTTTCCTTTTTTTCAAAAATCTGAAATTTTCCGAAATATTCGGAAGGCAGGAATGATACCTATTGTTCGAATCTGTAGAACCTACACTTTCAGAAACTGCAAACCGATTTGAAATAAAAAATTCCTACGATTTTTAATCGACGATTTACTTTTTATTTTTTTTCCACTTTTTTTTCTCTCCTTTTTTATGAGTAAAATCACAGGAGGCGTCGGAATCGAGAAACGGCAGTCATATTTGGAATCAGCAGGTCATTTCCATGGAAAATATCATTGAGATTATCCGATTCTCGACAAAAAGTTTTTTGGCCCAAAAAAATGAGAAGGGGTACCCCTTTCCTTTTTTTCAAAAATCTGAAATTTTCCGAAATATTCGGAAGGCAGGAATGATACCTATTGTTCGAATCTGTAGAACCTACACTTTCAGAAACTGCAAACCGATTTGAAATAAAAAATTCCTACGATTTTTAATCGACGATTTACTTTTTATTTTTTTTCCACTTTTTTTTCTCTCCTTTTTTATGAGTAAAATCGCAGGAGGCGTCGGAATCGAGAAACGGCAGTCATATTTGTAATCAGCAGGTCATTTCCATGGAGAATATCATTGAGATCATTCGATTCTCGACAAAAAATTTTTTGGCCCAAAAAAATGAGAAGGGGTACCCCTTTCCTTTTTTTCAAAAATCTGAAATTTTCCGAAATATTCGGAAGGCAGGAATGATACCTATTGTTCGAATCTGTAGAACCTACACTTTCAGAAACTGCAAACCGATTTGAAATAAAAAATTCCTACGATTTTTAATCGACGATTTACTTTTTATTTTTTTTCCACTTTTTTTTCTCTCCTTTTTTATGAGTAAAATCGCAGGAGGCGTCGGAATCGAGAAACGGCAGTCATATTTGGAATCAGCAGGTCATTTCCATGGAAAATATCATTGAGATTATCCGATTCTCGACAAAAAGTTTTTTGGCCCAAAAAAATGAGAAGGGGTACCCCTTTCCTTTTTTTCAAAAATCTGAAATTTTCCGAAATATTCGGAAGGCAGGAATGATACCTATTGTTCGAATCTGTAGAACCTACACTTTCAGAAACTGCAAACCGATTTGAAATAAAAAATTCCTACGATTTTTAATCGACGATTTACTTTTTATTTTTTTTCCACTTTTTTTTCTCTCGTTTTTTATGAGTAAAATCGCAGGAGGCGTCGGAATCGAGAAACGGCAGTCATATTTGGAATCAGCAGGTCATTTCCATGGAGAATATCATTGAGATTATCCGATTTTCGACAAAAAGTTTTTTGGCCCAAAAAAATGAGAAGGGGTACCCCTTTCCTTTTTTTCGAAAATCTGAAATTTTCCGAAATATTCGGAAGGCAGGAATGATACCTATTGTTCGAATCTGTAGAACCTACACTTTCAGAAACTGCAAACCGATTTGAAATAAAAAATTCCTACGATTTTTAATCGACGATTTACTTTTTATTTTTTTTCCACTTTTTTTTCTCTCCTTTTTTATGAGTAAAATCGCAGGAGGCGTCGGAATCGAGAAACGGCAGTCATATTTGGAATCAGCAGGTCATTTCCATGGAGAATATCATTGAGATTATTCGATTCTCGACAAAAAATTTTTTGGCCCAAAAAAATGAGAAGGGGTACCCCTTTCCTTTTTTTCAAAAATCTGAAATTTTCCGAAATATTCGGAAGGCAGGAATGATACCTATTGTTCGAATCTGTAGAACCTACACTTTCAGAAACTGCAAACCGATTTGAAATAAAAAATTCCTACGATTTTTAATCGACGATTTACTTTTTATTTTTTTTCCACTTTTTTTTCTCTCCTTTTTTATGAGTAAAATCGCAGGAGGCGTCGGAATCGAGAAACGGCAGTCATATTTGGAATCAGCAGGTCATTTCCATGGAGAATATCATTGAGATTATTCGATTCTCGACAAAAAATTTTTTGGCCCAAAAAAATGAGAAGGGGTACCCCTTTCCTTTTTTTCAAAAATCTGAAATTTTCCGAAATATTCGGAAGGCAGGAATGATACCTATTGTTCGAATCTGTAGAACCTACACTTTCAGAAACTGCAAACCGATTTGAAATAAAAAATTCCTACGATTTTTAATCGACGATTTACTTTTTATTTTTTTTCCACTTTTGTTTCTCTCCTTTTTTATGAGTAAAATCGCAGGAGGCGTCGGAATCGAGAAACGGCAGTCATATTTGGAATCAGCAGGTCATTTCCATGGAGAATATCATTGAGATTATTCGATTCTCGACAAAAAATTTTTTGGCCCAAAAAAATGAGAAGGGGTACCCCTTTCCTTTTTTTCAAAAATCTGAAATTTTCCGAAATATTCGGAAGGCAGGAATGATACCTATTGTTCGAATCTGTAGAACCTACACTTTCAGAAACTGCAAACCGATTTGAAATAAAAAATTCCCACGATTTTTAATCGACGATTTACTTTTTATTTTTTTTCCACTTTTTTTTCTCTCCTTTTTTATGAGTAAAATCGCAGGAGGCGTCGGAATCGAGAAACGGCAGTCATATTTGGAATCAGCAGGTCATTTCCATGGAGAATATCATTGAGATTATCCGATTCTCGACAAAAAGTTTTTTGGCCCAAAAAAATGAGAAGGGGTACCCCTTTCCTTTTTTTCAAAAATCTGAAATTTTCCGAAATATTCGGAAGGCAGGAATGATACCTATTGTTCGAATCTGTAGAACCTACACTTTCAGAAACTGCAAACCGATTTGAAATAAAAAATTCCTACGATTTTTAATCGACGATTTACTTTTTATTTTTTTTCCACTTTTTTTTCTCTCCTTTTTTATGAGTAAAATCGCAGGAGGCGTCGGAATCGAGAAACGGCAGTCATATTTGGAATCAGCAGGTCATTTCCATGGAAAATATCATTGAGATTATCCGATTCTCGACAAAAAGTTTTTTGGCCCAAAAAAATGAGAAGGGGTACCCCTTTCCTTTTTTTCAAAAATCTGAAATTTTCCGAAATATTCGGAAGGCAGGAATGATACCTATTGTTCGAATCTGTAGAACCTACACTTTCAGAAACTGCAAACCGATTTGAAATAAAAAATTCCTACGATTTTTAATCGACGATTTACTTTTTATTTTTTTTCCACTTTTTTTTCTCTCCTTTTTTATGAGTAAAATCGCAGGAGGCGTCGGAATCGAGAAACGGCAGTCATATTTGGAATCAGCAGGTCATTTCCATGGAGAATATCATTGAGATTATTCGATTCTCGACAAAAAATTTTTTGGCCCAAAAAAATGAGAAGGGGTACCCCTTTCCTTTTTTTCAAAAATCTGAAATTTTCCGAAATATTCGGAAGGCAGGAATGATACCTATTGTTCGAATCTGTAGAACCTACACTTTCAGAAACTGCAAACCGATTTGAAATAAAAAATTCCTACGATTTTTAATCGACGATTTACTTTTTATTTTTTTTCCACTTTTTTTTCTCTCCTTTTTTATGAGTAAAATCGCAGGAGGCGTCGGAATCGAGAAACGGCAGTCATATTTGGAATCAGCAGGTCATTTCCATGGAAAATATCATTGAGATTATCCGATTCTCGACAAAAAGTTTTTTGGCCCAAAAAAATGAGAAGGGGTACCCCTTTCCTTTTTTTCAAAAATCTGAAATTTTCCGAAATATTCGGAAGGCAGGAATGATACCTATTGTTCGAATCTGTAGAACCTACACTTTCAGAAACTGCAAACCGATTTGAAATAAAAAATTCCTACGATTTTTAATCGACGATTTACTTTTTATTTTTTTTCCACTTTTTTTTCTCTCCTTTTTTATGAGTAAAATCGCAGGAGGCGTCGGAATCGAGAAACGGCAGTCATATTTGGAATCAGCAGGTCATTTCCATGGAGAATATCATTGAGATTATTCGATTCTCGACAAAAAATTTTTTGGCCCAAAAAAATGAGAAGGGGTACCCCTTTCCTTTTTTTCAAAAATCTGAAATTTTCCGAAATATTCGGAAGGCAGGAATGATACCTATTGTTCGAATCTGTAGAACCTACACTTTCAGAAACTGCAAACCGATTTGAAATAAAAAATTCCTACGATTTTTAATCGACGATTTACTTTTTATTTTTTTTCCACTTTTTTTTCTCTCCTTTTTTATGAGTAAAATCGCAGGAGGCGTCGGAATCGAGAAACGGCAGTCATATTTGGAATCAGCAGGTCATTTCCATGGAGAATATCATTGAGATTATTCGATTCTCGACAAAAAATTTTTTGGCCCAAAAAAATGAGAAGGGGTACCCCTTTCCTTTTTTTCAAAAATCTGAAATTTTCCGAAATATTCGGAAGGCAGGAATGATACCTATTGTTCGAATCTGTAGAACCTACACTTTCAGAAACTGCAAACCGATTTGAAATAAAAAATTCCTACGATTTTTAATCGACGATTTACTTTTTATTTTTTTTCCACTTTTTTTTCTCTCCTTTTTTATGAGTAAAATCGCAGGAGGCGTCGGAATCGAGAAACGGCAGTCATATTTGGAATCAGCAGGTCATTTCCATGGAGAATATCATTGAGATTATTCGATTCTCGACAAAAAATTTTTTGGCCCAAAAAAATGAGAAGGGGTACCCCTTTCCTTTTTTTCAAAAATCTGAAATTTTCCGAAATATTCGGAAGGCAGGAATGATACCTATTGTTCGAATCTGTAGAACCTACACTTTCAGAAACTGCAAACCGATTTGAAATAAAAAATTCCCACGATTTTTAATCGACGATTTACTTTTTATTTTTTTTCCACTTTTTTTTCTCTCCTTTTTTATGAGTAAAATCGCAGGAGGCGTCGGAATCGAGAAACGGCAGTCATATTTGGAATCAGCAGGTCATTTCCATGGAGAATATCATTGAGATTATCCGATTCTCGACAAAAAGTTTTTTGGCCCAAAAAAATGAGAAGGGGTACCCCTTTCCTTTTTTTCAAAAATCTGAAATTTTCCGAAATATTCGGAAGGCAGGAATGATACCTATTGTTCGAATCTGTAGAACCTACACTTTCAGAAACTGCAAACCGATTTGAAATAAAAAATTCCTACGATTTTTAATCGACGATTTACTTTTTATTTTTTTTCCACTTTTTTTTCTCTCCTTTTTTATGAGTAAAATCGCAGGAGGCGTCGGAATCGAGAAACGGCAGTCATATTTGGAATCAGCAGGTCATTTCCATGGAAAATATCATTGAGATTATCCGATTCTCGACAAAAAGTTTTTTGGCCCAAAAAAATGAGAAGGGGTACCCCTTTCCTTTTTTTCAAAAATCTGAAATTTTCCGAAATATTCGGAAGGCAGGAATGATACCTATTGTTCGAATCTGTAGAACCTACACTTTCAGAAACTGCAAACCGATTTGAAATAAAAAATTCCTACGATTTTTAATCGACGATTTACTTTTTATTTTTTTCCCACTTTTTTTTCTCTCGTTTTTTATGAGTAAAATCGCAGGAGGCGTCGGAATCGAGAAACGGCAGTCATATTTGGAATCAGCAGGTCATTTCCATGGAGAATATCATTGAGATTATCCGATTCTCGACAAAAAGTTTTTTGGCCCAAAAAAATGAGAAGGGGTACCCCTTTCCTTTTATTCAAAAATCTGAAATTTTCCGAAATATTCGGAAGGCAGGAATGATACCTATTGTTCGAATCTGTAGAACCTACACTTTCAGAAACTGCAAACCGATTTGAAATAAAAAATTCCTACGATTTTTAATCGACGATTTACTTTTTATTTTTTTTCCACTTTTTTTTCTCTCCTTTTTTATGAGTAAAATCGCGGGAGGCGTCGGAATCGAGAAACGGCAGTCATATTTGGAATCAGCAGGTCATTTCCATGGAGAATATCATTGAGATTATTCGATTCTCGACAAAAAATTTTTTGGCCCAAAAAAATGAGAAGGGGTACCCCTTTCCTTTTTTTCAAAAATCTGAAATTTTCCGAAATATTCGGAAGGCAGGAATGATACCTATTGTTCGAATCTGTAGAACCTACACTTTCAGAAACTGCAAACCGATTTGAAATAATAGCCTATTGTTCGAATCTGTAGAACCTACACTTTCAGAAACTGCAAACCGATTTGAAATAAAAAATTCCTACGATTTTTAATCGACGATTTACGTTTTATTTTTTTTCCACTTTTTTTTCTCTCGTTTTTTATGAGTAAAATCGCAGGAGGCGTCGGAATCGAGAAACGGCAGTCATATTTGGAATCAGCAGGTCATTTCCATGGAGAATATCACTGAGATTATCCGATTCTCGACAAAAAGTTTTTTGGCCCAAAAAAATGAGAAGGGGTACCCCTTTCCTTTTTTTCAAAAATCTGAAATTTTCCGAAATATTCGGAAGGCAGGAATGATACCTATTGTTCGAATCTGTAGAACCTACACTTTCAGAAACTGCAAACCGATTTGAAATAAAAAATTCCTACGATTTTTAATCGACGATTTACTTTTTATTTTTTTTCCACTTTTTTTTCTCTCCTTTTTTATGAGTAAAATCGCAGGAGGCGTCGGAATCGAGAAACGGCAGTCATATTTGGAATCAGCAGGTCATTTCCATGGAGAATATCATTGAGATTATCCAATTCTCGACAAGAAGTTTTTTGGCCCAAAAAAATGAGAAGGGGTACCCCTTCCCTTTTTTTCAATAATCTGAAATTTTCCGAAATATTCGGGAGGCAGGAATGATAGCTATTGTTCGAATCTGTAGAACGTACACTTTCAGAAACTGCAAACCGATTTGAAATAAAAAATTCCTACGATTTTTAATCGATGATTTACTTTTTATTTTTTTTCCACTTTTTTTTCTCTCCTTTTTTATGAGTAAAATCGCAGGAGGCGTCGGAATCGAGAAACGGCAGTCATATTTGGAATCAGCAGGTCATTTCCATGGAGAATATCATTGAGATTATCCAATTCTCGACAAGAAGTTTTTTGGCCCAAAAAAATGAGAAGGGGTACCCCTTTCCTTTTTTTCAAAAATCTGAAATTCTCCGAAATATTCGGAAGGCAGGAATGATACCTATTGTTCGAATCTGTAGAACCTACACTTTCAGAAACTGCAAACCGATTTGAAATAAAAAATTTCTACGATTTTTAATCGACTATTTACTTTTTATTTTTTTTCCACTTTTTTTTCTCTCCTTTTTTATGAGTAAAATCGCAGGAGGCGTCGGAATCGAGAAACGGCAGTCATATTTAGAATCAGCAGGTCATTTCCATGGAGAATATCATTGAGATTATCCGATTCTCGACAAAAAGTTTTTTAGCCCAAAAAAATGAGAAGGGGTACCCCTTTCCTTTTTTTCAAAAATCTGAAATTTTCCGAAATATTCGGAAGGCAGGAATGATACCTATTGTTCGAATCTGTAGAACCTACACTTCCAGAAACTGCAAACCGATTTGAAATAAAAAATTCCTACGATTTTTAATCGACGATTTACTTTTTATTTTTTTTCCACTTTTTTTTCTCTCCTTTTTTATGAGTAAAATCGCAGGAGGCGTCGGAATCGAGAAACGGCAGTCATATTTGGAATCAGCAGGTCATTTCCATGGAGAATATCATTGAGATTATCCGATTCTCGACAAAAAGTTTTTTGGCCCAAAAAAATGAGAAGGGGTACCCCTTTCCTTTTTTTCAAAAATCTGAAATTTTCCGAAATATTCGGAAGGCAGGAATGATACCTATTGTTCGAATCTGTAGAACCTACACTTTCAGAAAATGCAAACCGATTTGAAATAAAAAATTCCTACGATTTTTAATCGACGATTTACTTTTTATTTTTTTTCCACTTTTTTTTCTCTCGTTTTTTATGAGTAAAATCGCAGGAGGCGTCGGAATCGAGAAACGGCAGTCATATTTGGAATCAGCAGGTCATTTCCATGGAGAATATCATTGAGATTATCCGATTCTCTACAAAAAGTTTTTTGGCCCAAAAAAATGAGAAGGGGTACCCCTTCCCTTTTTTTCAAAAATCTGAAATTTTCGGAAATATTCGGGAGGCAGGAATGATACCTATTGTTCGAATCTGTAGAACCTACACTTTCAGAAACTGCAAACCGATTTGAAATAAAAAATTCCTACGATTTTTAATCGACGATTTACTTTTTATTTTTTTTCCACTTTTTTTTCTCTCGTTTTTTATGAGTAAAATCGCAGGAGGCGTCGGAATCGAGAAACGGCAGTCATATTTGGAATCAGCAGGTCATTTCCATGGAGAATATCATTGAGATTATCCGATTCTCGACAAAAAGTTTTTTGGCCCAAAAAAATGAGAAGGGGTACCCCTTCCCTTTTTTTCAAAAATCTGAAATTTTCCGAAATATTCGGAAGGCAGGAATGATAGCTATTGTTCGAATCTGTAGAACGTACACTTTCAGAAACTGCAAACCGATTTGAAATGAAAAATTCCTACGATTTTTAATCGACTATTTACTTTTTATTTTTTTTTCACTTTTTTTTCTCTCGTTTTTTATGAGTAAAATCGCAGGAGGCGTCGGAATCGAGAAACGGCAGTCATATTTGGAATCAGCAGGTCATTTCCATGGAGAATATCATTGAGATTATCCGATTCTCGACAAAAAGTTTTTTGGCCCAAAAAAATGAGAAGGGGTACCCCTTTCCTTTTTTTCAAAAATCTGAAATTTTCCGAAATATTCGGAAGGCAGGAATGATACCTATTGTTCGAATCTGTAGAACCTACACTTTCAGAAACTGCAAACCGATTTGAAATAAAAAATTCCTACGATTTTGATTCGACGATTTACTTTTTATTTTTTTTCCACTTTTTTTTCTCTCCTTTTTTATGAGTAAAATCGCAGGAGGCGTCGGAATCGAGAAACGGCAGTCATATTTGGAATCAGCAGGTCATTTCCATGGAGAATATCATTGAGATTATCCGATTCTCGACAAAAAGTTTTTTGGCCCAAAAAAATGAGAAGGGGTACCCCTTTCCTTTTTTTCAAAAATCTGAAATTTTCCGAAATATTCGGAAGGCAGGAATGATACCTACTGTTCGAATCTGTAGAACCTACACTTTCAGAAACTGCAAACCGATTTGAAATAAAAAATTCCTACGATTTTCAATCGACGATTTACTTTTTATTTTTTTTCCACTTTTTTTTCTCTCCTTTTTTATGAGTAAAATCGCAGGAGGCGTCGGAATCGAGAAACGGCAGTCATATTTGGAATCAGCAGGTCATTTCCATGGAGAATATCATTGAGATTATCCGATTCTCGACAAAAAGTTTTTTGGCCCAAAAAAATGAGAAGGGGTACCCCTTCCCTTTTTTTCAAAAATCTGAAATTTTCCGAAATATTCGGAAGGCAGGAATGATAGCTATTGTTCGAATCTGTAGAACGTACACTTTCAGAAACTGCAAACCGATTTGAAATGAAAAATTCCTACGATTTTTAATCGACTATTTACTTTTTATTTTTTTTCCACTTTTTTTTCTCTCGTTTTTTATGAGTAAAATCGCAGGAGGCGTCGGAATCGAGAAACGGCAGTCATATTTGGAATCAGCAGGTCATTTCCATGGAGAATATCATTGAGATTATCCGATTCTCGACAAAAAGTTTTTTGGCCCAAAAAAATGAGAAGGGGTACCCCTTTCCTTTTTTTCAAAAATCTGAAATTTTCCGAAATATTCGGAAGGCAGGAATGATACCTATTGTTCGAATCTGTAGAACCTACACTTTCAGAAACTGCAAACCGATTTGAAATAAAAAATTCCTACGATTTTTCATCGACGATTTACTTTTTATTTTTTTTCCACTTTTTTTTTTCTCGTTTTTTATGAGTAAAATCGCAGGAGGCGTCGAAATCGAGAAACGGCAGTCATATTTGGAATCAGCAGGTCATTTCCATGGAGAATATCATTGAGATTATCCGATTCTCGACAAAAAGTTTTTTGGCCCAAAAAAATGAGAAGGGGTACCCCTTTCCTTTTTTTCAAAAATCTGAAATTTTCCGAAATATTCGGAAGGCGGGAATGATACCTATTGTTCCAATCTGTAGAACCTACACTTTCAGAAACTGCAAACCGATTTGAAATAAAAAATTCCTACGATTTTTAATCGACGATTTACTTTTTATTTTTTTTCCACTTTTTTTTCTCTCGTTTTTTATGAGTAAAATCGCAGGAGGCGTCGGAATCGAGAAACGGCAGTCATATTTGGAATCAGCAGGTCATTTCCATGGAGAATATCATTGAGATTATCCGATTCTCTACAAAAAGTTTTTTGGCCCAAAAAAATGAGAAGGGGTACCCCTTCCCTTTTTTTCAAAAATCTGAAATTTTCGGAAGTATTCGGGAGGCAGGATTGATACCTATCGTTCGAATCTGTAGAACGTACACTTTCAGAAACTGCAAACCGATTTGAAATGAAAATTTCCTACGATTTTTAATCGACTATTTACTTTTTATTTTTTTTCCACTTTTTTTTCTCTCGTTTTTTATGAGTAAAATCGCAGGAGGCGTCGGAATCGAGAAACGGCAGTCATATTTGGAATCAGCAGGTCATTTCCATGGAGAATATCATTGAGATTATCCGATTCTCGACAAAAAGTTTTTTGGCCCAAAAAAATGAGAAGGGGTACCCCTTTCCTTTTTTTCAAAAATCTGAAATTTTCCGAAATATTCGGAAGGCAGGAATGATACCTACTGTTCGAATCTGTAGAACCTACACTTTCAGAAACTGCAAACCGATTTGAAATAAAAAATTCCTACGATTTTCAATCGACGATTTACTTTTTATTTTTTTTCCACTTTTTTTTCTCTCCTTTTTTATGAGTAAAATCGCAGGAGGCGTCGGAATCGAGAAACGGCAGTCATATTTGGAATCAGCAGGTCATTTCCATGGAGAATATCATTGAGATTATCCGATTCTCTACAAAAAGTTTTTTGGCCCAAAAAAATGAGAAGGGGTACCCCTTCCCTTTTTTTCAAAAATCTGAAATTTTCGGAAATATTCGGGAGGCAGGAATGATACCTATTGTTCGAATCTGTAGAACCTACACTTTCAGAAACTGCAAACCGATTTGAAATAAAAAATTCCTACGATTTTTAATCGACGATTTACTTTTTATTTTTTTTCCACTTTTTTTTCTCTCGTTTTTTATGAGTAAAATCGCAGGAGGCGTCGGAATCGAGAAACGGCAGTCATATTTGGAATCAGCAGGTCATTTCCATGGAGAATATCATTGAGATTATCCGATTCTCGACAAAAAGTTTTTTGGCCCAAAAAAATGAGAAGGGGTACCCCTTCCCTTTTTTTCAAAAATCTGAAATTTTCCGAAATATTCGGAAGGCAGGAATGATAGCTATTGTTCGAATCTGTAGAACGTACACTTTCAGAAACTGCAAACCGCTTTGAAATGAAAAATTCCTACGATTTTTAATCGACTATTTACTTTTTATTTTTTTTCCACTTTTTTTTCTCTCGTTTTTTATGAGTAAAATCGCAGGAGGCGTCGGAATCGAGAAACGGCAGTCATATTTGGAATCAGCAGGTCATTTCCATGGAGAATATCATTGAGATTATCCGATTCTCGACAAAAAGTTTTTTGGCCCAAAAAAATGAGAAGGGGTACCCCTTTCCTTTTTTTCAAAAATCTGAAATTTTCCGAAATATTCGGAAGGCAGGAATGATACCTATTGTTCGAATCTGTAGAACCTACACTTTCAGAAACTGCAAACCGATTTGAAATAAAAAATTCCTACGATTTTTAATCGACGATTTACTTTTTATTTTTTTTCCACTTTTTTTTCTCTCCTTTTTTATGAGTAAAATCGCAGGAGGCGTCGGAATCGAGAAACGGCAGTCATATTTGGAATCAGCAGGTCATTTCCATGGAGAATATCATTGAGATTATCCGATTCTCGACAAAAAGTTTTTTGGCCCAAAAAAATGAGAAGGGGTACCCCTTTCCTTTTTTTCAAAAATCTGAAATTTTCCGAAATATTCGGAAGGCAGGAATGATACCTATTGTTCGAATCTGTAGAACCTACACTTTCAGAAACTGCAAACCGATTTGAAATAAAAAATTCCTACGATTTTTAATCGACGATTTACTTTTTATTTTTTTTTCACTTTTTTTTCTCTCCTTTTTTATGAGTAAAATCGCAGGAGGCGTCGGAATCGAGAAACGGCAGTCATATTTGGAATCAGCAGGTCATTTCCATGGAGAATATCATTGAGATTATTCGATTCTCGACAAAAAATTTTTTGGCCCAAAAAAATGAGAAGGGGTACCCCTTTCCTTTTTTTCAAAAATCTGAAATTTTCCGAAATATTCGGAAGGCAGGAATGATACCTATTGTTCGAATCTGTAGAACCTACACTTTCAGAAACTGCAAACCGATTTGAAATAAAAAATTCCTACGATTTTTCATCGACGATTTACTTTTTTTTTTTTTTCCACTTTTTTTTTTCTCGTTTTTTATGAGTAAAATCGCAGGAGGCGTCGAAATCGAGAAACGGCAGTCATATTTGGAATCAGCAGGTCATTTCCATGGAGAATATCATTGAGATTATCCGATTCTCGACAAAAAGTTTTTTGGCCCAAAAAAATGAGAAGGGGTACCCCTTTCCTTTTTTTCAAAAATCTGAAATTTTCCGAAATATTCGGAAGGCGGGAATGATACCTATTGTTCCAATCTGTAGAACCTACACTTTCAGAAACTGCAAACCGATTTGAAATAAAAAATTCCTACGATTTTTAATCGACGATTTACTTTTTATTTTTTTTCCACTTTTTTTTCTCTCGTTTTTTATGAGTAAAATCGCAGGAGGCGTCGGAATCGAGAAACGGCAGTCATATTTGGAATCAGCAGGTCATTTCCATGGAGAATATCATTGAGATTATCCGATTCTCGACAAAAAGTTTTTTGGCCCAAAAAAATGAGAAGGGGTACGAAAGGGGAAGGAAAGGAAGGAATGATAGCTATTGTTCGAATCTGTAGAACGTACACTTTCAGAAACTGCAAACCGATTTGAAATGAAAAATTCCTACGATTTTTAATCGACTATTTACTTTTTATTTTTTTTCCACTTTTTTTTCTCTCGTTTTTTATGAGTAAAATCGCAGGAGGCGTCGGAATCGAGAAACGGCAGTCATATTTGGAATCAGCAGGTCATTTCCATGGAGAATATCATTGAGATTATCCGATTCTCGACAAAAAGTTTTTTGGCCCAAAAAAATGAGAAGGGGTACCCCTTTCCTTTTTTTCAAAAATCTGAAATTTTCCGAAATATTCGGAAGGCAGGAATGATACCTATTGTTCGAATCTGTAGAACCTACACTTTCAGAAACTGCAAACCGATTTGAAATAAAAAATTCCTACGATTTTTCATCGACGATTTACTTTTTATTTTTTTTCCACTTTTTTTTTTCTCGTTTTTTATGAGTAAAATCGCAGGAGGCGTCGAAATCGAGAAACGGCAGTCATATTTGGAATCAGCAGGTCATTTCCATGGAGAATATCATTGAGATTATCCGATTCTCGACAAAATGTTTTTTGGCCCAAAAAAATGAGAAGGGGTACCCCTTTCCTTTTTTTCAAAAATCTGAAATTTTCCGAAATATTCGGAAGGCGGGAATGATACCTATTGTTCCAATCTGTAGAACCTACACTTTCAGAAACTGCAAACCGATTTGAAATAAAAAATTCCTACGATTTTTAATCGACGATTTACTTTTTATTTTTTTTCCACTTTTTTTTCTCTCGTTTTTTATGAGTAAAATCGCAGGAGGCGTCGGAATCGAGAAACGGCAGTCATATTTGGAATCAGCAGGTCATTTCCATGGAGAATATCATTGAGATTATCCGATTCTCTACAAAAAGTTTTTTGGCCCAAAAAAATGAGAAGGGGTACCCCTTCCCTTTTTTTCAAAAATCTGAAATTTTCGGAAGTATTCGGGAGGCAGGATTGATACCTATCGTTCGAATCTGTAGAACGTACACTTTCAGAAACTGCAAACCGATTTGAAATGAAAAATTCCTACGATTTTTAATCGACTATTTACTTTTTATTTTTTTTCCACTTTTTTTTCTCTCGTTTTTTATGAGTAAAATCGCAGGAGGCGTCGGAATCGAGAAACGGCAGTCATATTTGGAATCAGCAGGTCATTTCCATGGAGAATATCATTGAGATTATCCGATTCTCGACAAAAAGTTTTTTGGCCCGAAAAAATGAGAAGGGGTACCCCTTTCCTTTTTTTCAAAAATCTGAAATTTTCCGAAATATTCGGAAGGCAGGAATGATACCTATTGTTCGAATCTGTAGAACCTACACTTTCAGAAACTGCAAACCGATTTGAAATAAAAAATTCCTACGATTTTTAATCGACGATTTACTTTTTATTTTTTTTCCACTTTTTTTTCTCTCCTTTTTTATGAGTAAAATCGCAGGAGGCGTCGGAATCGAGAAACGGCAGTCATATTTGGAATCAGCAGGTCATTTCCATGGAGAATATCATTGAGATTATCCGATTCTCGACAAAAAGTTTTTTGGCCCAAAAAAATGAGAAGGGGTACCCCTTTCCTTTTTTTCAAAAATCTGAAATTTTCGGAAATATTCGGGAGGCAGGAATGATACCTATTGTTCGAATCTGTAGAACCTACACTTTCAGAAACTGCAAACCGATTTGAAATAAAAAATTCCTACGATTTTTAATCGACGATTTACTTTTTATTTTTTTTCCACTTTTTTTTCTCTCCTTTTTTATGAGTAAAATCGCAGGAGGCGTCGGAATCGAGAAACGGCAGTCATATTTGGAATCAGCAGGTCATTTCCATGGAGAATATCATTGAGATTATCCGATTCTCGACAAAAAGTTTTTTGGCCCAAAAAAATGAGAAGGGGTACCCCTTTCCTTTTTTTCAAAAATCTGAAATTTTCCGAAATATTCGGAAGGCAGGAATGATACCTATTGTTCGAATCTGTAGAACCTACACTTTCAGAAACTGCAAACCGATTTGAAATAAAAAATTCCTACGATTTTTAATCGACGATTTACTTTTTATTTTTTTTTCACTTTTTTTTCTCTCCTTTTTTATGAGTAAAATCGCAGGAGGCGTCGGAATCGAGAAACGGCAGTCATATTTGGAATCAGCAGGTCATTTCCATGGAGAATATCATTGAGATTATTCGATTCTCGACAAAAAATTTTTTGGCCCACAAAAATGAGAAGGGGTACCCCTTTCCTTTTTTTCAAAAATCTGAAATTTTCCGAAATATTCGAAAGGCAGGAATGATACCTATTGTTCGAATCTGTAGAACCTACACTTTCAGAAACTGCAAACCGATTTGAAATAAAAAATTCCTACGATTTTTCATCGACGATTTACTTTTTATTTTTTTTCCACTTTTTTTTTTCTCGTTTTTTATGAGTAAAATCGCAGGAGGCGTCGAAATCGAGAAACGGCAGTCATATTTGGAATCAGCAGGTCATTTCCATGGAGAATATCATTGAGATTATCCGATTCTCGACAAAAAGTTTTTTGGCCCAAAAAAATGAGAAGGGGTACCCCTTTCCTTTTTTTCAAAAATCTGAAATTTTCCGAAATATTCGGAAGGCAGGAATGATACCTATTGTTCCAATCTGTAGAACCTACACTTTCAGAAACTGCAAACCGATTTGAAATAAAAAATTCCTACGATTTTTAATCGACGATTTACTTTTTATTTTTTTTCCACTTTTTTTTCTCTCGTTTTTTATGAGTAAAATCGCAGGAGGCGTCGGAATCGAGAAACGGCAGTCATATTTGGAATCAGCAGGTCATTTCCATGGAGAATATCATTGAGATTATTCGATTCTCGACAAAAAATTTTTTGGCCCAAAAAAATGAGAAGGGGTACCCCTTTCCTTTTTTTCAAAAATCTGAAATTTTCCGAAATATTCGGAAGGCAGGAATGATACCTATTGTTCGAATCTGTAGAACCTACACTTTCAGAAACTGCAAACCGATTTGGAATAAAAAATTCCTACGATTTTTAATCGACGATTTACTTTTTATTTTTTTTCCACTTTTTTTTCTCTCGTTTTTTATGAGTAAAATCGCAGGAGGCGTCGGAATCGAGAAACGGCAGTCATATTTGGAATCAGCAGGTCATTTCCATGGAGAATATCATTGAGATTATCCGATTCTCGACAAAAAGTTTTTTGGCCCAAAAAAATGAGAAGGGGTACCCCTTTCCTTTTTTTCAAAAATCTGAAATTTTCCGAAATATTCGGGAGGCAGGAATGATACCTATTGTTCGAATCTGTAGAACCTACACTTTCAGAAACTGCAAACCGATTTGAAATAAAAAATTCCTACGATTTTTAATCGACGATTTACTTTTTATTTTTTTTCCACTTTTTTTTCTCTCCTTTTTTATGAGTAAAATCGCAGGAGGCGTCGGAATCGAGAAACGGCAGTCATATTTGGAATCAGCAGGTCATTTCCATGGAGAATATCATTGAGATTATCCGATTCTCGACAAAAAGTTTTTTGGCCCAAAAAAATAAGAAGGGGTACCCCTTTCCTTTTTTTCAAAAATCTGAAATTTTCCGAAATATTCGGAAGGCAGGAATGATACCTATTGTTCGAATCTGTAGAACCTACACTTTCAGAAACTGCAAACCGATTTGAAATAAAAAATTCCTACGATTTTTAATCGACGATTTACTTTTTATTTTTTTTCCACTTTTTTTTCTCTCCTTTTTTATGAGTAAAATCGCAGGAGGCGTCGGAATCGAGAAACGGCAGTCATATTTGGAATCAGCAGGTCATTTCCATGGAAAATATCATTGAGATTATCCGATTCTCGACAAAAAGTTTTTTGGCCCAAAAAAATGAGAAGGGGTACCCCTTTCCTTTTTTTCAAAAATCTGAAATTTTCCGAAATATTCGGAAGGCAGGAATGATACCTATTGTTCGAATCTGTAGAACCTACACTTTCAGAAACTGCAAACCGATTTGAAATAAAAAATTCCTACGATTTTTAATCGACGATTTACTTTTTATTTTTTTTCCACTTTTTTTTCTCTCCTTTTTATGAGTAAAATCGCAGGAGGCGTCGGAATCGAGAAACGGCAGTCATATTTGGAATCAGAAGGTCATTTCCATGGAGAATATCATTGAGATTATCCGATTCTCTACAAAAAGTTTTTTGGCCCAAAAAAATGAGAAGGGGTACCCCTTTCCTTTTTTTCAAAAATCTGAAATTTTCCGAAATATTCGGAAGGCAGGAATGATAGCTATTGTTCGAATCTGTAGAACGTACACTTTCAGGAACTGCAAACCGATTTGAAATAAAAAATTCCTACGATTTTTAATCGACTATTCACTTTTTATTTTTTTTCCACTTTTTTTTCTCTCGTTTTCTATGAGTAAAATCGCAGGAGGCGTCGGAATCGAGAAAAGGCAGTCATATTTGGAATCAGCAGGTCATTTCCATGGAGAATATCATTGAGATTATCCGATTCTCGACAAAAAGTTTTTTGGCCCAAAAAAATGAGAAAGGGTACCCCTTTCCTTTTTTTCAAAAATCTGAAATTTTCCGAAATATTCGGAAGGCAGGAATGATACCTATTGTTCGAATCTGTAGAACCTACACTTTCAGAAACTGCAAACCGATTTGAAATAAAAAATTCCTACGATTTTTAATCGACGATTTACTTTTTATTTTTTTTCCACTTTTTTTTCTCTCCTTTTTCATGAGTAAAATCGCAGGAGGCGTCGGAATCGAGAAACGGCAGTCATATTTGGAATCAGCAGGTCATTTCCATGGAGAATATCATCGAGATTATACGATTCTCGACAAAAAATTTTTTGGCCCAAAAAAATGAGAAGGGGTACCCCTTTCCTTTTTTTCAAAAATCTGAAATTTTCCGAAATATTCGGAAGGCAGGAATGATACCTATTGTTCGAATCTGTAGAACCTACACTTTCAGAAACTGCAAACCGATTTGAAATAAAAAATTCCTACGATTTTTAATCGACGATTTACTTTTTATTTTTTTTCCACTTTTTTTTCTCTCGTTTTTTATGAGTAAAATCGCAGGAGGCGTCGGAATCGAGAAACGGCAGTCATATTTGGAATCAGCAGGTCATTTCCATGGAGAATATCATTGAGATTATTCGATTCTCGACAAAAAATTTTTTGGCCCAAAAAAATGAGAAGGGGTACCCCTTTCCTTTTTTTCAAAAATCTGAAATTTTCCGAAATATTCGGAAGGCAGGAATGATACCTATTGTTCGAATCTGTAGAACCTACACTTTCAGAAACTGCAAACCGATTTGAAATAAAAAATTCCTACGATTTTTAATCGACGATTTACTTTTTATTTTTTTTCCACTTTTTTTTCTCTCGTTTTTTATGAGTAAAATCGCAGGAGGCGTCGGAATCGAGAAACGGCAGTCATATTTGGAATCAGCAGGTCATTTCCATGGAGAATATCACTGAGATTATCCGATTCTCGACAAAAAGTTTTTTGGCCCAAAAAAATGAGAAGGGGTACCCCTTTCCTTTTTTTCAAAAATCTGAAATTTTCCGAAATATTCGGAAGGCAGGAATGATACCTATTGTTCGAATCTGTAGAACCTACACTTTCAGAAACTGCAAACCGATTTGAAATAAAAAATTCCTACGATTTTTAATCGACGATTTACTTTTTATTTTTTTTTCCACTTTTTTTTCTCTCGTTTTCTATGAGTAAAATCGCAGGAGGCGTCGGAATCGAGAAACGGCAGTCATATTTGGAATCAGCAGGTCATTTCCATGGAGAATATCATTGAGATTATCCGATTCTCGACAAAAAGTTTTCTGGCCCAAAAAAATGAGAAGGGGTACCCCTTTCCTTTTTTTCAAAAATCTGAAATTTTCCGAAATATTCGGAAGGCAGGAATGATACCTATTGTTCGAATCTGTAGAACCTACACTTTCAGAAACTGCAAACCGATTTGAAATAAAAAATTCCTACGATTTTTAATCGACGATTTACTTTTTATTTTTTTTCCACTTTTTTTTCTCTCGTTTTTTATGAGTAAAATCGCAGGAGGCGTCGGAATCGAGAAACGGCAGTCATATTTGGAATCAGCAGGTCATTTCCATGGAGAATATCACTGAGATTATCCGATTCTCGACAAAAAGTTTTTTGGCCCAAAAAAATGAGAAGGGGTACCCCTTTCCTTTTTTTCAAAAATCTGAAATTTTCCGAAATATTCGGAAGGCAGGAATGATACCTATTGTTCGAATCTGTAGAACCTACACTTTCAGAAACTGCAAACCGATTTGAAATAAAAAATTCCTACGATTTTTAATCGACGATTTACTTTTTATTTTTTTTCCACTTTTTTTTCTCTCCTTTTTTATGAGTAAAATCGCAGGAGGCGTCGGAATCGAGAAACGGCAGTCATATTTGGAATCAGCAGGTCATTTCCATGGAAAATATCATTGAGATTATCCGATTCTCGACGAAAAGTTTTTTGGCCCAAAAAAATGAGAAGGGGTACCCCTTTCCTTTTTTTCAAAAATCTGAAATTTTCCGAAATATTCGGAAGGCAGGAATGATACCTATTGTTCGAATCTGTAGAACCTACACTTTCAGAAACTGCAAACCGATTTGAAATAAAAAATTCCTACGATTTTTAATCGACGATTTACTTTTTATTTTTTTTCCACTTTTTTTTCTCTCGTTTTTTATGAGTAAAATCGCAGGAGGCGTCGGAATCGAGAAACGGCAGTCATATTTGGAATCAGCAGGTCATTTCCATGGAGAATATCACTGAGATTATCCGATTCTCGACAAAAAGTTTTTTGGCCCAAAAAAATGAGAAGGGGTACCCCTTTCCTTTTTTTCAAAAATCTGAAATTTTCCGAAATATTCGGAAGGCAGGAATGATACCTATTGTTCGAATCTGTAGAACCTACACTTCCAGAAACTGCAAACCGATTTGAAATAAAAAATTCCTACGATTTTTAATCGACGATTTACTTTTTATTTTTTTTCCACTTTTTTTTCTCTCCTTTTTTATGAGTAAAATCGCAGGAGGCGTCGGAATCGAGAAACGGCAGTCATATTTGGAATCAGCAGGTCATTTCCATGGAAAATATCATTGAGATTATCCGATTCTCGACGAAAAGTTTTTTGGCCCAAAAAAATGAGAAGGGGTACCCCTTTCCTTTTTTTCAAAAATCTGAAATTTTCCGAAATATTCGGAAGGCAGGAATGATACCTATTGTTCGAATCTGTAGAACCTACACTTTCAGAAACTGCAAACCGATTTGAAATAAAAAATTCCTACGATTTTTAATCGACGATTTACTTTTTATTTTTTTCCCACTTTTTTTTCTCTCGTTTTTTATGAGTAAAATCGCAGGAGGCGTCGGAATCGAGAAACGGCAGTCATATTTGGAATCAGCAGGTCATTTCCATGGAGAATATCACTGAGATTATCCGATTCTCGACAAAAAGTTTTTTGGCCCAAAAAAATGAGAAGGGGTACCCCTTTCCTTTTTTTCAAAAATCTGAAATTTTCCGAAATATTCGGAAGGCAGGAATGATACCTATTGTTCGAATCTGTAGAACCTACACTTTCAGAAACTGCAAACCGATTTGAAATAAAAAATTCCTACGATTTTTAATCGACGATTTACTTTTTATTTTTTTTCCACTTTTTTTTCTCTCCTTTTTTATGAGTAAAATCGCAGGAGGCGTCGGAATCGAGAAACGGCAGTCATATTTGGAATCAGCAGGTCATTTCCATGGAAAATATCATTGAGATTATCCGATTCTCGACGAAAAGTTTTTTGGCCCAAAAAAATGAGAAGGGGTACCCCTTTCCTTTTTTTCAAAAATCTGAAATTTTCCGAAATATTCGGAAGGCAGGAATGATACCTATTGTTCGAATCTGTAGAACCTACACTTTCAGAAACTGCAAACCGATTTGAAATAAAAAATTCCTACGATTTTTAATCGACGATTTACTTTTTATTTTTTTTCCACTTTTTTTTCTCTCGTTTTTTATGAGTAAAATCGCAGGAGGCGTCGGAATCGAGAAACGGCAGTCATATTTGGAATCAGCAGGTCATTTCCATGGAGAATATCACTGAGATTATCCGATTCTCGACAAAAAGTTTTTTGGCCCAAAAAAATGAGAAGGGGTACCCCTTTCCTTTTTTTCAAAAATCTGAAATTTTCCGAAATATTCGGAAGGCAGGAATGATACCTATTGTTCGAATCTGTAGAACCTACACTTTCAGAAACTGCAAACCGATTTGAAATAAAAAATTCCTACGATTTTTAATCGACGATTTACTTTTTATTTTTTTTCCACTTTTTTTTCTCTCCTTTTTTATGAGTAAAATCGCAGGAGGCGTCGGAATCGAGAAACGGCAGTCATATTTGGAATCAGCAGGTCATTTCCATGGAAAATATCATTGAGATTATCCGATTCTCGACGAAAAGTTTTTTGGCCCAAAAAAATGAGAAGGGGTACCCCTTTCCTTTTTTTCAAAAATCTGAAATTTTCCGAAATATTCGGAAGGCAGGAATGATACCTATTGTTCGAATCTGTAGAACCTACACTTTCAGAAACTGCAAACCGATTTGAAATAAAAAATTCCTACGATTTTTAATCGACGATTTACTTTTTATTTTTTTTCCACTTTTTTTTCTCTCCTTTTTTATGAGTAAAATCGCAGGAGGCGTCGGAATCGAGAAACGGCAGTCATATTTGGAATCAGAAGGTCATTTCCATGGAGAATATCATTGAGATTATCCGATTCTCGACAAAAAGTTTTTTGGCCCAAAAAAATGAGAAGGGGTACCCCTTCCCTTTTTTTCAATAATCTGAAATTTTCCGAAATATTCGGAAGGCAGGAATGATAGCTATTGTTCGAATCTGTAGAACGTACACTTTCAGAAACTGCAAACCGATTTGAAATAAAAAATTCCTACGATTTTTAATCGACTATTTACTTTTTATTTTTTTTCCACTTTTTTCTCTCTCCTTTTTTATGAGTAAAATCGCAGGAGGCGTCGGAATCGAGAAACGGCAGTCATATTTAGAATCAGCAGGTCATTTCCATGGAGAATATCATTGAGATTATCCGATTCTCGACAAAAAGTTTTTTAGCCCAAAAAAATGAGAAGGGGTACCCCTTTCCTTTTTTTCAAAAATCTGAAATTTTCCGAAATATTCGGAAGGCAGGAATGATACCTATTGTTCCAATCTGTAGAACCTACACTTTCAGAAACTGCAAACCGATTTGAAATAAAAAATTCCTACGATTTTTAATCGACGATTTACTTTTTATTTTTTTTCCACTTTTTTTTCTCTCGTTTTTTATGAGTAAAATCGCAGGAGGCGTCGGAATCGAGAAACGGCAGTCATATTTGGAATCAGCAGGTCATTTCCATGGAGAATATCATTGAGATTATCCGATTCTCTACAAAAAGTTTTTTGGCCCAAAAAAATGAGAAGGGGTACCCCTTCCTTTTTTTTCAAAAATCTGAAATTTTCGGAAATATTCGGGAGGCAGGATTGATACCTATTGTTCGAATCTGTAGAACGTACACTTTCAGAAACTGCAAACCGATTTGAAATGAAAAATTCCTACGATTTTTAATCGACTATTTACTTTTTATTTTTTTTCCACTTTTTTTTCTCTCGTTTTTTATGAGTAAAATCGCAGGAGGCGTCGGAATCGAGAAACGGCAGTCATATTTGGAATCAGCAGGTCATTTCCATGGAGAATATCATTGAGATTATCCGATTCTCGACAAAAAGTTTTTTGGCCCAAAAAAATGAGAAGGGGTACCCCTTTCCTTTTTTTCAAAAATCTGAAATTTTCCGAAATATTCGGAAGGCAGGAATGATACCTATTGTTCGAATCTGTAGAACCTACACTTTCAGAAACTGCAAACCGATTTGAAATAAAAAATTCCTACGATTTTTAATCGACGATTTACTTTTTATTTTTTTTCCACTTTTTTTTCTCTCCTTTTTTATGAGTAAAATCGCAGGAGGCGTCGGAATCGAGAAACGGCAGTCATATTTGGAATCAGCAGGTCATTTCCATGGAGAATATCATTGAGATTATCCGATTCTCGACAAAAAGTTTTTTGGCCCAAAAAAATGAGAAGGGGTACCCCTTTCCTTTTTTTCAAAAATCTGAAATTTTCGGAAATATTCGGGAGGCAGGAATGATACCTATTGTTCGAATCTGTAGAACCTACACTTTCAGAAACTGCAAACCGATTTGAAATAAAAAATTCCTACGATTTTTAATCGACGATTTACTTTTTATTTTTTTTCCACTTTTTTTTCTCTCCTTTTTTATGAGTAAAATCGCAGGAGGCGTCGGAATCGAGAAACGGCAGTCATATTTGGAATCAGCAGGTCATTTCCATGGAGAATATCATTGAGATTATCCGATTCTCGACAAAAAGTTTTTTGGCCCAAAAAAATGAGAAGGGGTACCCCTTTCCTTTTTTTCAAAAATCTGAAATTTTCCGAAATATTCGGAAGGCAGGAATGATACCTATTGTTCGAATCTGTAGAACCTACACTTTCAGAAACTGCAAACCGATTTGAAATAAAAAATTCCTACGATTTTTCATCGACGATTTACTTTTTATTTTTTTTCCACTTTTTTTTTTCTCGTTTTTTATGAGTAAAATCGCAGGAGGCGTCGAAATCGAGAAACGGCAGTCATATTTGGAATCAGCAGGTCATTTTCATGGAGAATATCATTGAGATTATCCGATTCTCGACAAAAAGTTTTTTGGCCCAAAAAAATGAGAAGGGGTACCCCTTTCCTTTTTTTCAAAAATCTGAAATTTTCCGAAATATTCGGAAGGCAGGAATGATACCTATTGTTCCAATCTGTAGAACCTACACTTTCAGAAACTGCAAACCGATTTGAAATAAAAAACGCCCCTTTCCTTTTTTTCAAAAATCTGAAATTTTCCGAAATATTCGGGAGGCAGGAATGATACCTATTGTTCGAATCTGTAGAACCTACACTTTCAGAAACTGCGAACCGATTTGAAATAAAAAATTCCTACGATTTTTAATCGACGATTTACTTTTTATTTTTTTTCCACTTTTTTTTCCCTCCTTTTTTATGAGTAAAATCGCAGGAGGCGTCGGAATCGAGAAACGGCAGTCATATTTGGAATCAGCAGGTCATTTCCATGGAGAATATCATTGAGATTATCCGATTCTCGACAAAAAGTTTTTTGGCCCAAAAAAATGAGAAGGGGTACCCCTTTCCTTTTTTTCAAAAATCTGAAATTTTCCGAAATATTCGGAAGGCAGGAATGATACCTATTGTTCGGATCTGTAGAACCTACACTTTCAGAAACTGCAAACCGATTTGAAATAAAAAATTCCTACGATTTTTAATCGACTATTTACTTTTTATTTTTTTTCCACTTTTTTTTCTCTCCTTTTTTATGAGTAAAATCGCAGGAGGCGTCGGAATCGAGAAACGGCAGTCATATTTAGAATCAGCAGGTCATTTCCATGGAGAATATCATTGAGATTATCCGATTCTCGACAAAAAGTTTTTTAGCCCAAAAAAATGAGAAGGGGTACCCCTTTCCTTTTTTTCAAAAATCTGAAATTTTCCGAAATATTCGGAAGGCAGGAATGATACCTATTGTTCGAATCTGTAGAACCTACACTTCCAGAAACTGCAAACCGATTTGAAATAAAAAATTCCTACGATTTTTAATCGACGATTTACTTTTTATTTTTTTTCCACTTTTTTTTCTCTCCTTTTTTATGAGTAAAATCGCAGGAGGCGTCGGAATCGAGAAACGGCAGTCATATTTGGAATCAGCAGGTCATTTCCATGGAGAATATCATTGAGATTATCCAATTCTCGACAAGAAGTTTTTTGGCCCAAAAAAATGAGAAGGGGTACCCATTTCCTTTTTTTCAAAAATCTGAAATTCTCCGAAATATTCGGAAGGCAGGAATGATACCTATTGTTCGAATCTGTAGAACCTACACTTTCAGAAACTGCAAACCGATTTGAAATAAAAAATTCCTACGATTTTTAATCGACGATTTACTTTTTATTTTTTTTCCACTTTTTTTTCTCTCGTTTTTTATGAGTAAAATCGCAGGAGGCGTCGGATTCGAGAAACGGCAGTCATATTTGGAATCAGCAGGTCATTTCCATGGAGAATATCATTGAGATTATCCGATTCTCGACAAAAAATTTTTTGGCCCAAAAAAATGAGAAGGGGTACCCCTTTCCTTTTTTTCAAAAATCTGAAATTTTCCGAAATATTCGGAAGGCAGGAATGATACCCATTGTTCGAATCTGTAGAACCTACACTTTCAGAAACTGCAAACCGATTTGAAATAAAAAATTCCTACGATTTTTAATCGACGATTTACTTTTTATTTTTTTTCCACTTTTTTTTCTCTCCTTTTTTATGAGTAAAATCGCAGGAGGCGTCGGAATCGAGAAACGGCAGTCATATTTGGAATCAGCAGGTCATTTCCATGGAGAATATCATTGAGATTATCCGATTCTCGACAAAAAGTTTTTTGGCCCAAAAAAATGAGAAGGGGTACCCCTTTCCTTTTTTTCAAAAATCTGAAATTTTCCGAAATATTCGGAAGGCAGGAATGATACCTATTGTTCGGATCTGTAGAACCTACACTTTCAGAAACTGCAAACCGATTTGAAATAAAAAATTCCTACGATTTTTAATCGACTATTTACTTTTTATTTTTTTTCCACTTTTTTTTCTCTCCTTTTTTATGAGTAAAATCGCAGGAGGCGTCGGAATCGAGAAAGGGCAGTCATATTTAGAATCAGCAGGTCATTTCCATGGAGAATATCATTGAGATTATCCGATTCTCGACAAAAAGTTTTTTAGCCCAAAAAAATGAGAAGGGGTACCCCTTTCCTTTTTTTCAAAAATCTGAAATTTTCCGAAATATTCGGAAGGCAGGAATGATACCTATTGTTCGAATCTGTAGAACCTACACTTCCAGAAACTGCAAACCGATTTGAAATAAAAAATTCCTACGATTTTTAATCGACGATTTACTTTTTATTTTTTTTCCACTTTTTTTTCTCTCCTTTTTTATGAGTAAAATCGCAGGAGGCGTCGGAATCGAGAAACGGCAGTCATATTTGGAATCAGCAGGTCATTTCCATGGAGAATATCATTGAGATTATCCAATTCTCGACAAGAAGTTTTTTGGCCCAAAAAAATGAGAAGGGGTACCCCTTTCCTTTTTTTCAAAAATCTGAAATTCTCCGAAATATTCGGAAGGCAGGAATGATACCTATTGTTCGAATCTGTAGAACCTACACTTTCAGAAACTGCAAACCGATTTGAAATAAAAAATTCCTACGATTTTTAATCGACGATTTACTTTTTATTTTTTTTCCACTTTTTTTTCTCTCCTTTTTTATGAGTAAAATCGCAGGAGGCGTCGGAATCGAGAAACGGCAGTCATATTTGGAATCAGCAGGTCATTTCCATGGAGAATATCATTGAGATTATCCGATTCTCGACAAAAAGTTTTTTGGCCCAAAAAAATGAGAAGGGGTACCCCTTTCCTTTTTTTCAAAAATCTGAAATTTTCCGGAATATTCGGAAGGCAGGAATGATACCTATTGTTCGAATCTGTAGAATCTACACTTTCAGAAACTGCAAACCGATTTGAAATAAAAAATTCCTACGATTTTTAATCGACGATTTACTTTTTATTTTTTTTCCACTTTTTTTTCTCTCGTTTTTTATGAGTAAAATCGCAGGAGGCGTCGGATTCGAGAAACGGCAGTCATATTTGGAATCAGCAGGTCATTTCCATGGAGAATATCATTGAGATTATCCGATTCTCGACAAAAAATTTTTTGGCCCAAAAAAATGAGAAGGGGTACCCCTTTCCTTTTTTTCAAAAATCTGAAATTTTCCGAAATATTCGGAAGGCAGGAATGATACCTATTGTTCGAATCTGTAGAACCTACACTTTCAGAAACTGCAAACCGATTTGAAATAAAAAATTCCTACGATTTTTAATCGACGATTCACTTTTTATTTTTTTTCCACTTTTTTTTCTCTCGTTTTCTATGAGTAAAATCGCAGGAGGCGTCGGAATCGAGAAAAGGCAGTCATATTTGGAATCAGCAGGTCATTTCCATGGAGAATATCATTGAGATTATCCGATTCTCGACAAAAAGTTTTTTGGCCCAAAAAAATGAGAAGGGGTACCCCTTTCCTTTTTTTCAAAAATCTGAAATTTTCCGAAATATTCGGAAGGCAGGAATGATACCTATTGTTCGAATCTGTAGAACCTACACTTTCAGAAACTGCAAACCGATTTGAAATAAAAAATTCCTACGATTTTTAATCGACTATTTACTTTTTATTTTTTTTCCACTTTTTTTTCTCTCCTTTTTTATGAGTAAAATCGCCGGAGGCCTCGGAATCGAGAAACGGCAGTCATATTTAGAATCAGCAGGTCATTTCCATGGAGAATATCATTGAGATTATCCGATTCTCGACAAAAAGTTTTTTAGCCCAAAAAAATGAGAAGGGGTACCCCTTTCCTTTTTTTCAAAAATCTGAAATTTTCCGAAATATTCGGAAGGCAGGAATGATACCTATTGTTCGAATCTGTAGAACCTACACTTCCAGAAACTGCAAACCGATTTGAAATAAAAAATTCCTACGATTTTTAATCGACGATTTACTTTTTATTTTTTTTCCACTTTTTTTTCTCTCCTTTTTTATGAGTAAAATCGCAGGAGGCGTCGGAATCGAGAAACGGCAGTCATATTTGGAATCAGCAGGTCATTTCCATGGAGAATATCATTGAGATTATCCGATTCTCGACAAAAAGTTTTTTGGCCCAAAAAAATGAGAAGGGGTACCCCTTTCCTTTTTTTCAAAAATCTGAAATTTTCCGAAATATTCGGAAGGCAGGAATGATACCTATTGTTCGAATCTGTAGAACCTACACTTTCAGAAACTGCAAACCGATTTGAAATAAAAAATTCCTACGATTTTTAATCGACGATTTACTTTTTATTTTTTTTCCACTTTTTTTTCTCTCGTTTTTTATGAGTAAAATCGCAGGAGGCGTCGGAATCGAGAAACGGCAGTCATATTTGGAATCAGCAGGTCATTTCCATGGAGAATATCATTGAGATTATCCGATTCTCGACAAAAAGTTTTTTGGCCCAAAAAAATGAGAAGGGGTACCCCTTTCCTTTTTTTCAAAAATCTGAAATTTTCCGAAATATTCGGAAGGCAGGAATGATACCTATTGTTCGAATCTGTAGAACCTACACTTTCAGAAACTGCAAACCGATTTGAAATAAAAAATTCCTACGATTTTTAATCGACGATTTACTTTTTATTTTTTTTTCCACTTTTTTTTCTCTCCTTTTTTATGAGTAAAATCGCAGGAGGCGTCGGAATCGAGAAACGGCAGTCATATTTGGAATCAGCAGGTCATTTCCATGGAAAATATCATTGAGATTATCCGATTCTCGACAAAAAGTTTTTTGGCCCAAAAAAATGAGAAGGGGTACCCCTTTCCTTTTTTTCAAAAATCTGAAATTTTCCGAAATATTCGGAAGGCAGGAATGATACCTATTGTTCGAATCTGTAGAACCTACACTTTCAGAAACTGCAAACCGATTTGAAATAAAAAATTCCTACGATTTTTAATCGACGATTTACTTTTTATTTTTTTTCCACTTTTTTTTCTCTCCTTTTTTATGAGTAAAATCGCAGGAGGCGTCGGAATCGAGAAACGGCAGTCATATTTGGAATCAGAAGGTCATTTCCATGGAGAATATCATTGAGATTATCCGATTCTCTACAAAAAGTTTTTTGGCCCAAAAAAATGAGAAGGGGTACCCCTTCCCTTTTTTTCAAAAATCTGAAATTTTCCGAAATATTCGGAAGGCAGGAATGATAGCTATTGTTCGAATCTGTAGAACGTACACTTTCAGAAACTGCAAACCGATTTGAAATAAAAAATTCCTACGATTTTTAATCGACTATTTACTTTTTATTTTTTTTCCACTTTTTTTTCTCTCCTTTTTTATGAGTAAAATCGCAGGAGGCGTCGGAATCGAGAAACGGCAGTCATATTTGGAATCAGCAGGTCATTTCCATGGAGAATATCATTGAGATTATCCGATTCTCGACAAAAAGTTTTTTAGCCCAAAAAAATGAGAAGGGGTACCCCTTTCCTTTTTTTCAAAAATCTGAAATTTTCCGAAATATTCGGAAGGCAGGAATGATACCTATTGTTCGAATCTGTAGAACCTACACTTCCAGAAACTGCAAACCGATTTGAAATAAAAAATTCCTACGATTTTTAATCGACGATTTACTTTTTATTTTTTTTCCACTTTTTTTTCTCTCCTTTTTTATGAGTAAAATCGCAGGAGGCGTCGGAATCGAGAAACGGCAGTCATATTTGGAATCAGCAGGTCATTTCCATGGAGAATATCATTGAGATTATCCAATTCTCGACAAGAAGTTTTTTGGCCCAAAAAAATGAGAAGGGGTACCCCTTTCCTTTTTTTCAAAAATCTGAAATTCTCCGAAATATTCGGAAGGCAGGAATGATACCTATTGTTCGAATCTGTAGAACCTACACTTTCAGAAACTGCAAACCGATTTGAAATAAAAAATTCCTACGATTTTTAATCGACGATTTACTTTTTATTTTTTTTCCACTTTTTTTTCTCTCGTTTTTTATGAGTAAAATCGCAGGAGGCGTCGGATTCGAGAAACGGCAGTCATATTTGGAATCAGCAGGTCATTTCCATGGAGAATATCATTGAGATTATCCGATTCTCGACAAAAAATTTTTTGGCCCAAAAAAATGAGAAGGGGTACCCCTTTCCTTTTTTTCAAAAATCTGAAATTTTCCGAAATATTCGGAAGGCAGGAATGATACCTATTGTTCGAATCTGTAGAACCTACACTTTCAGAAACTGCAAACCGATTTGAAATAAAAAATTCCTACGATTTTTAATCGACGATTCACTTTTTATTTTTTTTCCACTTTTTTTTCTCTCGTTTTCTATGAGTAAAATCGCAGGAGGCGTCGGAATCGAGAAACGGCAGTCATATTTGGAATCAGCAGGTCATTTCCATGGAGAATATCATTGAGATTATCCGATTCTCGACAAAAAGTTTTTTGGCCCTTTCCTTTTTTTCAAAAATCTGAAATTTTCCGAAATATTCGGAAGGCAGGAATGATACCTATTGTTCGAATCTGTAGAACCTACACTTTCAGAAACTGCAAACCGATTTGAAATAAAAAATTCCTACGATTTTTAATCGACGATTTACTTTTTATTTTTTTTCCACTTTTTTTTCTCTCGTTTTTTATGAGTAAAATCGCAGGAGGCGTCGGAATCGAGAAACGGCAGTCATATTTGGAATCAGCAGGTCATTTCCATGGAGAATATCATTGAGATTATCCGATTCTCGACAAAAAATTTTTTGGCCCAAAAAAATGAGAAGGGGTACCCCTTTCCTTTTTTTCAAAAATCTGAAATTTTCCGAAATATTCGGAAGGCAGGAATGATACCTATTGTTCGAATCTGTAGAACCTACACTTTCAGAAACTGCAAACCGATTTGAAATAAAAAATTCCTACGATTTTTAATCGACGATTCACTTTTTATTTTTTTTCCACTTTTTTTTCTCTCGTTTTCTATGAGTAAAATCGCAGGAGGCGTCGGAATCGAGAAAAGGCAGTCATATTTGGAATCAGCAGGTCATTTCCATGGAGAATATCATTGAGATTATCCGATTCTCGACAAAAAGTTTTTTGGCCCAAAAAAATGAGAAGGGGTACCCCTTTCCTTTTTTTCAAAAATCTGAAATTTTCCAAAATATCCGGAAGGCAGGAATGATACCTATTGTTCGAATCTGTAGAACCTACACTTTCAGAAACTGCAAACCGATTTGAAATAAAATATTCCTACGATTTTTAATCGACGATTTACTTTTTATTTTTTTTCCACTTTTTTTTCTCTCGTTTTTGATGAGTAAAATCGCAGGAGGCGTCGGAATCGAGAAACGGCAGTCATATTTGGAATCAGCAGGTCATTTCCATGGAGAATATCATTGAGATTATCCGATTCTCGACAAAAAGTTTTTTGGCCCAAAAAAATGAGAAGGGGTACCCCTTTCCTTTTTTTCAAAAATCTGAAATTCTCCGAAATATTCGGAAGGCAGGAATGATACCTATTGTTCGAATCTGTAGAACCTACACTTTCAGAAACTGCAAACCGATTTGAAATAAAAAATTCCTACGATTTTTAATCGACGATTTACTTTTTATTTTTTTTCCACTTTTTTTTCTCTCCTTTTTTATGAGTAAAATCGCAGGAGGCGTCGGAATCGAGAAACGGCAGTCATATTTGGAATCAGCAGGTCATTTCCATGGAGAATATCATTGAGATTATCCGATTCTCGACAAAAAGTTTTTTGGCCCAAAAAAATGAGAAGGGATACCCCTTTCCTTTTTTTCAAAAATCTGAAATTTTCCGAAATATTCGGAAGGCAGGAATGATACCTATTGTTCGAATCTGTAGAACCTACACTTTCAGAAACTGCAAACCGATTTGAAATAAAAAATTCCTACGATTTTTAATCGACGATTTACTTTTTATTTTTTTTCCACTTTTTTTTCTCTCCTTTTTTATGAGTAAAATCGCAGGAGGCGTCGGAATCGAGAAACGGCAGTCATATTTGGAATCAGCAGGTCATTTCCATGGAGAATATCATTGAGATTATCCGATTCTCGACAAAAAATTTTTTGGCCCAAAAAAATGAGAAGGGGTACCCCTTTCCTTTTTTTCAAAAATCTGAAATTTTCCGAAATATTCGGAAGGCAGGAATGATACCTATTGTTCGAATCTGTAGAACCTACACTTTCAGAAACTGCAAACCGATTTGAAATAAAAAATTCCCACGATTTTTAATCGACGATTCACTTTTTATTTTTTTTCCACTTTTTTTTCTCTCGTTTTCTATGAGTAAAATCGCAGGAGGCGTCGGAATCGAGAAAAGGCAGTCATATTTGGAATCAGCAGGTCATTTCCATGGAGAATATCATTGAGATTATCCGATTCTCGACAAAAAGTTTTTTGGCCCAAAAAAATGAGAAAGGGTACCCCTTTCCTTTTTTTCAAAAATCTGAAATTTTCCGAAATATTCGGAAGGCAGGAATGATACCTATTGTTCGAATCTGTAGAACCTACACTTTCAGAAACTGCAAACCGATTTGAAATAAAAAATTCCTACGATTTTTAATCGACGATTTACTTTTTATTTTTTTTCCACTTTTTTTTCTCTCGTTTTTGATGAGTAAAATCGCAGGAGGCGTCGGAATCGAGAAACGGCAGTCATATTTGGAATCAGCAGGTCATTTCCATGGAGAATATCATTGAGATTATCCGATTCTCGACAAAAAGTTTTTTGGCCCAAAAAAATGAGAAGGGGTACCCCTTTCCTTTTTTTCAAAAATCTGAAATCTTCCGAAATATTCGGAAGGCAGGAATGATACCTATTGTTCGAATCTGTAGAACCTACACTTTCAGAAACTGCAAACCGATTTGAAAAAAAAAATTCCTACGATTTTTAATCGACGATTTACTTTTTATTTTTTTTCCACTTTTTTTTCTCTCGTTTTTTATGGGTAAAATCGCAGGAGGCGTCGGATTCGAGAAACGGCAGTCATATTTGGAATCAGCAGGTCATTTCCATGGAGAATATCATTGAGATTATCCGATTCTCGACAAAAAATTTTTTGGCCCAAAAAAATGAGAAGGGGTACCCCTTTCCTTTTTTTCAAAAATCTGAAATTTTCCGAAATATTCGGAAGGCAGGAATGATACTTATTGTTCGAATCTGTAGAACCTACACTTTCAGAAACTGCAAACCGATTTGAAATAAAAAATTCCTACGATTTTTAATCGACGATTCACTTTTTATTTTTTTTCCACTTTTTTTTCTCTCGTTTTCTATGAGTAAAATCGCAGGAGGCGTCGGAATCGAGAAAAGGCAGTCATATTTGGAATCAGCAGGTCATTTCCATGGAGAATATCATTGAGATTATCCGATTCTCGACAAAAAGTTTTTTGGCCCAAAAAAATGAGAAAGGGTACCCCTTTCCTTTTTTTCAAAAATCTGAAATTTTCCGAAATATTCGGAAGGCAGGAATGATACCTATTGTTCGAATCTGTAGAACCTACACTTTCAGAAACTGCAAACCGATTTGAAATAAAAAATTCCTACGATTTTTAATCGACGATTTACTTTTTATTTTTTTTCCACTTTTTTTTCTCTCCTTTTTCATGAGTAAAATCGCAGGAGGCGTCGGAATCGAGAAACGGCAGTCATATTTGGAATCAGCAGGTCATTTCCATGGAGAATATCATTGAGATTATCCGATTCTCGACAAAAAGTTTTTTGGCCCAAAAAAATGAGAAGGGGTACCCCTTTCCTTTTTTTCAAAAATCTGAAATTTTCCAAAATATCCGGAAGGCAGGAATGATACCTATTGTTCGAATCTGTAGAACCTACACTTTCAGAAACTGCAAACCGATTTGAAATAAAAAATTCCTACGATTTTTAATCGACGATTTACTTTTTATTTTTTTTCCACTTTTTTTTCTCTCGTTTTTGATGAGTAAAATCGCAGGAGGCGTCGGAATCGAGAAACGGCAGTCATATTTGGAATCAGCAGGTCATTTCCATGGAGAATATCATTGAGATTATCCGATTCTCGACAAAAAGTTTTTTGGCCCAAAAAAATGAGAAGGGGTACCCCTTTCCTTTTTTTCAAAAATCTGAAATTTTCCAAAATATCCGGAAGGCAGGAATGATACCTATTGTTCGAATCTGTAGAACCTACACTTTCAGAAACTGCAAACCGATTTGAAATAAAAAATTCCTACGATTTTTAATCGACGATTTACTTTTTATTTTTTTTCCACTTTTTTTTCTCTCGTTTTTGATGAGTAAAATCGCAGGAGGCGTCGGAATCGAGAAACGGCAGTCATATCTGGAATCAGCAGGTCATTTCCATGGAGAATATCATTGAGATTATCCGATTCTCGACAAAAAGTTTTTTGGCCCAAAAAAATGAGAAGGGGTACCCCTTTCCTTTTTTTCAAAAATCTGAAATTTTCCGAAATATTCGGAAGGCAGGAATGATACCTATTGTTCGAATCTGTAGAACCTACACTTTCAGAAACTGCAAACCGATTTGAAATAAAAAATTCCTACGATTTTTAATCGACGATTTACTTTTTATTTTTTTTCCACTTTTTTTTCTCTCGTTTTTGATGAGTAAAATCGCAGGAGGCGTCGGAATCGAGAAACGGCAGTCATATTTGGAATCAGCAGGTCATTTCCATGGAGAATATCATTGAGATTATCCGATTTTCGACAAAAAGTTTTTTGGCCCAAAAAAATGAGAAGGGGTACCCCTTTCCTTTTTTTCAAAAATCTGAAATTTTCCGAAATATTCGGAAGGCAGGAATGATACCTATTGTTCGAATCTGTAGAACCTACACTTTCAGAAACTGCAAACCGATTTGAAATAAAAAATTCCTACGATTTTTAATCGACGATTTACTTTTTATTTTTTTTCCACTTTTTTTTCTCTCGTTTTTTATGAGTAAAATCGCAGGAGGCGTCGGAATCGAGAAACGGCAGTCATATTTGGAATCAGCAGGTCATTTCCATGGAGAATATCATTGAGATTATCCGATTCTCGACAAAAAGTTTTTTGGCCCAAAAAAATGAGAAGGGATACCCCTTTCCTTTTTTTCAAAAATCTGAAATTTTCCGAAATATTCGGAAGGCAGGAATGATACCTATTGTTCGAATCTGTAGAACCTACACTTTCAGAAACTGCAAACCGATTTGAAATAAAAAATTCCTACGATTTTTAATCGACGATTTACTTTTTATTTTTTTTCCACTTTTTTTTCTCTCGTTTTTTATGAGTAAAATCGCAGGAGGCGTCGGAATCGAGAAACGGCAGTCATATTTGGAATCAGCAGGTCATTTCCATGGAGAATATCATTGAGATTATCCGATTCTCGACAAAAAGTTTTTTGGCCCAAAAAAATGAGAAGGGATACCCCTTTCCTTTTTTTCAAAAATCTGAAATTTTCCGAAATATTCGGAAGGCAGGAATGATACCTATTGTTCGAATCTGTAGAACCTACACTTTCAGAAACTGCAAACCGATTTGAAATAAAAAATTCCTACGATTTTTAATCGACGATTTACTTTTTATTTTTTTTCCACTTTTTTTTCTCTCGTTTTTTATGAGTAAAATCGCAGGAGGCGTCGGAATCGAGAAACGGCAGTCATATTTGGAATCAGCAGGTCATTTCCATGGAGAATATCATTGAGATTATCCGATTCTCGACAAAAAGTTTTTTGGCCCAAAAAAATGAGAAGGGATACCCCTTTCCTTTTTTTCAAAAATCTGAAATTTTCCGAAATATTCGGAAGGCAGGAATGATACCTATTGTTCGAATCTGTAGAACCTACACTTTCAGAAACTGCAAACCGATTTGAAATAAAAAATTCCTACGATTTTTAATCGACGATTTACTTTTTATTTTTTTTCCACTTTTTTTTCTCTCCTTTTTTATGAGTAAAATCGCAGGAGGCGTCGGAATCGAGAAACGGCAGTCATATTTGGAATCAGCAGGTCATTTCCATGGAGAATATCATTGAGATTATCCGATTCTCGACAAAAAGTTTTTTGGCCCAAAAAAATGAGAAGGGGTACCCCTTTCCTTTTTTTCAAAAATCTGAAATTTTCCGAAATATTCGGAAGGCAGGAAAGATACCTATTGTTCGAATCTGTAGAACCTACACTTTCAGAAACTGCAAACCGATTTGAAATAAAAAATTCCTACGATTTTCAATCGACGATTTACTCTTTATTTTTTTTCCACTTTTTTTTCTCTCGTTTTTTATGAGTAAAATCGCAGGAGGCGTCGGAATCGAGAAACGGCAGTCATATTTAGAATCAGTAGGTCATTTCCATGGAGAATATCATTGAGATTATCCGAATCTCGACAAAAAGTTTTTTGGCCCAAAAAAATGATAAGGGGTACCCCTTTCCTTTTTTTCAAAAATCTGAAATTTTCCGAAATATTCGGAAGGCAGGAATGATACCTATTGTTCGAATCTGTAGAACCTACACTTTCAGAAACTGCAAACCGATTTGAAATAAAAAATTCCTACGATTTTTAATCGACGATTTACTTTTTATTTTTTTTCCACTTTTTTTTCTCTCTTTTTTTATGAGTAAAATCGCAGGAGGCGTCGGAATCGAGAAACGGCAGTCATATTTGGAATCAGCAGGTCATTTCCATGGAGAATATCATTGAGATTATCCGATTCTCGACAAAAAGTTTTTTGGCCCAAAAAAATGAGAAGGGGTACCCCTTTCCTTTTTTTCAAAAATCTGAAATTTTCCGAAATATTCGGAAGGCAGGAATGATACCTATTGTTCAAATCTGTAGAACCTACACTTTCAGAAACTGCAAACCGATTTGAAATAAAAAATTCCTACGATTTTTAATCGACGATTTACTTTTTATTTTTTTTCCACTTTTTTTTCTCTCCTTTTTTATGAGTAAAATCGCAGGAGGCGTCGGATTCGAGAAACGGCAGTCATATTTGGAATCAGCAGGTCATTTCCATGGAGAATATCATTGAGATTATCCGATTCTCGACAAAAAGTTTTTTGGCCCAAAAAAATGAGAAGGGGTACCCCTTTCCTTTTTTTCAAAAATCTGAAATTTTCCGAAATATTCGGGAGGCAGGAATGATACCTATTGTTCGAATCTGTAGAACCTACACTTTCAGAAACTGCAAACCGATTTGGAATAAAAAATTCCTACGATTTTTAATCGACGATTTACTTTTTATTTTTTTTCCACTTTCTTTTCTCTCGTTTTTTATGAGTAAAATCGCAGGAGGCGTCGGAATCGAGAAACGGCAGTCATATTTGGAATCAGCAGGTCATTTCCATGGAGAATATCATTGAGATTATCCGATTCTCGACAAAAAGTTTTTTGGCCCAAAAAAATGAGAAGCGGTATCCCTTTCCTTTTTTTCAAAAATCTGGAATTTTCCGAAATATTCGGAAGGCAGGAATGATACCTATTGTTCGAATTTGTAGAACCTACACTTTCAGAAACTGCAAACCGATTTGAAATAAAAAATTCCTACGATTTTTAATCGACGATTTACTTTTTATTTTTTTTCCACTTTTTTTTCTCTCCTTTTTTATGAGTAAAATCGCAGGAGGCGTCGGAATCGAGAAACGGCAGTCATATTTGGAATCAGCAGGTCATTTTCATGGAGAATATCATTGAGATTATCCGATTCTCGACAAAAAATTTTTTGGCCCAAAAAAATGAGAAGGGGTACCCTTTGCTTTTTTTCAAAAATCTGGAATTTTCCGAAATATTCGGAAGGCAGGAATGATACCCATTGTTCGAATCTGTAGAACCTACACTTTCAGAAACTGCAAACCGATTTGAAATAAAAAATTCCTACGATTTTTAATCGACGATTTACTTTTTATTTTTTTTCCACTTTTTTTTCTTTCGTTTTTTATGAGTAAAATCGCAGGAGGCGTCGGAATCGAGAAACGGCAGTCATATTTGGAATCAGCAGGTCATTTCCATGGAGAATATCATTGAGATTATCCGATTCTCGACAAAAAATTTTTTGGCCCAAAAAAATGAGAAGGGGTACCCCTTTCCTTTTTTTCAAAAATCTGAAATTTTCCGAAATATTCGGAAGGCAGGAATGATACCTATTGTTCGAATCTGTAGAACCTACACTTTCAGAAACTGCAAACCGATTTGAAATAAAAAATTCCTACGATTTTTAATCGACGATTTACTTTTTATTTTTTTCCACTTTTTTTTCTCTCGTTTTTCATGAGTAAAATCGCAGGAGGCTTCGGAATCGAGAAACGGCAGTCATATTTGGAATCAGCAGGTCATTTCCATGGAGAATATCATTGAGATTATCCGATTCTCGACATAAAATTTTTTGGCCCAAAAAAATGAGAAGGGGTACCCCTTTCCTTTTTTTCAAAAATCTGAAATTTTCCGAAATATTCGGAAGGCAGGAATGATACCTATTGTTCGAATCTGTAGAACCTACACTTTCAGAAACTGCAAACCGATTTGAAATGAAAAATTCCTACGATTTTTAATCGACGATTTACTTTTTATTTTTTTTCCACTTTTTTTTCTCTCCTTTCTTATGAGTAAAATCGCAGGAGGCGTCGGAATCGAGAAACGGCAGTCATATTTGGAATCAGCAGGTCATTTCCATGGAGAATATCATTGAGATTATCCGATTCTCGACAAAAAATTTTTTGGCCCAAAAAAATGAGAAGGGGTACCCCTTTCCTTTTTTTCAAAAATCTGAAATTTTCCGAAATATTCGGAAGGCAGGAATGATACCTATTGTTCGAATCTGTAGAACCTACACTTTCAGAAACTGCAAACCGATTTGAAATAAAAAATTCCTACGATTTTTAATCGACGATTTACTTTTTATTTTTTTTCCACTTTTTTTTCTCTCCTTTTTTACGAGTAAAATCGCAGGAGGCGTCGGAATCGAGAAACCGCAGTCATATTTGGAATCAGCAGGTCATTTCCATGGAGAATATCATTGAGATTATCCGATTCTCGACAAAAAATTTTTTGGCCCAAAAAAATGAGAAGGGGTACCCCTTTCCTTTTTTTCAAAAATCCGAAATTTTCCGGAATATTCGGAAGGCAGGAATGATACCTATTGTTCGAATCTGTAGAACCTACACTTTCAGAAACTGCGAACCGATTTGAAATAAAAAATTCCTACGATTTTTAATCGACGATTTACTTTTTATTTTTTTTCCACTTTTTTTTCTCTCCTTTTTTATGAGTAAAATCGCAGGAGGCGTCGGAATCGAGAAACGGCAGTCATATTTGGAATCAGCAGGTCATTTCCATGGAGAATATCATTGAGATTATCCGATTCTCGACAAAAAATTTTTTGGCCCAAAAAAATGAGAAGGGGTACCCCTTTCCTTTTTTTCAAAAATCTGAAATTTTCCGAAATATTCGGAAGGCAGGAATGATACCTATTGTTCGAATCTGTAGAACCTACACTTTCAGAAACTGCAAACCGATTTGAAATAAAAAATTCCTACGATTTTTAATCGACGATTTACTTTTTATTTTTTTTCCACTTTTTTTTCTCTCCTTTTTCATTAGTAAAATCGCAGGAGGCGTCGGAATCGAGAAACGGCAGTCATATTTGGAATCAGCAGGTCATTTCCATGGAGAATATCATTGAGATTATCCGATTCTCGACAAAAAATTTTTTGGCCCAAAAAAATGAGAAGGGGTACCCCTTTCCTTTTTTTCAAAAATCTGAAATTTTCCGAAATATTCGGAAGGCAGGAATGATACCTATTGTTCGAATCTGTAGAACCTACACTTTCAGAAACTGCAAACCGATTTGAAATAAAAAATTCCTACGATTTTTGATCGACGATTTACTTTTTATTTTTTTTTCCACTTTTTTTTCTCTCGTTTTTTATGAGTAAAATCGCAGGAGGCGTCGGAATCGAGGAACGGCAGTCATATTTGGAATCAGCAGGTCATTTCCATGGAGAATATCATTGAGATTATCCGATTCTCGACAAAAAGTTTTTTGGCCCAAAAAAATGAGAAGGGGTACCCCTTTCCTTTTTTTCAAAAATCCGAAATTTTCCGGAATATTCGGAAGGCAGGAATGATACCTATTGTTCGAATCTGTAGAACCTACACTTTCAGAAACTGCAAACCGATTTGAAATAAAAAATTCCTACGATTTTTAATCGACGATTTACTTTTTATTTTTTTTCCACTTTTTTTTCTCTCGTTTTTTATGAGTAAAATCGCAGGAGGCGTCGGAATCGAGAAACGGCAGTCATATTTGGAATCAGCAGGTCATCTCCATGGAGAATATCATTGAGATTATCCGATTCTCGACAAAAAGTTTTTTGGCCCAAAAAAATGAGAAGGGGTACCCCTTTCCTTTTTTTCGAAAATCTGAGATTTTCCGAAATATCCGGAAGGCAGGAATGATACCTATTGTTCGAATCTGTAGAACCTACACTTTCAGAAACTGCAAACCGATTTGAAATAAAAAATTCCTACGATTTTTAATCGACGATTTACTTTTTATTTTTTTTCCACTTTTTTTTCTCTCCTTTTTTACGAGTAAAATCGCAGGAGGCGTCGGAATCGAGAAACGGCAGTCATATTTGGAATCAGCAGGTCATTTCCATGGAGAATATCATTGAGATTATCCGATTCTCGACAAAAAATTTTTTGGCCCAAAAAAATGAGAAGGGGTACCCCTTTCCTTTTTTTCAAGAATCTGAAATTTTCCGAAATATTCGGAAGGCAGGAATGATACCTATTGTTCGAATCTGTAGAACCTACACTTTCAGAAACTGCAAACCGATTTGAAATAAAAAATTCCTACGATTTTTAATCGACGATTTACTTTTTATTTTTTTTCCACTTTTTTTTCTCTCCTTTTTCATGAGTAAAATCGCAGGAGGCGTCGGAATCGAGAAACGGCAGTCATATTTGGAATCAGCAGGTCATTTCCATGGAGAATATCATTGAGATTATCCGATTCTCGACAAAAAGTTTTTTGGCCCTAAAAAATGGGAAGGGGTAGGGCTTTTTTTCAAAAATCTGAAATTTTCCGAAATATTCGGAAGGCAGGAATGATACCTGATGTTCGAATCTGTAAAACCTACACTTTCAGAAACTGCAAACCGATTTGAAATAAAAAATTCCTACGATTTTTAATCGACGATTTACTTTTTATTTTTTTTCCACTTTTTTTCTCTCGTTTTTTATGAGTAAAATCGCAGGAGGCGTCGGAATCGAGAAACGGCAGTCATATTTGGAATCAGCAGGTCATTTCCATGGAGAATATCATTGAGATTATCCGATTCTCGACACAAAATTTTTTGGCCCAAAAAAACGAGAAGGGGTCCCCTTTCCTTTTTTCAAAAATCTGAAATTTTCCGAAATATTCGGAAGGCAGGAATGATACCTATTGTTCGAATCTGTAGAACCTACACTTTCAGAAACTGCAAACCGATTTGAAATAAAAAATTTCTACGATTTTTAATCGACGATTTACTTTTTATTTTTTTTCCACTTTTTTTTCTCTCGTTTTTTATGAGTAAAATCGCAGGAGGCGTCGGAATCGAGAAACGGCAGTCATATTTGGAATCAGTAGGTCATTTCCATGGAGAATATCATTGAGATTATCCGATTCTCGACAAAAAGTTTTTTGGCCCAAAAAAATGAGAAGGGGTACCCCTTTCCTTTTTTTAAAAAATCTGAAATTTTCCGGCATATTCGGAAGGCAGGAATGATACCTATTGTTCGAATCTGTAGAACCTACACTTTTAGAAACTGCAAACCGATTTGAAATAAAAAATTCCTTCGATTTTTAATCGACGATTTACTTTTTTTTTTTTTCCACTTTTTTTTCTCTCGTTTTTTATGAGTAAAATCGCAGGGGGCGTCGGAATCGAGAAACGGCAGTCATATTTGGAATCAGCAGGTCATTTCCATGGAGAATATCATTGAGATTATCCGATTCTCGACAAAAAGTTTTTTGGCCCAAAAAAATGAGAAGGGGTACCCCTTTCCTTTTTTTCAAAAATCTGAAACTTTCCGAAATATTCGGAAGGCAGGAATGATACCTATTGTTCGAATCTGTAGAACCTACACTTTCAGAAACTGCGAACCGATTTGAAATAAAAAATTCCTACGATTTTTAATCGACCATTTACTTTTTATTTTTTTTTCCACTTTTTTTTCTCTCGTTTTTTATGAGTAAAATCGCAGGAGGCGTCGGAATCGAGAAACGGCAGTCATATTTGGAATCAGCAGGTCATTTCCATGGAGAATATCATTGAGATTATCCGATTCTCGACAAAAAGTTTTTTGGCCCAAAAAAATGAGAAGGGGTACCCCTTTCCTTTTTTCAAAAATCCGAAATTTTCCGGAATATTCGGAAGGCAGGAATGATACCTATCGTTCGAATCTGTAGAACCTACACTTTCAGAAACTGCAAACCGATTTGAAATAAAAAATTCCTACGATTTTTAATCGACGATTTACTTTTTATTTTTTTTCCACTTTTTTTTCTCTCCTTTTTTACGAGTAAAATCGCAGGAGGCGTCGGAATCGAGAAACGGCGGTCATATTTGGAATCAGCAGGTCATTTCCATGGAGAATATCATTGAGATTATCCGATTCTCGACAAAAAATTTTTTGGCCCAAAAAAATGAGAAGGGGTACCCCTTTCCTGTTTTTCAAGAATCTGAAATTTTCCGAAATATTCGGAAGGCAGGAATGATACCTATTGTTCGAATCTGTCGAACCTACACTTTCAGAAACTGCAAACCGATTTGAAATAAAGAATTCCTACGATTTTTAATCGACGATTTACTTTTTATTTTTTTTCCACTTTTTTTTCTCTCTTTTTTTATGAGTAAAATCGCAGGAGGCGTCGGAATCGAGAAACGGCAGTCATATTTGGAATCAGCAGGTCATTTCCATGGAGAATATCATTGAGATTATCCGATTCTCGACAAAAAGTTTTTTGGCCCAAAAAAATGAGAAGGGGTACCCCTTTCCTTTTTTTCAAAAATCTGAAATTTTCCGAAATATTCGGAAGGCAGGAATGATACCTATTGTTCGAATCTGTAGAACCTACACTTTCAGAAACTGCAAACGGATTTGAAATAAAAAATTCCTACGATTTTTAATCGACGATTTACTTTTTATTTTTTTTCCACTTTTTTTTTTTCTCGTTTTTTATGAGTAAAATCGCAGGAGGCGTCGGAATCGAGAAACGGCACTCATTTTTGGAATCAGCAGGTAATTTCCATGGAGAACATCATTGAGATTATCCGATTCTCGACAAAAAGTTTTTTGGCCCAAAAAAATGAGAAGGGGTACCCCTTTCCTTTTTTTCAAAAATCTGAAATTTTCCGAAATATTCGGAAGGCAGGAATGATACCTATTGTTCGAATCTGTAGAACCTACACTTTCAGAAACTGCAAACCGATTTGAAATAAAAAATTCCTACGATTTTTAATCGACGATTTACTTTTTATTTTTTTTCCACTTTTTTTTCTCTCCTTTTTCATGAGTAAAATCGCAGGAGGCGTCGGAATCGAGAAACGGCAGTCATATTTGGAATCAGCAGGTCATTTCCATGGAGAATATCATTGAGATTATCCGATTCTCGACAAAAAGTTTTTTGGCCCTAAAAAATGGGAAGGGGTAGGGCTTTTTTTCAAAAATCTGAAATTTTCCGAAATATTCGGAAGGCAGGAATGATACCTGATGTTCGAATCTGTAGAACCTACACTTTCAGAAACTGCAAACCGATTTGAAATAAAAAATTCCTACGATTTTTAATCGACGATTTACTTTTTATTTTTTTTCCACTTTTTTTCTCTCGTTTTTTATGAGTAAAATCGCAGGAGGCGTCGGAATCGAGAAACGGCAGTCATATTTGGAATCAGCAGGTCATTTCCATGGAGAATATCATTGAGATTATCCGATTCTCGACAAAAAATTTTTTGGCCCAAAAAAACGAGAAGGGGTCCCCTTTCCTTTTTTCAAAAATCTGAAATTTTCCGAAATATTCGGAAGGCAGGAATGATACCTATTGTTCGAATCTGTAGAACCTACACTTTCAGAAACTGCAAACCGATTTGAAATAAAAAATTTCTACGATTTTTAATCGACGATTTACTTTTTATTTTTTTTCCACTTTTTTTTCTCTCGTTTTTTATGAGTAAAATCGCAGGAGGCGTCGGAATCGAGAAACGGCAGTCATATTTGGAATCAGTAGGTCATTTCCATGGAGAATATCATTGAGATTATCCGATTCTCGACAAAAAGTTTTTTGGCCCAAAAAAATGAGAAGGGGTACCCCTTTCCTTTTTTTCAAAAATCTGAAATTTTCCGGCATATTCGGAAGGCAGGAATGATACCTATTGTTCGAATCTGTAGAACCTACACTTTTAGAAACTGCAAACCGATTTGAAATAAAAAATTCCTTCGATTTTTAATCGACGATTTACTTTTTTTTTTTTTCCACTTTTTTTTCTCTCGTTTTTTATGAGTAAAATCGCAGGGGGCGTCGGAATCGAGAAACGGCAGTCATATTTGGAATCAGCAGGTCATTTCCATGGAGAATATCATTGAGATTATCCGATTCTCGACAAAAAGTTTTTTGGCCCAAAAAAATGAGAAGGGGTACCCCTTTCCTTTTTTTCAAAAATCTGAAACTTTCCGAAATATTCGGAAGGCAGGAATGATACCTATTGTTCGAATCTGTAGAACCTACACTTTCAGAAACTGCGAACCGATTTGAAATAAAAAATTCCTACGATTTTTAATCGACGATTTACTTTTTATTTTTTTTTCCACTTTTTTTTCTCTCGTTTTTTATGAGTAAAATCGCAGGAGGCGTCGGAATCGAGAAACGGCAGTCATATTTGGAATCAGCAGGTCATTTCCATGGAGAATATCATTGAGATTATCCGATTCTCGACAAAAAGTTTTTTGGCCCAAAAAAATGAGAAGGGGTACCCCTTTCCTTTTTTCAAAAATCCGAAATTTTCCGGAATATTCGGAAGGCAGGAATGATACCTATCGTTCGAATCTGTAGAACCTACACTTTCAGAAACTGCAAACCGATTTGAAATAAAAAATTCCTACGATTTTTAATCGACGATTTACTTTTTATTTTTTTTCCACTTTTTTTTCTCTCCTTTTTTACGAGTAAAATCGCAGGAGGCGTCGGAATCGAGAAACGGCGGTCATATTTGGAATCAGCAGGTCATTTCCATGGAGAATATCATTGAGATTATCCGATTCTCGACAAAAAATTTTTTGGCCCAAAAAAATGAGAAGGGGTACCCCTTTCCTGTTTTTCAAGAATCTGAAATTTTCCGAAATATTCGGAAGGCAGGAATGATACCTATTGTTCGAATCTGTCGAACCTACACTTTCAGAAACTGCAAACCGATTTGAAATAAAGAATTCCTACGATTTTTAATCGACGATTTACTTTTTATTTTTTTTCCACTTTTTTTTCTCTCTTTTTTTATGAGTAAAATCGCAGGAGGCGTCGGAATCGAGAAACGGCAGTCATATTTGGAATCAGCAGGTCATTTCCATGGAGAATATCATTGAGATTATCCGATTCTCGACAAAAAGTTTTTTGGCCCAAAAAAATGAGAAGGGGTACCCCTTTCCTTTTTTTCAAAAATCTGAAATTTTCCGAAATATTCGGAAGGCAGGAATGATACCTATTGTTCGAATCTGTAGAACCTACACTTTCAGAAACTGCAAACGGATTTGAAATAAAAAATTCCTACGATTTTTAATCGACGATTTACTTTTTATTTTTTTTCCACTTTTTTTTTTTCTCGTTTTTTATGAGTAAAATCGCAGGAGGCGTCGGAATCGAGAAACGGCACTCATTTTTGGAATCAGCAGGTAATTTCCATGGAGAACATCATTGAGATTATCCGATTCTCGACAAAAAGTTTTTTGGCCCAAAAAAATGAGAAGGGGTACCCCTTTCCTTTTTTTCAAAAATCTGAAATTTTCCGAAATATTCGGAAGGCAGGAATGATACCTATTGTTCGAATCTGTAGAACCTACACTTTCAGAAACTGCAAACCGATTTGAAATAAAAAATTCCTACGATTTTTAATCGACGATTTACTTTTTATTTTTTTTCCACTTTTTTTTCTCTCCTTTTTCATGAGTAAAATCGCAGGAGGCGTCGGAATCGAGAAACGGCAGTCATATTTGGAATCAGCAGGTCATTTCCATGGAGAATATCATTGAGATTATCCGATTCTCGACAAAAAGTTTTTTGGCCCTAAAAAATGGGAAGGGGTAGGGCTTTTTTTCAAAAATCTGAAATTTTCCGAAATATTCGGAAGGCAGGAATGATACCTGATGTTCGAATCTGTAGAACCTACACTTTCAGAAACTGCAAACCGATTTGAAATAAAAAATTCCTACGATTTTTAATCGACGATTTACTTTTTATTTTTTTTCCACTTTTTTTCTCTCGTTTTTTATGAGTAAAATCGCAGGAGGCGTCGGAATCGAGAAACGGCAGTCATATTTGGAATCAGCAGGTCATTTCCATGGAGAATATCATTGAGATTATCCGATTCTCGACAAAAAATTTTTTGGCCCAAAAAAACGAGAAGGGGTCCCCTTTCCTTTTTTCAAAAATCTGAAATTTTCCGAAATATTCGGAAGGCAGGAATGATACCTATTGTTCGAATCTGTAGAACCTACACTTTCAGAAACTGCAAACCGATTTGAAATAAAAAATTTCTACGATTTTTAATCGACGATTTACTTTTTATTTTTTTTCCACTTTTTTTTCTCTCGTTTTTTATGAGTAAAATCGCAGGAGGCGTCGGAATCGAGAAACGGCAGTCATATTTGGAATCAGTAGGTCATTTCCATGGAGAATATCATTGAGATTATCCGATTCTCGACAAAAAGTTTTTTGGCCCAAAAAAATGAGAAGGGGTACCCCTTTCCTTTTTTTCAAAAATCTGAAATTTTCCGGCATATTCGGAAGGCAGGAATGATACCTATTGTTCGAATCTGTAGAACCTACACTTTTAGAAACTGCAAACCGATTTGAAATAAAAAATTCCTTCGATTTTTAATCGACGATTTACTTTTTTTTTTTTTCCACTTTTTTTTCTCTCGTTTTTTATGAGTAAAATCGCAGGGGGCGTCGGAATCGAGAAACGGCAGTCATATTTGGAATCAGCAGGTCATTTCCATGGAGAATATCATTGAGATTATCCGATTCTCGACAAAAAGTTTTTTGGCCCAAAAAAATGAGAAGGGGTACCCCTTTCCTTTTTTTCAAAAATCTGAAACTTTCCGAAATATTCGGAAGGCAGGAATGATACCTATTGTTCGAATCTGTAGAACCTACACTTTCAGAAACTGCGAACCGATTTGAAATAAAAAATTCCTACGATTTTTAATCGACGATTTACTTTTTATTTTTTTTTCCACTTTTTTTTCTCTCGTTTTTTATGAGTAAAATCGCAGGAGGCGTCGGAATCGAGAAACGGCAGTCATATTTGGAATCAGCAGGTCATTTCCATGGAGAATATCATTGAGATTATCCGATTCTCGACAAAAAGTTTTTTGGCCCAAAAAAATGAGAAGGGGTACCCCTTTCCTTTTTTCAAAAATCCGAAATTTTCCGGAATATTCGGAAGGCAGGAATGATACCTATCGTTCGAATCTGTAGAACCTACACTTTCAGAAACTGCAAACCGATTTGAAATAAAAAATTCCTACGATTTTTAATCGACGATTTACTTTTTATTTTTTTTCCACTTTTTTTTCTCTCCTTTTTTACGAGTAAAATCGCAGGAGGCGTCGGAATCGAGAAACGGCGGTCATATTTGGAATCAGCAGGTCATTTCCATGGAGAATATCATTGAGATTATCCGATTCTCGACAAAAAATTTTTTGGCCCAAAAAAATGAGAAGGGGTACCCCTTTCCTGTTTTTCAAGAATCTGAAATTTTCCGAAATATTCGGAAGGCAGGAATGATACCTATTGTTCGAATCTGTCGAACCTACACTTTCAGAAACTGCAAACCGATTTGAAATAAAAAATTCCTACGATTTTTAATCGACGATTTACTTTTTATTTTTTTTCCACTTTTTTTTCTCTTCTTTTTTATGAGTAAAATCGCAGGAGGCGTCGGAATCGAGAAACGGCAGTCATATTTGGAATCAGCAGGTCATTTCCATGGAGAATATGATTGAGATTATCCGATTCTCGACAAAAAGTTTTTTGGCCCAAAAAAATGAGAAGGGGTACCCCTTTCCTTTTTTTCAAAAATCTGAAATTTTCCGAAATATTCGGAAGGCAGGAATGATACCTATTGTTCGAATCTGTAGAACCTACACTTTCAGAAACTGCAAACCGATTTGAAATAAAAAATTCCTACGATTTTTAATCGACGATTTACTTTTTATTTTGTTTCCACTTTTTTTTCTCTCGTTTTTCATGAGTAAAATCGCAGGAGGCGTCGGAATCGAGAAACGGCAGTCATATTTGGAATCAGCAGGTCATTTCCATGGAGAATATCATTGAGATTATCCGATTCTCGACAAAAAGTTTTTTGGCCCAAAAAAATGAGAAGGGGTACCCCTTTCCTTTTTTTCAAAAATCTGAAATTTTCCGAAATATTCGGAAGGCAGGAATGATACCTATTGTTCGAATCTGTAGAACCTACACTTTCAGAAACTGCAAACCGATTTGAAATAAAGAATTCCTACGATTTTTAATCGACGATTTACTTTTTATTTTTTTCCACTTTTTTTTCTCTCGTTTTTTATGAGTAAAATCGCAGGAGGCTTCGGAATCGAGAAACGGCAGTCATATTTGGAATCAGCAGGTCATTTCCATGGAGAATATCATTGAGATTATCCGATTCTCGACATAAAATTTTTTGGCCCAAAAAAATGAGAAGGGGTACCCCTTTCCTTTTTTTCAAAAATCTGAAATTTTCCGAAATATTCGGAAGGCAGGAATGATACCTATTGTTCGAATCTGTAGAACCTACACTTTCAGAAACTGCAAACCGATTTGAAATAAAAAATTCCTACGATTTTTAATCGACGATTTACTTTTTATTTTTTTCCACTTTTTTTTCTCTCGTTTTTTATGAGTAAAATCGCAGGAGGCTTCGGAATCGAGAAACGGCAGTCATATTTGGAATCAGCAGGTCATTTCCATGGAGAATATCATTGAGATTATCCGATTCTCGACATAAAATTTTTTGGCCCAAAAAAATGAGAAGGGGTACCCCTTTCCTTTTTTTCAAAAATCTGAAATTTTCCGAAATATTCGGAAGGCAGGAATGATACCTATTGTTCGAATCTGTAGAACCTACACTTTCAGAAACTGCAAACCGATTTGAAATAAAAAATTCCTACGATTTTTAATCGACGATTTACTTTTTATTTTTTTCCACTTTTTTTTCTCTCGTTTTTCATGAGTAAAATCGCAGGAGGCTTCGGAATCGAGAAACGGCAGTCATATTTGGAATCAGCAGGTCATTTCCATGGAGAATATCATTGAGATTATCCGATTCTCGACATAAAATTTTTTGGCCCAAAAAAATGAGAAGGGGTACCCCTTTCCTTTTTTTCAAAAATCTGAAATTTTCCGAAATATTCGGAAGGCAGGAATGATACGTATTGTTCGAATCTGTAGAACCTACACTTTCAGAAACTGCAAACCGATTTGAAATAAAAAATTCCTACGATTTTTAATCGACGATTTACTTTTTATTTTTTTCCACTTTTTTTTTTCTCGTTTTTTATGAGTAAAATCGCAGGAGGCTTCGGAATCGAGAAACGGCAGTCATATTTGGAATCAGCAGGTCATTTCCATGGAGAATATCATTGAGATTATCCGATTCTGGACAAAAAATTTTTTGGCCCAAAAAAATGAGAAGGGGTACCCCTTTCCTTTTTTTCAGAAATCTGAAATTTTCCGAAATATTCGGAAGGCAGGAATGATACGTATTGTTCGAATCTGTAGAACCTACACTTTCAGAAACTGCAAACCGATTTGAAATAAAAAATTCCTACGATTTTTAATCGACGATTTACTTTTTATTTTTTTCCACTTTTTTTTCTCTCGTTTTTTATGAGTAAAATCGCAGGAGGCTTCGGAATCGAGAAACGGCAGTCATATTTGGAATCAGCAGGTCATTTCCATGGAGAATATCATTGAGATTATCCGATTCTCGACATAAAATTTTTTGGCCCAAAAAAATGAGAAGGGGTACCCCTTTCCTTTTTTTCAAAAATCTGAAATTTTCCGAAATATTCGGAAGGCAGGAATGATACCTATTGTTCGAATCTGTAGAACCTACACTTTCAGAAACTGCAAACCGATTTGAAATAAAAAATTCCTACGATTTTTAATCGACGATTTACTTTTTATTTTTTTCCACTTTTTTTTCTCTCGTTTTTTATGAGTAAAATCGCAGGAGGCTTCGGAATCGAGAAACGGCAGTCATATTTGGAATCAGCAGGTCATTTCCATGGAGAATATCATTGAGATTATCCGATTCTCGACATAAAATTTTTTGGCCCAAAAAAATGAGAAGGGGTACCCCTTTCCTTTTTTTCAAAAATCTGAAATTTTCCGAAATATTCGGAAGGCAGGAATGATACCTATTGTTCGAATCTGTAGAACCTACACTTTCAGAAACTGCAAACCGATTTGAAATAAAAAATTCCTACGATTTTTAATCGACGATTTACTTTTTATTTTTTTCCACTTTTTTTTCTCTCGTTTTTTATGAGTAAAATCGCAGGAGGCGTCGGAATCGAGAAACGGCAGTCATATTTGGAATCAGCAGGTCATTTCCATGGAGAATATCATTGAGATTATCCGATTCTCGACAAAAAGTTTTTTGGCCCAAAAAAATGAGAAGGGGTACCCCTTTCCTTTTTTTCAAAAATCTGAAATTTTCCGAAATATTCGGAAGGCAGGAATGATACCTATTGTTCGAATCTGTAGAACCTACACTTTCAGAAACTGCAAACCGATTTGAAATAAAAAAATTCCTACGATTTTTAATCGACGATTTACTTTTTATTTTTTTTCCACTTTTTTTCTCTCGTTTTTTATGAGTAAAATCGCAGAAGGCGTCGGAATCGAGAAACGGCAGTCATATTTGGAATCAGCAGGTCATTTCCATGGAGAATATAATTGAGATTATCCGATTCTCGACATAAAATTTTTTGGCCCAAAAAAATGAGAAGGGGTACCCCTTTCCTTTTTTTCAAAAATCTGAAATTTTCCGAAATATTCGGAAGGCAGGAATGATACCTATTGTTCGAATCTGTAGAACCTACACTTTCAGAAACTGCAAACCGATTTGAAATAAAAAATTCCTACGATTTTTAATCGACGATTTACTTTTTATTTTTATCCACTTTCTTTTCTCTCGTTTTTTATGAGTAAAATCGCAGGAGGCTTCGGAATCGAGAAACGGCAGTCATATTTGGAATCAGCAGGTCATTTCCATGGAGAATATCATTGAGATTATCCGATTCTCGACAAAAAATTTTTTGGCCCAAAAAAATGAGAAGGGGTACCCCTTTCCTTTTTTTCAAAAATCTGAAATTTTCCGAAATATTCGGAAGGCAGGAATGATACCTATTGTTCGAATCTGTAGAACCTACACTTTCAGAAACTGCAAACCGATTTGAAAATTAAAATTCCTACGATTTTTAATCGACAATTTACTTTTCATTTTTTTTCCACTTTTTTTTCTCTCGTTTTTTATGAGTAAAATCGCAGGAGGCGTCGGAATCGAGAAAAGGCAGTCATATTTGGAATCAGCAGGTCATTTCCATGGAGAATATCATTGAGATTATCCGATTCTCGACATAAAATTTTTTGGCCCAAAAAAATGAGAAGGGGTACCCCTTTTCTTTTTTTCAAAAATCTGAAATTTTCCGAAATATTCGGAAGGCAGGAATGATACCTATTGTTCGAATCTGTAGAACCTACACTTTCAGAAACTGCGAACCGATTTGAAATAAAAAATTCCTACGATTTTTAATCGACGATTTACTTTTCATTTTTTTCCACTTTTTTTTCTCTCGTTTTTTATGAGTAAAATCGCAGGAGGCTTCGGAATCGAGAAACGGCAGTCATATTTGGAATCAGCAGGTCATTTCCATGGAGAATATCATTGAGATTATCCGATTCTCGACAAAAAATTTTTTGGCCCAAAAAAATGAGAAGGGGTACCCCTTTCCTTTTCTTCAAAAATCTGAAATTTTCCGAAATATTCGGAAGGCAGGAATGATACCTATTGTTCGAATCTGTAGAACCTACACTTTCAGAAACTGCAAACCGATTTGAAATAAAAAATTCCTACGATTTTTAATCGACGATTTACTTTTTATTTTTTTCCACTTTTTTTTCTCTCGTTTTTTATGAGTAAAATCGCAGGAGGCTTCGGAATCGAGAAACGGCAGTCATATTTGGAATCAGCAGGTCATTTCCATGGAGAATATCATTGAGATTATCCGATTCTCGACATAAAATTTTTTGGCCCAAAAAAATGAGAAGGGGTACCCCTTTCCTTTTTTTCAAAAATCTGAAATTTTCCGAAATATTCGGAAGGCAGGAATGATACCTATTGTTCGAATCTGTAGAACCTACACTTTCAGAAACTGCAAACCGATTTGAAATAAAAAATTCCTACGATTTTTAATCGACGATTTACTTTTTATTTTTTTCCACTTTTTTTTCTCTCGTTTTTTATGAGTAAAATCGCAGGAGGCGTCGGAATCGAGAAACGGCAGTCATATTTGGAATCAGCAGGTCATTTCCATGGAGAATATCATTGAGATTATCCGATTCTCGACAAAAAGTTTTTTGGCCCAAAAAAATGAGAAGGGGTACTTTCCTTTTCCCTTTCCTTTTTTTCAAAAATCTGAAATTTTTCGAAATATTCGGAAGGCAGGAATGATACCTATTGTTCGAATCTGTAGAACCTACACTTTCAGAAACTGCAAACCGATTTGAAATAAAAAATTCCTACGATTTTTAATCGACGATTTACTTTTTATTTTTTTTCCACTTTTTTTTCTCTCGTTTTTCATGAGTAAAATCGCAGAAGGCGTCGGAATCGAGAAACGGCAGTCGTATTTGGAATCAGCAGGTCATTTCCATGGAGAATATCATTGAGATTATCCGATTCTGGACAAAAAATTTTTTGGCCCAAAAAAATGAGAAGGGGTACCCCTTTCCTTTTTTTCAAAAATCTGAAATTTTCCGAAATATTCGGAAGGCAGGAATGATACCTATTGTTCGAATCTGTAGAACCTACACTTTCAGAAACTGCAAACCGATTTGAAATAAAAAATTCCTACGATTTTTAATCGACGATTTACTTTTTATTTTTTTTCCACTTTTTTTTCTCACGTTTTTTATGAGTAAAATCGCAGGAGGCGTCGGAATCGAGAAACGGCAGTCATATTTGGAATCAGCAGGTCATTTCCATGGAGAATATCATTAAGATTATCCGATTCTCGACATAAAATTTTTTGGCCCAAAAAAATGAGAAGGGGTACCCCTTTCCTTTTTTTCAAAAATCTGAAATTTTCCGAAATATTCGGAAGGCAGGAATGATACCTATTGTTCGAATCTGTAGAACCTACACTTTCAGAAACTGCAAACCGATTTGAAATAAAAAATTCCTACGATTTTTAATCGACGATTTACTTTTTATTTTTTTTCCACTTTTTTTTCTCTCGTTTTTTATGAGCAAAATCGCAGGAGGCGTCGGAATCGAGAAACGGCAGTCATATTTGGAATCAGCAGGTCATTTCCATGGAGAATATCATTGAGATTATCCGATTCTCGACAAAAAATTTTTTGGCTCAAAAAAATGAGAAGGGGTACCCCTTTCCTTTTTTTCAAAAATCTGAAATTTTCCGAAATATTCGGAAGGCAGAAATGATACCTATTGTTCGAATCTGTAGAACCTACACTTTCAGAAACTGCAAACCGATTTGAAATAAAAAATTCCTACGATTTTTAATCGACGATTCACTTTTTATTTTTTTTCCACTTTTTTTTCTTTCGTTTTTCATGAGTAAAATCGCAGGAGGCGTCGGAATCGAGAAACGGCAGTCATATTTGGAATCAGCAGGTCATTTCCATGGAGAATATCATTGAGATTATCCGATTCTCGACAAAAAATTTTTTGGCCCAAAAAAATGAGAAGGGGTACCCCTTTCCTTTTTTTCAAAAATCTGAAATTTTCCGAAATATTCGGAAGGCAGGAATGATACCTATTGTTCGAATCTGTAGAACCTACACTTTCAGAAACTGCGAACCGATTTGAAATAAAAAATTCCTACGATTTTTAATCGACAATTTACTTTTTATTTTTTTTCCACTTTTTTTTCTCTCGTTTTTTATGAGCAAAATCGCAGGAGGCGTCGGAATCGAGAAACGGCAGTCATATTTGGAATCAGCAGGTCATTTCCATGGAGAATATCATTGAGATTATCCGATTCTCGACAAAAAATTTTTTGGCCCAAAAAAATGAGAAGGGGTACCCCTTTCCTTTTTTTCAAAAATCTGAAATTTTCCGAAATATTCGGAAGGCAGGAATGATACCTATTGTTCGAATCTGTAGAACCTACACTTTCAGAAACTGCAAACCGATTTGAAATAAAAAATTCCTACGATTTTTAATCGACGATTTACTTTTTATTTTTTTCCACTTTTTTTTCTCTCGTTTTTTATGAGTAAAATCGCAGGAGGCTTCGGAATCGAGAAACGGCAGTCATATTTGGAATCAGCAGGTCATTTCCATGGAGAATATCATTGAGATTATCCGATTCTCGACAAAAAGTTTTTTGGCCCAAAAAAATGAGAAGGGGTACTTTCCTTTTCCCTTTCCTTTTTTTCAAAAATCTGAAATTTTTCGAAATATTCGGAAGGCAGGAATGATACCTATTGTTCGAATCTGTAGAACCTACACTTTCAGAAACTGCAAACCGATTTGAAATAAAAAATTCCTACGATTTTTAATCGACGATTTACTTTTTATTTTTTTTCCACTTTTTTTTCTCTCGTTTTTTATGAGTAAAATCGCAGAAGGCGTCGGAATCGAGAAACGGCAGTCGTATTTGGAATCAGCAGGTCATTTCCATGGAGAATATCATTGAGATTATCCGATTCTGGACAAAAAATTTTTTGGCCCAAAAAAATGAGAAGGGGTACCCCTTTCCTTTTTTTCAAAAATCTGAAATTTTCCGAAATATTCGGAAGGCAGGAATGATACCTATTGTTCGAATCTGTAGAACCTACACTTTCAGAAACTGCAAACCGATTTGAAATAAAAAATTCCTACGATTTTTAATCGACGATTTACTTTTTATTTTTTTTCCACTTTTTTTTCTCACGTTTTTTATGAGTAAAATCGCAGGAGGCGTCGGAATCGAGAAACGGCAGTCATATTTGGAATCAGCAGGTCATTTCCATGGAGAATATCATTAAGATTATCCGATTCTCGACATAAAATTTTTTGGCCCAAAAAAATGAGAAGGGGTACCCCTTTCCTTTTTTTCAAAAATCTGAAATTTTCCGAAATATTCGGAAGGCAGGAATGATACCTATTGTTCGAATCTGTAGAACCTACACTTTCAGAAACTGCAAACCGATTTGAAATAAAAAATTCCTACGATTTTTAATCGACGATTTACTTTTTATTTTTTTTCCACTTTTTTTTCTCTCGTTTTTTATGAGCAAAATCGCAGGAGGTGTCGGAATCGAGAAACGGCAGTCATATTTGGAATCAGCAGGTCATTTCCATGGAGAATATCATTGAGATTATCCGATTCTCGACAAAAAATTTTTTGGCCCAAAAAAATGAGAAGGGGTACCCCTTTCCTTTTTTTCAAAAATCTGAAATTTTCCGAAATATTCGGAAGGCAGAAATGATACCTATTGTTCGAATCTGTAGAACCTACACTTTCAGAAACTGCAAACCGATTTGAAATAAAAAATTCCTACGATTTTTAATCGACGATTCACTTTTTATTTTTTTTCCACTTTTTTTTCTTTCGTTTTTCATGAGTAAAATCGCAGGAGGCGTCGGAATCGAGAAACGGCAGTCATATTTGGAATCAGCAGGTCATTTCCATGGAGAATATAATTGAGATTATCCGATTCTCGACAAAAAATTTTTTGGCCCAAAAAAATGAGAAGGGGTACCCCTTTCCTTTTTTTCAAAAATCTGAAATTTTCCGAAATATTCGGAAGGCAGGAATGATACCTATTGTTCGAATCTGTAGAACCTACACTTTCAGAAACTGCGAACCGATTTGAAATAAAAAATTCCTACGATTTTTAATCGACAATTTACTTTTTATTTTTTTTCCACTTTTTTTTCTCTCGTTTTTTATGAGCAAAATCGCAGGAGGCGTCGGAATCGAGAAACGGCAGTCATATTTGGAATCAGCAGGTCATTTCCATGGAGAATATCATTGAGATTATCCGATTCTCGACAAAAAATTTTTTGGCCCAAAAAAATGAGAAGGGGTACCCCTTTCCTTTTTTTCAAAAATCTGAAATTTTCCGAAATATTCGGAAGGCAGGAATGATACCTATTGTTCGAATCTGTAGAACCTACACTTTCAGAAACTGCAAACCGATTTGAAATAAAAAATTCCTACGATTTTTAATCGACGATTTACTTTTTATTTTTTTCCACTTTTTTTTCTCTCGTTTTTTATGAGTAAAATCGCAGGAGGCTTCGGAATCGAGAAACGGCAGTCATATTTGGAATCAGCAGGTCATTTCCATGGAGAATATCATTGAGATTATCCGATTCTCGACATAAAATTTTTTGGCCCAAAAAAATGAGAAGGGGTACCCCTTTCCTTTTTTTCAAAAATCTGAAATTTTCCGAAATATTCGGAAGGCAGGAATGATACCTATTGTTCGAATCTGTAGAACCTACACTTTCAGAAACTGCAAACCGATTTGAAATAAAAAATTCCTACGATTTTTAATCGACGATTTACTTTTTATTTTTTTTCCACTTTTTTTTCTCTCGTTTTTTATGAGCAAAATCGCAGGAGGCGTCGGAATCGAGAAACGGCAGTCATATTTGGAATCAGCAGGTCATTTCCATGGAGAATATCATTGAGATTATCCGATTCTCGACAAAAAATTTTTTGGCCCAAAAAAATGAGAAGGGGTACCCCTTTCCTTTTTTTCAAAAATCTGAAATTTTCCGAAATATTCGGAAGGCAGGAATGATACCTATTGTTCGAATCTGTAGAACCTACACTTTCAGAAACTGCAAACCGATTTGAAATAAAAAATTCCTACGATTTTTAATCGACGATTTACTTTTTATTTTTTTCCACTTTTTTTTCTCTCGTTTTTTATGAGTAAAATCGCAGGAGGCTTCGGAATCGAGAAACGGCAGTCATATTTGGAATCAGCAGGTCATTTCCATGGAGAATATCATTGAGATTATCCGATTCTCGACATAAAATTTTTTGGCCCAAAAAAATGAGAAGGGGTACCCCTTTCCTTTTTTTCAAAAATCTGAAATTTTCCGAAATATTCGGAAGGCAGAAATGATACCTATTGTTCGAATCTGTAGAACCTACACTTTCAGAAACTGCAAACCGATTTGAAATAAAAAATTCCTACGATTTTTAATCGACGATTCACTTTTTATTTTTTTTCCACTTTTTTTTCTCTCGTTTTTCATGAGTAAAATCGCAGGAGGCGTCGGAATCGAGAAACGGCAGTCATATTTGGAATCAGCAGGTCATTTCCATGGAGAATATCATTGAGATTATCCGATTCTCGACAAAAAATTTTTTGGCCCAAAAAAATGAGAAGGGGTACCCCTTTCCTTTTTTTCAAAAATCTGAAATTTTCCGAAATATTCGGAAGGCAGGAATGATACCTATTGTTCGAATCTGTAGAACCTACACTTTCAGAAACTGCAAACCGATTTGAAATAAAAAATTCCTACGATTTTTAATCGACGATTTACTTTTTATTTTTTTCCACTTTTTTTTCTCTCGTTTTTTATGAGTAAAATCGCAGGAGGCTTCGGAATCGAGGAACGGCAGTCATATTTGGAATCAGCAGGTGATTTCCATGGAGAATATCATTGAGATTATCCGATTCTCGACATAAAATTTTTTGGCCCAAAAAAATGAGAAGGGGTACCCCTTTCCTTTTTTTCAAAAATCTGAAATTTTCCGAAATATTCGGAAGGCAGGAATGATACCTATTGTTCGAATCTGTAGAACCTACACTTTCAGAAACTGCAAACCGATTTGAAATAAAAAATTCCCACGATTTTTAATCGACGATTTACTTTTTATTTTTTTCCACTTTTTTTTCTTTCGTTTTTTATGAGTAAAATCGCAGGAGGCTTCGGAATCGAGAAACGGCAGTCATATTTGGAATCAGCAGGTCATTTCCATGGAGAATATCATTGAGATTATCCGATTCTCGACATAAAATTTTTTGGCCCAAAAAAATGAGAAGGGGTACCCCTTTCCTTTTTTTCAAAAATCTGAAATTTTCCGAAATATTCGGAAGGCAGGAATGATACCTATTGTTCGAATCTGTAGAACCTACACTTTCAGAAACTGCAAACCGATTTGAAATAAAAAATTCCTACGATTTTTAATCGACGATTTACTTTTTATTTTTTTCCACTTTTTTTTCTCTCGTTTTTTATGAGTAAAATCGCAGAAGGCGTCGGAATCGAGAAACGGCAGTCATATTTGGAATCAGCAGGTCATTTCCATGGAGAATATCATTGAGATTATCCGATTCTCGACATAAAATTTTTTGGCCCAAAAAAATGAGAAGGGGTACCCCTTTCCTTTTTTTCAAAAATCTGAAATTTTCCGAAATATTCGGAAGGCAGGAATGATACCTATTGTTCGAATCTGTAGAACCTACACTTTCAGAAACTGCAAACCGATTTGAAATAAAAAATTCCTACGATTTTTAATCGACGATTTACTTTTTATTTTTTTCCACTTTTTTTTCTCTCGTTTTTTATGAGTAAAATCGCAGGAGGCTTCGGAATCGAGGAACGGCAGTAATATTTGGAATCAGCAGGTGATTTCCATGGAGAATATCATTGAGATTATCCGATTCTCGACATAAAATTTTTTGGCCCAAAAAAATGAGAAGGGGTACCCCTTTCCTTTTTTTCAAAAATCTGAAATTTTCCGAAATATTCGGAAGGCAGGAATGATACCTATTGTTCGAATCTGTAGAACCTACACTTTCAGAAACTGCAAACCGATTTGAAATAAAAAATTCCCACGATTTTTAATCGACGATTTACTTTTTATTTTTTTCCACTTTTTTTTCTTTCGTTTTTTATGAGTAAAATCGCAGGAGGCTTCGGAATCGAGAAACGGCAGTCATATTTGGAATCAGCAGGTCATTTCCATGGAGAATATCATTGAGATTATCCGATTCTCGACATAAAATTTTTTGGCCCAAAAAAATGAGAAGGGGTACCCCTTTCCTTTTTTTCAAAAATCTGAAATTTTCCGAAATATTCGGAAGGCAGGAATGATACCTATTGTTCGAATCTGTAGAACCTACACTTTCAGAAACTGCAAACCGATTTGAAATAAAAAATTCCTACGATTTTTAATCGACGATTTACTTTTTATTTTTTTCCACTTTTTTTTCTCTCGTTTTTTATGAGTAAAATCGCAGAAGGCGTCGGAATCGAGAAACGGCAGTCATATTTGGAATCAGCAGGTCATTTCCATGGAGAATATCATTGAGATTATCCGATTCTCGACATAAAATTTTTTGGCCCAAAAAAATGAGAAGGGGTACCCCTTTCCTTTTTTTCAAAAATCTGAAATTTTCCGAAATATTCGGAAGGCAGGAATGATACCTATTGTTCGAATCTGTAGAACCTACACTTTCAGAAACTGCAAACCGATTTGAAATAAAAAATTCCTACGATTTTTAATCGACGATTTACTTTTTATTTTTTTCCACTTTTTTTTCTCTCGTTTTTTATGAGTAAAATCGCAGGAGGCTTCGGAATCGAGGAACGGCAGTCATATTTGGAATCAGCAGGTGATTTCCATGGAGAATATCATTGAGATTATCCGATTCTCGACATAAAATTTTTTGGCCCAAAAAAATGAGAAGGGGTACCCCTTTCCTTTTTTTCAAAAATCTGAAATTTTCCGAAATATTCGGAAGGCAGGAATGATACCTATTGTTCGAATCTGTAGAACCTACACTTTCAGAAACTGCAAACCGATTTGAAATAAAAAATTCCTACGATTTTTAATCGACGATTTACTTTTTATTTTTTTCCACTTTTTTTTCTCTCGTTTTTTATGAGTAAAATCGCAGGAGGCTTCGGAATCGAGGAACGGCAGTCATATTTGGAATCAGCAGGTGATTTCCATGGAGAATATCATTGAGATTATCCGATTCTCGACATAAAATTTTTTGGCCCAAAAAAATGAGAAGGGGTACCCCTTTCCTTTTTTTCAAAAATCTGAAATTTTCCGAAATATTCGGAAGGCAGGAATGATACCTATTGTTCGAATCTGTAGAACCTACACTTTCAGAAACTGCAAACCGATTTGAAATAAAAAATTCCCACGATTTTTAATCGACGATTTACTTTTTATTTTTTTCCACTTTTTTTTCTTTCGTTTTTTATGAGTAAAATCGCAGGAGGCTTCGGAATCGAGAAACGGCAGTCATATTTGGAATCAGCAGGTCATTTCCATGGAGAATATCATTGAGATTATCCGATTCTCGACATAAAATTTTTTGGCCCAAAAAAATGAGAAGGGGTACCCCTTTCCTTTTTTTCAAAAATCTGAAATTTTCCGAAATATTCGGAAGGCAGGAATGATACCTATTGTTCGAATCTGTAGAACCTACACTTTCAGAAACTGCAAACCGATTTGAAATAAAAAATTCCTACGATTTTTAATCGACGATTTACTTTTTATTTTTTTCCACTTTTTTTTCTCTCGTTTTTTATGAGTAAAATCGCAGAAGGCGTCGGAATCGAGAAACGGCAGTCATATTTGGAATCAGCAGGTCATTTCCATGGAGAATATCATTGAGATTATCCGATTCTCGACATAAAATTTTTTGGCCCAAAAAAATGAGAAGGGGTACCCCTTTCCTTTTTTTCAAAAATCTGAAATTTTCCGAAATATTCGGAAGGCAGGAATGATACCTATTGTTCGAATCTGTAGAACCTACACTTTCAGAAACTGCAAACCGATTTGAAATAAAAAATTCCTACGATTTTTAATCGACGATTTACTTTTTATTTTTTTCCACTTTTTTGCTCTCGTTTTTTATGAGTAAAATCGCAGGAGGCTTCGGAATCGAGGAACGGCAGTCATATTTGGAATCAGCAGGTGATTTCCATGGAGAATATCATTGAGATTATCCGATTCTCGACATAAAATTTTTTGGCCCAAAAAAATGAGAAGGGGTACCCCTTTCCTTTTTTTCAAAAATCTGAAATTTTCCGAAATATTCGGAAGGCAGGAATGATACCTATTGTTCGAATCTGTAGAACCTACACTTTCAGAAACTGCAAACCGATTTGAAATAAAAAATTCCCACGATTTTTAATCGACGATTTACTTTTTATTTTTTTCCACTTTTTTTTCTTTCGTTTTTTATGAGTAAAATCGCAGGAGGCTTCGGAATCGAGAAACGGCAGTCATATTTGGAATCAGCAGGTCATTTCCATGGAGAATATCATTGAGATTATCCGATTCTCGACATAAAATTTTTTGGCCCAAAAAAATGAGAAGGGGTACCCCTTTCCTTTTTTTCAAAAATCTGAAATTTTCCGAAATATTCGGAAGGCAGGAATGATACCTATTGTTCGAATCTGTAGAACCTACACTTTCAGAAACTGCAAACCGATTTGAAATAAAAAATTCCTACGATTTTTAATCGACGATTTACTTTTTATTTTTTTTCCACTTTTTTTTCTCTCGTTTTTTATGAGCAAAATCGCAGGAGGTGTCGGAATCGAGAAACGGCAGTCATATTTGGAATCAGCAGGTCATTTCCATGGAGAATATCATTGAGATTATCCGATTCTCGACGAAAAATTTTTTGGCCCAAAAAAATGAGAAGGGGTACCCCTTTCCTTTTTTTCAAAAATCTGAAATTTTCCGAAATATTCGGAAGGCAGAAATGATACCTATTGTTCGAATCTGTAGAACCTACACTTTCAGAAACTGCAAACCGATTTGAAATAAAAAATTCCTACGATTTTTAATCGACGATTTACTTTTTATTTTTTTCCACTTTTTTTTCTCTCGTTTTTTATGAGTAAAATCGCAGGAGGCGTCGGAATCGAGAAACGGCAGTCATATTTGGAATCAGCAGGTCATTTCCATGGAGAATATCATCGAGATTATCCGATTCTGGACAAAGAATTTTTTGGCCCAAAAAAATGAGAAGGGGTACCCCTTTCCTTTTTTTCAAAAATCTGAAATTTTTCGAAATATTCGGAAGGCAGGAATGATACCTATTGTTCGAATCTGTAGAACCTACACTTTCAGAAACTGCAAACCGATTTGAAATAAAAAATTCCTACGATTTTTAATCGACGATTTACTTTTTATTTTTTTCCACTTTTTTTTCTCTCGTTTTTTATGAGTAAAATCGCAGGAGGCGTCGGAATCGAGAAACGGCAGTCATATTTGGAATCAGCAGGTCATTTCCATGGAGAATATCATTGAGATTATCCGATTCTCGACAAAAAGTTTTTTGGCCCAAAAAAATGAGAAGGGGTACTTTCCTTTTCCCTTTCCTTTTTTTCAAAAATCTGAAATTTTTCGAAATATTCGGAAGGCAGGAATGATACCTATTGTTCGAATCTGTAGAACCTACACTTTCAGAAACTGCAAACCGATTTGAAATAAAAAATTCCTACGATTTTTAATCGACGATTTACTTTTTATTTTTTTTCCACTTTTTTTTCTCTCGTTTTTTATGAGTAAAATCGCAGAAGGCGTCGGAATCGAGAAACGGCAGTCGTATTTGGAATCAGCAGGTCATTTCCATGGAGAATATCATTGAGATTATCCGATTCTGGACAAAAAATTTTTTGGCCCAAAAAAATGAGAAGGGGTACCCCTTTCCTTTTTTTCAAAAATCTGAAATTTTCCGAAATATTCGGAAGGCAGGAATGATACCTATTGTTCGAATCTGTAGAACCTACACTTTCAGAAACTGCAAACCGATTTGAAATAAAAAATTCCTACGATTTTTAATCGACGATTTACTTTTTATTTTTTTTCCACTTTTTTTTCTCACGTTTTTTATGAGTAAAATCGCAGGAGGCGTCGGAATCGAGAAACGGCAGTCATATTTGGAATCAGCAGGTCATTTCCATGGAGAATATCATTAAGATTATCCGATTCTCGACATAAAATTTTTTGGCCCAAAAAAATGAGAAGGGGTACCCCTTTCCTTTTTTTCAAAAATCTGAAATTTTCCGAAATATTCGGAAGGCAGGAATGATACCTATTGTTCGAATCTGTAGAACCTACACTTTCAGAAACTGCAAACCGATTTGAAATAAAAAATTCCTACGATTTTTAATCGACGATTTACTTTTTATTTTTTTTCCACTTTTTTTTCTCTCGTTTTTTATGAGCAAAATCGCAGGAGGTGTCGGAATCGAGAAACGGCAGTCATATTTGGAATCAGCAGGTCATTTCCATGGAGAATATCATTGAGATTATCCGATTCTCGACAAAAAATTTTTTGGCCCAAAAAAATGAGAAGGGGTACCCCTTTCCTTTTTTTCAAAAATCTGAAATTTTCCGAAATATTCGGAAGGCAGAAATGATACCTATTGTTCGAATCTGTAGAACCTACACTTTCAGAAACTGCAAACCGATTTGAAATAAAAAATTCCTACGATTTTTAATCGACGATTTACTTTTTATTTTTTTTCCACTTTTTTTTCTCTCGTTTTTTATGAGCAAAATCGCAGGAGGCGTCGGAATCGAGAAACGGCAGTCATATTTGGAATCAGCAGGTCATTTCCATGGAGAATATCATTGAGATTATCCGATTCTCGACAAAAAATTTTTTGGCCCAAAAAAATGAGAAGGGGTACCCCTTTCCTTTTTTTCAAAAATCTGAAATTTTCCGAAATATTCGGAAGGCAGAAATGATACCTATTGTTCGAATCTGTAGAACCTACACTTTCAGAAACTGCAAACCGATTTGAAATAAAAAATTCCTACGATTTTTAATCGACGATTCACTTTTTATTTTTTTTCCACTTTTTTTTCTTTCGTTTTTCATGAGTAAAATCGCAGGAGGCGTCGGAATCGAGAAACGGCAGTCATATTTGGAATCAGCAGGTCATTTCCATGGAGAATATAATTGAGATTATCCGATTCTCGACAAAAAATTTTTTGGCCCAAAAAAATGAGAAGGGGTACCCCTTTCCTTTTTTTCAAAAATCTGAAATTTTCCGAAATATTCGGAAGGCAGGAATGATACCTATTGTTCGAATCTGTAGAACCTACACTTTCAGAAACTGCGAACCGATTTGAAATAAAAAATTCCTACGATTTTTAATCGACAATTTACTTTTTATTTTTTTTCCACTTTTTTTTCTCTCGTTTTTTATGAGCAAAATCGCAGGAGGCGTCGGAATCGAGAAACGGCAGTCATATTTGGAATCAGCAGGTCATTTCCATGGAGAATATCATTGAGATTATCCGATTCTCGACAAAAAATTTTTTGGCCCAAAAAAATGAGAAGGGGTACCCCTTTCCTTTTTTTCAAAAATCTGAAATTTTCCGAAATATTCGGAAGGCAGGAATGATACCTATTGTTCGAATCTGTAGAACCTACACTTTCAGAAACTGCAAACCGATTTGAAATAAAAAATTCCTACGATTTTTAATCGACGATTTACTTTTTATTTTTTTCCACTTTTTTTTCTCTCGTTTTTTATGAGTAAAATCGCAGGAGGCTTCGGAATCGAGAAACGGCAGTCATATTTGGAATCAGCAGGTCATTTCCATGGAGAATATCATTGAGATTATCCGATTCTCGACATAAAATTTTTTGGCCCAAAAAAATGAGAAGGGGTACCCCTTTCCTTTTTTTCAAAAATCTGAAATTTTCCGAAATATTCGGAAGGCAGGAATGATACCTATTGTTCGAATCTGTAGAACCTACACTTTCAGAAACTGCAAACCGATTTGAAATAAAAAATTCCTACGATTTTTAATCGACGATTTACTTTTTATTTTTTTTCCACTTTTTTTTCTCTCGTTTTTTATGAGCAAAATCGCAGGAGGCGTCGGAATCGAGAAACGGCAGTCATATTTGGAATCAGCAGGTCATTTCCATGGAGAATATCATTGAGATTATCCGATTCTCGACAAAAAATTTTTTGGCCCAAAAAAATGAGAAGGGGTACCCCTTTCCTTTTTTTCAAAAATCTGAAATTTTCCGAAATATTCGGAAGGCAGGAATGATACCTATTGTTCGAATCTGTAGAACCTACACTTTCAGAAACTGCAAACCGATTTGAAATAAAAAATTCCTACGATTTTTAATCGACGATTTACTTTTTATTTTTTTCCACTTTTTTTTCTCTCGTTTTTTATGAGTAAAATCGCAGGAGGCTTCGGAATCGAGAAACGGCAGTCATATTTGGAATCAGCAGGTCATTTCCATGGAGAATATCATTGAGATTATCCGATTCTCGACATAAAATTTTTTGGCCCAAAAAAATGAGAAGGGGTACCCCTTTCCTTTTTTTCAAAAATCTGAAATTTTCCGAAATATTCGGAAGGCAGGAATGATACCTATTGTTCGAATCTGTAGAACCTACACTTTCAGAAACTGCAAACCGATTTGAAATAAAAAATTCCTACGATTTTTAATCGACGATTTACTTTTTATTTTTTTTCCACTTTTTTTTCTCTCGTTTTTTATGAGCAAAATCGCAGGAGGCGTCGGAATCGAGAAACGGCAGTCATATTTGGAATCAGCAGGTCATTTCCATGGAGAATATCATTGAGATTATCCGATTCTCGACAAAAAATTTTTTGGCCCAAAAAAATGAGGAGGGGTACCCCTTTCCTTTTTTTCAAAAATCTGAAATTTTCCGAAATATTCGGAAGGCAGAAATGATACCTATTGTTCGAATCTGTAGAACCTACACTTTCAGAAACTGCAAACCGATTTGAAATAAAAAATTCCTACGATTTTTAATCGACGATTCACTTTTTATTTTTTTTCCACTTTTTTTTCTCTCGTTTTTCATGAGTAAAATCGCAGGAGGCGTCGGAATCGAGAAACGGCAGTCATATTTGGAATCAGCAGGTCATTTCCATGGAGAATATCATTGAGATTATCCGATTCTCGACAAAAAATTTTTTGGCCCAAAAAAATGAGAAGGGGTACCCCTTTCCTTTTTTTCAAAAATCTGAAATTTTCCGAAATATTCGGAAGGCAGGAATGATACCTATTGTTCGAATCTGTAGAACCTACACTTTCAGAAACTGCAAACCGATTTGAAATAAAAAATTCCTACGATTTTTAATCGACGATTTACTTTTTATTTTTTTCCACTTTTTTTTCTCTCGTTTTTTATGAGTAAAATCGCAGAAGGCGTCGGAATCGAGAAACGGCAGTCATATTTGGAATCAGCAGGTCATTTCCATGGAGAATATCATTGAGATTATCCGATTCTCGACATAAAATTTTTTGGCCCAAAAAAATGAGAAGGGGTACCCCTTTCCTTTTTTTCAAAAATCTGAAATTTTCCGAAATATTCGGAAGGCAGGAATGATACCTATTGTTCGAATCTGTAGAACCTACACTTTCAGAAACTGCAAACCGATTTGAAATAAAAAATTCCTACGATTTTTAATCGACGATTTACTTTTTATTTTTTTTCCACTTTTTTTTCTCTCGTTTTTTATGAGCAAAATCGCAGGAGGCGTCGGAATCGAGAAACGGCAGTCATATTTGGAATCAGCAGGTCATTTCCATGGAGAATATCATTGAGATTATCCGATTCTCGACAAAAAATTTTTTGGCCCAAAAAAATGAGAAGGGGTACCCCTTTCCTTTTTTTCAAAAATCTGAAATTTTCCGAAATATTCGGAAGGCAGGAATGATACCTATTGTTCGAATCTGTAGAACCTACACTTTCAGAAACTGCAAACCGATTTGAAATAAAAAATTCCTACGATTTTTAATCGACGATTTACTTTTTATTTTTTTCCACTTTTGTTTCTCTCGTTTTTTATGAGTAAAATCGCAGGAGGCTTCGGAATCGAGAAACGGCAGTCATATTTGGAATCAGCAGGTCATTTCCATGGAGAATATCATTGAGATTATCCGATTCTCGACATAAAATTTTCTGGCCCAAAAAAATGAGAAGGGGTACCCCTTTCCTTTTTTTCAAAAATCTGAAATTTTCCGAAATATTCGGAAGGCAGGAATGATACCTATTGTTCGAATCTGTAGAACCTACACTTTCAGAAACTGCAAACCGATTTGAAATAAAAAATTCCTACGATTTTTAATCGACGATTTACTTTTTATTTTTTTTCCACTTTTTTTTCTCTCGTTTTTTATGAGCAAAATCGCAGGAGGCGTCGGAATCGAGAAACGGCAGTCATATTTGGAATCAGCAGGTCATTTCCATGGAGAATATCATTGAGATTATCCGATTCTCGACAAAAAATTTTTTGGCCCAAAAAAATGAGAAGGGGTACCCCTTTCCTTTTTTTCAAAAATCTGAAATTTTCCGAAATATTCGGAAGGCAGAAATGATACCTATTGTTCGAATCTGTAGAACCTACACTTTCAGAAACTGCAAACCGATTTGAAATAAAAAATTCCTACGATTTTTAATCGACGATTTACTTTTTATTTTTTTTCCACTTTTTTTTCTCTCGTTTTTTATGAGCAAAATCGCAGGAGGTGTCGGAATCGAGAAACGGCAGTCATATTTGGAATCAGCAGGTCATTTCCATGGAGAATATCATTGAGATTATCCGATTCTCGACAAAAAATTTTTTGGCCCAAAAAAATGAGAAGGGGTACCCCTTTCCTTTTTTTCAAAAATCTGAAATTTTCCGAAATATTCGGAAGGCAGAAATGATACCTATTGTTCGAATCTGTAGAACCTACACTTTCAGAAACTGCAAACCGATTTGAAATAAAAAATTCCTACGATTTTTAATCGACGATTTACTTTTTATTTTTTTCCACTTTTTTTTCTCTCGTTTTTTATGAGTAAAATCGCAGGAGGCGTCGGAATCGAGAAACGGCAGTCATATTTGGAATCAGCAGGTCATTTCCATGGAGAATATCATCGAGATTATCCGATTCTGGACAAAGAATTTTTTGGCCCAAAAAAATGAGAAGGGGTACCCCTTTCCTTTTTTTCAAAAATCTGAAATTTTTCGAAATATTCGGAAGGCAGGAATGATACCTATTGTTCGAATCTGTAGAACCTACACTTTCAGAAACTGCAAACCGATTTGAAATAAAAAATTCCTACGATTTTTAATCGACGATTTACTTTTTATTTTTTTCCACTTTTTTTTCTCTCGTTTTTTATGAGTAAAATCGCAGGAGGCGTCGGAATCGAGAAACGGCAGTCATATTTGGAATCAGCAGGTCATTTCCATGGAGAATATCATTGAGATTATCCGATTCTCGACAAAAAGTTTTTTGGCCCAAAAAAATGAGAAGGGGTACTTTCCTTTTCCCTTTCCTTTTTTTCAAAAATCTGAAATTTTTCGAAATATTCGGAAGGCAGGAATGATACCTATTGTTCGAATCTGTAGAACCTACACTTTCAGAAACTGCAAACCGATTTGAAATAAAAAATTCCTACGATTTTTAATCGACGATTTACTTTTTATTTTTTTTCCACTTTTTTTTCTCTCGTTTTTTATGAGTAAAATCGCAGAAGGCGTCGGAATCGAGAAACGGCAGTCGTATTTGGAATCAGCAGGTCATTTCCATGGAGAATATCATTGAGATTATCCGATTCTGGACAAAAAATTTTTTGGCCCAAAAAAATGAGAAGGGGTACCCCTTTCCTTTTTTTCAAAAATCTGAAATTTTCCGAAATATTCGGAAGGCAGGAATGATACCTATTGTTCGAATCTGTAGAACCTACACTTTCAGAAACTGCAAACCGATTTGAAATAAAAAATTCCTACGATTTTTAATCGACGATTTACTTTTTATTTTTTTTCCACTTTTTTTTCTCACGTTTTTTATGAGTAAAATCGCAGGAGGCGTCGGAATCGAGAAACGGCAGTCATATTTGGAATCAGCAGGTCATTTCCATGGAGAATATCATTAAGATTATCCGATTCTCGACATAAAATTTTTTGGCCCAAAAAAATGAGAAGGGGTACCCCTTTCCTTTTTTTCAAAAATCTGAAATTTTCCGAAATATTCGGAAGGCAGGAATGATACCTATTGTTCGAATCTGTAGAACCTACACTTTCAGAAACTGCAAACCGATTTGAAATAAAAAATTCCTACGATTTTTAATCGACGATTTACTTTTTATTTTTTTTCCACTTTTTTTTCTCTCGTTTTTTATGAGCAAAATCGCAGGAGGTGTCGGAATCGAGAAACGGCAGTCATATTTGGAATCAGCAGGTCATTTCCATGGAGAATATCATTGAGATTATCCGATTCTCGACAAAAAATTTTTTGGCCCAAAAAAATGAGAAGGGGTACCCCTTTCCTTTTTTTCAAAAATCTGAAATTTTCCGAAATATTCGGAAGGCAGAAATGATACCTATTGTTCGAATCTGTAGAACCTACACTTTCAGAAACTGCAAACCGATTTGAAATAAAAAATTCCTACGATTTTTAATCGACGATTTACTTTTTATTTTTTTTCCACTTTTTTTTCTCTCGTTTTTTATGAGCAAAATCGCAGGAGGCGTCGGAATCGAGAAACGGCAGTCATATTTGGAATCAGCAGGTCATTTCCATGGAGAATATCATTGAGATTATCCGATTCTCGACAAAAAATTTTTTGGCCCAAAAAAATGAGAAGGGGTACCCCTTTCCTTTTTTTCAAAAATCTGAAATTTTCCGAAATATTCGGAAGGCAGAAATGATACCTATTGTTCGAATCTGTAGAACCTACACTTTCAGAAACTGCAAACCGATTTGAAATAAAAAATTCCTACGATTTTTAATCGACGATTCACTTTTTATTTTTTTTCCACTTTTTTTTCTTTCGTTTTTCATGAGTAAAATCGCAGGAGGCGTCGGAATCGAGAAACGGCAGTCATATTTGGAATCAGCAGGTCATTTCCATGGAGAATATAATTGAGATTATCCGATTCTCGACAAAAAATTTTTTGGCCCAAAAAAATGAGAAGGGGTACCCCTTTCCTTTTTTTCAAAAATCTGAAATTTTCCGAAATATTCGGAAGGCAGGAATGATACCTATTGTTCGAATCTGTAGAACCTACACTTTCAGAAACTGCGAACCGATTTGAAATAAAAAATTCCTACGATTTTTAATCGACAATTTACTTTTTATTTTTTTTCCACTTTTTTTTCTCTCGTTTTTTATGAGCAAAATCGCAGGAGGCGTCGGAATCGAGAAACGGCAGTCATATTTGGAATCAGCAGGTCATTTCCATGGAGAATATCATTGAGATTATCCGATTCTCGACAAAAAATTTTTTGGCCCAAAAAAATGAGAAGGGGTACCCCTTTCCTTTTTTTCAAAAATCTGAAATTTTCCGAAATATTCGGAAGGCAGGAATGATACCTATTGTTCGAATCTGTAGAACCTACACTTTCAGAAACTGCAAACCGATTTGAAATAAAAAATTCCTACGATTTTTAATCGACGATTTACTTTTTATTTTTTTCCACTTTTTTTTCTCTCGTTTTTTATGAGTAAAATCGCAGGAGGCTTCGGAATCGAGAAACGGCAGTCATATTTGGAATCAGCAGGTCATTTCCATGGAGAATATCATTGAGATTATCCGATTCTCGACATAAAATTTTTTGGCCCAAAAAAATGAGAAGGGGTACCCCTTTCCTTTTTTTCAAAAATCTGAAATTTTCCGAAATATTCGGAAGGCAGGAATGATACCTATTGTTCGAATCTGTAGAACCTACACTTTCAGAAACTGCAAACCGATTTGAAATAAAAAATTCCTACGATTTTTAATCGACGATTTACTTTTTATTTTTTTTCCACTTTTTTTTCTCTCGTTTTTTATGAGCAAAATCGCAGGAGGCGTCGGAATCGAGAAACGGCAGTCATATTTGGAATCAGCAGGTCATTTCCATGGAGAATATCATTGAGATTATCCGATTCTCGACAAAAAATTTTTTGGCCCAAAAAAATGAGAAGGGGTACCCCTTTCCTTTTTTTCAAAAATCTGAAATTTTCCGAAATATTCGGAAGGCAGGAATGATACCTATTGTTCGAATCTGTAGAACCTACACTTTCAGAAACTGCAAACCGATTTGAAATAAAAAATTCCTACGATTTTTAATCGACGATTTACTTTTTATTTTTTTCCACTTTTTTTTCTCTCGTTTTTTATGAGTAAAATCGCAGGAGGCTTCGGAATCGAGAAACGGCAGTCATATTTGGAATCAGCAGGTCATTTCCATGGAGAATATCATTGAGATTATCCGATTCTCGACATAAAATTTTTTGGCCCAAAAAAATGAGAAGGGGTACCCCTTTCCTTTTTTTCAAAAATCTGAAATTTTCCGAAATATTCGGAAGGCAGGAATGATACCTATTGTTCGAATCTGTAGAACCTACACTTTCAGAAACTGCAAACCGATTTGAAATAAAAAATTCCTACGATTTTTAATCGACGATTTACTTTTTATTTTTTTTCCACTTTTTTTTCTCTCGTTTTTTATGAGCAAAATCGCAGGAGGCGTCGGAATCGAGAAACGGCAGTCATATTTGGAATCAGCAGGTCATTTCCATGGAGAATATCATTGAGATTATCCGATTCTCGACAAAAAATTTTTTGGCCCAAAAAAATGAGGAGGGGTACCCCTTTCCTTTTTTTCAAAAATCTGAAATTTTCCGAAATATTCGGAAGGCAGAAATGATACCTATTGTTCGAATCTGTAGAACCTACACTTTCAGAAACTGCAAACCGATTTGAAATAAAAAATTCCTACGATTTTTAATCGACGATTCACTTTTTATTTTTTTTCCACTTTTTTTTCTCTCGTTTTTCATGAGTAAAATCGCAGGAGGCGTCGGAATCGAGAAACGGCAGTCATATTTGGAATCAGCAGGTCATTTCCATGGAGAATATCATTGAGATTATCCGATTCTCGACAAAAAATTTTTTGGCCCAAAAAAATGAGAAGGGGTACCCCTTTCCTTTTTTTCAAAAATCTGAAATTTTCCGAAATATTCGGAAGGCAGGAATGATACCTATTGTTCGAATCTGTAGAACCTACACTTTCAGAAACTGCAAACCGATTTGAAATAAAAAATTCCTACGATTTTTAATCGACGATTTACTTTTTATTTTTTTCCACTTTTTTTTCTCTCGTTTTTTATGAGTAAAATCGCAGAAGGCGTCGGAATCGAGAAACGGCAGTCATATTTGGAATCAGCAGGTCATTTCCATGGAGAATATCATTGAGATTATCCGATTCTCGACATAAAATTTTTTGGCCCAAAAAAATGAGAAGGGGTACCCCTTTCCTTTTTTTCAAAAATCTGAAATTTTCCGAAATATTCGGAAGGCAGGAATGATACCTATTGTTCGAATCTGTAGAACCTACACTTTCAGAAACTGCAAACCGATTTGAAATAAAAAATTCCTACGATTTTTAATCGACGATTTACTTTTTATTTTTTTTCCACTTTTTTTTCTCTCGTTTTTTATGAGCAAAATCGCAGGAGGCGTCGGAATCGAGAAACGGCAGTCATATTTGGAATCAGCAGGTCATTTCCATGGAGAATATCATTGAGATTATCCGATTCTCGACAAAAAATTTTTTGGCCCAAAAAAATGAGAAGGGGTACCCCTTTCCTTTTTTTCAAAAATCTGAAATTTTCCGAAATATTCGGAAGGCAGGAATGATACCTATTGTTCGAATCTGTAGAACCTACACTTTCAGAAACTGCAAACCGATTTGAAATAAAAAATTCCTACGATTTTTAATCGACGATTTACTTTTTATTTTTTTCCACTTTTGTTTCTCTCGTTTTTTATGAGTAAAATCGCAGGAGGCTTCGGAATCGAGAAACGGCAGTCATATTTGGAATCAGCAGGTCATTTCCATGGAGAATATCATTGAGATTATCCGATTCTCGACATAAAATTTTCTGGCCCAAAAAAATGAGAAGGGGTACCCCTTTCCTTTTTTTCAAAAATCTGAAATTTTCCGAAATATTCGGAAGGCAGGAATGATACCTATTGTTCGAATCTGTAGAACCTACACTTTCAGAAACTGCAAACCGATTTGAAATAAAAAATTCCTACGATTTTTAATCGACGATTTACTTTTTATTTTTTTTCCACTTTTTTTTCTCTCGTTTTTTATGAGCAAAATCGCAGGAGGCGTCGGAATCGAGAAACGGCAGTCATATTTGGAATCAGCAGGTCATTTCCATGGAGAATATCATTGAGATTATCCGATTCTCGACAAAAAATTTTTTGGCCCAAAAAAATGAGAAGGGGTACCCCTTTCCTTTTTTTCAAAAATCTGAAATTTTCCGAAATATTCGGAAGGCAGAAATGATACCTATTGTTCGAATCTGTAGAACCTACACTTTCAGAAACTGCAAACCGATTTGAAATAAAAAATTCCTACGATTTTTAATCGACGATTCACTTTTTATTTTTTTTCCACTTTTTTTTCTCTCGTTTTTCATGAGTAAAATCGCAGGAGGCGTCGGAATCGAGAAACGGCAGTCATATTTGGAATCAGCAGGTCATTTCCATGGAGAATATCATTGAGATTATCCGATTCTCGACAAATAATTTTTTGGCCCAAAAAAATGAGAAGGGGTACCCCTTTCCTTTTTTTCAAAAATCTGAAATTTTCCGAAATATTCGGAAGGCAGGAATGATACCTATTGTTCGAATCTGTAGAACCTACACTTTCAGAAACTGCAAACCGATTTGAAATAAAAAATTCCTACGATTTTTAATCGACGATTTACTTTTTATTTTTTTCCACTTTTTTTTCTCTCGTTTTTTATGAGTAAAATCGCAGGAGGCTTCGGAATCGAGGAACGGCAGTCATATTTGGAATCAGCAGGTGATTTCCATGGAGAATATCATTGAGATTATCCGATTCTCGACATAAAATTTTTTGGCCCAAAAAAATGAGAAGGGGTACCCCTTTCCTTTTTTTCAAAAATCTGAAATTTTCCGAAATATTCGGAAGGCAGGAATGATACCTATTGTTCGAATCTGTAGAACCTACACTTTCAGAAACTGCAAACCGATTTGAAATAAAAAATTCCCACGATTTTTAATCGACGATTTACTTTTTATTTTTTTCCACTTTTTTTTCTTTCGTTTTTTATGAGTAAAATCGCAGGAGGCTTCGGAATCGAGAAACGGCAGTCATATTTGGAATCAGCAGGTCATTTCCATGGAGAATATCATTGAGATTATCCCATTCTCGACAAAAAGTTTTTTGGCCCAAAAAAATGAGAAGGGGTACCCCTTTCCTTTTTTTCAAAAATCTGAAATTTTCCGAAATATTCGGAAGGCAGGAATGATACCTATTGTTCGAATCTGTAGAACCTACACTTTCAGAAACTGCAAACCGATTTGAAATAAAAAATTCCTACGATTTTTAATCAACGATTTACTTTTTATTTTTTTTCCACTTTTTTTTCTCTCGTTTTTTATGAGTGAAATCGCAGGAGGCTTCGGAATCGAGAAACGGCAGTCATATTTGGAATCAGCAGGTCATTTCCATGGAGAATATCATTGAGATTATCCGATTCTCGACATAAATCTTTTTGGCCCAAAAAAATGAGAAGGGGTACCCCTTTCCTTTTTTTCAAAAATCTGAAATTTTTCGAAATATTCGGAAGGCAGGAATGATACCTATTGTTCGAATCTGTAGAACCTACACTTTCAGAAACTGCAAACCGATTTGAAATAAAAAATTCCTACGATTTTTAATCGACGATTTACTTTTCATTTTTTTTCCACTTTTTTTTCTCTCGTTTTTTATGAGGAAAATCGCAGGAGGCGTCGGAATCGAGAAACGGCAGTCATATTTGGAATCAGCAGGTCATTTCCATGGAGAATATCATCGAGATTATCCGATTCTGGACAAAGAATTTTTTGGCCCAAAAAAATGAGAAGGGGTACCCCTTTCCTTTTTTTCAAAAATCTGAAATTTTTCGAAATATTCGGAAGGCAGGAATGATACCTATTGTTCGAATCTGTAGAACCTACACTTTCAGAAACTGCAAACCGATTTGAAATAAAAAATTCCTACGATTTTTAATCGACGATTTACTTTTCATTTTTTTCCACTTTTTTTTCTCTCGTTTTTTATGAGTAAAATCGCAGGAGGCGTCGGAATCGAGAAACGGCAGTCATATTTGGAATCAGCAGGTCATTTCCATGGAGAATATCATTGAGATTATCCGATTCTCGACAAAAAGTTTTTTGGCCCAAAAAAATGAGAAGGGGTACTTTCCTTTTCCCTTTCCTTTTTTTCAAAAATCTGAAATTTTTCGAAATATTCGGAAGGCAGGAATGATACCTATTGTTCGAATCTGTAGAACCTACACTTTCAGAAACTGCAAACCGATTTGAAATAAAAAATTCCTACGATTTTTAATCGACGATTTACTTTTTATTTTTTTTCCACTTTTTTTTCTCTCGTTTTTTATGAGTAAAATCGCAGAAGGCGTCGGAATCGAGAAACGGCAGTCGTATTTGGAATCAGCAGGTCATTTCCATGGAGAATATCATTGAGATTATCCGATTCTGGACAAAAAATTTTTTGGCCCAAAAAAATGAGAAGGGGTACCCCTTTCCTTTTTTTCAAAAATCTGAAATTTTCCGAAATATTCGGAAGGCAGGAATGATACCTATTGTTCGAATCTGTAGAACCTACACTTTCAGAAACTGCAAACCGATTTGAAATAAAAAATTCCTACGATTTTTAATCGACGATTTACTTTTTATTTTTTTTCCACTTTTTTTTCTCACGTTTTTTATGAGTAAAATCGCAGGAGGCGTCGGAATCGAGAAACGGCAGTCATATTTGGAATCAGCAGGTCATTTCCATGGATAATATCATTAAGATTATCCGATTCTCGACATAAAATTTTTTGGCCCAAAAAAATGAGAAGGGGTACCCCTTTCCTTTTTTTCAAAAATCTGAAATTTTCCGAAATATTCGGAAGGCAGGAATGATACCTATTGTTCGAATCTGTAGAACCTACACTTTCAGAAACTGCAAACCGATTTGAAATAAAAAATTCCTACGATTTTTAATCGACGATTTACTTTTTATTTTTTTTCCACTTTTTTTTCTCTCGTTTTTTATGAGCAAAATCGCAGGAGGCGTCGGAATCGAGAAACGGCAGTCATATTTGGAATCAGCAGGTCATTTCCATGGAGAATATCATTGAGATTATCCGATTCTCGACAAAAAATTTTTTGGCCCAAAAAAATGAGAAGGGGTACCCCTTTCCTTTTTTTCAAAAATCTGAAATTTTCCGAAATATTCGGAAGGCAGAAATGATACCTATTGTTCGAATCTGTAGAACCTACACTTTCAGAAACTGCAAACCGATTTGAAATAAAAAATTCCTACGATTTTTAATCGACGATTCACTTTTTATTTTTTTTCCACTTTTTTTTCTTTCGTTTTTCATGAGTAAAATCGCAGGAGGCGTCGGAATCGAGAAACGGCAGTCATATTTGGAATCAGCAGGTCATTTCCATGGAGAATATCATTGAGATTATCCGATTCTCGACAAAAAATTTTTTGGCCCAAAAAAATGAGAAGGGGTACCCCTTTCCTTTTTTTCAAAAATCTGAAATTTTCCGAAATATTCGGAAGGCAGGAATGATACCTATTGTTCGAATCTGTAGAACCTACACTTTCAGAAACTGCGAACCGATTTGAAATAAAAAATTCCTACGATTTTTAATCGACAATTTACTTTTTATTTTTTTTCCACTTTTTTTTCTCTCGTTTTTTATGAGCAAAATCGCAGGAGGCGTCGGAATCGAGAAACGGCAGTCATATTTGGAATCAGCAGGTCATTTCCATGGAGAATATCATTGAGATTATCCGATTCTCGACAAAAAATTTTTTGGCCCAAAAAAATGAGAAGGGGTACTTTCCTTTTCCCTTTCCTTTTTTTCAAAAATCTGAAATTTTTCGAAATATTCGGAAGGCAGGAATGATACCTATTGTTCGAATCTGTAGAACCTACACTTTCAGAAACTGCAAACCGATTTGAAATAAAAAATTCCTACGATTTTTAATCGACGATTTACTTTTTATTTTTTTTCCACTTTTTTTTCTCTCGTTTTTTATGAGTAAAATCGCAGAAGGCGTCGGAATCGAGAAACGGCAGTCGTATTTGGAATCAGCAGGTCATTTCCATGGAGAATATCATTGAGATTATCCGATTCTGGACAAAAAATTTTTTGGCCCAAAAAAATGAGAAGGGGTACCCCTTTCCTTTTTTTCAAAAATCTGAAATTTTCCGAAATATTCGGAAGGCAGGAATGATACCTATTGTTCGAATCTGTAGAACCTACACTTTCAGAAACTGCAAACCGATTTGAAATAAAAAATTCCTACGATTTTTAATCGACGATTTACTTTTTATTTTTTTTCCACTTTTTTTTCTCACGTTTTTTATGAGTAAAATCGCAGGAGGCGTCGGAATCGAGAAACGGCAGTCATATTTGGAATCAGCAGGTCATTTCCATGGATAATATCATTAAGATTATCCGATTCTCGACATAAAATTTTTTGGCCCAAAAAAATGAGAAGGGGTACCCCTTTCCTTTTTTTCAAAAATCTGAAATTTTCCGAAATATTCGGAAGGCAGGAATGATACCTATTGTTCGAATCTGTAGAACCTACACTTTCAGAAACTGCAAACCGATTTGAAATAAAAAATTCCTACGATTTTTAATCGACGATTTACTTTTTATTTTTTTTCCACTTTTTTTTCTCTCGTTTTTTATGAGCAAAATCGCAGGAGGCGTCGGAATCGAGAAACGGCAGTCATATTTGGAATCAGCAGGTCATTTCCATGGAGAATATCATTGAGATTATCCGATTCTCGACAAAAAATTTTTTGGCCCAAAAAAATGAGAAGGGGTACCCCTTTCCTTTTTTTCAAAAATCTGAAATTTTCCGAAATATTCGGAAGGCAGAAATGATACCTATTGTTCGAATCTGTAGAACCTACACTTTCAGAAACTGCAAACCGATTTGAAATAAAAAATTCCTACGATTTTTAATCGACGATTCACTTTTTATTTTTTTTCCACTTTTTTTTCTTTCGTTTTTCATGAGTAAAATCGCAGGAGGCGTCGGAATCGAGAAACGGCAGTCATATTTGGAATCAGCAGGTCATTTCCATGGAGAATATCATTGAGATTATCCGATTCTCGACAAAAAATTTTTTGGCCCAAAAAAATGAGAAGGGGTACCCCTTTCCTTTTTTTCAAAAATCTGAAATTTTCCGAAATATTCGGAAGGCAGGAATGATACCTATTGTTCGAATCTGTAGAACCTACACTTTCAGAAACTGCGAACCGATTTGAAATAAAAAATTCCTACGATTTTTAATCGACAATTTACTTTTTATTTTTTTTCCACTTTTTTTTCTCTCGTTTTTTATGAGCAAAATCGCAGGAGGCGTCGGAATCGAGAAACGGCAGTCATATTTGGAATCAGCAGGTCATTTCCATGGAGAATATCATTGAGATTATCCGATTCTCGACAAAAAATTTTTTGGCCCAAAAAAATGAGAAGGGGTACCCCTTTCCTTTTTTTCAAAAATCTGAAATTTTCCGAAATATTCGGAAGGCAGGAATGATACCTATTGTTCGAATCTGTAGAACCTACACTTTCAGAAACTGCAAACCGATTTGAAATAAAAAATTCCTACGATTTTTAATCGACGATTTACTTTTTATTTTTTTCCACTTTTTTTTCTCTCGTTTTTTATGAGTAAAATCGCAGGAGGCTTCGGAATCGAGAAACGGCAGTCATATTTGGAATCAGCAGGTCATTTCCATGGAGAATATCATTGAGATTATCCGATTCTCGACATAAAATTTTTTGGCCCAAAAAAATGAGAAGGGGTACCCCTTTCCTTTTTTTCAAAAATCTGAAATTTTCCGAAATATTCGGAAGGCAGGAATGATACCTATTGTTCGAATCTGTAGAACCTACACTTTCAGAAACTGCAAACCGATTTGAAATAAAAAATTCCTACGATTTTTAATCGACGATTTACTTTTTATTTTTTTTCCACTTTTTTTTCTCTCGTTTTTTATGAGCAAAATCGCAGGAGGCGTCGGAATCGAGAAACGGCAGTCATATTTGGAATCAGCAGGTCATTTCCATGGAGAATATCATTGAGATTATCCGATTCTCGACAAAAAATTTTTTGGCCCAAAAAAATGAGAAGGGGTACCCCTTTCCTTTTTTTCAAAAATCTGAAATTTTCCGAAATATTCGGAAGGCAGGAATGATACCTATTGTTCGAATCTGTAGAACCTACACTTTCAGAAACTGCAAACCGATTTGAAATAAAAAATTCCTACGATTTTTAATCGACGATTTACTTTTTATTTTTTTCCACTTTTTTTTCTCTCGTTTTTTATGAGTAAAATCGCAGGAGGCTTCGGAATCGAGAAACGGCAGTCATATTTGGAATCAGCAGGTCATTTCCATGGAGAATATCATTGAGATTATCCGATTCTCGACATAAAATTTTTTGGCCCAAAAAAATGAGAAGGGGTACCCCTTTCCTTTTTTTCAAAAATCTGAAATTTTCCGAAATATTCGGAAGGCAGGAATGATACCTATTGTTCGAATCTGTAGAACCTACACTTTCAGAAACTGCAAACCGATTTGAAATAAAAAATTCCTACGATTTTTAATCGACGATTTACTTTTTATTTTTTTTCCACTTTTTTTTCTCTCGTTTTTTATGAGCAAAATCGCAGGAGGCGTCGGAATCGAGAAACGGCAGTCATATTTGGAATCAGCAGGTCATTTCCATGGAGAATATCATTGAGATTATCCGATTCTCGACAAAAAATTTTTTGGCCCAAAAAAATGAGGAGGGGTACCCCTTTCCTTTTTTTCAAAAATCTGAAATTTTCCGAAATATTCGGAAGGCAGAAATGATACCTATTGTTCGAATCTGTAGAACCTACACTTTCAGAAACTGCAAACCGATTTGAAATAAAAAATTCCTACGATTTTTAATCGACGATTCACTTTTTATTTTTTTTCCACTTTTTTTTCTCTCGTTTTTCATGAGTAAAATCGCAGGAGGCGTCGGAATCGAGAAACGGCAGTCATATTTGGAATCAGCAGGTCATTTCCATGGAGAATATCATTGAGATTATCCGATTCTCGACAAAAAATTTTTTGGCCCAAAAAAATGAGAAGGGGTACCCCTTTCCTTTTTTTCAAAAATCTGAAATTTTCCGAAATATTCGGAAGGCAGGAATGATACCTATTGTTCGAATCTGTAGAACCTACACTTTCAGAAACTGCAAACCGATTTGAAATAAAAAATTCCTACGATTTTTAATCGACGATTTACTTTTTATTTTTTTCCACTTTTTTTTCTCTCGTTTTTTATGAGTAAAATCGCAGAAGGCGTCGGAATCGAGAAACGGCAGTCATATTTGGAATCAGCAGGTCATTTCCATGGAGAATATCATTGAGATTATCCGATTCTCGACATAAAATTTTTTGGCCCAAAAAAATGAGAAGGGGTACCCCTTTCCTTTTTTTCAAAAATCTGAAATTTTCCGAAATATTCGGAAGGCAGAAATGATACCTATTGTTCGAATCTGTAGAACCTACACTTTCAGAAACTGCAAACCGATTTGAAATAAAAAATTCCTACGATTTTTAATCGACGATTTACTTTTTATTTTTTTTCCACTTTTTTTTCTCTCGTTTTTTATGAGCAAAATCGCAGGAGGCGTCGGAATCGAGAAACGGCAGTCATATTTGGAATCAGCAGGTCATTTCCATGGAGAATATCATTGAGATTATCCGATTCTCGACAAAAAATTTTTTGGCCCAAAAAAATGAGAAGGGGTACCCCTTTCCTTTTTTTCAAAAATCTGAAATTTTCCGAAATATTCGGAAGGCAGGAATGATACCTATTGTTCGAATCTGTAGAACCTACACTTTCAGAAACTGCAAACCGATTTGAAATAAAAAATTCCTACGATTTTTAATCGACGATTTACTTTTTATTTTTTTCCACTTTTGTTTCTCTCGTTTTTTATGAGTAAAATCGCAGGAGGCTTCGGAATCGAGAAACGGCAGTCATATTTGGAATCAGCAGGTCATTTCCATGGAGAATATCATTGAGATTATCCGATTCTCGACATAAAATTTTTTGGCCCAAAAAAATGAGAAGGGGTACCCCTTTCCTTTTTTTCAAAAATCTGAAATTTTCCGAAATATTCGGAAGGCAGGAATGATACCTATTGTTCGAATCTGTAGAACCTACACTTTCAGAAACTGCAAACCGATTTGAAATAAAAAATTCCTACGATTTTTAATCGACGATTTACTTTTTATTTTTTTTCCACTTTTTGTTCTCTCGTTTTTTATGAGCAAAATCGCAGGAGGCGTCGGAATCGAGAAACGGCAGTCATATTTGGAATCAGCAGGTCATTTCCATGGAGAATATCATTGAGATTATCCGATTCTCGACAAAAAATTTTTTGGCCCAAAAAAATGAGAAGGGGTACCCCTTTCCTTTTTTTCAAAAATCTGAAATTTTCCGAAATATTCGGAAGGCAGAAATGATACCTATTGTTCGAATCTGTAGAACCTACACTTTCAGAAACTGCAAACCGATTTGAAATAAAAAATTCCTACGATTTTTAATCGACGATTCACTTTTTATTTTTTTTCCACTTTTTTTTCTCTCGTTTTTCATGAGTAAAATCGCAGGAGGCGTCGGAATCGAGAAACGGCAGTCATATTTGGAATCAGCAGGTCATTTCCATGGAGAATATCATTGAGATTATCCGATTCTCGACAAATAATTTTTTGGCCCAAAAAAATGAGAAGGGGTACCCCTTTCCTTTTTTTCAAAAATCTGAAATTTTCCGAAATATTCGGAAGGCAGGAATGATACCTCTTGTTCGAATCTGTAGAACCTACACTTTCAGAAACTGCAAACCGATTTGAAATAAAAAATTCCTACGATTTTTAATCGACGATTTACTTTTTATTTTTTTCCACTTTTTTTTCTCTCGTTTTTTATGAGTAAAATCGCAGGAGGCTTCGGAATCGAGGAACGGCAGTCATATTTGGAATCAGCAGGTGATTTCCATGGAGAATATCATTGAGATTATCCGATTCTCGACATAAAATTTTTTGGCCCAAAAAAATGAGAAGGGGTACCCCTTTCCTTTTTTTCAAAAATCTGAAATTTTCCGAAATATTCGGAAGGCAGGAATGATACCTATTGTTCGAATCTGTAGAACCTACACTTTCAGAAACTGCAAACCGATTTGAAATAAAAAATTCCCACGATTTTTAATCGACGATTTACTTTTTATTTTTTTCCACTTTTTTTTCTCTCGTTTTTTATGAGTAAAATCGCAGGAGGCTTCGGAATCGAGAAACGGCAGTCATATTTGGAATCAGCAGGTCATTTCCATGGAGAATATCATTGAGATTATCCGATTCTCGACATAAAATTTTTTGGCCCAAAAAAATGAGAAGGGGTACCCCTTTCCTTTTTTTCAAAAATCTGAAATTTTCCGAAATATTCGGAAGGCAGGAATGATACCTATTGTTCGAATCTGTAGAACCTACACTTTCAGAAACTGCAAACCGATTTGAAATAAAAAATTCCTACGATTTTTAATCGACGATTTACTTTTTATTTTTTTTCCACTTTTTTTTCTCTCGTTTTTTATGAGCAAAATCGCAGGAGGTGTCGGAATCGAGAAACGGCAGTCATATTTGGAATCAGCAGGTCATTTCCATGGAGAATATCATTGAGATTATCCGATTCTCGACAAAAAATTTTTTGGCCCAAAAAAATGAGAAGGGGTACCCCTTTCCTTTTTTTCAAAAATCTGAAATTTTCCGAAATATTCGGAAGGCAGAAATGATACCTATTGTTCGAATCTGTAGAACCTACACTTTCAGAAACTGCAAACCGATTTGAAATAAAAAATTCCTACGATTTTTAATCGACGATTTACTTTTTATTTTTTTCCACTTTTTTTTCTCTCGTTTTTTATGAGTAAAATCGCAGGAGGCGTCGGAATCGAGAAACGGCAGTCATATTTGGAATCAGCAGGTCATTTCCATGGAGAATATCATCGAGATTATCCGATTCTGGACAAAGAATTTTTTGGCCCAAAAAAATGAGAAGGGGTACCCCTTTCCTTTTTTTCAAAAATCTGAAATTTTTCGAAATATTCGGAAGGCAGGAATGATACCTATCGTTCGAATCTGTAGAACCTACACTTTCAGAAACTGCAAACCGATTTGAAATAAAAATTTCCTACGATTTTTAATCGACGATTTACTTTTTATTTTTTTCCACTTTTTTTTCTCTCGTTTTATATGAGTAAAATCGCAGGAGGCGTCGGAATCGAGAAACGGCAGTCATATTTGGAATCAGCAGGTCATTTCCATGGAGAATATCATTGAGATTATCCGATTCTGGACAAAAAATTTTTTGGCCCAAAAAAATGAGAAGGGGTACCCCTTTCCTTTTTTTCAAAAATCTGAAATTTTTCGAAATATTCGGAAGGCAGGAATGATACCTATTGTTCGAATCTGTAGAACCTACACTTTCAGAAACTGCAAACCGATTTGAAATAAAAAATTCCTACGATTTTTAATCGACGATTTACTTTTCATTTTTTTCCACTTTTTTTTCTTTCGTTTTTTATGAGTAAAATCGCAGGAGGCGTCGGAATCGAGAAACGGCAGTCATATTTGGAATCAGCAGGTCATTTCCATGGAGAATATCATTGAGATTATCCCATTCTCGACAAAAAGTTTTTTGGCCCAAAAAAATGAGAAGGGGTACCCCTTTCCTTTTTTTCAAAAATCTGAAATTTTCCGAAATATTCGGAAGGCAGGAATGATACCTATTGTTCGAATCTGTAGAACCTACACTTTCAGAAACTGCAAACCGATTTGAAATAAAAAATTCCTACGATTTTCAATCAACGATTTACTTTTTATTTTTTTTCCACTTTTTTTTCTCTCGTTTTTTATGAGTAAAATCGCAGAAGGCTTCGGAATCGAGAAACGGCAGTCATATTTGGAATCAGCAGGTCATTTCCATGGAGAATATCATTGAGATTATCCGATTCTCGACATAAATCTTTTTGGCCCAAAAAAATGAGAAGGGGTACCCCTTTCCTTTTTTTCAAAAATCTGAAATTTTTCGAAATATTCGGAAGGCAGGAATGATACCTATTGTTCGAATCTGTAGAACCTACACTTTCAGAAACTGCAAACCGATTTGAAATAAAAAATTCCTACGATTTTTAATCGACGATTTACTTTTCATTTTTTTTCCACTTTTTTTTCTCTCGTTTTTTATGAGGAAAATCGCAGGAGGCGTCGGAATCGAGAAACGGCAGTCATATTTGGAATCAGCAGGTCATTTCCATGGAGAATATCATCGAGATTATCCGATTCTGGACAAAGAATTTTTTGGCCCAAAAAAATGAGAAGGGGTACCCCTTTCCTTTTTTTCAAAAATCTGAAATTTTTCGAAATATTCGGAAGGCAGGAATGATACCTATTGTTCGAATCTGTAGAACCTACACTTTCAGAAACTGCAAACCGATTTGAAATAAAAAATTCCTACGATTTTTAATCGACGATTTACTTTTCATTTTTTTCCACTTTTTTTTCTCTCGTTTTTTATGAGTAAAATCGCAGGAGGCGTCGGAATCGAGAAACGGCAGTCATATTTGGAATCAGCAGGTCATTTCCATGGAGAATATCATTGAGATTATCCCATTCTCGACAAAAAGTTTTTTGGCCCAAAAAAATGAGAAGGGGTACCCCTTTCCTTTTTTTCAAAAATCTGAAATTTTCCGAAATATTCGGAAGGCAGGAATGATACCTATTGTTCGAATCTGTAGAACCTACACTTTCAGAAACTGCAAACCGATTTGAAATAAAAAATTCCTACGATTTTTAATCAACGATTTACTTTTTATTTTTTTTCCACTTTTTTTTCTCTCGTTTTTTATGAGTAAAATCGCAGGAGGCGTCGGAATCGAGAAACGGCAGTCATATTTGGAATCAGCAGGTCATTTCCATGGAGAATATCATTGAGATTATCCGATTCTCGACAAAAAGTTTTTTGGCCCAAAAAAATGAGAAGGGGTACCCCTTTCCTTTTTTTCAAAAATCTGAAATTTTCCGAAATATTCGGAAGGCAGGAATGATACCTATTGTTCGAATCTGTAGAACCTACACTTTCAGAAACTGCAAACCGATTTGAAATAAAAAATTCCTACGATTTTTAATCGACGATTTACTTTTTATTTTTTTCCACTTTTTTTCTCTCGTTTTATATGAGTAAAATCGCAGAAGGCGTCGGAATCGAGAAACGGCAGTCATATTTGGAATCAGCAGGTCATTTCCATGGAGAATATCATTGAGATTATCCCATTCTCGACAAAAAGTTTTTTGGCCCAAAAAAATGAGAAGGGGTACCCCTTTCCTTTTTTTCAAAAATCTGAAATTTTCCGAAATATTCGGAAGGCAGGAATGATACCTATTGTTCGAATCTGTAGAACCTACACTTTCAGAAACTGCAAACCGATTTGAAATAAAAAATTCCTACGATTTTTAATCAACGATTTACTTTTTATTTTTTTTCCACTTTTTTTTCTCTCGTTTTTTATGAGTAAAATCGCAGGAGGCTTCGGAATCGAGAAACGGCAGTCATATTTGGAATCAGCAGGTCATTTCCATGGAGAATATCATTGAGATTATCCGATTCTCGACATAAAATTTTTTGGCCCAAAAAAATGAGAAGGGGTACCCCTTTCCTTTTTTTCAAAAATCTGAAATTTTTCGAAATATTCGGAAGGCAGGAATGATACCTATTGTTCGAATCTGTAGAACCTACACTTTCAGAAACTGCAAACCGATTTGAAATAAAAAATTCCTACGATTTTTAATCGACGATTTACTTTTCATTTTTTTTCCACTTTTTTTTCTCTCGTTTTTCATGAGTAAAATCGCAGAAGGCGTCGGAATCGAGAAACGGCAGTCATATTTGGAATCAGCAGGTCATTTCCATGGAGAATATCATTGAGATTATCCGATTCTCGACATAAAATTTTTTGGCCCAAAAAAATGAGAAGGGGTACCCCTTTCCTTTTTTTCAAAAATCTGAAATTTTCCGAAATATTCGGAAGGCAGGAATGATACCTATTGTTCGAATCAGTAGAACCTACACTTTCAGAAACTGCAAACCGATTTGAAATAAAAAATTCCTACGATTTTGATTCGACGATTTACTTTTTATTTTTTTTCCACTTTTTTTTCTCTCGTTTTTTATGAGCAAAATCGCAGGAGGCGTCGGAATCGAGAAACGGCAGTCATATTTGGAATCAGCAGGTCATTTCCATGGAGAATATCATTGAGATTATCCGATTCTCGACAAAAAATTTTTTGGCCCAAAAAAATGAGAAGGGGTACCCCTTTCCTTTTTTTCAAAAATCTGAAATTTTCCGAAATATTCGGAAGGCAGGAATGATACCTATTGTTCAAATCTGTAGAACCTACACTTTCAGAAACTGCAAACCGATTTGAAATAAAAAATTCCTACGATTTTTAATCGACGATTTACTTTTTATTTTTTTCCACTTTTTTTTCTCTCGTTTTTTATGAGTAAAATCGCAGGAGGCTTCGGAATCGAGAAACGGCAGTCATATTTGGAATCAGCAGGTCATTTCCATGAAGAATATCATTGAGATTATCCGATTCTCGACATAAAATTTTTTGGCCCAAAAAAATGAGAAGGGGTACCCCTTTCCTTTTTTTCAAAAATCTGAAATTTTCCGAAATATTCGGAAGGCAGGAATGATACCTATTGTTCGAATCTGTAGAACCTACACTTTCAGAAACTGCAAACCGATTTGAAATAAAAAATTCCTACGATTTTTAATCGACGATTTACTTTTTATTTTTTTTCCACTTTTTTTTCTCTCGTTTTTTATGAGCAAAATCGCAGGAGGCGTCGGAATCGAGAAACGGCAGTCATATTTGGAATCAGCAGGTCATTTCCATGGAGAATATCATTGAGATTATCCGATTCTCGACAAAAAATTTTTTGGCCCAAAAAAATGAGAAGGGGTACCCCTTTCCTTTTTTTCAAAAATCTGAAATTTTCCGAAATATTCGGAAGGCAGGAATGATATCTATTGTTCGAATCTGTAGAACCTACACTTTCAGAAACTGCAAACCGATTTGAAATAAAAAATTCCTACGATTTTTAATCGACGATTTACTTTTTATTTTTTTTCCACTTTTTTTTCTCTCGTTTTTTATGAGCAAAATCGCAGGAGGCGTCGGAATCGAGAAACGGCAGTCATATTTGGAATCAGCAGGTCATTTCCATGGAGAATATCATTGAGATTATCCGATTCTCGACAAAAAATTTTTTCGCCCAAAAAAATGAGAAGGGGTACCCCTTTCCTTTTTTTCAAAAATCTGAAATTTTCCGAAATATTCGGAAGGCAGGAATGATACCTATTGTTCGAATCTGTAGAACCTACACTTTCAGAAACTGCAAACCGATTTGAAATAAAAAATTCCTACGATTTTTAATCGACGATTTACTTTTTATTTTTTTCCACTTTTTTTTCTCTCGTTTTTTATGAGTCAAATCGCAGGAGGCTTCGGAATCGAGAAACGGCAGTCATATTTGGAATCAGCAGGTCATTTCCATGGAGAATATCATTGAGATTATCCGATTCTCGACATAAAATTTTTTGGCCCAAAAAAATGAGAAGGGGTACCCCTTTCCTTTTTTTCAAAAATCTGAAATTTTCCGAAATATTCGGAAGGCAGGAATGATACCTATTGTTCGAATCTGTAGAACCTACACTTTCAGAAACTGCAAACCGATTTGAAATAAAAAATTCCTACGATTTTTAATCGACGATTTACTTTTTATTTTTTTTCCACTTTTTTTTCTCTCGTTTTTTATGAGCAAAATCGCAGGAGGCGTCGGAATCGAGAAACGGCAGTCATATTTGGAATCAGCAGGTCATTTCCATGGAGAATATCATTGAGATTATCCGATTCTCGACAAAAAATTTTTTGGCCCAAAAAAATGAGAAGGGGTACCCCTTTCCTTTTTTTCAAAAATCTGAAATTTTCCGAAATATTCGGAAGGCAGGAATGATATCTATTGTTCGAATCTGTAGAACCTACACTTTCAGAAACTGCAAACCGATTTGAAATAAAAAATTCCTACGATTTTTAATCGACGATTTACTTTTTATTTTTTTTCCACTTTTTTTTCTCTCGTTTTTTATGAGCAAAATCGCAGGAGGCGTCGGAATCGAGAAACGGCAGTCATATTTGGAATCAGCAGGTCATTTCCATGGAGAATATCATTGAGATTATCCGATTCTCGACAAAAAATTTTTTCGCCCAAAAAAATGAGAAGGGGTACCCCTTTCCTTTTTTTCAAAAATCTGAAATTTTCCGAAATATTCGGAAGGCAGGAATGATACCTATTGTTCGAATCTGTAGAACCTACACTTTCAGAAACTGCAAACCGATTTGAAATAAAAAATTCCTACGATTTTTAATCGACGATTTACTTTTTATTTTTTTCCACTTTTTTTTCTCTCGTTTTTTATGAGTCAAATCGCAGGAGGCTTCGGAATCGAGAAACGGCAGTCATATTTGGAATCAGCAGGTCATTTCCATGGAGAATATCATTGAGATTATCCGATTCTCGACATAAAATTTTTTGGCCCAAAAAAATGAGAAGGGGTACCCCTTTCCTTTTTTTCAAAAATCTGAAATTTTCCGAAATATTCGGAAGGCAGGAATGATACCTATTGTTCGAATCTGTAGAACCTACACTTTCAGAAACTGCAAACCGATTTGAAATAAAAAATTCCTACGATTTTCAATCGACGATTCACTTTTTATTTTTTTTCCACTTTTTTTTCTTTCCTTTTTTATGAGTAAAATCGCAGGAGGCGTCGGAATCGAGAAACGGCAGTCATATTTGGAATCAGCAGGTCATTTCCATGGAGAATATCATTGAGATTATCCGATTCTCGACAAAAAGTTTTTTGGCCCAAAAAAATGAGAAGGGCAGTCATATTTGGAATCAGCAGGTCATTTCCATGGAGAATATCATTGAGATTATCCGATTCTCGACAAAAAGTTTTTTGGCCCAAAAAAATGAGAAGGGGTACCCCTTTCCTTTTTTTCAAAAATCTGAAATTTTTCGAAATATTCGGAAGGCAGGAATGATACCCATTGTTCGAATCTGTAGAACCTACACTTTCAGAAACTGCAATCCGATTTGAAATAAAAAATTCCTACGATTTTTAATCGACGATTTACTTTTTATTTTTTTTCCACTTTTTTTTCTCTCGTTTTTTATGAGTAAAATCGCAGGAGGCGTCGGAATCGAGAAACGGCAGTCATATTTGGAATCAGCAGGTCATTTCCATGGAGAATATCATTGAGATTATCCGATTCTCGACAAAAAGTTTTTTGGCCCAAAAAAATGAGAAGGGGTACCCCTTTCCTTTTTTTCAAAAATCTGAAATTTTCCGAAATATTCGGAAGGCAGGAATGATACCTATTGTTCGAATTTGTAGAACCTACACTTTCAGAAACTGCAAACCGATTTGAAATAAAAAATTCCTACGATTTTTAATCGACGATTTACTTTTTATTTTTTTTCCACTTTTTTTTCTCTCCTCTTTTATGAGTAAAATCGCAGGAGGCGTCGGAATCGAGAAACGGCAGTCATATTTGGAATCAGCAGGTCATTTCCATGGAGAATATCAGTGAAATTATCCGATTCTCGACAGAAAGTTTTTTGGCCCAAAAAAATGAGAAGGGGTACCCCTTTCCTTTTTTTCAAAAATCTGAAATTTTCCGAAATATTCGGAAGGCAGGAATGATACCTATTGTTCGAATCTGTAGAACCTACACTTTCAGAAACTGCAAACCGATTTGAAATAAAAAATTCCTACGATTTTTAATCGACGATTTACTTTTTATTTTTTTTCCACTTTCTTTTCTCTCGTTTTTTATGAGTAAAATCGCAGGAGGCGTCGGAATCGAGAAACAGCAGTCATATTTGGAATCAGCAGGTCATTTCCATGGAGAATATCATTGAGATTATCCGATTCTCGACAAAAAGTTTTTTGGCCCAAAAAAATGAGAAGGGGTACCCCTTTCCTTTTTTTCAAAAATCTAAAATTTTCCGAAATATTCGGAAGGCAGGAATGATACCTATTGTTCGAATCTGTAGAACCTACACTTTCAGAAACTGCAAACCGATTTGAAATAAAAAATTCCTACGATTTTTAATCGACGATTCACTTTTTATTTTTTTTCCACTTTTTTTTCTTTCCTTTTTTATGAGTAAAATCGCAGGAGGCGTCGGAATCGAGAAACGGCAGTCATATTTGGAATCAGCAGGTCATTTCCATGGAGAATATCATTGAGATTATCCGATTCTCGACAAAAAGTTTTTTGGCCCAAAAAAATGAGAAGGGGTACCCCTTTCCTTTTTTTCAAAAATCTGAAATTTTCCGAAATATTCGGAAGGCAGGAATGATACCTATTGTTCGAATCTGTAGAACCTACACTTTCAGAAACTGCAAACCGATTTGAAATAAAAAATTCCTACGATTTTTAATCGACGATTTACTTTTTATTTTTTTTCCACTTTCTTTTCTCTCGTTTTTTATGAGTAAAATCGCAGGAGGCGTCGGAATCGAGAAACAGCAGTCATATTTGGAATCAGCAGGTCATTTCCATGGAGAATATCATTGAGATTATCCGATTCTCGACAAAAAGTTTTTTGGCCCAAAAAAATAAGAAGGGGTACCCCTTTCCTTTTTCTCAAAAATCTAAAATTTTCCGAAATATTCGGAAGGCAGGAATGATACCTATTGTTCGAATCTGTAGAACCTACACTTTCAGAAACTGCAAACCGATTTGAAATAAAAAATTCCTACGATTTTTAATCGACGATTCACTTTTTATTTTTTTTCCACTTTTTTTTCTTTCCTTTTTTATGAGTAAAATCGCAGGAGGCGTCGGAATCGAGAAACGGCAGTCATATTTGGAATCAGCAGGTCATTTCCATGGAGAATATCATTGAGATTATCCGATTCTCGACAAAAAGTTTTTTGGCCCAAAAAAATGAGAAGGGCAGTCATATTTGGAATCAGCAGGTCATTTCCATGGAGAATATCATTGAGATTATCCGATTCTCGACAAAAAGTTTTTTGGCCCAAAAAAATGAGAAGGGGTACCCCTTTCCTTTTTTTCAAAAATCTGAAATTTTCCGAAATATTCGGAAGGCAGGAATGATACCTATTGTTCGAATTTGTAGAACCTACACTTTCAGAAACTGCAAACCGATTTGAAATAAAAAATTCCTACGATTTTTAATCGACGATTTACTTTTTATTTTTTTTCCACTTTTTTTTCTCTCCTCTTTTATGAGTAAAATCGCAGGAGGCGTCGGAATCGAGAAACGGCAGTCATATTTGGAATCAGCAGGTAATTTCCATGGAGAATATCATTGAGATTGTCCGATTCTCGACAAAAAGTTTTTTGGCCCAAAAAAATGAGAAGGGGTACCCCTTTCCTGTTTTTCAAAAATCTGAAATTTTCGGAAATATTCGGAAGGCAGGAATGATACCTATTGTTCGAATCTGTAGAACCTACACTTTCAGAAACTGCAAACCGATTTGAAATAAAAAATTCCTACGATTTTTAATCGACGATTTACTTTTTATTTTTTTTCCACTTTTTTTTCTCTCCTTTTTCAGGAGTAAAATCGCAGGAGGCGTCGGAATCGAGAAACGGCAGTCATATTTGGAATCAGCAGGTCATTTCCATGGAGAATATCATTGAGATTATCCGATTCTCGACAAAAAGTTTTTTGGCCCAAAAAAATGAGAAGGGGTACCCCTTTCCTTTTTTCCAAAAATCTGAAATTTTCCGAAATATTCGGAAGGCAGGAATGATACCTATGGTTCGAATCTGTAGAACCTACACTTTCAGAAACTGCAAACCGATTTGAAATAAAAAATTCCTACGATTTTTAATCGACGATTTACTTTTTATTTTTCTTCCACTTTTTTTTCTCTCCTTTTTCATGAGTAAAATCGCAGGAGGCGTCGGAATCGAGAAACGGCAGTCATATTTGGAATCAGCAGGTCATTTCCATGGAGAATATCATTGAGATTATCCGATTCTCGACAAAAAGTTTTTTGGCCCAAAAAAATGAGAAGGGGTACCCCTTTCCTTTTTTTCAAAAATCTGAAATTTTCCGAAATATTCGGAAGGCAGGAATGATACCTATGGTTCGAATCTGTAGAACCTACACTTTCAGAAACTGCAAACCGATTTGAAATAAAAAATTCCTACGATTTTTAATCGACGATTTACTTTTTATTTTTTTTCCACTTTTTTTTCTCTCCTTTTTCATGAGTAAAATCGCAGGAGGCGTCGGAATCGAGAAACGGCAGTCATATTTGGAATCAGCAGGTCATTTCCATGGAGAATATCATTGAGATTATCCGATTCTCGACAAAAAGTTTTTTGGCCCAAAAAAATGAGAAGGGGTACCCCTTTCCTTTTTTTCAAAAATCTGAAATTTTCCGAAATATTCGGAAGGCAGGAATGATACCTATTGTTCGAATCTGTAGAACCTACACTTTCAGAAACTGCAAACCGATTTGAAATAAAAAATTCCTACGATTTTTAATCGACGATTTACTTTTTATTTTTTTTCCACTTTTTTTTCTCTCCTTTTTTACGAGTAAAATCGCAGGAGGCGTCGGAATCGAGAAACGGCAGTCATATTTGGAATCAGCAGGTCATTTCCATGGAGAATATCATTGAGATTATCCGATTCTCGACAAAAAATTTTTTGGCCCAAAAAAATGAGAAAGGGTACCCCTTTCCTTTTTTTCAAAAATCTGAAATTTTCCGAAATATTCGGAAGGCAGGAATGATACCTATTGTTCGAATCTGTAGAACCTACACTTTCAGAAACTGCAAACCGATTTGAAATAAAAAATTCCTACGATTTTTAATCGACGATTTACTTTTTATTTTTTTTCCACTTTTTTTTCTCTCGTTTTTTATGAGTAAAATCGCAGGAGGCGTCGGAATCGAGAAACGGCAGTCATATTTGGAATCAGCAGGTCATTTCCATGGAGAATATCATTGAGATTATCCGATTCTCGACAAAAAATTTTTTGGCCCAAAAAAATGAGAAGGGGTACCCCTTTCCTTTTTTTCAAAAATCTGAAATTTTCCGAAATATTCGGAAGGCAGGAATGATACCTATTGTTCGAATCTGTAGAACCTACACTTTCAGAAACTGCAAACCGATTTGAAATAAAAAATTCCTACGATTTTTAATCGACGATTCACTTTTTATTTTTTTTCCACTTTTTTTTCTCTTCTTTTTCATGAGTAAAATCGCAGGAGGCGTCGGAATCGAGGAACGGCAGTCATATTTGGAATCAGCAGGTCATTTCCATGGAGAATATCATTGAGATTATCCGATTCTCGACAAAAAGTTTTTTGGCCCAAAAAAATGAGAAGGGGTACCCCTTTCCTTTTTTTCAAAAATCTGAAATTTTCCGAAATATTCGGAAGGCAGGAATGATACCTATTGTTCGAATCTGTAGAACCTACACTTTCAGAAACTGCAAACCGATTTGAAATAAAAAATTCCTACGATTTTTAATCGACGATTCACTTTTTATTTTTTTTCCACTTTTTTTTCTTTCCTTTTTTATGAGTAAAATCGCAGGAGGCGTCGGAATCGAGAAACGGCAGTCATATTTGGAATCAGCAGGTCATTTCCATGGAGAATATCATTGAGATTATCCGATTCTCGACAAAAAGTTTTTTGGCCCAAAAAAATGAGAAGGGGTACCCCTTTCCTTTTTTTCAAAAATCTGAAATTTTCCGAAATATTCGGAAGGCAGGAATGATACCTATTGTTCGAATCTGTAGAACCTACACTTTCAGAAACCGCAATCCGATTTGAAATAAAAAATTCCTACGATTTTTAATCGACGATTTACTTTTTATTTTTTTTCCACTTTTTTTTCTCTCGTTTTTTATGAGTAAAATCGCAGGAGGCGTCGGAATCGAGAAACGGCAGTCATATTTGGAATCAGCAGGTCATTTCCATGGAGAATATCATTGAGATTATCCGATTCTCGACAAAAAGTTTTTTGGCCCAAAAAAATGAGAAGGGGTACCCCTTCCCTTTTTTTCAAAAATCTGAAATTTTCCGAAATATTCGGAAGGCAGCAATGATACCTATTGTTCGAATCTGTAGAACCTACACTTTCAGAAACTGCAAACCGATTTGAAATAAAAAATTCCTACGATTTTTAATCGACGATTTACTTTTTATTTTTTTTCCACTTTCTTTTCTCTCTTTTTTTATGAGTAAAATCGCAGGAGGCGTCGGAATCGAGAAACGGCAGTCATATTTGGAATCAGCAGGTCATTTCCATGGAGAATATCATTGAGATTATCCGATTCTCGACAAAAAGTTTTTTGGCCCAAAAAAATGAGAAGGGGTACCCCTTTCCTTTTTTTCAAAAATCTGAAATTTTCCGAAATATTCGGAAGGCAGGAATGATACCTATTGTTCGAATCTGTAGAACCTACACTTTCAGAAACTGCAAACCGATTTGAAATAAAAAATTCCTACGATTTTTAATCGACGATTTACTTTTTATTTTTTTTCCACTTTTTTTTCTCTCCTCTTTTATGAGTAAAATCGCAGGAGGCGTCGGAATCGAGAAACGGCAGTCATATTTGGAATCAGCAGGTCATTTCCATGGAGAATATCAGTGAGATTATCCGATTCTCGACAAAAAGTTTTTTGGCCCAAAAAAATGAGAAGGGGTACCCCTTTCCTTTTTTTCAAAAATCTGAAATTTTCCGAAATATTCGGAAGGCAGGAATGATACCTATTGTTCGAATCTCTAGAACCTACACTTTCAGAAACTGCAAACCGATTTGAAATAAAAAATTCCTACGATTTTTAATCGACGATTTACTTTTTATTTTTTTTCCACTTTTTTTTCTCTCCTTTTTTATGAGTAAAATCGCAGGAGGCGTCGGAATCGAGAAACGGCAGTCATATTTGGAATCAGCAGGTCATTTCCATGGAGAATATCATTGAGATTATCCGATTCTCGACAAAAAGTTTTTTGGCCCAAAAAAATGAGAAGGGGTACCCCTTTCCTTTTTTTCAAAAATCTGAAATTTTCCGAAATATTCGGAAGGCAGGAATGATACCTATTGTTCGAATCTGTAGAACCTACACTTTCAGAAACTGCAAACCGATTTGAAATAAAAAATTCCTACGATTTTTAATCGACGATTTACTTTTTATTTTTTTTCCACTTTTTTTTCTCTCGTTTTTTATGAGTAAAATCGCAGGAGGCGTCGGAATCGAGAAACGGCAGTCATATTTGGAATCAGCAGGTCATTTCCATGGAGAATATCATTGAGATTATCCGATTCTCGACAAAAAGTTTTTTGGCCCAAAAAAATGAGAAGGGGTACCCCTTTCCTTTTTTTCAAAAATCTGAAATTTTCCGAAATATTCGGAAGGCAGGAATGATACCTATTGTTCGAATCTGTAGAACCTACACTTTCAGAAACTGCAAACCGATTTGAAATAAGAAATTCCTACGATTTTTAATCGACGATTTACTTTTTATTTTTTTTCCACTTTTTTTTCTCTCCTTTTTTATGAGTAAAATCGCAGGAGGCGTCGGAATCGAGAAACGGCAGTCATATTTGGAATCAGCAGGTCATTTCCATGGAGAATATCATTGAGATTATCCGATTCTCGACAAAAAGTTTTTTGGCCCAAAAAAATGAGAAGGGGTACCCCTTTCCTTTTTTTCAAAAATCTGAAATTTTCCGAAATATTCGGAAGGCAGGAATGATACCTATTGTTCGAATCTGTAGAACCTACACTTTCAGAAACTGCAAACCGATTTGAAATAAAAAATTCCTACGATTTTTAATCGACGATTTACTTTTTATTTTTTTTCCACTTTTTTTTTTCTCCTCTTTTATGAGTAAAATCGCAGGAGGCGTCGGAATCGAGAAACGGCAGTCATATTTGGAATCAGCAGGTCATTTCCATGGAGAATATCATTGAGATTATCTGATTCTCGACAAAAAGTTTTTTGGCCCAAAAAAATGAGAAGGGGTACCCCTTTCCTTTTTTTCAAAAATCCGAAATTTTCCGAAATATTCGGAAGGCAGGAATGATACCTATTGTTCGAATCTGTAGAACCTACACTTTCAGAAACTGCAAACCGATTTGAAATAAAAAATTCCTACGATTTTTAATCGACGATTCACTTTTTATTTTTTTTCCACTTTTTTTTCTTTCCTTTTTTATGAGTAAAATCGCAGGAGGCGTCGGAATCGAGAAACGGCAGTCATATTTGGAATCAGCAGGTCATTTCCATGGAGAATATCATTGAGATTATCCGATTCTCGACAAAAAGTTTTTTGGCCCAAAAAAATGAGAAGGGGTACCCCTTTCCTTTTTTTCAAAAATCTGAAATTTTCCGAAATATTCGGAAGGCAGGAATGATACCTATCGTTCGAATCTGTAGAACCTACACTTTCAGAAACTGCAAACCGATTTGAAATAAAAAATTCCTACGATTTTTAATCGACGATTTACTTTTTATTTTTTTTCCACTTTCTTTTCTCTCTTTTTTTATGAGTAAAATCGCAGGAGGCGTCGGAATCGAGAAACGGCAGTCATATTTGGAATCAGCAGGTCATTTCCATGGAGAATATCATTGAGATTATCCGATTCTCGACAAAAAGTTTTTTGGCCCAAAAAAATGAGAAGGGGTACCCCTTTCCTTTTTTTCAAAAATCTGAAATTTTCCGAAATATTCGGAAGGCAGGAATGATACCTATTGTTCGAATCTGTAGAACCTACACTTTCAGAAACTGCAAACCGATTTGAAATAAAAAATTCCTACGATTTTTAATCGACGATTTACTTTTTATTTTTTTTCCACTTTTTTTTTTCTCCTCTTTTATGAGTAAAATCGCAGGAGGCGTCGGAATCGAGAAACGGCAGTATTATTTGGAATCAGCAGGTCATTTCCATGGAGAATATCATTGAGATTATCCGATTCTCGACAAAAAGTTTTTTGGCCCAAAAAAATGAGAAGGGGTACCCCTTTCCTTTTTTTCAAAAATCTGAAATTTTCCGAAATATTCGGAAGGCAGGAATGATACCTATTGTTCGAATCTGTAGAACCTACACTTTCAGAAACTGCGAACCGATTTGAAATAAAAAATTCCTACGATTTTTAATCGACGATTTACTTTTTATTTTTTTTCCACTTTCTTTTCTCTTTTTTTTTATGAGTAAAATCGCAGGAGGCGTCGGAATCGAGAAACGGCAGTCATATTTGGAATCAGCAGGTCATTTCCATGGAGAATATCATTGAGATTATCCGATTTTCGACAAAAAGTTTTTTGGCCCAAAAAAATGAGAAGGGGTACCCCTTTCCTTTTTTTCAAAAATCTGAAATTTTCCGGAATATTCGGAAGGCAGGAATGATACCTATTGTTCGAATCTGTAGAACCTACACTTTCAGAAACTGCAAACCGATTTGAAATAAAAAATTCCTACGATTTTTAATCGACGATTTACTTTTTATTTTTTTTCCACTTTTTTTTCTCTCCTCTTTTATGAGTAAAATCGCAGGAGGCGTCGGAATCGAGAAACGGCAGTCATATTTGGAATCAGCAGGTCATTTCCATGGAGAATATCAGTGAGATTATCCGATTCTCGACAAAAAGTTTTTTGGCCCAAAAAAATGAGAAGGGGTACCCCTTTCCTTTTTTTCAAAAATCTGAAATTTTCCGAAATATTCGGAAGGCAGGAATGATACCTATTGTTCGAATCTGTAGAACCTACACTTTCAGAAACTGCAAACCGATTTGAAATAAAAAATTCCTACGATTTTTAATCGACGATTTACTTTTTATTTTTTTTCCACTTTCTTTTCTCTCGTTTTTTATGAGTAAAATCGCAGGAGGCGTCGGAATCAAGAAACGGCAGTCATATTTGTAATCAGCAGGTCATTTCCATGGAGAATATCATTGAGATTATCCGATTCTCGACAAAAAGTTTTTTGGCCCAAAAAAATGAGAAGGGGTACCCCTTTCCTTTTTTTCAAAAATCTAAAATTTTCCGAAATATTCGGAAGGCAGGAATGATACCTATTGTTCGAATCTGTAGAACCTACACTTTCAGAAACTGCGAACCGATTTGAAATAAAAAATTCCTACGATTTTTAATCGACGATTCACTTTTTATTTTTTTTCCACTTTTTTTTCTTTCCTTTTTTATGAGTAAAATCGCAGGAGGCGTCGGAATCGAGAAACGGCAGTCATATTTGGAATCAGCAGGTCATTTCCATGGAGAATATCATTGAGATTATCCGATTCTCGACAAAAAGTTTTTTGGCCCAAAAAAATGAGAAGGGGTACCCCTTTCCTTTTTTTCAAAAATCTGAAATTTTCCGAAATATTCGGAAGGCAGGAATGATACCTATTGTTCGAATCTGTAGAACCTACACTTTCAGAAACTGCAATCCGATTTGAAATAAAAAATTCCTACGATTTTTAATCGACGATTTACTTTTTATTTTTTTTCCACTTTTTTTTCTCTCCTTTTTTATGAGTAAAATCGCAGGAGGCGTCGGAATCGAGAAACGGCAGTCATATTTGGAATCAGCAGGTCATTTCCATGGAGAATATCATTGAGATTATCCGATTCTCGACAAAAAGTTTTTTGGCCCAAAAAAATGAGAAGGGGTACCCCTTTCCTTTTTTTCAAAAATCTGAAATTTTCCGAAATATTCGGAAGGCAGGAATGATACCTATTGTTCGAATCTGTAGAACCTACACTTTCAGAAACTGCAAACCGATTTGAAATAAAAAATTCCTACGATTTTTAATCGACGATTTACTTTTTATTTTTTTTCCACTTTTTTTTCTCTCGTTTTTTATGAGTAAAATCGCAGGAGGCGTCGGAATCGAGAAACGGCAGTCATATTTGGAATCAGCAGGTCATTTCCATGGAGAATATCATTGAGATTATCCGATTCTCGACAAAAAGTTTTTTGGCCCAAAAAAATGAGAAGGGGTACCCCTTTCCTTTTTTTCAAAAATCTGAAATTTTCCGAAATATTCGGAAGGCAGGAATGATACCTATTGTTCGAATCTGTAGAACCTACACTTTCAGAAACTGCAAACCGATTTGAAATAAAAAATTCCTACGATTTTTAATCGACGATTTACTTTTTATTTTTTTTCCACTTTTTTTTTTCTCCTCTTTTATGAGTAAAATCGCAGGAGGCGTCGGAATCGAGAAACGGCAGTCATATTTGGAATCAGCAGGTCATTTCCATGGAGAATATCATTGAGATTATCCGATTCTCGACAAAAAGTTTTTTGGCCCAAAAAAATGAGAAGGGGTACCCCTTTCCTTTTTTTCAAAAATCTGAAATTTTCCGAAATATTCGGAAGGCAGGAATGATACCTATTGTTCGAATCTGTAGAACCTACACTTTCAGAAACTGCAAACCGATTTGAAATAAAAAATTCCTACGATTTTTAATCGACGATTTACTTTTTATTTTTTTTCCACTTTTTTTTCTCTCCTCTTTTATGAGTAAAATCGCAGGAGGCGTCGGAATCGAGAAACGGCAGTCATATTTGGAATCAGCAGGTCATTTCCATGGAGAATATCAGTGAGATTATCCGATTCTCGACAAAAAGTTTTTTGGCCCAAAAAAATGAGAAGGGGTACCCCTTTCCTTTTTTTCAAAAATCTGAAATATTCCGAAATATTCGGAAGGCAGGAATGATACCTATTGTTCGAATCTGTAGAACCTACACTTTCAGAAACTGCAAACCGATTTGAAATAAAAAATTCCTACGATTTTTAATCGACGATTTACTTTTTATTTTTTTTCCACTTTCTTTTCTCTCGTTTTTTATGAGTAAAATCGCAGGAGGCGTCGGAATCGAGAAACGGCAGTCATATTTGGAATCAGCAGGTCATTTCCATGGAGAATATCATTGAGATTATCCGATTCTCGACAAAAAGTTTTTTGGCCCAAAAAAATGAGAAGGGGTACCCCTTTCCTTTTTTTCAAAAATCTGAAATTTTCCGAAATATTCGGAAGGCAGGAATGATACCTATTGTTCGAATCTGTAGAACCTACACTTTCAGAAACTGCAAACCGATTTGAAATAAAAAATTCCTACGATTTTTAATCGACGATTTACTTTTTATTTTTTTTCCACTTTTTTTTCTCTCGTTTTTTATGAGTAAAATCGCAGGAGGCGTCGGAATCGAGAAACGGCAGTCATATTTGGAATCAGCAGGTCATTTCCATGGAGAATATCATTGAGATTATCCGATTCTCGACAAAAAGTTTTTTGGCCCAAAAAAATGAGAAGGGGTACCCCGTTCCTTTTTTTCAAAAATCTGAAATTTTCCGAAATATTCGGAAGGCAGGAATGATACCTATTGTTCGAATCTGTAGAACCTACACTTTCAGAAACTGCAAACCGATTTGAAATAAGAAATTCCTACGATTTTTAATCGACGATTTACTTTTTATTTTTTTTCCACTTTTTTTTCTCTCCTTTTTTATGAGTAAAATCGCAGGAGGCGTCGGAATCGAGAAACGGCAGTCATATTTGGAATCAGCAGGTCATTTCCATGGAGAATATCATTGAGATTATCCGATTCTCGACAAAAAGTTTTTTGGCCCAAAAAAATGAGAAGGGGTACCCCTTTCCTTTTTTTCAAAAATCTGAAATTTTCCGAAATATTCGGAAGGCAGGAATGATACCTATTGTTCGAATCTGTAGAACCTACACTTTCAGAAACTGCAAACCGATTTGAAATAAAAAATTCCTACGATTTTTAATCGACGATTTACTTTTTATTTTTTTTCCACTTTTTTTTTTCTCCTCTTTTATGAGTAAAATCGCAGGAGGCGTCGGAATCGAGAAACGGCAGTCATATTTGGAATCAGCAGGTCATTTCCATGGAGAATATCATTGAGATTATCCGATTCTCGACAAAAAGTTTTTTGGCCCAAAAAAATGAGAAGGGGTACCCCTTTCCTTTTTTTCAAAAATCCGAAATTTTCCGAAATATTCGGAAGGCAGGAATGATACCTATTGTTCGAATCTGTAGAACCTACACTTTCAGAAACTGCAAACCGATTTGAAATAAAAAATTCCTACGATTTTTGATCGACGATTTACTTTTTATTTTTTTTCCACTTTCTTTTCTCTCGTTTTTTATGAGTAAAATCGCAGGAGGCGTCGGAATCGAGAAACAGCAGTCATATTTGGAATCAGCAGGTCATTTCCATGGAGAATATCATTGAGATTATCCGATTCTCGACAAAAAGTTTTTTGGCCCAAAAAAATGAGAAGGGGTACCCCTTTCCTTTTTTTCAAAAATCTAAAATTTTCCGAAATATTCGGAAGGCAGGAATGATACCTATTGTTCGAATCTGTAGAACCTACACTTTCAGAAACTGCAAACCGATTTGAAATAAAAAATTCCTACGATTTTTAATCGACGATTCACTTTTTATTTTTTTTCCACTTTTTTTTCTTTCCTTTTTTATGAGTAAAATCGCAGGAGGCGTCGGAATCGAGAAACGGCAGTCATATTTGGAATCAGCAGGTCATTTCCATGGAGAATATCATTGAGATTATCCGATTCTCGACAAAAAGTTTTTTGGCCCAAAAAAATGAGAAGGGGTACCCCTTTCCTTTTTTTCAAAAATCTGAAATTTTCCGGAATATTCGGAAGGCAGGAATGATACCTATTGTTCGAATCTGTAGAACCTACACTTTCAGAAACTGCAAACCGATTTGAAATAAAAAATTCCTACGATTTTTAATCGACGATTTACTTTTTATTTTTTTTCCACTTTTTTTTCTCTCCTCTTTTATGAGTAAAATCGCAGGAGGCGTCGGAATCGAGAAACGGCAGTCATATTTGGAATCAGCAGGTCATTTCCATGGAGAATATCAGTGAGATTATCCGATTCTCGACAAAAAGTTTTTTGGCCCAAAAAAATGAGAAGGGGTACCCCTTTCCTTTTTTTCAAAAATCTGAAATTTTCCGAAATATTCGGAAGGCAGGAATGATACCTATTGTTCGAATCTGTAGAACCTACACTTTCAGAAACTGCAAACCGATTTGAAATAAAAAATTCCTACGATTTTTAATCGACGATTTACTTTTTATTTTTTTTCCACTTTCTTTTCTCTCGTTTTTTATGAGTAAAATCGCAGGAGGCGTCGGAATCGAGAAACGGCAGTCATATTTGGAATCAGCAGGTCATTTCCATGGAGAATATCATTGAGATTATCCGATTCTCGACAAAAAGTTTTTTGGCCCAAAAAAATGAGAAGGGGTACCCCTTTCCTTTTTTTCAAAAATCTAAAATTTTCCGAAATATTCGGAAGGCAGGAATGATACCTATTGTTCGAATCTGTAGAACCTACACTTTCAGAAACTGCGAACCGATTTGAAATAAAAAATTCCTACGATTTTTAATCGACGATTTACTTTTTATTTTTTTTCCACTTTTTTTTCTCTCCTCTTTTATGAGTAAAATCGCAGGAGGCGTCGGAATCGAGAAACGGCAGTCATATTTGGAATCAGCAGGTCATTTCCATGGAGAATATCAGTGAGATTATCCGATTCTCGACAAAAAGTTTTTTGGCCCAAAAAAATGAGAAGGGGTACCCCTTTCCTTTTTTTCAAAAATCTGAAATTTTCCGAAATATTCGGAAGGCAGGAATGATACCTATTGTTCGAATCTGTAGAACCTACACTTTCAGAAACTGCAAACCGATTTGAAATAAAAAATTCCTACGATTTTTAATCGACGATTTACTTTTTATTTTTTTTCCACTTTTTTTTCTCTCCTCTTTTATGAGTAAAATCGCAGGAGGCGTCGGAATCGAGAAACGGCAGTCATATTTGGAATCAGCAGGTCATTTCCATGGAGAATATCAGTGAGATTATCCGATTCTCGACAAAAAGTTTTTTGGCCCAAAAAAATGAGAAGGGGTACCCCTTTCCTTTTTTTCAAAAATCTGAAATTTTCCGAAATATTCGGAAGGCAGGAATGATACCTATTGTTCGAATCTCTAGAACCTACACTTTCAGAAACTGCAAACCGATTTGAAATAAAAAATTCCTACGATTTTTAATCGACGATTTACTTTTTATTTTTTTTCCACTTTTTTTTCTCTCCTTTTTTATGAGTAAAATCGCAGGAGGCGTCGGAATCGAGAAACGGCAGTCATATTTGGAATCAGCAGGTCATTTCCATGGAGAATATCATTGAGATTATCCGATTCTCGACAAAAAGTTTTTTGGCCCAAAAAAATGAGAAGGGGTACCCCTTTCCTTTTTTTCAAAAATCTGAAATTTTCCGAAATATTCGGAAGGCAGGAATGATACCTATTGTTCGAATCTGTAGAACCTACACTTTCAGAAACTGCAAACCGATTTGAAATAAAAAATTCCTACGATTTTTAATCGACGATTTACTTTTTATTTTTTTTCCACTTTTTTTTCTCTCGTTTTTTATGAGTAAAATCGCAGGAGGCGTCGGAATCGAGAAACGGCAGTCATATTTGGAATCAGCAGGTCATTTCCATGGAGAATATCATTGAGATTATCCGATTCTCGACAAAAAGTTTTTTGGCCCAAAAAAATGAGAAGGGGTACCCCTTTCCTTTTTTTCAAAAATCTGAAATTTTCCGAAATATTCGGAAGGCAGGAATGATACCTATTGTTCGAATCTGTAGAACCTACACTTTCAGAAACTGCAAACCGATTTGAAATAAGAAATTCCTACGATTTTTAATCGACGATTTACTTTTTATTTTTTTTCCACTTTTTTTTCTCTCCTTTTTTATGAGTAAAATCGCAGGAGGCGTCGGAATCGAGAAACGGCAGTCATATTTGGAATCAGCAGGTCATTTCCATGGAGAATATCATTGAGATTATCCGATTCTCGACAAAAAGTTTTTTGGCCCAAAAAAATGAGAAGGGGTACCCCTTTCCTTTTTTTCAAAAATCTGAAATTTTCCGAAATATTCGGAAGGCAGGAATGATACCTATTGTTCGAATCTGTAGAACCTACACTTTCAGAAACTGCAAACCGATTTGAAATAAAAAATTCCTACGATTTTTAATCGACGATTTACTTTTTATTTTTTTTCCACTTTTTTTTTTCTCCTCTTTTATGAGTAAAATCGCAGGAGGCGTCGGAATCGAGAAACGGCAGTCATATTTGGAATCAGCAGGTCATTTCCATGGAGAATATCATTGAGATTATCTGATTCTCGACAAAAAGTTTTTTGGCCCAAAAAAATGAGAAGGGGTACCCCTTTCCTTTTTTTCAAAAATCCGAAATTTTCCGAAATATTCGGAAGGCAGGAATGATACCTATTGTTCGAATCTGTAGAACCTACACTTTCAGAAACTGCAAACCGATTTGAAATAAAAAATTCCTACGATTTTTAATCGACGATTCACTTTTTATTTTTTTTCCACTTTTTTTTCTTTCCTTTTTTATGAGTAAAATCGCAGGAGGCGTCGGAATCGAGAAACGGCAGTCATATTTGGAATCAGCAGGTCATTTCCATGGAGAATATCATTGAGATTATCCGATTCTCGACAAAAAGTTTTTTGGCCCAAAAAAATGAGAAGGGGTACCCCTTTCCTTTTTTTCAAAAATCTGAAATTTTCCGAAATATTCGGAAGGCAGGAATGATACCTATCGTTCGAATCTGTAGAACCTACACTTTCAGAAACTGCAAACCGATTTGAAATAAAAAATTCCTACGATTTTTAATCGACGATTTACTTTTTATTTTTTTTCCACTTTCTTTTCTCTCTTTTTTTATGAGTAAAATCGCAGGAGGCGTCGGAATCGAGAAACGGCAGTCATATTTGGAATCAGCAGGTCATTTCCATGGAGAATATCATTGAGATTATCCGATTCTCGACAAAAAGTTTTTTGGCCCAAAAAAATGAGAAGGGGTACCCCTTTCCTTTTTTTCAAAAATCTGAAATTTTCCGAAATATTCGGAAGGCAGGAATGATACCTATTGTTCGAATCTGTAGAACCTACACTTTCAGAAACTGCAAACCGATTTGAAATAAAAAATTCCTACGATTTTTAATCGACGATTTACTTTTTATTTTTTTTCCACTTTTTTTTTTCTCCTCTTTTATGAGTAAAATCGCAGGAGGCGTCGGAATCGAGAAACGGCAGTATTATTTGGAATCAGCAGGTCATTTCCATGGAGAATATCATTGAGATTATCCGATTCTCGACAAAAAGTTTTTTGGCCCAAAAAAATGAGAAGGGGTACCCCTTTCCTTTTTTTCAAAAATCTGAAATTTTCCGAAATATTCGGAAGGCAGGAATGATACCTATTGTTCGAATCTGTAGAACCTACACTTTCAGAAACTGCGAACCGATTTGAAATAAAAAATTCCTACGATTTTTAATCGACGATTTACTTTTTATTTTTTTTCCACTTTCTTTTCTCTTTTTTTTTATGAGTAAAATCGCAGGAGGCGTCGGAATCGAGAAACGGCAGTCATATTTGGAATCAGCAGGTCATTTCCATGGAGAATATCATTGAGATTATCCGATTTTCGACAAAAAGTTTTTTGGCCCAAAAAAATGAGAAGGGGTACCCCTTTCCTTTTTTTCAAAAATCTGAAATTTTCCGGAATATTCGGAAGGCAGGAATGATACCTATTGTTCGAATCTGTAGAACCTACACTTTCAGAAACTGCAAACCGATTTGAAATAAAAAATTCCTACGATTTTTAATCGACGATTTACTTTTTATTTTTTTTCCACTTTTTTTTCTCTCCTCTTTTATGAGTAAAATCGCAGGAGGCGTCGGAATCGAGAAACGGCAGTCATATTTGGAATCAGCAGGTCATTTCCATGGAGAATATCAGTGAGATTATCCGATTCTCGACAAAAAGTTTTTTGGCCCAAAAAAATGAGAAGGGGTACCCCTTTCCTTTTTTTCAAAAATCTGAAATTTTCCGAAATATTCGGAAGGCAGGAATGATACCTATTGTTCGAATCTGTAGAACCTACACTTTCAGAAACTGCAAACCGATTTGAAATAAAAAATTCCTACGATTTTTAATCGACGATTTACTTTTTATTTTTTTTCCACTTTCTTTTCTCTCGTTTTTTATGAGTAAAATCGCAGGAGGCGTCGGAATCAAGAAACGGCAGTCATATTTGTAATCAGCAGGTCATTTCCATGGAGAATATCATTGAGATTATCCGATTCTCGACAAAAAGTTTTTTGGCCCAAAAAAATGAGAAGGGGTACCCCTTTCCTTTTTTTCAAAAATCTAAAATTTTCCGAAATATTCGGAAGGCAGGAATGATACCTATTGTTCGAATCTGTAGAACCTACACTTTCAGAAACTGCGAACCGATTTGAAATAAAAAATTCCTACGATTTTTAATCGACGATTCACTTTTTATTTTTTTTCCACTTTTTTTTCTTTCCTTTTTTATGAGTAAAATCGCAGGAGGCGTCGGAATCGAGAAACGGCAGTCATATTTGGAATCAGCAGGTCATTTCCATGGAGAATATCATTGAGATTATCCGATTCTCGACAAAAAGTTTTTTGGCCCAAAAAAATGAGAAGGGGTACCCCTTTCCTTTTTTTCAAAAATCTGAAATTTTCCGAAATATTCGGAAGGCAGGAATGATACCTATTGTTCGAATCTGTAGAACCTACACTTTCAGAAACTGCAATCCGATTTGAAATAAAAAATTCCTACGATTTTTAATCGACGATTTACTTTTTATTTTTTTTCCACTTTTTTTTCTCTCCTTTTTTATGAGTAAAATCGCAGGAGGCGTCGGAATCGAGAAACGGCAGTCATATTTGGAATCAGCAGGTCATTTCCATGGAGAATATCATTGAGATTATCCGATTCTCGACAAAAAGTTTTTTGGCCCAAAAAAATGAGAAGGGTACCCCTTTCCTTTTTTTCAAAAATCTGAAATTTTCCGAAATATTCGGAAGGCAGGAATGATACCTATTGTTCGAATCTGTAGAACCTACACTTTCAGAAACTGCAAACCGATTTGAAATAAAAAATTCCTACGATTTTTAATCGACGATTTACTTTTTATTTTTTTTCCACTTTTTTTTCTCTCGTTTTTTATGAGTAAAATCGCAGGAGGCGTCGGAATCGAGAAACGGCAGTCATATTTGGAATCAGCAGGTCATTTCCATGGAGAATATCATTGAGATTATCCGATTCTCGACAAAAAGTTTTTTGGCCCAAAAAAATGAGAAGGGGTACCCCTTTCCTTTTTTTCAAAAATCTGAAATTTTCCGAAATATTCGGAAGGCAGGAATGATACCTATTGTTCGAATCTGTAGAACCTACACTTTCAGAAACTGCAAACCGATTTGAAATAAAAAATTCCTACGATTTTTAATCGACGATTTACTTTTTATTTTTTTTCCACTTTTTTTTTTCTCCTCTTTTATGAGTAAAATCGCAGGAGGCGTCGGAATCGAGAAACGGCAGTCATATTTGGAATCAGCAGGTCATTTCCATGGAGAATATCATTGAGATTATCCGATTCTCGACAAAAAGTTTTTTGGCCCAAAAAAATGAGAAGGGGTACCCCTTTCCTTTTTTTCAAAAATCTGAAATTTTCCGAAATATTCGGAAGGCAGGAATGATACCTATTGTTCGAATCTGTAGAACCTACACTTTCAGAAACTGCAAACCGATTTGAAATAAAAAATTCCTACGATTTTTAATCGACGATTTACTTTTTATTTTTTTTCCACTTTTTTTTCTCTCCTCTTTTATGAGTAAAATCGCAGGAGGCGTCGGAATCGAGAAACGGCAGTCATATTTGGAATCAGCAGGTCATTTCCATGGAGAATATCAGTGAGATTATCCGATTCTCGACAAAAAGTTTTTTGGCCCAAAAAAATGAGAAGGGGTACCCCTTTCCTTTTTTTCAAAAATCTGAAATATTCCGAAATATTCGGAAGGCAGGAATGATACCTATTGTTCGAATCTGTAGAACCTACACTTTCAGAAACTGCAAACCGATTTGAAATAAAAAATTCCTACGATTTTTAATCGACGATTTACTTTTTATTTTTTTTCCACTTTCTTTTCTCTCGTTTTTTATGAGTAAAATCGCAGGAGGCGTCGGAATCGAGAAACGGCAGTCATATTTGGAATCAGCAGGTCATTTCCATGGAGAATATCATTGAGATTATCCGATTCTCGACAAAAAGTTTTTTGGCCCAAAAAAATGAGAAGGGGTACCCCGTTCCTTTTTTTCAAAAATCTGAAATTTTCCGAAATATTCGGAAGGCAGGAATGATACCTATTGTTCGAATCTGTAGAACCTACACTTTCAGAAACTGCAAACCGATTTGAAATAAGAAATTCCTACGATTTTTAATCGACGATTTACTTTTTATTTTTTTTCCACTTTTTTTTCTCTCCTTTTTTATGAGTAAAATCGCAGGAGGCGTCGGAATCGAGAAACGGCAGTCATATTTGGAATCAGCAGGTCATTTCCATGGAGAATATCATTGAGATTATCCGATTCTCGACAAAAAGTTTTTTGGCCCAAAAAAATGAGAAGGGGTACCCCTTTCCTTTTTTTCAAAAATCTGAAATTTTCCGAAATATTCGGAAGGCAGGAATGATACCTATTGTTCGAATCTGTAGAACCTACACTTTCAGAAACTGCAAACCGATTTGAAATAAAAAATTCCTACGATTTTTAATCGACGATTTACTTTTTATTTTTTTTCCACTTTTTTTTTTCTCCTCTTTTATGAGTAAAATCGCAGGAGGCGTCGGAATCGAGAAACGGCAGTCATATTTGGAATCAGCAGGTCATTTCCATGGAGAATATCATTGAGATTATCCGATTCTCGACAAAAAGTTTTTTGGCCCAAAAAAATGAGAAGGGGTACCCCTTTCCTTTTTTTCAAAAATCCGAAATTTTCCGAAATATTCGGAAGGCAGGAATGATACCTATTGTTCGAATCTGTAGAACCTACACTTTCAGAAACTGCAAACCGATTTGAAATAAAAAATTCCTACGATTTTTGATCGACGATTTACTTTTTATTTTTTTTCCACTTTCTTTTCTCTCGTTTTTTATGAGTAAAATCGCAGGAGGCGTCGGAATCGAGAAACAGCAGTCATATTTGGAATCAGCAGGTCATTTCCATGGAGAATATCATTGAGATTATCCGATTCTCGACAAAAAGTTTTTTGGCCCAAAAAAATGAGAAGGGGTACCCCTTTCCTTTTTTTCAAGAATCTAAAATTTTCCGAAATATTCGGAAGGCAGGAATGATACCTATTGTTCGAATCTGTAGAACCTACACTTTCAGAAACTGCAAACCGATTTGAAATAAAAAATTCCTACGATTTTTAATCGACGATTCACTTTTTATTTTTTTTCCACTTTTTTTTCTTTCCTTTTTTATGAGTAAAATCGCAGGAGGCGTCGGAATCGAGAAACGGCAGTCATATTTGGAATCAGCAGGTCATTTCCATGGAGAATATCATTGAGATTATCCGATTCTCGACAAAAAGTTTTTTGGCCCAAAAAAATGAGAAGGGGTACCCCTTTCCTTTTTTTCAAAAATCTGAAATTTTCCGGAATATTCGGAAGGCAGGAATGATACCTATTGTTCGAATCTGTAGAACCTACACTTTCAGAAACTGCAAACCGATTTGAAATAAAAAATTCCTACGATTTTTAATCGACGATTTACTTTTTATTTTTTTTCCACTTTTTTTTCTCTCCTCTTTTATGAGTAAAATCGCAGGAGGCGTCGGAATCGAGAAACGGCAGTCATATTTGGAATCAGCAGGTCATTTCCATGGAGAATATCAGTGAGATTATCCGATTCTCGACAAAAAGTTTTTTGGCCCAAAAAAATGAGAAGGGGTACCCCTTTCCTTTTTTTCAAAAATCTGAAATTTTCCGAAATATTCGGAAGGCAGGAATGATACCTATTGTTCGAATCTGTAGAACCTACACTTTCAGAAACTGCAAACCGATTTGAAATAAAAAATTCCTACGATTTTTAATCGACGATTTACTTTTTATTTTTTTTCCACTTTCTTTTCTCTCGTTTTTTATGAGTAAAATCGCAGGAGGCGTCGGAATCGAGAAACGGCAGTCATATTTGGAATCAGCAGGTCATTTCCATGGAGAATATCATTGAGATTATCCGATTCTCGACAAAAAGTTTTTTGGCCCAAAAAAATGAGAAGGGGTACCCCTTTCCTTTTTTTCAAAAATCTAAAATTTTCCGAAATATTCGGAAGGCAGGAATGATACCTATTGTTCGAATCTGTAGAACCTACACTTTCAGAAACTGCGAACCGATTTGAAATAAAAAATTCCTACGATTTTTAATCGACGATTTACTTTTTATTTTTTTTCCACTTTTTTTTCTCTCCTCTTTTATGAGTAAAATCGCAGGAGGCGTCGGAATCGAGAAACGGCAGTCATATTTGGAATCAGCAGGTCATTTCCATGGAGAATATCAGTGAGATTATCCGATTCTCGACAAAAAGTTTTTTGGCCCAAAAAAATGAGAAGGGGTACCCCTTTCCTTTTTTTCAAAAATCTGAAATTTTCCGAAATATTCGGAAGGCAGGAATGATACCTATTGTTCGAATCTCTAGAACCTACACTTTCAGAAACTGCAAACCGATTTGAAATAAAAAATTCCTACGATTTTTGATCGACGATTTACTTTTTATTTTTTTTCCACTTTTTTTTCTCTCCTTTTTTATGAGTAAAATCGCAGGAGGCGTCGGAATCGAGAAACGGCAGTCATATTTGGAATCAGCAGGTCATTTCCATGGAGAATATCATTGAGATTATCCGATTCTCGACAAAAAGTTTTTTGGCCCAAAAAAATGAGAAGGGGTACCCCTTTTCTTTTTTTCAAAAATCTGAAATTTTCCGAAATATTCGGAAGGCAGGAATGATACCTATTGTTCGAATCTGTAGAACCTACACTTTCAGAAACTGCAAACCGATTTGAAATAAAAAATTCCTACGATTTTTAATCGACGATTTACTTTTTATTTTTTTTCCACTTTTTTTTTTCTCCTCTTTTATGAGTAAAATCGCAGGAGGCGTCGGAATCGAGAAACGGCAGTCATATTTGGAATCAGCAGGTCATTTCCATGGAGAATATCATTGAGATTATCCGATTCTCGACAAAAAGTTTTTTGGCCCAAAAAAATGAGAAGGGGTACCCCTTTCCTTTTTTTCAAAAATCTGAAATTTTCCGAAATATTCGGAAGGCAGGAATGATACCTATTGTTCGAATCTGTAGAACCTACACTTTCAGAAACTGCAAACCGATTTGAAATAAAAAATTCCTACGATTTTTAATCGACGATTTACTTTTTATTTTTTTTCCACTTTTTTTTCTCTCCTCTTTTATGAGTAAAATCGCAGGAGGCGTCGGAATCGAGAAACGGCAGTCATATTTGGAATCAGCAGGTCATTTCCATGGAGAATATCAGTGAGATTATCCGATTCTCGACAAAAAGTTTTTTGGCCCAAAAAAATGAGAAGGGGTACCCCTTTCCTTTTTTTCAAAAATCTGAAATATTCCGAAATATTCGGAAGGCAGGAATGATACCTATTGTTCGAATCTGTAGAACCTACACTTTCAGAAACTGCAAACCGATTTGAAATAAAAAATTCCTACGATTTTTAATCGACGATTTACTTTTTATTTTTTTTCCACTTTTTTTTCTCTCGTTTTTTATGAGTAAAATCGCAGGAGGCGTCGGAATCGAGAAACGGCAGTCATATTTGGAATCAGCAGGTCATTTCCATGGAGAATATCATTGAGATTATCCGATTCTCGACAAAAAGTTTTTTGGCCCAAAAAAATGAGAAGGGGTACCCCTTTCCTTTTTTTCAAAAATCTGAAATTTTCCGAAATATTCGGAAGGCAGGAATGATACCTATTGTTCGAATCTGTAGAACCTACACTTTCAGAAACTGCAAACCGATTTGAAATAAAAAATTCCTACGATTTTTAATCGACGATTTACTTTTTATTTTTTTTCCACTTTTTTTTTTCTCCTCTTTTATGAGTAAAATCGCAGGAGGCGTCGGAATCGAGAAACGGCAGTCATATTTGGAATCAGCAGGTCATTTCCATGGAGAATATCATTGAGATTATCCGATTCTCGACAAAAAGTTTTTTGGCCCAAAAAAATGAGAAGGGGTACCCCTTTCCTTTCTTTCAAAAATCTGAAATTTTCCGAAATATTCGGAAGGCAGGAATGATACCTATTGTTCGAATCTGTAGAACCTACACTTTCAGAAACTGCAAACCGATTTGAAATAAAAAATTCCTACGATTTTTAATCGACGATTTACTTTTTATTTTTTTTCCACTTTTTTTTCTCTCCTCTTTTATGAGTAAAATCGCAGGAGGCGTCGGAATCGAGAAACGGCAGTCATATTTGGAATCAGCAGGTCATTTCCATGGAGAATATCAGTGAGATTATCCGATTCTCGACAAAAAGTTTTTTGGCCCAAAAAAATGAGAAGGGGTACCCCTTTCCTTTTTTTCAAAAATCTGAAATATTCCGAAATATTCGGAAGGCAGGAATGATACCTATTGTTCGAATCTCTAGAACCTACACTTTCAGAAACTGCAAACCGATTTGAAATAAAAAATTCCTACGATTTTTGATCGACGATTTACTTTTTATTTTTTTTCCACTTTTTTTTCTCTCCTTTTTTATGAGTAAAATCGCAGGAGGCGTCGGAATCGAGAAACGGCAGTCATATTTGGAATCAGCAGGTCATTTCCATGGAGAATATCATTGAGATTATCCGATTCTCGACAAAAAGTTTTTTGGCCCAAAAAAATGAGAAGGGGTACCCCTTTTCTTTTTTTCAAAAATCTGAAATTTTCCGAAATATTCGGAAGGCAGGAATGATACCTATTGTTCGAATCTGTAGAACCTACACTTTCAGAAACTGCAAACCGATTTGAAATAAAAAATTCCTACGATTTTTAATCGACGATTTACTTTTTATTTTTTTTCCACTTTTTTTTTTCTCCTCTTTTATGAGTAAAATCGCAGGAGGCGTCGGAATCGAGAAACGGCAGTCATATTTGGAATCAGCAGGTCATTTCCATGGAGAATATCAGTGAGATTATCCGATTCTCGACAAAAAGTTTTTTGGCCCAAAAAAATGAGAAGGGGTACCCCTTTCCTTTTTTTCAAAAATCTGAAATTTTCCGAAATATTCGGAAGGCAGGAATGATACCTATTGTTCGAATCTGTAGAACCTACACTTTCAGAAACTGCAAACCGATTTGAAATAAAAAATTCCTACGATTTTTAATCGACGATTTACTTTTTATTTTTTTTCCACTTTTTTTTCTCTCGTTTTTTATGAGTAAAATCGCAGGAGGCGTCGGAATCGAGAAACGGCAGTCATATTTGGAATCAGCAGGTCATTTCCATGGAGAATATCATTGAGATTATCCGATTCTCGACAAAAAGTTTTTTGGCCCAAAAAAACACCCCTTTCCTTTTTTTCAAAAATCTGAAATTTTCCGAAATATTCGGAAGGCAGGAATGATACCTATTGTTCGAATCTGTAGAACCTACACTTTCAGAAACTGCAAACCGATTTGAAATAAAAAATTCCTACGATTTTTAATCGACGATTTACTTTTTATTTTTTTTCCACTTTTTTTTTTCTCCTCTTTTATGAGTAAAATCGCAGGAGGCGTCGGAATCGAGAAACGGCAGTCATATTTGGAATCAGCAGGTCATTTCCATGGAGAATATCATTGAGATTATCCGATTCTCGACAAAAAGTTTTTTGGCCCAAAAAAATGAGAAGGGGTACCCCTTTCCTTTTTTTCAAAAATCTGAAATTTTCCGAAATATTCGGAAGGCAGGAATGATACCTATTGTTCGAATCTGTAGAACCTACACTTTCAGAAACTGCAAACCGATTTGAAATAAAAAATTCCTACGATTTTTAATCGACGATTTACTTTTTATTTTTTTTCCACTTTTTTTTCTCTCGTTTTTTATGAGTAAAATCGCAGGAGGCGTCGGAATCGAGAAACGGCAGTCATATTTGGAATCAGCAGGTCATTTCCATGGAGAATATCATTGAGATTATCCGATTCTCGAAAAAAGTTTTTTGGCCCAAAAAAATGAGAAGGGGTACCCCTTTCCTTTTTTTCAAAAATCTGAAATTTTCCGAAATATTCGGAAGGCAGGAATGATACCTATTGTTCGAATCTGTAGAACCTACACTTTCAGAAACTGCAAACCGATTTGAAATAAAAAATTCCTACGATTTTTAATCGACGATTTACTTTTTATTTTTTTTCCACTTTTTTTTTTCTCCTCTTTTATGAGTAAAATCGCAGGAGGCGTCGGAATCGAGAAACGGCAGTCATATTTGGAATCAGCAGGTCATTTCCATGGAGAATATCATTGAGATTATCCGATTCTCGACAAAAAGTTTTTTGGCCCAAAAAAATGAGAAGGGGTACCCCTTTCCTTTTTTTCAAAAATCTGAAATTTTCCGAAATATTCGGAAGGCAGGAATGATACCTATTGTTCGAATCTGTAGAACCTACACTTTCAGAAACTGCAAACCGATTTGAAATAAAAAATTCCTACGATTTTTAATCGACGATTTACTTTTTATTTTTTTTCCACTTTTTTTTCTCTCGTTTTTTATGAGTAAAATCGCAGGAGGCGTCGGAATCGAGAAACGGCAGTCATATTTGGAATCAGCAGGTCATTTCCATGGAGAATATCATTGAGATTATCCGATTCTCGACAAAAAGTTTTTTGGCCCAAAAAAATGAGAAGGGGTACCCCTTTCCTTTTTTTCAAAAATCTGAAATTTTCCGAAATATTCGGAAGGCAGGAATGATACCTATTGTTCGAATCTGTAGAACCTACACTTTCAGAAACTGCAAACCGATTTGAAATAAAAAATTCCTACGATTTTTAATCGACGATTTACTTTTTATTTTTTTTCCACTTTTTTTTTTCTCCTCTTTTATGAGTAAAATCGCAGGAGGCGTCGGAATCGAGAAACGGCAGTCATATTTGGAATCAGCAGGTCATTTCCATGGAGAATATCATTGAGATTATCCGATTCTCGACAAAAAGTTTTTTGGCCCAAAAAAATGAGAAGGGGTACCCCTTTCCTTTCTTTCAAAAATCTGAAATTTTCCGAAATATTCGGAAGGCAGGAATGATACCTATTGTTCGAATCTGTAGAACCTACACTTTCAGAAACTGCAAACCGATTTGAAATAAAAAATTCCTACGATTTTTAATCGACGATTTACTTTTTATTTTTTTTCCACTTTTTTTTCTCTCCTCTTTTATGAGTAAAATCGCAGGAGGCGTCGGAATCGAGAAACGGCAGTCATATTTGGAATCAGCAGGTCATTTCCATGGAGAATATCAGTGAGATTATCCGATTCTCGACAAAAAGTTTTTTGGCCCAAAAAAATGAGAAGGGGTACCCCTTTCCTTTTTTTCAAAAATCTGAAATATTCCGAAATATTCGGAAGGCAGGAATGATACCTATTGTTCGAATCTGTAGAACCTACACTTTCAGAAACTGCAAACCGATTTGAAATAAAAAATTCCTACGATTTTTAATCGACGATTTACTTTTTATTTTTTTTCCACTTTCTTTTCTCTCGTTTTTTATGAGTAAAATCGCAGGAGGCGTCGGAATCGAGAAACGGCAGTCATATTTGGAATCAGCAGGTCATTTCCATGGAGAATATCATTGAGATTATCCGATTCTCGACAAAAAGTTTTTTGGCCCAAAAAAATGAGAAGGGGTACCCCTTTCCTTTTTTTCAAAAATCTAAAATTTTCCGAAATATTCGGAAGGCAGGAATGATACCTATTGTTCGAATCTGTAGAACCTACACTTTCAGAAACTGCGAACCGATTTGAAATAAAAAATTCCTACGATTTTTAATCGACGATTCACTTTTTATTTTTTTTCCACTTTTTTTTCTTTCCTTTTTTATGAGTAAAATCGCAGGAGGCGTCGGAATCGAGAAACGGCAGTCATATTTGGAATCAGCAGGTCATTTCCATGGAGAATATCATTGAGATTATCCGATTCTCGACAAAAAGTTTTTTGGCCCAAAAAAATGAGAAGGGGTACCCCTTTCCTTTTTTTCAAAAATCTGAAATTTTCCGAAATATTCGGAAGGCAGGAATGATACCTATTGTTCGAATCTATAGAACCTACACTTTCAGAAACTGCAAACCGATTTGAAATAAAAAATTCCTACGATTTTTAATCGACGATTTACTTTTTATTTTTTTTCCACTTTTTTTTCTCTCCTTTTTTATGAGTAAAATCGCAGGAGGCGTCGGAATCGAGAAACGGCAGTCATATTTGGAATCAGCAGGTCATTTCCATGGAGAATATCATTGAGATTATCCGATTCTCGACAAAAAGTTTTTTGGCCCAAAAAAATGAGAAGGGGTACCCCTTTCCTTTTTTTCAAAAATCTGAAATTTTCCGAAATATTCGGAAGGCAGGAATGATACCTATTGTTCGAATCTGTAGAACCTACACTTTCAGAAACTGCAAACCGATTTGAAATAAAAAATTCCTACGATTTTTGATCGACGATTTACTTTTTATTTTTTTTCCACTTTCTTTTCTCTCGTTTTTTACGAGTAAAATCGCAGGAGGCGTCGGAATCGAGAAACAGCAGTCATATTTGGAATCAGCAGGTCATTTCCATGGAGAATATCATTGAGATTATCCGATTCTCGACAAAAAGTTTTTTGGCCCAAAAAAATGAGAAGGGGTACCCCTTTCCTTTTTTTCAAAAATCTGAAATTTTCCGAAATATTCGGAAGGCAGGAATGATACCTATTGTTCGAATCTGTAGAACCTACACTTTCAGAAACTGCAAACCGATTTGAAATAAAAAATTCCTACGATTTTTAATCGACGATTTACTTTTTATTTTTTTTCCACTTTTTTTTCTCTCCTCTTTTATGAGTAAAATCGCAGGAGGCGTCGGAATCGAGAAACGGCAGTCATATTTGGAATCAGCAGGTCATTTCCATGGAGAATATCAGTGAGATTATCCGATTCTCGACAAAAAGTTTTTTGGCCCAAAAAAATGAGAAGGGGTACCCCTTTCCTTTTTTTCAAAAATCTGAAATTTTCCGAAATATTCGGAAGGCAGGAATGATACCTATTGTTCGAATCTCTAGAACCTACACTTTCAGAAACTGCAAACCGATTTGAAATAAAAAATTCCTACGATTTTTAATCGACGATTTACTTTTTATTTTTTTTCCACTTTTTTTTCTCTCCGTTTTTATGAGTAAAATCGCAGGAGGCGTCGGAATCGAGAAACGGCAGTCATATTTGGAATCAGCAGGTCATTTCCATGGAGAATATCATTGAGATTATCCGATTCTCGACAAAAAGTTTTTTGGCCCAAAAAAATGAGAAGGGGTACCCCTTTCCTTTTTTTCAAAAATCTGAAATTTTCCGAAATATTCGGAAGGCAGGAATGATACCTATTGTTCGAATCTGTAGAACCTACACTTTCAGAAACTGCAAACCGATTTGAAATAAAAAATTCCTACGATTTTTAATCGACGATTTACTTTTTATTTTTTTTCCACTTTTTTTTCTCTCGTTTTTTATGAGTAAAATCGCAGGAGGCGTCGGAATCGAGAAACGGCAGTCATATTTGGAATCAGCAGGTCATTTCCATGGAGAATATCATTGAGATTATCCGATTCTCGACAGAAAGTTTTTTGGCCCAAAAAAATGAGAAGGGGTACCCCTTTCCTTTTTTTCAAAAATCTGAAATTTTCCGAAATATTCGGAAGGCAGGAATGATACCTATTGTTCGAATCTGTAGAACCTACACTTTCAGAAACTGCAAACCGATTTGAAATAAGAAATTCCTACGATTTTTAATCGACGATTTACTTTTTATTTTTTTTCCACTTTTTTTTCTCTCCTTTTTTATGAGTAAAATCGCAGGAGGCGTCGGAATCGAGAAACGGCAGTCATATTTGGAATCAGCAGGTCATTTCCATGGAGAATATCATTGAGATTATCCGATTCTCGACAAAAAGTTTTTTGGCCCAAAAAAATGAGAAGGGGTACCCCTTTCCTTTTTTTCAAAAATCTGAAATTTTCCGAAATATTCGGAAGGCAGGAATGATACCTATTGTTCGAATCTGTAGAACCTACACTTTCAGAAACTGCAAACCGATTTGAAATAAAAAATTCCTACGATTTTTAATCGACGATTTACTTTTTATTTTTTTTCCACTTTTTTTTTTCTCCTCTTTTATGAGTAAAATCGCAGGAGGCGTCGGAATCGAGAAACGGCAGTCATATTTGGAATCAGCAGGTCATTTCCATGGAGAATATCATTGAGATTATCCGATTCTCGACAAAAAGTTTTTTGGCCCAAAAAAATGAGAAGGGGTACCCCTTTCCTTTTTTTCAAAAATCCGAAATTTTCCGAAATATTCGGAAGGCAGGAATGATACCTATTGTTCGAATCTGTAGAACCTACACTTTCAGAAACTGCAAACCGATTTGAAATAAAAAATTCCTACGATTTTTGATCGACGATTTACTTTTTATTTTTTTTCCACTTTCTTTTCTCTCGTTTTTTATGAGTAAAATCGCAGGAGGCGTCGGAATCGAGAAACAGCAGTCATATTTGGAATCAGCAGGTCATTTCCATGGAGAATATCATTGAGATTATCCGATTCTCGACAAAAAGTTTTTTGGCCCAAAAAAATGAGAAGGGGTACCCCTTTCCTTTTTTTCAAAAATCTAAAATTTTCCGAAATATTCGGAAGGCAGGAATGATACCTATTGTTCGAATCTGTAGAACCTACACTTTCAGAAACTGCAAACCGATTTGAAATAAAAAATTCCTACGATTTTTAATCGACGATTCACTTTTTATTTTTTTTCCACTTTTTTTTCTTTCCTTTTTTATGAGTAAAATCGCAGGAGGCGTCGGAATCGAGAAACGGCAGTCATATTTGGAATCAGCAGGTCATTTCCATGGAGAATATCATTGAGATTATCCGATTCTCGACAAAAAGTTTTTTGGCCCAAAAAAATGAGAAGGGGTACCCCTTTCCTTTTTTTCAAAAATCTGAAATTTTCCGGAATATTCGGAAGGCAGGAATGATACCTATTGTTCGAATCTGTAGAACCTACACTTTCAGAAACTGCAAACCGATTTGAAATAAAAAATTCCTACGATTTTTAATCGACGATTTACTTTTTATTTTTTTTCCACTTTTTTTTCTCTCCTCTTTTATGAGTAAAATCGCAGGAGGCGTCGGAATCGAGAAACGGCAGTCATATTTGGAATCAGCAGGTCATTTCCATGGAGAATATCAGTGAGATTATCCGATTCTCGACAAAAAGTTTTTTGGCCCAAAAAAATGAGAAGGGGTACCCCTTTCCTTTTTTTCAAAAATCTGAAATTTTCCGAAATATTCGGAAGGCAGGAATGATACCTATTGTTCGAATCTCTAGAACCTACACTTTCAGAAACTGCAAACCGATTTGAAATAAAAAATTCCTACGATTTTTGATCGACGATTTACTTTTTATTTTTTTTCCACTTTTTTTTCTCTCCTTTTTTATGAGTAAAATCGCAGGAGGCGTCGGAATCGAGAAACGGCAGTCATATTTGGAATCAGCAGGTCATTTCCATGGAGAATATCATTGAGATTATCCGATTCTCGACAAAAAGTTTTTTGGCCCAAAAAAATGAGAAGGGGTACCCCTTTTCTTTTTTTCAAAAATCTGAAATTTTCCGAAATATTCGGAAGGCAGGAATGATACCTATTGTTCGAATCTGTAGAACCTACACTTTCAGAAACTGCAAACCGATTTGAAATAAAAAATTCCTACGATTTTTAATCGACGATTTACTTTTTATTTTTTTTCCACTTTTTTTTTTCTCCTCTTTTATGAGTAAAATCGCAGGAGGCGTCGGAATCGAGAAACGGCAGTCATATTTGGAATCAGCAGGTCATTTCCATGGAGAATATCAGTGAGATTATCCGATTCTCGACAAAAAGTTTTTTGGCCCAAAAAAATGAGAAGGGGTACCCCTTTCCTTTTTTTCAAAAATCTGAAATTTTCCGAAATATTCGGAAGGCAGGAATGATACCTATTGTTCGAATCTGTAGAACCTACACTTTCAGAAACTGCAAACCGATTTGAAATAAAAAATTCCTACGATTTTTAATCGACGATTCACTTTTTATTTTTTTTCCACTTTTTTTTCTTTCCTTTTTTATGAGTAAAATCGCAGGAGGCGTCGGAATCGAGAAACGGCAGTCATATTTGGAATCAGCAGGTCATTTCCATGGAGAATATCATTGAGATTATCCGATTCTCGACAAAAAGTTTTTTGGCCCAAAAAAATGAGAAGGGGTACCCCTTTCCTTTTTTTCAAAAATCTGAAATTTTCCGAAATATTCGGAAGGCAGGAATGATACCTATTGTTCGAATCTGTAGAACCTACACTTTCAGAAACTGCAAACCGATTTGAAATAAAAAATTCCTACGATTTTTGATCGACGATTTACTTTTTATTTTTTTTCCACTTTCTTTTCTCTCGTTTTTTATGAGTAAAATCGCAGGAGGCGTCGGAATCGAGAAACAGCAGTCATATTTGGAATCAGCAGGTCATTTCCATGGAGAATATCATTGAGATTATCCGATTCTCGACAAAAAGTTTTTTGGCCCAAAAAAATGAGAAGGGGTACCCCTTTCCTTTTTTTCAAAAATCTAAAATTTTCCGAAATATTCGGAAGGCAGGAATGATACCTATTGTTCGAATCTGTAGAACCTACACTTTCAGAAACTGCAAACCGATTTGAAATAAAAAATTCCTACGATTTTTAATCGACGATTCACTTTTTATTTTTTTTCCACTTTTTTTTCTTTCCTTTTTTATGAGTAAAATCGCAGGAGGCGTCGGAATCGAGAAACGGCAGTCATATTTGGAATCAGCAGGTCATTTCCATGGAGAATATCATTGAGATTATCCGATTCTCGACAAAAAGTTTTTTGGCCCAAAAAAATGAGAAGGGGTACCCCTTTCCTTTTTTTCAAAAATCTGAAATTTTCCGAAATATTCGGAAGGCAGGAATGATACCTATTGTTCGAATCTGTAGAACCTACACTTTCAGAAACTGCAAACCGATTTGAAATAAAAAATTCCTACGATTTTTAATCGACGATTTACTTTTTATTTTTTTTCCACTTTCTTTTCTCTCTTTTTTTATGAGTAAAATCGCAGGAGGCGTCGGAATCGAGAAACGGCAGTCATATTTGGAATCAGCAGGTCATTTCCATGGAGAATATCATTGAGATTATCCGATTCTCGACAAAAAGTTTTTTGGCCCAAAAAAATGAGAAGGGGTACCCCTTTCCTTTTTTTCAAAAATCTGAAATTTTCCGAAATATTCGGAAGGCAGGAATGATACCTATTGTTCGAATCTGTAGAACCTACACTTTCAGAAACTGCAAACCGATTTGAAATAAAAAATTCCTACGATTTTTAATCGACGATTTACTTTTTATTTTTTTTCCACTTTTTTTTCTCTCCTCTTTTATGAGTAAAATCGCAGGAGGCGTCGGAATCGAGAAACGGCAGTCATATTTGGAATCAGCAGGTCATTTCCATGGAGAATATCAGTGAGATTATCCGATTCTCGACAAAAAGTTTTTTGGCCCAAAAAAATGAGAAGGGGTACCCCTTTCCTTTTTTTCAAAAATCTGAAATTTTCCGAAATATTCGGAAGGCAGGAATGATACCTATTGTTCGAATCTCTAGAACCTACACTTTCAGAAACTGCAAACCGATTTGAAATAAAAAATTCCTACGATTTTTAATCGACGATTTACTTTTTATTTTTTTTCCACTTTTTTTTCTCTCCTTTTTTATGAGTAAAATCGCAGGAGGCGTCGGAATCGAGAAACGGCAGTCATATTTGGAATCAGCAGGTCATTTCCATGGAGAATATCATTGAGATTATCCGATTCTCGACAAAAAGTTTTTTGGCCCAAAAAAATGAGAAGGGGTACCCCTTTCCTTTTTTTCAAAAATCTGAAATTTTCCGAAATATTCGGAAGGCAGGAATGATACCTATTGTTCGAATCTGTAGAACCTACACTTTCAGAAACTGCAAACCGATTTGAAATAAAAAATTCCTACGATTTTTAATCGACGATTTACTTTTTATTTTTTTTCCACTTTTTTTTCTCTCGTTTTTTATGAGTAAAATCGCAGGAGGCGTCGGAATCGAGAAACGGCAGTCATATTTGGAATCAGCAGGTCATTTCCATGGAGAATATCATTGAGATTATCCGATTCTCGACAAAAAGTTTTTTGGCCCAAAAAAATGAGAAGGGGTACCCCTTTCCTTTTTTTCAAAAATCTGAAATTTTCCGAAATATTCGGAAGGCAGGAATGATACCTATTGTTCGAATCTGTAGAACCTACACTTTCAGAAACTGCAAACCGATTTGAAATAAAAAATTCCTACGATTTTTAATCGACGATTCACTTTTTATTTTTTTTCCACTTTTTTTTCTTTCCTTTTTTATGAGTAAAATCGCAGGAGGCGTCGGAATCGAGAAACGGCAGTCATATTTGGAATCAGCAGGTCATTTCCATGGAGAATATCATTGAGATTATCCGATTCTCGACAAAAAGTTTTTTGGCCCAAAAAAATAAGAAGGGGTACCCCTTTCCTTTTTTTCAAAAATCTGAAATTTTCCGAAATATTCGGAAGGCAGGAATGATACCTATCGTTCGAATCTGTAGAACCTACACTTTCAGAAACTGCAAACCGATTTGAAATAAAAAATTCCTACGATTTTTAATCGACGATTTACTTTTTATTTTTTTTCCACTTTCTTTTCTCTCTTTTTTTATGAGTAAAATCGCAGGAGGCGTCGGAATCGAGAAACGGCAGTCATATTTGGAATCAGCAGGTCATTTCCATGGAGAATATCATTGAGATTATCCGATTCTCGACAAAAAGTTTTTTGGCCCAAAAAAATGAGAAGGGGTACCCCTTTCCTTTTTTTCAAAAATCTGAAATTTTCCGAAATATTCGGAAGGCAGGAATGATACCTATTGTTCGAATCTGTAGAACCTACACTTTCAGAAACTGCAAACCGATTTGAAATAAAAAATTCCTACGATTTTTAATCGACGATTTACTTTTTATTTTTTTTCCACTTTTTTTTTTCTCCTCTTTTATGAGTAAAATCGCAGGAGGCGTCGGAATCGAGAAACGGCAGTATTATTTGGAATCAGCAGGTCATTTCCATGGAGAATATCATTGAGATTATCCGATTCTCGACAAAAAGTTTTTTGGCCCAAAAAAATGAGAAGGGGTACCCCTTTCCTTTTTTTCAAAAATCTGAAATTTTCCGAAATATTCGGAAGGCAGGAATGATACCTATTGTTCGAATCTGTAGAACCTACACTTTCAGAAACTGCGAACCGATTTGAAATAAAAAATTCCTACGATTTTTAATCGACGATTTACTTTTTATTTTTTTTCCACTTTCTTTTCTCTTTTTTTTTATGAGTAAAATCGCAGGAGGCGTCGGAATCGAGAATCGGCAGTCATATTTGGAATCAGCAGGTCATTTCCATGGAGAATATCATTGAGATTATCCGATTTTCGACAAAAAGTTTTTTGGCCCAAAAAAATGAGAAGGGGTACCCCTTTCCTTTTTTTCAAAAATCTGAAATTTTCCGGAATATTCGGAAGGCAGGAATGATACCTATTGTTCGAATCTGTAGAACCTACACTTTCAGAAACTGCAAACCGATTTGAAATAAAAAATTCCTACGATTTTTAATCGACGATTTACTTTTTATTTTTTTTCAACTTTTTTTTCTCTCCTTTTTTATGAGTAAAATCGCAGGAGGCGTCGGAATCGAGAAACGGCAGTCATATTTGGAATCAGCAGGTCATTTCCATGGAGAATATCATTGAGATTATCCGATTCTCGACAAAAAGTTTTTTGGCCCAAAAAAATGAGAAGGGGTACCCCTTTCCTTTTTTTCAAAAATCTGAAATTTTCCGAAATATTCGGAAGGCAGGAATGATACCTATTGTTCGAATCTGTAGAACCTACACTTTCAGAAACTGCAAACCGATTTGAAATAAAAAATTCCTACGATTTTTAATCGACGATTTACTTTTTATTTTTTTTCCACTTTTTTTTCTCTCGTTTTTTATGAGTAAAATCGCAGGAGGCGTCGGAATCGAGAAACGGCAGTCATATTTGGAATCAGCAGGTCATTTCCATGGAGAATATCATTGAGATTATCCGATTCTCGACAAAAAGTTTTTTGGCCCAAAAAAATGAGAAGGGGTACCCCTTTCCTTTTTTTCAAAAATCTGAAATTTTCCGAAATATTCGGAAGGCAGGAATGATACCTATTGTTCGAATCTGTAGAACCTACACTTTCAGAAACTGCAAACCGATTTGAAATAAAAAATTCCTACGATTTTTAATCGACGATTTACTTTTTATTTTTTTTCCACTTTTTTTTTTCTCCTCTTTTATGAGTAAAATCGCAGGAGGCGTCGGAATCGAGAAACGGCAGTCATATTTGGAATCAGCAGGTCATTTCCATGGAGAATATCATTGAGATTATCCGATTCTCGACAAAAAGTTTTTTGGCCCAAAAAAATGAGAAGGGGTACCCCTTTCCTTTTTTTCAAAAATCTGAAATTTTCCGAAATATTCGGAAGGCAGGAATGATACCTATTGTTCGAATCTGTAGAACCTACACTTTCAGAAACTGCAAACCGATTTGAAATAAAAAATTCCTACGATTTTTAATCGACGATTTACTTTTTATTTTTTTTCCACTTTCTTTTCTCTCGTTTTTTATGAGTAAAATCGCAGGAGGCGTCGGAATCGAGAAACGGCAGTCATATTTGGAATCAGCAGGTCATTTCCATGGAGAATATCATTGAGATTATCCGATTCTCGACAAAAAGTTTTTTGGCCCAAAAAAATGAGAAGGGGTACCCCTTTCCTTTTTTTCAAAAATCTGAAATTTTCCGAAATATTCGGAAGGCAGGAATGATACCTATTGTTCGAATCTGTAGAACCTACACTTTCAGAAACTGCAAACCGATTTGAAATAAAAAATTCCTACGATTTTTAATCGACGATTTACTTTTTATTTTTTTTCCACTTTTTTTTCTCTCGTTTTTTATGAGTAAAATCGCAGGAGGCGTCGGAATCGAGAAACGGCAGTCATATTTGGAATCAGCAGGTCATTTCCATGGAGAATATCATTGAGATTATCCGATTCTCGACAAAAAGTTTTTTGGCCCAAAAAAATGAGAAGGGGTACCCCTTTCCTTTTTTTCAAAAATCTGAAATTTTCCGAAATATTCGGAAGGCAGGAATGATACCTATTGTTCGAATCTGTAGAACCTACACTTTCAGAAACTGCAAACCGATTTGAAATAAAAAATTCCTACGATTTTTAATCGACGATTTACTTTTTATTTTTTTTCCACTTTTTTTTTTCTCCTCTTTTATGAGTAAAATCGCAGGAGGCGTCGGAATCGAGAAACGGCAGTCATATTTGGAATCAGCAGGTCATTTCCATGGAGAATATCATTGAGATTATCCGATTCTCGACAAAAAGTTTTTTGGCCCAAAAAAATGAGAAGGGGTACCCCTTTCCTTTTTTTCAAAAATCTGAAATTTTCCGAAATATTCGGAAGGCAGGAATGATACCTATTGTTCGAATCTGTAGAACCTACACTTTCAGAAACTGCAAACCGATTTGAAATAAAAAATTCCTACGATTTTTAATCGACGATTTACTTTTTATTTTTTTTCCACTTTTTTTTCTCTCCTCTTTTATGAGTAAAATCGCAGGAGGCGTCGGAATCGAGAAACGGCAGTCATATTTGGAATCAGCAGGTCATTTCCATGGAGAATATCAGTGAGATTATCCGATTCTCGACAAAAAGTTTTTTGGCCCAAAAAAATGAGAAGGGGTACCCCTTTCCTTTTTTTCAAAAATCTGAAAAATTCCGACATATTCGGAAGGCAGGAATGATACCTATTGTTCGAATCTGTAGAACCTACACTTTCAGAAACTGCAAACCGATTTGAAATAAAAAATTCCTACGATTTTTAATCGACGATTTACTTTTTATTTTTTTTCCACTTTCTTTTCTCTCGTTTTTTATGAGTAAAATCGCAGGAGGCGTCGGAATCGAGAAACGGCAGTCATATTTGGAATCAGCAGGTCATTTCCATGGAGAATATCATTGAGATTATCCGATTCTCGACAAAAAGTTTTTTGGCCCAAAAAAATGAGAAGGGGTACCCCTTTCCTTTTTTTCAAAAATCTAAAATTTTCCGAAATATTCGGAAGGCAGGAATGATACCTATTGTTCGAATCTGTAGAACCTACACTTTCAGAAACTGCGAACCGATTTGAAATAAAAAATTCCTACGATTTTTAATCGACGATTCACTTTTTATTTTTTTTCCACTTTTTTTTCTTTCCTTTTTTATGAGTAAAATCGCAGGAGGCGTCGGAATCGAGAAACGGCAGTCATATTTGGAATCAGCAGGTCATTTCCATGGAGAATATCATTGAGATTATCCGATTCTCGACAAAAAGTTTTTTGGCCCAAAAAAATGAGAAGGGGTACCCCTTTCCTTTTTTTCAAAAATCTGAAATTTTCCGAAATATTCGGAAGGCAGGAATGATACCTATTGTTCGAATCTATAGAACCTACACTTTCAGAAACTGCAAACCGATTTGAAATAAAAAATTCCTACGATTTTTAATCGACGATTTACTTTTTATTTTTTTTCCACTTTTTTTTCTCTCCTTTTTTATGAGTAAAATCGCAGGAGGCGTCGGAATCGAGAAACGGCAGTCATATTTGGAATCAGCAGGTCATTTCCATGGAGAATATCATTGAGATTATCCGATTCTCGACAAAAAGTTTTTTGGCCCAAAAAAATGAGAAGGGGTACCCCTTTCCTTTTTTTCAAAAATCTGAAATTTTCCGAAATATTCGGAAGGCAGGAATGATACCTATTGTTCGAATCTATAGAACCTACACTTTCAGAAACTGCAAACCGATTTGAAATAAAAAATTCCTACGATTTTTAATCGACGATTTACTTTTTATTTTTTTTCCACTTTTTTTTCTCTCCTTTTTTATGAGTAAAATCGCAGGAGGCGTCGGAATCGAGAAACGGCAGTCATATTTGGAATCAGCAGGTCATTTCCATGGAGAATATCATTGAGATTATCCGATTCTCGACAAAAAGTTTTTTGGCCCAAAAAAATGAGAAGGGGTACCCCTTTCCTTTTTTTCAAAAATCTGAAATTTTCCGAAATATTCGGAAGGCAGGAATGATACCTATTGTTCGAATCTGTAGAACCTACACTTTCAGAAACTGCAAACCGATTTGAAATAAAAAATTCCTACGATTTTTAATCGACGATTTACTTTTTATTTTTTTTCCACTTTTTTTTCTCTCCTCTTTTATGAGTAAAATCGCAGGAGGCGTCGGAATCGAGAAACGGCAGTCATATTTGGAATCAGCAGGTCATTTCCATGGAGAATATCAGTGAGATTATCCGATTCTCGACAAAAAGTTTTTTGGCCCAAAAAAATGAGAAGGGGTACCCCTTTCCTTTTTTTCAAAAATCTGAAATTTTCCGAAATATTCGGAAGGCAGGAATGATACCTATTGTTCGAATCTCTAGAACCTACACTTTCAGAAACTGCAAACCGATTTGAAATAAAAAATTCCTACGATTTTTAATCGACGATTTACTTTTTATTTTTTTTCCACTTTTTTTTCTCTCCTTTTTTATGAGTAAAATCGCAGGAGGCGTCGGAATCGAGAAACGGCAGTCATATTTGGAATCAGCAGGTCATTTCCATGGAGAATATCATTGAGATTATCCGATTCTCGACAAAAAGTTTTTTGGCCCAAAAAAATGAGAAGGGGTACCCCTTTCCTTTTTTTCAAAAATCTGAAATTTTCCGAAATATTCGGAAGGCAGGAATGATACCTATTGTTCGAATCTGTAGAACCTACACTTTCAGAAACTGCAAACCGATTTGAAATAAAAAATTCCTACGATTTTTAATCGACGATTTACTTTTTATTTTTTTTCCACTTTTTTTTCTCTCGTTTTTTATGAGTAAAATCGCAGGAGGCGTCGGAATCGAGAAACGGCAGTCATATTTGGAATCAGCAGGTCATTTCCATGGAGAATATCATTGAGATTATCCGATTCTCGACAGAAAGTTTTTTGGCCCAAAAAAATGAGAAGGGGTACCCCTTTCCTTTTTTTCAAAAATCGGAAATTTTCCGAAATATTCGGAAGGCAGGAATGATACCTATTGTTCGAATCTGTAGAACCTACACTTTCAGAAACTGCAAACCGATTTGAAATAAGAAATTCCTACGATTTTTAATCGACGATTTACTTTTTATTTTTTTTCCACTTTTTTTTCTCTCCTTTTTTATGAGTAAAATCGCAGGAGGCGTCGGAATCGAGAAACGGCAGTCATATTTGGAATCAGCAGGTCATTTCCATGGAGAATATCATTGAGATTATCCGATTCTCGACAAAAAGTTTTTTGGCCCAAAAAAATGAGAAGGGGTACCTCTTTCCTTTTTTTCAAAAATCTGAAATTTTCCGAAATATTCGGAAGGCAGGAATGATACCTATTGTTCGAATCTGTAGAACCTACACTTTCAGAAACTGCAAACCGATTTGAAATAAAAAATTCCTACGATTTTTAATCGACGATTTACTGTTTATTTTTTTTCCACTTTTTTTTCTCTCGTTTTTTATGAGTAAAATCGCAGGAGGCGTCGGAATCGAGAAACGGCAGTCATATTTGGAATCAGCAGGTCATTTCCATGGAGAATATCATTGAGATTATCCGATTCTCGACAAAAAGTTTTTTGGCCCAAAAAAATGAGAAGGGACGAAAGGGGTACCCCTTTCCTTTTTTTCAAAAATCTGAAATTTTCCGAAATATTCGGAAGGCAGGAATGATACCTAGTGTTCGAATCTGTAGAACCTACACTTTCAGAAACTGCAAACCGATTTGGAATAAAAAATTCCTACGATTTTTAATCGACGATTTACTGTTTATTTTTTTTCCACTTTTTTTTCTCTCCTTTTTATGAGTAAAATCGCAGGAGGCGTCGGAATCGAGAAACGGCAGTCATATTTGGAATCAGCAGGTCATTTCCATGGAGAATATCATTGAGATTATTCGATTCTCGACAAAAAATTTTTTGGCCCAAAAAAATGAGAAGGGGTACCCCTTTCCTTTTTTTCAAAAATCTGAAATTTTCCGAAATATTCGGAAGGCAGGAATGATACCTATTGTTCGAATCTGTAGAACCTACACTTTCAGAAACTGCAAACCGATTTGAAATAAAAAATTCCTACGATTTTTAATCGACGATTTACTTTTTATTTTTTTTCCACTTTTTTTTCTCTCGTTTTTTATGAGTAAAATCGCAGGAGGCGTCGGAATCGAGAAACGGCAGTCATATTTGGAATCAGCAGGTCATTTCCATGGAGAATATCATTGAGATTATCCGATTCTCGACAAAAAGTTTTTTGGCCCAAAAAAATGGGAAGGGGTACCCCTTTCCTTTTCTTCAAAAATCTGAAATTTTCCGAAATATTCGGAAGGCAGGAATGATACCTATTGTTCGAATCTGTAGAACCTACACTTTCAGAAACTGCGAACCGATTTGAAATAAAAAATTCCTACGATTTTTGATCGACGATTTACTTTTTATTTTTTTTCCACTTTTTTTTCTCTCGTTTTTTATGAGTAAAATCGCAGGAGGCGTCGGAATCGAGAAACGGCAGTCATATTTGGAATCAGCAGGTCATTTCCATGGAGAATATCATTGAGATTATCCGATTCTCGACAAAAAGTTTTTTGGCCCAAAAAAATGAGAACCCTTTCCTTTTTTTCAAAAATCTGAAATTTTCCGAAATATTCGGAAGGCAGGAATGATACCTATTGTTCGAATCTGTAGAACCTACACTTTCAGAAACTGCAAACCGATTTGAAATAAAAAATTCCTACGATTTTTAATCGACGATTTACTTTTTATTTTTTTTCCACTTTTTTTTCTCTCGTTTTTTATGAGTAAAATCGCAGGAGGCGTCGGAATCGAGAAACGGCAGTCATATTTGGAATCAGCAGGTCATTTCCATGGAGAATATCATTGAGATTATCCGATTCTCGACAAAAAGTTTTTTGGCCCAAAAAAATGAGAAGGGGTACCCCTTTCCTTTTTGTCAAAAATCTGAAATTTTCCGAAATATTCGGAAGGCAGGAATGATACCTATTGTTCGAATCTGTAGAACCTACACTTTCAGAAACTGCAAACCGATTTGAATTAAAAAATTCCTACGATTTTTAATCGACGATTTACTTTTTATTTTTTTTCCACTTTTTTTTCTCTCCTTTTTCATGAGTAAAATCGCAGGAGGCGTCGGAATCGAGAAACGGCAGTCATATTTGGAATCAGCAGGTCATTTCCATGGAGAATATCATTGAGATTATCCGATTCTCGACAAAAAGTTTTTTGGCCCAAAAAAATGAGAAGGGGTACCCCTTTCCTTTTGTTCAAAAATCTGAAATTTTCCGAAATATTCGGAAGGCAGGAATGATACCTATTGTTCGAATCTGTAGAACCTACACTTTCAGAAACTGCAAACCGATTTGAAATAAAAAATTCCTACGATTTTTAATCGACGATTTACTTTTTATTTTTTTTCCACTTTTTTTTCTCTTCTGTTTTATGAGTAAAATCGCAGGAGGCGTCGGAATCAAGAAACGGCAGTCATATTTGGAATCAGCAGGTCATTTCCATGGAGAATATCATTGAGATTATCCGATTCTCGACAAAAAATTTTTTGGCCCAAAAAAATGAGAAGGGGTACCCCTTTCCTTTTTTTCAAAAATCTGAAATTTTCCGAAATATTCGGAAGGCAGGAATGATACCTATTGTTCGAATCTGTAGAACCTACACTTTCAGAAACTGCAAACCGATTTGAAATAAAAAATTCCTACGATTTTTAATCGACGATTTACTTTTTATTTTTTTTCCACTTTTTTTTCTCTCCTTTTTCATGAGTAAAATCGCAGGAGGCGTCGGAATCGAGAAACGGCAGTCATATTTGGAATCAGCAGGTCATTTCCATGGAGAATATCATTGAGATTATCCGATTCTCGACAAAAAGTTTTTTGGCCCAAAAAAATGAGAAGGGGTACCCCTTTCCTTTTTTTCAAAAATCTGAAATTTTCCGAAATATTCGGAAGGCAGGAATGATACCTATTGTTCGAATCTGTAGAACCTACACTCTCAGAAACTGCAAACCGATTTGAAATAAAAAATTCCTACGATTTTTAATCGACGATTTACTTTTTATTTTTTTTCCACTTTTTTTTCTCTCGTTTTTTATGAGTAAAATCGCAGGAGGCGTCGGAATCGAGAAACGGCAGTCATATTTGGAATCAGCAGGTCATTTCCATGGAGAATATCATTGAGATTATCCGATTCTCGACAAAAAGTTTTTTGGCCCAAAAAAATGAGAAGGGGTACCCCTTTCCTTTTTTTCAAAAATCTGAAATTTTCCGAAATATTCGGAAGGCAGGAATGATACCTATTGTTCGAATCTGTAGAACCTACACTTTCAGAAACTGCAAACCGATTTGAAATAAAAAATTCCTACGATTTTTAATCGACGATTTACTTTTTATTTTTTTTCCACTTTTTTTTCTCTCGTTTTTTATGAGTAAAATCGCAGGAGGCGTCGGAATCGAGAAACGGCAGTCATATTTGGAATCAGCAGGTCATTTCCATGGAGAATATCATTGAGATTATCCGATTCTCGACAAAAAGTTTTTTGGCCCAAAAAAATGGGAAGGGGTACCCCTTTCCTTTTCTTCAAAAATCTGAAATTTTCCGAAATATTCGGAAGGCAGGAATGATACCTATTGTTCGAATCTGTAGAACCTACACTTTCAGAAACTGCGAACCGATTTGAAATAAAAAATTCCTACGATTTTTGATCGACGATTTACTTTTTATTTTTTTTCCACTTTTTTTTCTCTCGTTTTTTATGAGTAAAATCGCAGGAGGCGTCGGAATCGAGAAACGGCAGTCATATTTGGAATCAGCAGGTCATTTCCATGGAGAATATCATTGAGATTATCCGATTCTCGACAAAAAGTTTTTTGGCCCAAAAAAATGAGAACCCTTTCCTTTTTTTCAAAAATCTGAAATTTTCCGAAATATTCGGAAGGCAGGAATGATACCTATTGTTCGAATCTGTAGAACCTACACTTTCAGAAACTGCAAACCGATTTGAAATAAAAAATTCCTACGATTTTTAATCGACGATTTACTTTTTATTTTTTTTCCACTTTTTTTTCTCTCGTTTTTTATGAGTAAAATCGCAGGAGGCGTCGGAATCGAGAAACGGCAGTCATATTTGGAATCAGCAGGTCATTTCCATGGAGAATATCATTGAGATTATCCGATTCTCGACAAAAAGTTTTTTGGCCCAAAAAAATGAGAAGGGGTACCCCTTTCCTTTTTGTCAAAAATCTGAAATTTTCCGAAATATTCGGAAGGCAGGAATGATACCTATTGTTCGAATCTGTAGAACCTACACTTTCAGAAACTGCAAACCGATTTGAATTAAAAAATTCCTACGATTTTTAATCGACGATTTACTTTTTATTTTTTTTCCACTTTTTTTTCTCTCCTTTTTCATGAGTAAAATCGCAGGAGGCGTCGGAATCGAGAAACGGCAGTCATATTTGGAATCAGCAGGTCATTTCCATGGAGAATATCATTGAGATTATCCGATTCTCGACAAAAAGTTTTTTGGCCCAAAAAAATGAGAAGGGGTACCCCTTTCCTTTTGTTCAAAAATCTGAAATTTTCCGAAATATTCGGAAGGCAGGAATGATACCTATTGTTCGAATCTGTAGAACCTACACTTTCAGAAACTGCAAACCGATTTGAAATAAAAAATTCCTACGATTTTTAATCGACGATTTACTTTTTATTTTTTTTCCACTTTTTTTTCTCTTCTGTTTTATGAGTAAAATCGCAGGAGGCGTCGGAATCAAGAACCGGCAGTCATATTTGGAATCAGCAGGTCATTTCCATGGAGAATATCATTGAGATTATCCGATTCTCGACAAAAAATTTTTTGGCCCAAAAAAATGAGAAGGGGTACCCCTTTCCTTTTTTTCAAAAATCTGAAATTTTCCGAAATATTCGGAAGGCAGGAATGATACCTATTGTTCGAATCTGTAGAACCTACACTTTCAGAAACTGCAAACCGATTTGAAATAAAAAATTCCTACGATTTTTAATCGACGATTTACTTTTTATTTTTTTTCCACTTTTTTTTCTCTCCTTTTTCATGAGTAAAATCGCAGGAGGCGTCGGAATCGAGAAACGGCAGTCATATTTGGAATCAGCAGGTCATTTCCATGGAGAATATCATTGAGATTATCCGATTCTCGACAAAAAGTTTTTTGGCCCAAAAAAATGAGAAGGGGTACCCCTTTCCTTTTTTTCAAAAATCTGAAATTTTCCGAAATATTCGGAAGGCAGGAATGATACCTATTGTTCGAATCTGTAGAACCTACACTCTCAGAAACTGCAAACCGATTTGAAATAAAAAATTCCTACGATTTTTAATCGACGATTTACTTTTTATTTTTTTTCCACTTTTTTTTCTCTCGTTTTTTATGAGTAAAATCGCAGGAGGCGTCGGAATCGAGAAACGGCAGTCATATTTGGAATCAGCAGGTCATTTCCATGGAGAATATCATTGAGATTATCCGATTCTCGACAAAAAGTTTTTTGGCCCAAAAAAATGAGAAGGGGTACCCCTTTCCTTTTTTTCAAAAATCTGAAATTTTCCGAAATATTCGGAAGGCAGGAATGATACCTATTGTTCGAATCTGTAGAACCTACACTTTCAGAAACTGCAAACCGATTTGAAATAAAAAATTCCTACGATTTTTAATCGACGATTTACTTTTTATTTTTTTTCCACTTTTTTTTCTCTTCTTTTTTATGAGTAAAATCGCAGGAGGCGTCGGAATCAAGAAACGGCAGTCATATTTGGAATCAGCAGGTCATTTCCATGGAGAATATCATTGAGATTATCCGATTCTCGACAAAAAATTTTTTGGCCCAAAAAAATGAGAAGGGGTACCCCTTTCCTTTTTTTCAAAAATCTGAAATTTTCCGAAATATTCGGAAGGCAGGAATGATACCTATTGTTCGAATCTGTAGAACCTACACTTTCAGAAACTGCGAACCGATTTGAAATAAAAAATTCCTACGATTTTTAATCGACGATTTACTTTTTATTTTTTTTTCACTTTTTTTTCTCTTCTTTCTTATGAGTAAAATCGCAGGAGGCGTCGGAATCGAGAAACGGCAGTCATATTTGGAATCAGCAGGTCATTTCCATGGAGAATATCATTGAGATTATCCGATTCTCGACAAAAAATTTTTTGGCCCAAAAAAATGAGAAGGGGTACCCCTTTCCTTTTTTTCAAAAATCTGAAATTTTCCGAAATATTCGGAAGGCAGGAATGATACCTATTGTTCGAATCTGTAGAACCTACACTTTCAGAAACTGCAAACCGATTTGAAATAAAAAATTCCTACGATTTTTAATCGACGATTTACTTTTTATTTTTTTTCCACTTTTTTTTCTCTCCTTTTTCATGAGTAAAATCGCAGGAGGCGTCGGAATCGAGAAACGGCAGTCATATTTGGAATCAGCAGGTCATTTCCATGGAGAATATCATTGAGATTATCCGATTCTCGACAAAAAGTTTTTTGGCCCAAAAAAATGAGAAGGGGTACCCCTTTCCTTTTTTTCAAAAATCTGAAATTTTCCGAAATATTCGGAAGGCAGGAATGATACCTATTGTTCGAATCTGTAGAACCTACACTTTCAGAAACTGCAAACCGATTTGAAATAAAAAATTCCTACGATTTTTAATCGACGATTTACTTTTTATTTTTTTTCCACTTTTTTTTCTCTCGTTTTTTATGAGTAAAATCGCAGGAGGCGTCGGAATCGAGAAACGGCAGTCATATTTGGAATCAGCAGGTCATTTTCATGGAGAATATCATTGAGATTATCCGATTCTCGACGAAAAGTTTTTTGGCCCAAAAAAATGAGAAGGGGTACCCCTTTCCTTTTTTTCAAAAATCTGAAATTTTCCGAAATATTCGGAAGGCAGGAATGATACCTATTGTTCGAATCTGTAGAACCTACACTTTCAGAAACTGCAAACCGATTTGAAATAAAAAATTCCTACGATTTTTAATCGACGATTTACTTTTTATTTTTTTTCCACTTTTTTTTCTCTCGTTTTTTATGAGTGAAATCGCAGGAGGCGTCGGAATCGAGAAACGGCAGTCATATTTGGAATCAGCAGGTCATTTCCATGGAGAATATCATTGAGATTATCCGATTCTCGACAAAAAGTTTTTTGGCCCAAAAAAATGAGAAGTAGTACCCCTTTCCTTTTTTTCAAAAATCTGAAATTTTCCGAAATATTCGGAAGGCAGGAATGATACCTATTGTTCGAATCTGTAGAACCTACACTTTCAGAAACTGCAAACCGATTTGAAATAAAAAATTCCTACGATTTTTAATCGACGATTTACTTTTTATTTTTTTTCCACTTTTTTTTCTCTCGTTTTTTATGAGTAAAATCGCAGGAGGCGTCGGAATCGAGAAACGGCAGTCATATTTGGAATCAGCAGGTCATTTCCATGGAGAATATCATTGAGATTATCCGATTCTCGACAAAAAGTTTTTTGGCCCAAAAAAATGAGAAGGGGTACCCCTTTCCTTTTTTTCAAAAATCTGAAATTTTCCGAAATATTCGGAAGGCAGAAATGATACCTATTGTTCGAATCTGTAGAACCTACACTTTCAGAAACTGCAAACCGATTTGAAATAAAAAATTCCTACGATTTTTAATCGACGATTTACTTTTTATTTTTTTTCCACTTTTTTTTCTCTTCTTTTTTATGAGTAAAATCGCAGGAGGCGTCGGAATCGAGAAACGGCAGTCATATTTGGAATCAGCAGGTCATTTCCATGGAGAATATCATTGAGATTATCCGATTCTCGACAAAAAAATTTTTGGCCCAAAAAAATGAGAAGGGGTACCCCTTTCCTTTTTTTCAAAAATCTGAAATTTTCCGAAATATTCGGAAGGCAGGAATGATACCTATTCTTCGAATCTGTAGAACCTACACTTTCAGAAACTGCGAACCGATTTGAAATAAAAAATTCCTACGATTTTTAATCGACGATTTACTTTTCATTTTTTTTCCACTTTTTTTTCTCTCCTTTCTTATGAGTAAAATCGCAGGAGGCGTCGGAATCGAGAAACGGCAGTCATATTTGGAATCAGCAGGTCATTTCCATGGAGAATATCATTGAGATTTTCCGATTCTCGACAAAAAATTTTTTGGCCCAAAAAAATGAGAAGGGGTACCCCTTTCCTTTTTTTCAAGAATCTGAAATTTTCCGAAATATTCGGAAGGCAGGAATGATACCTATTGTTCGAATCTGTAGAACGGACACTTTCAGAAACTGCAAACCGATTTGAAATAAAAAATTCCTACGATTTTTAATCGACGATTTACTTTTTATTTTTTTTCCACTTTTTTTTCTCTCCTTTTTCATGAGTAAAATCGCAGGAGGCGTCGGAATCGAGAAACGGCGGTCATATTTGGAATCAGCAGGTCATTTCCATGGAGAATATCATTGAGATTATCCGATTCTCGACAAAAAGTTTTTTGGCCCAAAAAAATGAGAAGGGGTACCCCTTTCCTTTTTTCTCAAAAATCTGAAATTTTCCGAAATATTCGGAAGGCAGGAATGATACCTATTGTTCGAATCTGTAGAACCTACACTTTCAGAAACTGCAAACCGATTTGAAATAAAAAATTCCTACGATTTTTAATCGACGATTTACTTTTTATTTTTTTTCCACTTTTTTTTCTTTCGTTTTTTATGAGTAAAATCGCAGGAGGCGTCGGAATCGAGAAACGGCAGTCATATTTGGAATCAGCAGGTCATTTCCATGGAGAATATCATTGAGATTATCCGATTCTCGACAAAAAGTTTTTTGGCCCAAAAAAATGAGAAGGGGTACCCCTTTCCTTTTTTTCAAAAATCTGAAATTTTCCGAAATATTCGGAAGGCAGGAATGATACCTATTGTTCGAATCTGTAGAACCTACACTTTCAGAAACTGCAAACCGATTTGAAATAAAAAATTCCTACGATTTTTAATCGACGATTTACTTTTTATTTTTTTTCCACTTTTTTTTCTCTTCTTTTTCATGAGTAAAATCGCAGGAGGCGTCGGAATCGAGAAACGGCAGTCATATTTGGAATCAGCAGGTCATTTCCATGGAGAATATCATTGAGATTATCCGATTTTCGACAAAAAGTTTTTTGGCCCAAAAAAATGAGAAGGGGGTACCCCTTTCCTTTTTTTCAAAAATCTGAAATTTTCCGAAATATTCGGAAGGCAGGAATGATACCTATTGTTCGAATCTGTAGAACCTACACTTTCAGAAACTGCAAACCGATTTGAAATAAAAAATTCCTACGATTTTTAATCGACGATTTACTTTTTATTTTTTTTCCACTTTTTTTTCTCTCGTTTTTTATGAGTAAAATCGCAGGAGGCGTCGGAATCGAGAAACGGCAGTCATATTTGGAATCAGCAGGTCATTTCCATGGAGAATATCATTGAGATTATCCGATTCTCGACAAAAAGTTTTTTGGCCCAAAAAAATGAGAAGGGGTACCCCTTTCCTGTTTTTCAAAAATCTGAAATTTTCCGAAATATTCGGAAGGCAGGAATGATACCTATTGTTCGAATCTGTAGAACCTACACTTTCAGAAACTGCAAACCGATTTGAAATAAAAAATTCCTACGATTTTTAATCGACGATTTACTTTTTATTTTTTTTCCACTTTTTTTTCTCTCCTTTTTCAGGAGTAAAATCGCAGGAGGCGTCGGAATCGAGAAACGGCAGTCATATTTGGAATCAGCAGGTCATTTCCATGGAGAATATCATTGAGATTATCCGATTCTCGACAAAAAGTTTTTTGGCCCAAAAAAATGAGAAGGGGTACCCCTCTCCTTTTTTTCAAAAATCTGAAATTTTCCGAAATATTCGGAAGGCAGGAATGATACCTATTGTTCGAATCTGTAGAACCTACACTTTCAGAAACTGCAAACCGATTTGAAATAAAAAATTCCTACGATTTTTAATCGACGATTTACTTTTTATTTTTTTTCCACTTTTTTTTCTCTTCTTTTTTATGAGTAAAATCGCAGGAGGCGTCGGAATCGAGAAACGGCAGTCATATTTGGAATCAGCAGGTCATTTCCATGGAGAATATCATTGAGATTATCCGATTCTCGACAAAAAATTTTTTGGCCCAAAAAAATGAGAAGGGGTACCCCTTTCCTTTTTTTCAAAAATCTGAAATTTTCCGAAATATTCGGAAGGCAGGAATGATACCTATTGTTCGAATCTGTAGAACCTACACTTTCAGAAACTGCGAACCGATTTGAAATAAAAAATTCCTACCATTTTTAATCGACGATTTACTTTTTATTTTTTTTCCACTTTTTTTTCTCTCCTTTCTTATGAGTAAAATCGCAGGAGGCGTCGGAATCGAGAAACGGCAGTCATATTTGGAATCAGCAGGTCATTTCCATGGAGAATATCGTTGAGATTTTCCGATTCTCGACAAAAAATTTTTTGGCCCAAAAAAATGAGAAGGGGTACCCCTTTCCTTTTTTTCAAGAATCTGAAATTTTCCGAAATATTCGGAAGGCAGGAATGATACCTATTGTTCGAATCTGTAGAACGGACACTTTCAGAAACTGCAAACCGATTTGAAATAAAAAATTCCTACGATTTTTAATCGACGATTTACTTTTTATTTTTTTTCCACTTTTTTTTCTCTCCTTTTTCATGAGTAAAATCGCAGGAGGCGTCGGAATCGAGAAACGGCGGTCATATTTGGAATCAGCAGGTCATTTCCATGGAGAATATCATTGAGATTATCCGATTCTCGACAAAAAGTTTTTTGGCCCAAAAAAATGAGAAGGGGTACCCCTTTCCTTTTTTTCAAAAATCTGAAATTTTCCGAAATATTCGGAAGGCAGGAATGATACCTATTGTTCGAATCTGTAGAACCTACACTTTCAGAAACTGCAAACCGATTTGAAATAAAAAATTCCTACGATTTTTAATCGACGATTTACTTTTTCTTTTTTTTCTACTTTTTTTTCTCTCGTTTTTTATGAGTAAAATCGCAGGAGGCGTCGGAATCGAGAAACGGCAGTCATATTTGGAATCAGCAGGTCATTTCCATGGAGAATATCATTGAGATTATCCGATTCTCGACAAAAAAATTTTTGGCCCAAAAAAATGAGAAGGGGTACCCCTTTCCTTTTTTTCAAAAATCTGAAATTTTCCGAAATATTCGGAAGGCAGGAATGATACCTATTGTTCGAATCTGTAGAACCTACACTTTCAGAAACTGCGAACCGATTTGAAATAAAAAATTCCTACGATTTTTAATCGACGATTTACTTTTTATTTTTTTTCCACTTTTTTTTCTCTCCTTTTTCAGGAGTAAAATCGCAGGAGGCGTCGGAATCGAGAAACGGCAGTCATATTTGGAATCAGCAGGTCATTTCCATGGAGAATATCATTGAGATTATCCGATTCTCGACAAAAAGTTTTTTGGCCCAAAAAAATGAAAAGGGGTACCCCTCTCCTTTTTTTCAAAAATCTGAAATTTTCCGAAATATTCGGAAGGCAGGAATGATACCTATTGTTCGAATCTGTAGAACCTACACTTTCAGAAACTGCAAACCGATTTGAAATAAAAAATTCCTACGATTTTTAATCGACGATTTACTTTTTATTTTTTTTCCACTTTTTTTTCTCTTCTTTTTTATGAGTAAAATCGCAGGAGGCGTCGGAATCGAGAAACGGCAGTCATATTTGGAATCAGCAGGTCATTTCCATGGAGAATATCATTGAGATTATCCGATTCTCGACAAAAAATTTTTTGGCCCAAAAAAATGAGAAGAGGTACCCCTTTCCTTTTTTTCAAAAATCTGAAATTTTCCGAAATATTCGGAAAGCAGGAATGATACCTATTGTTCGAATCTGTAGAACCTACACTTTCAGAAACTGCAAACCGATTTGAAATAAAAAATTCCTACGATTTTTAATCGACGATTTACTTTTTATTTTTTTTCCTCTTTTTTTTCTCTCCTTTTTCACGAGTAAAATCGCAGGAGGCGTCGGAATCGAGAAACGGCAGTCATATTTGGAATCAGCAGGTCATTTCCATGGAGAATATCATTGAGATTATCCGATTCTCGACAAAAAGTTTTTTGGCCCAAAAAAATGAGAAGGGGTACCCCTTTCCTTTTTTTCAAAAATCTGAAATTTTCCGAAATATTCGGAAGGCAGAAATGATACCTATTGTTCGAATCTGTAGAACCTACACTTTCAGAAACTGCAAACCGATTTGAAATAAAAAATTCCTACGATTTTTAATCGACGATTTACTTTTTATTTTTTTCCCACTTTTTTTTCTCTTCTTTTTTATGAGTAAAATCGCAGGAGGCGTCGGAATCGAGAAACGGCAGTCATATTTGGAATCAGCAGGTCATTTCCATGGAGAATATCATTGAGATTATCCGATTCTCGACAAAAAATTTTTTGGCCCAAAAAAATGAGAAGGGGTACCCCTTTCCTTTTTTTCAAAAATCTGAAATTTTCCGAAATATTCGGAAGGCAGGAATGATGCCTATTGTTCGAATCTGTAGAACCTACACTTTCAGAAACTGCAAACCGATTTGAAATAAAAAATTCCTACGATTTTTAATCGACGATTTACTTTTTATTTTTTTTCCACTTTTTTTTCTCTTCTTTTTTATGAGTAAAATCGCAGGAGGCGTCGGAATCGAGAAACGGCAGTCATATTTGGAATCAGCAGGTCATTTCCATGGAGAATATCATTGAGATTATCCGATTCTCGACAAAAAGTTTTTTGGCCCAAAAAAATGAGAAGGGGTACCCCTTTCCTTTTTTTCAAAAATCTGAAATTTTCCGAAATATTCGGAAGGCAGGAATGATACCTATTGTTCGAATCTGTAGAACCTACACTTCCAGAAACTGCAAACCGATTTGAAATAAAAAATTCCTACGATTTTTAATCGACGATTTACTTTTTATTTTTTTTCCACTTTTTTTTCTCTCCTTTTTCGTGAGTAAAATCGCAGGAGGCGTCGGAATCGAGAAACGGCAGTCATATTTGGAATCAGCAGGTCATTTCCATGGAGAATATCATTGAGATTATCCGATTCTCGACAAAAAGTTTTTTGGCCCAAAAAACTGAGAAGGGGTACCCCTTTCCTTTTTTTCAAAAATCTGAAATTTTCCGAAATATTCGGAAGGCAGGAATGATACCTATTGTTCGAATCTGTAGAACCTACACTTTCAGAAACTGCAAACCGATTTGAAATAAAAAATTCCTACGATTTTTAATCGACGATTTACTTTTTATTTTTTTTCCACTTTTTTTTCTCTCGTTTTTTATGAGTAAAATCGCAGGAGGCGTCGGAATCGAGAAACGGCAGTCATATTTGGAATCAGCAGGTCATTTCCATGGAGAATATCATTGAGATTATCCGATTCTCGACAAAAAGTTTTTTGGCCCAAAAAAATGAGAAGGGGTACCCCTTTCCTTTTTTTCAAAAATCTGAAATTTTCCGAAATATTCGGAAGGCAGGAATGATACCTATGGTTCGAATCTGTAGAACCTACACTTTCAGAAACTGCAAACCGATTTGAAATAAAAAATTCCTACGATTTTTAATCGACGATTTACTTTTTATTTTTTTTCCACTTTTTTTTCTCTCCTTTTTCATGAGTAAAATCGCAGGAGGCGTCGGAATCGAGAAACGGCAGTCATATTTGGAATCAGCAGGTCATTTCCATGGAGAATATCATTGAGATTATCCGATTCTCGACAAAAAGTTTTTTGGCCCAAAAAAATGAGAAGGGGTACCCCTTTCCTTTTTTTCAAAAATCTGAAATTTTCCGAAATATTCGGAAGGCAGGAATGATACCTATGGTTCGAATCTGTAGAACCTACACTTTCAGAAACTGCAAACCGATTTGAAATAAAAAATTGCTACGATTTTTAATCGACGATTTACTTTTTATTTTTTTTCCACTGTTTTTTCTCTCGTTTTTTATGAGTAAAATCGCAGGAGGCGTCGGAATCGAGAAACGGCAGTCATATTTGGAATCAGCAGGTCATTTCCATGGAGAATATCATTGAGATTATCCGATTCTCGACAAAAAGTTTTTTGGCCCAAAAAAATGGGAAGGGTACCCTTTTCCTTTTTTTCAAAAATCTGAAATTTTCCGAAATATTCGGAAGGCAGGAATGATACCTATGGTTCGAATCTGTAGAACCTACACTTTCAGAAACTGCAAACCGATTTGAAATAAAAAATTCCTACGATTTTTAATCGACGATTTACTTTTTATTTTTTTTCCACTTTTTTTTCTCTCCTTTTTCATGAGTAAAATCGCAGGAGGCGTCGGAATCGAGAAACGGCAGTCATATTTGGAATCAGCAGGTCATTTCCATGGAGAATATCATTGAGATTATCCGATTCTCGACAAAAAGTTTTTTGGCCCAAAAAAATGAGAAGGGGTACCCCTTTCCTTTTTTTCAAAAATCTGAAATTTTCCGAAATATTCGGAAGGCAGGAATGATACCTATGGTTCGAATCTGTAGAACCTACACTTTCAGAAACTGCAAACCGATTTGAAATAAAAAATTCCTACGATTTTTAATCGACGATTTACTTTTTATTTTTTTTCCACTTTTTTTTCTCTCGTTTTTTATGAGTAAAATCGCAGGAGGCGTCGGAATCGAGAAACGGCAGTCATATTTGGAATCAGCAGGTCATTTCCATGGAGAATATCATTGAGATTATCCGATTCTCGACAAAAAGTTTTTTGGCCCAAAAAAATGAGAAGGGGTACCCCTTTCCTTTTTTTTCAAAAATCTGAAATTTTCCGAAATATTCGGAAGGCAGGAATGATACCTATTGTTCGAATCTGTAGAACCTACACTTTCAGAAACTGCAAACCGATTTGAAATAAAAAATTCCTACGATTTTTAATCGACGATTTACTTTTTATTTTTTTTCCACTTTTTTTTCTCTTCTTTTTTATGAGTAAAATCGCAGGAGGCGTCGGAATCGAGAAACGGCAGTCATATTTGGAATCAGCAGGTCATTTCCATGGAGAATATCATTGAGATTATCCGATTCTCGACAAAAAAATTTTTGGCCCAAAAAAATGAGAAGGGGTACCCCTTTCCTTTTTTTCAAAAATCTGAAATTTTCCGAAATATTCGGAAGGCAGGAATGATACCTATTGTTCGAATCTGTAGAACCTATACTTTCAGAAACTGCGAACCGATTTGAAATAAAAAATTCCTACGATTTTTAATCGACGATTTACTTTTTATTTTTTTTCCACTTTTTTTTCTCTCCTTTCTTATGAGTAAAATCGCAGGAGGCGTCGGAATCGAGAAACGGCAGTCATATTTGGAATCAGCAGGTCATTTCCATGGAGAATATCGTTGAGATTTTCCGATTCTCGACAAAAAGTTTTTTGGCCCAAAAAAATGAGAAGGGGTACCCCTTTCCTTTTTCTCAAAAATCTGAAATTTTCCGAAATATTCGGAAGGCAGGAATGATACCTATTGTTCGAATCTGTAGAACCTACACTTTCAGAAACTGCAAACCGATTTGAAATAAAAAATTCCTACGATTTTTAATCGACGATTTACTTTTTCTTTTTTTTCTACTTTTTTTTCTCTCGTTTTTTATGAGTAAAATCGCAGGAGGCGTCGGAATCGAGAAACGGCAGTCATATTTGGAATCAGCAGGTCATTTCCATGGAGAATATCATTGAGATTATCCGATTCTCGACAAAAAAATTTTTGGCCCAAAAAAATGAGAAGGGGTACCCCTTTCCTTTTTTTCAAAAATCTGAAATTTTCCGAAATATTCGGAAGGCAGGAATGATACCTATTGTTCGAATCTGTAGAACCTACACTTTCAGAAACTGCGAACCGATTTGAAATAAAAAATTCCTACGATTTTTAATCGACGATTTACTTTTTATTTTTTTTCCACTTTTTTTTCTCTCCTTTTTCAGGAGTAAAATCGCAGGAGGCGTCGGAATCGAGAAACGGCAGTCATATTTGGAATCAGCAGGTCATTTCCATGGAGAATATCATTGAGATTATCCGATTCTCGACAAAAAGTTTTTTGGCCCAAAAAAATGAGAAGGGGTACCCCTCTCCTTTTTTTCAAAAATCTGAAATTTTCCGAAATATTCGGAAGGCAGGAATGATACCTATTGTTCGAATCTGTAGAACCTACACTTTCAGAAACTGCAAACCGATTTGAAATAAAAAATTCCTACGATTTTTAATCGACGATTTACTTTTTATTTTTTTTCCACTTTTTTTTCTCTTCTTTTTTATGAGTAAAATCGCAGGAGGCGTCGGAATCGAGAAACGGCAGTCATATTTGGAATCAGCAGGTCATTTCCATGGAGAATATCATTGAGATTATCCGATTCTCGACAAAAAATTTTTTGGCCCAAAAAAATGAGAAGAGGTACCCCTTTCCTTTTTTTCAAAAATCTGAAATTTTCCGAAATATTCGGAAGGCAGGAATGATACCTATTGTTCGAATCTGTAGAACCTACACTTTCAGAAACTGCAAACCGATTTGAAATAAAAAATTCCTACGATTTTTAATCGACGATTTACTTTTTATTTTTTTTCCTCTTTTTTTTCTCTCCTTTTTCACGAGTAAAATCGCAGGAGGCGTCGGAATCGAGAAACGGCAGTCATATTTGGAATCAGCAGGTCATTTCCATGGAGAATATCATTGAGATTATCCGATTCTCGACAAAAAGTTTTTTGGCCCAAAAAAATGAGAAGGGGTACCCCTTTCCTTTTTTTCAAAAATCTGAAATTTTCCGAAATATTCGGAAGGCAGAAATGATACCTATTGTTCGAATCTGTAGAACCTACACTTTCAGAAACTGCAAACCGATTTGAAATAAAAAATTCCTACGATTTTTAATCGACGATTTACTTTTTATTTTTTTCCCACTTTTTTTTCTCTTCTTTTTTATGAGTAAAATCGCAGGAGGCGTCGGAATCGAGAAACGGCAGTCATATTTGGAATCAGCAGGTCATTTCCATGGAGAATATCATTGAGATTATCCGATTCTCGACAAAAAATTTTTTGGCCCAAAAAAATGAGAAGGGGTACCCCTTTCCTTTTTTTCAAAAATCTGAAATTTTCCGAAATATTCGGAAGGCAGGAATGATGCCTATTGTTCGAATCTGTAGAACCTACACTTTCAGAAACTGCAAACCGATTTGAAATAAAAAATTCCTACGATTTTTAATCGACGATTTACTTTTTATTTTTTTTCCACTTTTTTTTCTCTTCTTTTTTATGAGTAAAATCGCAGGAGGCGTCGGAATCGAGAAACGGCAGTCATATTTGGAATCAGCAGGTCATTTCCATGGAGAATATCATTGAGATTATCCGATTCTCGACAAAAAGTTTTTTGGCCCAAAAAAATGAGAAGGGGTACCCCTTTCCTTTTTTTCAAAAATCTGAAATTTTCCGAAATATTCGGAAGGCAGGAATGATACCTATTGTTCGAATCTGTAGAACCTACACTTCCAGAAACTGCAAACCGATTTGAAATAAAAAATTCCTACGATTTTTAATCGACGATTTACTTTTTATTTTTTTTCCACTTTTTTTTCTCTCCTTTTTCGTGAGTAAAATCGCAGGAGGCGTCGGAATCGAGAAACGGCAGTCATATTTGGAATCAGCAGGTCATTTCCATGGAGAATATCATTGAGATTATCCGATTCTCGACAAAAAGTTTTTTGGCCCAAAAAACTGAGAAGGGGTACCCCTTTCCTTTTTTTCAAAAATCTGAAATTTTCCGAAATATTCGGAAGGCAGGAATGATACCTATTGTTCGAATCTGTAGAACCTACACTTTCAGAAACTGCAAACCGATTTGAAATAAAAAATTCCTACGATTTTTAATCGACGATTTACTTTTTATTTTTTTTCCACTTTTTTTTCTCTCGTTTTTTATGAGTAAAATCGCAGGAGGCGTCGGAATCGAGAAACGGCAGTCATATTTGGAATCAGCAGGTCATTTCCATGGAGAATATCATTGAGATTATCCGATTCTCGACAAAAAGTTTTTTGGCCCAAAAAAATGAGAAGGGGTACCCCTTTCCTTTTTTTCAAAAATCTGAAATTTTCCGAAATATTCGGAAGGCAGGAATGATACCTATGGTTCGAATCTGTAGAACCTACACTTTCAGAAACTGCAAACCGATTTGAAATAAAAAATTCCTACGATTTTTAATCGACGATTTACTTTTTATTTTTTTTCCACTTTTTTTTCTCTCCTTTTTCATGAGTAAAATCGCAGGAGGCGTCGGAATCGAGAAACGGCAGTCATATTTGGAATCAGCAGGTCATTTCCATGGAGAATATCATTGAGATTATCCGATTCTCGACAAAAAGTTTTTTGGCCCAAAAAAATGAGAAGGGGTACCCCTTTCCTTTTTTTCAAAAATCTGAAATTTTCCGAAATATTCGGAAGGCAGGAATGATACCTATGGTTCGAATCTGTAGAACCTACACTTTCAGAAACTGCAAACCGATTTGAAATAAAAAATTGCTACGATTTTTAATCGACGATTTACTTTTTATTTTTTTTCCACTTTTTTTTCTCTCGTTTTTTATGAGTAAAATCGCAGGAGGCGTCGGAATCGAGAAACGGCAGTCATATTTGGAATCAGCAGGTCATTTCCATGGAGAATATCATTGAGATTATCCGATTCTCGACAAAAAGTTTTTTGGCCCAAAAAAATGGGAAGGGTACCCTTTTCCTTTTTTTCAAAAATCTGAAATTTTCCGAAATATTCGGAAGGCAGGAATGATACCTATGGTTCGAATCTGTAGAACCTACACTTTCAGAAACTGCAAACCGATTTGAAATAAAAAATTCCTACGATTTTTAATCGACGATTTACTTTTTATTTTTTTTCCACTTTTTTTTCTCTCCTTTTTCATGAGTAAAATCGCAGGAGGCGTCGGAATCGAGAAACGGCAGTCATATTTGGAATCAGCAGGTCATTTCCATGGAGAATATCATTGAGATTATCCGATTCTCGACAAAAAGTTTTTTGGCCCAAAAAAATGAGAAGGGGTACCCCTTTCCTTTTTTTCAAAAATCTGAAATTTTCCGAAATATTCGGAAGGCAGGAATGATACCTATGGTTCGAATCTGTAGAACCTACACTTTCAGAAACTGCAAACCGATTTGAAATAAAAAATTCCTACGATTTTTAATCGACGATTTACTTTTTATTTTTTTTCCACTTTTTTTTCTCTTCTTTTTTATGAGTAAAATCGCAGGAGGCGTCGGAATCGAGAAACGGCAGTCATATTTGGAATCAGCAGGTCATTTCCATGGAGAATATCGTTGAGATTTTCCGATTCTCGACAAAAAGTTTTTTGGCCCAAAAAAATGAGAAGGGGTACCCCTTTCCTTTTTCTCAAAAATCTGAAATTTTCCGAAATATTCGGAAGGCAGGAATGATACCTATTGTTCGAATCTGTAGAACCTACACTTTCAGAAACTGCAAACCGATTTGAAATAAAAAATTCCTACGATTTTTAATCGACGATTTACTTTTTATTTTTTTTCCACTTTTTTTTCTCTCGTTTTTTATGAGTAAAATCGCAGGAGGCGTCGGAATCGAGAAACGGCAGTCATATTTGGAATCAGCAGGTCATTTCCATGGAGAATATTATTGAGATTATCCGATTCTCGACAAAAAGTTTTTTGGCCCAAAAAAATGAGAAGGGGTACCCCTTTCCTTTTTTTCAAAAATCTGAAATTTTCCGAAATATTCGGAAGGCAGGAATGATACCTATTGTTCGAATCTGTAGAACCTACACTTTCAGAAACTGCAAACCGATTTGAGATAAAAAATTCCTACGATTTTTAATCGACGATTTACTTTTTATTTTTTTTCCACTTTTTTTTCTCTTCTTTTTCATGAGTAAAATCGCAGGAGGCGTCGGAATCGAGAAACGGCAGTCATATTTGGAATCAGCAGGTCATTTCCATGGAGAATATCATTGAGATTATCCGATTCTCGACAAAAAATTTTTTGGCCCAAAAAAATGAGAAGGGGTACCCCTTTCCTTTTTTTCAAAAATCTGAAATTTTCCGAAATATTCGGAAGGCAGGAATGATACCTATTGTTCAAATCTGTAGAACCTACACTTTCAGAAACTGCAAACCGATTTGAAATAAAAAATTCCTACGATTTTTAATCGACGATTTACTTTTTCTTTTTTTTCTACTTTTTTTTCTCTCGTTTTTTATGAGTAAAATCGCAGGAGGCGTCGGAATCGAGAAACGGCAGTCATATTTGGAATCAGCAGGTCATTTCCATGGAGAATATCATTGAGATTATCCGATTCTCGACAAAAAAATTTTTGGCCCAAAAAAATGAGAAGGGGTACCCCTTTCCTTTTTTTCAAAAATCTGAAATTTTCCGAAATATTCGGAAGGCAGGAATGATACCTATTGTTCGAATCTGTAGAACCTACACTTTCAGAAACTGCGAACCGATTTGAAATAAAAAATTCCTACGATTTTTAATCGACGATTTACTTTTTATTTTTTTTCCACTTTTTTTTCTCTCCTTTCTTATGAGTAAAATCGCAGGAGGCGTCGGAATCGAGAAACGGCAGTCATATTTGGAATCAGCAGGTCATTTCCATGGAGAATATCGTTGAGATTTTCCGATTCTCGACAAAAAATTTTTTGGCCCAAAAAAATGAGAAGGGGTACCCCTTTCCTTTTTTTCAAGAATCTGAAATTTTCCGAAATATTCGGAAGGCAGGAATGATACCTATTGTTCGAATCTGTAGAACGGACACTTTCAGAAACTGCAAACCGATTTGAAATAAAAAATTCCTACGATTTTTAATCGACGATTTACTTTTTATTTTTTTTCCACTTTTTTTTCTCTCCTTTTTCATGAGTAAAATCGCAGGAGGCGTCGGAATCGAGAAACGGCGGTCATATTTGGAATCAGCAGGTCATTTCCATGGAGAATATCATTGAGATTATCCGATTCTCGACAAAAAGTTTTTTGGCCCAAAAAAATGAGAAGGGGTACCCCTTTCCTTTTTTTCAAAAATCTGAAATTTTCCGAAATATTCGGAAGGCAGGAATGATACCTATTGTTCGAATCTGTAGAACCTACACTTTCAGAAACTGCAAACCGATTTGAAATAAAAAATTCCTACGATTTTTAATCGACGATTTACTTTTTATTTTTTTTCCACTTTTTTTTCTCTCGTTTTTTATGAGTAAAATCGCAGGAGGCGTCGGAATCGAGAAACGGCAGTCATATTTGGAATCAGCAGGTCATTTCCATGGAGAATATCATTGAGATTATCCGATTCTCGACAAAAAGTTTTTTGGCCCAAAAAAATGAGAAGGGGTACCCCTTTCCTGTTTTTCAAAAATCTGAAATTTTCCGAAATATTCGGAAGGCAGGAATGATACCTATTGTTCGAATCTGTAGAACCTACACTTTCAGAAACTGCAAACCGATTTGAAATAAAAAATTCCTACGATTTTTAATCGACGATTTACTTTTTATTTTTTTTCCACTTTTTTTTCCCTCCTTTTTCAGGAGTAAAATCGCAGGAGGCGTCGGAATCGAGAAACGGCAGTCATATTTGGAATCAGCAGGTCATTTCCATGGAGAATATCATTGAGATTATCCGATTCTCGACAAAAAGTTTTTTGGCCCAAAAAAATGAGAAGGGGTACCCCATTCCTTTTTTTCAAAAATCTGAAATTTTCCGAAATATTCGGAAGGCAGGAATGATACCTATTGTTCGAATCTGTAGAACCTACACTTTCAGAAACTGCAAACCGATTTGAAATAAAAAATTCCTACGATTTTTAATCGACGATTTACTTTTTATTTTTTTTCCACTTTTTTTTCTCTTCTTTTTTATGAGTAAAATCGCAGGAGGCGTCGGAATCGAGAAACGGCAGTCATATTTGGAATCAGCAGGTCATTTCCATGGAGAATATCATTGAGATTATCCGATTCTCGACAAAAAATTTTTTGGCCCAAAAAAATGAGAAGGGGTACCCCTTTCCTTTTTTTCAAAAATCTGAAATTTTCCGAAATATTCGGAAGGCAGGAATGATACCTATTGTTCGAATCTGTAGAACCTACACTTCCAGAAACTGCAAACCGATTTGAAATAAAAAATTCCTACGATTTTTAATCGACGATTTACTTTTTATTTTTTTTCCTCTTTTTTTTCTCTTTTTTTTCATGAGTAAAATCGCAGGAGGCGTCGGAATCGAGAAACGGCAGTCATATTTGGAATCAGCAGGTCATTTCCATGGAGAATATCATTGAGATTATCCGATTCTCGACAAAAAGTTTTTTGGCCCAAAAAAATGAGAAGGGGTACCCCTTTCCTTTTTTTCAAAAATCTGAAATTTTCCGAAATATTCGGAAGGCAGAAATGATACCTATTGTTCGAATCTGTAGAACCTACACTTTCAGAAACTGCAAACCGATTTGAAATAAAAAATTCCTACGATTTTTAATCGACGATTTACTTTTTATTTTTTTCCCACTTTTTTTTCTCTTCTTTTTTATGAGTAAAATCGCAGGAGGCGTCGGAATCGAGAAACAGCAGTCATATTTGGAATCAGCAGGTCATTTCCATGGAGAATATCATTGAGATTATCCAATTCTCGACAAAAAATTTTTTGGCTCAAAAAAATGAGAAGGGGTACCCCTTTCCTTTTTTTCAAAAATCTGAAATTTTCCGAAATATTCGGAAGGCAGGAATGATGCCTATTGTTCGAATCTGTAGAACCTACACTTTCAGAAACTGCAAACCGATTTGAAATAAAAAATTCCTACGATTTTTAATCGACGATTTACTTTTTATTTTTTTTCCACTTTTTTTTCTCTTCTTTTTTATGAGTAAAATCGCAGGAGGCGTCGGAATCGAGAAACGGCAGTCATATTTGGAATCAGCAGGTCATTTCCATGGAGAATATCATTGAGATTATCCGATTCTCGACAAAAAGTTTTTTGGCCCAAAAAAATGAGAAGGGGTACCCCTTTCCTTTTTTTCAAAAATCTGAAATTTTCCGAAATATTCGGAAGGCAGGAATGATACCTATGGTTCGAATCTGTAGAACCTACACTTTCAGAAACTGCAAACCGATTTGAAATAAAAAATTCCTACGATTCTTAATCGACGATTTACTTTTTATTTTTTTTCCACTTTTTTTTCTCTCCTTTTTCATGAGTAAAATCGCAGGAGGCGTCGGAATCGAGAAACGGCAGTCATATTTGGAATCAGCAGGTCATTTCCATGGAGAATATCATTGAGATTATCCGATTCTCGACAAAAAGTTTTTTGGCCCAAAAAAATGAGAAGGGGTACCCCTTTCCTTTTTTTCAAAAATCTGAAATTTTCCGAAATATTCGGAAGGCAGGAATGATACCTATGGTTCGAATCTGTAGAACCTACACTTTCAGAAACTGCAAACCGATTTGAAATAAAAAATTCCTACGATTTTTAATCGACGATTTACTTTTTATTTTTTTTCCACTTTTTTTTCTCTCGTTTTTTATGAGTAAAATCGCAGGAGGCGTCGGAATCGAGAAACGGCAGTCATATTTGGAATCAGCAGGTCATTTCCATGGAGAATATCATTGAGATTATCCGATTCTCGACAAAAAGTTTTTTGGCCCAAAAAAATGAGAAGGGGTACCCCTTTCCTTTTTTTCAAAAATCTGAAATTTTCCGAAATATTCGGAAGGCAGGAATGATACCTATTGTTCGAATCTGTAGAACCTACACTTTCAGAAACTGCAAACCGATTTGAAATAAAAAATTCCTACGATTTTTAATCGACGATTTACTTTTTATTTTTTTTCCTCTTTTTTTTCTCTCCTTTTTCATGAGTAAAATCGCAGGAGGCGTCGGAATCGAGAAACGGCAGTCATATTTGGAATCAGCAGGTCATTTCCATGGAGAATATCATTGAGATTATCCGATTCTCGACAAAAAGTTTTTTGGCCCAAAAAAATGAGAAGGGGTACCCCTTTCCTTTTTTTCAAAAATCTGAAATTTTCCGAAATATTCGGAAGGCAGAAATGATACCTATTGTTCGAATCTGTAGAACCTACACTTCCAGAAACTGCAAACCGATTTGAAATAAAAAATTCCTACGATTTTTAATCGACGATTTACTTTTTATTTTTTTCCCACTTTTTTTTCTCTTCTTTTTTATGAGTAAAATCGCAGGAGGCGTCGGAATCGAGAAACGGCAGTCATATTTGGAATCAGCAGGTCATTTCCATGGAGAATATCATTGAGATTATCCGATTCTCGACAAAAAGTTTTTTGGCCCAAAAAAATGAGAAGGGGTACCCCTTTCCTTTTTTTCAAAAATCTGAAATTTTCCGAAATATTCGGAAGGCAGGAATGATACCTATTGTTCGAATCTGTGGAATTTACACTTTCAGAAACTGCAAACCGATTTGAAATAAAAAATTCCTACGATTTTTAATCGACGATTTACTTTTTATTTTTTTCCACTTTTTTTTTCTTTCGTTTTTTATGAGTAAAATCGCAGGAGGCGTCGGAATCGAGGAACGTCAGTCATATTTGGAATCAGCAGGTCATTTCCATGGAGAATATCATTGAGATTATCCGATTCTCGACAAAAAATTTTTTCGCCCAAAAAAATGAGAAGGGGTACCCCTTTCCTTTTTTTCAGAAATCTGAAATTTTCCGAAATATTCGGAAGGCAGGAATGATACCTATTGTTCGAATCTGTGGAACCTACACTTTCAGAAACTGCAAACCGATTTGAAATAAAAAATTCCTACGATTTTTAATCGACGATTTACTTTTTATTTTTTTTCCACTTTTTTTTTCTTTCGTTTTTTATGAGTAAAATCGCAGGAGGCGTCGGAATCGAGGAACGGCAGTCATATTTGGAATCAGCAGGTCATTTCCATGGAGAATATCATTGAGATTATCCGATTCTCGACAAAAAATTTTTTCGCCCAAAAAAATGAGAAGGGGTACCCCTTTCCTTTTTTTCAAAAATCTGAAATTTTCCGAAATATTCGGAAGGCAGAAATGATACCTATTGTTCGAATCTGTAGAACCTACACTTTCAGAAACTGCAAACCGATTTGAAATAAAAAATTCCTACGATTTTTAATCGACGATTTACTTTTTATTTTTTTTCCACTTTTTTTTCTCTCCTTTTTTACGAGTTAAATCGCAGGAGGCGTCGGAATCGAGAAACGGCAGTCATATTTGGAATCAGCAGGTCATTTCCATGGAGAATATCATTGAGATTATCCGATTCTCGACAAAAAGTTTTTTGGCCCAAAAAAATGAGAAGGGGTACCCCTTTCCTTTTTTTCAAAAATCTGAAATTTTCCGAAATATTCGGAAGGCAGGAATGATACCTATTGTTCGAATCTGTAGAACCTACACTTTCAGAAACTGCAAACCGATTTGAAATAAAAAATTCCTACGATTTTTAATCAACGATTTACTTTTTATTTTTTTTCCACTTTTTTTTCTCTTCTTTTTTATGAGTAAAATCGCAGGAGGCGTCGGAATCGAGAAACGGCAGTCATATTTGGAATCAGCAGGTCATTTCCATGGAGAATATCATTGAGATTATCCGATTCTCGACAAAAAATTTTTTGGCCCAAAAAAATGAGAAGGGGTACCCCTTTCCTTTTTTTCAAAAATCTGAAATTTTTCGAAATATTCGGAAGGCAGGAATGATACCTATTGTTCGAATCTGTAGAACCTACACTTCCAGAAACTGCAAACCGATTTGAAATAAAAAATTCCTACGATTTTTAATCGACGATTTACTTTTTATTTTTTTTCCTCTTTTTTTTCTCTCCTTTTTCATGAGTAAAATCGCAGGAGGCGTCGGAATCGAGAAACGGCAGTCATATTTGGAATCAGCAGGTCATTTCCATGGAGAATATCATTGAGATTATCCGATTCTCGACAAAAAGTTTTTTGGCCCAAAAAAATGAGAAGGGGTACCCCTTTCCTTTTTTTCAAAAATCTGAAATTTTCCGAAATATTCGGAAGGCAGAAATGATACCTATTGTTCGAATCTGTAGAACCTACACTTTCAGAAACTGCAAACCGATTTGAAATAAAAAATTCCTACGATTTTTAATCGACGATTTACTTTTTATTTTTTTCCCACTTTTTTTTCTCTTCTTTTTTATGAGTAAAATCGCAGGAGGCGTCGGAATCGAGAAACGGCAGTCATATTTGGAATCAGCAGGTCATTTCCATGGAGAATATCATTGAGATTATCCGATTCTCGACAAAAAATTTTTTGGCCCAAAAAAATGAGAAGGGGTACCCCTTTCCTTTTTTTCAAAAATCTGAAATTTTCCGAAATATTCGGAAGGCAGGAATGATGCCTATTGTTCGAATCTGTAGAACCTACACTTTCAGAAACTGCAAACCGATTTGAAATAAAAAATTCCTACGATTTTTAATCGACGATTTACTTTTTATTTTTTTTCCACTTTTTTTTCTCTTCTTTTTTATGAGTAAAATCGCAGGAGGCGTCGGAATCGAGAAACGGCAGTCATATTTGGAATCAGCAGGTCATTTCCATGGAGAATATCATTGAGATTATCCGATTCTCGACAAAAAGTTTTTTGGCCCAAAAAAATGAGAAGGGGTACCCCTTTCCTTTTTTTCAAAAATCTGAAATTTTCCGAAATATTCGGAAGGCAGGAATGATACCTATGGTTCGAATCTGTAGAACCTACACTTTCAGAAACTGCAAACCGATTTGAAATAAAAAATTCCTACGATTTTTAATCGACGATTTACTTTTTATTTTTTTTCCACTTTTTTTTCTCTCCTTTTTCATGAGTAAAATCGCAGGAGGCGTCGGAATCGAGAAACGGCAGTCATATTTGGAATCAGCAGGTCATTTCCATGGAGAATATCATTGAGATTATCCGATTCTCGACAAAAAGTTTTTTGGCCCAAAAAAATGAGAAGGGGTACCCCTTTCCTTTTTTTCAAAAATCTGAAATTTTCCGAAATATTCGGAAGGCAGGAATGATACCTATGGTTCGAATCTGTAGAACCTACACTTTCAGAAACTGCAAACCGATTTGAAATAAAAAATTCCTACGATTTTTAATCGACGATTTACTTTTTATTTTTTTTCCACTTTTTTTTCTCTCGTTTTTTATGAGTAAAATCGCAGGAGGCGTCGGAATCGAGAAACGGCAGTCATATTTGGAATCAGCAGGTCATTTCCATGGAGAATATCATTGAGATTATCCGATTCTCGACAAAAAGTTTTTTGGCCCAAAAAAATGAGAAGGGGTACCCCTTTCCTTTTTTTCAAAAATCTGAAATTTTCCGAAATATTCGGAAGGCAGGAATGATACCTATTGTTCGAATCTGTAGAACCTACACTTTCAGAAACTGCAAACCGATTTGAAATAAAAAATTCCTACGATTTTTAATCGACGATTTACTTTTTATTTTTTTTCCTCTTTTTTTTCTCTCCTTTTTCATGAGTAAAATCGCAGGAGGCGTCGGAATCGAGAAACGGCAGTCATATTTGGAATCAGCAGGTCATTTCCATGGAGAATATCATTGAGATTATCCGATTCTCGACAAAAAGTTTTTTGGCCCAAAAAAATGAGAAGGGGTACCCCTTTCCTTTTTTTCAAAAATCTGAAATTTTCCGAAATATTCGGAAGGCAGAAATGATACCTATTGTTCGAATCTGTAGAACCTACACTTTCAGAAACTGCAAACCGATTTGAAATAAAAAATTCCTACGATTTTTAATCGACGATTTACTTTTTATTTTTTTCCCACTTTTTTTTCTCTTCTTTTTTATGAGTAAAATCGCAGGAGGCGTCGGAATCGAGAAACGGCAGTCATATTTGGAATCAGCAGGTCATTTCCATGGAGAATATCATTGAGATTATCCGATTCTCGACAAAAAATTTTTTGGCCCAAAAAAATGAGAAGGGGTACCCCTTTCCTTTTTTTCAAAAATCTGAAATTTTCCGAAATATTCGGAAGGCAGGAATGATGCCTATTGTTCGAATCTGTAGAACCTACACTTTCAGAAACTGCAAACCGATTTGAAATAAAAAATTCCTACGATTTTTAATCGACGATTTACTTTTTATTTTTTTTCCACTTTTTTTTCTCTTCTTTTTTATGAGTAAAATCGCAGGAGGCGTCGGAATCGAGAAACGGCAGTCATATTTGGAATCAGCAGGTCATTTCCATGGAGAATATCATTGAGATTATCCGATTCTCGACAAAAAGTTTTTTGGCCCAAAAAAATGAGAAGGGGTACCCCTTTCCTTTTTTTCAAAAATCTGAAATTTTCCGAAATATTCGGAAGGCAGGAATGATACCTATGGTTCGAATCTGTAGAACCTACACTTTCAGAAACTGCAAACCGATTTGAAATAAAAAATTCCTACGATTTTTAATCGACGATTTACTTTTTATTTTTTTTCCACTTTTTTTTCTCTCCTTTTTCATGAGTAAAATCGCAGGAGGCGTCGGAATCGAGAAACGGCAGTCATATTTGGAATCAGCAGGTCATTTCCATGGAGAATATCATTGAGATTATCCGATTCTCGACAAAAAATTTTTTGGCCCAAAAAAATGAGAAGGGGTACCCCTTTCCTTTTTTTCAAAAATCTGAAATTTTCCGAAATATTCGGAAGGCAGGAATGATACCTATTGTTCGAATCTGTAGAACCTACACTTTCAGAAACTGCAAACCGATTTGAAATAAAAAATTCCTACGATTTTTAATCGACGATTTACTTTTTATTTTTTTTCCACTTTTTTTTCTCTCCTTTTTCATGAGTAAAATCGCAGGAGGCGTCGGAATCGAGAAACGGCAGTCATATTTGGAATCAGCAGGTCATTTCCATGGAGAATATCATTGAGATTATCCGATTCTCGACAAAAAGTTTTTTGGCCCAAAAAAATGAGAAGGGGTACCCCTTTCCTTTTTTTCAAAAATCTGAAATTTTCCGAAATATTCGGAAGGCAGGAATGATACCTATTGTTCGAATCTGTATAACCTACACTTTCAGAAACTGCAAACCGATTTGAAATAAAAAATTCCTACGATTTTTAATCGACGATTTACTTTTTCTTTTTTTTCCACTTTTTTTTCTCTTCTTTTTTATGAGTAAAATCGCAGGAGGCGTCGGAATCGAGAAACGGCAGTCATATTTGGAATCAGCAGGTCATTTCCATGGAGAATATCATTGAGATTATCCGATTCTCGACAAAAAATTTTTTGGCCCAAAAAAATGAGAAGGGGTACCCCTTTCCTTTTTTTCAAAAATCTGAAATTTTCCGAAATATTCGGAAGGCAGGAATGATACCTATTGTTCGAATCTGTAGAACCTACACTTTCAGAAACTGCAAACCGATTTGAAATAAAAAATTCCTACGATTTTTAATCGACGATTTACTTTTTATTTTTTTTCCACTTTTTTTTCTCTTCTTTTTTATGAGTAAAATCGCAGGAGGCGTCGGAATCGAGAAACGGCAGTCATATTTGGAATCAGCAGGTCATTTCCATGGAGAATATCATTGAGATTATCCGATTCTCGACAAAAAGTTTTTTGGCCCAAAAAAATGAGAAGGGGTACCCCTTTCCTTTTTTTCAAAAATCTGAAATTTTCCGAAATATTCGGAAGGCAGGAATGATACCTATGGTTCGAATCTGTAGAACCTACACTTTCAGAAACTGCAAACCGATTTGAAATAAAAAATTCCTACGATTTTTAATCGACGATTTACTTTTTATTTTTTTTCCACTTTTTTTTCTCTCCTTTTTCATGAGTAAAATCGCAGGAGGCGTCGGAATCGAGAAACGGCAGTCATATTTGGAATCAGCAGGTCATTTCCATGGAGAATATCATTGAGATTATCCGATTCTCGACAAAAAGTTTTTTGGCCCAAAAAAATGAGAAGGGGTACCCCTTTCCTTTTTTTCGAAAATCTGAAATTTTCCGAGATATTCGGAAGGCAGGAATGATACCTATGGTTCGAATCTGTAGAACCTACACTTTCAGAAACTGCAAACCGATTTAAAATAAAAAATTCCTACGATTTTTAATCGACGATTTACTTTTTATTTTTTTTCCACTTTTTTTTCTCTCGTTTTTTATGAGTAAAATCGCAGGAGGCGTCGGAATCGAGAAACGGCAGTCATATTTGGAATCAGCAGGTCATTTCCATGGAGAATATCATTGAGATTATCCGATTCTCGACAAAAAGTTTTTTGGCCCAAAAAAATGAGAAGGGGTACCCCTTTCCTTTTTTTCAAAAATCTGAAATTTTCCGAAATATTCGGAAGGCAGGAATGATACCTATTGTTCGAATCTGTAGAACCTACACTTTCAGAAACTGCAAACCGATTTGAAATAAAAAATTCCTACGATTTTTAATCGACGATTTACTTTTTATTTTTTTTCCAATTTTTTTTTCTCTCCTTTTTTACGAGTTAAATCGCAGAAGGCGTCGGAATCGAGAAACGGCAGTCATATTTGGAATCAGCAGGTCATTTCCATGGAGAATATCATTGAGATTATCCGATTCTCGACAAAAAATTTTTTGGCCCAAAAAAATGAGAAGGGGTACCCCTTTCCTTTTTTTCAAAAATCTGAAATTTTCCGAAATATTCGGAAGGCAGGAATGATACCTATTGTTCGAATCTGTAGAACCTACACTTTCAGAAACTGCAAACCGATTTGAAATAAAAAATTCCTACGATTTTTAATCGACGATTTACTTTTTATTTTTTTTCCACTTTTTTTTCTCTCGTTTTTTATGAGTAAAATCGCAGGAGGCGTCGGAATCGAGAAACGGCAGTCATATTTGGAATCAGCAGGTCATTTCCATGGAGAATATCATTGAGATTATCCGATTCTCGACAAAAAGTTTTTTGGCCCAAAAAAATGAGAAGGGGTACCCCTTTCCTTTTTTTCAAAAATCTGAAATTTTCCGAAATATTCGGAAGGCAGGAATGATACCTATTGTTCGAATCTGTAGAACCTACACTTTCAGAAACTGCAAACCGATTTGAAATAAAAAATTCCTACGATTTTTAATCGACGATTTACTTTTTATTTTTTTTCCTCTTTTTTTTCTCTCCTTTTTCATGAGTAAAATCGCAGGAGGCGTCGGAATCGAGAAACGGCAGTCATATTTGGAATCAGCAGGTCATTTCCATGGAGAATATCATTGAGATTATCCGATTCTCGACAAAAAGTTTTTTGGCCCAAAAAAATGAGAAGGGGTACCCCTTTCCTTTTTTTCAAAAATCTGAAATTTTCCGAAATATTCGGAAGGCAGAAATGATACCTATTGTTCGAATCTGTAGAACCTACACTTTCAGAAACTGCAAACCGATTTGAAATAAAAAATTCCTACGATTTTTAATCGACGATTTACTTTTTATTTTTTTCCCACTTTTTTTTCTCTTCTTTTTTATGAGTAAAATCGCAGGAGGCGTCGGAATCGAGAAACGGCAGTCATATTTGGAATCAGCAGGTCATTTCCATGGAGAATATCATTGAGATTATCCGATTCTCGACAAAAAATTTTTTGGCCCAAAAAAATGAGAAGGGGTACCCCTTTCCTTTTTTTCAAAAATCTGAAATTTTCCGAAATATTCGGAAGGCAGGAATGATGCCTATTGTTCGAATCTGTAGAACCTACACTTTCAGAAACTGCAAACCGATTTGAAATAAAAAATTCCTACGATTTTTAATCGACGATTTACTTTTTATTTTTTTTCCACTTTTTTTTCTCTTCTTTTTTATGAGTAAAATCGCAGGAGGCGTCGGAATCGAGAAACGGCAGTCATATTTGGAATCAGCAGGTCATTTCCATGGAGAATATCATTGAGATTATCCGATTCTCGACAAAAAGTTTTTTGGCCCAAAAAAATGAGAAGGGGTACCCCTTTCCTTTTTTTCAAAAATCTGAAATTTTCCGAAATATTCGGAAGGCAGGAATGATACCTATGGTTCGAATCTGTAGAACCTACACTTTCAGAAACTGCAAACCGATTTGAAATAAAAAATTCCTACGATTTTTAATCGACGATTTACTTTTTATTTTTTTTCCACTTTTTTTTCTCTCCTTTTTCATGAGTAAAATCGCAGGAGGCGTCGGAATCGAGAAACGGCAGTCATATTTGGAATCAGCAGGTCATTTCCATGGAGAATATCATTGAGATTATCCGATTCTCGACAAAAAGTTTTTTGGCCCAAAAAAATGAGAAGGGGTACCCCTTTCCTTTTTTTCAAAAATCTGAAATTTTCCGAAATATTCGGAAGGCAGGAATGATACCTATGGTTCGAATCTGTAGAACCTACACTTTCAGAAACTGCAAACCGATTTGAAATAAAAAATTCCTACGATTTTTAATCGACGATTTACTTTTTATTTTTTTTCCACTTTTTTTTCTCTCGTTTTTTATGAGTAAAATCGCAGGAGGCGTCGGAATCGAGAAACGGCAGTCATATTTGGAATCAGCAGGTCATTTCCATGGAGAATATCATTGAGATTATCCGATTCTCGACAAAAAGTTTTTTGGCCCAAAAAAATGAGAAGGGGTACCCCTTCCTTTTTTTCAAAAATCTGAAATTTTCCGAAATATTCGGAAGGCAGGAATGATACCTATTGTTCGAATCTGTAGAACCTACACTTTCAGAAACTGCAAACCGATTTGAAATAAAAAATTCCTACGATTTTTAATCGACGATTTACTTTTTATTTTTTTTCCTCTTTTTTTTCTCTCCTTTTTCATGAGTAAAATCGCAGGAGGCGTCGGAATCGAGAAACGGCAGTCATATTTGGAATCAGCAGGTCATTTCCATGGAGAATATCATTGAGATTATCCGATTCTCGACAAAAAGTTTTTTGGCCCAAAAAAATGAGAAGGGGTACCCCTTTCCTTTTTTTCAAAAATCTGAAATTTTCCGAAATATTCGGAAGGCAGAAATGATACCTATTGTTCGAATCTGTAGAACCTACACTTTCAGAAACTGCAAACCGATTTGAAATAAAAAATTCCTACGATTTTTAATCGACGATTTACTTTTTATTTTTTTCCCACTTTTTTTTCTCTTCTTTTTTATGAGTAAAATCGCAGGAGGCGTCGGAATCGAGAAACGGCAGTCATATTTGGAATCAGCAGGTCATTTCCATGGAGAATATCATTGAGATTATCCGATTCTCGACAAAAAATTTTTTGGCCCAAAAAAATGAGAAGGGGTACCCCTTTCCTTTTTTTCAAAAATCTGAAATTTTCCGAAATATTCGGAAGGCAGGAATGATGCCTATTGTTCGAATCTGTAGAACCTACACTTTCAGAAACTGCAAACCGATTTGAAATAAAAAATTCCTACGATTTTTAATCGACGATTTACTTTTTATTTTTTTTCCACTTTTTTTTCTCTTCTTTTTTATGAGTAAAATCGCAGGAGGCGTCGGAATCGAGAAACGGCAGTCATATTTGGAATCAGCAGGTCATTTCCATGGAGAATATCATTGAGATTATCCGATTCTCGACAAAAAGTTTTTTGGCCCAAAAAAATGAGAAGGGGTACCCCTTTCCTTTTTTTCAAAAATCTGAAATTTTCCGAAATATTCGGAAGGCAGGAATGATACCTATGGTTCGAATCTGTAGAACCTACACTTTCAGAAACTGCAAACCGATTTGAAATAAAAAATTCCTACGATTTTTAATCGACGATTTACTTTTTATTTTTTTTCCACTTTTTTTTCTCTCCTTTTTCATGAGTAAAATCGAGGGAGGCGTCGGAATCGAGAAACGGCAGTCATATTTGGAATCAGCAGGTCATTTCCATGGAGAATATCATTGAGATTATCCGATTCTCGACAAAAAGTTTTTTGGCCCAAAAAAATGAGAAGGGGTACCCCTTTCCTTTTTTTCAAAAATCTGAAATTTTCCGAAATATTCGGAAGGCAGGAATGATACCTATTGTTCGAATCTGTAGAACCTACACTTTCAGAAACTGCAAACCGATTTGAAATAAAAAATTCCTACGATATTTAATCGACGATTTACTTTTTATTTTTTTTCCACTTTTTTTTCTCTCCTTTTTTACGAGTTAAATCGCAGGAGGCGTCGGAATCGAGAAACGGCAGTCATATTTGGAATCAGCAGGTCATTTCCATGGAGAATATCATTGAGATTATCCGATTCTCGACAAAAAGTTTTTTGGCCCAAAAAAATGAGAAGGGGTACCCCTTTCCTTTTTTTCAAAAATCTGAAATTTTCCGAAATATTCGGAAGGCAGGAATGATACCTATTGTTCGAATCTGTGGAACCTACACTTTCAGAAACTGCAAACCGATTTGAAATAAAAAATTCCTACGATTTTTAATCGACGATTTACTTTTTATTTTTTTTCCACTTTTTTTTCTCTTCTTTTTTATGAGTAAAATCGCAGGAGGCGTCGGAATCGAGAAACGGCAGTCATATTTGGAATCAGCAGGTCATTTCCATGGAGAATATCATTGAGATTATCCGATTCTCGACAAAAAATTTTTTGGCCCAAAAAAATGAGAAGGGGTACCCCTTTCCTTTTTTTCAAAAATCTGAAATTTTCCGAAATATTCGGAAGGCAGGAATGATACCTATTGTTCGAATCTGTAGAACCTACACTTCCAGAAACTGCAAACCGATTTGAAATAAAAAATTCCTACGATTTTTAATCGACGATTTACTTTTTATTTTTTTTCTTTTTTTTTTTCTCTCCTTTTTCATGAGTAAAATCGCAGGAGGCGTCGGAATCGAGAAACGGCAGTCATATTTGGAATCAGCAGGTCATTTCCATGGAGAATATCATTGAGATTATCCGATTCTCGACAAAAAGTTTTTTGGCCCAAAAAAATGAGAAGGGGTACCCCTTTCCTTTTTTTCAAAAATCTGAAATTTTCCGAAATATTCGGAAGGCAGAAATGATACCTATTGTTCGAATCTGTAGAACCTACACTTTCAGAAACTGCAAACCGATTTGAAATAAAAAATTCCTACGATTTTTAATCGACGATTTACTTTTTATTTTTTTCCCACTTTTTTTTCTCTTCTTTTTTATGAGTAAAATCGCAGGAGGCGTCGGAATCGAGAAACGGCAGTCATATTTGGAATCAGCAGGTCATTTCCATGGAGAATATCATTGAGATTATCCGATTCTCGACAAAAAATTTTTTGGCCCAAAAAAATGAGAAGGGGTACCCCTTTCCTTTTTTTCAAAAATCTGAAATTTTCCGAAATATTCGGAAGGCAGGAATGATGCCTATTGTTCGAATCTGTAGAACCTACACTTTCAGAAACTGCAAACCGATTTGAAATAAAAAATTCCTACGATTTTTAATCGACGATTTACTTTTTATTTTTTTTCCACTTTTTTTTCTCTTCTTTTTTATGAGTAAAATCGCAGGAGGCGTCGGAATCGAGAAACGGCAGTCATATTTGGAATCAGCAGGTCATTTCCATGGAGAATATCATTGAGATTATCCGATTCTCGACAAAAAGTTTTTTGGCCCAAAAAAATGAGAAGGGGTACCCCTTTCCTTTTTTTCAAAAATCTGAAATTTTCCGAAATATTCGGAAGGCAGGAATGATACCTATGGTTCGAATCTGTAGAACCTACACTTTCAGAAACTGCAAACCGATTTGAAATAAAAAATTCCTACGATTTTTAATCGACGATTTACTTTTTATTTTTTTTCCACTTTTTTTTCTCTCCTTTTTCATGAGTAAAATCGCAGGAGGCGTCGGAATCGAGAAACGGCAGTCATATTTGGAATCAGCAGGTCATTTCCATGGAGAATATCATTGAGATTATCCGATTCTCGACAAAAAGTTTTTTGGCCCAAAAAAATGAGAAGGGGTACCCCTTTCCTTTTTTTCAAAAATCTGAAATTTTCCGAAATATTCGTAAGGCAGGAATGATACCTATGGTTCGAATCTGTAGAACCTACACTTTCAGAAACTGCAAACCGATTTGAAATAAAAAATTCCTACGATTTTTAATCGACGATTTACTTTTTATTTTTTTTCCACTTTTTTTTCTCTCGTTTTTTATGAGTAAAATCGCAGGAGGCGTCGGAATCGAGAAACGGCAGTCATATTTGGAATCAGCAGGTCATTTCCATGGAGAATATCATTGAGATTATCCGATTCTCGACAAAAAGTTTTTTGGCCCAAAAAAATGAGAAGGGGTACCCCTTTCCTTTTTTTCAAAAATCTGAAATTTTCCGAAATATTCGGAAGGCAGGAATGATACCGATTGTTCGAATCTGTAGAACCTACACTTTCAGAAACTGCAAACCGATTTGAAATAAAAAATTCCTACGATTTTTAATCGACGATTTACTTTTTATTTTTTTTCCTCTTTTTTTTCTCTCCTTTTTCATGAGTAAAATCGCAGGAGGCGTCGGAATCGAGAAACGGCAGTCATATTTGGAATCAGCAGGTCATTTCCATGGAGAATATCATTGAGATTATCCGATTCTCGACAAAAAGTTTTTTGGCCCAAAAAAATGAGAAGGGGTACCCCTTTCCTTTTTTTCAAAAATCTGAAATTTTCCGAAATATTCGGAAGGCAGAAATGATACCTATTGTTCGAATCTGTAGAACCTACACTTTCAGAAACTGCAAACCGATTTGAAATAAAAAATTCCTACGATTTTTAATCGACGATTTACTTTTTATTTTTTTCCCACTTTTTTTTCTCTTCTTTTTTATGAGTAAAATCGCAGGAGGCGTCGGAATCGAGAAACGGCAGTCATATTTGGAATCAGCAGGTCATTTCCATGGAGAATATCATTGAGATTATCCGATTCTCGACAGAAAATTTTTTGGCCCAAAAAAATGAGAAGGGGTACCCCTTTCCTTTTTTTCAAAAATCTGAAATTTTCCGAAATATTCGGAAGGCAGGAATGATGCCTATTGTTCGAATCTGTAGAACCTACACTTTCAGAAACTGCAAACCGATTTGAAATAAAAAATTCCTACGATTTTTAATCGACGATTTACTTTTTATTTTTTTTCCACTTTTTTTTCTCTCGTTTTTTATGAGTAAAATCGCAGGAGGCGTCGGAATCGAGAAACGGCAGTCATATTTGGAATCAGCAGGTCATTTCCATGGAGAATATCATTGAGATTATCCGATTCTCGACAAAAAGTTTTTTGGCCCAAAAAAATGAGAAGGGGTACCCCTTTCCTTTTTTTCAAAAATCTGAAATTTTCCGAAATATTCGGAAGGCAGGAATGATACCGATTGTTCGAATCTGTAGAACCTACACTTTCAGAAACTGCAAACCGATTTGAAATAAAAAATTCCTACGATTTTTAATCGACGATTTACTTTTTATTTTTTTTCCTCTTTTTTTTCTCTCCTTTTTCATGAGTAAAATCGCAGGAGGCGTCGGAATCGAGAAACGGCAGTCATATTTGGAATCAGCAGGTCATTTCCATGGAGAATATCATTGAGATTATCCGATTCTCGACAAAAAGTTTTTTGGCCCAAAAAAATGAGAAGGGGTACCCCTTTCCTTTTTTTCAAAAATCTGAAATTTTCCGAAATATTCGGAAGGCAGAAATGATACCTATTGTTCGAATCTGTAGAACCTACACTTTCAGAAACTGCAAACCGATTTGAAATAAAAAATTCCTACGATTTTTAATCGACGATTTACTTTTTATTTTTTTCCCACTTTTTTTTCTCTTCTTTTTTATGAGTAAAATCGCAGGAGGCGTCGGAATCGAGAAACGGCAGTCATATTTGGAATCAGCAGGTCATTTCCATGGAGAATATCATTGAGATTATCCGATTCTCGACAGAAAATTTTTTGGCCCAAAAAAATGAGAAGGGGTACCCCTTTCCTTTTTTTCAAAAATCTGAAATTTTCCGAAATATTCGGAAGGCAGGAATGATGCCTATTGTTCGAATCTGTAGAACCTACACTTTCAGAAACTGCAAACCGATTTGAAATAAAAAATTCCTACGATTTTTAATCGACGATTTACTTTTTATTTTTTTTCCACTTTTTTTTCTCTTCTTTTTTATGAGTAAAATCGCAGGAGGCGTCGGAATCGAGAAACGGCAGTCATATTTGGAATCAGCAGGTCATTTCCATGGAGAATATCATTGAGATTATCCGATTCTCGACAAAAAGTTTTTAGTAAAAAGTACCCCTTTCCTTTTTTTCAAAAATCTGAAATTTTCCGAAATATTCGGAAGGCAGGAATGATACCTATGGTTCGAATCTGTAGAACCTACACTTTCAGAAACTGCAAACCGATTTGAAATAAAAAATTCCTACGATTTTTAATCGACGATTTACTTTTTATTTTTTTTCCACTTTTTTTTCTCTCCTTTTTCATGAGTAAAATCGCAGGAGGCGTCGGAATCGAGAAACGGCAGTCATATTTGGAATCAGCAGGTCATTTCCATGGAGAATATCATTGAGATTATCCGATTCTCGACAAAAAGTTTTTTGGCCCAAAAAAATGAGAAGGGGTACCCCTTTCCTTTTTTTCAAAAATCTGAAATTTTCCGAAATATTCGGAAGGCAGGAATGATACCTATGGTTCGAATCTGTAGAACCTACACTTTCAGAAACTGCAAACCGATTTGAAATAAAAAATTCCTACGATTTTTAATCGACGATTTACTTTTTATTTTTTTTCCACTTTTTTTTCTCTCGTTTTTTATGAGTAAAATCGCAGGAGGCGTCGGAATCGAGAAACGGCAGTCATATTTGGAATCAGCAGGTCATTTCCATGGAGAATATCATTGAGATTATCCGATTCTCGACAAAAAGTTTTTTGGCCCAAAAAAATGAGAAGGGGTACCCCTTTCCTTTTTTTCAAAAATCTGAAATTTTCCGAAATATTCGGAAGGCAGGAATGATACCTATTGTTCGAATCTGTAGAACCTACACTTTCAGAAACTGCAAACCGATTTGAAATAAAAAATTCCTACGATTTTTAATCGACGATTTACTTTTTATTTTTTTTCCACTTTTTTTTCTCTCCTTTTTTACGAGTTAAATCGCAGGAGGCGTCGGAATCGAGAAACGGCAGTCATATTTGGAATCAGCAGGTCATTTCCATGGAGAATATCATTGAGATTATCCGATTCTCGACAAAAAATTTTTTGGCCCAAAAAAATGAGAAGGGGTACCCCTTTCCTTTTTTTCAAAAATCTGAAATTTTCCGAAATATTCGGAAGGCAGGAATGATACCTATTGTTCGAATCTGTAGAACCTACACTTTCAGAAACTGCAAACCGATTTGAAATAAAAAATTCCTACGATTTTTAATCGACGATTTACTTTTTATTTTTTTTCCACTTTTTTTTCTCTCCTTTTTCATGAGTAAAATCGCAGGAGGCGTCGGAATCGAGAAACGGCAGTCATATTTGGAATCAGCAGGTCATTTCCATGGAGAATATCATTGAGATTATCCGATTCTCGACAAAAAGTTTTTTGGCCCAAAAAAATGAGAAGGGGTACCCCTTTCCTTTTTTTCAAAAATCTGAAATTTTCCGAAATATTCGGAAGGCAGGAATGATACCTATTGTTCGAATCTGTATAACCTACACTTTCAGAAACTGCAAACCGATTTGAAATAAAAAATTCCTACGATTTTTAATCGACGATTTACTTTTTATTTTTTTTCCACTTTTTTTTCTCTCGTTTTTTATGAGTAAAATCGCAGGAGGCGTCGGAATCGAGAAACGGCAGTCATATTTGGAATCAGCAGGTCATTTCCATGGAGAATATCATTGAGATTATCCGATTCTCGACAAAAAGTTTTTTGGCCCAAAAAAATGAGAAGGGGTACCCCTTTCCTTTTTTTCAAAAATCTGAAATTTTCCGAAATATTCGGAAGGCAGGAATGATACCTATTGTTCGAATCTGTAGAACCTACACTTTCAGAAACTGCGAACCGATTTGAAATAAAAAATTCCTACGATTTTTAATCGACGATTTACTTTTTATTTTTTTTCCACTTTTTTTTCTCTCCTTTTTTACGAGTTAAATCGCAGGAGGCGTCGGAATCGAGAAACGGCAGTCATATTTGGAATCAGCAGGTCATTTCCATGGAGAATATCATTGAGATTATCCGATTCTCGACAAAAAATTTTTTGGCCCAAAAAAATGAGAAGGGGTACCCCTTTCCTTTTTTTCAAAAATCTGAAATTTTCCGAAATATTCGGAAGGCAGGAATGATACCTATTGTTCGAATCTGTAGAACCTACACTTTCAGAAACTGCAAACCGATTTGAAATAAAAAATTCCTACGATTTTTAATCGACGATTTACTTTTTATTTTTTTTCCACTTTTTTTTCTCTCCTTTTTCATGAGTAAAATCGCAGGAGGCGTCGGAATCGAGAAACGGCAGTCATATTTGGAATCAGCAGGTCATTTCCATGGAGAATATCATTGAGATTATCCGATTCTCGACAAAAAGTTTTTAGTAAAAAGTACCCCTTTCCTTTTTTTCAAAAATCTGAAATTTTCCGAAATATTCGGAAGGCAGGAATGATACCTATGGTTCGAATCTGTAGAACCTACACTTTCAGAAACTGCAAACCGATTTGAAATAAAAAATTCCTACGATTTTTAATCGACGATTTACTTTTTATTTTTTTTCCACTTTTTTTTCTCTCCTTTTCCATGAGTAAAATCGCAGGAGGCGTCGGAATCGAGAAACGGCAGTCATATTTGGAATCAGCAGGTCATTTCCATGGAGAATATCATTGAGATTATCCGATTCTCGACAAAAAGTTTTTTGGCCCAAAAAAATGAGAAGGGGTACCCCTTTCCTTTTTTTCAAAAATCTGAAATTTTCCGAAATATTCGGAAGGCAGGAATGATACCGATTGTTCGAATCTGTAGAACCTACACTTTCAGAAACTGCAAACCGATTTGAAATAAAAAATTCCTACGATTTTTAATCGACGATTTACTTTTTATTTTTTTTCCTCTTTTTTTTCTCTCCTTTTTCATGAGTAAAATCGCAGGAGGCGTCGGAATCGAGAAACGGCAGTCATATTTGGAATCAGCAGGTCATTTCCATGGAGAATATCATTGAGATTATCCGATTCTCGACAAAAAGTTTTTTGGCCCAAAAAAATGAGAAGGGGTACCCCTTTCCTTTTTTTCAAAAATCTAAAATTTTCCGAAATATTCGGAAGGCAGAAATGATACCTATTGTTCGAATCTGTAGAACCTACACTTTCAGAAACTGCAAACCGATTTGAAATAAAAAATTCCTACGATTTTTAATCGACGATTTACTTTTTATTTTTTTCCCACTTTTTTTTCTCTTCTTTTTTATGAGTAAAATCGCAGGAGGCGTCGGAATCGAGAAACGGCAGTCATATTTGGAATCAGCAGGTCATTTCCATGGAGAATATCATTGAGATTATCCGATTCTCGACAGAAAATTTTTTGGCCCAAAAAAATGAGAAGGGGTACCCCTTTCCTTTTTTTCAAAAATCTGAAATTTTCCGAAATATTCGGAAGGCAGGAATGATGCCTATTGTTCGAATCTGTAGAACCTACACTTTCAGAAACTGCAAACCGATTTGAAATAAAAAATTCCTACGATTTTTAATCGACGATTTACTTTTTATTTTTTTTCCACTTTTTTTTCTCTTCTTTTTTATGAGTAAAATCGCAGGAGGCGTCGGAATCGAGAAACGGCAGTCATATTTGGAATCAGCAGGTCATTTCCATGGAGAATATCATTGAGATTATCCGATTCTCGACAAAAAGTTTTTAGTAAAAAGTACCCCTTTCCTTTTTTTCAAAAATCTGAAATTTTCCGAAATATTCGGAAGGCAGGAATGATACCTATGGTTCGAATCTGTAGAACCTACACTTTCAGAAACTGCAAACCGATTTGAAATAAAAAATTCCTACGATTTTTAATCGACGATTTACTTTTTATTTTTTTTCCACTTTTTTTTCTCTCCTTTTTCATGAGTAAAATCGCAGGAGGCGTCGGAATCGAGAAACGGCAGTCATATTTGGAATCAGCAGGTCATTTCCATGGAGAATATCATTGAGATTATCCGATTCTCGACAAAAAGTTTTTTGGCCCAAAAAAATGAGAAGGGGTACCCCTTTCCTTTTTTTCAAAAATCTGAAATTTTCCGAAATATTCGGAAGGCAGGAATGATACCTATGGTTCGAATCTGTAGAACCTACACTTTCAGAAACTGCAAACCGATTTGAAATAAAAAATTCCTACGATTTTTAATCGACGATTTACTTTTTATTTTTTTTCCACTTTTTTTTCTCTCGTTTTTTATGAGTAAAATCGCAGGAGGCGTCGGAATCGAGAAACGGCAGTCATATTTGGAATCAGCAGGTCATTTCCATGGAGAATATCATTGAGATTATCCGATTCTCGACAAAAAGTTTTTTGGCCCAAAAAAATGAGAAGGGGTACCCCTTTCCTTTTTTTCAAAAATCTGAAATTTTCCGAAATATTCGGAAGGCAGGAATGATACCTATTGTTCGAATCTGTAGAACCTACACTTTCAGAAACTGCAAACCGATTTGAAATAAAAAATTCCTACGATTTTTAATCGACGATTTACTTTTTATTTTTTTTCCACTTTTTTTTCTCTCCTTTTTTACGAGTTAAATCGCAGGAGGCGTCGGAATCGAGAAACGGCAGTCATATTTGGAATCAGCAGGTCATTTCCATGGAGAATATCATTGAGATTATCCGATTCTCGACAAAAAATTTTTTGGCCCAAAAAAATGAGAAGGGGTACCCCTTTCCTTTTTTTCAAAAATCTGAAATTTTCCGAAATATTCGGAAGGCAGGAATGATACCTATTGTTCGAATCTGTAGAACCTACACTTTCAGAAACTGCAAACCGATTTGAAATAAAAAATTCCTACGATTTTTAATCGACGATTTACTTTTTATTTTTTTTCCACTTTTTTTTCTCTCCTTTTTCATGAGTAAAATCGCAGGAGGCGTCGGAATCGAGAAACGGCAGTCATATTTGGAATCAGCAGGTCATTTCCATGGAGAATATCATTGAGATTATCCGATTCTCGACAAAAAGTTTTTTGGCCCAAAAAAATGAGAAGGGGTACCCCTTTCCTTTTTTTCAAAAATCTGAAATTTTCCGAAATATTCGGAAGGCAGGAATGATACCTATTGTTCGAATCTGTATAACCTACACTTTCAGAAACTGCAAACCGATTTGAAATAAAAAATTCCTACGATTTTTAATCGACGATTTACTTTTTATTTTTTTTCCACTTTTTTTTCTCTCGTTTTTTATGAGTAAAATCGCAGGAGGCGTCGGAATCGAGAAACGGCAGTCATATTTGGAATCAGCAGGTCATTTCCATGGAGAATATCATTGAGATTATCCGATTCTCGACAAAAAGTTTTTTGGCCCAAAAAAATGAGAAGGGGTACCCCTTTCCTTTTTTTCAAAAATCTGAAATTTTCCGAAATATTCGGAAGGCAGGAATGATACCTATTGTTCGAATCTGTAGAACCTACACTTTCAGAAACTGCGAACCGATTTGAAATAAAAAATTCCTACGATTTTTAATCGACGATTTACTTTTTATTTTTTTTCCACTTTTTTTTCTCTCCTTTTTTACGAGTTAAATCGCAGGAGGCGTCGGAATCGAGAAACGGCAGTCATATTTGGAATCAGCAGGTCATTTCCATGGAGAATATCATTGAGATTATCCGATTCTCGACAAAAAATTTTTTGGCCCAAAAAAATGAGAAGGGGTACCCCTTTCCTTTTTTTCAAAAATCTGAAATTTTCCGAAATATTCGGAAGGCAGGAATGATACCTATTGTTCGAATCTGTAGAACCTACACTTTCAGAAACTGCAAACCGATTTGAAATAAAAAATTCCTACGATTTTTAATCGACGATTTACTTTTTATTTTTTTTCCACTTTTTTTTCTCTCCTTTTTCATGAGTAAAATCGCAGGAGGCGTCGGAATCGAGAAACGGCAGTCATATTTGGAATCAGCAGGTCATTTCCATGGAGAATATCATTGAGATTATCCGATTCTCGACAAAAAGTTTTTAGTAAAAAGTACCCCTTTCCTTTTTTTCAAAAATCTGAAATTTTCCGAAATATTCGGAAGGCAGGAATGATACCTATGGTTCGAATCTGTAGAACCTACACTTTCAGAAACTGCAAACCGATTTGAAATAAAAAATTCCTACGATTTTTAATCGACGATTTACTTTTTATTTTTTTTCCACTTTTTTTTCTCTCCTTTTCCATGAGTAAAATCGCAGGAGGCGTCGGAATCGAGAAACGGCAGTCATATTTGGAATCAGCAGGTCATTTCCATGGAGAATATCATTGAGATTATCCGATTCTCGACAAAAAGTTTTTTGGCCCAAAAAAATGAGAAGGGGTACCCCTTTCCTTTTTTTCAAAAATCTGAAATTTTCCGAAATATTCGGAAGGCAGGAATGATACCTATGGTTCGAATCTGTAGAACCTACACTTTCAGAAACTGCAAACCGATTTGAAATAAAAAATTCCTACGATTTTTAATCGACGATTTACTTTTTATTTTTTTTCCACTTTTTTTTCTCTCGTTTTTTATGAGTAAAATCGCAGGAGGCGTCGGAATCGAGAAACGGCAGTCATATTTGGAATCAGCAGGTCATTTCCATGGAGAATATCATTGAGATTATCCGATTCTCGACAAAAAGTTTTTTGGCCCAAAAAAATGAGAAGGGGTACCCCTTTCCTTTTTTTCAAAAATCTGAAATTTTCCGAAATATTCGAAAGGCAGGAATGATACCTATTGTTCGAATCTGTAGAACCTACACTTTCAGAAACTGCAAACCGATTTGAAATAAAAAATTCCTACGATTTTTAATCGACGATTTACTTTTTATTTTTTTTCCACTTTTTTTTCTCTCCTTTTTTACGAGTTAAATCGCAGGAGGCGTCGGAATCGAGAAACGGCAGTCATATTTGGAATCAGCAGGTCATTTCCATGGAGAATATCATTGAGATTATCCGATTCTCGACAAAAAATTTTTTGGCCCAAAAAAATGAGAAGGGGTACCCCTTTCCTTTTTTTCAAAAATCTGAAATTTTCCGAAATATTCGGAAGGCAGGAATGATACCTATTGTTCGAATCTGTAGAACCTACACTTTCAGAAACTGCAAACCGATTTGAAATAAAAAATTCCTACGATTTTTAATCGACGATTTACTTTTTATTTTTTTTCCACTTTTTTTTCTCTCCTTTTTCATGAGTAAAATCGCAGGAGGCGTCGGAATCGAGAAACGGCAGTCATATTTGGAATCAGCAGGTCATTTCCATGGAGAATATCATTGAGATTATCCGATTCTCGACAAAAAGTTTTTTGGCCCAAAAAAATGAGAAGGGGTACCCCTTTCCTTTTTTTCAAAAATCTGAAATTTTCCGAAATATTCGGAAGGCAGGAATGATACCTATTGTTCGAATCTGTATAACCTACACTTTCAGAAACTGCAAACCGATTTGAAATAAAAAATTCCTACGATTTTTAATCGACGATTTACTTTTTCTTTTTTTTCCACTTTTTTTTCTCTTCTTTTTCATGAGTAAAATCGCAGGAGGCGTCGGAATCGAGAAACGGCAGTCATATTTGGAATCAGCAGGTCATTTCCATGGAGAATATCATTGAGATTATCCGATTCTCGACAAAAAATTTTTTGGCCCAAAAAAATGAGAAGGGGTACCCCTTTCCTTTTTTTCAAAAATCTGAAATTTTCCGAAATATTCGGAAGAAAGGAATGATACCTATTGTTCGAATCTGTAGAACCTACACTTTCAGAAACTGCAAACCGATTTGAAATAGAAAATTCCTACGATTTTTAATCGACGATTTACTTTTTATTTTTTTTCCACTTTTTTTTCTCTTCTTTTTTATGAGTAAAATCGCAGGAGGCGTCGGAATCGAGAAACGGCAGTCATATTTGGAATCAGCAGGTCATTTCCATGGAGAATATCATTGAGATTATCCGATTCTCGACAAAAAATTTTTTGGCCCAAAAAAATGAGAAGGGGTACCCCTTTCTTTTTTTTCAAAAATCTGAAATTTTCCGAAATATTCGGAAGGCAGGAATGATACCTATGGTTCGAATCTGTAGAACCTACACTTTCAGAAACTGCAAACCGATTTGAAATAAAAAATTCCTACGATTTTTAATCGACGATTTACTTTTTATTTTTTTTCCACTTTTTTTTCTCTCCTTTTTCATGAGTAAAATCGCAGGAGGCGTCGGAATCGAGAAACGGCAGTCATATTTGGAATCAGCAGGTCATTTCCATGGAGAATATCATTGAGATTATCCGATTCTCGACAAAAAGTTTTTTGGCCCAAAAAAATGAGAAGGGGTACCCCTTTCCTTTTTTTCAAAAATCTGAAATTTTCCGAAATATTCGGAAGGCAGCAATGATACCTATTGTTCGAATCTGTAGAACCTACACTTTCAGAAACTGCAAACCGATTTGAAATAAAAAATTCCTACGATTTTTAATCGACGATTTACTTTTTATTTTTTTTCCACTTTTTTTTCTCTCGTTTTTTATGAGTAAAATCGCAGGAGGCGTCGGAATCGAGAAACGGCAGTCATATTTGGAATCAGCAGGTCATTTCCATGGAGAATATCATTGAGATTATCCGATTCTCGACAAAAAGTTTTTTGGCCCAAAAAAATGAGAAGGGGTACCCCTTTCCTTTTTTTCAAAAATCTGAAATTTTCCGAAATATTCGGAAGGCAGGAATGATACCTATTGTTCGAATCTGTAGAACCTACACTTTCAGAAACTGCAAACCGATTTGAAATAAAAAATTCCTACGATTTTTAATCGACGATTTACTTTTTATTTTTTTTCCACTTTTTTTTCTCTCCTTTTTCAGGAGTAAAATCGCAGGAGGCGTCGGAATCGAGAAACGGCAGTCATATTTGGAATCAGCAGGTCATTTCCATGGAGAATATCATTGAGATTATCCGATTCTCGACAAAAAATTTTTTGGCCCAAAAAAATGAGAAGGGGTACGCCTTTCCTTTTTTTCAAAAATCTGAAATTTTCCGAAATATTCGGAAGGCAGGAATGATACCTATTGTTCGAATCTGTAGAACCTACACTTTCAGAAACTGCAAACCGATTTGAAATAAAAAATTCCTACGATTTTTAATCGACGATTTACTTTTTATTTTTTTTCCACTTTTTTTTCTCTCCTTTTTCATGAGTAAAATCGCAGGAGGCGTCGGAATCGAGAAACGGCAGTCATATTTGGAATCAGCAGGTCATTTCCATGGAGAATATCATTGAGATTATCCGATTCTCGACAAAAAGTTTTTTGGCCCAAAAAAATGCGAAGGGGTACCCCTTTCCTTTTTTTCAAAAATCTGAAATTTTCCGAAATATTCGGAAGGCAGGAATGATACCTATTGTTCGAATCTGTAGAACCTACACTTTCAGAAACTGCAAACCGATTTGAAATAAAAAATTCCTACGATTTTTAATCGACGATTTACTTTTTATTTTTTTTCCACTTTTTTTTCTCTCGTTTTTTATGAGTAAAATCGCAGGAGGCGTCGGAATCGAGAAACGGCAGTCATATTTGGAATCAGCAGGTCATTTCCATGGAGAATATCATTGAGATTATCCGATTCTCGACAAAAAGTTTTTCGGCCCAAAAAAATGAGAAGGGGTACCCCTTTCCTTTTTTTCAAAAATCTGAAATTTTCCGAAATATTCGGAAGGCAGGAATGATACCTATTGTTCGAATCTGTAGAACCTACACTTTCAGAAACTGCAAACCGATTTGAAATAAAAAATTCCTACGATTTTTAATCGACGATTTACTTTTTCTTTTTTTTCCACTTTTTTTTCTCTTCTTTTTTATGAGTAAAATCGCAGGAGGCGTCGGAATCGAGAAACGGCAGTCATATTTGGAATCAGCAGGTCATTTCCATGGAGAATATCATTGAGATTATCCGATTCTCGACAAAAAGTTTTTTGGCCCAAAAAAATGAGAAGGGGTACCCCTTTCCTTTTTTTCAAAAATCTGAAATTTTCCGAAATATTCGGAAGGCAGGAATGATACCTATTGTTCGAATCTGTAGAACCTACACTTTCAGAAACTGCAAACCGATTTGAAATAAAAAATTCCTACGATTTTTAATCGACGATTTACTTTTTATTTTTTTTCCACTTTTTTTTCTCTCCTTTTTTATGAGTAAAATCGCAGGAGGCGTCGGAATCGAGAAACGGCAGTCATATTTGGAATCAGCAGGTCATTTCCATGGAGAATATCATTGAGATTATCCGATTCTCGACAAAAAGTTTTTTGGCCCAAAAAAATGAGAAGGGGTACCCCTTTCCTTTTTTTCAAAAATCTGAAATTTTCCGAAATATTCGGAAGGCAGGAATGATACCTATTGTTCGAATCTGTAGAACCTACACTTTCAGAAACTGCAAACCAATTTGAAATAAAAAATTCCTACGATTTTTAATCGACGATTTACTTTATATTTTTTTTCCACTTTTTTTTCTCTCGTTTTTTATGAGTAAAATCGCAGGAGGCGTCGGAATCGAAAAACGGCAGTCATATTTGGAATCAGCAGGTCATTTCCATGGAGAATATCATTGAGATTATCCGATTCTCGACAAAAAGTTTTTTGGCCCAAAAAAATGAGAAGGGGTACCCCTTTCCTTTTTTTCAAAAATCTGAAATTTTCCGAAATATTCGGAAGGCAGGAATGATACCTATTGTTCGAATCTGTAGAACCTACACTTTCAGAAACTGCAAACCGATTTGAAATAAAAAATTCCTACGATTTTTAATCGACGATTTACTTTTTATTTTTTTTCCACTTTTTTTTCTCTCGTTTTTTATGAGTAAAATCGCAGGAGGCGTCGGAATCGAGAAACGGCAGTCATATTTGGAATCAGCAGGTCATTTCCATGGAGAATATCATTGAGATTATCCGATTCTCGACAAAAAGTTTTTTGGCCCAAAAAAATGAGAAGGGGTACCCCTTTCCTTTTTTTCAAAAATCTGAAATTTTCCGAAATATTCGGAAGGCAGGAATGATACCTATTGTTCGAATCTGTAGAACCTACACTTTCAGAAACTGCAAACCGATTTGAAATAAAAAATTCCTACGATTTTTAATCGACGATTTACTTTTTATTTTTTTTCCACTTTTTTTTCTCTCCTTTTTTACGAGTAAAATCGCAGGAGGCGTCGGAATCGAGAAACGGCAGTCATATTTGGAATCAGCAGGTCATTTCCATGGAGAATATCATTGAGATTATCCGATTCTCGACAAAAAGTTTTTTGGCCCAAAAAAATGAGAAGGGGTACCCCTTTCCTTTTTTTCAAAAATCTGAAATTTTCCGAAATATTCGGAAGGCAGGAATGATACCTATTGTTCGAATCTGTAGAACCTACACTTTCAGAAACTGCAAACCGATTTGAAATAAAAAATTCCTACGATTTTTAATCGACGATTTACTTTTTATTTTTTTTCCACTTTTTTTTCTCTCGTTTTTTATGAGTAAAATCGCAGGAGGCGTCGGAATCGAGAAACGGCAGTCATATTTGGAATCAGCAGGTCATTTCCATGGAGAATATCATTGAGATTATCCGATTCTCGACAAAAAGTTTTTTGGCCCAAAAAAATGAGAAGGGTACCCCTTTCCTTTTTTTCAAAAATCTGAAATTTTCCGAAATATTCGGAAGGCAGGAATGATACCTATGGTTCGAATCTGTAGAACCTACACTTTCAGAAACTGCAAACCGATTTGAAATAAAAAATTCCTACGATTTTTAATCGACGATTTACTTTTTATTTTTTTTCCACTTTTTTTTCTCTCCTTTTTCATGAGTAGAATCGCAGGAGGCGTCGGAATCGAGAAACGGCAGTCATATTTGGAATCAGCAGGTCATTTCCATGGAGAATATCATTGAGATTATCCGATTCTCGACAAAAAGTTTTTTGGCCCAAAAAAATGAGAAGGGGTACCCCTTTCCTTTTTTTCAAAAATCTGAAATTTTCCGAAATATTCGGAAGGCAGGAATGATACCTATTGTTCGAATCTGTAGAACCTACACTTTCAGAAACTGCAAACCGATTTGAAATAAAAAATTCCTACGATTTTTAATCGACGATTTACTTTTTATTTTTTTTCCACTTTTTTTTCTCTCCTTTTTTACGAGTAAAATCGCAGGAGGCGTCGGAATCGAGAAACGGCAGTCATATTTGGAATCAGCAGGTCATTTCCATGGAGAATATCATTGAGATTATCCGATTCTCGACAAAAAGTTTTTTGGCCCAAAAAAATGAGAAGGGGTACCCCTTTCCTTTTTTTCAAAAATCTGAAATTTTCCGAAATATTCGGAAGGCAGGAATGATACCTATTGTTCGAATCTGTAGAACCTACACTTTCAGAAACTGCAAACCAATTTGAAATAAAAAATTCCTACGATTTTTAATCGACGATTTACTTTATATTTTTTTTCCACTTTTTTTTCTCTCGTTTTTTATGAGTAAAATCGCAGGAGGCGTCGGAATCGAAAAACGGCAGTCATATTTGGAATCAGCAGGTCATTTCCATGGAGAATATCATTGAGATTATCCGATTCTCGACAAAAAGTTTTTTGGCCCAAAAAAATGAGAAGGGGTACCCCTTTCCTTTTTTTCAAAAATCTGAAATTTTCCGAAATATTCGGAAGGCAGGAATGATACCTATTGTTCGAATCTGTAGAACCTACACTTTCAGAAACTGCAAACCGATTTGAAATAAAAAATTCCTACGATTTTAAATCGACGATTTACTTTTTATTTTTTTTCCACTTTTTTTTCTCTCGTTTTTTATGAGTAAAATCGCAGGAGGCGTCGGAATCGAGAAACGGCAGTCATATTTGGAATTAGCAGGTCATTTCCATGGAGAATATCATTGAGATTATCCGATTCTCGACAAAAAGTTTTTTGGCCCAAAAAAATGAGAAGGGGTACCCCTTTCCTTTTTTTCAAAAATCTGAAATTTTCCGAAATATTCGGAAGGCAGGAATGATACCTATTGTTCGAATCTGTAGAACCTACACTTTCAGAAACTGCAAACCGATTTGAAATAAAAAATTCCTACGATTTTTAATCGACGATTTACTTTTTATTTTTTTTCCACTTTTTTTTCTCTTTTTTTTCATGAGTAAAATCGCAGGAGGCGTCGGAATCGAGAAACGGCAGTCATATTTGGAATCAGCAGGTCATTTCCATGGAGAATATCATTGAGATTATCCGATTCTCGACAAAAAATTTTTTGGCCCAAAAAAATGAGAACCCCTTTCCTTTTTTTCAAAAATCTGAAATTTTCCGAAATATTCGGAAGGCAGGAATGATACCTATTGTTCGAATCTGTAGAACCTACACTTTCAGAAACTGCAAACCGATTTGAAATAAAAAATTCCTACGATTTTTAATCGACGATTTACTTTTTCTTTTTTTTCCACTTTTTTTTCTCTCGTTTTTTATGAGTAAAATCGCAGGAGGCGTCGGAATCGAGAAACGGCAGTCATATTTGGAATCAGCAGGTCATTTCCATGGAGAATATCATTGAGATTATCCGATTTTCGACAAAAAGTTTTTTGGCCCAAAAAAATGAGAAGGGGTACCCCTTTCCTTTTTTTCAAAAATCTGAAATTTTCCGAAATATTCGGAAGGCAGGAATGATACCTATTGTTCGAATCTGTAGAACCTACACTTTCAGAAACTGCAAACCGATTTGAAATAAAAAATTCCTACGATTTTTAATCGACGATTTACTTTTTATTTTTTTTCCACTTTTTTTTCTCTCCTTTTTTATGAGTAAAATCGCAGGAGGCGTCGGAATCGAGAAACGGCAGTCATATTTGGAATCAGCAGGTCATTTCCATGGAGAATATCATTGAGATTATCCGATTCTCGACAAAAAGTTTTTTGGCCCAAAAAAATGAGAAGGGGTACCCCTTTCCTTTTTTTCAAAAATCTGAAATTTTCCGAAATATTCGGAAGGCAGGAATGATACCTATTGTTCGAATCTGTAGAACCTACACTTTCAGAAACTGCAAACCAATTTGAAATAAAAAATTCCTACGATTTTTAATCGACGATGTACTTTATATTTTTTTTCCACTTTTTTTTCTCTCGTTTTTTATGAGTAAAATCGCAGGAGGCGTCGGAATCGAGAAACGGCAGTCATATTTGGAATCAGCAGGTCATTTCCATGGAGAATATCATTGAGATTATCCGATTCTCGACAAAAAGTTTTTTGGCCCAAAAAAATGAGAAGGGTACCCCTTTCCTTTTTTTCAAAAATCTGAAATTTTCCGAAATATTCGGAAGGCAGGAATGATACCTATGGTTCGAATCTGTAGAACCTACACTTTCAGAAACTGCAAACCGATTTGAAATAAAAAATTCCTACGATTTTTAATCGACGATTTACTTTTTATTTTTTTTCCACTTTTTTTTCTCTCCTTTTTCATGAGTAAAATCGCAGGAGGCGTCGGAATCGAGAAACGGCAGTCATATTTGGAATCAGCAGGTCATTTCCATGGAGAATATCATTGAGATTATCCGATTCTCGACAAAAAGTTTTTTGGCCCAAAAAAATGAGAAGGGGTACCCCTATCCTTTTTTTCAAAAATCTGAAATTTTCCGAAATATTCGGAAGGCAGGAATGATACCTATTGTTCGAATCTGTAGAACCTACACTTTCAGAAACTGCAAACCGATTTGAAATAAAAAATTCCTACGATTTTTAATCGACGATTTACTTTTTATTTTTTTTCCACTTTTTTTTCTCTCCTTTTTTACGAGTAAAATCGCAGGAGGCGTCGGAATCGAGAAACGGCAGTCATATTTGGAATCAGCAGGTCATTTCCATGGAGAATATCATTGAGATTATCCGATTCTCGACAAAAAGTTTTTTGGCCCAAAAAAATGAGAAGGGGTACCCCTTTCCTTTTTTTCAAAAATCTGAAATTTTCCGAAATATTCGGAAGGCAGGAATGATACCTATTGTTCGAATCTGTAGAACCTACACTTTCAGAAACTGCAAACCGATTTGAAATAAAAAATTCCTACGATTTTTAATCGACGATTTACTTTTTATTTTTTTTCCACTTTTTTTTCTCTCGTTTTTTATGAGTAAAATCGCAGGAGGCGTCGGAATCGAGAAACGGCAGTCATATTTGGAATCAGCAGGTCATTTCCATGGAGAATATCATTGAGATTATCCGATTCTCGACAAAAAGTTTTTTGGCCCAAAAAAATGAGAAGGGTACCCCTTTCCTTTTTTTCAAAAATCTGAAATTTTCCGAAATATTCGGAAGGCAGGAAGGATACCTATTGTTCGAATCTGTAGAACCTACACTTTCAGAAACTGCAAACCGATTTGAAATAAAAAATTCCTACGATTTTTAATCGACGATTTACTTTTTATTTTTTTTCCACTATTTTTTCTCTTTTTTTTCATGAGTAAAATCGCAGGAGGCGTCGGAATCGAGAAACGGCAGTCATATTTGGAATCAGCAGGTCATTTCCATGGAGAATATCATTGAGATTATCCGATTCTCGACAAAAAGTTTTTTGGCCCAAAAAAATGAGAAGGGGTACCCCTTTCCTTTTTTTCAAAAATCTGAAATTTTCCGAAATATTCGGAAGGCAGGAATGATACCTATTGTTCGAATCTGTAGAACCTACACTTTCAGAAACTGCAAACCGATTTGAAATAAAAAATTCCTACGATTTTTAATCGACGATTTACTTTTTATTTTTTTTCCACTTTTTTTTCTCTCGTTTTTTATGAGTAAAATCGCAGGAGGCGTCGGAATCGAGAAACGGCAGTCATATTTGGAATCAGCAGGTCATTTCCATGGAGAATATCATTGAGATTATCCGATTCTCGACAAAAAGTTTTTTGGCCCAAAAAAATGAGAAGGGTACCCCTTTCCTTTTTTTCAAAAATCTGAAATTTTCCGAAATATTCGGAAGGCAGGAATGATACCTATGGTTCGAATCTGTAGAACCTACACTTTCAGAAACTGCAAACCGATTTGAAATAAAAAATTCCTACGATTTTTAATCGACGATTTACTTTTTATTTTTTTTCCACTTTTTTTTCTCTCCTTTTTCATGAGTAAAATCGCAGGAGGCGTCGGAATCGAGAAACGGCAGTCATATTTGGAATCAGCAGGTCATTTCCATGGAGAATATCATTGAGATTATCCGATTCTCGACAAAAAGTTTTTTGGCCCAAAAAAATGAGAAGGGGTACCCCTTTCCTTTTTTTCAAAAATCTGAAATTTTCCGAAATATTCGGAAGGCAGGAATGATACCTATTGTTCGAATCTGTAGAACCTACACTTTCAGAAACTGCAAACCGATTTGAAATAAAAAATTCCTACGATTTTTAATCGACGATTTACTTTTTATTTTTTTTCCACTTTTTTTTCTCTCCTTTTTTACGAGTAAAATCGCAGGAGGCGTCGGAATCGAGAAACGGCAGTCATATTTGGAATCAGCAGGTCATTTCCATGGAGAATATCATTGAGATTATCCGATTCTCGACAAAAAGTTTTTTGGCCCAAAAAAATGAGAAGGGGTACCCCTTTCCTTTTTTTCAAAAATCTGAAATTTTCCGAAATATTCGGAAGGCAGGAATGATACCTATTGTTCGAATCTGTAGAACCTACACTTTCAGAAACTGCAAACCGATTTGAAATAAAAAATTCCTACGATTTTTAATCGACGATTTACTTTTTATTTTTTTTCCACTTTTTTTTCTCTCGTTTTTTATGAGTAAAATCGCAGGAGGCGTCGGAATCGAGAAACGGCAGTCATATTTGGAATCAGCAGGTCATTTCCATGGAGAATATCATTGAGATTATCCGATTCTCGACAAAAAGTTTTTTGGCCCAAAAAAATGAGAAGGGGTACCCCTTTCCTTTTTTTCAAAAATCTGAAATTTTCCGAAATATTCGGAAGGCAGGAATAATACCTATTGTTCGAATCTGTAGAACCTACACTTTCAGAAACTGCAAACCGATTTGAAATAAAAAATTCCTACGATTTTTAATCGACGATTTACTTTTTATTTTTTTTCCACTTTTTTTTCTCTTTTTTTTCATGAGTAAAATCGCAGGAGGCGTCGGAATCGAGAAACGGCAGTCATATTTGGAATCAGCAGGTCATTTCCATGGAGAATATCATTGAGATTATCCGATTCTCGACAAAAAATTTTTTGGCCCAAAAAAATGAGAACCCCTTTCCTTTTTTTCAAAAATCTGAAATTTTCCGAAATATTCGGAAGGCAGGAATGATACCTATTGTTCGAATCTGTAGAACCTACACTTTCAGAAACTGCAAACCGATTTGAAATAAAAAATTCCTACGATTTTTAATCGACGATTTACTTTTTCTTTTTTTTCCACTTTTTTTTCTCTCGTTTTTTATGAGTAAAATCGCAGGAGGCGTCGGAATCGAGAAACGGCAGTCATATTTGGAATCAGCAGGTCATTTCCATGGAGAATATCATTGAGATTATCCGATTTTCGACAAAAAGTTTTTTGGCCCAAAAAAATGAGAAGGGGTACCCCTTTCCTTTTTTTCAAAAATCTGAAATTTTCCGAAATATTCGGAAGAAAGGAATGATACCTATTGTTCGAATCTGTAGAACCTACACTTTCAGAAACTGCAAACCGATCTGAAATAGAAAATTCCTACGATTTTTAATCGACGATTTACTTTTTATTTTTTTTCCACTATTTTTTCTCTTTTTTTTCATGAGTAAAATCGCAGGAGGCGTCGGAATCGAGAAACGGCAGTCATATTTGGAATCAGCAGGTCATTTCCATGGAGAATATCATTGAGATTATCCGATTCTCGACAAAAAGTTTTTTGGCCCAAAAAAATGAGAAGGGGTACCCCTTTCCTTTTTTTCAAAAATCTGAAATTTTCCGAAATATTCGGAAGGCAGGAATGATACCTATTGTTCGAATCTGTAGAACCTACACTTTCAGAAACTGCAAACCGATTTGAAATAAAAAATTCCTACGATTTTTAATCGACGATTTACTTTTTATTTTTTTTCCACTTTTTTTTCTCTCGTTTTTTATGAGTAAAATCGCAGGAGGCGTCGGAATCGAGAAACGGCAGTCATATTTGGAATCAGCAGGTCATTTCCATGGAGAATATCATTGAGATTATCCGATTCTCGACAAAAAGTTTTTTGGCCCAAAAAAATGAGAAGGGTACCCCTTTCCTTTTTTTCAAAAATCTGAAATTTTCCGAAATATTCGGAAGAAAGGAATGATACCTATTGTTCGAATCTGTAGAACCTACACTTTCAGAAACTGCAAACCGATCTGAAATAGAAAATTCCTACGATTTTTAATCGACGATTTACTTTTTATTTTTTTTCCACTTTTTTTTCTCTTCTTTTTTATGAGTAAAATCGCAGGAGGCGTCGGAATCGAGAAACGGCAGTCATATTTGGAATCAGCAGGTCATTTCCATTGAGAATATCATTGAGATTATCCGATTCTCGACAAAAAATTTTTTGGCCCAAAAAAATGAGAAGGGGTACCCCTTTCTTTTTTTTCAAAAATCTGAAATTTTCCGAAATATTCGGAAGGCAGGAATGATACCTATGGTTCGAATCTGTAGAACCTACACTTTCAGAAACTGCAAACCGATTTGAAATAAAAAATTCCTACGATTTTTAATCGACGATTTACTTTTTATTTTTTTTCCACTTTTTTTTCTCTCGTTTTTTATGAGTAAAATCGCAGGAGGCGTCGGAATCGAGAAACGGCAGTCATATTTGGAATCAGCAGGTCATTTCCATGGAGAATATCATTGAGATTATCCGATTCTCGACAAAAAGTTTTTTGGCCCAAAAAAATGAGAAGGGTACCCCTTTCCTTTTTTTCAAAAATCTGAAATTTTCCGAAATATTCGGAAGGCAGGAAGGATACCTATTGTTCGAATCTGTAGAACCTACACTTTCAGAAACTGCAAACCGATTTGAAATAAAAAATTCCTACGATTTTTAATCGACGATTTACTTTTTATTTTTTTTCCACTATTTTTTCTCTTTTTTTTCATGAGTAAAATCGCAGGAGGCGTCGGAATCGAGAAACGGCAGTCATATTTGGAATCAGCAGGTCATTTCCATGGAGAATATCATTGAGATTATCCGATTCTCGACAAAAAGTTTTTTGGCCCAAAAAAATGAGAAGGGGTACCCCTTTCCTTTTTTTCAAAAATCTGAAATTTTCCGAAATATTCGGAAGGCAGGAATGATACCTATTGTTCGAATCTGTAGAACCTACACTTTCAGAAACTGCAAACCGATTTGAAATAAAAAATTCCTACGATTTTTAATCGACGATTTACTTTTTATTTTTTTTCCACTTTTTTTTCTCTCGTTTTTTATGAGTAAAATCGCAGGAGGCGTCGGAATCGAGAAACGGCAGTCATATTTGGAATCAGCAGGTCATTTCCATGGAGAATATCATTGAGATTATCCGATTCTCGACAAAAAGTTTTTTGGCCCAAAAAAATGAGAAGGGTACCCCTTTCCTTTTTTTCAAAAATCTGAAATTTTCCGAAATATTCGGAAGGCAGGAATGATACCTATGGTTCGAATCTGTAGAACCTACACTTTCAGAAACTGCAAACCGATTTGAAATAAAAAATTCCTACGATTTTTAATCGACGATTTACTTTTTATTTTTTTTCCACTTTTTTTTCTCTCCTTTTTCATGAGTAAAATCGCAGGAGGCGTCGGAATCGAGAAACGGCAGTCATATTTGGAATCAGCAGGTCATTTCCATGGAGAATATCATTGAGATTATCCGATTCTCGACAAAAAGTTTTTTGGCCCAAAAAAATGAGAAGGGGTACCCCTTTCCTTTTTTTCAAAAATCTGAAATTTTCCGAAATATTCGGAAGGCAGGAATGATACCTATTGTTCGAATCTGTAGAACCTACACTTTCAGAAACTGCAAACCGATTTGAAATAAAAAATTCCTACGATTTTTAATCGACGATTTACTTTTTATTTTTTTTCCACTTTTTTTTCTCTCCTTTTTTACGAGTAAAATCGCAGGAGGCGTCGGAATCGAGAAACGGCAGTCATATTTGGAATCAGCAGGTCATTTCCATGGAGAATATCATTGAGATTATCCGATTCTCGACAAAAAGTTTTTTGGCCCAAAAAAATGAGAAGGGGTACCCCTTTCCTTTTTTTCAAAAATCTGAAATTTTCCGAAATATTCGGAAGGCAGGAATGATACCTATTGTTCGAATCTGTAGAACCTACACTTTCAGAAACTGCAAACCGATTTGAAATAAAAAATTCCTACGATTTTTAATCGACGATTTACTTTTTATTTTTTTTCCACTTTTTTTTCTCTCGTTTTTTATGAGTAAAATCGCAGGAGGCGTCGGAATCGAGAAACGGCAGTCATATTTGGAATCAGCAGGTCATTTCCATGGAGAATATCATTGAGATTATCCGATTCTCGACAAAAAGTTTTTTGGCCCAAAAAAATGAGAAGGGGTACCCCTTTCCTTTTTTTCAAAAATCTGAAATTTTCCGAAATATTCGGAAGGCAGGAATGATACCTATTGTTCGAATCTGTAGAACCTACACTTTCAGAAACTGCAAACCGATTTGAAATAAAAAATTCCTACGATTTTTAATCGACGATTTACTTTTTATTTTTTTTCCACTTTTTTTTCTCTTTTTTTTCATGAGTAAAATCGCAGGAGGCGTCGGAATCGAGAAACGGCAGTCATATTTGGAATCAGCAGGTCATTTCCATGGAGAATATCATTGAGATTATCCGATTCTCGACAAAAAATTTTTTGGCCCAAAAAAATGAGAACCCCTTTCCTTTTTTTCAAAAATCTGAAATTTTCCGAAATATTCGGAAGGCAGGAATGATACCTATTGTTCGAATCTGTAGAACCTACACTTTCAGAAACTGCAAACCGATTTGAAATAAAAAATTCCTACGATTTTTAATCGACGATTTACTTTTTCTTTTTTTTCCACTTTTTTTTCTCTCGTTTTTTATGAGTAAAATCGCAGGAGGCGTCGGAATCGAGAAACGGCAGTCATATTTGGAATCAGCAGGTCATTTCCATGGAGAATATCATTGAGATTATCCGATTTTCGACAAAAAGTTTTTTGGCCCAAAAAAATGAGAAGGGGTACCCCTTTCCTTTTTTTCAAAAATCTGAAATTTTCCGAAATATTCGGAAGAAAGGAATGATACCTATTGTTCGAATCTGTAGAACCTACACTTTCAGAAACTGCAAACCGATCTGAAATAGAAAATTCCTACGATTTTTAATCGACGATTTACTTTTTATTTTTTTTCCACTTTTTTTTCTCTTCTTTTTTATGAGTAAAATCGCAGGAGGCGTCGGAATCGAGAAACGGCAGTCATATTTGGAATCAGCAGGTCATTTCCATGGAGAATATCATTGAGATTATCCGATTCTCGACAAAAAATTTTTTGGCCCAAAAAAATGAGAAGGGGTACCCCTTTCTTTTTTTTCAAAAATCTGAAATTTTCCGAAATATTCGGAAGGCAGGAATGATACCTATGGTTCGAATCTGTAGAACCTACACTTTCAGAAACTGCAAACCGATTTGAAATAAAAAATTCCTACGATTTTTAATCGACGATTTACTTTTTATTTTTTTTCCACTTTTTTTTCTCTCCTTTTTCATGAGTAAAATCGCAGGAGGCGTCGGAATCGAGAAACGGCAGTCATATTTGGAATCAGCAGGTCATTTCCATGGAGAATATCATTGAGATTATCCGATTCTCGACAAAAAGTTTTTTGGCCCAAAAAAATGAGAAGGGGTACCCCTTTCCTTTTTTTCAAAAATCTGAAATTTTTCGAAATATTCGGAAGGCAGGAATGATACCTATGGTTCGAATCTGTAGAACCTACACTTTCAGAAACTGCAAACCGATTTGAAATAAAAAATTCCTACGATTTTTAATCGACGATTTACTTTTTATTTTTTTTCCACTTTTTTTTCTCTCCTTTTTTACGAGTAAAATCGCAGGAGGCGTCGGAATCGAGAAACGGCAATCATATTTGGAATCAGCAGGTCATTTCCATGGAGAATATCATTGAGATTATCCGATTCTCGACAAAAAGTTTTTTGGCCCAAAAAAATGAGAAGGGGTACCCCTTTCCTTTTTTTCAAAAATCTGAAATTTTCCGAAATATTCGGAAGGCAGGAATGATACCTATTGTTCGAATCTGTAGAACCTACACTTTCAGAAACTGCAAACCGATTTGAAATAAAAAATTCCTACGATTTTTAATCGACGATTTACTTTTTATTTTTTTTCCACTTTTTTTTCTCTCCTTTTTTACGAGTAAAATCGCAGGAGGCGTCGGAATCGAGAAACGGCAATCATATTTGGAATCAGCAGGTCATTTCCATGGAGAATATCATTGAGATTATCCGATTCTCGACAAAAAGTTTTTTGGCCCAAAAAAATGAGAAGGGGTACCCCTTTCCTTTTTTTCAAAAATCTGAAATTTTCCGAAATATTCGGAAGGCAGGAATGATACCTATTGTTCGAATCTGTAGAACCTACACTTTCAGAAACTGCAAACCGATTTGAAATAAAAAATTCCTACGATTTTTAATCGACGATTTACTTTTTATTTTTTTTCCACTTTTTTTTCTCTCCTTTTTTACGAGTAAAATCGCAGGAGGCGTCGGAATCGAGAAACGGCAGTCATATTTGGAATCAGCAGGTCATTTCCATGGAGAATATCATTGAGATTATCCGATTCTCGACAAAAAGTTTTTTGGCCCAAAAAAATGAGAAGGGGTACCCCTTTCCTTTTTTTCAAAAATCTGAAATTTTCCGAAATATTCGGAAGGCAGGAATGATACCTATTGTTCGAATCTGTAGAACCTACACTTTCAGAAACTGCAAACCGATTTGAAATAAAAAATTCCTACGATTTTTAATCGACGATTTACTTTTTATTTTTTTTCCACTTTTTTTTCTCTCGTTTTTTATGAGTAAAATCGCAGGAGGCGTCGGAATCGAGAAACGGCAGTCATATTTGGAATCAGCAGGTCATTTCCATGGAGAATATCATTGAGATTATCCGATTCTCGACAAAAAGTTTTTTGGCCCAAAAAAATGAGAAGGGGTACCCCTTTCCTTTTTTTCAAAAATCTGAAATTTTCCGAAATATTCGGAAGGCAGGAATGATACCTATTGTTCGAATCTGTAGAACCTACACTTTCAGAAACTGCAAACCGATTTGAAATAAAAAATTCCTACGATTTTTAATCGACGATTTACTTTTTATTTTTTTTCCACTTTTTTTTCTCTTTTTTTTCATGAGTAAAATCGCAGGAGGCGTCGGAATCGAGAAACGGCAGTCATATTTGGAATCAGCAGGTCATTTCCATGGAGAATATCATTGAGATTATCCGATTCTCGACAAAAAATTTTTTGGCCCAAAAAAATGAGAACCCCTTTCCTTTTTTTCAAAAATCTGAAATTTTCCGAAATATTCGGAAGGCAGGAATGATACCTATTGTTCGAATCTGTAGAACCTACACTTTCAGAAACTGCAAACCGATTTGAAATAAAAAATTCCTACGATTTTTAATCGACGATTTACTTTTTCTTTTTTTTCCACTTTTTTTTCTCTCGTTTTTTATGAGTAAAATCGCAGGAGGCGTCGGAATCGAGAAACGGCAGTCATATTTGGAATCAGCAGGTCATTTCCATGGAGAATATCATTGAGATTATCCGATTTTCGACAAAAAGTTTTTTGGCCCAAAAAAATGAGAAGGGGTACCCCTTTCCTTTTTTTCAAAAATCTGAAATTTTCCGAAATATTCGGAAGAAAGGAATGATACCTATTGTTCGAATCTGTAGAACCTACACTTTCAGAAACTGCAAACCGATCTGAAATAGAAAATTCCTACGATTTTTAATCGACGATTTACTTTTTATTTTTTTTCCACTTTTTTTTCTCTTCTTTTTTATGAGTAAAATCGCAGGAGGCGTCGGAATCGAGAAACGGCAGTCATATTTGGAATCAGCAGGTCATTTCCATGGAGAATATCATTGAGATTATCCGATTCTCGACAAAAAATTTTTTGGCCCAAAAAAATGAGAAGGGGTACCCCTTTCTTTTTTTTCAAAAATCTGAAATTTTCCGAAATATTCGGAAGGCAGGAATGATACCTATGGTTCGAATCTGTAGAACCTACACTTTCAGAAACTGCGAACCGATTTGAAATAAAAAATTCCTACGATTTTTAATCGACGATTTACTTTTTATTTTTTTTCCACTTTTTTTTCTCTCCTTTTTCATGAGTAAAATCGCAGGAGGCGTCGGAATCGAGAAACGGCAGTCATATTTGGAATCAGCAGGTCATTTCCATGGAGAATATCATTGAGATTATCCGATTCTCGACAAAAAGTTTTTTGGCCCAAAAAAATGAGAAGGGGTACCCCTTTCCTTTTTTTCAAAAATCTGAAATTTTTCGAAATATTCGGAAGGCAGGAATGATACCTATGGTTCGAATCTGTAGAACCTACACTTTCAGAAACTGCAAACCGATTTGAAATAAAAAATTCCTACGATTTTTAATCGACGATTTACTTTTTATTTTTTTTCCACTTTTTTTTCTCTCCTTTTTTACGAGTAAAATCGCAGGAGGCGTCGGAATCGAGAAACGGCAATCATATTTGGAATCAGCAGGTCATTTCCATGGAGAATATCATTGAGATTATCCGATTCTCGACAAAAAGTTTTTTGGCCCAAAAAAATGAGAAGGGGTACCCCTTTCCTTTTTTTCAAAAATCTGAAATTTTCCGAAATATTCGGAAGGCAGGAATGATACCTATTGTTCGAATCTGTAGAACCTACACTTTCAGAAACTGCAAACCGATTTGAAATAAAAAATTCCTACGATTTTTAATCGACGATTTACTTTTTATTTTTTTTCCACTTTTTTTTCTCTCCTTTTTTACGAGTAAAATCGCAGGAGGCGTCGGAATCGAGAAACGGCAATCATATTTGGAATCAGCAGGTCATTTCCATGGAGAATATCATTGAGATTATCCGATTCTCGACAAAAAGTTTTTTGGCCCAAAAAAATGAGAAGGGGTACCCCTTTCCTTTTTTTCAAAAATCTGAAATTTTCCGAAATATTCGGAAGGCAGGAATGATACCTATTGTTCGAATCTGTAGAACCTACACTTTCAGAAACTGCAAACCGATTTGAAATAAAAAATTCCTACGATTTTTAATCGACGATTTACTTTTTATTTTTTTTCCACTTTTTTTTCTCTCCTTTTTTACGAGTAAAATCGCAGGAGGCGTCGGAATCGAGAAACGGCAGTCATATTTGGAATCAGCAGGTCATTTCCATGGAGAATATCATTGAGATTATCCGATTCTCGACAAAAAGTTTTTTGGCCCAAAAAAATGAGAAGGGGTACCCCTTTCCTTTTTTTCAAAAATCTGAAATTTTCCGAAATATTCGGAAGGCAGGAATGATACCTATTGTTCGAATCTGTAGAACCTACACTTTCAGAAACTGCAAACCGATTTGAAATAAAAAATTCCTACGATTTTTAATCGACGATTTACTTTTTATTTTTTTTCCACTTTTTTTTCTCTCGTTTTTTATGAGTAAAATCGCAGGAGGCGTCGGAATCGAGAAACGGCAGTCATATTTGGAATCAGCAGGTCATTTCCATGGAGAATATCATTGAGATTATCCGATTCTCGACAAAAAGTTTTTTGGCCCAAAAAAATGAGAAGGGGTACCCCTTTCCTTTTTTTCAAAAATCTGAAATTTTCCGAAATATTCGGAAGGCAGGAATGATACCTATTGTTCGAATCTGTAGAACCTACACTTTCAGAAACTGCAAACCGATTTGAAATAAAAAATTCCTACGATTTTTAATCGACGATTTACTTTTTATTTTTTTTCCACTTTTTTTTCTCTTTTTTTTCATGAGTAAAATCGCAGGAGGCGTCGGAATCGAGAAACGGCAGTCATATTTGGAATCAGCAGGTCATTTCCATGGAGAATATCATTGAGATTATCCGATTCTCGACAAAAAATTTTTTGGCCCAAAAAAATGAGAACCCCTTTCCTTTTTTTCAAAAATCTGAAATTTTCCGAAATATTCGGAAGGCAGGAATGATACCTATTGTTCGAATCTGTAGAACCTACACTTTCAGAAACTGCAAACCGATTTGAAATAAAAAATTCCTACGATTTTTAATCGACGATTTACTTTTTCTTTTTTTTCCACTTTTTTTTCTCTCGTTTTTTATGAGTAAAATCGCAGGAGGCGTCGGAATCGAGAAACGGCAGTCATATTTGGAATCAGCAGGTCATTTCCATGGAGAATATCATTGAGATTATCCGATTTTCGACAAAAAGTTTTTTGGCCCAAAAAAATGAGAAGGGGTACCCCTTTCCTTTTTTTCAAAAATCTGAAATTTTCCGAAATATTCGGAAGAAAGGAATGATACCTATTGTTCGAATCTGTAGAACCTACACTTTCAGAAACTGCAAACCGATCTGAAATAGAAAATTCCTACGATTTTTAATCGACGATTTACTTTTTATTTTTTTTCCACTTTTTTTTCTCTTCTTTTTTATGAGTAAAATCGCAGGAGGCGTCGGAATCGAGAAACGGCAGTCATATTTGGAATCAGCAGGTCATTTCCATGGAGAATATCATTGAGATTATCCGATTCTCGACAAAAAGTTTTTTGGCCCAAAAAAATGAGAAGGGGTACCCCTTTCCTTTTTTTCAAAAATCTGAAATTTTCCGAAATATTCGGAAGGCAGGAATGATACCTATTGTTCGAATCTGTAGAACCTACACTTTCAGAAACTGCAAACCGATTTGAAATAAAAAATTCCTACGATTTTGAATCGACGATTTACTTTTTATTTTTTTTCCACTTTTTTTTCTCTCCTTTTTCATGAGTAAAATCGTAGGAGGCGTCGGAATCGAGAAACGGCAGTCATATTTGGAATCAGCAGGTCATTTCCATGGAGAATATCATTGAGATTATCCGATTCTCGTTAAAAAGTTTTTTGGCCCAAAAAAATGAGAAGGGGTACCCCTTTCCTTTTTTTCAAAAATCTGAAATTTTCCGAAATATTCGGAAGGCAGGAATGATACCTATGGTTCGAATCTGTAGAACCTACACTTTCAGAAACTGCAAACCGATTTGAAATAAAAAATTCCTACGATTTTTAATCGACGATTTACTTTTTATTTTTTTTCCACTTTTTTTTCTCTCCTTTTTTACGAGTAAAATCGCAGGAGGCGTCGGAATCGAGAAACGGCAGACATATTTGGAATCAGCAGGTCATTTCCATGGAGAATATCATTGAGATTATCCGATTCTCGACAAAAAGTTTTTTGGCCCAAAAAAATGAGAAGGGGTACCCCTTTCCTTTTTTTCAAAAATCTGAAATTTTCCGAAATATTCGGAAGGCAGGAATGATACCTAGTGTTCGAATCTGTAGAACCTACACTTTCAGAAACTGCAAACCGATTTGAAATAAAAAATTCCTACGATTTTTAATCGACGATTTACTTTTTATTTTTTTTCCACTTTTTTTTCTCTCCTTTTTCATGAGTAAAATCGCAGGAGGCGTCGGAATCGAGAAACGGCAGTCATATTTGGAATCAGCAGGTCATTTCCATGGAGAATATCATTGAGATTATCCGATTCTCGACAAAAAGTTTTTTGGCCCAAAAAAATGAGAAGGGGTACCCCTTTCCTTTTTTTCAAAAATCTGAAATTTTTCGAAATATTCGGAAGGCAGGAATGATACCTATGGTTCGAATCTGTAGAACCTACACTTTCAGAAACTGCAAACCGATTTGAAATAAAAAATTCCTACGATTTTTAATCGACGATTTACTTTTTATTTTTTTTCCACTTTTTTTTCTCTCCTTTTTTACGAGTAAAATCGCAGGAGGCGTCGGAATCGAGAAACGGCAATCATATTTGGAATCAGCAGGTCATTTCCATGGAGAATATCATTGAGATTATCCGATTCTCGACAAAAAGTTTTTTGGCCCAAAAAAATGAGAAGGGGTACCCCTTTCCTTTTTTTCAAAAATCTGAAATTTTCCGAAATATTCGGAAGGCAGGAATGATACCTATCGTTCGAATCTGTAGAACCTACACTTTCAGAAACTGCAAACCGATTTGAAATAAAAAATTCCTACGATTTTTAATCGACGATTTACTTTTTATTTTTTTTCCACTTTTTTTTCTCTCCTTTTTTACGAGTAAAATCGCAGGAGGCGTCGGAATCGAGAAACGGCAATCATATTTGGAATCAGCAAGTCATTTCCATGGAGAATATCATTGAGATTATCCGATTCTCGACAAAAAGTTTGTTGGCCCAAAAAAATGAGAAGGGGTACCCCTTTCCTTTTTTTCAAAAATCTGAAATTTTCCGAAATATTCGGAAGGCAGGAATGATACCTATGGTTCGAATCTGTAGAACCTACACTTTCAGAAACTGCAAACCGATTTGAAATAAAAAATTCCTACGATTTTTAATCGACGATTTACTTTTTATTTTTTTTCCACTTTTTTTTCTCTCCTTTTTTACGAGTAAAATCGCAGGAGGCGTCGGAATCGAGAAACGGCAATCATATTTGGAATCAGCAGGTCATTTCCATGGAGAATATCATTGAGATTATCCGATTCTCGACAAAAAGTTTGTTGGCCCAAAAAAATGAGAAGGGGTACCCCTTTCCTTTTTTTCAAAAATCTGAAATTTTCCGAAATATTCGGAAGGCAGGAATGATACCTATTGTTCGAATCTGTAGAACCTACACTTTCAGAAACTGCAAACCGATTTGAAATAAAAAATTCCTACGATTTTTAATCGACGATTTACTTTTTATTTTTTTTCCACTTTTTTTTCTCTCCTTTTTCATGAGTAAAATCGCAGGAGGCGTCGGAATCGAGAAACGGCAGTCATATTTGGAATCAGCAGTTCATTTCCATGGAGAATATCATTGAGATTATCCGATTCTCGACAAAAAGTTTTTTGGCCCAAAAAAATGAGAAGGGGTACCCCTTTCCTTTTTTTCAAAAATCTGAAATTTTCCGAAATATTCGGAAGGCAGGAATGATACCTATGGTTCGAATCTGTAGAACCTACACTTTCAGAAACTGCAAACCGATTTGAAATAAAAAATTCCTACGATTTTTAATCGACGATTTACTTTTTATTTTTTTTCCACTTTTTTTTCTCTCGTTTTTTATGAGTAAAATCGCAGGAGGCGTCGGAATCGAGAAACGGCAGTTATATTTGGAATCAGCAGGTCATTTCCATGGAGAATATCATTGAGATTATCCGATTCTCGTTAAAAAGTTTTTTGGCCCAAAAAAATGAGAAGGGGTACCCCTTTCCTTTTTTTCAAAAATCTGAAATTTTCCGAAATATTCGGAAGGCAGGAATGATACCTATGGTTCGAATCTGTAGAACCTACACTTTCAGAAACTGCAAACCGATTTGAAATAAAAAATTCCTACGATTTTTAATCGACGATTTACTTTTTATTTTTTTTCCACTTTTTTTTCTCTCGTTTTTTATGAGTAAAATCGCAGGAGGCGTCGGAATGGAGAAACGGCAGTCATATTTGGAATCAGCAGGTCATTTCCATGGAGAATATCATTGAGATTATCCGATTCTCGACAAAAAGTTTTTTGGCCCAAAAAAATGAGAAGGGGTACCCCTTTCCTTTTTTTCAAAAATCTGAAATTTTCCGAAATATTCGGAAGGCAGGAATGATACCTATTGTTCGAATCTGTAGAACCTACACTTTCAGAAACTGCAAACCGATTTGAAATAAAAAATTCCTACGATTTTTAATCGACGATTTACGTTTTATTTTTTTTCCACTTTTTTTTCTCTCCTTTTTCATGAGTAAAATCGTAGGAGGCGTCGGAATCGAGAAACGGCAGTCATATTTGGAATCAGCAGGTCATTTCCATGGAGAATATCATTGAGATTATCCGATTCTCGTTAAAAAGTTTTTTGGCCCAAAAAAATGAGAAGGGGTACCCCTTTCCTTTTTTTCAAAAATCTGAAATTTTCCGAAATATTCGGAAGGCAGGAATGATACCTATGGTTCGAATCTGTAGAACCTACACTTTCAGAAACTGCAAACCGATTTGAAATAAAAAATTCCTACGATTTTTAATCGACGATTTACTTTTTATTTTTTTTCCACTTTTTTTTCTCTCCTTTTTTACGAGTAAAATCGCAGGAGGCGTCGGAATCGAGAAACGGCAGTCATATTTGGAATCAGCAGGTCATTTCCATGGAGAATATCATTGAGATTATCCGATTCTCGACAAAAAGTTTTTTGGCCCAAAAAAATGAGAAGGGGTACCCCTTTCCTTTTTTTCAAAAATCTGAAATTTTCCGAAATATTCGGAAGGCAGGAATGATACCTAGTGTTCGAATCTGTAGAACCTACACTTTCAGAAACTGCAAACCGATTTGAAATAAAAAATTCCTACGATTTTTAATCGACGATTTACTTTTTATTTTTTTTCCACTTTTTTTTCTCTCCTTTTTCATGAGTAAAATCGCAGGAGGCGTCGGAATCGAGAAACGGCAGTCATATTTGGAATCAGCAGGTCATTTCCATGGAGAATATCATTGAGATTATCCGATTCTCGACAAAAAGTTTTTTGGCCCAAAAAAATGAGAAGGGGTACCCCTTTCCTTTTTTTCAAAAATCTGAAATTTTTCGAAATATTCGGAAGGCAGGAATGATACCTATGGTTCGAATCTGTAGAACCTACACTTTCAGAAACTGCAAACCGATTTGAAATAAAAAATTCCTACGATTTTTAATCGACGATTTACTTTTTATTTTTTTTCCACTTTTTTTTCTCTCCTTTTTTACGAGTAAAATCGCAGGAGGCGTCGGAATCGAGAAACGGCAATCATATTTGGAATCAGCAGGTCATTTCCATGGAGAATATCATTGAGATTATCCGATTCTCGACAAAAAGTTTTATGGCCCAAAAAAATGAGAAGGGGTACCCCTTTCCTTTTTTTCAAAAATCTGAAATTTTCCGAAATATTCGGAAGGCAGGAATGATACCTATCGTTCGAATCTGTAGAACCTACACTTTCAGAAACTGCAAACCGATTTGAAATAAAAAATTCCTACGATTTTTAATCGACGATTTACTTTTTATTTTTTTTCCACTTTTTTTTCTCTCCTTTTTTACGAGTAAAATCGCAGGAGGCGTCGGAATCGAGAAACGGCAATCATATTTGGAATCAGCAGGTCATTTCCATGGAGAATATCATTGAGATTATCCGATTCTCGACAAAAAGTTTTTTGGCCCAAAAAAATGAGAAGGGGTACCCCTTTCCTTTTTTTCAAAAATCTGAAATTTTCCGAAATATTCGGAAGGCAGGAATGATACCTATTGTTCGAATCTGTAGAACCTACACTTTCAGAAACTGCAAACCGATTTGAAATAAAAAATTCCTACGATTTTTAATCGACGATTTACTTTTTATTTTTTTTCCACTTTTTTTTCTCTCCTTTTTCATGAGTAAAATCGCAGGAGGCGTCGGAATCGAGAAACGGCAGTCATATTTGGAATCAGCAGGTCATTTCCATGGAGAATATCATTGAGATTATCCGATTCTCGACAAAAAGTTTTTTGGCCCAAAAAAATGAGAAGGGGTACCCCTTTCCTTTTTTTCAAAAATCTGAAATTTTCCGAAGTATTCGGAAGGCAGGAATGATACCTATTGTTCGAATCTGTAGAACCTACACTTTCAGAAACTGCAAACCGATTTGAAATAAAAAATTCCTACGATTTTTAATCGACGATTTACTTTTTATTTTTTTTCTACTTTTTTTTCTCTCCTTTTTTACGAGTAAAATCGCAGGAGGCGTCGGAATCGAGAAACGGCAGTCATATTTGGAATCAGCAGGTCATTTCCATGGAGAATATCATTGAGATTATCCGATTCTCGACAAAAAGTTTTTTGGCCCAAAAAAATGAGAAGGGGTACCCCTTTCCTTTTTTTCAAAAATCTGAAATTTTCCGAAATATTCGGAAGGCAGGAATGATACCTATTGTTCGAATCTGTAGAACCTACACTTTCAGAAACTGCAAACCGATTTGAAATAAAAAATTCCTACGATTTTTAATCGACGATTTACTTTTTATTTTTTTTCCACTTTTTTTTCTCTCGTTTTTTATGAGTAAAATCGCAGGAGGCGTCGGAATCGAGAAACGGCAGTCATATTTGGAATCAGCAGGTCATTTCCATGGAGAATATCATTGAGATTATCCGATTCTCGACAAAAAGTTTTTTGGCCCAAAAAAATGAGAAGGGGTACCCCTTTCCTTTTTTTCAAAAATCTGAAATTTTCCGAAATATTCGGAAGGCAGGAATGATACCTATGGTTCGAATCTGTAGAACCTACACTTTCAGAAACTGCAAACCGATTTGAAATAAAAAATTCCTACGATTTTTAATCGACGATTTACTTTTTATTTTTTTTCCACTTTTTTTTCTTTCCTTTTTTACGAGTAAAATCGCAGGAGGCGTCGGAATCGAGAAACGGCAATCATATTTGGAATCAGCAGGTCATTTCCATGGAGAATATCATTGAGATTATCCGATTCTCGACAAAAAGTTTTTTGGCCCAAAAAAATGAGAAGGGGTACCCCTTTCCTTTTTTTCAAAAATCTGAAATTTTCCGAAATATTCGGAAGGCAGGAATGATACCTATTGTTCGAATCTGTAGAACCTACACTTTCAGAAACTGCAAACCGATTTGAAATAAAAAATTCCTACGATTTTTAATCGACGATTTACTTTTTATTTTTTTTCCACTTTTTTTTCTCTCCTTTTTCATGAGTAAAATCGCAGGAGGCGTCGGAATCGAGAAACGGCAGTCATATTTGGAATCAGCAGGTCATTTCCATGGAGAATATCATTGAGATTATCCGATTCTCGACAAAAAGTTTTTTGGCCCAAAAAAATGAGAAGGGGTACCCCTTTCCTTTTTTTCAAAAATCTGAAATTTTCCGAAATATTCGGAAGGCAGGAATGATACCTATTGTTCGAATCTGTAGAACCTACACTTTCAGAAACTGCAAACCGATTTGAAATAAAAAATTCCTACGATTTTTAATCGACGATTTACTTTTTATTTTTTTTCCACTTTTTTTTCTCTCGTTTTTTATGAGTAAAATCGCAGGAGGCGTCGGAATCGAGAAACGGCAGTCATATTTGGAATCAGCAGGTCATTTCCATGGAGAATATCATTGAGATTATCCGATTCTCGACAAAAAGTTTTTTGGCCCAAAAAAATGAGAAGGGGTACCCCTTTCCTTTTTTTCAAAAATCTGAAATTTTCCGAAATATTCGGAAGGCAGGAATGATACCTATGGTTCGAATCTGTAGAACCTACACTTTCAGAAACTGCAAACCGATTTGAAATAAAAAATTCCTACGATTTTTAATCGACGATTTACTTTTTATTTTTTTTCCACTTTTTTTTCTCTCCTTTTTTACGAGTAAAATCGCAGGAGGCGTCGGAATCGAGAAACGGCAATCATATTTGGAATCAGCAGGTCATTTCCATGGAGAATATCATTGAGATTATCCGATTCTCGACAAAAAGTTTTTTGGCCCAAAAAAATGAGAAGGGGTACCCCTTTCCTTTTTTTCAAAAATCTGAAATTTTCCGAAATATTCGGAAGGCAGGAATGATACCTCTTGTTCGAATCTGTAGAACCTACACTTTCAGAAACTGCAAACCGATTTGAAATCAAAAATTCCTACGATTTTTAATCGACGATTTACTTTTTATTTTTTTTCCACTTTTTTTTCTCTCCTTTTTCATGAATAAAATCGCAGGAGGCGTCGGAATCGAGAAACGGCAGTCATATTTGGAATCAGCAGGTCATTTCCATGGAGAATATCATTGAGATTATCCGATTCTCGACAAAAAGTTTTTTGGCCCAAAAAAATGAGAAGGGGTACCCCTTTCCTTTTTTTCAAAAATCTGAAATTTTCCGAAATATTCGGAAGGCAGGAATGATACCTATTGTTCGAATCTGTAGAACCTACACTTTCAGAAACTGCAAACCGATTTGAAATAAAAAATTCCTACGATTTTTAATCGACGATTTACTTTTTATTTTTTTTCCACTTTTTTTTCTCTCCTTTTTTACGAGTAAAATCGCAGGAGGCGTCGGAATCGAGAAACGGCAATCATATTTGGAATCAGCAGGTCATTTCCATGGAGAATATCATTGAGATTATCCGATTCTCGACAAAAAGTTTTTTGGCCCAAAAAAATGAGAAGGGGTACCCCTTTCCTTTTTTTCAAAAATCTGAAATTTTCCGAAATATTCGGAAGGCAGGAATGATACCTATTGTTCGAATCTGTAGAACCTACACTTTCAGAAACTGCAAACCGATTTGAAATAAAAAATTCCTACGATTTTTAATCGACGATTTACTTTTTATTTTTTTTCCACTTTTTTTTCTCTCCTTTTTCATGAGTAAAATCGCAGGAGGCGTCGGAATCGAGAAACGGCAGTCATATTTGGAATCAGCAGGTCATTTCCATGGAGAATATCATTGAGATTATCCGATTCTCGACAAAAAGTTTTTTGGCCCAAAAAAATGAGAAGGGGTACCCCTTTCCTTTTTTTCAAAAATCTGAAATTTTCCGAAATATTCGGAAGGCAGGAATGATACCTATTGTTCGAATCTGTAGAACCTACACTTTCAGAAACTGCAAACCGATTTGAAATAAAAAATTCCTACGATTTTTAATCGACGATTTACTTTTTATTTTTTTTCCACTTTTTTTTCTCTCGTTTTTTATGAGTAAAATCGCAGGAGGCGTCGGAATCGAGAAACGGCAGTCATATTTGGAATCAGCAGGTCATTTCCATGGAGAATATCATTGAGATTATCCGATTCTCGACAAAAAGTTTTTTGGCCCAAAAAAATGAGAAGGGGTACCCCTTTCCTTTTTTTCAAAAATCTGAATTTTTCCGAAATATTCGGAAGGCAGGAATGATACCTATGGTTCGAATCTGTAGAACCTACACTTTCAGGAACTGCAAACCGATTTGAAATAAAAAATTCCTACGATTTTTAATCGACGATTTACTTTTTATTTTTTTTCCACTTTTTTTTCTCTCCTTTTTTACGAGTAAAATCGCAGGAGGCGTCGGAATCGAGAAACGGCAATCATATTTGGAATCAGCAGGTCATTTCCATGGAGAATATCATTGAGATTATCCGATTCTCGACAAAAAGTTTTTTGGCCCAAAAAAATGAGAAGGGGTACCCCTTTCCTTTTTTTCAAAAATCTGAAATTTTCCGAAATATTCGGAAGGCAGGAATGATACCTATTGTTCGAATCTGTAGAACCTACACTTTCAGAAACTGCAAACCGATTTGAAATAAAAAATTCCTACGATTTTTAATCGACGATTTACTTTTTATTTTTTTTCCACTTTTTTTTCTCTCCTTTTTTACGAGTAAAATCGCAGGAGGCGTCGGAATCGAGAAACGGCAATCATATTTGGAATCAGCAGGTCATTTCCATGGAGAATATCATTGAGATTATCCGATTCTCGACAAAAAGTTTGTTGGCCCAAAAAAATGAGAAGGGGTACCCCTTTCCTTTTTTTCAAAAATCTGAAATTTTCCGAAATATTCGGAAGGCAGGAATGATACCTATTGTTCGAATCTGTAGAACCTACACTTTCAGAAACTGCAAACCGATTTGAAATAAAAAATTCCTACGATTTTTAATCGACGATTTACTTTTTATTTTTTTTCCACTTTTTTTTCTCTCCTTTTTCATGAGTAAAATCGCAGGAGGCGTCGGAATCGAGAAACGGCAGTCATATTTGGAATCAGCAGGTCATTTCCATGGAGAATATCATTGAGATTATCCGATTCTCGACAAAAAGTTTTTTGGCCCAAAAAAATGAGAAGGGGTACCCCTTTCCTTTTTTTCAAAAATCTGAAATTTTCCGAAATATTCGGAAGGCAGGAATGATACCTATGGTTCGAATCTGTAGAACCTACACTTTCAGAAACTGCAAACCGATTTGAAATAAAAAATTCCTACGATTTTTAATCGACGATTTACTTTTTATTTTTTTTCCACTTTTTTTTCTCTCGTTTTTTATGAGTAAAATCGCAGGAGGCGTCGGAATCGAGAAACGGCAGTTATATTTGGAATCAGCAGGTCATTTCCATGGAGAATATCATTGAGATTATCCGATTCTCGTTAAAAAGTTTTTTGGCCCAAAAAAATGAGAAGGGGTACCCCTTTCCTTTTTTTCAAAAATCTGAAATTTTCCGAAATATTCGGAAGGCAGGAATGATACCTATGGTTCGAATCTGTAGAACCTACACTTTCAGAAACTGCAAACCGATTTGAAATAAAAAATTCCTACGATTTTTAATCGACGATTTACTTTTTATTTTTTTTCCACTTTTTTTTCTCTCGTTTTTTATGAGTAAAATCGCAGGAGGCGTCGGAATGGAGAAACGGCAGTCATATTTGGAATCAGCAGGTCATTTCCATGGAGAATATCATTGAGATTATCCGATTCTCGACAAAAAGTTTTTTGGCCCAAAAAAATGAGAAGGGGTACCCCTTTCCTTTTTTTCAAAAATCTGAAATTTTCCGAAATATTCGGAAGGCAGGAATGATACCTATTGTTCGAATCTGTAGAACCTACACTTTCAGAAACTGCAAACCGATTTGAAATAAAAAATTCCTACGATTTTTAATCGACGATTTACTTTTTATTTTTTTTCCACTTTTTTTTCTCTCCTTTTTCATGAGTAAAATCGTAGGAGGCGTCGGAATCGAGAAACGGCAGTCATATTTGGAATCAGCAGGTCATTTCCATGGAGAATATCATTGAGATTATCCGATTCTCGTTAAAAAGTTTTTTGGCCCAAAAAAATGAGAAGGGGTACCCCTTTCCTTTTTTTCAAAAATCTGAAATTTTCCGAAATATTCGGAAGGCAGGAATGATACCTATGGTTCGAATCTGTAGAACCTACACTTTCAGAAACTGCAAACCGATTTGAAATAAAAAATTCCTACGATTTTTAATCGACGATTTACTTTTTATTTTTTTTCCACTTTTTTTTCTCTCCTTTTTTACGAGTAAAATCGCAGGAGGCGTCGGAATCGAGAAACGGCAGTCATATTTGGAATCAGCAGGTCATTTCCATGGAGAATATCATTGAGATTATCCGATTCTCGTTAAAAAGTTTTTTGGCCCAAAAAAATGAGAAGGGGTACCCCTTTCCTTTTTTTCAAAAATCTGAAATTTTCCGAAATATTCGGAAGGCAGGAATGATACCTATGGTTCGAATCTGTAGAACCTACACTTTCAGAAACTGCAAACCGATTTGAAATAAAAAATTCCTACGATTTTTAATCGACGATTTACTTTTTATTTTTTTTCCACTTTTTTTTCTCTCCTTTTTTACGAGTAAAATCGCAGGAGGCGTCGGAATCGAGAAACGGCAGTCATATTTGGAATCAGCAGGTCATTTCCATGGAGAATATCATTGAGATTATCCGATTCTCGACAAAAAGTTTTTTGGCCCAAAAAAATGAGAAGGGGTACCCCTTTCCTTTTTTTCAAAAATCTGAAATTTTCCGAAATATTCGGAAGGCAGGAATGATACCTAGTGTTCGAATCTGTAGAACCTACACTTTCAGAAACTGCAAACCGATTTGAAATAAAAAATTCCTACGATTTTTAATCGACGATTTACTTTTTATTTTTTTTCCACTTTTTTTTCTCTCCTTTTTCATGAGTAAAATCGCAGGAGGCGTCGGAATCGAGAAACGGCAGTCATATTTGGAATCAGCAGGTCATTTCCATGGAGAATATCATTGAGATTATCCGATTCTCGACAAAAAGTTTTTTGGCCCAAAAAAATGAGAAGGGGTACCCCTTTCCTTTTTTTCAAAAATCTGAAATTTTTCGAAATATTCGGAAGGCAGGAATGATACCTATGGTTCGAATCTGTAGAACCTACACTTTCAGAAACTGCAAACCGATTTGAAATAAAAAATTCCTACGATTTTTAATCGACGATTTACTTTTTATTTTTTTTCCACTTTTTTTTCTCTCCTTTTTTACGAGTAAAATCGCAGGAGGCGTCGGAATCGAGAAACGGCAATCATATTTGGAATCAGCAGGTCATTTCCATGGAGAATATCATTGAGATTATCCGATTCTCGACAAAAAGTTTTATGGCCCAAAAAAATGAGAAGGGGTACCCCTTTCCTTTTTTTCAAAAATCTGAAATTTTCCGAAATATTCGGAAGGCAGGAATGATACCTATCGTTCGAATCTGTAGAACCTACACTTTCAGAAACTGCAAACCGATTTGAAATAAAAAATTCCTACGATTTTTAATCGACGATTTACTTTTTATTTTTTTTCCACTTTTTTTTCTCTCCTTTTTTACGAGTAAAATCGCAGGAGGCGTCGGAATCGAGAAACGGCAATCATATTTGGAATCAGCAGGTCATTTCCATGGAGAATATCATTGAGATTATCCGATTCTCGACAAAAAGTTTTTTGGCCCAAAAAAATGAGAAGGGGTACCCCTTTCCTTTTTTTCAAAAATCTGAAATTTTCCGAAATATTCGGAAGGCAGGAATGATACCTATTGTTCGAATCTGTAGAACCTACACTTTCAGAAACTGCAAACCGATTTGAAATAAAAAATTCCTACGATTTTTAATCGACGATTTACTTTTTATTTTTTTTCCACTTTTTTTTCTCTCCTTTTTCATGAGTAAAATCGCAGGAGGCGTCGGAATCGAGAAACGGCAGTCATATTTGGAATCAGCAGGTCATTTCCATGGAGAATATCATTGAGATTATCCGATTCTCGACAAAAAGTTTTTTGGCCCAAAAAAATGAGAAGGGGTACCCCTTTCCTTTTTTTCAAAAATCTGAAATTTTCCGAAGTATTCGGAAGGCAGGAATGATACCTATTGTTCGAATCTGTAGAACCTACACTTTCAGAAACTGCAAACCGATTTGAAATAAAAAATTCCTACGATTTTTAATCGACGATTTACTTTTTATTTTTTTTCTACTTTTTTTTCTCTCCTTTTTTACGAGTAAAATCGCAGGAGGCGTCGGAATCGAGAAACGGCAGTCATATTTGGAATCAGCAGGTCATTTCCATGGAGAATATCATTGAGATTATCCGATTCTCGACAAAAAGTTTTTTGGCCCAAAAAAATGAGAAGGGGTACCCCTTTCCTTTTTTTCAAAAATCTGAAATTTTCCGAAATATTCGGAAGGCAGGAATGATACCTATTGTTCGAATCTGTAGAACCTACACTTTCAGAAACTGCAAACCGATTTGAAATAAAAAATTCCTACGATTTTTAATCGACGATTTACTTTTTATTTTTTTTCCACTTTTTTTTCTCTCGTTTTTTATGAGTAAAATCGCAGGAGGCGTCGGAATCGAGAAACGGCAGTCATATTTGGAATCAGCAGGTCATTTCCATGGAGAATATCATTGAGATTATCCGATTCTCGACAAAAAGTTTTTTGGCCCAAAAAAATGAGAAGGGGTACCCCTTTCCTTTTTTTCAAAAATCTGAAATTTTCCGAAATATTCGGAAGGCAGGAATGATACCTATGGTTCGAATCTGTAGAACCTACACTTTCAGAAACTGCAAACCGATTTGAAATAAAAAATTCCTACGATTTTTAATCGACGATTTACTTTTTATTTTTTTTCCACTTTTTTTTCTTTCCTTTTTTACGAGTAAAATCGCAGGAGGCGTCGGAATCGAGAAACGGCAATCATATTTGGAATCAGCAGGTCATTTCCATGGAGAATATCATTGAGATTATCCGATTCTCGACAAAAAGTTTTTTGGCCCAAAAAAATGAGAAGGGGTACCCCTTTCCTTTTTTTCAAAAATCTGAAATTTTCCGAAATATTCGGAAGGCAGGAATGATACCTATTGTTCGAATCTGTAGAACCTACACTTTCAGAAACTGCAAACCGATTTGAAATAAAAAATTCCTACGATTTTTAATCGACGATTTACTTTTTATTTTTTTTCCACTTTTTTTTCTCTCCTTTTTCATGAGTAAAATCGCAGGAGGCGTCGGAATCGAGAAACGGCAGTCATATTTGGAATCAGCAGGTCATTTCCATGGAGAATATCATTGAGATTATCCGATTCTCGACAAAAAGTTTTTTGGCCCAAAAAAATGAGAAGGGGTACCCCTTTCCTTTTTTTCAAAAATCTGAAATTTTCCGAAATATTCGGAAGGCAGGAATGATACCTATTGTTCGAATCTGTAGAACCTACACTTTCAGAAACTGCAAACCGATTTGAAATAAAAAATTCCTACGATTTTTAATCGACGATTTACTTTTTATTTTTTTTCCACTTTTTTTTCTCTCGTTTTTTATGAGTAAAATCGCAGGAGGCGTCGGAATCGAGAAACGGCAGTCATATTTGGAATCAGCAGGTCATTTCCATGGAGAATATCATTGAGATTATCCGATTCTCGACAAAAAGTTTTTTGGCCCAAAAAAATGAGAAGGGGTACCCCTTTCCTTTTTTTCAAAAATCTGAAATTTTCCGAAATATTCGGAAGGCAGGAATGATACCTATGGTTCGAATCTGTAGAACCTACACTTTCAGAAACTGCAAACCGATTTGAAATAAAAAATTCCTACGATTTTTAATCGACGATTTACTTTTTATTTTTTTTCCACTTTTTTTTCTCTCCTTTTTTACGAGTAAAATCGCAGGAGGCGTCGGAATCGAGAAACGGCAATCATATTTGGAATCAGCAGGTCATTTCCATGGAGAATATCATTGAGATTATCCGATTCTCGACAAAAAGTTTTTTGGCCCAAAAAAATGAGAAGGGGTACCCCTTTCCTTTTTTTCAAAAATCTGAAATTTTCCGAAATATTCGGAAGGCAGGAATGATACCTCTTGTTCGAATCTGTAGAACCTACACTTTCAGAAACTGCAAACCGATTTGAAATCAAAAATTCCTACGATTTTTAATCGACGATTTACTTTTTATTTTTTTTCCACTTTTTTTTCTCTCCTTTTTCATGAATAAAATCGCAGGAGGCGTCGGAATCGAGAAACGGCAGTCATATTTGGAATCAGCAGGTCATTTCCATGGAGAATATCATTGAGATTATCCGATTCTCGACAAAAAGTTTTTTGGCCCAAAAAAATGAGAAGGGGTACCCCTTTCCTTTTTTTCAAAAATCTGAAATTTTCCGAAATATTCGGAAGGCAGGAATGATACCTATTGTTCGAATCTGTAGAACCTACACTTTCAGAAACTGCAAACCGATTTGAAATAAAAAATTCCTACGATTTTTAATCGACGATTTACTTTTTATTTTTTTTCCACTTTTTTTTCTCTCCTTTTTTACGAGTAAAATCGCAGGAGGCGTCGGAATCGAGAAACGGCAATCATATTTGGAATCAGCAGGTCATTTCCATGGAGAATATCATTGAGATTATCCGATTCTCGACAAAAAGTTTTTTGGCCCAAAAAAATGAGAAGGGGTACCCCTTTCCTTTTTTTCAAAAATCTGAAATTTTCCGAAATATTCGGAAGGCAGGAATGATACCTATTGTTCGAATCTGTAGAACCTACACTTTCAGAAACTGCAAACCGATTTGAAATAAAAAATTCCTACGATTTTTAATCGACGATTTACTTTTTATTTTTTTTCCACTTTTTTTTCTCTCCTTTTTCATGAGTAAAATCGCAGGAGGCGTCGGAATCGAGAAACGGCAGTCATATTTGGAATCAGCAGGTCATTTCCATGGAGAATATCATTGAGATTATCCGATTCTCGACAAAAAGTTTTTTGGCCCAAAAAAATGAGAAGGGGTACCCCTTTCCTTTTTTTCAAAAATCTGAAATTTTCCGAAATATTCGGAAGGCAGGAATGATACCTATTGTTCGAATCTGTAGAACCTACACTTTCAGAAACTGCAAACCGATTTGAAATAAAAAATTCCTACGATTTTTAATCGACGATTTACTTTTTATTTTTTTTCCACTTTTTTTTCTCTCGTTTTTTATGAGTAAAATCGCAGGAGGCGTCGGAATCGAGAAACGGCAGTCATATTTGGAATCAGCAGGTCATTTCCATGGAGAATATCATTGAGATTATCCGATTCTCGACAAAAAGTTTTTTGGCCCAAAAAAATGAGAAGGGGTACCCCTTTCCTTTTTTTCAAAAATCTGAATTTTTCCGAAATATTCGGAAGGCAGGAATGATACCTATGGTTCGAATCTGTAGAACCTACACTTTCAGGAACTGCAAACCGATTTGAAATAAAAAATTCCTACGATTTTTAATCGACGATTTACTTTTTATTTTTTTTCCACTTTTTTTTCTCTCCTTTTTTACGAGTAAAATCGCAGGAGGCGTCGGAATCGAGAAACGGCAATCATATTTGGAATCAGCAGGTCATTTCCATGGAGAATATCATTGAGATTATCCGATTCTCGACAAAAAGTTTTTTGGCCCAAAAAAATGAGAAGGGGTACCCCTTTCCTTTTTTTCAAAAATCTGAAATTTTCCGAAATATTCGGAAGGCAGGAATGATACCTATTGTTCGAATCTGTAGAACCTACACTTTCAGAAACTGCAAACCGATTTGAAATAAAAAATTCCTACGATTTTTAATCGACGATTTACTTTCTATTTTTTTTCCACTTTTTTTTCTCTCCTTTTTTATGAGTAAAATCGCAGGAGGCGTCGGAATCGAGAAACGGCAGTCATATGTGTGTGCAGTCGATACGCGCTAAAAATTCCGCCGTCTACTGGATCAACCGCAAGGCACGAAAGAACGTTGTGTTGCCTATCGCAAGGCGCACTATCCCATAATTCGACATCAAAGTTCCGAATTGATGTTATCAAAATACATTACTTCGATCTGATAGTGAAAGAAAGAGAAAAATTGATACAGTGAATAAAGAATTGATATAAATTCCAATCATTTCCGATAATTTATCATTATTTCTTCTGTCTGTTGAAAGATTCTCATGATATTTTTGGTTTTGAATAAATTATTTCAACTGTCATTATCCTAATTATTCGATGACATATGTTTTAATTGCTATTCAGGAAAAAAGTGATCTTATAAAAACGATCTATTGAGATCGTGTTTCGTAAATAAATAAAATCAGCCCTTTTTCTTTTGCTTTTCGTTTCACCCCTAAGTCTAGACGTTTCTTATTTTCGGGGTGTTAATTTATCCCCAGATATAATACGTGCTATGGCGTACATCGCGTGTATCAAAATTCGATAAAACTGGCTTTACCTGGTTATAGAACTCGGAGAAATAGTAGTGGGAGCAAGGGAATGGGGAAAATAGAATTATATTCATCCTCGGCGCGAAGGAATGGTCGATATTCATGCGGATCCTGGTGCTATTTAGTCACACCTCTTTCAGCCGTTCCATACTCGTTCAAGCCAAATCCCTGACACTTACATTCAGTCCGATTTGCTGAGAACAACCTTCAGACCAAACCATGGCGACTACACTTTTGAAATCCGTAAGTCCAGTGCATTTTATCAAAGAAAAAAAAAAAAAAAAAAGAAAAAAAAAATTTCTACGATTGTTTTGATCATCAGCACAAACTAAATTGATCATCATCAAAATTTCGATAAAATATCATGACTTAAAAAACAAATGAATCAATTATCAATAAAGGATGTATATTATCACTGGTTATTCGTACGTTTCGTCTCTTTATAGCTGCAGAAGAATAAAAAGACCGAAGGACGTTCTGCAGTCCTTAATCGACAGAGCAACTTGCAGACAACTGCCAAAATTCCAATGGCTAATAAGGTAACTAAAAATCAGTGTACAAAATTTTTTTAATTAGTTTGCAAAGAAAAATAAAAAGCCCAATCAAACAATCAATTAGCGATTTTCCCTCTGGCTCTCTATTCTTCGTCTTTTTTTTTTTTTTGTACTGCGTGTCATTTGAACTTGGGAAACAATTTTTCGAAGCAATAATCTTGAGTAGATAAATTGAATCAATTCTTCATTCTTGTTTGAATGTTATTAGTTTTCACAGTATTATCTGATCGTCTGAGAGTATATTAGTCTAATTAATATTATTACCAGAAGAGTATAAGAGAGTTGCTAATTACTATCGTTACTAATGGCAATAAAAGCCTAGAATTTGTACCTGTCCGTGCACGGTGGTACAATCGATTCTTGACAAAGGTTTGCGTTACTAGTAGCTGCAGGTGACTCAAGCTCGAAAGAAAGTCTTCGGGATTTAGATACCTCACGGTTGATCGCTGCCACTTGAGTGTAGTTTTTTGATTTTTGAGATTACTATTTCGGGTTTTTTTTTTATTTTTTATTTGTTTTCCTTTCCGCAAGAGTTGCCAATGTATAGACAGAGATAGTGAGTCGCGAAATTGGACTGGACGGTAGAAGAGAAAAAAAAAAAAAAAAAACCAATTTCGAGTTGACTGATTTTTTATTTTTCTGTCTTTTGAGAAAGTGCATTGCAAATTTCGAGTGTTTGCAATATAGGGATCAACAGTTTTTGCAGTGCTCGAAAAATATCGATTTTTACGATTTTTAAAATCCAGCGAATTATATACCAGTTAAAAAAAAATAGCCAACTTGAATTCGGTCCAATTTGTCGGATTGTAACCAGTGAAATTTTTTTTCAAAAACGATTTCTTAAATAGTGTATGTATTATTTACGTGGTGTGGGTGGGCGGAAATCAATTGATTTGTTAATTCGATACATGCCGATAAAACATGCCAACGACACAATTCGATGGTGTTGAAATGCACTGCAGAAATACGGACGAAAATGATCAGGTTATACGTTATACTTACCTGTATGTATATTTAGATAAAAGAGAAGAAAAAAAAATACATTTTCTCTACAAGAAATTAAATTTTTGCACTTTGGGAAAAAATCGTTGTACACTTGCATGAAATTACCAAAATTTGTCGAAACCTTGATATATATATGTCAGTCGATAAAATATTCTTAAAATTTGGTTTTTATCCCAGATGGGATTTCACCGTTTTCACATTTTCAGGATTTACAAAAGATATCAGTTTCTTTTTTTTTTCTTCTTTGCGTTATAGAATAGTCATATTTTATTAATTTTCTGACGATTCAGAGAATTAGAGTCACATACCCCAATTGGGACTTGTAGAAATTTTGAAAAAGTTTTGTTCAAAGCATGTGTCCTACTTCAGTTTTGGGTGTTTCATGAAATTTTCAAGTCTACTTTTCACACTTCACGAACATACCTACCTCTGCAGAAAGGTTTTATAAATTCTGTCGAAATTTTCTTGGTTTAAGAAATGTTTTTCAAAAATTTCGTTATAGTTTCAAACAATTTTTTCACGAATTGATTCAGACTTATAAGAAATCTATAAAAAAAAAAAAAAAATTACAAGGATTTCAGCAGAATTCGGATATGGATTCAAAAATTTTTCTTCTAAGATGTCCCTCGATGTTTATATTCTATATGTAGAATTTCAAAGATTTGAACAGAATTTTATTGAACTTTTGAGTCTTGCCTGTTCACGTTTCGAGAATTTTTAATGAATATACTTTTTCAAAATTCAACGAATGACCATGAATAAAAATTTCAGGCTCCGAAGTACCAGAACAGTTACCGTTTGGAACCATACAAATCGTTCAACGTCGAACCAGTCGATAAAATAGTCAAACAAGTAATGACCAATAATCTCGAAGATATAGTCTACGATCCTAAAGAATGCCCGAAACTTTGCGCAGAAATAAGTGCTGACATTCGTAGTAGAATTCGGAAACAAAACTTCGACAGGTAATACTTACTTTTTTTAAATTATTAACAATAATTCCTGGATGAGAATGATTTTACAAATTTCTACCAACTTTAATTGGTTTCTGTAAAAAATTTTCACCTTTTTGTGAACTTGATAGAAAGAGTTTATCATTTATTAAGGAAAAAACTAAGAAAAACTATGAAACGTTCGAATTTATCAGGAAATTTATAAATTTTTACCAGGGAAAGTTTTTGTAAGAATTCTTCTGACCATTTTTTAATTTGATCGAAAGAAGTTATGATTAATTTTATAAAAACTGGGAATAACAAAATGAAACGTTTAAATTGACATGAAAATTTGTAGAAATTCATATACAATTAGAAATATCAAAATATCGATACGTTCTTTAACGATTTTATAATTTTTTGAATTTTTTTCCCCATAAACCACCAGGTACAAAATCGTCGTGATTGTAACGATAAATGAAAAAGCCAGCCAAGCGATACAAACTTCGATGAGATTCATTTGGGACGTCCAGAGGGACAGCTACTCAAGTTTTACATTTGAAACTAGAACCTTTTTCGCTTATTGTTGCGTTTTTGGCGTCTACTGTGAATGAAAATCTTTTTTATCATCAACAGATAAGAAGAAAGAAGAAGAAAAAGAAAATCATGGCCTGCTGAATTCGATCCTGGATTAAATAATTTTCATTTTCATTTTCCCTCGGAGTTGAAACAGCAGACAGTGACTTGTCTATCCGTCATAGATTGTCTTCAGTTTTCTATGAAAAAAAATAGACTTTTTCTCGATTTTATATATTTTGTAAAAATTTGTAAAAAGCCTGGAAGCAATAAATGAAAAATCATTATTTCTGAATTGGCGAAGAGTTACGAAGATTAATAGAAACGAAGGATATTATTCGTCAGCCCAATTTCTTTTCTTTGTTTTTTTTTTTTTTTTCTTCTTGACAAATTGACGTTTACTATTTCGGAAATATGTCGGTGGTTACTAATTCTTCTCGAATGCGTTTATCGCTACCAAAATCCCAGAGACCCGGAGGAACTGGTAACTCATCACTGAGCAAAGCTGTTTCACAAATTTCCAAAATTGCTATGAGTACCACGTCCTTGATGTCCGGACATCCGGTGACCAGTGCTACTTACAGGAATCTCAAAGGTGGCTACAAGGTGCTTTTTCTTTGATTCATCGAATTTTTTCAGCCTTTTGGATTTTGGTTTCTTGATATATTGCTTAGGGCTTTTTTCTTCAGCTAAGACATCGTTTTTCTTTTACCTTTTTTTTCCGGTTTTCGGTTTCAAGTGTCATATATTAGCATTTAGTTGGTTCATGGTGAAATTATCGGAGAAGTTTAAGGAGAGGATCAGAAAAGAGGCTAAGTTTATAAAGAATTCCTCGTATATTTAATAACGAATTATTCGATGCCAGATACCGAGATATCAGAACAGTTATCGCCTCTTTTCGCATAATCCATTCAGACAGGAAGTTGTTGATAAAATCCTGGAAGAAGTTATGACCACGACATTGACTGGGATGAAATACCAGCCTGAGGTTTGCATGAAACTTTGCCAAGACATGACTGCTGAGATTAGAAAAAAAATATCAAGAAAGGATTATGACAGGCGAGCCAAATATCTATTTATCTATTTTTCAAACGCATTTGATGTTGAAAATTCTTTGGAGATTTGATGTAGCCAAGTGAATTGCCATAAGCATGTTTTTTTTTTTTTCAAAATTGCTAATAAATTATTCATTTTATGCTAATTTTATGTTTGAAATAAGAAATGTTCCTTGAATTTGTCTAAACTGCACAGGGAAAGTCTGTAGAATTTTCGAAATAGTTTCACAGTGAATATATAATGAATTTAATACCCCTGTATGTGCGTAAAACTTCTAATACAGTTTTCGAAATTCACCACAGAAATTTTCAACGATAGCCCAGGTGAAAAAAAAAAAAAAAAAACAAGCCCAATTTGAAACGCTGCAACGGATTGAGATTTTTTTTGATTCTTAAACGCGAAATGAAAGATTCATTCTTCTATAGTTTTCAGCAAAGAAAAGATTTCGAAAATCTATTAACGGGTTCCGATTTTATTCGAGTTTCAAATTGGGGCAGATTTTTTTTCGGCCACCCTGCATAATATTAAAAACTGAAACGTATATACTTGGAAATCTGTGAATTGATTCCAAAATTTGAATAGGTAGATTTATCTATACAATGTTTCACAAATTTTTAACCTTCTTAATTGTTTTCGTTTTTTCACTTCAATTTCAAAACGATCGAAGATTCCGCGGTTCCAAATTTCATCTGATTAGAAAATTTTTGAATCAAGGATTACCTGCTCAATTTTATACTTTACAAAATACAAAATCCGTATGGCAAAGATTTTTATACAAAATGCATTTCTGCCTTTAATTACTTATTTACCTACGTTCACGATTTGAAATAATAAAAAAACGTATAAAAAATTATTATAACGTAATAATATTATCTGAACCAATTATCATAAAAAAAAAAAATAATAAAAAATGAATAGGTACAAGTTCATCGTGCAAATAACAATTGTCGAAAAAACTGGGCAGAGTGTGCAAATATCAAACGGAAGATTATGGGACATCGAAAGAGACACCCATTCAACATTTACATTCGAAAGTTCCCAGATGTACGCTGTAGGAATAGTCGTCGGCGTTTACTACGAATAAAAAATTAATAACAATTTTGAAAAAAAAAAAAAACATATATATATACATATGAATTTTATCCGGCAAAATCATTGACGATTTTAATGCTATGAAAATAATTATTATATCGATTATGTAATAAACAATTGTATACACTCGTAATGTGATAAGTACAAAAAAATCAAATAAATTAATCAAACTTTTTCAAATTGTTTCATAAATCTGATAGATCGAATAAAAAATGAGGTAATAAGGTAATTCGCTATACATACCTATAATAATACATAATAAGCTAAAAACAATTGATTTTTACATTTTCTTTATTGTTATTAAATTAATATATTATGTGTTTTGATATATATAATAACAGCGACAAGTACAATATATTATCATGGTGATTAGTAATAATGAAAATTGAATGATATTAATAATAATCATAATAATAATAATAATAATAATAATAACGTTAATGACAATATGACCCAGTAATAATTAATACAGATGATTTCAACTACGTATTATTGTACACAATAATAATAATTATACAATTGAAGAAAAAAAAAAAAAAACAATTACAAAATATAAAGTAGGTATATATATGTATATATAATTATTCGCTCATGACAATTCTTGTTTTATTCTTCATTTCAATTTCAGATCCATACTGCAGTATATATATATATATACAGGGTGATTCAGATTGAAGGCACCACCGGGCACTGTCGGATTCCTCTCGAAAAAATAAGACGAAAATCAATAGTGACATTTTTTTTCTAACTGCCCGGTTTTCGAGTAAAAGCCGTTCAAAGTTCGACCAATCCTTGCGCAGAATCTTTTTATATTTTCATATATTTGTCCGCCCGCCCGTCCGTCCGCCCGCCCGTCCGTCCGTCCGTCCGTCCGTCCGTCCCCGGCCCGTCCGTCCGTCCGTCCGTCCGTCCCCGGCCCGTCCGTCCGTCCGTCCGTCCGTCCGTCCCCGGCCCGTCCGTCCGTCCGTCCGTCCGTCCCCGGCCCGTCCGTCCGTCCGTCCGTCCGTCCGTCCGTCCGTCCGTCCGTCCCCGGCACCGGACGGACGGACGGACCGGGGACGGACGGACGGGCCGGGGACGGACGGACGGATGGGCGGACGGACGGGCGGACAAATATATGAAAATATAAAAAGATTCTGCGCAAGGATTGGTCGAACTTTGAACGGCTATTACTCGAAAACCGGGCAGTTAAAAAAAAAATGTCGCTCTTGATTTTCGACTTATTTTTTCGAGAGGAATCTGACAGTGCCCGGTGGTGCCTTCAATCTGAATCACCCTGTATATATATATATATGTATAGATAATAAATGATACATACTATATGTGTAATCGTATATTTGATCATATTTGTTAATTAATTTTATATATATATATATGTACGTATAATTTACTGATCGTTGTTATAAGTATAGGTATTGTATAATAATTCATTGGATTTTATTCATCATATGTATACACAGATACAATAAAGAATAATAATAATAATAATAACAATAATAATAATATCAATACCAGATTTATTATATTTGGTTTAATTCCCCACTTGATCGACTGCTGCAGCTCCACGTTATATGGTAGGTACGTCATGCAAAATAGATTATAGAGAAATTCGAAATTCTTCTTTCACTGTATAATTTTATTCATTAAATATAAATAATGTTTGATATATCTAGGTATCTAGGTATATTTCTTATTGTGATATTATGTTACTAATATTGTTGTTATGATTATTATTATTATTATTATTATTATTATTATTATTATGTCAGTTTTGAAGTAACAAATTCAAAATATGTTATACCTACGAACGAGTCAAATTTGATTTCTCACGTGCAACGATCGTAATAATTATAATTGTTTTATACAAGCTTTGGTCCATTATTTGAACGTCACACTTGCAGTATATATATATATTATATTATTATATAATATTGAAAATATTATGTATCTCAAGTGTTGTTAAATTTGTGTTGTGAAAATATTGAAAGTTAAAATACAAGTCCGATGTCGAATATAATCCCTGATCGTGGATATATATAGAAACAAATAATATACGTTAAATATCGAATCCACGAAGTCTGTAGAATATTTTTTTTTTTTTTTTTTGTTCTTTAGTGTAAAATTGAAATTTTATTCTTATAAAATTGATATACTTAACGATTTGTAATAATTAGTTTTCTGAATTGTAATTGACTTGACATCATCAGAATTATAAGTATATAATTTATAGATATTCCATGAAAAATATTAAATAAAATTCAAAATCGTGACAATCAATCGTGAAATTCTAATTCAAAAAAAAAAAAAAAAAACACTCATAGAATCGCGAGTGAAGAAAATTTGAAAAAAAAAAATTTTATCTAATTATAAAAGCTGTAGCGATATATTGTAATTCTTCATGGTATCCTGAGGATCTTTTTTTGATTTTTTTTCTTTCAATCTCTACACTTGTTTCCCATATAAAAACAATATCGATTATGACAATAGCAGAGTTTTTTTCTTATTCGATCAATTATTATTATTTTTTTTTCTTCCAACAATTATATTTTCTTTGTTAAAATGTTTTTCAATCAGGGATTCTATTCTCAAGTAGTATATGAATTCGGTAATTATAATCTCCGATCATTCAATTACTAAAATTTTTCGCTCGTTGTATAATTTCTTTTTTTCTTTGTTTTTTTTTTTTTTTTGTTTCACTGCATCTATGTATAAAGCTGCACCACTACCGAGCATTGATCGTTAATCATCAATCGATTGCCAATTAAATAATGAACATTGAGGTACGTATATGAAATTTATATACACACGTAACAAAAAAACGTATCCAAAGTTTAAATCAACGTTTTGCAATACTTCTTTGTGTAATTGTTATGAATAATAATAATAATAATAATAATAATAATAATAATAATTACAATAATTACAATAATAACAATCATAAAATGATCATTATACAAATAACGTGGTAATTGTTGTGACACGTACAATTTTTTTTTTTTTTTTTCAATTATATTGTAGATGTGTATTTAAATAAACATGACATATTATTCATATATGTAATTATGTATATAGGTAATTGTTTTGTGAGAAGACCCTATATCGAGATAAAAGTATAATGAATTTTGTAGATTTTTGTTATTGTTGTTGTTGTTGTTTCTAAGTGCTGTTTAAAGCTAAAAAAATCGACGTACTTTGAAATTTAAGATTGGATTAGAAATGCAGAAGCTATATATTCATCCTCATAGGTAGGTACTTGACGAAGTGTATCAAATTTCTAAATGCTCGTTTTGCATATGAATAATATAAAGAGTTAACGATTCAAAAGCAAACATGTTTTAGTATCAAATTCAAAATTAAGCATCAAAGAATTTGAAGGAAAGATTTGAAAAAATTGAAAAAAAAATTGCCGCAGTTTGACGCGATTGTATATGAATAAAAAATGAAAATATGAAAAAAAAAAAAAAAACGCTAAATTTTCTTGAAGAAAACAAAACAAATATACATCGAAATGAAACCAAAAAATTTCTTCGATAAAGCACAAGATGATTTTATACGAAAACTAAATTCCTTTGTTCTTCGATCTTGCTTCAGGTGATTTGTTTTCGAGCAACAGAAACCATTGTATATCTATCACATTGATGAATACTTTTCAATAAAGAAAAAAAAAAAATTCTGAAAGATACTTGAAACGATATGCTCTTGAATGTAAAACAAAAAAATTATTGAAAACTTGCACATGTTTTCAAACAAAAAAAACAACAAAAAAACAAAACAAAAAAAAAAAAAAAAAAAAAAAAGAATTAACAAAAACCCGTCTTTTTCCGGACTGCGATGGTAATGTACCCCCTTCAAGTCACGGATGCCCTGCGCAAGTTCATCATCTGCAGTAGGTTAAAAATCATTTTCAAATTTTCAAAAACAACTCCTGTATTTCTTTAATGTATTTAAGTATTTAATTCTCAGGTTGATACATGTATCGTTTCTTTTTTTTTTTTTTTTTTTCTCATTCAATGACCAGTAAATAATGTTAATTATACCAAATTTCCATATTTCTATATTAAGAAGAACAAAAAAAAAAAAAAAAAAAAAAAAAAAAAGAAAAGGTTTGGAGTCTTCTCTTATTGTAATGAATGTCCACATTATATTATATCGATTATAGTTACGTGTGACTTTGGTATTGATCGATTCAATAATTATCCGTACATATTTTACATATTTTACCACAACTGATTAACAAATCTATTATGTGTCTTGATGATATTTATACATATATATATATATATTATATACATAATTATCTATCTATATATATATATATATATAGAATGCAGCATGTATTAATTATATATTAAATAAAAAGACTATTAGCGAGTGATATATATATATATATATAATTGAATTGTATATTTCCGAGCGAATACATATTATATATATATATATATATATATATATATATAACAATATACATGATAAGACGATGACTATACATGACAATGCGTGACAACAATAATAATGATATACGTAGATATACATAAATGTCAAAATAAGAATATACAAGAGTAATAATACTTGGAAAATTAATTTAATGCCAATGATAAATAATAATAATAATAATAATAATAACAATAACAAATTTGACGATAGTATGTTTATCTGGGTACGCGATAGCGGTACGTCATACTTTTACGTAATAATATGTATATTAAGTTAGAATATACGTGTGTGTGTGTGTGTGTGTGTGTGTCAATAATATTCACATGTAATTTGTATATATATATATATATATATATTACATATAAATATATATATATGTATATATATGTGATATACGTATATGTATAGAAATATCGTTTGTGACCTAGGTCCGCGTTTTTATACTTCGGTTAATTATCTCGTCGTTGGTTAAATTTTGATACGGTATAATTGGTATTATATATTTTTGTAATCATGGCTATATGTATTATAATCATTTCAGTATTTATTATACCGAAAATTGCAGTTAGAGTTTTTGATAATCGACAATTACCGTTTTCCTTCTTTTTTTTTTTTTTTTTTTTTTCGTTTGTTCTTTACTAGATACAGACTCGTACACTATAACGAAGTGGAAAATATCGACGGAGCAGAATACGTTCTTTCTAAAAAAAAAAAAATTCACAGTGCTTTATTGCGGAAAGAGAAGGAAAAAAAAAAAAAAGGAAATTATTTTTATTTATAAAATTAGAAGAAAAAAAGAATTTTCAATCGAGTGGAAATTTTCTTGCATAAGAAACAAAAAAGAAACTAGGTCAAGCGAACAATTTTCCATGAAAGTGAATTGTGAATTCGAATCGAAAAAATCCTTTTTTTTTTGGTCGCCTAGACGTAAGTAATTTTGGAAAAAAAAAAACAAAAAAAAAAAAACTGAGAAATCTAGTGAAGTAAAGAAGTATTTTTGTTGTTGTTTTTTTTTTTTCTTCTAGAAAACCTTCAACATTCCAAGAGACTCGTTTGTCGATCTGAAATTTTCTATAGAGAATATAATTTATATTGTCATGATCGGGAGAACAGAGAAAATTTTTCTATTAACGTTTAAAATAGTCATTTCGTGATCTGTCTGTCTATAGCCTGAGTTTTCAAAAATAGACAAATTTTCAACTTGTTTAATCGGCAATTTTTGAGAAAGAAAAACAATTACTGATTTTTATAGACGAATTATATTATTATAGCCCGATCGTGTGAAAGGAAAATTATTCAGCTACGATGGAATATAGATTATATATAACAAATATTAAGAAAAAAAAGAAAAAAAAAAAAAAAAAAAAATCCAGACGAATTGAAAACCGCCTCCTTTTCTTTGAATTCGGTTAAAAATGATGCGAGCAATATCTTGCAAATGAATTACTTATGTGCGATATCCGTCGATAAAATACAAAACGCAATATATTATATATGTTACATAGGAAATTGTCGTCCATAATCTTCCACATTATTTACTCTTTTTTTTTTTTTTTGTTTTTTGTGTTTTTTTTTGTTTTAAAATACCGCATACAAAATTCAATTCACGACTGATTTTGGCGTGGTGCGATTCGAGACAGCGCATGTTCGTTTTACTTTATATTTAATATATTATAGCCTGACAAAGATATTTGAATCTATTCGTGAACAAAGAATTGTATAACAATTATATAATATAAATGAAATCGAATGATTATGTACATGTACATACATACATACATACATATAATTATGTATATGATGAAAATGATAAATTTTCTTATTGTTAGTTTAAATAACAAATATAATCAATTGCAGCGGTGAATATGTAAAATTATTAATAATTTTATTTTGTGTTTTTTTTGTTTGTTTGTTTTTTTTTTTTTTTTTTTTTGTCTTTTTTTTTTTTTGTGCAAAAGAAATTTGGCAGCTAATCGAGTATCGGAACTTGCGTTGACTCGTTAACAACCGATTAATATATATATATATATTAATATTGTGTGATGTTGTTATTATTTACATAACACGTGTACCTAGATCATGTTTTTTTTATATACCTACTAATATATAATTATATATATAAATGTATTGATTTATCATGAATATCTTCGTGGCACATATTTTGTATTAATAATAATTATTATTAATATTAAATTTTCATTAATAATATATATAATAATTATTCTTCATCATCATCGTCAGCTTCGAAATTTTTACTTTTTTTTTTCTTTTCTTTTCTTTTCTTTTCTCTTCTTCTTCTTCTTTCTCTTCATTTTCTTCCAGTTTTTAAATTCATCACGATTCTTCATCAATCATCATCATCATCATCATCCTCTTCTTCTTTTTCTTCTTCATCTTCTTCTTCTTTAGCGTTAATATAAACCGTCTGCATGACACCCTAGCTTTTAATGATTCATGTATAATATATATATATATATGTATATAATATTATATATATCAATTTTTATTTTATTTTATTTTTTCTCACAGTATACCTCACGTCTCAATTACTTATACAGCTGCCTATATGTATATCCATCGCTGATCGTTTATCATTTACGCATGTACGATTTTTCATTTCTATACAAGGTGAGTTTTTTTTTACGGGATTCTCAGAGGGTGTGGCCTAAATTCTTTGAGGCTCCGCCTTTTCTTTATTTATACCTATATTATTGTCAAGGAAAATATTCACCATTCATGGGGAGTGATAATTTTATACCTTTATTACCAAATCTATCTATTATTCCCGGCGATCTATAGAATGGAAGTCAACAAACATTCTAATCCCATATTGTTGTATTTATATAGAAGTCTGCGTTAGAGCCAATGATAAACAATTAATATATGTATAACTGGCAGTAGGCGAGGAATAATATTCCGATAATAACAAGTATGAATAGAAAAGAAGGCGGAGTCTCAATCAATTCAAGCCACACCCTCTCAGAACCCCGGAGAAAACACTCAACCTGTATAATAATAATAATATTACGTATATATTACTATCGATCATATACCTAATATCATTATATGTATATTATAATAATATGATGGTTTTATAATAAAATACACATATTCACTGCGATTTCGCAATTATCATTATCATTATTATTATTATTATTATTATTATTATTATTACAGCTATATTATTATTATAAACTAAATATTATAGTTAATCAAATGCCTTATCAAGTCTTATTTAATATACATATACATACCTATATTATATATATATACATGTATAATATATTATATGTATATATTATTATTATTATTATTTATATATATATAATATAATTTATAACGTACTGTGAGTTATCAATCATATATATATATATATATATTTTTTTTTTTTTTTATGAGTATAATCGTCGTGTTTATAGAGTACCTCGTCACTTCGATATAATATACCGCTAATTATCATCGTATATTATGTTGTTATTATTATTACTATTATGATGAATAATATTATTATTATTCATTATTATTATTATTATTATACGTATATTTACACTTTTGCAGGTTATATTTAATTGCTTATAGAGTCTTGATGTATATATATATATATATTTTTTTATATATATATTTGTATAATATATATAACATAATGTTCATCATCTGCCTCTTATCGCGCATGTCGAATCCTCTTTAGATACCCGTTTGTTTATATATATTTTATAAAAATCATCGACGGTCCTCTAATTCAGTTTTTTTTTCATGTTATTTAATCAATTTGTTTGTTTTTGTTCATTTGTCACAATTTTTTTTTTTTTTTCAGGCAATAGATTTAATTTTCACCTTTGATTTAACGTTTATTCGCCCCACATCAGTTTACTAGATCGTTGATTTTGTGTCTTTTTTTTTTTTAATATAGATCGTAATTTAACCATAACCGCAAATATAAACTTGATGTTTATTCACAGAAATTTAAGTGGCTCATAGTTGATACTTTGCAGGTTCGACGATTTAAGGCATATATCGTGATCGACGGTACCAATATATTGAGTCAGATATTTGCCATTTTGTTTACGACTTCAGTTCCAAAAATTGTTAAATTTCTTTTTTTTTTTTTTGTCTTTTAATCGTTTAGTATTTTTTCGGAAGTAGATTAAGGGCCCCTTTAGACCCCTGTTTGGTTTTTTTTCTTCGATCAGGTGTGTGCTTGGCTCTTCAAGGTCTTTAAGGCGATATAAAAATCTGTTCGTAATTTCATAATCGCCATTTTTCCTCACCTCGAAAACGCGAATCGTATTTTCTCGATGACTAACCAACCGATTTGAACGAATCTTCGACTAATGAATTCAGTTTTTTGGCAGAAAGTGATTGATTATGTCATTTTGTCGATAGAACTGTTATGATTCGAGTAAAACTCGTGTTTTTTCATGTTTTCTAGGTTAAGTTGAAAGCCATCTTTGCTGTTTGTCATTTAAATTGATCACGCGAAACTGGTGAGATACACTGAATAGTGAAATCGTAGCGAATTTATCAATGAGGATAACGAAGATTTATTTTTGATATTGTAATGTTGATAATCAGGGTTTTTAAGGCAGTAACCATAATCGCCGAATGACGGGGGGGCTCCGCGGTACGATAATTATCATTAGACAATTACTACCACAAATCCAGGTGGTTAATTTTATTCCGAATTTACGGACTGGCAGCGGATGAGCTTGTGACCAGAAACCGAGTGGCGCTGAGGGACCCTCGGCCCTTGACCGCTGCCCCCGGTGTCATACGGGCTCTTCTCTTTTGAAATTAATATTTTGAGAAGCGCAAAAATCCTTGGTGAATGGTATGCATGTGAATAGCTTGCATATTTCACATTCGTAAACTGGCACGTTGTAAAAAAGTGCCAAAAGCATGGCGAAAAGTCCAATTATCAGTATCAGACATACCCATACCAAAAGGATCTTTCTACGTCGGTCATATTTTCCAAATGATATAAACGGCATTACTGCGTAAGCAGCTAGGAAACCAAATACGAAACCAAAAAGATGTGCGTAGTTGTCGATCCATGGTAGAGCGCCAAGTAGTAAAAGCGCAAATAACGATGCTAAAAGTTTCATCAATGCTCGACGAGGGTACTTAAGCATTGGCCAACTGTTCAGTACCTCCACTACCAATGTCGCCAGTAATGCAAAGTGAGCACCTGCTGGTCCAACCTGGTGAAAATTAAGGAAATTTTTTAAAACAAAAAAAAAAAAAAAACATTTTAGGAAATGTTTGTAAAATTTCGTCAAAAGGACATTGTGGGTAAAAAATCTCAGGGTTGACTTATTTTGAGCTTTGGGACTACTTAGGCGTTGATTAGTCATGATGTAAGTTCTACACTGGATTAGAGATTTTGAAAGATTTTGAAAGAGTTTCAGAGAATTTCAAAGATTTTGAAAGAATTTCAAAGAATTTCAAAGATTTGAATTCACTTCGAAGGATTTCGAATTAGTATTTCAAATAATTGCACATCATTTCAAAAGATCTTATAGATTTTGCAAAGAGTTACAGTACCTACTGGTCAAATGGTTTTCCCTACCCAAAGACAAATTAATTTCTACAAAATTCAAATTAAGTTTTATATTTCACTCGATAATCATAATCCTACAAAGACCTGCAGCTTGAATGTGACATTACTTATAATAATGGTGAAATATAATTTCTTTTCATTTTTTTTTTTTTTTTTTATGGAGAAATGTAAAGAAATTTGAAAGCAATTGTTTTCTCCTGATATTCAAACGGTGACTATAACTTTTGAATCGAGTGTATCGTATAATCATTCTGAAAACAGATTTGGAAAGCTCGTTTCAAGAGCTTTCAAGTAATATAAAGTAGCATAAGCTCTTGATTATTTTTCAAGTGCTTGAAAGCAATTTTTTTTTTTTTTCATAAAGTGAGCATTTTCTTCTGTTTTTAATGCCATTAACGAATTTTTTGAAGAAACATTGCTTCTGGACTTTTTTTATTAATCGAATAAGATTAATTATTAAGAATGTTGTTCCGATTAAAACATGTAAACCATGAATAATATGAAATGAACAAGATTGAATCTGGTAAATATAATAATCGTCTTTTAACTAGAATATTGAATAAAATTTCTCGAATGCACTTTTTTTTTTTTTAATCAAACTTATAAAACATTGAGTCCAACTAATTCTTTCTCTAAATATTCCAAAAACTTCATGTCATACCCTGCACGCATTACATTGAACAGTTTATTCCAATGCCATTTAATTGTTGTATCTGTGATTGATTTCGAGATCTTTGAAATTCAAAAAAATGCTCAATTTATGAAAAAAAAAAAAAACAACTGTTTTCAAGTTCTTATATGAAATATGAAACTTTGAATACTGCACAAATTTGTCTTTGGGTGATCAAAACCATTTGACCGGTACTGCATATTATGTTCATCAGATTTCAAAAATGGTTGACCATTGATCTGAAGATTAATGTATTAGTAGCTTGACAGCCTCAAGAATTGTTCAAGTATCATTGTTATGGCAGTCGAGCAGGATGTCCTAGCTAGTGTCTATAGCATTTCAAATTCCCTGACATTTCCAGGTTTATCGAGATCAAAAATAAAGATTTTTCCAGGACTTATTTAAACCTAATTCACGTGACGAATTTACTTTTTAATGCTGATTCATAAAATACATCAGATTGTAACATAGTAAACTGTTTCATTTATTTCGATTTTGATCAAACCCCATTGCCTGTAACTAACTGACGATAAAAATTACGAATGTGATGAAACTAAAAGAAGATTAGGATGGGCCTTGATGTTTTTGAAAAATTTTTACCTTTGCTTCGTTAGGTGATTAATTATAATATAAAACATGAAATAATTATCGCAATTTTTAAAATCGTACATCTGTGTAAATGATGAAATTTGAAAAATTCCATAAAATATTCCCAAATTCCCTAAAATTTCACGACGTTTTTTCAAACGCATTAAAATTCCCTGACAGCTAGACACCCTGTCGAGCAACTGGTGCCTATTAAGTATAACTGCAGAAGCTTGTACCTTGCACAACTTGGAAAGTTTTGTGTTTGGAATTTAGCTGCTTAAAGTTTAATGTAACGAAAAGGAAAGTGTAATATTCAAGGAAGTGAATCAGATCCTGAATTTAAGTTTAAGATTTGATTTCCTTTCTTTCTTTCTTTCTTTCTTTCTTTTTTTCTTTCTTGATTCGATGAGTGCTGGCTGAGAAGTGTTTGATCAAGTTACCAACACACAATAAAAGTCCCTAGCTGTTAAATCGCCCGACTAACAGCAGCAACAGGAGCTGCATTGGGTATAGGATGTATTCAATTAAAAGTTTGCTAATTATATTCCCTGTATATACTCCGTCAAGATTAATTGACATTTCCTCCCATGAATAACTGGGCGTTAATATTTTTAATCTCAGATAATTATAGTTTGCCCTTTACAGCTCAAGGAATATATATACATATATAATATCGTTGAGTCGTCTGGTTTCGAAAACCGGTAACATCCGGATTTTGGTTTAAATCATATTTAGAATTTGACAATAGTTGTACCGCTCTTTCAAAAGTTCCAAAAAAAGAAAATTATATGAGAATGAAAATGAATAATAATAAAATAAGAAACCAGACACATCCGTTCTGGAGTTGAATTCAAATCCAACTGAATTTCAGTTCATTTCACAAATTGGCCAAGTCTCAATGTATTTATGTTTCGAAAATGGCCACGTTCTAGTAATTTTTTTTTCAAAATTGGCTACGTCCATTTATTTTCTGCGATTGTAAATTACCCTGGTGACATTTTTTTTTTTTTTTCTCTTGTAAGAATTTCTATATGATTTTTTTTAATGAAATTCTCACACTTCGTAGTTTTTTTTTTTTCAAATAAAATATTGTAAGTTACTCTGGTTCGTAATGAAAAATTTCTTATTTTTATCTATGAAACTAGGAAAAAAACGTAAATTTCTTTTAAAAAATTACAAAAAGTTTGAATTCCCCCCCGAACAGAAATTTGTCAAAATCCATAAAATTACTTTTACCAGAGAATTCATCCGTGCAGTAAACCAAAACGGATTTAGTATGTGAAAAACGGAATTAAACAGAATTCGAAAGACTTGTATGTCAATTTTTTCGAATCAAAAAGAATTGTCACACAATTTTTTTGTCCAAATTTATCGTATAATTTCGTGTTAATTCTGTTTTTGACACACTCGATTCTTTTCAATTCGTTTTCGTTTACTGGGCTGTGCAGTGGACGTAACCGATTTTAGAACCAGACGACTTACATCACATACTGCAATTGAAATCGCGTTAATAAAATTCGGGAACACCAAATCGGTACATTTGTATTTAATTCTATTGAGTGATAAGCTTACATTGGATATTAATCACGTTCATTTAATTCTAAACTACGATAAATCAGCTGCAATTTTCAACAAAAAGAAAAAAAAAAAAAAATTCACAAAGGCAAGTTGTGCGTATTAGTTTTCTGAACAAAACAAGCCTACGTAGAATAAAATCGATAAAAAATTACAGATTTTTTATAATTTCGAAACTCCGTGGAATGAAACACTGAAATTGGCTTATTTGTTTATGATTTTTTTCTTTTTTTTTTGTTTTTTTTTAAATCGCAACTGATTTGTCGTAGTTTACAAGTAAATAAACGTGATTAATATTCAACGTAAGCTGATAACTAAATACAATAAAAATACAAATGTACCGATTTGGTATCCCAAAATTTCTTAATATCTCACCTCTGCTCTATACGGGACAAAAATGGCACTGGCAAGGTTTCCGGCAAGCCCACCAGTGAAGTAAATAATAGCAATTCGAAAGGATCCGGTGAGTTTTTCCAAGTCCCTCATGAAGAAGTACTGTACGCATAGTGTGATGGCGAGATGAAATATCCTGGAAATGATAAAAGAATATTTAATGCGAGTGAGAAAAGCCCAGCTGATTAATAAAAATTGCTCAAATCAAATCAAGTTCGTACTTGATCGTCTTACCCTGCGTGAAGAAATATTGAAGTAAACAATCGGTAAAATTGGTCAGGCCATTCCGGATGCAGAAATGGTATCATTCCGCAAACGTCGTGAAGACATTCAACTTGCGAACAAAGGGATGCCTCCTCGTGAAAGTAACCGTAAACAAAGTCACAGTATTCCTTAGTTGTTATTCGGCACATTCCATGTATTCCGATGCAGCAAGGATGGCCAATCACTTCGCAGACCATGTGTTCTGCCATTTTGTCCATGTGACGTCCAACTGGAAACATTTGGTTGCCGCTGCCCTTGCTGCTAAATTAATATAAGAAAGAAAGAAAAAAAAAAAAAAAAAAAAAAAAATGGAAAGAATCTTTGAGATTAGAAGATCTGATGATATTAATAGAACTAGATGATTATCTGAGGAATTGTTATAGTGGCTAACCTGAATCTCTGATTAAAGGGATTTGTCTTTCTGCATATCGGCCATTTGGTGATATCGTCTGGCCATTCGTAAGGTGCTATGCTGGCTGGAGCATCGCAGAATTTTGGGTCTAGACCACATACTGAACCGCTGATTCTTCCCCCAGGTCCACTGTCACCTTGGCCCCATTTTTTCCAAGTTGATATTGTGTTCTAGGGAATTTTTAGGTTAATTTAAGATCATGGTGTCATTGTAGGTATAGGGATAATTGAGGGTGGTGACAGTTCTACAGATTAAATTGATCGTGGCTGTTTTATCGAGGGGCTATTCACGTGGATATTGGGTGTACAAGTACAAGATTTTTTACTTTCAAAGACTAAATAAGACTTCCAAAGACTTTTGAAGAGTCCCAAAAACTTTTAAAGAATTTTTGAGAAGACTTCCAAAGACTACCACTTGCGTGTTATAAGGAATTCTTGGAATTTTAACCGAAGACTTCTAAAGACTTCCAAAAACTAACGAAGAATTCCGTAGACTTCCGAAAACTTCCAGAGAATTCCAAAGACTTCCAAAGACTTCTGAAGACTCCCAAAGACTTCTGAAGACATCCGAAGACTTTCAAAGAATTTCAAAGATTTCCAAAGAATTCTAGCAACTTGAAAAGAATTCCAAAGACGTTCGAAAATTTCCAAAGACTTCTAAAAACTTTCAAAGACTTCTAAAGACTTCCAAAGACTTCCGAAAACTTCCGAACAATTCCAAAGACTTTCGAAGACTTCCAAAGACTTCCAAAGAATTCCAAAGACTTCCAAGTAATTCCAAAGATTTCCAAAGACTTTCGAAGACTTCCAAAGACTTTCAAAGACTTTCAAACACTGCCAAAGATTTCCAAAAACTTCCAAAGACTTCCAAAGACTTCCGAGACCAGTGTATGTATGTAGTTCATAACACTTCCCAAATGAATAGCCCCTCATATTTGCCGTAGGCAGAAGACTGTGTGGTTCTGCATAATCGCATGCGATATCCTAGGTACACATTATATAAAAATATATATTGAGGATCGTCATTCCGTGCAGACATTAAACTTTAGTCATTGGTTATTACCGTCATCGTTGATCTCAATCCCCGGACCAGTTGGTTGAGCAGAGATAAAGAGTTACGATTATCAGTTTGAACTTTAGATATATGATTAATTATTATCTGCAGGTACAGATATTGCAGCAAATTCCCTACTGAGAATCTTTTAATAAGTTCTGTTCCCAAAAATTCCTCTTAGCTCCATATATCAGCTGATATATTGAGTCTTGAATAATTTCCAATTAATTTTCATTACCAAATTCCAAAAATGATTAACTGTTATATTGGGTCTGAAATGACACATCTTTCTGCAATCCTATGATTATTCATTCCAAGATAAAATCTTGTGTAAGACCTGATATCATAAATATGGTTTACTTTTGAAATTCGGTAAGGATCAAGAACTCATACCAAGATTTTGAGTACGTTTCATCACTGATTCATACTTCATAGAGGGACACTCGATATTCTAGACTTCAAGACTTTAGAGAATCATTTCACTATATACCAATTGTGAAAAACAATTTCTCTAAGGTTTCTTCATGATCAAAACATTCCATAAGACGTCACAAGATCGTTTTGTAAACTCAAGGGCTAAGGGGAAAAAGCTTCATCATAGAAAACAGAATTAAAAAAATCATCTTCTCAAGCAGATTTTTAAAATTAGTGAAATGAATTTTTAGCCAAGTTATTACAGCTTTTAATAATCCTCCGAATTTGCTAATCGATCTAAAAGTCATGGACCTAACTATGTATTATTTTCACAAAGAATAATTCCACGACTCATAGAATTAAAATACTCATTCCCAAGTTTCAAACTTGGAAACTTACAGTAATACCAAAGAAATAAAACCCAAACTCACAGAGCAGTCTTGTTTGCTTGATTGAACACAACCAGAATCATCATTTCTTATACAGCAAGCAGTATCTCTTTCCCTTTCTCGCCACACATCAATTTCCTTAAGAATTTTTATATCCCTTCTCATACATGGGGCAAATTTAGCACCTAGATGAATTAAGTCTGCAGCTCTCGGACCTATCCAGAAATTAGCTGGTTCCTGGTAGTCGACTTGTTGCAATGACAAACTGGTCACCAAAACCTGACGATTGTTCAATATGTTAATCAATTTAATATATCTACTAGGTAATATCAAAGTTTTACTATCGGCTATTGAATTGAGAAGATTTGAAAAATTCGTAAACGATGTATAATCGATAGTCAAAATTGTCATACTCACCAAACCAGATCTGTGGTTTAACTCAAATCCGAAAGGTCCAAATCCGTAACAAGCCAAAGATATTACGAGAATCAGAACCTGGACAGTTGTGATCCAGTAGGTGAAAAATGGTCTTTGATCTTCAATGTCGTCCAGCTGTTTTTTGACATCCGGTTTATGCGCCACACTCTTCCTGAACGATTGCCTGAGGAAATACAAGATGTTTTTATATATATCATGATATTTAACAAACTGTTGATTATCAGATCTTGCGGGCTAATTTGTAAAATAAGCTCAACTATTTAGGCGGTAGGTTTTCTTTCGCGGAATTATTCCCACGCTAAAGGAACTCAAGATCTTTCTTCATTATTTTCTAATTCATAAGGCAAAATTTACTCTTTAAGTCTGTATTCGAAATTCCATGATTACCAATTGTCATCACCTCGAAAACGCGATTCGTTATTTTTTCCAAACTATACTATCTACCGAAATGAAACTCGGGGGATCAATTCTTCACTGTGGCAAAAAATGGCTGAGTATTTTACTGTTTGAAAAAAAAAAAAACTAATAGAATTCCAGTAAGATTCATATTTCTTATGTTAGCTAGGTTATGTTCGAACACGACTTGTACCATATCGCTTTAAAGCTTATCTATTTCTCTATATCATAAGAACCAAATAAATGAGAAAATAATTGTAACAATTGATTAATCTATTAAAAAATAGTGTTTTGAATACTCCAGGCACACCAAACTCCAGTGCCGTAACAATAAAATTATCCTCGATGATCGAGATAACTCAAAATGTGCTAGAAATACGTGCCAACACATTTCTCTGGCACAATTTGTTCTTTCAAACTGGTGTCGAATTCTATTGGCTAATAGTTTTGTTTTTTGTTTCTCATTTTTTATTTCTGATTAAATTTTTACCCAAAAAATCGTCCCACGATGCCCATCCCATATTGGCGTCTGTTGCTGTTATCGAATATGCGGTCTATACGATTAGGTGATATCCTAGTTCCACTGATCGCTTGTCTTCTAAGGGTGACAGGTTCTCCTTGGGGTGCTTGGGCCCCAATAGCTCCGGGTTCTCGCGACCTGCGCCAACTCGACGTTCTGTAACCCCGTCTTTATTAATCAAGACATATTCGCCCAGCCGATATATGACCCTTAGCGAACTTTAGCGAACCTTATTATTTATTTATTTAATTTGTTATCTGCGATTGTGGCAGAGCTGATTATTATATGCTTCGAGTTCAAAGCATTCTCTCTATTCAAGTGTGTGTGTGTGTGTATGCGTTTCAGCGAGGTGACTTAAATATTAATTCGTTATTTATTGTTTTTTTTTTTTGTTTTTTTTTTTCTTACTAATCACCTGAATGATGATCTAAAAAAATTCAAAAAACAAAAAACAAACAAAAAAAAAAAAAAAAACAGAAAAAAAGAATTGTGGTGAACCGAGTAGTCTTTGCATATGCAATTGTTATCGTTATAGAGGCAAAGCGGAAAACTGATAATGCAACATTTTTGCGGTACAATTTGAAAAAAAAAAAAAAAAAAAAAAACGGCGTGAAATAAAGATGGCACGAATTTTCTAATTAGTAAAAAATATATCGCTTATGAAAATTTGAGGAGATCTCCACCTGAGGTTAAAAGCGATAATTGACTTTTTCGATTAATTGGATAAGCCTTTGAAACTCACCTCGACGTGTAATGGTCCCTGGATATCTGCCTAGGTCTTCGACTTAGTATTTCTGATGATGATATTCCCTCGTCTTTGGGTAGTGCAAACCTGAAATATCAACGTGAAAATGATATGATTGTAGAATCGAGAATTCTATGTCTTTTTGTCTAGTACAAGTTTGATAATATTTTATTCAATAATTTATTATTTATTCTTTTATATCATTATAATGATTCTGGGATACGATTAAATGATTGATTGTTCAAAAAGCAATAAGTGATAAAATTTTGAATCGAACGTTATAATACATATATAGTTGGGAAAATACATTGAATATTTTGACAAGTATTACTCAAATATTTCGGTACCTATGTATGATTTTATCAGATTTCGTAGGATTGATCATAAAGTTTAAACAAGTAAACGAGGTAATAATTGATTTTTAGATAATTAAATTTCGTCATTTTACGTAGAGAAAATCCGGCATCCGACAAATCAGATTCGATTAATTAATTTCAGTAGAAATGAGGAGATAAATTGTACAGAATTGCACAGATTTTCTTTTAATATATATATTTTTTTTTTTTTGCTACTTGGAAGATTTTTAAAAATTACACACATAATTTATCAAAATATTCGATCATTTCATCAAAAGCAAATTTTAGAATTTCATTTCAACAAAGATTTTATAACGGATATTCAACCCAAAATTCATTTACGATTACAAAGATTCCTTTTTCTTTATTATAAAACGGTTAGAAATTCCATAAAGTTTTAGTTAAAATCGATGACAATCAGACTTTCTACGAATGTCATAAGATTCGACTAGCAATCTCAGTTTAAAAATATCGTTCGAGGTGGGTTAAAAAAAATCAATACTTCAGCAAAATCAGTGAGAATATTACTCAAAATTTTCCAGCGATTTTATACGATTATTTATGTTTTTATTTTTGACAAATAAATTATGAAAAATTTCGTACTATTCGAATTGAAAAACCACAGGACGATACAAATTCTATATTGGACTCAATTCACTAAATTGCGAACTAACGTCTCTAAATCTATTTAAGTATACAGCTATGGAATATGGTTTCATTTTAATCAGATTAGCGACGTAAATAAACGATAGGTAATCTAATAACATTGCATAAGGTGTGATGGATAAATTTCGTCTAATTTAATCATGTAAGCTTAATTAACAAATTACTATGTCAAAATAATTACAATATCATTCGCTTTAACATAGCTGTGATAATTAATGATCCCAGTCAATTACATTAGAGCCAATTGCAATTTGAAAAAAGAATTGAAAAAAAAAAAAAAAAAACAAGAAGAAATTGAAATTAATAAGAGAAACGAAACGTAATTAAATGCAAATTGAACAAAAACGCAGTATTCTTTTTACAGATATGATATTACGAACCTAACTAATTCCTCGGAGACGTCACGTTCGGCGGAAGTCGGGGCATCGACGAGGTCAGTAAGGCCGGAAGTTGTAAGATCTTCGCGAATGGTACCAGGTACTACGACATCCTCCGATGACCCGGCAGCAGCCCCTTGTTCGTTCTGCTGATTTGGTGCTGGTGAAGGTGGAGGTGGCCTCTGAAAAAATGACTCTTCTTCATCGTCGACTGTTACTTCCGGTGAGGTTGGCGTCACGGGAACTGTACTTGGTGGAAAACTCCGAGATTCTGGCCTCGTTTCGTCCGTTTCTCTAGGTCGATGCCTGGTCATTGTCTGAAGACAAAAATTTTATATGTTCCATTAAAAAATTATACATATTTTACATTCTTAAGGAATCATGAAATGCTACTTAATTTTATGCGAGTGTTTGCGGTTATTTTATCATCAGATGTGTACAAAGATCATTCAAGGATTTTGTTTCAGGTTTAGATTGGATTTTCAGCCATTTCAGGGAAATTCGAACATGTTTCATCAAATTTTGAACATGTCCATCGAATTTAAGAAGTTTCATACATTTCAGAACATGTTTATGCTGATTTGAAGTCAGGTTTCTCAATGTTGGAACAAATATTCACCGGGCATTGAACATGTTCGTCTTTTTTTTTATCATGTTCAACCGGTTTTAGAACACGTTTGAATTAGTTGTATGTGAAAAACATGTTCGTCAATTAATTACGAAGGATCGTTTGGATTTGATTTTTCGCCATTTTTTGGGAAATTTGAACATGTTTTATAAAATTTTGAACATGTCCACCGAGTTCAGAAAGTCGCATACATTTCAGAACATGTATGAACTGATTTGAAGTCAAGTTTCTCAATTTTGGAACAAATAGTTACGGATATTCAACATGTTCACCTTTTTTTTGATCATGTTTAATTCGTTTCAGAACACGTTTGAATCGGTTCTATCTGAAAAACATGTTCAACAATTAACTAAGACGGTTCGTGTCAGTGTTAAAGCCTGTTCGACTATTTCAGAACATGTTCTGTCAGTTGTGAAAAATATTGTTTTAGTTTTAGAACATGTTCGTCAATTTCAAGATATCTGTATATCGAACAATGTTACAATAAAGTGATCATTTATTAGTTGTTTTTTTTTTTTTTTTTCTCTTCACGTGTGTGCATGTCAGATAACTTAATCTATGAGTCATATTTTCGTCTTATAAATCTTTGTTGTTCTTCCTCCAGTGTTTTTATACATTTTTTTATGGATAACTAAGTCTGTGGGTCATGTTTTTTTTCTTTTTAGGTTTTCCCTGAATTTTTTATAAATTACAAAAAAATTCATAAACATAGGGTCGTCTTCGCGATTGTCGATTCAAAAATTCCGTGCCACACCCCTGCTTCGCATAGAAAGTTTATTATATTCTTACGGTGTTGTATATGTGTTTCTATGTACATATATATACATACAGGCCAGGATCGTAGGGTTTTACGAACTTTCTGCAGACCAAAGTTTATCACGCTACTACCCTAAGAGATTTACGATTAAACTGCGAACGGATGGTTACGTTCTATACCTATACCTATACGTATATACGCACACGCACATATATATATATATATATATATATATATATATATATATATATATATATAGGGTGACGCTATAAACGCAAGACAATGGGATCGAGCAAACTGGCTTTCGGGCCATATAACCATTGACAGGCAATTGTTTAACGGGGGGGAAAAAAAACAGCTTAAGACGTGAAAAAGCTGAGAAAAACGAAAAGAAAATTTCCCCCCCCAAGAAAAAAACCGCAGGTCATCACACCGTAATACCAATGTATACAAGTATATTCCACGTGTCACATATTCGAATTGAAAAAAAAATAAAAAATAAAAAAAAAAAAAAAATTATTGAATTAAATTACAGAATAATCTAACTGTATCAAATGACGTTTTGATTGAAGAAAACTTGAAATTTTCATCAAATTCATTCACTAATATAGAAAAAAAAAAAGAACACTCAGATCTTTCAAATATAATTTACAAAAATCAATACGTATACATGATGATATAGAAAAAGAGCAATGATTGTTAGAACAATGACCAGAAAAAATGTTGAACAGTCATCTCATTGATAAAGGCATTAATAGAATACTGAAACAGCATAGTTTGATTATACAATATAGGTATAATATAGTGTACATCTATATGTATATATATAATATATACTCTATTAAACGGTCGATGTATAATTAGGGTAATTAGTCAATAAATCAATATAATAATTACACCAGCTAAAACTAATACTCGCGAAACTGGGATGAAAAATGACAATAGTTTAATGAGATTATTAATAACGATTGGTATAGCTGGGCGCCGGATCCCACTGTGCTCAGGTGAATATATATCTATATATAGCTATATATAGCTGCATGGCTGCCAGACTATTCGGATCGTTTATCGATACCCAGAACTAATTGGAACTACCGGATTTCCTCATACTATATGTATACCAGCTGCATGAGAACTGTAATATGAATAATGATAACAATAATAATAATACAAATAATAACGATAGTTAGTAATCCGGTGATAAGGATAATAAAAAATCGAAATTTTCCCAATGATTGATTATTTGACACATCGTAATGTATAAGTGCAGAATAAAAACTAATGTTCTATCAAAATGTATCTGATCGACAGGAAATCATTTCGGTTCATTCATTTCTCCGTATAGAAATATTGATCCGTCGATGAAAAGTATTTGAAAATTCAACAGATTGATTTGTTTCTCAGAGAAAGAGAACGAGAAAATGGGAAAAAAAAATTGACAATTTTATTGGAATTCGTAAAATCGAAGTGATTAGAAAGTGTGCATCCCACCGCTGTCACCAAATGATTAAGTGACGAGTTACGGAATAGTTCTGGAATTTTTTTTCGTCACTTTCTGGGCTCGGTTGAGTGAATGCAATTTACATGGATTGATAGGGAATAATCTGAATATTGATCGTCACCGTTTCTGTTGATATGGAAAAGCAAGATATTGTCATAAGGATGAAAATAATTATTCCGTAATGGAAATAAGGGGAGGTGTAAGTAATTTCCGGCGAGATATGATTATTACCGTTTCTCTTAAAGCCAGTTCCCTTCTGAGCGGATGAAAAGTTTGATAATTTGTAATCGGACTTAATCCCGTATTCCTAATTTCGCTCTCTTTGGCAATAATAAGCTTGAAAAGATAAATAAATAAAAGAACAACAAGTTGAACAACGATAAAGTAAGTAAGTAAGTAAGTATAAGTGAATTCGTCGTCCGAAGCTCAGTGAAAAGAGGGAGGGCAAGAAATGAAGAATAAAAAATATTTAAAAAATAAATATGTTTACGAAAAGTGGAAAGAGTCGCAGCCCAGTAATATTGATTTATTATTTCACTCCATTCTAGCCAATTTCAATGATTTTATACTTGATGATGCGTAATAATTAACAGTAATAAAAATAAACGTGAATTTGAATTACTGTAAAGTATCGTAAAGTCAAATTGCACTGAATCGAAAATTAGTTTTCAACTAAAAAATGGGAAATTTTTTCGAAAGTTCATTAAATGGGTTCGAAATTGAATTTATTCATGGAGAAAAAGAGAAGCAGCAGTAGCAGCAGCGCGGTAGAAATTTTCAACCAATAATGCAGCGATTAGCTACGGTTGTAATTACTCGCGGGGCAATATGGGGTAATAAACCGAGCGAATGTTATTATTCGTATAATTTTCACGCGAAATGAAATCCCTACCAATTTTATAACGTTTCTCCACCCGCCAGCTATTAGTTACACGTTGACCACATCGCGTTGCTATACATTTTGGCAGAACAGCTGCCACTGCTGCTGCTCCGAATTAAACGGGACCTGTTGTCTTCCTTTATTTCCAATTGCTCACTTTGTAATGATTTATCGATGTGTGGTCAATACTTTTTTTTTTTCGTTCCCCACAGCTGTTTAGGCCTTTACGTTACATCGTCACATGCTGCAAATGTCTTCACCCCTGCAGAACGAGGCGTTAACAAGTTTTTGTCTTTCAATTTAGTAATTTGGAGCCATTTGAACAAAATTCAGAACATTTTTTCATCATTTTTCGAAAATGTTTTCACAAACAAGGACATATTTTTACAGTTTTGGAACATGTTTCGGAATTTTAAAGCATGTTTGACTAGTTTCAGGGATTTAGAACATTTTTATCACATTTTGAACATGTTTTCATGGACAGGGACATATATTCGCGACACTTTCAGAACATGTTTCGTAATTTTAGATCATCTTTGGCTAGTTTCCGGGATTCAGAAAATATTTTCACACACTTTTTGAACACGTCTTTACGAACAGGGACATATTTTGACAGTTTCGGAACATGTGTCATAGTTTTAGAACATGTTTGGCCAGTTTCATGAAATTGTTACTTAATTCTTGACCTTTTTAGCAAGCTTTCAAGACAGGCTCATCAATTTCTGAACATGTTCCGCAACTTTGTGGCACCCTCGATCCGTTACAGAACATGTTTCTCCGGTTCATAACATTTTTATCAGATTCTAAGTCCTGTGTCACTAGATTCAAAACATATTTGAGTAGTTTGTGCCATGTTCTATCAGTTTCAGAACATTTTTGTCATTTTGGAACTTTTTTTGTCAACTCCTGGAACATGTTTCAAAATTTTTTCGAACATGTTCCTTAACTTTAAAAGATGTCATTGCAGTTTTCACCCAATTCTGAAATCCATGCAAAATATTTTATATCGGAGAATAGTTTTTGAAAATTTTGATTGTTTCGCCGAATTTTTATCATAGTCAAAAATTCAAAATATTCAGCCAAAGCTAGAGTTGGTTTTATAAAATTTGAGAAAGGGTTTTGGCACCAGGTTTAAATGTTACCTGCATGCGATCGCAAATGTAATTATGATTTCTGGCTGTCCATGTGAAATCAGCTCCAAAAAATTATCCATGTAATGTTTTCATCTCACAGTGTGTTTCAGACACATTATACCAGAGACTGAAAGTTTCAAGCTTATATCAGAATGCAAATAAACGTCTCTGGGTGCTTTGAACAAGCGCTTGATACATTTCGCCTATTTTACAACACGTTCTGAAAGTTTCTGAGATATTCTACATGCCCAGTACTTCTGAAAGCAAATTTAATTATCCTGAACCCCTGTTTTAAAATATCTAGCCCATTTTACTGACGAGTTTTATAATTATAAAAAATTAAATAAAAATCAACATCACAAGAATTTCGTTTTCTTGTCGTCGCCGATCATCGTCGCGCCTTTCCTAATGGGCTTTTAAGTTAAGTTAAGGTCCTTGGACCAGACGGCGTGCTGGAGAGCCCACGGGGCGTTTGTACTTAACGCACTTCCGTCTCGGATAATTAATCAAATAGTTATATATACTCGTAAGATTATTCTCACAGATATACATATTACACAGCTTGCAGAAATCTGTGCCTCTTCCTTACACCGGAAATAAATCTTTTATACGATTAGATGAAAAAAACGAATATATTATGTATAAATATAGATATATATACTCGTATATACTGGCTGAAGACGTTTCCATAAATTTCTTCATTTCATACAGACAGTAAGAGAATGATAAAATATCACTAACCAAGAAGAGAATAGCATATTGTGTGGCTAGTGCGAAAAATAGGCGACATCACCTTTTCGCACTTTCCACAGACAATATTTTTTTTAACTCCTGTTTGGAAAGTTTTATTTTGAGAGAAGCAAACGCACGGAATAATTATCGAGGTTATACGTCCAGATGGCGTGCCAGATGGCGTTACTGTCAATGCGTGAAATTGAGCTGTTTCAAAGTGCGCATGCGCGACAAATGCTCTAGTGAAAAAAGCAGATCATATCGAGTCTGCGCATGCGCGAACTTTGTTCTTTCTTCATCATACAGAAATAAGGCACTCCACACACGCTACGCAAGCCTCGAAAAATAACACTTTTCAAGCATATCTTACAAAGAGTAATTTATCATACGTATACTTATATGAGAAGACAAAAAAAAAATAAATAAATAATAATAATAAATATTCGAGATTTTCAAAGTTTTAGGCTTGGGATTTCCTTCTGACGTGAAACTCGGGTCTTATATATATAGGTAAATATACTTATCTTTACATAACGATATACATATACGTATACGTACATAAATAAACGTATTTAGGTATAACGTGTGAGTGTATAGCATACTGCGAAGTGTTTGTTAGGTATCTATATAATACATACATGTACATACCATACATAGGTATGTAAAGAAACGTGCAGAGAAAGTACAGTAAGGTAGAGAAACTTTGACAACGACTTTAGAAGAGTGCTAAACCTCGCGGTGCGAGGCAGCTGTTGCTTTACGATCAGAGATTCGGCTGAGCTTATGTGACTATATGTACATACATATATATATATATATGTATGTATGTACATATAGTCATCTCTCTATATTATAAAGATATATCGCCGCCACCGCCGCCGCCGCCGCCGCCGCCGTGTCAGATTTCGTGGGTTTTCCCCAGAATTTCGTGGGTTTTTCCCAGAATTCCATGGGTTTTTCCTAGAATAAACAAAAGACGATCGTAGGGAATTCTGGGTAATGATGGGTTTTTCCCAGAATTCCATGGGTTTTTCCCAGAATTCCATGGGTTTTTCCCAGAATTCCATGGGTTTTCCCAGAATGCCTTGGGTTTTTCCCAGAATTTCGTGGGTTTTTCCCAGAATTCCATGGGTTTTCCCCAGAATGCCTTGGGTTTTTCCCAGAATTTCGTGGGTTTTCCCCAGAATTTCGTGGGTTTTTCCCAGAATTCCATGGGTTTTTCCTAGAATAAACAAAAGACGATCGTAGGGAATTGTGGGTAATCCTGGTCACCATGGCAACGATTACCATGGCAACGATCACCATGGCAACGGTTACCATAGCAACGGTTACCATAGCAACGGTTACCATAACACCGGTTACCATAGCAACGGTTACCATAGCAACGGTTACCATGGTAACGGGGAATTTGTTTGTGGCCATGGCAATGGCGAGTTCTGAAAATTTGTTGGTTACCATGGCAACGGGGAAATCGGAGAATTTGTTGTTACCATGGCAACGGGGAAATCGGAGAATTTGTTGGCAACGGCGAATTCTGAGAATTTGTTTGTTAATATGGCAACCCCGAATGATGAGAATTTGTTGGTTACCATGGCAGCGGGAAATTGGGGGGATTCGTGTGTTACTATGACGATAAAGGAAAAGAATTTGGGGTATTTTTATGAATTACAATGATAATGGGTGTTCAGGACTTGAGAATTGATGAAGTTTGGGTTAATAAAGTTATGATGTTACCATATTGATGAAGTTGGGAAAAATGGAAAGTATGGAAGAAGTTGGATGATATTGGGAAAGGCTTTAGACTTCAAGATGTTGCGTGAATGGAGGGCTGACCAAAGGACGATCGCTATGTTCAGCCACTGTTTGAGACAAGTTCGTGTTGGACGAATCTTTGACATACTGAATCTTTGCGAGCTGAGATTGACGCTGTTGAAACCTGGGATACAGGTGAAAATATTCGAAACGCTCTGCGGAAGAAGATTTGAAAATAGAATACGAAGGTTGCTATTAATTACACTAATTATCTGCATGATTATGAACAGTAACCGTCATATCACCGTCCGTATAACGGGAGACGGTAACTGTTTGTTTCGATGTTTTGCGTATTTTTTGTATAATGATCAAGAAAAGCACATGGAAATACGATCCCGAATTGTTAGTGATGTGGTACGTAACTGGTCGCGATATGAATCTTTTGTTGTGGGTGATGAATCATATGATTCAGAAATACGCGATGGACATTCATATCAGTGTCATATGTCGAGAACAGGTACATTTGGTGGAGAAGTTAAAATAGAATCTTTCGTGAATATGTACAATATTCATCTTTTGGTATTTATCAATAGTTTTGAAAATCCTAGGGAATATGGTGATAGAAAAAATAATAATAAATTGAGTCTTCTGTTATCTGGATGCTTAGATAAAGGTCATTACGACATTATAGAATCTTTGAATATTAGTTTGATGGGCAAAGGTATAAATAACAGACTCCACTATTATAACAACAAGGTGATAATTAATCAGAAAAGAAAAGTTGAGAATTTATCGGAGTCTGTGTTACATAGAAAACGAATGAGGGATATTGTACAGAATATGAATGAAAAACGTGCGGAACATAAGCGAAACAAGGATTTGGTCGAGGTGATGAGTGATGAGCGTGTGGAACGAAAGCGCAAGAAAGACTTGGTTGGGGCGATGGATAATGAGCGTTTGGAGCGAAAACGGAAAAAAGATTTGGTTGGGGCGATGGATGATGAGCGTTTGGAGCGAAAGCGGAAAAAAGATTTGGTTGGGGCGATGGATGATGAGCGTTTGGAGCGAAAGCGGAAAAAAGATTTGGTTGGGGCGATGGATGATGAGCGTTTGGAGCGAAAACGTAGGAAAGATTTGGTTAGGGCAATGGATGATGAGCGTTTGGAACGAAAGCGGAAAAAAGATTTGGCTGAGGTAATAATCAATATTCAATCAAATCAAATCAAATTTCAATAATTTATTTAGAAAATTTATTTTTCATTCATTAATTTTAATTGCCAAATTTTTGGGGGATCTTTTATTTTATTTTATTTTTTATATTTAGGAAAAAAAAATGAATTTTGTGATTTTGTCCCGAGGTCCCGGTCGCGGTCCCGGTCCCGGTCCCGGTCGCGGTCCCGGTCCCGGTCGCGGTCCCGGTCCCGGTCCCGGTCGCGGTCCCGGTCCCGGTCCCGGTCCCGGGCGACGACGTCGGCGACTGGCATGGGACGACGGGTATGTTTTTATTAATTTTTTTTTTAAATATTCATTGATTGACATTCATTTATTTTTTAATTTATTATGTATTAATTTTAATTATCACTTTCATCTTTCAATTTATTGATTTTCAATAATTTATTTAGAAAATTTATTTTTCATTCATTAATTTTAATTGCCAAATTTTTGGGGGATCTTTTATTTTATTTTATTTTTTATATTTAGGAAAAAAAAATGAATTTTGTGATTTTGTCCCGACCGGGACCGGGACCGGCACCGGTGACCGGGACTGGCATGGGACGACGGGTATGTTTTTATTAATTTTTTTCAAAAATATTTATTGATTGACATTCATTTATTTTTTCATTTATTATGTATTAATTTTAATTATCACTTTCATCTTTCAATTTATTGATTTTTAATAATTTATTTAGAAAATTTATTTTTCATTCATTAATTTTAATTGCCAAATTTTTGGGGGATCTTTTATTTTATTTTATTTTTTATATTTAGGAAAAAAAAATGAATTTTGTGATTTTGTCCCGAGGTCCCGGTCGCGGTCCCGGTCCCGGTCGCGGTCGAGGTCCCGGTCACCGACGTTGTCGCCCGGGACCGGGACCGGGACCGCGACCGGGACCGGGACCGCGACCGGGACCGGGACCGCGACCGGGACCGGGACCGCGACCGGGACCGGGACCGGGACCGCGACCGGGACCGGGACCGCGACCGGGACCGGGACCGGCACCGGTGACCGGGACTGGCATGGGACGACGGGTATGTTTTTATTAATTTTTTTCAAAAATATTTATTGATTGACATTCATTTATTTTTTAATTTATTATGTATTAATTTTAATTATCACTTTCATCTTTCAATTTATTGATTTTTAATAATTTATTTAGAAAATTTATTTTTCATTCATTAATTTTAATTGCCAAATTTTTGGGGGATCATTTATTTTATTTTATTTTTTATATTTAGGAAAAAAAAATGAATTTTGTGATTTTGTCCCGAGGTCCCGGTCGCGGTCCCGGTCCCGGTCCCGGTCGCGGTCCCGGTCCCGGGCGACGACGTCGGCGACTGGCATGGGACGACGGGTATGTTTTTATTAATTTTTTTCAAAAATATTTATTGATTGACATTCATTTATTTTTTAATTTATTATGTATTAATTTTAATTATCACTTTCATCTTTCAATTTATTGATTTTTAATAATTTATTTAGAAAATTTATTTTTCATTCATTAATTTTAATTGCCAAATTTTTGGGGGATCTTTTATTTTATTTTATTTTTTATATTTAGGAAAAAAAAATGAATTTTGTGATTTTGTCCCGACCGGGACCGGGACCGGCACCGGTGACCGGGACTGGCATGGGACGACGGGTATGTTTTTATTAATTTTTTTTAAAAATATTTATTGATTGACATTCATTTATTTTTTAATTTATTATGTATTAATTTTAATTATCACTTTCATCTTTCAATTTATTGATTTTCAATAATTTATTTAGAAAATTTATTTTTCATTCATTAATTTTAATTGCCGAATTTTTGAGGGATCTTTTATTTTATTTTATTTTTTATATTTAGGAAAAAAAAATGAATTTTGTGATTTTGTCCCGAGGTCCCGGTCGCGGTCCCGGTCCCGGTCGCGGTCGAGGTCCCGGTCACCGACGTTGTCGCCCGGGACCGGGACCGGGACCGCGACCGGGACCGGGACCGCGACCGGGACCGGGACCGGGACCGCGACCGGGACCGGGACCGCGACCGGGACCGGGACCGGCACCGGTGACCGGGACTGGCATGGGACGACGGGTATGTTTTTATTAATTTTTTTCAAAAATATTTATTGATTGACATTCATTTATTTTTTAATTTATTATGTATTAATTTTAATTATCACTTTCATCTTTCAATTTATTGATTTTCAATAATTTATTTAGAAAATTTATTTTTCATTCATTAATTTTAATTGCCAAATTTTTGGGGGATCTTTTATTTTATTTTATTTTTTATATTTAGGAAAAAAAAATGAATTTTGTGATTTTGTCCCGAGGTCCCGGTCGCGGTCCCGGTCCCGGTCCCGGTCGCGGTCCCGGTCCCGGTCGCGGTCCCGGTCCCGGTCGCGGTCCCGGTCCCGGTCCCGGTCCCGGTCGCGGTCCCGGTCCCGGTCCCGGTCCCGGTCCCGGTCCCGGTCCCGGTCCCGGTCCCGGTCCCGGTCCCGGTCCCGGGCGACGACGTCGGCGACCGGGACCGGGACCGGGACCGGGACCGGGACCGCGACCGGGACCGCGACCGGGACCGCGACCGGGACCGGGACCGGCACCGGTGACCGGGACTGGCATGGGACGACGGGTATGTTTTTATTAATTTTTTTCAAAAATATTTATTGATTGACATTCATTTATTTTTTAATTTATTATGTATTAATTTTAATTATCACTTTCATCTTTCAATTTATTGATTTTTAATAATTTATTTAGAAAATTTATTTTCCATTCATTAATTTTAATTGCCAAATTTTTGGGGGATCTTTTATTTTATTTTATTTTTTATATTTAGGAAAAAAAAATGAATTTTGTGATTTTGTCCCGAGGTCCCGGTCGCGGTCCCGGTCCCGGTCGCGGTCCCGGTCCCGGTCGCGGTCCCGGTCCCGGTCGCGGTCCCGGTCCCGGTCCCGGTCCCGGGCGACGACGTCGGCGACTGGCATGGGACGACGGGTATGTTTTTATTAATTTTTTTTTTAAATATTCATTGATTGACATTCATTTATTTTTTAATTTATTATGTATTAATTTTAATTATCACTTTCATCTTTCAATTTATTGATTTTCAATAATTTATTTAGAAAATTTATTTTTCATTCATTAATTTTAATTGCCAAATTTTTGGGGGATCTTTTATTTTATTTTATTTTTTATATTTAGGAAAAAAAAATGAATTTTGTGATTTTGTCCCGACCGGGACCGGGACCGGCACCGGTGACCGGGACTGGCATGGGACGACGGGTATGTTTTTATTAATTTTTTTCAAAAATATTTATTGATTGACATTCATTTATTTTTTCATTTATTATGTATTAATTTTAATTATCACTTTCATCTTTCAATTTATTGATTTTCAATAATTTATTTAGAAAATGTATTTTTCATTCATTAATTTTAATTGCCAAATTTTTGGGGGATCTTTTATTTTATTTTATTTTTTATATTTAGGAAAAAAAAATGAATTTTGTGATTTTGTCCCGAGGTCCCGGTCGCGGTCCCGGTCCCGGTCCCGGTCCCGGTCCCGGTCCCGGGCCCGGTCCCGGTCCCGGTCCCGGTCCCGGGCGACGACGTCGGCGACTGGCATGGGACGACGGGTATGTTTTTATTAATTTTTTTCAAAAATATTTATTGATTGACATTCATTTATTTTTTAATTTATTATGTAATAATTTTAATTATCACTTTCATCTTTCAATTTATTGATTTTCAATAATTTATTTAGAAAATTTATTTTTCATTCATTAATTTTAATTGCCAAATTTTTGGGGGATCTTTTATTTTATTTTATTTTTTATATTTAGGAAAAAAAAATGAATTTTGTGATTTTGTCCCGAGGTCCCGGTCGCGGTCCCGGTCCCGGTCCCGGTCGCGGTCCCGGTCCCGGTCGCGGTCCCGGTCCCGGTCGCGGTCCCGGTCCCGGTCGCGGTCCCGGTCCCGGTCGCGGTCCCGGTCCCGGTCGCGGTCCCGGTCCCGGTCCCGGTCCCGGGCGACGACGTCGGCGACCGGGACCGGGACCGGGACCGGGACCGCGACCGGGACCGGGACCGCGACCGGGACCGGGACCGGCACCGGTGACCGGGACTGGCATGGGACGACGGGTATGTTTTTATTAATTTTTTTCAAAAATATTTATTGATTGACATTCATTTATTTTTTAATTTATTATGTATTAATTTTAATTATCACTTTCATCTTTCAATTTATTGATTTTCAATAATTTATTTAGAAAATTTATTTTTCATTCATTAATTTTAATTGCCAAATTTTTGGGGGATCTTTTATTTTATTTTATTTTTTATATTTAGGGAAAAAAAATGAATTTTGTGATTTTGTCCCGAGGTCCCGGTCGCGGTCCCGGTCCCGGTCCCGGTCGCGGTCCCGGTCCCGGTCCCGGTCCCGGTCCCGGGCGACGACGTCGGCGACCGGGACCGGGACCGGGACCGGGACCGCGACCGGGACCGGGACCGCGACCGGGACCGGGACCGCGACCGGGACCGGGACCGCGACCGGGACCGGGACCGGCACCGATGACCGGGACTGGCATGGGACGACGGGTATGTTTTTATTAATTTTTTTCAAAAATATTTATTGATTGACATTCATTTATTTTTTAATTTATTATGTATTAATTTTAATTATCACTTTCATCTTTCAATTTATTGATTTTCAATAATTTATTTAGAAAATTTATTTTTCATTCATTAATTTTAATTGCCAAATTTTTGGGGGATCTTTTATTTTATTTTATTTTTTATATTTAGGGAAAAAAAATGAATTTTGTGATTTTGTCCCGAGGTCCCGGTCGCGGTCCCGGTCCCGGTCCCGGGCGACGACGTCGGCGACCGGGACCGGGACCGGGACCGGGACCGGGACCGCGACCGGGACCGGGACCGCGACCGGGACCGGGACCGGGACCGGCACCGGTGACCGGGACTGGCATGGGACGACGGGTATGTTTTTATTAATTTTTTTTTTTAATATTTATTGATTGACATTCATTTATTTTTTAATTTATTATGTATTAATTTTAATTATCACTTTCATCTTTCAATTCATTGATTTTCAATAATTTATTTAGAAAATTTATTTTTCATTCATAGGTATGTAAAGAAACGTGCAGAGAAAGTACAGTAAGGTAGAGAAACTTTGACAACGACTTTAGAAGAGTGCTAAACCTCGCGGTGCGAGGCAGCTGTTGCTTTACGATCAGAGATTCGGCTGAGCTTATGTGACTATATGTACATACATATATATATATATATGTATGCGTAACTTTGGTATATAATATGATATATACATATATGTACATGCTCTAAAACTGGCTCTTGAATTAAAAATTTGCACAACACGCAGGATCAAGAAAGTTTAACTAGGAAGAACAATTTCAAGAAAACTCAAACGCTCAATTTTGCGTTCGGATATATAACACAATCGATAAATTTATCGATCGTCCTAAATTTTTTCACGATTTTTGTATAGTTTTAACGATATTCCTCAACCATATTTCATTTTATGAATATTTCCGTGGAATTTTGAAAGAATTTCGCTAATTTCTTTGACTCAATTTGTTGAAGAATTTTACAGATTCCGAAACAGAATTAGAATATTTATATATAAGAATTTCAATTACCCAATATAGAATTTCCAAAGATATTCTTCAGTACAATTTGTGATTTGATGGATTTATTTTGCATTAATTTGACGATTTTTTTTCATCTTTTATCATAAGCTTAAAGTATTCTTGAAAACTTCTTCATTCCGTTCAATTTTTGAGAAAAAAAATCTACAAAATTCTATCAATTTGCCGAAGTACGACTTATATTACGTATCATTGGAAGAAATATTAGAAATTTTACGTTTCGTCAATTCTTCATATGAAAAAGTTTAATGAATATCGGAAATTTTGTTTGAAATCGATTTCACCGAAGTTCCATAAATTCTTATCAAGTATTTCATTAATTTTCTTTAAAATAATATAGTCAAAACTTAGCTCAAGAATTTTCTCGATTTTTCCTGAGGGTCATTCACAATAGAATTCAAAAAATTTTTCCAATATCTTTTCACAGAATTCAATAAAATTCGATTTTATGATATTTCATGAATTTCATTGATGTTCCTAAGCGCAGGATTTTTTCCCAAATTCTCGACCAATTCTTTTTAAAATTATGCCAATTTCTTAGCCACCTAATCGCCGTTTCTGACATTCCTCATGCCCCAAAATTCGATTCATTTCATCAAATGATTTGAAAAACTTTTTTTTTATAAGAGATTTTAGTATTTTACACATTGAGGCAAAAATGTTATCAAATTTCTGTAAGAAAGTCATGTGATATTTCGCACGAATTGCGTTTCTATAATATGAAAATATCTGGTAATATTCAAAACAGCCCCCTGAGTCGGTAAGTTTTTCAAGAAACAAATTTCTTTTAACGTCATATCGTATACGTAAGGGTGTGACATATCGGGTTGGTTCGCTTGACCTAAGAAATGGACGCATCCTTAATGTAGACAAAGTGCATCTCAGAAATAAGGGATCACTTTACAAAGAGGAGTCCTGTTTCCTTATAGTATAAAGGTGCCTCATTTTCCCATCCCCCATACCTTCTTGGTAAGTTGAGTCAAGAACGATCGACTATGGCTAAGAATCGCTCAAGTTGCAAAGTGGTCTCCGCGGTATATACCGAGCTCGAAAATTGAGTGTACGATATCAAAAATAAAATAAAATAAGATTCTAGCAGTTGCCATTTTTAATATCTCTAGTGCAGAAATATTCGATTCAAATTTTACGAAAAAATTCCATCAATTGTCACAGAATTATCAATATTTTATAAAATTATACGAAAATTTTACCGATTTTTAAATGATTTCTAATATTTATTATAAATTTCAGAAAATTCGACAATAATGATTTTATCAATTCTTTTTAAAGTATCACATAATTCAACGATTTTTAGCTAAAGTTTCATGCAGTTTTTTAATTACGACAAAGAGATTCTATACCAATTCATTGAGAATATAAAAAATTTGACAAAGAAATTTTGCCGATCATTTCATAGAGGGTTTAAAAATCGCGCAAAGATTTCAACGATTTTGAGAAAGAATTTCTTCGATTTCAACGATCACGCGAGGATTTTTACAAGATTTGATCGGAAATATAGAGAATATAAAACAAATTGAACCGATTCATTGAGAATATTACAAATCCTACAAGGAATCCAGAAATTCCATAGGAATTTTGCACAGAATTTTACCGATTTCACAATTCCATAAAAATTTTAAAAAATTACACATAGTCTACCGAATTTCAGAAAGCTTCACAAAAATTTTACCGATTCGTTGGGTGTGTTAAAAATTTGACAAGGAATTGGATACTTTTGGCGGAATTACGTAGAGGATATATATTCCCGTTTTCGCATAAGGATTTGCCAAGTTTTATGGGAATTTTGAAAAATCGTACAAAGATTTTACCAATTCTAAACAAATTCTATGAAAAGTTCAGAATGCTTGAGAAAATTCTAATGTAATTAGAATAAGTTGAAACTTACCGTCACCATGTACGAAAGACCGGACAACGTCATCCTTGCTACTGAATCTTTTCGTCTAACTGGCTGGTGCCATCTGCGTAATGTCACTCCCTGTGTGTAGCAGAAAAATTGGCATTTTTTTTTTTATTAATAACAGAAATTTATATCATACAAATTAAAATTGTGAAAAAAAAAATTTCCTTTCATGCAGCTAAATTTTCAGAGATCAGGAATTGCTTCTATACGGATAATTCGGGCTTGAATTAGAATTTGAAGATTTCTAAGATAACACCTCTGCAGAATAACTTACAATTAATAGTCACACTGGGTAAAATTTACCTAGCCAATTTTCAAATATTTCATCTGTGAAAATTATCAGTCCGATCAGGATTGAAAAAATACTGAAAATACTTTCAACATTCTGAAACTTGGGTGTAAAGTTGTTCTGTCAAAATTCAAATCACAACATGTTCCAAAAAAATCGTAAATAGGTAAATTCGTCAAAAAAAATACACTTTTTCACTAATAAAATCATTACTTTTTGAATTTTCAATATTTTCAATTCAAATGTAATCCTAGGAAAAAATCATGGCATGGTGCACGTTTGAAAACAGGTATTCATATGATCGATTTTTAAGTAGAAATATGAATGCGGATTCATCTGGAAGATATAAATAGGAAAAATGCACCTTTTCGCCAAGAATAATCTTAATTTAACCCAAAGGAAGGCCTGAGTAAAATTTACCCATAGTGACCACGAAGGGTATTATTCATTATAGACACAATGATTTTTTGAAAAACTTCATTGGGTCTGACGAATTTCTCCAGGATTTGAATTTTTTTTTTTTTTTTTTTTTTTTTTTTTTTTTTTTTTTTTTTTTTTTTTTGCGGTGGTTATTATTGGAATGAGATGAAATGTTTATTATTTCAGTAGACTATTGCGGATGTGTTGAAATTCAATAAATTTTTAAGATTTCTTTGACATTCCAAAAGAATTTTGATTTTTTGCTTTCGCCAAGAAGTTCTTTGACGTTTTTTGCCATTTTAAAAATGTCTAATGGTCATCCAACGATATACTTCTAAAAAATTCAGTCAAATAGAAAATTTAGAAAATTACCTCTGGTATTTCAGTCGAATCTGGTACATCTCGTGTAATATCAGGATCAGGTGGTCTATGTTCGGGCAAAAGGGCGCCGTACTTTCTCGACGCCATGCGTCGCCGTCGTTCAAGCCATCTCTGTTTTTCCTGAGCCTCCGAGTCCTCGTCGACCCCAAAAAAGGTCGCAGTCTCACGTTTGATGTAACTAAAGTAGAATAATGAAAAAATAAATAAATAAAAATAAGAAAAAAAAAAAAAAAAATTCTCAATAAAAAAGCTTCATAATATATTCGATTGACAATCTCACTGGAATTTTATCAAAATTAAATTAACTTTCCACAAAATTCCATCGAATCTGTTCAAACTTTTTCATATCTCATTGAAATTCAAAAAATTTCGTATAGAATTTTTCCATCATTTTCAAATTCAAACGATTATTTTGATTATATACTTCAAATTTCGTAACCAGAATAAAAAAAAAAAATAAAAAAAAACATTCGTTTTGAAAATTTCGAATTGAAATTGACGTTTGGAAAAAAAATTGAATTCCCACGCTGTATTTATAATTCCCATTATTTCTTTTCGTGTTTTTTCTTGTGTGTGTGTGTGTTTTTTTTTTTTTGAGTGAAAATTTAGAAATAGTTTTTCATACTTTCAAAAGTCGAAATAAAATTGACGTTAAGAAAAAAATTCAATTCCCACTCTGCATTTATGATTTCAATTATTTCTTTTGGTGTTTTTGTATGTTTTTTTTTTTTTTTTTATGAGGTGAAAATTTGAATACAGTTTTTCATACTTTTTGATGGCGTCGGTGCGGCTCAAGGGCCGCTGGAATCTCTGGTTTTGCATTTCGCTTGTTTGACTGACGAAGCTCGGGGCCGTAAGGACGGGTCTGGGCCCAGTTGGGGCGGAAGCGCTCCTAGCCAAATTGGAACAACCTGTAGCGGTCAAAGGCACGGGTGGTGAAATGGTCGTTGAATTATTTGGCGGCGATTCATTCGTCTTATTAGAGCCGCCCCCGTTTCCGTTTCCGTTTCCATTACCATTACCATTTCCGCCAACGTTCACGTTCACGTTCACGTTCACATTTGCGTTTATGTTCATATTCCCGTTCACGTTCACATTCGCGTTTGCGTTCAAGTTCAAGTTCAAGTTCGGGTTCACATTTGTATTTGCGTTCACAGAACCCACGGTACCAACCGCGTACATACTGATACTCTGTGACGTACCAAGTCCGGACCCATCCTGACCTGACGACGATACCGTTGACGTGCTAGTCGTACCTGATCCTGGTGATGGTTGCCTGAAATTAAAAAAAAAAAGAGAATTTAATTAATTAATTAAATCTATTTCACAAATATGCAATAACACGATTTAAGGGAACCAGTATACAACTTGGTTTTGGGAATTTTTTACTATGTCCATTTCGACGTGAGTTATTTGCAAATTAGTGGCCCAGATTTTGAAAACATTTGGATAATTGGCACTAAATTTACACACAGTCAATTATTTTCTTTTTTTTTCTTTTTTTTTTGTTATATTCCTTCGTTTACATATGATGAGGATTTTCTTGACGAACTGAATGAGCCCTCAACTACTTTAATCGGACCAAAGATGGTCCAAAATTCTTACCTACATCACAAGTTTGAGAAGAGAACATCTTTTTTTTTTTTTTTTTTTTTTTTTATGTGAAATGAACTTTGAAAATGGACTAGTTTGAATTTATGAAATCCAGTTGTACTGTAAATTTTTGCAAGGGTTGTGAATTTGTTTATTTTTTTCGCTCTTTTGAAACCGAAATCAGTTGTCTGCGGGCTGAAAAAAATAAATAGATTGCAAAATCTGTGAACATATATATATATATATATATATATAATAATGAATTTTTGAAAATTCTTAAAAACTATTCTCATCGATCACGTATCGGTGATATATTATAATGCAGAATTAGCCCGCCATTTATAATTTATTCATAATTCTACTTACTTACTACTCAGGCTACTCGTATATGCATACGAGGAGAAGGTTAATTTTCGAAAACTGTTTATCTAGGAGACGTACGATCTATGGAGGGTTAATGGGAGTAGAGAGATAGCTACTCTGTTTAAATACATCATGTATGAAGGTACACACGACTGTCTCCCAAGGCTCAATCCTATCTGTCAGTTCTCATCTATTCATGACTCGAACCCTTAGCCCGTGTGTGTAGTTTTTTCATGTCCACATGTTTTATATGCGGAATTTCTATTTTCCTGTTCTTGTTCCATTTTTCGTCTTATCTTCTTTTTTTTTCGTTTTCAAGGTAGGTACGTTTAATTCATACTTTAAATGAAAAGATATACACGTATAACAGTGATCCGCCGGGCGACAAGACTGCCTTGTGATATTCAACAATGTGAATTTTTTTTTTTTTTTTTTTTTTTTTTTTGTATCTCTTGAGAAACCAGTAAAATCCTCGGTGATAACATTTTTCATCAATTATCATAATCCTTGTGCGAATCTTTCTACGCCACTAAAGTACACAACGTTTTTTTTTTTTTTTTTCGTTTTTTTTTTTGTTTTATAAAATTTCCTAATACACTTTCAGAATTATTTACTCGAAATAATTCCTGAATCATTAGGACAGTTGAAAAATCCTTGTGATATTTTTGATACATTTTTTTCAATTCCTGTACGTGATTTTTTGAATCGCATTGAACAAGGTTGAAATTTTGGGTGCTATTTTCATAGGATTCTCCAATTTTGGTAAAGTTAATAAAATCCTTGTGCAAATCCTTGTGCAACTTATGAGATTCTTCCGGAATTTTCCCCGAACTTTGTGCATTTATTTGCGATAATCTCGAAAAATCGTTTGCATACAATTATCCGATCGGTGAAAGTCGAGTATAGTTTGTGAAATGATTCAAAATCCTTGTGCTATATCATAAAAATTCCAAGATTCGTAATATCGAATTATCGAAAGCCTGTTGTGCAACTCATAAAATCCTTGACGATTTCTAGAGGAAATGTTGGAAATCCTTGTGCCAATTCTGAGATTCTTTACAAAATTCCCGTAAAATTTCCAAATTTTGTCGCGAAAATCTTCCAATTCTTTGCGCAATCGGTAAAATTTGAATACACAATACGTGTAAAATTTTTCAAAAACGTTGTGAAACTGCTAGAATAGTATTTCCAAATTCCTGATATTTCATAGACAGAAACCTAGATTTTTAGGAGTCGTTTAAATTCTATGTGATTTCTTCACGAATAGTTTAAAATCTTTGTGAAATGAATAAAATTTTATTCAAGAATCTACAGTATGAAACTGCAGACAACTCGCGATGCAATGCGGTCGCTCTATATAGGAAGTCAATTCCGATTCTCGTTTAAATATATTTTCGATTCGGCACGGAGCTCAGTTTAGCTTCTGACTTCTTCGAGGTTGAAAAAAATAAAATAAAAAATAGAAATAAAAAATACGTACCTAACGTACATAGGAATATATAAGTACATTGTACATACGTATAGGTATATATTTTCATGGTGTATTTTCATCTCACAATATCATTCTTATCTTGTTTATTTATTTTTATTTATTCATCTGATTTTTCAACCACAATTATCGCATTGAGATGAACTCTCCACTTTTAATGGAGAATTCATTTACTTTGAACAGCTGTTGGATATTTTGGAAAGAATATTTCTCAAGGACTTTTTAAGATTCTTTATTGATTGTTCAAAAAATTCACTAGTTTTACAAGCATTTTCAATATCTCATGCGAGTTTGACAAAATTGCACAAAGATTTTTTCGGATGTAATTAGAGTTCTGCGGAATGGCATCAAGATTTCATCGACTGCACAAGGATTTTTCGAATTCGATGAAAGCTTTTCAGAATTTTCGATGAAATCGAAAATCGATTGCACATTAATTTTCAACACTCCGTATTGGTTATAAATCATTTTTGTTGTAATTTCAAATCTAGTTTTGCAGATTTCAACAAGGATTTTCAGAATTCTGTGCAATTTTCACAAAGATAATTCTACGGGACACAAGGATTTTCAATATTCAATCGGAGTCTTATAAAATTGTCAGATATCTTCCAATTTTCATATCAATCTTCCGAAGATTTAAAAAATGTCACAGATGGTACAAATTTTGCCAAAGAGTTTCAGCAATTGCAAGAAATATGTATCGAGATTTCATTGGAGTTTGACATATTTCACAATTTGCACAATTATTTTTGAAATTTCATATTTATTTCCTGATAAGCTACTCTGAAAAATTTTTGTCTCAATGCCACAAAGAATCTCACACTCTCGTCACAATGATTGACGATATTTACATAAAATTGCACAAGGATTTCGAAAATTTCTGGAACAACTCAGAAGTCTGCCTGATATCCTAATCTTCGGGCAACATAAAATTTTCAATATCCAAAACCCATATATAAACCCACTTACCGTTTCATTCGCGTCTTTGTCATTTCCTCAATCAATTTCAGGTATACTTTTACGCATTTAGGATTTCTTTTTCTTTTTTTTTTCTTTTAGTATATAAATGAATAAAGTCATCTATTTCCTGCTTCTTGTATTTTTGTTATTACTTTTTTTTTTTTTTCCTCATTTTCTTTTTTCTAACCGCGATATGGGCCATGCCAGAGAAAGCTTTTTGCACCACTCTAGTGGATTTCAGACCTCTCTCTCTCTCTCTCTCTCTCTCTCTCTCTCCGATTTCAAGAGAGTGTAGTATATAATACACACCATTTCACTATCCTGATAAAAATTCTAGTTTCACAAATTCGCATTAGTATATTTCGCATGTGGTACTGTACTTTAGAAAACGAAACGAAAAATTGCGAAGCAAAAAAACAAAAAATAACGGAGATGTCATTTCTTCATTAATAAAAGTTTATGTCCAGTTGACAATCGAAGTGTGAGAAATCTCGTGTGACAGTTTATTCGTGTTTTTGAAAGCTAAGTCGCATGTTCCCTGATAAAGTTGAAAATTTGGAGATTGAACGAGTTAAAAGTTCACATTTAGTCATTTACATATATGTATATCCAGTTAGAAATGCGAAATTCATTTGCGGTTATAAAAGTTTTGCAATCAAAATCCACTACAGCATTAATTTAGTGGTTAGTACTTTTAGCCCCTAAACGTTCATTATAACTATTTTCTATTCTTTCTGCATCTTTGATTTTTTTTTTGTTTTTTTTTTGTTCGCATTGGAAAATCACATGCCAAATCCAACCAGCCCACAGCGATCTTGGTAGCTATTTACCAAGTCGCTTGGAACAGAATGACAAAGTTGAAAGTTTGTGACGTAAAAGTGGAAAATATTAATCAAAACGGTTTCTAAAACGCGATTTTCATTACTTACATTGAAAATATGCGCACTTGTAAGGTTGTTCACAAAAAAACAAAAAGGAATAAACAAAGTATTTTTTGTAACAGATGCACGATTTCTACGTTTTTTGAATCTAGCTCGCCTCCAACTCGTAGTCCTACATACTCTACATTCGGTCTAAAAAAGTCCACTTTACGCCCTATTGCTGCACAATATATTATTTCAGTATCAGATTTAAGGTATCACATTGCAATTTTATCGAACAATTGCTGTACATACCTATATCAGTTAGAAATGTTATTCTTGTTCATTTGTTTAAGAATAATAACGATATTGGTATTCCAAATTCGAATAATAGATTATTTAGATTATCTAGCGAAGTAAATACTGGCATTTGAACATGCAATTGGAGTTTCGTTATCACTCAGCAAGAACGATAATCACTAATCAGCTTTGATTGTAATTCGATTTTCATTCTCGAGGTTTGATCGGCAAAGCAGCTCAATCAGGATCCACTTGTTTAGTTACTATATCATTGATCGAATATTTATTTTAAACCGCATTGAACTGAATTGAGAGGAATATTCATCCAATAGAAGACAATTTTCAATCAAATTAGCATTTGCAATTATCATTAACAAATCGCAGGGAAAAACTTTTGAGAAAATTGGAGTAGATTAAGATTGGAGCAGTTTCGTTATTGGATAAAAACTGTTCATAATTTTCATTTTTATTTTTTTTTTTTTTAATAAAAATCAAATCAGTTTATTCAAAATTATGTACATTTATTATCATTGAAGATTATATGAAATTTTGTGATGTAATATAGATCAATAATTCATAGAAATTATATCGAATGAAAAAATCGAATGAGTTTACTAAGTAAATTATGTAAAAAATAAAAATGAAAATAAAAAAACGTGTAAAAAAAATTTAAAGACGTACATTTTTCGCCCCTAGTCGTTTGATCGTAACTAGGATTCAAGAAAAAGGGGTGATTTTTCAGCGCATTAAGGGTGCGTATAGTAATACCGTGCCTATATCATCCCCTTCGGTTTTCTGAATCCTAAATTCAACAAGCGGATACAAGAGAATCGAGTCTTCTACCTACGTGCAACGGCAAGTTGGTTAGAATAAGGAAATCAAATATTCAAGATAAATAAACGATAATTTTGATCCATACGTCGACTACAGGATGATTTCAATGACACGGCCCAGATAGAGTTTGCCATGTAGCTTTGACAATACGGCCCAGTAGCGTAACTATGTCTTTTTGGGCCCGTGTGCAATTCAATCTAGCCCCCCCCCCCCCCCCCATACTTGCGAAAAATTTTTTAATGCAATATTGCTTTTGTAACATCCAAAATGAATGCACAGAAAAACACTCATTTCGAAAGATCGTCAATAGGTATAATAAGCAAAGTCATTAATTAATTATATAAATTGTAAATCAATCAAAAAAAAAAAAACAATCAATGTCATTGATTCAATCAAACCCACAATTTCTTCACGAAGAGTGATAATAATTCTACTTTATTCATTTTTCATTAATTCATAAGCAGAGATCAATTTTGTCAAATGATTGTTCAACGATGTAACATATAAGTAGTTACGCCACTGATATGGCCCAATACTGGCACTGCACTGGGAACCAACTAATGTGAATGAATCAATGTTGGCTCATTACTGGTAGTGAATTAATAATACAGTATACTGGACCCACGTTGATTCTCAAAATTGGTCTAATATAGAATTCCAAGCTTGGCCCAGTGCAAATAAATATTATGTAATAGATATCAGTACTATCATAGTACGTTATGGCCGTCGCCAAATAAGTGCTGTATCAAGATTCAGTACGTATATTTGATTGTAATCGCATTCGATCATAACACTGGAATTTACAGTCATGGTTTTCTTACACTACTAATTTGTACTGGCCCAGTACCGACAGCCGTACAACAGACCGCAAGGTTATCATCCCAACCGATTGCCAGTATTGGGCCAGTGCTGGCAGCCAGCGCTGGGCCTGCACTGATCAGAACATCGGCGCGGTGCTGGCAGCCAGCGCTGGGCCTGCACTGATCAGAAGATCGGCGCGCTGTTGGTAACCAGCGCTGGGCCTGTGCTGATCAGAACATCGGCGCTGCGCTGGCCCAGTATTCGGCCAATTGTAGAACGTACTCTATTAGGGGGGAATGTGTTCGAGGGACTGTAGAGACGCGAAGATCATAGGCTATCGTATTGATAATCTATATATTTATTTAGCGAATGATTGGAGCCCGAAACCGAACCGTGACGTATTACTACGTTTTGTAATTACATTACCTGCCTCGCGTAATCAGGGCTCGACGTATTTAACCAGACTAGAGTCAGGTCTGACGCGATTGTCATGCTCGGCGACGCGTAATGCGTTTTAAGTGACGCACCAACCGACCGACCAACCAACCAACCAACCAACCAACCAACCCAGCCAACCAACCCCATGTCAAACCGCGAATTTGTCCGACATTTACGGATGATGATCACTACTTCAACACACATACGTAGACACGTAGATATACATACATACATATGTGCGTTAATGTATTTACAATTCGCATCACTGTCTGACTCCCCATTCAAAGGCCCCATCCCTCGTTCGTATTTCTTGGCAAAAAAAAAAAAAAAAAAAAAAAAAAAATGGGAAATCGCACCTGGTTATCTGCTGCAAAAGACATTTATGCTGTGTAATATGAATTCCGAAAATCGTTGGTTGAATATATACCAAATAAAAGTGGTAAAAAGTTGCCTGAATCGACAGTAAGGCCTCGTCTAATATCGCAATTTGCAAGTAAAAATCTAACCGATTTTCATAAACCAAATTTCCAAACGTCTGATCGGTAAAGGAAATTATTTTGCATTCCGAGGTAAGCCGAATTCTTCACCTGATTGTATCTTCACATCGACGATTTAACCCTCGTGAAAAAAAAATTTGTCGGTCGAGTTTTCTTTTTCCTTTTCGATTGCCGATTTTTCATAAAATCGGTATAGGTATAGGGATACGCGGATTTCGCTGTACGAACAAATAGATATAGAAGAATTTTTCAAGTCACGCACAAATATGTTGTACAAAAATTTACCGATTGCTTGACGATTTTTTTGAATTTAAATTGATTTATATAAAGTTTTTGCCGATTTCACAAGAATTTTCAACATTTTTTACGGTAATTTTGCGAGACTAGACGAAAATTCTACTAATTTGAAGAAAAATTTAACAAACTTGAAAAGGATTTTTCGAGAATTTGTGTCGATTTCACAAGAGACTGTTGCCGATTTTACAAGGATTCTTTGAATTTCACATAGTAATTATGCGAAATCGGATAGAGATTTGATCGTTCGCCAAAGTATTTTAGAAATTTTCGTAGGACTCTGAAAAATTCATCTAGTATTTTAAAAAATATTTTACCGCTTTCGCAAGGAATTAAAAGATTTGACGTTAATTTTCGACGGAATTTTACCGATTTCGCAAAGATCCTTTACCGATTGATGAAAATTTTTCTATATTGCATTAAGATCTTTAATTTCATCTATCGAACAAGAATGTAAAAAATTTTCCAAAGTTAGAGAAAAAATTCATGTTATCCTTACAACGACTTTTACCGATTTCAACAACAAACTTACCGATTTCAAAGGATCCTCTAAGATTTCATAATAAATTTTCGAAATAACCCAAAAAATCCACCGATCGAACAAATTTTTAGTCAATGATCAATATACCTGGTGATAATTTGTAAGAAAATTTTATTGATTGTATAAATCAATGTACGAAAGAAAAAAAAAAAAGATCGGATGAAAAATGTACATTAAGATTAAACTAGTAGACAGTATATATTTCTCATTCAATCAGCACACGTGATTTCTCATTTTTCATAATCCGTCGACTCGATGGTATAAATCACTCGATATATACATATACTTCGTGTTCTATAGAGCCACCCTCGCTGGTCGTGTAAATCGATTGAACACAGGGCTTTAAAGAACATAGAAGGGCAGATGATGAAAGGCAGTAAAGTTTTTCACATCCTCGAGTTTTTTTCATAGCTTATAGTCTAGTGATCATAAGGCCGAGACTTAAAGCTCCATAGAGCTTATGGGCCGGAAGCGAATAGTCGTATTACCCTTGTCTGCATGGCAGTTACGTATACGATCGTTAAAGATAAGCAAAAAAAAAAAAAGAAAAATGAATAAATGAAAAATTTTGAATAATTTTCCCCGCCCCTTCTTCCTTCATTGTACTAAAGTTTTTTTTGTTGTTTGTTTTTTTTTTTTTGTTGGTTCTTTGGCATCGATGGGCCCCTGCAGTTATAGGAGACCGGGTTAAACTGCAGGATGGAGGATATTCCCCGATAATTGATATCGATCGTTTCCTTTGCAATGGGATCGGTGAACCGTGCGATTTTGATTAGTCGGGAATAAACCCCGCGTTCCGTATCCCGTTTCCCTTCCGATTTATCATATTCATGGCAAATTGTGACCGGTAACGAGTACCGATATGTATATATAGGTAGATGTATTGTTGGTACCTCTGGAAAAATGAATTTCATTTTCTCAATTAGGCGGAGGTATTTAACCGTATTTTTTTTTGAAACTAATTTCTGCAACTATATCTTCGTATCTACGTGTGACAAATAAAAAAAAAAAAATTAAAAAAAAATAAATAAATAACTGAAGATTGATTTTTCACAAATGGTTTGAAAAGAATTTGGAAAAATTGTCGAAACGTAATGCAGAGCGATGAGATAAATCGGTTAAGAAAATTTCATCGGGATTCTTAATGGGAGGAGCTTACTAAAATTTTGGTGAAAAGCAGGTTTCATTTTTGAAATGGCCAATCAATAAACAGATCCTTGGAATTTCAGATTATGGTAGGATTATATGTTTTGTTTGAAAAAAAAATTTTCAATCTTCTACGATGAAAGTTCATGCTCAAGGAACCTTTCGCAGAATCTCTCCTTCGCAGGGCTGGGAAATGTTCCTTACGCATGAACTTTTATCGTAGAAGATTGAAAATTTTTTTTCAAAACATATCCTACCATAATTTAAAATTCCAAGGATTCGTTTTTTGATTGGAGATTTTATGGCCATTTTAATAATGAAAAATTGCATTTTACTAAAATTTTAGTATGAGTCCTCCCCTGATTGAGATATCCAACAGTTGTGATTATTGCGGTTTCCCTTCGAAATCTGATTGGTTGCCATTATGTGACCGGAAGTACGTTGGAAATACAAAAATATCTAGTGAAAACATGTCGAAAAAAAAAATTTCCAAGATTTAATGAATAATTTTACCGATTTCAGAAGGATTGAAAAGATTGCTTAGGAATTTTCCGAAAGCCTCTCAAAGATTTTGTACCGGAAATTCATCGTTCATTCAATTCATTAACGGAAATGTTATCAATTTTTAAAATATTTGTTAGAATTCATGTTATTTCAATAACGGATATGACAAATTTTATGAAAATCCGATAGAAATTTCACATAATATTCACAGGGATTCAGAGAATTCCTTGAAAATTTCATACAGAATTATAAATAATACTTCATGGTAATGTGACATGAAATAAAAAAATAAAAATAAATTTCATAGATTTCTCGAGAATGTTAGGAATTTTACGATGAATTAAAAGATTTGAACTCAATTGCGAATACAATCTCACCAATTTCACAAACATTTTCAACATTTCATGCAAATTTTGCAAAATCAGACAAATTTTTAACCGATCCTACTGGGATTTTCCAAAATCTCATGCAGATTTTGCAGATTTACACAATAGATTTCACCAATTTCAAAAAGTTCTTGACAATTTCGGAATGTTTTTTGAGAATTCTTAAACGTTTTCCCAAGAATTTGCAAGATTCTATGCAATATTGAGGAAAAAAATTCTACAAGGATTTCACAAGGAAGACGCGGCAAGATAAAAATGTGCATGAGGTTTCATCTAATAATCGAAAATCAGCGAATCTGTCCAGCTTTCATATCGTCAATTTAAAGCCGTAAGGTATTTAAGAAATTGAAATTCCGAATTCTAAAAGCTGCAAAATATCAAAAGTCCAAATTTTCATACTGAGACTCACAGTTTTTCAGAGATTATTTCCCCGAAACTGTTCGTAGCCAATTTGAAAAATTCCGTATCAAAAAACACCGAAGGTGAAAAAAATCCGAAAAGCCAGAACTCCGAATCTCGGACTTTCCTTATGCAACGTCGTTTATTCGACAGCTTTGTCATAAGCTTTCGTTAAATTTGCAGACTTTCAAACTTTCTGAGTTCTGAACTTTCGGATCTTTGAGCTATCTGCCTTTCGACCTTTCAGAATTTTCAAGTTCTGAACTCTAACGTTTCTAGAAACTCAAAATCGTATCTCAAATAAATTCAGAATCATGACCATTCGGAACTTTTGAAATTCGGAACTCCAATCCCACCCCAAAGGGTCTAGCAATTAGCTAATGTCTCGAATATTCCATCCCAAAAACAAAAGAGACAATTTTCTTTTTTTTTTTTTTTATTTAGAAATTCTAAAAGAAACTAAAATTGATGTATTTAATCGAGTTTTGGTTTCGCCATTCGATTTTGGTTTTCATGGTTTAGCTCCTATATGTATTTCATTGCCCACGAATAACAGACTACGATCATTAATGACCGTGTGCAACTTGCAGAGACGCCATACGTCAACGTGTAATGAGTATTAGTGCTGCCTAGCCACAGGCGTCCGAGTTCACGTTGCAGTATCTAGTTGCACTATATGCTGACGATGACATTTGTCATTTGGATGTATATATATATATATATCTAGATACGTGTATATACATACATACATATATGTCGATGAACAAACATACACACTGAAGCAAACCATATCGCAATTCAACAATTCATCAATATATAATTATGTATGTATGTACAATAGAAAGGTAACGGAGAAATTATTCAGTCGATAACGAATCTGTAAATTTTTTTTTGAAATTTTTGAAAAATGAAACATCGCTTTACTTTCTGCCAAAACAATGCATTGATTTCTAAAGTTTCATTCCGATTAGTCGAGTGGTGTAGGATTTTTGGCTCTCCGCGTTTTCGAGGTGATACCGTGTCTTTATAATGGCCGCTTAAGTTAAGTTCCGGCATTCATACGTTCCGTTCCTTTACGTTACGTTCCGTTCCGTTCCGTTAAGTTAAGTTAACGTGATCGTGATCCCGGCTTAAGTCCGGGGGAAATGGCCAATTGAAGGTATTCACAAAAGTATACCTATCTAATTCAGTTACGATCTAAGTAATTGATATTTATCGATTACTTATGTACAACACGTTCAATCAATACTCTTGGGTTGAGTATCATTTAAAAAAATTTTTTTCATTGTAAAAAAATCAATTGTGGGCAGTTCAAAAAATTATATGGCCAACTACCCTGGACTTACCCTATACAGACTCAAAGATCACCCTTAACAATTTTATAAATCTGTTCATTGTTATCGACTTCGAAATCCCTGTTAAGGAGAGCAGTATGTCACGGTTTTAAAAATAAAACGTGGTCCAAAATCAATTTATTTCTTCACCAAAATTCATTTCACATCATTATAATCATCTCACTAAAAATCAGTCGCTCCACTAATTGAGGCAAACACCGTAGGTCCGATTTCACTTTCTCAGGATCTGAATTGTTCGAAAAACACGCCATCATAAATTGAATGAAAAAAAATTATCGTTGAAGATATGGCCAATTTTTCGAAAATCGAACATTTATTTTCCACTTATTTGCAGAATAACTCAGCCTAAAAATTAAATTTGTCAATTTCCCTTCGTTCAATTTGTGACCGTCTTTATTCCTTCAAATCTTGCACGCGCATCGCCACACATTGATCCAAAAATGGTCAGAGGTGATTCTCTGGACCTCAAAATATGGAAATTTGGTGAAAATTCAATTTTATTTTATTTATTCTTTGATACAATAATGACTTTCAATCTTTTCAAAAGCGGGAAGTTAAAAAGGTTGGAAAACGTTCGAATATTTCCGATCAAAATTAGTAATCCAAACTGATTTTGCCTCTCAATAAAATGCTTCTGCGGTCCAGAACTCGAAAGGATTAAATTGAAGAACCAAAATAAAAAAAAATAAAAAAAATAAAAAAAAAAAATGATTCCTAATTCTGATGATCGTTGAAATCAATAAATCTTGATGACAAGTTCGATTTACGGCAATTTTTCTTATGATTGGTCTAATAACAATTTCGAAGTATCTATTTCCCAATTTCGCAGTGACCCCAAAACTGGCGGGAAATTCAAACGGATCAAAATGAATTTAAAAAAAGAAAAAAGAAATTGAGAATTTTTGATAGTAGCCGTAAACTTATATATACCTACATTGATATATTGATTAGTTATCCTCGAAATCCATTTCACGTCAATGTCATCGATGATTCATGACGGATATAAGAATTATAGGTATCCTACCTACCGACACACATATACATATATAGGTATGTATACGACACACCTACGTCGTATCAGGATATAACTGTTTAATTTCCGGTTCGGTATGTACATTATATAACATACATGTATAAATGTAGATATAACATATACATGTATAATACATAGAAATAGATATACGACGATCCGCGACCGCATCTCGATGCGCCTTCACATACACGTATACATAATATACAGGGTGAATCACAAGAAACTTCGAGAATAGGAGGAGCCTAATTGTCGAATAATTCCATACCTTCAACCAATCAAATGAATATAAAAGTAATTAATGACAATAGGAACTGTATGAGCATAAAATTCAAATCAGAGTCCATAGCTAGGAGATGATAATCAAAATTACATCATGGCTAGTAACAGAATTTATTTCAAACGTAAATATTTTTTGGACTGACTGCCTTCTTATTAAATACAAACATCGAATCGATTACATAGTTTCTATTGTCATTATGACCTGTTATTCGTCTGATTTGTTGAAGGGGTGGGGCTTAGTGGATAATCAGGCTCCTCCTATTCTCGTAGTTTCTCGTGAATCACCCTGTATACGCATTTCTATATTCAGTATATACAATATACATATACATATATAAGTGTAGTTAAATACATGAATCTATGTATACATATATACATATATAAACATATGTATTGCATACATGTTCTCAATATGCTCATGTCCTGCAGGGGTAGGTATAACGGAGCTTCGAGAATCCGTGTAGATTTAAACTTCCGGAATAGCTGTAACCTGCTGGGCTTGCTTCTCTCCTTGCCCCGACTGGCTGACGTATTTATGCCAAAACTTGAACGCTTAGTTACCGGCGCGTGGTTTCCGCCTCCGGAAACTCGAGACGCCGACTCAAAGGTGGTGCGAATTCGCCTTCGCGAATCGCTTATACCACCAGCTATATATATATATATATATATGGTGGGCTACAGACTCAACGTCGACGTCCCGGAACCGCAGCCATGAGAATTTCGGAAATTGCTTTCGTGAAGAATTTTATTTTCCTATTTCAAAACGATTCAGATAATATAATAAGAAAGATTTTTCTACTTCGTGTATATAGGTATGCGGAGATGTTATTAAACGATTCAAATCCAAATTACGTTTGAAACTCCCGCCATTCGTGCACGTCACTTAACCTCTTCTTCGGGAAAATTTCTGTAACTGTTTTGTTGAAAGAAAATTATTTTAAAGATAACAAAAAAAAAAAGAAAACTCTCTACATCGTAGACAAACTCGAATTTTTCTAACTTTTTTTTTACCAGATATGAAAACAATGGTCGGGAAGAGGTTCGATAACCTAACCTAAAATCATCTCTTCCCCCAACACCGCCATCTTAAATAATCTTGGCGATGACGTTGATCTGACAACTTATATGTATAATAATTTTCACAAACGAATCGGAAATAGTAAAAGAATTTTCAAATATTCTAAATTGATCTTGACAAGTATCACGTTAAAGTTTCGAAAGAACATGAAAATGATGGTTAGAAAAAGGCTCGCTAACATAAACCTAAAATCGGCTCATTCCCAACACCGCCATCTTAAATATTTTTGACTATGACGTCGATCTGACGACTCATTTTTACAAATGAATCGGAATCTTAAAAAAGTTTTGTAATATCGTAAATTGATCCTGAAAGATCTCACGTTCGCTTTTGAAAGAAAACAAAAAAAAAAAAAAAAAATTAATCAAAAATATTTCAAATTCTTCATTTTTTTTTCATCGTTCAATTCTATTCTTTAAACCTTATTATTTCTGACGAACTAGATTTATTGGTTTCCTATATTCGCAAAACTTTTCGAGCAACGAAAAACCAACTCCCTCTCCACACCTTGAAATTAGAAAAACCCTCCCCCCCCCCCCCCGCCCCCTCAAAAAAAAAAAAAATAAATAAAAAGAAACAAAGCAAAACACGATAAGGTAGACATTTTTTTCGCACCTTTGTGCATACTATATAGACACGAGGGTAGCTTTCCGTTGTATAAGTTATAGCCAGACAATGAGAGGAAAAGAAATAGACGAAAAAAAAAAAAAACAAAAAAAAAACTAGAAAACGGGGGGGTTGGATATTCAAATGGGGTACAGCTCACGGAGAAAGGCCGCACATCCTGTAATGGAGAAATGCTGTTTCCATTCTATATAAAGTGTCGCGCAGGATGGCTGCGAGGCTTTGGGTAAAAAGGGAATAAATAGTGAAAAAAGGTAAAAGAAAAGGAAGGGGGAGGGGGGAGGGGGGGTGGGGGGTGGCAGGAGGTTGGAGAAGATGAAGATGAAGAAGGAGAGCTATAAAGGAGAAGAGGAGATGAAGAAAAAAAGAAAAAAAAAAAGAAAAAAAAAAAGAAATAGGAAAAAAGGGGAGGGAAAAAAAAAAAGCTGGGAAAGGAAGTGAAAACGCGGAGAAGAAAATGCAAAGGTAGGAAAAGCGAGAGTTTTGCAAATTTCTCGCGTCTTATCGTTTATCTTTGGACCGAATGAATAAGGCTGGGGGTAAGATGGAATTTTTTATTTTTTATTTTTTATTTTTTTTTTGCTGAGTAAATTTCTAACATCCCGCGCATGTATAATAACATGCGATATAATAGTACAATATATATAAGAATACGAGATATTAAGATATTCAATTAACCTAATAAGATTAAATGGTAATTTTAAGTAGGAATTTTACACCCCCGTGTCGCTTCGTTTCTCTTGGCTATATAATATAGTATATATTATACCGTGTATAGCCCTAACAGCCCCCATGGTTCTTGGTAATTATACCGTAAAAATTAAACGCTTTGTGGTATATAGTAACTATATAGTCGTCGTCGTAGTCGTCGTTAAGGGAACAATTATTATACAATGTTATATGAATAATAAGTAATTACTTCTTGATTATTATTATTATTATTATTATTATTGTAATTATTGTAAGCAAAGCATTTGTACGGAATGATAGACCATGGAATGGGACAGGGTTAAAGTTCAGAATTCCAAAATTGGTGAAAATGGTAAAAATTGTAAATTTATTCAAGACACGATTCTGAGTTTCGAGAAACGTTACAGTTCAGCAGTTGAAAATTCTGAGAGGTCGAAATGGCTGCAGGGAGTTCAAAAATCCAAAATTTAAAAACTCAGAAAGTCCAAAAATCCTCAAATTTAAGGAAAAGCTCATGACATTAAAGCTGTCAAATAAATAACGATGCATAAACAAATTCCTGAAATTCGGAATTTTTGCCATCCGGATCTTTAGCTTTTGGAATTTTGAATTACCTTTCGGTGTTTTTTCCCATTCGGAATTTTTCAAATTCGCTTCTTACACTTTTGGGGAAATAATTTTTCTAAAAAATATACTGTCAGTCGGTAGTATAAGAATTCCGAATTTCTTCAGACCATTCACTATTTTTGTAATTCGGAATTTTCATCCCTTCCCAACGAAAATGATCAATATTATCGAATTCGAAAAATATCAACCTTTGCCCCTTTCTTCAGCTTTGGTAAAAGAAATTTCTCATTCCATGGAAAATCAATCCGACGTGAACCTTCACCATTTTCAATTTTTCTTTTTTTTTTTTCTTTTCTTTCTTCCTTCGAGTATGACGTAAGGTAAGGGCGAAAAATGAACGTTTTGAATTTTTTGAAATTTTTCGGACTCTCGGTTGTTTGAAGGTTGATTTATTTTCAGGAATATATGTATATAACATAGGTACGTATTTGGAAATTCTGTTAGTCGTATACGAAAAAATCAACTCAACAAACAAGTTTCGACAATTAATTATTTTTTAACAATTTTCCAATCATCGTTATGGATGCAATTTTTTTTTTTTTTCTTTCTTTTTTTCTACTTTTTCTCGATAAAACAGTTTTGGGATTTTCACCGCGTTAGTCGTTATCGATTATTGTCAAATTTTTGCGATAAATTATACATTTGCGAGAATTATACAAATTTTGAGATTATGCCAAACTGGAAATACGAGAAGAGGAAATATGAAATTTGTTCAAAAATTCAGTAAATTCTACCACCCAAACCAAAACTAATTACAACTTTCGGCATAGTCTCAAAAGTTTCTGATTTTTCTTTTTATTTTTATTTTTATTTTTATTTTTTTTTGCAAAGAATTTATTTTTATGGCGCAAAAATTTGACAGGACTCGATAACAGCTAACGCAGTGAAAATCCCAAATTGAGAGTCTGTTATCGAAAAAAAATGGCATCTACAATGATTGGAAAATTATTTAAAAAAATCAGTTTCTCTCACCTAATATTTTTGTTAAACTTTTTCAGCCGGGGAATTTCTTTTTTTTTTTTTATATACAATTAACAGATTTTGAAATAGTTACGTGTTTTTCTGAAAATGAATCAACTTCTAATTCAGGGGTCCAAAAAATCTGTAAGAATTTAGGTGTAGGTACGTTATTTGACTTACTTTACATTACATACCCAGAGGAAAAAAAAAAACAAAAATAAAAAATTGTGAGGGTTCACGTCCAGTCGATTTGGCATGAAATGTGCCATATATGTATAATATTCGTATGATTTTCTTCGTCGCTTCATATGCATGCTAGTAGGTAGGTATACATACATACGTATGTCACGGTATAGGCAATCGAAAGATTCGCGATAACTAATCGAAAGATTTTTAATTGGCCAAGTAATATCGAATATAGTATTTACTTCCTGCAGGGAAAAGTCTCGTGATGATAATTTTGATATCGGCCAATATCTACCTATACTGTTCGCAATATTACGTGACAGATCATCCGGCCTCTCATGACCCTTGCCATTTGGTGTTCGATATTAATTTCATACGTTTTAAAACGATATAATTATGTAGTTTTTACCTCAAAAAGCAGAACAACATTCAAAAATTCATCGTCTTTAACCATTTTGGATTTTTGTTTTTTTTTTCACTCTCTTCATTCTTTTCGACAAGTTTATCCCAATAGGTTAAACGTATAATATATTATAGATTGAAAGTTCTCTTCGTTTGCCAAGATTCTACTCTGTGATTCGGAAAAATTCTTTCTTTGAGAACGGGGCATTTTTAATCGATTTCAAAATTATTGAAATGGACTGTCGAAATATCTGGATTTAGAAAATGAACAAAAAGAAAATTTTACTTTTTATCTCGTTTGAGAATCACCCGAATTATGATAATCAAGTTTTTGTAAAAACGCTTCTTCAGAAAAAGTTTAAAAAAAAAATGTTTCGTCGAACTGTGAAGAATAAAACTGAGAAAACGAAAAAACTACTTGACTCGAAATGAATGTGAGATTGAGGTCAGCATTGCACGAAATTCCCTATTATATAATATATATATATATCTCTCTACGCGTGTGGGAATCGAAACATGGTGCAAATGCCAAAAATCGAACTTAGAATTCCGGTCCCAAACGAATGCCATCGTTCCGCGCAGTTAAACCCTTAAGAAAAAAAAAGAAAAAAAAAAAAAGAAAAAAAACTCTGGAGTTCGCGAGTAAGATTCGAACCCTCAACTTTTGGGGGTTTACTCTCAATAAGTCTCGAATCGCAGGGTTTATTCTGTAGCTTGGCTTGATGGTGAAAACCCGTCGACGGGAGGATCAACCCCAGAAAAGTCGAAGCCACAAATCCACCCCCTAAATTTGAGGTGTTTGTTTTTTTTTTTTTTTTTTTTTTTTTTTTTTTTTCCTCCAAACGGATGAAGTTTGCGAGATTGACGCAAAGAAATATGATTAAGAAAATTCCCTATTTCAGGATAGAATAACGTGCGAAGAAAAATGTCAAGATATGCTGTTTTTGTAAAATCGTATGATTTTGCAACAAGTTTCGCTGATGGTTTTCAATGCCTACTTTAGGTGATATAGCAGAGATCAATACCAACCTAACCTAGCTAATATAAAATATATGGGTTTTATAGGAATCCTGTCAGTTTTTTTGACAAAGTTATAAACTTAGCCACATTCTGCCAAAAAATTGAATTCATTCGTTAAGGGCTCGTTCGGATCGGTTGGCGAGTCGTCGAGAAAATACAATTCGCGTTTTCGAGGTGAGAACAATTGGTGATCATCGAATTTTTAACAGACTATCATATTGCCTTAAATCCTGAGTGGAATCATTTCGTTCGCAATGTCCTGTTGCTTTAAAGTAATGAACTTCACCCGCTCATCTTTTTCTTCTTCAGAGGCCCAGAATCCCCTAGGCTTTTCCAATGTTGAGATAAACCCGTCCAGCGAGGTGGATTCTGTCGCCTCCAAAATATGCAACCGTATTTACAGGTAAAACTAAATTGCCAAAGGTTGGCGAATACCAGAGGTGAAACTTTGTGTTCTACATAACCTCTAACCAGCTCAAACTTTTGAAGTTATTGAGAAAACCATTGAGAATCTTGTTCCATATGAGTATTGGTGTATTGTCACCATCAGGATTGCTCAATAAAGAAAAATTATCTTCCTGACGAATTCTAATACCGTAGTGAATTTTCAAATGCTACGAAATCATCATTTCAACGTTTCGCGATTAACGCATTACTCTTCGGAGCATACGGATTTTCTCAATCACTTTGACAGTTTGAGCTTGTTAGAGGTTATGTTAATCGACGTTCAGACGCTGCCATGGACAAGGTAGCAGATCCCTACTATTACCTCCAGGGTTGCCAACTGACGGCAATTTATTTCGACCTGTAGAAATGGTTGCATATTTTCAGGATGACAGAATCCCCGTCGTTCGATGTACACGAATGAAAAGGGTCAATTTTTACGGATCGTAATATTCTAATAGCACGGGAAAATTCCGTCCTGGGGTTACTAGAAAAGTGTGCCAAAATGAAAAAATCAAGCTTCTTAATTATTCAACATGGGGTTTGAATGAAGAAAAAGCTCAATAATACCAGTTGGCATTAAAAAATTCATAAAAACTCACAGGATCAGTCGATTTCAGCCTTATTAGGCTCATTCGAAGCGGAAAGAATCCAGCTTTCATATAACATGCTAAAATTAGAAATATCTTTCTCGGTTTTGGAAATACGAGCGTTTGAAAAATGAGTTTTTGGGGGAATAATGAGTTGTTTTTTTTTTTTTTTTTCGGGAAAACCCCGTTTCCTCGCGTCATTTTCATATGCTGTTTTGATTTTTCGAGAACAGACTGGGCCCGGGGTACTTTAGTGGCTAAGACAGTCAGCCGGATATAGAACAAGGCATAGATAGCAGCAGGGTGGGCTTAGGTTAGGGCTAAGGGAGTATTGTTTTTTTTTTTTTTGTTTTTTTTGACCGCAAGGAATCCCGCTGGCTCCCGAGGGAATCCGCGTAATTGAGAAAGTCGGTCTTGCGTGGCGACCCGGTGAACCCTGCAGATATACCTACCTACCCACCTAACCTACTATTCCTTCTCTCTCGCAGTATCCCCGTGTCTAGAGTCGACTTCAGAGGAGAATTTGACTCCGACTTGACCGTCCCGCTCAGCGCAGACGGCGGCAGTCGGCGTGAACTAATTTCTAACTATACTAATTAGTCCTTTGATCGCGTTGGTCTCAGGACTCGTGTGTAACCAACTCTTTGTTGTTTCCTTATTCGCGCGCCTCCCCCTCAAAAGACACGAGTCGCGATAATTCTCCTCCCCTCCCTTCAGTATAGGAAAAAAACCGAACCAAAAGTCGAAATTTTTTTGTTTTTTTGTTCATTATCTTCCGTAACGTAAGGGATGAAAAATTTTATGGTCTTTCACCCTTCAGCTGACGTCACACAGGAGTACAAAATAAATTTACAAAAAAAAATGCAGTTTTTTGAAAAATTGAGCCCTGACGATCCAAAAATTGCTATGCCCTTTTAAGGCTGACTGACTGCAGTTTGGCCTGAAAAAGTCACAGTGTCTAAGTTGACCGGAAATAAATAATTAGAGACGATTAAAAGTCAGTCTAGGATAATCTAGTAAACGAAATAGATTTCATTTCATTATGAAATAGATTTTTAGTCCTATCATTTATTAGAAGTTAGATTTTTGGTAGTAGAGTTTTTAGTAATTTTTAGTCAGATGTTCAAAAACTGACGATCCATTATATGATGAGAAATTGAATCCAAAAGGCTTACAACACGAAGATATTATGGTCTTGGCGTTTTTTAATCCAATTTTGACATTCGAGGTGAGATTTTGTTGATTTTTAACCAGACTAACGCGACCCGGACCCAATTTCCATCTAACGAAACTAATTGGTCAACTGGGTTGCCCTGGACTCTTCATCACCTTCAACCCCTTAGCAGCTTGGTGAAAATAAGATTTCCGTATTATTTTTTGTGTTGGAAAAATTTACCATTTCAGATTTGGGTTGAGCAGCCTTGAAAACGACGATTTACCAAATTACAGCTGAATCGATTTACATTATAGTAAGAACATGTTTTTTTTTTCTCCAAATGCCTACATATTTTTTATGACATAAAAGTGGAATTACTTTTTTCCACCCATATGTGTGTCACTGACAGTCAAGGGGTTAAGTTGATGATATGGTACTATGGCAGAGATAACTACCAACCTAACCTAGCCAACATACAAAAAAAATGAGTTTTATCACTTTTTTTCAATCAAGTGATTATACTCGACCAATTTCTGCCAAAAAACTGTATTCATTCGTAGAGGATTTATTTGAATCGGTTGAATAGTCATCGAGAAATCACGATTTTCATTTTCGAGGTGACAACAATTGGTTACAATATAGAATTTCACACAGACTTCCATATCTCTTCAAGTTAACTATAGGTTAGGTTCAAATCTATTTGAACCTGCATATCACCTTGATCATCAGTTTTTTTCGTTCAGTAAAGACTCTCTTTGACCTAAACAAGATAAAATATCATTATTTGCTGTGAGAGACGAGTTTATAAGCAATATAACCCTGTAAAATATCAAATCTTTTCATCTAACCGTTTTCCAGAGACTATGGACTCAAAATTCATTTCGGACAGATCCCGCAATACAAGACGGATTATAAGAAAGACCAAACGTAACTATGTTCAGAATCGAGTACATATTGTTAACTTCTCAGTTCGAGAAGTGGACAATTTTCTCAACTGCCAAAACTATTTATTGACAAATAATTGACAGAAAACCAATAAATACTTACTATTTCATCCCTTACAACTTACGTGATGAAAAGTAAAAAGGAGTATGCCCCAAATAATATATACTATATATAATATACGCCCATGCATCCGCTTATATAAATGGATGTATGTAACATACCTACATATAGATACAGTAGAACCCTTCGGTACGCTAATTGATACCATGAAAAGAGAGGGGGCAAGGGGGGGGGGGGGGGGGGGGGGTTGGCTTGGGATATTAACGAGTCAGGGTTTTGACCCAGCTTGACCTGACCCAGAGAGACAGAGAGAGAGAGAGAGAGAGAGAGAGAGAGAGAGAGAGAGAGAGAGAGAGAGAGAGTCTCGACCGAGGTTCGCAAGCTTTCGGCATTCCTCGGTCCATCTCGTCCGTAGAAACTCGGGGGGGGGGGGGGGGGGGGGTTGACTAGGCGGATGAGTGGGGTTACAGGGGCGCAGGTCGCTCGATAACCGCGTGTTGCCGTCTGCCATCTGGGGGCAGGGGGAGGGGGAGGGGGAGGGGGGCAGATGGGGCTGCAGGGGGAGACTGACGATGACGCATTTAACGAATCTAGCAAAACAATATCATCTAATATCTTGATTTAGACGTATAATTAGGGTATTTTATATGAGAAATTTCATGTCATAAATCTGTCGATGATTTTTCTTCGCCATTTATGAAGAACTGATTGTAAGGATAAAAAAAAAAATATATATGTATATGTATATATAAAAATAAAAGATCGGTACGTATCATGAGACGCGTGTCAAAATGATCGGTATGAAAAGTTTGATTATTGAAGATTTTTGAAGATTAAAGATAGAAATCTGATTTTGAGATTGGTTTGAATAATCATGAAAAAAATCAACAGTTGAAACAAAAAATCTGTATAAATGAAGGAGTGCTGGTTTTTTTTTTTTTTTTTTGAGATCGGAAAATCGTATAATAAAAAATTGCAAAGTGAATCGAAAATTGTGAGGGAAAATCATGTGTATATTATACATGTTTTATGTTGTCAAGTATATTTCAGAATTTTTACATGATTAAACAAAATTGTAATCGCTAGGGTATATTTGCATAAGAATTTCCAGTGTGAGCATAATTTGTAAAGAACCGGAAAATACGGAGATGGTCGCGTTCAAAATTGTTCTCGAAAAATTTAGTTTTCAATTTTTCTTTCAAAGAAAGTCACGTTTCCATTGGAGAGATAGTTTCAGGTCGATGATGGTCTGAATTGAAAATTTCTGGTCAAAGAACAATAAAATTGGAATATTTTTAACATGCCATCAATATAATATTTATATTATGTATTTGTTGATTTTCTACTGAATAATAATTTTTAGAAAATTATCTAATATGATTCATATATGAATATTCCAATTGAATATGGAATAGGCGTCGATGAATTATATAGACACTTTTGAATATAGAAATTGAAATTCAAAAGCTGCGAATGGTCGAAATTTTGAATTTTTATACCATCGATTGACAGTTTTGAAAAAATTTATTTCCCCGAAAGTCTACGTAGCCAATTTGAAAAACTCAAAATTTAAAAAAACTCCGAAGGTTCCAAATTCCGAATTATAGCTAAAGAATGCAACGTCGATTATTCGACAGTTTTGTCATGAGCTTTCGTTAAATTTGCGAATTTTTTTATTTTTCGTACTAGTTTTCAACTTCCGGATATTCGAGACGTCTGCATTACGACCTTTCGGAATTTACAAGTTCTGACCTCTAATGAAAATTTCTAGAAACTCAGAATCGCGTCTCAAATAAATCCGAAATTTTTACCTTCCGGAATTTTCAAAATTCGAAACCTCAATTCCGCCCCTCTGACTGTTTTTACTGGCAATGAAAAAATATGTTATCACGACTTTTTTCGATGGGTAAATTTATTCGCGTCGATACGTAATCAAAATTCCCACAAATTTTAGCTACTCCGAATTTTGACATTACGTTTTTTTTTTTTTTTTTCGCACCTGATTGTATTAAGTATCCGAATTCCCACTTTGAAAAACGAAAAAGTATTATTACAATCCCAAATATTAATTTCAAGAACGAATATCAATGGATTTTTACGATTCTGGTCTCAATCGATTACACTTTTCGTATAATAACCTACAGCTTATTTAATTCCAAAACTGATCCGTCCACTTATAGTTTTCAAATTACTCAAACACAAAATATATAAGAAAAAAAAATTTTCGATTTCACGATGTCAACTGGAAATGAAATGAATCAACTTATTTTGACGATTTTGGTCCTAATCAACAGGATTTACTCCCACCAAAATCTAAATAAGTTTTATCAATCGATCGATTCGTTAGTTTACGAGTCAAACTGACTTTTTACTCAAATTTGGCCAAACCAGTAGATAGAACTAAACCCGGAAGTGGTTTTCCAAGATTGTAAAAATCAGCTGCTCCTTGAGCTGACAAGACCTGTTTCTAATCTGGGGCTAATGGTAACGGTCGAGAACTCAAGTCTAAATGGTAACACCAAAGCTAAGTCAAGGGGGATCAAGAATAGCTAGCTTAAGCTATACATATATACTGTAGTAGGTACGGACCAGCGAGGAATCCGGAACCGTTAACAACAATTACAGGCAATCGGATAAGGTAACGGAATACCGGCATCAACCCCATGTCATTGAAATGATCTCATTGAATTTACATGTAAAATGTAGAGATAAGCATTATTGCTTATCAATATTCTAAATGAGTATTTGAAATTCCCGCTTTAAATATAAGAACGAGAAGTCACCTTACGCGATGACAGAAAAAATTCAGAGTCGAGATTTGATTAGATTTTTACAGGGTGGGATTGAAATTATGATTTTCGAAAGCTACGAACAGTAAAAATTCTGGATTTTTTTGGGGTAAACGATTTTTAGTTTCTAGAAACAAAAGAATTGAAAAGTTGGAAATTCTGAAAGGTTGAAATGCATACGTAGCTCAAAGATCCGGAAGTTAGAAATTCACTGTCAGAAAGTTCAAGAATCCGAAAATTTATTGGGACGCTAATGACAAAGATGTCAAATAAACGAAATTGCAGAAGCGAATTCCGAGATTCGGTGTTTTGGCTTTTCGGATCTTCAGTTTTTGGAATTTTTATCGTTTTCCATTTCGGAGTTTTTCAAATTGGCTACGAAATAATCTTTTGAAAAACTTCGAGTCTGTAGTATAAAAATTCGGAATTTTGACTTTCTGCAGTTTTCGAAATTCGAAACTTCACGCGTTTTGTGGTCCAAAGATATATCACTTCCGGAAATTTTTTTACAATTTTTTTGTCCGACGACATCTCAAAAACGAATGAACAGATTTTTATGATTTTGTTCTCGATCGATCCGCGGGATCTTTAGCGAATCAGAATTAATTAGATTTTGACCATGACATCAGTCCTATGGATCTCAAGTAACAATTAGTTATTCAAAGAACGAAAATATTCGCACCGAATTTTAATTTCATTCGACGATATCTCAAAAACGGATCAACAGATTTTCACGATCTTGGTTTCAATCGATAAGGTTCGATCCAACTTAAATAGTAATCGAATTCTTGTTTAAATCGTTTCACTTATACTTCGCATCAAGTTATTTTCCTCATTTATTCATTTCGGAATTCGAAGTTAAAATGGAAATTCACTAAAGACGGGACAAATTTTTCGGATCGACGAGCACGAAATCAAAATCGATATGTTGGAAAATTCAAAAGGTCGGATGTTAAAAGGCAAAAGTAATTAATTTTCTGCTAGTAATGGAATTATAATTTTCAATTAATTCAACTTTGTCCGCGAAGAATACTTTTTTTTCTGGGTTCCAAAATCTGGCTTTTCTTTTATTTTCTTTTTTTTTTCTGGTTCAGGATGAGTTGTATTTGGTCAGTTCTTGAAGATTCTTCTTTCCATCGCGATATTCTTTCTCATCTGTCTCCGTCAACGCACAGCAACCTCATAAATGTGAAATTAAATATGGCGGTATTTTATACTGTTCAAGGTGCTCCCGGGTCTAGCTCACTTCGAGGGTCACGTCCCCGGGTCGTGCTACGAGGAGTTTGCAATTATTACAAAAGCCTTCTTTGACCCTTCAGCCAAAGAGGGCCGTGTCGAGGCCTCCGGCTTTTCTGCCTTTCTTTTTCTACTTCTTTCTTCATTTTCTTTTACGTTTTCTTATTTGTCGTCTTGGTCTTCTTCTTCTTCTTCTTCTTCAAGTTACGAGCATTATACATATATACACATTTTTCAGCAATTTTGATAAATTTATTTTCAAAGGCCAAAAAGAAGAAGAAGAAGAAGAAGAAGAAGAAGAAGAAGAAGAAGAAGAAGATGGAGACGAAAAAGAAAACGAAAAATCATTCAGAGTCATGAAAGTCCAAATCATGAAAGTCCAAAGCAACAGAGTTCTGTTTTAAGAATAATTATTATACTCACGAATTTCTACGAAATGAAATCGTATGGAACGTAGGTACAGGATTGAGTATATTCTCGAATTGGATCAGCAAAGAATGTCGATGATATAATTTGAGAGGAGAAATTATTTAGAATCATCTGAGATCTAGAATCATTTGTTGTCTGAAATAAATAGAAAGCTATAGAATTTCTCGATATCAGTGAGCACTACAAAACTGAACTATCTAGAATCATCTGGGATTTAGGAATAAACCAGAGATTAAGTATATTTCAAGATCCATGATTATCTGTTATTTGGAACGACTGGAGATCTGGGATCATTAGAAATCTGGATCATTTGTAATCCAGAATTATTTGGAATCATTCAGGATCTAGAATGAGATATGAAACTGAGAATATTTCAATATCCAGAATTATTTGCCATGTAGAATAACTGAGAATCTACAATCTTTTGATATCAATAGAAATTTGACTCTTAAATCTCTCGAATCTAGAATCATCTACAATCGAGAACAATTTCAGATAATAAAGAACTATCGAACATGAATAATATAAAATTACGAATGATTTTTCAAACCAAAAGCTCTTGATCTCGATAACAATACAAAATTCAGAAATAGGAATACGATTATCTATAATGATCTGAAATTCAGAGTGATTTGAAATCAGAAACATATAATTTTAACTTATACCTAAAATAATTGAGAACCTAATAGAATATTTACAATCGTTTAGAATCTAGAATCGAGAGTCATTTGAAATTGCCAAATCTTACTACCAGATAATCCAGCATCAAGAACCATCTAAAATCGTAAAACGTTCCAAGTTAAAATCATTTTGACTTCCGGAATAAAAAAGAAGCATTTGAAATTCGGAATAATTTTATAGTAAAAAATCATATTCTAATCTAGAATCGTCGATTGTAAAATCTGGAACCATTACAGATGAAAAATTATTAAAAATTTCGAATTTCTTAGATCATATATGGAATAGAAAATAATTTGAGATGAAGAAGAATCTAGCATCAATAATAATCCAGAATCTAGAATTTTTTTTGAAATCAAGAATAATTTGAAAAATTAATAGAAACTCTGAAAGTCACTAATAATCTAAAATTGGGTCAAGGATAATTAAAACGCTATGAAATTTCTCGAGTTTTCTCGATTCTGTGAGAATCTAGAATCTAGAAACTAGAATCGGGAATAATTCGAGGTCAAGCACACTTAATCTAAAATCCGAAATTCACCTAAAACTTAAGATTGAATGAAAATTGTATCACTCGAACTTTTTCAAGACAATGAAAAAGAAAAAGATGAAAAAAGAATAAGAATAAAAAACGAAGAATAAGGATTCAAAGTGCAGGAATCATATATAAGAAGAAGAAGAAGTAAAATCCTAAGAAAAAAAAAATATAAAAAGAAGTATCTGCGAGGATGTAAATAAAAGAAAACGAGATAAAAACGTAGGTAGAAGGAATCGTATGTAAAAGGGGGATGCCTGATAACGAATTGAGGTCGAGAATTTGCACTTTGCTCATCGTCGTCGTTGTCAGAAAAAGAGCAAAGAAGAAAAAAAAAAAAAAAAAAAAAAAAACACCTAAAAATGGATGAAAAAAGAAACCCCCCCCAAAAAAAAGAGACTCGTGGAAAGCATCTAGCTCGGAGGAAACCGTTCCAAGAACGAAAATGTGCGAGAATATAAGAAAAATTCGCCGAGGGTGGTGTGCAAACTCAACGCGGCGCCGTCTTGATGCATCACTTCCGTTGGCAAGCCATTCGTTTATATACATCGTATTTTTACGCCTTAGTCAATAATAATAATAATAATAATAATAATAATAATATGTGATTTTCAATAATAATAAAAATCGTACGGTTTTGATGAAAAACCAAAACGCGAAAATGATCGAGAAAGAGAATTCTCATTTTATTCTTCTTATTTTTTTGCTATTTCGTATCATTTGGAATGAGAATCCTAAGGATGTAAATTTTTCCAATTTCAATAAAGAAGAGAATTTCTATCGCCCATGAAACCCTGAATTTTCCGAAGTTTTATAGGAATACTCAGAATAGAGGATACCTGAGTTGCCGATATCTTTGACTACTCAAGTGATATGCTTATTATTATTTTTTTTTTTTTTTTGTCATTTTTGGTGAAATGATCAGTTCAGTGAGCCTGTCGACGAAATTTTATGAATAAATATGAAAAAAAAAAACCACACATTATTCTCACTCATCAATCATTTTTTTGCCTGATAAGATACTTTAATATCAATCGGACGGATTAATTTGATTAGAAAATTCGTTGAGCCAATAAAACCCTGATGGCAAGCAAACGGGGAAATAAAATTGCACAGATTTCACCGATCCTACATATTCTGTATAGAATCAGAAGATTCTGCATGGATTCTACAAATTCTGTACAGATATTACAGATCTTACGGATTTGAAACATTTTGAAAAATCTACGGATTCTACACATTTTACGGATACTAAATATATTACACAGATTTCACACTTTCTAAAAATTCTACATATTTCACAGATTCTACAGATTCTACAGAATTCACGTATTCTACAGATCGTACACGTTTAATGATACTATTTACAGATTTTATGGATTTCAAAGATTTTTGGAGATCTTGTATAAATTCTACAGATTTTACGAATTCTACATATTTCATGGATTCACAAAGATTTTAGAGATCTTGTACCAATTCTACAGATTTTACAGATTTCGACGATCCTGTTTAATAGTTCTACAGATTCTACAGATTTTACAGATTTTGGAGATCCTGTTTGATAATAATATAGATTCTCCAGATTCCACAGATTTCGAAGATCCTATTTAATAGTTCTACAAATTCTACAAATTTTACAGATTTCGGAGATCCTGTTTAATAATTCTACAGATCTCACAGATTCCGGAGATCCTGTTTAATCATTCTACAGATTCTACAAATTCCGGAGATCCCGTTTAATAATTGTGCAGATTCCATAGATTCTACGGATTCTCTAGATTTCATAAATCGTGTAGATTCTGGATAGATTTTACAAATTGTATGAATTCTTGAGATTCTGTACAAATTCTAAGGATTTTATGAATCTGAGAATTTTTAAGTACTTTAAGGATTATGTTATATCTCGTATGAATGAAAGTAAAAAAAAAAAAAAAAAAAAAAATTCCCCAGATTCACCGAATTCCACAGGTTTTATTGCAGATTTTACAGATTTTACAGAATCTGCATCTACAACATACATATATATACATATTGTACAGAATTTACAGATTTTCCAACAATATGCGGGATTAGTCGCAATGATAGTATTATAATGATAATAATAACCGATACAGAAAGCAGGGCTGTACCTATACCTACTGTGTGGGTGGGGTTGTAATTTGCAAGTGTCACGAACAGAGGAAGCGAATTATATCCCCTTGACTGGCGAGTTTAAAGCCATCTGGGCTGTAGGTACCCAGAGGGGGTGGTTACAGCTAACCAAGTACATAGGTACACCCTGCACTATACATACATATACATAAATATATATATATATATATATATATATATAGTGGTTCGTATTTTCAAGAGGTCAAACACGCAATCACAGTAAAGCCTGTTCTAAAGGTTACTCAAAGAACGATATATCCCACCAATCATGAGAAACAGAAAAAAAAAAAAACAAGATTCCCAATTTTCCAAAAATTTCGAAAAAAATTATCGATCCTTAACGACAGAAGAACCTAATCAAAAATTGTAGTATTTTTATAAACGATATACTGGAAATCATCTAAAAAAATTATATTCAGAAATCTATAGAGGATCACGATCTTTAAATTTTTTTTAATTTTTCCTTCTTTTGGTTATTTCGGCTTGTTCGTAATTTTACCTGTTCTTGAAAAAGTATAACTCGAAACGCGTTATATAGGGATTTTCATTACCGACCATCGTGCAATTTCATGCCCGATTTCACCCGGGGGGAATTACGGGATCAGGTAGAATCCGTTCAGGATTGTCTAGTCGTGACGCGATGATGGGCATGTATATGCAGATTGTGAAGGAGGCATAAAACTGAAATTTCCAGCTGCTCTTAACTTCCGGTACGTTTAAGCCGATCTACGATTTACGGTATATAACTCATCTCTAATAAATAGGTTAAAATTGATCTGGATCAAAAGGAAGAGTACCTATATATAAGAATATAAGAAATGTAATTCGGAAACGGAAGTAGCTGCAGCAGCAGCAGCAGCAGCAGCATCGGGTAACACAAAGTTTATTAAGTTAATGTCATTAGGACATAGCGGCATTATCACTATTGTCTGGAATCAAGGTGGGAAGGATTAATTCAATTCCATTTCATTTCGTTTTATTTCATTTCATTTCATTCCGTTTCATTGAATTCAGTTCTGTTCAATTCAATTTCATTTCATTCTGGGTCTCTATTCTATTATAGACTAGCTACCACGCTCTATATATGCCATTCCTCCTACTGCTACTTCTACTTCAGTCATTCAATTTCATTTTATTATTCTTATATGTACCTACTCTAGGCACATACCTATGCCTCATCTATTTTTTTTATTTTTATTTTTACGTTTATTTATTATTCCGTTTCTTTTCTAGAAACGATTTTATCAAATCAAAATCCTCATTGGCTAATGTTTGAAAAATAGACAATCTGTCACTATAGGACGTTAATATGATTTTTCGACAATTTTAGACAAATTTTTCTTACAGAGTCCAAAGCCGTGATTCGTTGGAAATCCGATGATCCGAAGTTCTCGACTTTTTTTTTTTCAATGTCAAGATTAAATCTTTGATCAAGTCTCAGATCAGTAAAATTTTTTTTTCAAAATAGATCAAAGTAATTAGTCTCACATTGCGAAGATTCAGAATTTTTTTTTTTTTTTCTTTTCACAACAGCTCGAAGATTAAACTCAAATTTTAACACTGTTAGAGTAAAAAAATATGCGTGATTTGAGAAATATGTTTTTTTTTTTTTTTTTTTTTTTATGTTTACCGGATTCTAAGACGGATGTAATTTTCAAAAGTATTCGGGCATAAATTTCTGTGGATAGGTACGTCTTAGAAGTGTGAAAATGGGCAGCTATGTGGGCGTAGTTTAGGTGGGTATATGAATGGTTCATTGTTTCGTGGTATCATTATGGCTCATACACAAGTATGAGTAAGTTTAAACGAATTATGAGATCACGTAGCGGCTATTAATGAAATTCGTGGGATTTTGATACCGAGTATAGTTAAGTTTTTAGTGTGTAGTTTTTAACTGCAGGAGTGCGTTTTGAACATTTGGAGTCTAGAATCATCGAGTATCTGATGGTTTTATGAGATACGATAAATGCGCAGGTAAATATATGTAGATTTGAATTTCAAACCAAACGAAATACTGAATAATTTGATAGCAAAGATATTTTGACAGATATAAGAAATAGAAATTTAGAATCGCTCAAAATCGGTATTAATTTAAAATCCAGAATCATCTGGAATCCTGAATTAGGTATAGCAAATTTATGATCTCTCGATATAAGCATAACAATCAAGAATCAACTGAAATTTGGGATATTTAGAAATGAAGAATAATTCCTTATCTAGAATTTCTTAAACCTACTCGAATTTCGAATCATCTATAGAATTGCGAAGAATTGAAAATTATGAAGAAGCCAGCAACTAGAACAATCCAGAATATGGAATAATTGAAAAACTGTAATTCTTTGTAATAAAAAATGAATCAAAATCTAAAATTAGCCAGAAGAGAAACTATAGATACTCTCAGGATCAATAATTATTCAAAGAAATAAAATATCTATAATCATCGAGAATCATCTGGAGTTTAGAATAATTTTAAATTGCAAACCATCTAATAATATTTATGCAAGCAAAGAGATATATAGAAAGAAATAATTGAAAATCTGGAATCCCTCGAATTTAGAATGACTTGAAATTATCTAGAATCTAGAATGACTTGGAATTATCTAAAATCTAGAATGACTTTAAATGGTGGAAGACTAAAAATCTATAGAATATCTTGAATATAATACTAAAAAATCCCGAATTACATGAAATATAAAATCTCAAATCTAATCAATCATCTATAAAAGTTGAATGCCAGTATTTTTTTTTTTTTTTTTTCCTACAAATAAATCGCCATTGAAAATCTAAGTCCTCCATTGAATAGAAAAATTATGATTTGAAATAGTTTAAAGCCTAGAATTACATCCCAGAGTCATCTCGAATCTCAAATCATTAAATAATATGATCTGTAATAAAATTAGATTCTGAATCGAGGATCGAAAATGAGCTGAAAATCATCTAGCATTTTAAATCATCTGAAATTTAGAATATTTTCTAAACAACCGGTAACAGTATAATCTTTGAATCAGCATACCGATTAAATGAACGTAAGCATAATCCTATAGAAAGGCCCGTATCTAGGTACGCTTAGAATTAGACAAACATACTTTACAAACGATCATTTTACTATCTAATCGCGAATGACAAAGATGTCATTATAAACAGACTAAAAAATTCGCCGAATCATGAAGAGCCTCATAAGCCCAACTTGCAGAAAGAAAAACCAACTAACACCTATCCGAGATCATTTATAACAATCATCCAACAAAAATCCAATATCCATAACCCAAATCATGAACCAATTCCGTTAATGCCAATAAAAATTCAACGTGTACTCACATGTTGCAGTTTTGACTGATCAAAGCAGCTAGAAATCCTGAACAATCCTAATAATCCAATTCAGGGTAGTTACCATCTGAACAAATCACTCAAAACACGTTTCGAATTAAAAAAAAAAAAAAAAAAAACCTTCACTGGCACTGTATGTATCACTATCATCATCGATCAAACTCGATGATCACAAAATTCTTTAGCATTCACCATTCAGCGTCCAATTAAAAATGTGTCATGACTTTTAGACCGACCTCTGGGTCAGCCAGTAACCTAACCATCACATTGTACGACAATCAATCGTGTACTGGTAAATCGGGTCCGTAAACCTTGCAGACATATAATAGAAGAAGAAGAAGTATACGAAACGTTTCCAGGTAACTGCGATAGAGGCTATCTTTGACAAAGTATTTGTGCACGACTGTAGTTCGTTGGTGAGTATTCTAGCTTATATGTATATATACTAGTGTCAAAAGTAAACGTAAGCACATTTGTGTACACCACTTATCGTTACTGCTCTGGCTCACCTATCAAAAACCTACACAAACAAGCTACAGTGACACACACACACACACACACACACACATACACACATGTGTAAAGATGTGCTGTGCAATAGGAACACGCGGTTTCATCGACAAGTGTAGACACTAAAGATCTGCAAACAAGCACACGGCCCGGATTTAGAATATTGATAACCCAAAGCCTCGATCAACGGCATCATCACAAATTACTGATTCTCATTTCAGAATGAACCGATCGTTGGAACACGTGGTGCTAGCTGGTAGCTCTGCCTGATCTTGTACATACCTACAGCATCTGAATATAAATATAGTGAAAGCCGGTTGGGGTTCGTCGACTTCTTGTTATACGCACCAGCTTGCCTCAACATACTATACAATTAGTCATCGCCTGCCTCATTCTCCAAATACAAACGACAGCTGCGTTTACAAATTGTCTTGAAAAAAAAAAAACAAAAAAAAAAAAACACAGCCCAACGTTGGGCTCCACAGTCACTTTGATAATGATGATTTTTGATAGCTGATTGAGCTCGGATGCTGATGATCAAACTTGATTGATAAAATGATAATAAAACCCACCACTGTTCAAGATTGTGAAATTATTGTGCACTGTGAAATAATTGTGATAGACGAAAAGTACCGTTATTTCATACAAGACATAATTACTATACACTGTAACTTGGACTTGGAACGGGCCATATGTTAGGTGCTCGATTCTTGACGGTCGAAGTTAAACTGCGGTCTAGTAGCGATGAGAGGTAGTAAGAAGATAGTTGAGACCTGGCACCATGTGTCGCTTTCTTATTACGTGAAATTTACGTTGTCGTGTGTTTTGGTATTAGAAACTGAGAGCAAGAACCCCTCGGCCTCAGTGTTTACCTATACCAGTGTGGATAATACTTTGATGTTACGTAATTTGTGGGTGAAAAAATAGATTCTCATCACGTATCGTTTTTGCGTTTTGATTCAGCACACAGCATTCCATACAATGATCAACGAACAGTGATTTTTGGTGAAAAATTAACTTTAAACTGTAAAAAATCGATCGAAAGATCTTGAAAACGGTCAACGATTGAAGTCCAAGTGAAAACTGGTTGTTATTTACAATCAGATGAAGAATATCGATGACGTAATCCTGACTCAGTTGGACTTGGAAGATAAACAGGTTCGAAGGATTACCTTCGGAATTTGTTATCATGGGAGAAATTCGTAATCGTGGGATTAGTTGGTTGAAAAAAAATTCACGTTTTTTTTTTTTTGTTTTCTGCTGTAAATTTCTGTATTGAAATTAGTAATTAGTTTTGAAATGCTGATGGAATGGATGTATGTGGCTCTGGAATTTTTTTTTTTTTTTTTTTTGGAGTTGGATGATATGCATTGGGACGGTATTCTCTTTAGAGGAAATGTGTCTTGCAATCTTGAAGAGAAAACTTACATATATATCTAGATATAGTATCTATATCTACCTACTACCTCTCGCTAACTTCTTCTCTCAAGCTCCGCTGAGAATGAGTTAAGAGTGAAGAGTTAAGAGTTATTGCAAACTGGGTCACGACGGGGCTTATGTTCGATCCGTATACTACAGCTTGAAACCTATCCTATACCTCGACTCCTGCAAAACTCAACTCGAGTCAACTCGACCTATACTCGCAGAATCAGTTGCACTAACGTAAACTATACGAGGATAAAGTTCGATTATTACGAAAAAAAAATATGGATTATGATGAAAATTGAAACAATTTTATTTCTCTGAAGAATTTGAAATTTTATATGAAATGAATCGTGATTACTGGATAATTTTGTCTACAATAATTCGAGATTAGGAATATTTCAGAATCTGGATTATCTGATCATCTATAATCGTCTAGAATTTAGAACAATTTTGAATTAGGAACAATTTAACGTCTAAAAGCATCTCGAATCTTTTTGAATTTAACATAATTAAAAATTAGGAATATTCTAGAACGTAGAATCATTTTGAATCCGGGATAACTGAGAATCAATAATAATCAGAAATTTGGAAATTTTTTGTAACCGTCTAGAACCATCTAGAGTGGAAAAATATAAAAAATTAATAACAATCTGACATCCAGGATAATCTGAAATCATTTGGGATTCAGAATAATTGAAAATTGGGAATTATATGGTAGAGTCTGAAATGATCTGGTATAATTAAAAATCGAGGATAATTTACAATCTAAACCTTAATTATTGCAGTTTCTAGAATAGATTATTATTTGCAATTAGACACAATCTAACATCTGAATTCATCTGGAATTTGGACTGATTTGAAAATAGATACAATCTGAGATCGAAATTCATTCAGAATTATTCGGAATCTGGAATAATTTGAAATCAGAAATTCAATTTTGTAGAATCTAGAACTACGTAAGATCTGAAAATATGATAAATGAAAAATCATTTGCAAGTCAAAAATTCTCGCACTATCTGGAATCGAAAACAATTTGAAATTAGGAATAATTTAGCTAGAATGTAAGATCATAGAAAAAATCTAGACAGATTTAAAGCAGCAACAAATTGGGGAAACTGCAAACTTCTAAATTCAATAATAATTCAGAATTCAGAATTGAGAAATGTACTTAGAGCTTTAATTACATAGAATCGTCCAAAATCTGGGATAATTTGAATTTCAAATTAGGAATATATTTTGAACTTTATAACCACGTTTAGAATCTAATATAATTTGAAATTGAGAAATTTGTTGTAGATTTAAAAAGCTCGAAGTACCCACCATCTGAAAATCGAAAAACTAAGAACGTTGGAGTTTAAAAATACGAAAATGACCAACACTTCCCTTTCGTACGCTATTTTCCAAGCTCAAAAAGGTTGATTCGAAGAGCTTGATAAACCCTTCCTCCAAAATGCTCAGGTTGGTGCCTTTAAATATTTCATGAACGCACCTACTAGAGCTGAAAGGGTTCCGCGGGAACCCTGGCCACTTATTTTTCGGGTTGTGAGACCCAAGGCTCTGTTCACTTCTGCTCAACTAGGCATAGCACAAGGGTTTTCTAACCGAGACTGAATAAACTCAGTGCCTTAAATATTTTCGTTAAATTTCACTTTGGCTTTACACATTATTGCCAAATGTTTTTCCTACTCACAATCAGTTAAACGAGATAAACTTTTTCAATTCTAATCGTGAGCTTTCAGAAATATTATTGGCTCGAAATATTCTCTAGATTTTCATCGGATCCAAAGAGTGGATCAAACTTTTGGTTTTTTATTTTTCAGATATGATCAGAGCTGAAAAATCGTCTTTGATTCAAAATAATAAATTTACAAAAAAAAAAAAAAACGCTGAGTATTTTCAACAACATTATAAGAACTAAATCATCAACAACGAAAAACCTCAAATGTTTAACAGCCAATTCGTAAAATTTCCATTTTCGAAAATCTAAGTTTTGTATCCGAAAGGAAAAAGGGCAGTTCTTTGAAGGATTTTTTTCAACTAATTATTGGCTGCTTCGTGTTGATTCGTAATTACATTTTGAGCTTTCGAAAAATAGTAAATAATTCTACCGCTGGATAGAAATAGTTCGAAAAAATTAGGATATCTTTTGATAATCTCAATCAAGGAAAATTCGATCGGATTCAAGTTGGTAAAAATCCTTTGGATCCAGAGTAGGATCATGAAAATATGTTGATTCGCTCTCGAGATATTATCAACTGAATTTTTTCTCACACAATTTTATCTTCTTGAATTATTCAAAAACTACTTAACCTGCAATTGAATCCAAAATCTACTCAGTCTTGATTTAGAAAAAAACCGTATCGGTTGAGATAAAAAATGATAAAAATCGGTTCGATCGTAACCGAGATTTTGCCGGACAAAGAATTACTGACACATCTGAAATCGATCGAAGATGATCCTGTACCTTAAATTTCAAATTTTTACTTTCCGAGTGATTATAACCTCTATTTTTAATATAAATGAAAAGTTAAAAAACAAGGGTATCTTTAGGGTACGTTTGGGGGTTTTCTGCCCCACCTAAGCGTCAAGGGACAGAAGGGTAATACGAAAAGCGAATTTGTTCGGGGTTTGGTATTGTGCGAAAGGGGGGGGCGTGGGCAGTCGGCAGTCCCTAATCGCTGTAACGATAATTACCAGATTGATCGGCAATCTCTGGTTACTTCGTTCTCCGTTCATATAATTAGCAAAGTGCTTGGCTCTTTCGTTAATGTTTCCTTGCCCGTTGAAACCCCGGAGCAGATAACTAATAACAACGCTCTTATAAGGTGATATAGCAGAGATCACTTCCAGCTTAACCTAGCTAACATAAAAAAACATGAGGTCTACTAGAATCACAACAGTTTTTTTTTAAGAAGTAACATACTTGGCCACTTTCTGCCAATTAACTGAAATCATTTGTCGAAGTTTCGTTCGAATCGGTTGGATAGTCCTCGAGAAACTACGAATCGCATTTTCGAGGTGAAATTTCGAACGTATTCCCATACCGCCATGTTCGGAATTTCGTTATCACCTCAAAAACGCGATTCGTAGTTTCTTCCAAACTATACAACCTGTTGGAATAAAACTCAGAAGATTAATGCTTTACAATGGCAAAAAGTGGCCAAGTATTTTACTGTTTGAAAAAAACGAACAGAATTGTAGTCAGATTGACATTTCTTATGTTAGTTAGGTTAGGTTAAGTTTAAATCGACTTGTAACATATCGCCTTAAATTTACTGAGCAATTTCCAACCCTGAAACAGACTCAGGCTTAACATGCCTGCGGGGCTTGTCACCAGATCTTATTAAGGCAACACAGGTGAATGGGTAATGGATCCGTAGAACGCATAAGTAAATTCGTCTTCGTTTCACCTCATGTTTGATTATTGGCTTTCAGAGCTTTCGATAACAATAAATAATCCAGGGATTCGCCTCTGATAATGGCTTCCGGAAAATCGAATGACGACATTTTCCAAGATTTCATTTGATTCACTTTTACCAACCAAAAACAATCAAAATCTTTTTCTTTCAACGATCATATAATCTCTGGAAAAAAAAAAAAAAAAAAAAAAAAAACATCAAGAGATTCCCAATAGTTTCAGAAATATTACAAAGGATTTGAATTTTTCTTCCAATACTTTAGCAGGTTTTGAAAAATCATACGAGGCTCTGGACAATTCTGAATGATCTCAAAATATATATTAAAGTGAAATTTCAGAGGTTAGAAAAACACACAAGATGTTCAAACAAGAAAAATACTTCGAACAAATCCAATATTTAAAGAAATTCCAACGATTTCAAAACATTTCACATGATTCAAAAATTTCACGTCAATTTTCATTTGAATTGCAGATGGAGTAGTAAAATAGAAATTTAACCGTATCTAATCCAAATTTCACATGATCCTCGAAGGTTCCACAACATCCCAAAGGATTTGAAATCATTTTCGAAGTCCATGGTTGATTTTTGATGATCCAAAAATACGTGTCATCAAACATTCACATATTCAAGATATTCACACCATAAAACAATAAATCGAAATAGAAAAAAAAAAAAAATTTTCCCCACAATTTCTGCAGAAATTCAGACAAAAAAAAAAAAAATAATAATAATAATATGTCAAATTTGATGTTATTACTAAATTTGAAACGATTTCAGACGCGATATCCAAAATCTTCAATCGCAATAGACCAAACGAGGGGGGAGGGGGGGATGAATAATTAGGATCTGATCTTTGAGCTGGCTATAAATGATGATGAAAATTTCCTAATACAGATATATATAGTGCCGTAGTAGTAATGTTAGTGGATGGGCAGGAGGTTGCGGTATGGTTAGGTAATTGTATCCCTGCCGGTACCCGTTACGTTGGCAAGTTCGCTAATTATGTTGTCGGTGAAGTTTAACTGCTTCGTCATTTGAAATTCGATCTCGATACCGGTGTGCCTTAGTCTAACTCCAGTACTATGGTATCCCAACTAATTATTCCAAACCACTCCGCAATCAAAATTCCTTAACGAGCTATACCTAGACCAGGCAGCTCTGCTCCTGTTGTGCTACGAGAGCTACAGGGTTGTGTGCAAGTAAAAGATTAAAGTACTTGATTTACCCTAAAGGTGTCCGAGTCACTTTGGACACTGTGCTAAAATTTTCAGTATTTACTATACTGTGAACTGCAACTTGGTGTCAAACTGATATCTACTATTTGTTGTTAATGAGGTGAGGTAAAGAAAATTTCATATCCAGAACTAATTAACGGTAATGCGACTAGCTGATTTTTTTTCGTCTTAATATCATTTTCCATTTCTAAATACCTGAGATTTGTGAAATTTCGAAAAATTAATTCCTTCATCGTTTTCGAAATTACTTTATTTTTTCAAATCTGTTGAGATATATAGAAAATCCCATTAGGTAGATTGTTCATTGTGACCCAAAGAATTTGTGGTAAAATCCACTAGAATCCATCCTTAGAATCCATTATTTCAATTATTACAAACTACCTATTACTTTGTTTATTTTTATTATTTCATAACGAAAAATAAGTAAATACTAACGAGAATATTAGATTAGAAGATGATTTGACACATTTTTCAAACATTTCAATAATTTTTGTGACTTCCAATTGTATCTTCTCTTACAATTTTCAACTTTTGAAGGGTAGTCGTGGATTTTTTTTTCAAACATTCTTTGGGTAACAATGAATAATCTAGCCCATGGAATTTTCGATATCGAATCAACGGATTTTGAGAAAAAAAAAATAAATAATTTTGAAAACGGGGAAAAAATTAATTTTCCATAATTTCGTCAATGTCAAGTATTTTGACATCGTAGGGCGGTTCTGGATGTGAAATATTCGATACTTGACCACCTAAACCTGACACCATTGAAGATGAATTTGAAATGGCAAAAAATTTTTGCACATTGCATCAAGTGGTGCTAGTGATTATTCGAATTAACCCCTGCAGCTATTGTTTCATGATCTTATTGACAGGATATTTTCTCACAGTAAATTCTAGCCTCAAATTTGCAATGATAATGAGGAGACAAAACGTAGCAAATCAATCATTTTGGCTCCTCTCGATCCCTCAGAAGAAAAGATCTATGCTTTATACTATCTCTCTCTTTCCTCTCTCTCATTTTAAGCGGGCGCTAATGACTTTTAGCTCGCTACCAAGTGTTACTGACTGCTGTAGGGAGTTGAAAGGGCCGGGAGTGGATAGGAAATAAAACAACTCCTGATGCTCCATTAACTTGATTGCTGTGCCAAAAGCAACGAAAGGGGCTAACCGAACCGACGAAACGTTATGTAAAACAGAATCGGATCTGATGGCGATGATTGCGCAGCTAGACTTAACTGAGAAATGAGAATTCTGTGATGATCCTAACCCGAGATCAGAGATCTTGAATAAGTTCAAGTTCAGAAAAGTTCGCCAAAGTCTTGGACGTCAAATTTCCTATTTTTGGTCGAAACTAGACCGAAGCCAACAAACATAATTAAAATTATGTGGCTTTGGAAAATAGGGAACTTGCATGTTTTTTTTTCAATTCTATCTTTATCCGGAAATAAGATGACAAAAGAAAATCAATTTCCTAAGACAGATTTGGTTTTTTCGACGATATTAGAGCTGCAAATATTTTTTTTCTTTTTCTCCCATTATTCTCGGTTGATTTCAATCGGCAGACATATTGCTGCTCCCGTCAGAAGACAATTCATTCAAGTATGAACGATTCTTTGTCAACTCAGCTACCCATTTTTATCAAAGTCTTCAAAAATTTCGAAAAATTTCCAGGCTATTTCGACACTCGATAAACTTTTTTGTGAATTTTTGCAGATTTTTTTGCCACCTGAGTACGGAGATTTAGTCAATTTTGCAAAAATTATTGGTTTCCATCCTCATTCTCACTCAAAAAATTATTTCAATAATATTTTCATACGTTAAATTTGTTTTTCTTCTTTATAGCTTTCCACTGAAAATATTTTCAGATTTTGAAATTCAATTTCCAATACTTTTTTTCCCCGAAGACATGAAATTTGACTTTTTACAAAAAAATTTATCACGTTTCCTTCGTGTTACATCTCCGTACCCAGCCGGCTTACAAATTTGAAGAAATTTCCCAAAAAGTTTTCCAAGTGTCGAAATCACCTGGAATTTTTTTTTTTTTTTTGTGGTGTTTGCAGCGTTAATATAACTCAAAAAAAAAAAAAAAAAAAAAACTGTCTTAGGAAATTCATTTTTTTTTTTTTTCATCCTACTGTTGAATACGATAAAGAAGTACAGAGACTTCAAATGCATGGAAGTTCCCTATCCTAGACAATTTTGGGCCACTTTCGAAGACCGAGTCAGGAACTTGGCAAATTCTTCTTGATCTTCTTCTGTTTCTTCTTACTTAAATAGTTATGGTTACATCCTCTGAACTAGAGGCCAGTACCAGCCAGTTCAGTCTGAACCATGAGACTCCAATCGAAATAGCAGAATAGAGCATGAACCAAGAGGAATAAAAAAAAAAATGGTAAATCAGTGATAATTTTTTTACTCACCAAGAGGTGTGCGGCTGGTTATTCTGGTTTGTAATATTGGCAATGCTGGCAGCGACAGCAGCACAAGTAGGTAATGATCTCCTGGCAGTGTTACAGCAGGATCTCTGCGTATTGGGTCCTTGTTGGTTTTGGTCAGAGCAACACTGTCCGTGATTTTGGGTTGCACCGATCCTAGACTGTCCAGAAAATTCAACAGCCGAAACGCGTGCCTTTGGCCTTAGCAAAGGTGAAGTAGAAAATTCCCGTTGAGCGGAATTTGTGCTACTAGTAGAACTCGATGAGCCAGGGCTGCCCCCGAGCCGGTTTGGCGGGGCGTAAGCAAACCCGCGAAACCTGAAGTGGGACTGATGATGGTAAGGGTAACCTGGCGGTGGTAGCCGGTAATGATGATGAAAGCCTAAGTCCCGTCTCATGTAAGGGTCCCCAGGGTCAGCCGCAGGGACATAACGATCAGTCGGAGTATGGGCAGATGGGGGTACGTAGAGATCGACATATCCTGGATAAAGGATTTCCGGTGGAGGTTGAGGTACATACCTCTCAACCGGTGTGTGCGCTGAAGCGTAAGCCCGATCATTGGTTACCGAATTGCAACTTGACGTTTGGGCAACTACGCGACCAGTTGATGGGAATCTGTCTTTCGGTTTTGGAAGTGAAAGGTAAGATTTATCGACTGCACTGCGTCCAGGTGAGTACCGAGAATCGGTACCAGCAACCCCTGAATTAGATCCAGAATTTGAAGAGGAATTTGTTGTGTTGTGAAAACGGTCGAGTCTGCTGGACCTTTCCTGACCTTGGGCCTGAACAGGGGACTGGTACCTATCGTTTGTATAATTTTGAGTGGATTTAGAAATAGTGAAATATTTCTCATTACAATTATTTTTCTGCGTTGTTTGAATCCCGTAACGATTAACACTCGTATCTGGTGTCGGTGACAACGCGCTTGACGATCCAGACCCTGAAGAAAATCGACTATCGTTACAGGGTGAAGTCTGAGATGTGCTGGTAGCGTAGCTACCGGTACTTCCATGGTACCTGGGACCGTTTGTTGAATTAATTGAATTCGACGGTGACCCCGAAGACAATAGTCGTTCAGAAGATGAAGCTGGGGCAAGGTGTTCACCGGAAACAACAAACCTGTCAACTCGGGACTGGCCGTAACGTTGAGCGAGTATTTCACCGAAACGATGATCCCCGTTTGGATATCTCTGATGTTGAGACGATGATTGGACCTCCATACGTCCTCCTCCGTATTCATTACCTCCGACACACGGGCCTGGTGAACCTCCAGTTCTTTCGTTAACAACGTTTCCGTATCTTTGCTGATCGGAAGTCGAGGAGTAACGACGTGACGATTGTGTCTGGGGGTCCGGGACCCTTTCCGATGTTGCGTATCTCTGGTGGGCCCCTTCCGGATTCGGAGAACTTGACAAATACCTTTCGCTCCCTGCTGACCCTGAGTAACGATCCCTAACTCCCGTCCCATCCTGGACGACATGGTGATAGCTTCGCTCGTGGCGTGGTGACGACTGGAGTTTTTCCGAAGACCTTGATCCACCACTTGCAAATCTTTCCGGTACTGGTGCATGAATTGGGGAAGATGAGAGTAGACGTTCCGAGGACAAACTGTACCTGTTCGAATCTTTCGTTTGCTGAGAAACTCCAGTACCAAACATGACTTGGGAAGTGGCTTGAATAACCGGCGACGAATTGGCCAATAATCTTTCGGCCGATGCGAAACGTTCTTTGGCAGATGGCATTGGCGATGCTGGGGCTGTTCCAAACCTGTCTTTTCCACTTGGTGATCCACTGGGGAGCAGGACGTGATCCGAAGTGTCTTGATGGTATCCAGAAAGGCTTTGCGAAGAGGCGTATTTTTCGCTTGGTGTCGGCGAAAGGGGTGGCGGAGGTATGAACCGGTCGTTCGCCGGTGCCGGCGAAGGAGGTGAAGGAAAAAGCTCGGAGGATAACAGGAGACCACTCCCAGGGGTAGCGTAGTGCTGCTCTTCGTCCTTTGTTGCTGGGTGTAAAAAACGTTCTCCAATTCCGATGGGGTGCTGGTACCGTTGCTGATCCTGGTTCCGTGACTCGCCAGTGACAACCTGGTCCCCGTAAATTGAGAACCCGCGATCGTTTCCAAGGGCGAGTCTGCCGACGGTTGTGGCACCAGTACCGAACTGATGGTAACCCTGGAGACCCTGAAGACCTGGGAGCTGAGAGTATCTTTCTTGCAGGTGATTTTGGGCCCCGTAAACATCGCCGGATGATAACTGCTGATGTTGTTGTTGTTGTTGTTGTTGTTGTTGCTGCTGCTGATCGTTGACGAGTGGCTTTTCGTACCGTTCTTGTATCTGACGATGGCCTCCTCCGACTCCTCCGACTCCCGCTGCTGAAACTGATCCTGATCCATATCTTCCTGTTTGATGGTCTTCGAACCCGGAAGAATTCCCTGATGAGGAATTTTGCACGCTCGTATGGATATGGGAGTGAGTATGGGAGTGTGTGTGTGAATGAGTATGTGGCTGCAGGGGCTGAGACTGAGAGGATTGCGTTGAGGCTGGGCCGAATTGCGTGGCGGTGTGCTGGTGCAACAGGAGACGTTCTCTTCGGCCATAGTCGTCGTCCGTCGGCATCCTGGTGGCCCGGGGCCCGCTGTCAGGACATCTGTAACAAAAAAAAAAATACCTTGTTATAGCATTGTTGATCCTTTGAACTACACCGTCATTCATCACTAAGCTGCACTATCATATCATGCTACTAGCTGGAGAAGGTTCAACACAGATTCTTTCCTCAGACTCGTCACCATCAAGTTCGGTGAACCAATGTCCCCAATTCATCATGACTAAAACATACAGTTGCTAGGACCGGAGTCGATTCACGGAATCAAAATTTAGGATGGGCATATTCACTGCGATGACTTGATGAGGTTATTTGAGCTCAGGGTTCCAAAGGTTCTTTTAGACTCAGAAATGTGATCTTTGAGGTACTAATGTTGTCCGACCAATTCGATAATGGAAAATTTGTTGCGAGATTGTGTCTGCTAGCCAACTCGAATAATCATTGGATGCGATTTGCGAAAGACTAAGATGGAGATCCTTGAGTATTGATAGTTTTAAAGTCAGCCTGCCAGCTTGTGGTTTTTTGAATTTTGATTTGAGTTCTGTTCAAGTGATGCACATGTCTGATTCTCTATTCAATTTGATATCATGCCTGCTACCAGTGTGATTTTTTGAATTTCGATTACGTTTCATCAACCTTAGGTAAAAATTTGTCAATTCTTTTTTCTTCTGTATACTGTTTATGTAAAAGGGCTTTTGCAAAGGGCCCCGTGGCAAATATTAAATAAAAAAAAATGAATGAATATCATGAATGAAAAGGGGCAAAATAGTCTCAAGACTCTCGCAAGTTTCGATCTTTCAAAGTCACAGTTATCGAAGTCGACCTCGGAAACGTGGGGTATTGATTGAATCTTTTCTTGCGATTTAATCTTTTCTTGCATGATAAAAACATGGGAACATCGATAAGTATTTTGGTGTTCGTCGGAAATATATTTTTCTTCTAAAGTGACAAGTCATTCAATCTTGTTGCACAAAGAGCACGCAGTTAAATTCAATAATCAACACCCCCTGTTCTATTTGTTACAGAAAAATGGTTGGTAGTGCATTCGACAGATGAAAGAAAAGACTTTTATGAAAAAAATGTTTGTATAAAATATTATTGTAAATTTTCATGGTACTCTTGTTATCAGCAATTTTGTAAATTATGGAAAAAAAAAAATTTTCTGATCAGTCATTCAATTTCGCAGAACGAGCAGTTTTCATTCTCATAGAGTCTCAATGGAATCCATGTTCTTTGAAATTATTTTTCAACAAAATGTAGGTGTGTCTTGGATGGGAAAAATATTCCTGTACAATCCACTAAATTTCGAATTTCTCAAGCGTGTTATTTCTCAAAAACCACATTCTGCAAAAGCTCAAACCGTATTTAAATTAGCATTCATAAGTCTGACTGGGATAAATCAAGCTGCTTTGCCACTTCCAGTAAAAAAAACACCAATAATCAAAAATGAGAAACGTGTCCGAGTATTAACAAGTATTCGATTGAGAATACGCTGCGATGAGAAGAAGTAGCTTCCTTTGGGAAGAAACGAGCTTTCGATAAAGTCGTTCGAGGCTTGATGAAGGGGATATATACGCGAAATCAGAGACAAAGGGAAAAAAACATCTTCTCTGTGTTGGTCCACTGTGCGTACAGTACTGAAGATACATAGACACATGTACCCTTGTATCGTATACGTGAAGATATGCGCAAAGAAAAAAAAAAAAAAAAAAAAAAAAAAATGTCTGTCTCTGATCTCGTAGTCAGGAAGAGCTTGTCGCCAATAGAAGAAGAGGGGATCATCAGGGGCCAGTGATCAAAGGGGCTGGTTATTTCTGTATTATACTTAGTTCCATATAAGGGATGAGACAGAGATAAAGCGAGAGAAAAAAAAGAAACCCCCTGTCTCCTTTTATCATCTCATAAGAGAAATAAGGACGTTATTACACTCGTCGAGGGAAATATTCTCTCACAGATGATCTCTGGCTGATTACAGGGTAGGTATTTGCTCCGGAACTTCCGGTTTTAATCCAACCCATCGCTACCCTCTGGGGGGGTAGGGGGTTGGCAATCTAGCAATAACAAAAGGTCGGATAAGTTGTGTGCTATTCGTGCGGGTTGTGCGTGTATCGATAAACCAGGCAGACATTAGAGGAAAAGGAAGAGATACTCTGATGTGAGTATATATATATATTGGCAAGAGAAAACCCTTTGGAGGGCGGTTTCCGCTCAATGTATATATATGTGGACGTGTATCGAGCCATTTAGCAGCTTTCTGTGTACTGTAGGTAGTTCACCACGGGAAACGCACACCAACTTGATGGGGAGAAAACCCATCAGGGATGGGATAACCCGCCGTTTCTACTGCAGAACTCGAAAACAAAGAAACTCGATACCGGCAGATACCTAACCAATGAATTCCACCCAACGTTCATCGATACAACCGCTGAGGAACCGACGAACATGGTATTCCTAGGGAATTGAGAGAAGGAACAACAAAGGAAGGTAGGTACCCTAATCCCGCGGGGATATCGTTGGTTGAAATTCCCAAATTATAGGTCATTCATTCCACCGTGGATCTTTTATGGTTTTTTTTTTTGTTCATTTGGAAAGCCTTCACTCGGTCATCATATCCCGTTCAGTTTCGCAAGGTCCTAAACCGCCCAGGAGCTTAAGGAGTTTCGAAAACCTCATGAGGCAAAGACAACTAACGACTACAGCATTGTGCTAACCGGTATTATCTTAGCCTCTAAAAGCTCGGGGAACAAGTTTCTATGTAACAAATTTTTCTCGTTGGGTTATTTACCCCTCTTAACAGCTGTCAGTTCTCATCGATACCTTATCTATTCTACTATATTATCATTAGACTCCTTCTCAACCTTCACTTCCACTCACCAGCTACCTTCCAGGTTTAACTTCTCATAGCTCAGCCTCGCTCTATCCTCCACTTTCACACCGCTTTTACAAAGTATAGTGCTGCATTACCACCTGCACATCTTTGGATTAGGTAAGAGACAAACTACGAAATTCTACCGAAAATCTGCTACGATGTGAATCTCCCGACAGTTGGACTTGTCACAAATGGTGCCAGCGGTGGGATAGCCTAAAAAATGATACCAGTAGCTGGAGAGCTCAAGGAGTTGCACGTTTATCCAGTGACTGATATTATTCTAATAGCTTGTCTATCTAGTACTAATCTTACCTTGTCTAGTCAGGACTATTCTCACCTAATCATTCTAATACTTGGCCTGGCACGTATGTCGCTAAAATGTTAGAACATTCCAGTTTACCGTTCCGGACGAACTGTTCCATGCACAAACGATAATGGCGAGTATGTCATAGTGAGAAGGAAAGCGCCAACAGGTAAGGTAGGTAGGTACATACTATAATGGCCCGAATTGATGGGCTCATGATTGTCGTTGGAAAATTTCAAGGGAGTGGTAGATGGAAGGGGGATGACAAAGCCGATCAGGGAAAGTGTAATCTATCATCGAATTTTATATTGGTTCACATTACCATATAGATTATGGATAGCATGTCGGCTCAGAGAAATGACAAATAAGAAAAGGCGCCTTATCATATGCCTGAGAAGTAACGGAGAGAACGCAGCACATACGTTACCATCGATTCATTAATTCTTCGGTCCATGAATGGTTTAGAAAATTCGTTTGTCAAGGATATTGTCTAGATTTCAACTAAATGATTGTGTTCCAGGAATTCGTTTGGTGCACTTATCGATCCAGGGAATTAGAAAGTTCCTGATTTTGCACAGGGTGGTGCACTGAGACGTGGATCTCATCTTTTCCAACCTCCATGCTAGATATGGTCGTGTATTTCTTTTTTAATAATAATCCGTCAATTGTTCGGTCCATGAATGGTTTGGAAAACTCGATTGCCAAGGATATTTTCTAGATTTGAACTGACTGATTGTATTCCAGGGGTTTGTTTGGTGCACTTATCAATCCAGAGAATAGACAGTTCCTGATTTTGCACAGGGTGGTGCACCGAGACGTGGATCTCATCTTTTCCAATCTCCATGCTAGATATGGTCGTGTATTTCTTTATCAAAATATATGATCAAGGCATATCTCCCCTAATGTAGCAGTATGGGTCGTATACCAGGTATACGCGATATTGTTATTGGGCGATGCGGGAATCCCCTTAGTCGTTTCTACCTGGTATTTTAATCGCGGTCTCCTATCTAAGCTTATTCCTTGTTTCGAGAATCCCTCATATTCCAGAGGCATTCCCGGGTTTTCCCTAAGGGTCGAAACGAGCTGCAGAGGGAAAGGCTGAAGGGGCTGAAGAGCTCAACCTCTCTTTCCCTCTCTCTCTCTCTCTATCTATCTTTCTATCTTGTACGCCATGTATGTATACGAATAGGTATATATACATATATATATATATATATATATATATATGTTAGTACATAAGAGGCTGTAGCTATACCCATGTATAATATTTGTACATAGGTATATATACCGTATAGGCGAGTACATACATACATTATACATGTATGTATATATAATACATACGTGTATATTTATGGATGTTACCTTTATCGGAGAGACCTTTTTCCTCCATCTAGGAGACCCTCCCCTGCCAGTCCTCAACCCCGCACACCCTCACCCGAGCTCTTTGTTTCGCCATTATTTTTCCGGGACCATTTCGCCCGTTAGTCGAAATGCCTTTAACTTTTACCCAACAACGGAAGTGCGCGACAGCCCGTACTACCTACGTTCGACGCTATTTTTGTATCTCGTACTTTTTCCCAGATTCGTATACTTGGATTTAAGCGAGAAAATATGTATGTGTCTATGTGTTTATTCAGACAAAAAATCACCGTGCCTTTAAAAATTCGCGTTAATTTTGCACAAATAATGAAAAATCTACTCAGATTGAACGATTTTTTTTTTTTTTTTTTTTTTTCTCAACTTTTGGTCTCTTTTTATTTGTATACCATTTAATAATTATCTTTACACTCTTTGCTCCTGATTCACATTTCTCTCACAAATTACACTAAATTATAAATTATTTCTTTCCCGAAATCTATTTTACTATATCTTAAAAACGGATTTTCATGATTTTGATTTTAACCAATGCGGTTTATGTCTTAAATCAAAACTAATGAAATCTCCTATCAATTGAATTGAGTAATTCGCGAGTTGGGTGAAGAATTCATTTTTTTCCTAGCACTATAAATATTCATCAAAGTGTCTAGGGGTTTTTTTTTTTTTTTTTTTTTCAGCCACTGATCGCCGAAGGGTAGTCAGAATTTTACGATTCCCAAATTTCAGAATAAGTGTTTCAATACGGCAAACTCAGAGCTTCTAAAGCTGGTAGGATTTGTTAGGAAATTGAAATTGGCGGGTCTTTTTTTTTTTTTTTTTTTTTTATCATCGATGAGCACGAATCCAAAATTGATATTGCAAAATTCGAAATGCGAGGGAGATTAAATTAAAAAAAAAAAAAAAAAACCGACTTGTTTTGCTAAAACGAGGTGACACTACGTCAAGGAAGAAATAATTAGGTGAAAGAGGTGGCTGGGTGAGGGGGAGGGGGGGGGGGGGGGGCTGCATGAATGTGGTGCAAGTAAATTAATTCCGTCAAAGCTGTAAATGCGTGATTACCCACCTGCCATATCCATATATATATATATATATATATACATATATATACATATATATACCAGCCAGGGGTGAGATAGTTAACTTTATTAATAGGAGACACGATCGTAACACCTCGCGAGGTGATATCGTATACATGGGGGTGTATGAAGCTAATTGACACTGCCTGGAGAATAGGTGTATTATAATTTAATTTCATCATTAAAGTCGGTATCTATGGGGTGAACTTTCATTGACTAACTGTGCGGTTATTATTTATTTTTGTTAATTGTTTGAAATTTCTGTTCCTCTTTAGTCCCATTTGGTTTATCATTACCTTCGTAAAAATCTTGTATTCTTCAAACTGATAGAATAAAAAATAAAAAATAAAAAAATAAAATAAAAAAAAAAAAATGGATAAATGAAAGAGAAAAAATTCACCTCGGTGGTATAGGTTTACTATATTTGTACATTCTGCGTATACGGAAACAAGAAAACTAACTCTGGTTTCAGAGCAGGTATAACACCTACACCGTTTCAGCATTGTAGGAAACGGTAGCTGGTCACAGAGCGTCCTTAATTAATTAGCGCTAATTATCAGACGTGCCTGAGTGCCAGGAAACCCACCTCCACCTCTGCAACTATATGTATACCACTGCCTCTGCTTCTGCCTCTGCCTCGACGATGCTACCGCTCGTTTGCCGTTCTACCGAGCTACGACTACTTCCGGGCGGTGTGTGGTCGACCAAGGGAGCATAACGTGACTTTTTTTTATCCTTATACTAAGTTAATTATTAATAACTGACCAAAAATGGAGAAAAGAACATCTTGGTATTCTATTTTTTTTTTTTTTTTTCATTTCTTTTTAATGGTGTCAGTTTTGCCCTCAAACTCTTTTTTTTTTTCATAGTACTGATCTCTCCGACGAGTAACGAATTACTTGTGAAAAAAAAAAAACGAAAATCGTAGCTGTTATACTTTTCGAGTTACAGTAATTTGAACCTATTCGACCAATCGCCGCGTCGCCTGGAGACTAATGGCCGCGCAGCTGCACCGACGCTACCGCCATACGGCGCCACTGGCTAAAATTTAAATTCTTTACAACTCGAGAACTATCCATTCCTAAAATATTTTTCAAAGGAAATTTCGCTCCAGTTTTTCGCTGGGAATATTTCCGTACCATTTTCATTAACGTTTGAAACTAAACACTATTTCCACAGAATATATTCCGTGGTCAGACAACATTCACCTTCTCAACTTGTACTATTTCCTATCTTCTGTAGAGAAAGAGAGAGAGAGAGAGAAAGCTGAGCTACGACCCCCTTGGGAACCAGACCGCGGGGGCTTAAGGGTTCAGGTAAGGGCATGTACACTTAACATATCCAATACACCGGACATTCCTGTACATACGGTGATACGTAGAAGCCACGGTGAAGGATAAAAGAAAAGTATATGTAAAAGTAAGACAGATCGAGGTCATCTCAGTATTCCAGAATTCTGTTTCAGGTAAGCAATGGAAAGAGATACAGGACGACAAAGCGGACCTTTACCATTGTCAGACCATTACCAAGGTCCTTAATGTCTATATAAGCTGCAGGCGTCGCGACGCCTGCCCATTAACAGCCCCTCGGAAACGACGCAAATTTATACAATATTATTATAATATTTTTAGTACCAAAAAAGAGTAAGAAATTTTAACAAATCTTAAAATTTATTCAAACAGAATATTAATTAATCGAATGACATTAATTATTTCTTATTCAAACAGAATATTAATTAATCGAATGACATTAATTATTTCAAGAAAAATCCTCGACCCAAATTTACTGTGATAATTATCATATTTAGATGGTCCTTGATAGAGTATATCATAAGTATGAACTGCAGTGAAATGATACAATCCCACAAAACTGATACAGACAGGTATAGTGAAACTTCATTCTTGGTTTGAGACGATAACCAAAACTCAAGTCTGTATGAGAAGTTGAGTTTGTTGCAGAGCTTGAACTCTCGGAACAGTGTATCCATAGAACTTTCAAACTCTGAGAGACTAGTATTATAAATTAGAGAGTAGTAGTAGGTAGGTACGGTGAGCCGAAACAGTACCTGAGCTTTCAAAGTATAACTGGTATAAGGTTTACCTTAGCTGTGGTTGATCACGAACTAGCAAAGCATGGTCAACACTCATGTAGGATCCTCATAGAATAATTGACCAGATTTTTTTTTCATTCATTACATTATCAATCCGGACCAAACCACCGTACCTATATCCCAAAACCTCGTTTTCAGGTTAAACCGGATACAGTAGGACCTTCGAAGTGGGGGGTTTGGTACCGTTAGATCGGATATTGCGATCGTTTCGATACCGTGCGCGGTTTATATCGAATTGATATGCTAGCTTTACGTGAGCCAATATCAATAAGTTCGTATTAGAATCGTGGAAGCAAATGCTTCCGCCGATCACACAGCCTTCGATCTTAGAACTGAATTCCATCCACGTCGCTCCCCGCGGCCTCCATCAGAATCATACATGATACAATTTGAAATTTTTCTTTTTTTTTTTTCTTTTTTTTTTTTTTCTTTACCTCACAGAATTTTATGTCCCGTTTATATTTAACCGCAATTTTTTATTTTTGACTAAATTTTCATGTCCTTCTGTGGGTATGTGAAAATTGATGTGACTCGGGCCAGCTCGAAATGAACCAAAGTCGCGTTAACCGAGCAGAGACAAACGATCATCCCCAAACGTGAGGAAAAAAAATTTTTTTATATGGTAGTTGGCGCTGGTATTTTTATTTTTCTTTCTCGATGTGGGGAAATAAAGGAATATATAAACAGGTGTGAAAAAAATTTTTGTACAGGGATATGTAGGATCCACAATTTTTCAAGTAAAAAATTTCCTCTTGTTTTTTTTTTTTTTATCTATCTCTCTCTTCGTCCTTCCAATCTCAATTTATTCCTCTAGGACCCTCACGCCCTTTTTTTTTTTTTTGTTTTTTTTTTTGTTTTTTTTTCTACGTACAGAAAGAAACCTGGTGAATTTTGAGAGCTGCCCTCTGGGCAAGTAGGGCAAGATTACTTGAGGGTTGAAAAACGAGGCGAAAAGGGGTGGGGTGGGGGGGGGGGGGGGGGGGGGGAGGGGAGAATGCCCCGGCAATTAGCAGCGTCTAACTTTCGAGCTGGGGCAGGATAGAGTTTCCAACGGCGTTCGCCGAATGCTAACAAAGAGTAACTATGTGGGTATACATATATATCTAAGTGCGAAATATGTGTATATACAAGGTAGAGAAATGTATACGTGTATATAAGCGAAAAGCAAGCTCCCGCAGTAACAGCAGCAGTAGCTAGGCAAGGTAACTGTAGTTAGTCTTGGACATATTAAATTAATATCACCCGTAGAAGACAAAGAGTTAATTTAACCGGGGTAACATCCCTCAAAGTTACGAGATTTGTTTGCTGAATAAGCTTGAACAAAACCAACAATATGTATAGTAAGACCTCGTTTCTTATACAAGGGTAGAAAATCACTCTTCGTCATAAATTTCGTGAAATTTCATACTGTACATGAAGAAAATAAGTAGAAACGATCAATCTTTGATTATTATACATAATATGGGGTACTTTTGATTTTCCAGTGTCGAATTCCAGATGAAATCCAATTGAAATTCGAACACGGAATGATTAAATTTTCAAAAGATCGTATCAAATTTTTGAGAAACTTTCTCCAAGCCTCGTGTGTATTCTTTGAATATTCTGAAATCTGAGCCAATCAATTCCAAAATTGCTCGACTCTCATCGAAATCCTGTATAGATCTTAGAGAGGTAAAGAAATCCTTTGAACCTGATGGTATAGCTCATTACAAATTCTCAGCGAATCTAATAAAAAATCACAGAAATTTTTCACACCCTAATAAGATTCGTGAAATCTTTCGAAACCAGAATGAATTTCTCGAAAAAGTATCGAAATTTGATTGAATAATGATTTTGTGCATATAGTGAAAGAAAGTGTGCAAAAATTTGAAAGTATTCCCTAAGTTTTGGAATTTTTAGTACGAAATAATAAAATTTTCAACACAATGAATGAGATTTTCAAGGAATTTTACAAAATCCTGGTTAGCTCTACTCGACCACTCGAAATACGAAGGATTTTTCAGAAGAATGTTGAAACTCCAACGGAAATATGCAAACCTCTTGAAGGAGTCAATTAAATTCGAAGGAAATCGCAGTAGATATTTGAAATCTGAGTATAAATTACAATTGAATTCTGAGGAAAATTCAATAAGACATCCTAGAAATTTTTCAAACTTGTTAATTCTATTGTGAATTGGTGAAAAAAAAAACAAGTTGAAATTCTAACAAAATTCTCAAGCCACGTTAATGACTAAAAATCAACAGAATTTCAAAGAAATCCGTAAATCCTGATATCTGATTCGAAAACGATGAAAATTTCAACGGAATGAATCGAATCAATCAAAAAAAAAAAAAAAAAAACCAATGCTAAGCTGTAAAGAAGTTCTAATGTAAAATATTTGGCAAAGCCGATTAGAAATTATCAAAGAATTTATAGTTTCAACGAAATTGAAAAGAAAGGTCAAGTAAATTAGTGAAAATGAATTGATAATTGCTGTTGAATTCGGTAAAATTTTGACGTACGTTTGTGAAACCGAATGTCGTTGTAAAAATTTCTATACCCAATAAGTTCGACGCAACGTTGAAGGGCAGAAATCTCGTTGGAAAATATTCTGTAATAGTCGAAGAACCCCTCAGCCTGATAGCCAAGAAATGAATTTGGCTGCTGGCAACTACCTCTCGAGGATTATATTCCGAAGTGATTACGCCTAAAAAGAGATTAAGCAAAACGGGAGGCAAAAAGGGGCCCCCATCCCTGCCCTCACCCTTGGACCAGACTTTCAGTCAGCTCATTGTCAGCTGGGAATTAGCCTGACTAGATCTGGGTAGGTATATGGTGTTGGGTTAACACGAAGCACTGGTTTAATGACATCGCGAGCTTTTGCTCCATCCGCTAGACGAGATAGGTACGAATTACGAAATGGTTATAGTCGCCAGAGTTCACAAACTCACCGTTCAGATATTGTCTAGGATTGTTCAGCGCATTAAGTGTGTCCATATAGTATATGTTTAAGAATGTACGTGTACCGTGATCCTTGTGTATGGCTAGGTCTTACATCCGAACGTATTTTAGAGCCGGATTGTTTGACAATAAAAATAAAAACGTAGTATGAGCGTGAGGAGAATTCATTGCTTTGAGATAAATCCGGAAAACCGCAAGACCCTGTTCGCGAAAAGCTCAACGACCTCAAAAATCGCATTGACATTCTTGGAAACGGTACTGCTTGCTGGACAGCTTTTAACATGACGTTAACAACCTTAAAGAATGGCACCAATCGTAAATACGTGGTAAGAATAGTACCAACAGCCTTTAAGAATGTCAGAAATGACATTTGCTTAGAAATGTTACCACCAGCCCTCAATAATCATGGTGACATCCTTGGGAGCGATGTCAATAACTTTAAGAATTGCACTAATGGCTAGGCTGCTTTGAATAGTACTGACATCCTTAGGAATGCTACTAATAGCCGCGAGAATGTTGCTGATAGCCTAAAGAATAGTAACAGTAGGTGGACAGGTTCAGGCACGTCACTGACATCCTTTATAATGCGACTGACATTCATAGGAATGTTAATGATAGCCTCAAGAATGGTTCGAGGTAGCTGAACATCATTCAGCATAGTACTAAAGACGTTAAAAATCATGTTGACAGCCTTAAGAACGATGTCAATAGCCTTAAAAATTGTACTCATAGCTGGACCGCCTTGAAGAAATAGTATTGACATCCATAGAAATCCTATTGACAGCCTTAAGGATGCTGCTGACAATCTCAAGAATGGTAACAGTAGATGGACAGCCTCGTGCATCACTCTGACATCCTTGAGAATAGTAATGACATCCTCAGGAATGCTACTCACATTAAGAACGTAGCTAATGGTCTAAAAAATTGTAACAGTAGCTCGACAGCCTCAGGAACGTCTTTGACATTCTTGAGAATGGTACTGACATTCTTTAGAATGTTACCATCAGCATCCGTAAGGATGTTGAAGACAACCTCAAGGATGATGGTAATAACTGGACATCCTATGGGATAGTATCGACATCCTTGAAAATCATAATGGCAGCCTTGAGAACGATGTCAATAGCCTATCAAAAATATTAACAGTAGATGGACAGCCTCTAGCATCTCTCTGACATCCTTGAGAATAGTACTGACATCCTTTAGAATGCTACCAACATCCGTAAGAATGTTAATAACATCCTCAAGGACGGTGATAGTAGCTGGACATTCTCAGGAATGCTGCTGACAGCCTGATGGAAATACTAGTAGCTGAACAGCCTAAAGAATAGTAATGGCTGTGTTGCATCCGGTTGTATTTTAGAACGGGATTGTTCGACTATAGAAAAAAAAAAAATGGAGGATGAACATATAAGATCCTGGCAAATTGATCGGCTTGAGATAAATCCAGAGTATCTATACAGTAAGACGTAGTAGAAGCGCCAAGATGCCGGGCGGACTAGACTCACCCAGGTTTTCCCAATTGGGAATAACGGAGCAACTGAGCCACCAAGAGTTCGGAAAGGGTCTGGGGCTAGTATCGAACCTGAAAATTGATAGACACGTGATCCGTCACCTCCGAGGATCGAGTGCTGTTCTTAACGTGACTCGAATACCTCAGAGACAGTTAGAAATGTCTGATTCCCAAGGATTCCAACCTGATCCAAAGTCTCAGCTATAGAAGACCAAAAATTCGTAACCCTTGTGCCGATCGTATAAATTGAGATAAAATTCCACCCGTTTTATTCCTTGCGCGAGGCTACAAATTCCACTCAAGATACTCCCCGATGGCTTGATCATCATCCCATCAAGTTGAACGTGGTATTCTTTGAGACTGGCCACATCTAGTTGATCACAGACTCGTTAGAAGTCCCAAAGGAAGCTCCAACATGTTTTTTTTTTTTCTTTTACTTTTTTTTTTATGTTCTTCTCTACACCGTTGATGTGTCCAGAAAAAAAAAAGATGAACAGAGAACATCTTCTTTTTCGGTTATCATCATGACGATTTTGTCATATTTCCAAAGAATTCGAAGAACCGGAAACGATTTTCTAGACGAATAACTCGCAAGGGGGTTTTTGTTCCAAATCCCTTGGGATATGCGGAACGTGGGATATACTGAGAGAAGTTACCAAAGCTAGAAGGAGTTTGTCCATTGAAACCGCGTTGATCCGAACTTGTCCTGTATCTTCCCTTATACCCCAGTTTTCCGGTATCAAGCAGTAGGAGTTTCTACAACCTCCGTCCCGTTGAAGCAGTTGGTTAACTGTATTTGTTGGAAAACGGAGATGCAAATTTGTAGGACATCTTCCGGCCTCCGTTCGCCTTTAATATTCAGATTGATATTAATATTCTATTCCCTGATCAAGTGCGAATGATCAAACAAGGTCGGAATATATTTAAAAAAAAATCATAACTCGATGAGGAATTAGGATCCTAAAAAATTTGAAAAAAAAATTTTACTTGCTATTAGAGAGTGAAACTGTCGAAAGAAAAATCAATCAAGTAGACAAAAATATCGAATAGGGTCAAAAGCATCGGGGCACACAAAATACCACATGGATTTTTTTTTTTTCATCAGGCACGCAAAGAATAGTCCTGTAAAATTGTAACAAATCTGAAATACAACAGTAGAAGAAGAAGAAGAAGAAGAAGAAGATGTGGTGGCTGCTGCGGAATTTCTCTCGAGGAATTTTCTAACGAGGTAATATTTCGCGAAGGAACCAACTCTGTTACTATTCGCATTGACGAAGAGTGCTATGTTGGAACGAGGACGAGCCTGTAGCGTCAACGTTATAGCTGGTTGCTGGTTGCTGGTTACTGGTTACTGGTTACTGGTTGCTGGTTGCTGGTTGCTGGTTACTGGTTGCTGGTTGCTGGTTGCTGGTTACTGGTTACTGGTTATACTGGTTGCTGGTTGCAACGTAGAACGAGAAAGAGCGACGGAGACGACGTGGCCGCGCAGTAGTGGGGGTCGGTCGATCAATATCAGAGCGAAACCTCGCTCCACCAGCTGAGCCAGGGTGTTCGCACATCTCGACGTAGGTACTACACAAAATGATGTAGGTACACGCGTAAGTCATGATCCTGAACAGGAACTCCTTGACATCAGGTATCAGAATAGATCATATTCCATGGAAAATTGGCCCTTACATTTCTAGACTGATGTCTGTAGGTGTGCAATAGGTAGGTGAAGAAGGAATATATGTATAGTCGAATAGTCCATTTCGTCAAACCATTTACCTTAATTTCATGAAGTCGGTGATTTTAGGAGAGCCAAACTTTTACCGCCTTATATCGTTTCCGTTCAAAACTCAGCCGGAAGAATACCGGGAGTTTTAGGTTATAACGGAAGTGGGCGGTACCCGTGCCTAAACCGTACCGTTAAAATAAGGACTCGGCACAAAGGAGTCCAAGGAAACTGCGGACCCGTTAATTCCTCCTCTAAACCACCCTTGGGTGGTGGACTGGGTCCTTCGACTTTCCGGTGGTCGCTGCAGGGTGCTTATTTATGATGGAACGACTCACACTCTCTTCTCGTTTCCTCTCATTTTATTCTTCTTCTTTTAGCTTCTTCTTCTTCTTCTTCTTCTTCTTCTTTGATTTTATTTCGCGTCAGGCTTTGTTCTTTCGTTAAAGAAAAAATCTCTCCAAAGAATCATGTCTTCCGGTTATCGCAGTGCTATTTACCTATTGCCAAGTTAAGGATGTAGTTCGGGTTAGAAAAGTCCCAAAATCATTTGTTTTCCAAGAAAGTTATTACTATTATTTTTTTATCATTTTTTATTTTTTTTTAGCAGTTTACTTCACAAAATAAATCGACCCATCAATTTCTGCAACGAACCAATTGAAATTCGTTTTTTGAATTAGTGTAATTTGAGTAAACACGTCATAATCTACGAAACTCACGTTTTTCCAGTTTACTTAAATGAAAGTGATAAAGGTCAGAAAAATTTTATAAAGAATAATGAAATTTCATACTATTTATACTGTCAAAATGAAAAACAATGTACAAAAATATACAAGAATATAGGTAAAACTTGCACCACTCTTATTCTGGAGTTCTGATTTGCTTTACAACTTTTTACAAATCTTCGATTATCTGTGAAACTAATTTTGACTTACTTTGCAAATTTCAAAATAAAACTGGCGCTGAAGTTTTCAATGAATCAACTACCAATTTCACATAGATCTTCTTGGATCTACTATAAACAATTTCACGTGGGTTTTTCTAGATCGGATCCAATACATCCAAGTGAATTACCTTCGTACTTATCGAAAAACTGATCTATACAACGATTAAAAAAGTGCCTTTTTTTTTGTAAAGAACGTGTTGAAAATTCCATTTCTCAAGTTTTTCCTACTGTACAACAAATTCTTTACGTGAATCTTTTCTTTTTGTCTCTCTGAACCGAAAGAAAAGAAAAAAAAAAAAAAAAAATTGAGATTGCTGTATCCTAAGTTTTTCATCGCCAGTTTCATTTTCAGCAAAGGGCTGTTTTGAGGCCTTTTTGGTGCATCCCATCAGATTTTAGTCTTCTACAGATAATGTAATAAGTTATTTCCGGTAGTTTTAGGTGTACAAATGTATAGCAAAAATTTGGTATCAATACATCATCAATTCTGGAAGATAGCATTTTAGCCCGAACTACATCCTTAAGGGTTGCATTCTCGATTCTCTGGGGTGTTTACCTACCCATCGAGAGGGTCCCCAGGTTAGCAACTGCTAAACAACCCTTGCACAGCCGACTACTACTTGGCCCCGCCCTTGTTTCGATTGCTCTTCGCATATATGCGAAGACGTAGTGATATAGAGAGCCAGCCAACCAACCAACCAACCAACCAGCCAACCAACCTGCTTGCTTGCCTGCCTGCCTGCCTTCCATTTGAACTGGTTCTCTAGAGTTATAACGTAAGCTTTGAGAGAAAGGGAGGTGAGGGTATAGAAGAGAAGAGGAGTCCGCACATTATGCAACCCTGTTGAAACAGTTTTCAATTACTTTCCCATCCACGTACAAAGAGAGGAAAGAGAGGGGGAGCGATGAAAAAAAAAAAAAACAAAAAAAAAAAAAAAATACATAACCAACCACCCATGAAAAACAAGGGCGAACAACCCCTTCTCGTGGGAGGTCGTATACACACATGTATATATGTATGTTGTGTTTGCACAGTTTGATGACATACTTCATAAACACGAGAGATATAGTTTCTCTTTATTTTCTTGTCGACTGCATACACTACCACTGCTCAATTATTTCTCGTTCATGTGTCGTTTCGTAATTTTCAATTGGGCGAAAGTAGTAGAATAGTTAAACACCCATTAGAATGTTACTAAGAACTGTAGGAATAATACGAGAAGTTGGACAACCGTCAGAATGTTATGTACTGACAGCTGTACAAGAATCCCACTACCAGCTGGGCAATCATCAGAATGTCACTGACAGCCTGAAGAATTCCACTACCAGTTGGGCAACGGTTAGAATTTTACTGATAGCCTGAAGAATGCCAATACCAGCTGGACAACCGTCAGGATGTTATTGATAGCCACAAGAATGCCATTACCAGCTGGGCAACTATCAGAATGTCACTGACAGCCTGAAAAACGCCACTACCAGCTGGGCAATCATCAGAATGTCACTGACAGCCTGAAGAATTCCACTACCAGTTGGGCAACGGTTAGAATTTTACTGATAGCCTGAAGAATGCCAATACCAGCTGGACAACCGTCAGGATGTTATTGATAGCCACAAGAATGCCATTACCAGCTGGGCAACTATCAGAATGTCACTGACAGCCTGAAAAACGCCACTACCAGCTGGGCAATCATCAGAATGTCACTGACAGCCTGAAGAATTCCACTACCAGTTGGGCAACGGTTAGAATTTTACTGATAGCCTGAAGAATGCCAATACCAGCTGGACAACCGTCAGGATGTTATTGATAGCCACAAGAATGCCATTACCAGCTGGGCAACTATCAGAATGTCACTGACAGCCTGAAAAACGCCACTACCAGCTGGGCAATCATCAGAATGTCACTGACAGCCTGAAGAATTCCACTACCAGTTGGGCAACGGTTAGGATGTTACTGATAGCCTGAAGAATGCCAATACCAGCTGGACAACCGTCATGATGTTATTGATAGCCACAAGAATGCCATTACCAGCCGGGCAACTATCAGAATGTCACTGACAGCCTGAAGAACGCCACTACCAGCTGGGCAACCGTTAGGATGTTATTGACACCCACAAAAATGCCACTACCAGCTGGGCAACCATCACAATTTTACTGACAACCTTGAAAAGAACACCAACTGCCTTAAGAATGTAATTGACAGCCTTAAGAATGCCACTAGCAGCTGAGCAACGATCAGAATATTACTGACAGCCGTGAAAATTGTACTAGCAGCTGGATGTGCTGAAGAATCGCACGAGTAGCTGAAAAGCCATGAATAATCCAGTGTTGTCTAATCAATGGTAGTATTCTGACGGTTTTCTAGCAAGTGATGAGATCCTCAGGGTGGTAGTGTCACTTCAAGTACACAAAGGGGGGGGGGGGGGGGGGGGGGGGGGGGGGAAAGAAGTGAGAAAAAAAAATCTTGCCACACATTTACTTTGAATTTTGGATTATTCATTCAACCCGCGGACAAAGAAACTCGAGAAACACTCCAGCCAGCTTACGAGCGAACCAACAAACGCGATATTTCTTCCAGCTCTTGAAGCGATTCAACATGCCGATCACGTATCTCGATTAGCGAAACCCCTAAGTAAGAATACCCAACAATATACCATAGCAGGGAACGAAATATACATCGAGATTCTATCCACGGAGTAAAATAACCCGATAATAGCGCGCTTGTGTGTGTGTGTGTGTGTGTGTGTGTCCAAAGATATTTTCTGTTTCGGTGATAAAAATGAACAGATTTTTATTTTATTTTTCCACTTTATCTTATTACCACACTGTACGGACTATGCACAATGCACAGTGTCCAAACAATGGATACTGAGGACTGAAAATCTTTCGAGGTATGAGAAAAAAAAAAGTGAAGTATACAGTTGTGGATTTTCTTCCTGTATTTTTTTTTTTTTTTCTTTTCTTTTGCTCATGTTTTGGGGAATTTTGCAAAGGCTTTCGAAATCCCCCTCAAGGCCCGGGATAGTCCGAGGACCCTTCATATCTCCAGTTCCTAAATTTAGAGTCACGGTGGTTGTTCACGCTTGGATCGATCCTTTCCTCTGCACCTGGGAGCTTAGGAAAAGCTTGAATATCTCTTACTGGTTTTGGGATTTTCTAGGGGTAGAAAATCCTGTGTGAACCTAACCGCACTGATTCCTAAATGGAGTACGGGACGTTGTGGACATTTTCGAAGAGAATATTGTGTTTATTTTGCACATATGGATCTAGTTATTGTTAGCGACGAAATGTTAACTTTGAAAATAGAATTTCATGATGATTAACCGGTGTTCACCAACGACTTGGACATGTCGTCGAAGTGCCGTGGTCTGCAAAGGCACCATGCATCCCTGAGAGCGTCTCCTGGGTTTTGGGAAAGTCGTACACAGTCGGGAATTAGAGGAGAGACAACAGCATAGCCTGGGAACCAGGAGGGCCTCACGGAACCGTTCAAACGCACGCGGTTCCTGTACGACGGGGGTTCCGGCTTGATGACATACTCGAGTATCCCTTCGTCCCAGTCATCACCCAGGGTCGAACCCTCCTGTGTACTATTATGGCCGAAAGGCGCTCCGACGTAACCGGAAACATCAGCCACCGCTGGACTACGGGCTGAAATATCCTCCTGTAAATGCTCACTGAAACTTTCGTACGTGGCAGAATCTTGGAAGACACTTGGATTCGGTGCTGCCGCTCCACGCGCTTTTTGGACCATTTTTTCTGGGTTTGGTACGTCCAGTGATGGTGGCTTCCGGCCTTCCACTGTCAGAGGCACCACTACACTGCTCATTGGCTCTGGAGCTGCACTGGCCAACGCTGAAAATGATCGTTGCATTTTTTTTTGTTTTTTTTTTTGGATCCCTCCTTCTTGTTCCATGACTTTTCTTAGCCGAGGAGCCTTGAAAAGGCTTTCGAAACCAAATCACTCGAGACCAAATGGTTAATCATGTCTAAACGCACCGACAGCACGGTCTGGTGAAGAGCTTGAGAATAATTGGTGAAAGACGTTGTCGGGCCGAGCTTTTCCAAGGTCGTTTGACTCGCCCTCAGACATGAGCAGAGCAGCAGCAACGACTTCCGGTTCAGGTTTGGTCTCGCCACCATCGAGGTAGCCACCTTCAGGAATGGGTCTGGACTCGCCCATGAGTTCTCTGAGCTTAGCTCGTAGATAGTTTCTCCGTTTTTCACTACCACAGATTTTGGTAGCTGGTCCAAGGTCTGTAGAATGACCAAGAATCGAGAAGGTCACCAAGCAAGGTCAACCCTAAGTGCAAAATTTTGTGAAAAAGGGAATAATGTGGAAACTGACTGTCTTCAGGACGGTAAATCTGGCTCATCGTCACCGAAGCTGAATGGTACCCTTCTTCGTCATGCCACTGCGTTTTGCTCAGCTTAAAAAAAAACGAGAATTCACACTTCAAACCCAACGAGGAGTTAACCTACTTCATCACCGCTACTGTTAAGGACCTTACCGTCTTCTCCAGGGCGAATACCTTCGCAGGAAAACCGCCCAAGGTCGTTACTTCGGGCTGAGGTTTTCCGCAGGGTCTTTTCACCACTTTGGCAGGTTTGCATCGTTCGCTGTTACCCGACTCCCGTTTCTTAAGGGGTTTAAAAGCCCTCGTTTCTTCTCGCCTGACCCCGTAAAACCCCGGCTCAATTACTCAGCCACGATCTTTCAGAATTCTCCAAAACATCACTCACATGCACGGAGGGGTTGGAACAGGCTCCTCTTCCATTGATGGGCAAACCCGAGGCTCAGGACCACGCGGTTTCGCACATGGTGCCCTTTTCCTCGGCTCCAACGACACACAAGCTTTCCGGTTAGCAGGACCAAAAATTGACCTTGCAGAGGGTGCCTCTCGCTTTTTGGAAACAACATTTACCTTCGGAAGGTAGTCTTCCATCCGGACAGTCGATCTAACATATCAATTCCTAGTTTTTAAAACCTCCTGCTCTTTGATAACTGTACAATGTTGTGGTAACTTGCCTTTTTCTCATCGTCGATGGATCTGGGATCCCAGTACCACAGCCGGAATTTCTTAACGAAAAATTATAACAAGGTTAAAAAACCAGCCGAAGAATAACGTCACAAAATTACGAAATTCGGTTGAGTTTGGCTCATGCACCTCGGACATTTTCTGTCGTTTAATGCCCGCTGAGGACTTCCACCAGGAAGTGGTAGCGATTCGTTGCAGATGCATTGACCTCTCCTTCTCTGTGAAGGGTCACATTTACATGGCATTTTTTCTACGTCAATGAGATAACGATTTTCTAATCAAACTGAGCAAAATTTCCGCCTCTATATATGTGTACGCCGTTAAACCTACAAACGAAAACTGATAATTTGACAGGTGATAAATGACTGCCTCCCTTTCACCCCTAAAGTTAAATCACGACAAAAAATTATTCCACTCGTAATTCGTCACTGCCTACTGCAGCCCCCTCGTATATAATCGCGTTGATGCTCTAGCTGCTTCGATATAAGATGATCAGAAAGTTTGAGACATATGTGCGAGTCATAAGTTGGGGAGAATGTTATGGAATCATGAAAGGCACATCCTTCAGATTTTCGTGATCACAAATCAATCCGTGATGGCGTTTATTTATTTATTATTTTTTTTTTTTTTGTGGTCATCACTCGTGTGCATTTTACTTTCTTGATGAGAAGACACACCATTTTCTAATAATGGCTGCAGTGTATCTCCAGAGCCACAAAGTCACGTTTTGGGTTGTGTCGTAGGCAGTATAGCAGCTACAGGGGAGAATATATCCCTATAAGTTTGGTCGTTAAATGGAATGGCGACCGTTTGCAGTTAGCACGCAGGACCTAGGGCCATTCGGACTTGGAGGGGGTCGCGAATAGAGGAGCTAATGCGTATGGCCAGGCAGGTAGGTAAATACGAACAACACACACACACACATACGACATTCGTCAGCCTCTTTCATGGCGAACGTATATTTGCGACGAAAAAAGGGAGCCAGTATTCTTTTTTTTCGTGTTTTTATACCCCAGTAACAAATGCGACGAATCGAAGTGGCTCGTTTCCTCTTATTCACCAGTCCACCAGGACGACGACGACGACCGTGAGGAGGTCACCCCCTTTCATCACTCAAGCCCCAGCTACCATCTTTCTCTCTCTCTCTCTCTCTCTGTCTATTTCTTACTCTCTCATTTTTTTTTCTTTGTTTTTTTTTGTTTTTATGCCAAAAATCTATTAGCGTGCAAAGTGCTCTGGGAATTTGTGAACTCATAGACAGCAGTTCGTCAGAAGTTCAATCAGCCCATGCATGACGAGGATTAGAGTATTATGATTGAAATCGTTAGAGAATTACAAACACAGATCTGTACAATCACAAAAATGGACTCGCACAATCCCATGTGTAAATTTCTGTACCCTGCCAATGCTGGCAAACATGCCAGTGTTGGCAAGATTTTGGACGCCAACCGTGCTTGTATAGGACGTTCGCCCGGTCCCTGGCCCTCATGTCCACGTACGACGGTGCCAATACTTAGCCAACCGTAAACGCCAGTTGTGTTGGGTTTAGTGTTGGGCCGAGGTTGGCCCAATTTTCAATCTGAACACTGATGAATTAAGACTTGATAATAATATTTTGCCGAGCATCGGCGCTGCATTGGGTTGTCGTTGGCACGTCGGTTAGTGTGGGAGAGTTTTTGATCCAGCTGGCCAGCGAGAAAATTTAGTAAGCCAGCATTGGGGCAACGTAGCAAGACAGCATTGGCTGACCGTTGGCCTACCACAACCAACCTTTGTGATCATTCCAATGTAAGGCCATTCGTCCGTTCACCGTTGGTCACAAACGTTCGCCCAACCTCGGCACTGTTGTCGCCAGTACTGGCCCAGTATTGGGCCCTTGGTCAATTGAAAAAAGGATAGGAGATAAGGTGAAAAAACAAAAAAAAAAAAAAAAAAATGGACGAAGATGGAGACTGAGAGAGAGAGAGAGAGAGAGAGATAGAGGGATTGAGTTTAGTTGGAGTTCATTCCTGGAGCACTGATTGATGGAGAAAGTTCCCGGAGCTCGTTCGTCGAGAGTAATTGCACCGGCGTTGTTGCTCCCATCAGTCGAATATTCGCACATTAGTCACTGGATTTATCTCCGTAGCTTTAGCCTCGTTTTGGGGGTGATGGTTTTGCACAGGTTTACCATCCATGTAGCGAACGTATCGCATATCAAACGACGGAATAGCCACTGATTGATTATTCGAGGATCGTATTGCTGACGATGATCAGGGTAGGATTAATCTAATGAGGAAATACTCATTGATGATAACATTTCCTACGAGGCAAACACGTGGCGTGTTAATCAGCTCAGACCTAACCTCGAATCTTGTAACCATAGGAATGAGCTTTACCGAGAATCGGTTCAATTGGGGGTTGAGGTTATGTCAGGGCTTCCATGTTCTCGAAATAACCGCGATTCAATGGGACATGATCTAATGACTGGAGATCCTGACTTAGGTACTTGAAAGTACCTTATAGTGTTCGTTGCTGCATCCTGGGATTTCATACGGGTCCTTATAATATTCTCGGTACCTTTCTTGAATTTTGATATATACTTCCAACAATTTTCGATTTCAATTGCCATTCAATTGTTTCTCCGTGATTCTGTTTTTTTTTTTTTTTTTTCAATAATTCATCACGTATACCACATTTTGACGATTTCTTAATTCACCCCCCGTCGAAGATTTATCTTATTTTGTTCTACCGGCCAAGTTTATTGCGAATCAAACGAGTTTATTCGAGCGGAAACTAATGTAGTTCGGCGTGTCGAGGCGATCATGAAATATGTAGAAAGTTTCACCGATCAGTTCTTCCTTCGAAACGTTATGGGCTTTATACAAGGTACCCTTCTCTCTCTCTCTCTCTCTCTCTCTCTCTCTCTTACATTCTGTGGGGGTATAAATTTAGGACGAAATCGAGAAAAGATGGTTAAACTAAAGCTTCTAAAACGCGTGAGAACGAGAATCAGAATCAGAATCAGAATCAGAATCAGAATCAGAATCAGTTAAAAGAGAGAGAGAAAAAAAAAAAAAAAAAAAACCTCTTTCCATATCCTTAAGGGAAAACTTTTCTTGTAGATAGAAAAAGAGAGGTATAGGGTAGAAAGAGGTCGAAATCGATCCGCTCGCCGGTGGCAGCTGAAATTCAAGAGCTTGAGAAGGAAATTCGCAAGGGAGTTTGCAAAGTTCCTAATTCTCGCAAGCAGATTTCATTAAGCGGCTCATTTAAAATGTAATTCCTTGGCAACCCACTTCCACTGAAGCCACTCTCATCCACCGACTGGGCCAACTCCTGATTTTCTAAATGACAAATACTACTCAACTCTCGACCCGGCACCACCAAACCCTGCAGTCAAACTCACCAAGATTAGAGGAAACCCAACCCACGGGCAATACCCTTACATATTACGTGTAATGGTTTCAATTCTGTACAGTAAGTCCTTCGTTCTCGTAACCGTTCTCTTTTTTTAATACGAAATGCAAATATCAACAGAAAAAAAAAAAAAAAAAAAAAAAAAAAAAAAAAAAAAAAAACATTCAAACTATTATTCATAAAGCGTAATTTACCTGTTCTGCTGTTCGTTGACAGTGGCGTGTACAAGGGTCGCTTTTTGGGTGAAGCAGCAGCGGGGATGATCGCCCCGGATCGGCGCTCACCGCTGCTCCAGCCCAACTCCGTTTGCCAGAGTTTCGCCGTCCCTGATGCCAAGCTCCGCTCTAACCTTAGGTCTTCGCATGCCAGGAATTCTGAAATCAATTTCAAACTTATATATATCACATGCTATAGAATAAATTTAGCGATTATATTCCGGGTGAAAAATTGAAGCTGATCTTCGTCAGTGGCAAATCCGTAAGTTATTATGATTTTCAAATTAAAACCAGTTGATGTTTCAGCCAATCATACGTATCGCTGCGCGCGCAAGAAGCTAACCGCGCGCCAACTAGCGGTGGCGTCGTCTATCACAACCGCACGGCTGTTACGTTAGACAAACTTGAAGTGGCTGTAGTTTGAAAACTATAAAATTTACGAATTTCGTTCTCAGATATTTTCGACTCGTTTTTTTTTTTTTTTTTTTTTCTCTTGTCAGGAATATATAACCCGCAAGAGAAATACGTGCGGTCGATTTTTGTTGAGAATATTTACATATACGCACCAGAGGGGGGTGGGGGGGTATAGCAGCACAATTCTGCGGGCTATTGAATAAATAAAAACCGAAACTGCGGGAATGTGAAACAATGGACAAGCGGTTTTATTTACTTGGTCGGAAATATATAGTATCATTCCTGTTAACGGAAAGAACGAAGGAGTGTTTGCGCACAAGTCAAAAATACACCCGGGTATAAAATCTCACTTTATATCCAAAGTATTTTTTTTTTTTTTTTTTTTTTGGTTTTTTTGTTTTGCTTTCCGTCGAACATCAGTAACCACTTCTCTTCGCGTAATTTGGTTTGAATTCAAGTTAAAAATTAAAGTCCTTCGTCGGGTCGAATCGTTACTATACAACCTCCGAACCTTTTATCTGTAAAACGGTAGACCCCTGGCTTCATCCCTCGTTACCTTTCGTGTCAAGCCAACGTCTATCTTCCCTGCACACGGAGGCAATTTGTAACAAAGTTCTGATACTTATAAGTATAGTATATATAAGGTTCCTGCAACTCGCGACCCTTCACGGCAAAGAGCTTCGCTACTTTCAGACTACGTACATATACCTACGTACATCTCTTAACTTGGCATATTATACATATGAACTGGACGACTCAGTTTGACATTAGCATAGATAAAAGCGAGAGTTGGTACACTATCATGATGAGAAATTACGTAGGGGCCAAAATCCTCGGCGTATTTCGTCGTCAAGTAGTTTTCATTTTTTATTACTTATATTACTTTCCATCTTTCGCAGAATAAGAAAAAGATGAAGAAGAAGAAGAAGAAGAAGAAGAAGGGTGATAAGACGTAAGTAAATTGTATTTTATCACGTATTCTACAATTTTATTTACGACGTATAAAAGGCTGCCTTCCCGCAATTCTCTAAGGTAGGTAGGTATATTAGTAATGAAAACTCGGAGCCCTCGGGAGGTAAAAAAAAAAAAAAAATGACGATATGAAAATCTGAGAAGATGAACGAAGAGCAGCTATACCATCCCTCTTTCGAATATACTATAAGAAAAATTTCGTTCCATCTACCTATACCACCAAGGGGTTTGACTTATTGTTAGCCTATAGTTGAACGTTTGCTGCTTTTAATCTACCCTAGGTGGGTACTTGGCCGCTGGTGGTGCAGACGTCAGCACTGTGAAAATCCCTCGTTAATCTTCGTCAGTATCTCTCAAGTCAAATTAGAAACGAAACTGCGGAGCGAAGCTCTCGGGAGGCTGGTGAACGAGCAAGAGTTGGAGAAAATCACTGCGCGCACCTCGATGTATCCAGTACTAGGCTACGTCTACCAATTCGAAAGTTCTTCGAACGTGACAACGCAGATTTACCTCGTTGTATAACGTCTGCACCTATACCCCACTCTCTAATCTTTCACTGAAACGATGAAAAAAAAAATCACGGAATTGAACGTTTCTAAAATTACCCCTAAAATTCCCACAATCATTTCAGGTCGTTCCTTAGTATTTCTCCTCAAGTGAAACATTCGATGATCATTTATTCCGGATATCGGATTGATTCGACACTAAAATACCATCAGCATTTTATACAGCACTACTTTAATAGCTTATACATATATGGTGAACTTTTATACAGCATTACGATAATAGTCGTCGTCCTCTGGGATTTCATCGATTTGATCAATCTGCGCTCTAATGTCAGGCAATTTGACTTCAACTTCGGGGGAGGGGGGAAAACCGTCTTCGATTTTGTGATTTTCAGTACAGAATCGCTCCTCGATAAAACAGTATTCTGACAAGGCTCGGAAGACCCGGAATCATTCCATGGTCGTTTTTAGTATTCCTCTGTTTGATTTCACAGTGATATATTCAATTATTGATCCTGGATTTCGTATGAATCTGACTAAGAGTCTATCAGCATTTTATGGAGTACTCTAAAAGCTGTCATGAATTTTTTATGCAGCATTTCGACAGTTCCTTCCCTGGGATCAATCTGAATCGTAACGTCAGGCTATTCTACTTCATCGGTGAAATACCATTTTTGGTTCTTTGCTTTCTAGTCCAGAGTCGTTTTGCACTGAAGTAATGTTCACAGGTTTCAGAAAAATCCGCAATCAGTCCATGACTTTTTTTTTTAATCAGTGCAAATATGTCATCTTTGGTTCTCTGGTTTCTAGTCCAAAGTCGTTTTGCAGTAGAGTAATGTTCACAAGTTTTAATTCACATGACTTCATTCGCAAAAAACCATCCATGTTTTTTTTTTGGATTCTATAGTGCAAAGTCGTATTGTACTTAAGTAATGTTCACAGATTTTAGAAAACCTTCAATCAATCAGTGCATATGACTTAATCGGCGAATTACCATATTTGGTTCTCTGGTTTCCAGTCCAGAGTCGTTTTGCACTAGATAGTAATGTTCAAAGGTTGTAAAAAAAAAAAACCAGCAATCAGTCCTTGACCATTCGCAGTTATTCTGCCATTATATTGTTGCCACCGACATGTTCAATGATTTGTATCAGAATTTATTGCTGTGACTGATTGTGAAACCCAGTCATCATGTTGTGGACTTTACCATATAATTCCATTCATTTTTTTTTTTTATCTGATGGTTTTGTGGATTCTTTCTAGGAATCAATTCGTCAACACTTATAAATACCAATCCATGTAACGATAATGATGATGATGACGATGATGGTATATGATTCGACTTGTTCACCATCTGCAATTTCACAGCATCAGGTGTAACCAAAGTCCTATTTGCATCGCGAGTCGACGAACAAACGAACTTCCACTCGACGACAGTGTGCAGGTCACATCACGGATCGAGCTGAAAAGTATAACGGAACGAGAGTGAGAGAGAAAGAGAGAGAGAGAGAGAGAGGGATGGAGTAACAGAGCGAGGGTGAGCTGTGCGAGGGTTGGGGGGTCTGGCGCGAGGAGGATCAATACCGTCGGCGCAAACTTTCTGCTTCCTCTTTCGGACGATTCATTACTAACGGTAGTGATCGCTGTATTTTTCCACCCTAACCTCCCACCATCTCGATTCTGATGAATTTTGGAATAGTTCGTTCGCGCAATAACCGAATCGATAACTGAAAGAAAATTTGAAAAAAAAAAACCGAAAACGTTGAGATCTTACTAACCTTTTTGAGATTTTACCTAACCTAACCTAACCTAACTTATGTAAAAAATATCAATCTGACTGGAATTCTACTAGTTTTTTAACAAACGGTTAAATACTCAGAAACTTTTAGCCAAAAAACTGAACTCATTAGTAGAAGATTCGTTCGGATCGGTTGAACATGGTCATCGAGAAAGTACGATTCGCGTTTTTGAAGTGAAAAGAAATATGCGATATATGGTAGATTGTTCGATATTCCATGATTATCAATTGTCTTCACTTCGAAAACGCGAATCTTACTTTCTCGACGACAATATTATATAACCGATTCGAACGAAACCTCGACGAATGTCTTCAGTTTTTTGGCAAAAATTAGCTCAGTATGTTACTTCGTAAAAAAAAAAAACACTTATAGGATTTCATTAAATCTCATATATTTTATGTTAGTTAGGTTAGGTTCAAAGCGACTTGTACCATATCGCTTTATAACGCTATCCTGAGCTTTTATACATGAAGCGCGAAATGGACAATGGAAGATTTCTCGAAGCGGTTCATGCGCGGATTTCTGCTAAAGTCGAAGAGGGCTGCGATAACGTCCGGCTGAAGAAGAGATACCGATCTAACCACTTATATAGAGACATTGTCTCTGCCTAATTTCGCCCTCACGCGGGCTCAGAGACAGAGCCAACCCCTTCAGGCTGATGCCCTGCGCCCACGCTCCGTTCAGATCTTTGATATAAATTTCTAGGGTCGCAGAGGGCCGGTTAAGGGGATCCGATGGTATGGGGGGGGGGGGGGGGGGCCCAGAGCTGACGGTTCAATCAACCGTCTCGAGATAATGCCACACGCAAATCCACGGCGTTACTATCTGTTACACCCGGTTTTACCGCGAGCCCAATATCCAGGGAAAGATGTGTTTTGCACAAAGTGAAACTTTTCAAACTTGTCTATATATATATAGGTATATAATGTATATGAGATATTCTACTTCAACTCGACACGCCCATGAATTTCGACTTTTTTCAAAATGACTAATTTTTTTTTTTATTTTATTTATTTTTTGCTCTCCTGAACCAGAATTCATAGAAACCTACCCATGTTTCCTAGTTTGTCGATAAGTCACACCGATTAGACAGGATATTTTTTTTTGAAATTATCCCGCTTTTCGATTTTTTTTTATATTTCGAGCTCCGATAATTCGAAACCCCGGCAATTGTATCGAAAAACTTTAGACACAAAATTTCTTCGTATTTGAGTGTTCTTTTTGGAAAAGATTTTTTTTTAAATATTTTTTTGGAAATTTGTGCCACTCGAAACTCGTTTTTTATGCTAATGAACATCAGAAATCGGTTTTTTTTTTTCGAAAAGTATAAGCCGTCATCGACTCTTTCGAAAAAAAAAAATGTCCAAAATTTTTTAGATATTGACGAAGATTTTCAGATCTTGGCCATGATGGCGACTCATTTAATGGCTCAGAAGTTACAGCCATTTGAATGTCGAAAAAGATAAAAAATTTAGTGTTCACGCTAGCGGAGAGAAATAGAGAAAAAAAAAAAAAAAAAAAAAAACCTTAGCCAATGATATGTATAAATTTTTGTTTATTATTATTATCATTTGACACTATTTTTCTAATCTTATTCTATTGCCCTTCCACCTCTTATGACTCCTACTGAAATCCTGTATCAAAACTATAACGGATTTCACGACGAACGCAAATGTAAAATTTTTTTATATTCTCGTAATCGCCAAGTTCCTAAAATCATTGTTTTTCAATTAATATTTATTGGCATAGAAAAAAAGAGTTTCGAGTAACAGAAATTTCTGAAAAAAATCTTTCCCAACGAAAACACTCAAATACCAAGAAATTTTGTACTTCAAGTTTTTTTCGATACAAGAGCATGGTTTCGAGTTATCGAAGTATGAAATATTAAAAAAAAAAAAAACCCCAAAAGTGAGTAATTTCAAAAAATGTCCCGTCTAAACGGTGTGACTTATCGACAAACCAAAAAATAAGGGTAGGTTTTTTTTTTACTAGTAGTTCATGACAAAAAAAAAAAATCACTGATTTTGAAAAAGTCTAGGTCCACGGGCCTGTTGAGTTGAGGTTTAATACTCATTTGTTGCTGCTGCTACTCAAAAGAAACTAGGCTTTTATTTTCATCGTAAAAAACTATCCACGGTGTTTTAGAGACTCGCGCGTTAAACTCCACGTCGTCCCATCTCTTTCACTTGTATCTACACTATAGTTATTATTCGCCAAATAAAAATAAAAAATAATAAAAAAAATAAACACTAGCTTTCAAGTGTTCGGATATCAGATGATCAGTTTGGCGAAAAACTTGACGATATTGGATCTTCTTTGCTCACCTCGAAAACGCGATTCTTGATTTCTTCCAAACGACAAAACCGATTGTAACGAAACTTTGGAGATTGATGCTTTGTCTCGGCAGAAAGGGGCTCGATATCACAATTTTGAAAAATTCGGAAAAAGTTACATTGTTATTTATATCTGCTGATCGCTTATGCACCTAACCTAAAAGTATCGGATATATCTCAACACTCGGAAGTAGTGAAATACGTAGCCAATTTTTACCAGAACAAAAAAGATGATTCCCTGAAGTTTCATTCCGATTGGAAAAACGCCAAATTCAATATGGCGGATCTGATACAGATTGGAGCAAAATTCGAAGAATCGTTTTATTATATTTGAACAAAACTCGGTCCTCTGGGGTCTTTTGAGTCCGTAAGCTTATGAATGCTGAACTCGTGATTCACAAACGAAAAATTCATGGCGTACCCAATGTGCGATGGCTGGAATTACAAAAAAATGACTTGATTCAAAATTCACCCCCAAAAAGTCATTTTTTCTTTGCATTTTTGTCAGCCATATTCTATCCGCGATTTTGAATATCTGGATTTTCAGTACAAATTTATAATCAGCAACCCATGAAAGTTCCTGAACACTAAATTTCAGATCGATCGTATGCGATGAAAAACGTATGCTTCGAAGAAGCTTTTCATCATTCGGTTTTAAAATTAATTTTCATAAAAGTGAACAAAACGACGTAACGAATTCGCATTTCAGAGATTTCTCAGTTTGTTACATCGTATTCAATTCTAAAAAGAATTAGAAATAAAAAAAAATTTTTAAAACGGTCAAGATATTTGTAATTTACTGAAATACGATTAAGCTATACATATATATATAAACTCAAAATGTATCAAAATCCAACATCACGGCCAAAAATCCCAAGGCTATATAAACAAATTCGCATAAAACTTCGTGCCAAAAAATTTTCAGTTCACTGATTCGAAATCTGATGTTCAAATCTTCAAAATTCTAAATGGTAGAGCAAAACTTCGAATCATCTTAGTCAACACTACGGACTTTACTAATTTCCAATTAAAGCAATTTTTATTTCCTCATATATATATCTCAAAAATGATGATCAAAAAAGTACAACAACAACAACAACAACAAAAATCGTGCCAAATAAAAAAATCTAACAGTTGCTGAATTATATGGACCTATACATGTTAACCCCACTGTTCTTCCTATTCTTCGTCACAGCAAAGCACCAGGATAGAATTCCGGGGCGGAGACGAGCTCTTAGCAGCCGAAAAAGATATATATACCTACGTTCGCGGGTTTGGCGAGGTAGAAAACAGGGGGTGGTGATTTAGAGGAATTTTTTTTTTTTCTTTCTTTCTTTCTTTCTTTTTTCTTTTTTTTTTTCTGCTGTTCTCTTTCACTTTTTCTTTCTTCTTGTTCCCCTGAACACAGCATATATACATATTTACGTATATTTTTTTTTTTTGCACCCTCTTCTCTTCTGTTCTTTTTCTTTTTGTTCTTTTGTTGTTTTTTATTTTCATCTTGTTTTGTTTTGTTTTTTTTTTCTCTTTTCTCTCATCTTCCTGTACCATACGAGAATCATCCCCTGTAAAAACGGCTATAGATCAGGACAGCAGGGTTGGAGACAACCTGAACGTGCTGACCTGCGCGGTATTTTGGAAAAAAAAGAAAAAAAATATATATCACCACCCCTAACACAAGGGGGGGGACCCTGACAACGGGTGACGCGATGGGGAAAGGGGGATGAAAGTTTTTGGGAAAAGTGGCAAGCAGTTGCTGGTGAAAGACGGGAGTATACATAGATATATGTATAGGATCGGTAAGTGAAAAGAGAAACGGGAACTGTGCAGAATGAGAACGAGAATGCGAGGGCGAAGATGAAGGAGGCGAGAGATGAAAACGGGACTGGGGAATTTCACGCGAATAATTATACGAAATCCTTGCTTCGACGAGGGATGAAAACCGAGGGGGGATCATCCCCCTCTGTAAACCCCTCACAGTTGGGGATGGTATTGGGGGTTGGACAGACGTCGATATCGACGTTTTCTCTGCAACTGCTTAAACATATTCCCCTTCCCATTTCATATATACTAACTTGTTCAACGAGTATATACCTGCAATTATTTTATGCTACCAAAGTACAGCGTACAGTTCTAAATTTTTATATTGTGTCACCGTTTTTTTTTTTGTTTTTTTTTTTCGTTTGTCGTTTTTTTTTCAGATTCTTATTCGATTCACATCCAAATTTGACTAATTTATAGAAGAAACTTGATCGATGAAATGCAAAGATTGTTGTTTCAGATTTTACAGATTCATGTGTAGTTTCAGGGGGTATGTATGTACATTTTGAAAATTGATTTTTTTCAAATTACTGGCACGCCTCACAGAAATAATTTATTGACTAAGTTTTTTTTTTTTTACAGCTGGTATTATTCGTATTTCAAAATGTTATTCAGAATTGTTTTGGGTTTTGAAGCTTTCGCATTACAGAGTCAAAGGCTATTAAAATCAAAGAAAAAACCTTTTGGAAATTGGAGGGAATTCTTCACTATGATTTAATTCCAGGCCAAACTGATGATATTTAATGAATTCAATTTTTTAATTCAAAATTTGTGGGATTTAAGGTTTTTTTTTTTTTTGTTGATTTCCAGAAAAACAGTGTGTCGTGTGCTCTCATCGACAGAAGTTGGATCTTATTTCTAGATATTATCGGTTTAGCCTGAAATTACATAATTGTAGAAAATTCCCTGCAAATTTCAAAAATTTTGATTGTACGATGCGACCTTCGACACCCTTCGACAACCACTTTTACTTTCCGTCAAAATCAATTTTGGAAGCGTATACACACTCTTGAGTAATTCCGTCGAAAGATGCTGAAATCCTTTACAATAATGTTACCGATTTTTCGCAGATTCATTGTCTATGTTCACGAAAATTGCCGAAATTTTGGAAAACTTTGCCAAATAAAGTAAAAAAAAAAAAAAGATAAGATTCAATGGAAATTTTACCAAAATCTTCAACGCTATTGTCGATTCTATTATAAGAAACTGTAATTGATCATAATGCTACCGATTTGTGCAGGATTATGAAAATTTGAAGAATTCTTCGTTACAATTGCCAAGAAATTTAATTGTAAAATTCTTTTGCAAATTTTACCGATTCATTCGCCACTATAAGTTGTCGTCGATTCGATCAATCCAAAGTATTCGTCATCATAACTTTACCGATTTTTAGATTTTTATCCGATTTTTTAAGAAGTCCAACAAACTTTTCGGCAAACTCAATCGTGAAATCCTCTATCTCTTCTGAATTTTAGGTTATTCTTTGTCACTGTGGTTAATTTCATTAAAAAAAAAAGCATACTTTTTGACAGATTTACCGATTTTTGTGAGATATTGTGATCCGATTTTGTCTAATTTTGACAATTTTTTTGGAAAACTACTTCTAAATATCAGAGATTTGTTTCGGGCGTTACCGCTTTCTTCGAGTTTACCGAAACAACCCATTTTCATCGATTTTCCGATTTTGTATCCGATTTTCAGGAAGTCCGACAAACTTTTTGGAAAAACTCAATCGTGAAATCCTCCATCTCTTTCAAATTTCACGTTATTCTTCGTCACTGTGGTTAATTTCATTAAAAAAAAAGCATACTTTTTGACAGATTTACCGATTTTTGTGAGATATTGTGATCCGATTTCGTCTCAGTTTGACAATTTTTTTGGAAAACTACTTTTAAATATCAGAGATTTGTTTCGGGCGTTACCGCTTTCTTCAAGTTTACCGAAACAACCCATTTTCACCGATTTTCCGATTTTGTATCCGATTTTCAGGAAGTCCGACAAACTTTTTGGAAAAACTCAATCGTGAAATCCTCCATCTCTTCCAAATTTCACGTTATTCTTCGTCACTGTGGTTCATTTCATTAAAAAAAAAAAAAGGATACTTTTTTCACAGATTTACCGATTTTTGTGCGAGATATTGATCCGATTTCATCTAATTGTAAGTTTGACAATGTTTTCGGAAAACTATTTGATTCAAGTTTTACCCGGTTTTTTTTTTTCGACTTTATCGAAACAATTACCGATTAATCTAAAGAATTAAACCGATCCTCGTTAATTTTTATCTAATTTTACACAAAACTTGACCAAATTTCCAAGTTTCCAATAGAATTTCAGAGATTTCTTCACCGCGCTAGAGATTCGTCGTCGATTTCATTAAAAGACGTCGGTGAATTTTCGGGCAAAATTAAATTTCTCGACTAGCCAAATAAATCGCGAGGTATAAGGGCTTGGGCTCGCCCTGGGAACTCTGGGTCGCGTACCAACCATGAGTAATGGTGATCTGGTGAGGGGGGACCCGACATACCTCGGAAAAGTGGTTATGTATGTATGTATGTTATACCTACGTGTATACACCAGCCTCCAAAGGAGTCTGGCAGTCTCGTGTAATAACCAATTTGCTAGAAACGCCTTAAGCCGAGGTCGCGAAAAACGGAATAATTCATGAACAAAAAATTTTTTCTAAAAAAAGAAATCGCAGACACAATATTACAGTATCTATACCGATGTTTTTCATATTTATCGGACATTCTTTTTTCTTTCTATTTCTTTCATTTTAATCTCATCCTCGTTTCCGTAGGAATCCCACTCCGAATATTGAAAATATTACGTATATAAGAGTATACAGGGTGATTCAGAATTCGTGACGAATATTTTACAGGGTTAATCTGCGTCAAAATTCAAGTCAAAAATTTCTTAGCCATTTTATTTTTGAAAAATGTACTCATTTCAAGGGAAAAAAAGTTTCATTTTTCATTTTTCGTTCTGTTCTGATCAAAAATGGAAATTGAAATTTTCCTGATAATTAGTTTATAACACTCAAGAAAAAGAATCCCCTTCTTTATCTCCATTCATTTTTATTCATTCCAATTTTTTCAACGAAAGAAAAAAAAAAAAAAAAAAATGGGAAGATAAAGTTTAAGAAGACATTTTTTTCAAAAATAAAGTAATTTTTCAGATAAAAAAAGGCTAGGGAACCTTCAACTTCAATGTTGACGATCAGAATTCACCCTGTTAAATATTGATCACGGATTTTGAATCACTCTGTATGTAAATTTAAATAATGAAAAATACCTTCGCGAAATTCGGATTGATTCGTCCAAATCACATGCAATAATGTATGAGATGAATAATGACATATCAGCCCCTTCATTGGAATAAAAAAAATTAAATAAAAATTAAATTACTTCATTACAGAGTTTTTCGCTCCAGGAATGGTTTAGTTTTTTAATTTTTTTTAAATCCTATTCCGAATACTATTGGTTTTATTGAACCGATATGGCAGAAATCGTTTTGAACCTAACCTAACTGACATAAAGAATATTAATCTGACTAGAATTCTATTCGTTTTTTTCCAAACAGTAAAATACTTTGTCATTTTCTGCCATAGTAAAGCATTAATCTACTGAGTTTCATTCCAGTAGGTTGTGTAGTTTGGAAGAAACTACGAATTGCGTTTTCGAGGTGATAAAAATTGGTAATAATAATGGAGTTCCGAACATACATATAGTAACGTGGCACTTTAAGACGATATATGGAAATCTGTTCGAAATTCAATTATTACCAGTTATCGTCACTTCGAAAACGCGAATCTTACTTTCTCGATGACTGCTTAACCGATTCGAACGAACCCTCGACAAATGAATTCAATTTTTTAGCAAAAAGTGGCTAAATATGTCACTTCATCAAAAAACTGATATAGGATTCCAGTAAAACTCATGTTTTCTATGTTAGCTAGGTTAGGTTGGAAGTCGATCTCTACTATATGAGATTGAGACCAAGACTGCTCGTTGAAAACCGATAAAAATATAAAATATACGTTAAAGGATTGAATGCAGAGGAGAATCTTGAAAAATTCCAGGTACATATGTTAATATGGTGATAAAAACTGTTTGCAGAAAAAAAAAAAAAATGGCAAACGAATCAGAAACCATGTTGCGGGTTAAGTGATTCGCAAAATTCTCTGCAAGAACAATTCAACTTTTCCTGTACCTACTCATCCCGAACCGGAAAAAAAAAAAAAAAAACTCGATCAAAACGATTCCTCCATCTTTAAACGAATTTTTGATTTAAAACCAACCGTCGTGGAAGAAGAATTGGCGAGATACGCGAGGTGGCGAATATAACTACCCCTCTGATTAATTCAGCCAAACAATGAAGGAACAAGGGTGTGTTAAACTCTCCTTATTATTCCTTTCTTGAAAAAAAAAAAAAAAAGTAGCACCCAATCACCCTGCCCAATTCACGTAGAATACAAATATAAAAATATGAAAAAAAAAAGAAAAAAAAATAAGAAAAATTGAGAAAACAAAGGGAAACGAGTGTAAGAGTTAATTTTCAAGATTTAAGTAATTACACCAAGAATTGAATAAACGGTGAGAAAATTCGGAGAGGATCTTTTCTTTTTTTTTTCTCTCTCTCTCTCTCTCTTTCGCTTTTGATATTCGAAGAAATTGGGTCATCGATATTTTGGAGCCTGAATGAGGCAGCAGGCTGACAATATCTGCCAGTCATCAAAGTGGTTGGAACATTGGACCAAACCACAAAATAGTTGATCCTGCAGAACGGGATCCCAGGTATCAAGTAGTAATCCAATCAATGCTGTAGCCCAAGATCGATGTCCTGTTCCGTTTACCTTCATGTATATGTCTATGGGGGTTGAAAGGTCAATAAAAAAAAAAAAAAAAAAACCCCTACTCCGGAGAGAAACTGTTCCATAGATCGCGTCTGTACTTATAGATGTGCACCTATACATATAGTCAGAAAAGCCTGCACGACACACATATATATCTACTCTGAATTGTCTGATCCTTTGATTTGAAATTAAAAAAAAAAAAATTTCATTTCTTTTCTATAGACAAAGTAGGTACCGATACTTATGGGGTTCTATTCGAAAACCAGAACGGTCCATATATTGTGGAGAATTTTATTGTCAAGTGAGCCATTCGTTTTTCCATAATTGGCTTGTCGGATATCATTTTCCATAATTTTCTAGTTGGTTTAATGATACTTCAGAAAAACATATATATGTAGCCAAATTGATTCGAACCGTAAGGTTTGCATTTAGCAATTTTTATTTTTTTATTTTTGAGTAGATTCTGCTTATACGTTCCCTGAAATTTTTAAAAATTTTTAAACAAATTGGAAATTCTTTACTCGACTTGAAATAATTTTTGACCTCCATTTCGACTGAATACGGGCTGTACACCTTCAAGAGAATAAGATCCAAACCGCGTTTGGGAAAAAAATGTCCCAGATGGTCATTTGAAATTTTTATATCAATTTCAACACTTTTCTTTCTTGAAATAACACTACTTTTACTCGAAATGAGAGATCTTTCTGTTTTTTTTTTTTTTTTTCAACTAGAAAAGTGTTAGAATTGAAATGAAAATTTTAAAGGACATCTTGAAGCATTTTTCTTCTGACAGGATAATATTGCGTGGGGGATTTCGCAAAAATGACTTTGTACCTCGACTTTCTATAGACGATTCATACTTTGTACAACACAGTGAATTGTGATGAACAATACACACCTACCAAAGAATGTGTGAAAAAAATCCACTGCCCTCAAAGTTGAAAATTGTAAGAGGAAATACCATTTGAAGTCACAAAAATCGTTTTTACTTCTATCTCGTTATGAAAAAAAAAAAAAAAATAAACTAAACAAACTAATAGGTAGTATTTAATAATTAAAAAAATGTATTACAAAGCCTAAACGAAAAAATGTCTATGATATGATCAAGTAAAACTTTACCTGAACGAAATTACACAAAACTTGTTACCATCGTGTTACATAATCATGGAACAGCTTTCTTCCCAAAAATACGAAAGCTATAGATTACGTATAAATTGATTAGAAATAGAATGTGATTTGACACATTTTTCCCACCTTCGAAAGATTTTCTGTGACTTCGAATGTCATCTCCTTCAACATTTTCATCTTCAGAGGTGATAGATTTTTTTTCACACATTCTTTAGGTCACGATGAACAATCTAGCAGAAAAGATTTTCGATGTCTCAACAGATTCGAAAAGAAAAAAAAAAAAAAAAAAACAAGTTTGTAAACGGAGAAAAGATTCATTTTTCAAAATTTCATCAATGTTAGGTGATTTTGATATGAGAAATAAAATCATGACAAAAATCAGAAATTATTTAGCGGTTTTATATGTGAAATTTTCCGTACCTAAAAACCCCACTTAAACATCAGTGAAGTAACATACCTATTCGTGCAAACGATTAAATGAAAAATAACAGAGCGTAATCACTCCTCTGTTAATGAGAGCCCTGGGTCATGTCATGTCAGCCAGTGGTCCTCCTGGGATGAGGTCAACGAGCCTGAATAACGATTTGTTACTAACTCGCGACCGCACGTGCTGGTCAACTCTACATATATATCGCTGCCTAACAATACCTATACAGACTCACATACGTCTGGATAAAAATTACCCCAAAAATTCCTAATTGGCAAATTATTTGTCAATTTTTCTTTCTCTTTAAAAAGAGAACCTGAAGAAAAATCCTGAACCACAACCCCTAGCTGGTTACAAATTATTGTATACGTATATATATATATATATATATACAGGGTGAATTTTCTCCGGGGTTCTGAGAGGGTGTGGCCTAAATTGGTTAAGGCTCCGCCTTTTTCTATTCATACTTATTATTGTCAAGAAAATAATCTCCATTCATATAGAGATACCTTCATTCCCAAATCTACTTATTATTCCTGGCGATCTAGATCAAGTATCAACAAACAGTCCAATCGCATATTGTATTATGATGATAGTGTTGAAAAAAAACCAATGACACAAACAATAAGCCATGATAATATTGATTTATTCGGATAGTATCGCATCAGGTGTTCGAACTTACCACCTTCTGCATCGATACAAACAACAAGCCTGCGTTAATGCCTGATAAACAATATAACTGACAGCGGACGAGGAATAATATTTCGATATTAACAAGTATGAATAGAAAAAGGCGGATCCTCAACCAATTTAGGCCACACCCTCTCAGAACCTTGGAGAAAACTCACCCTGTATATATCGAGAGACGTGCATATGAATTAGCTTAGAATGAACCTGACAAAGTATGAATGTTATATGGGGTCGAGAAAAAAATAAAATAAAATAAAAATTGTTCGCGTGAATGTTGAAGATGTGAAATTAATATCCAATCCAAGTAACAGAACTGACGGTGGTGGTTAGTTTATCGGTTCTACGAGATATATATATATATATATGTATGTATGTAGATATGTGTGTTTATACATATATAATATATACATGTATATGGATGTATTACGCCTACGTAGTTCTACAACACGCGTGGGTACTTCCCGCAGAGACCCTACATCCTGCGTATTGATCTGAAGCTCTCCCGAGACAGTAGAAGGCATGGGAGTAGGTTATGAACGTGATCAAGACCTGGGGGGAGGATGTGGCGAAAACGTAGACGACGACGATCTGCTTCGAAGTATGTAGGGTGAGAAAGTATTTATTTTTATCCTTAGAAAGAAATATCCCCATGGACCAAGGGGTTTGGTATACGGAACTGTTAGCGGTATAGCAGGAAATACTGCAGGATATATGTATGTGACAAGGAAACGCTAGAAAAATAATAAAGGTAAAGTTAATTGAATGGTCGAATGATTGAGTGAATTAATGAATAAAATTAAATTAACTAATCATGGGATAATGAATCGGATAAACAAATCAATCACTCAATCGAATGAACGAATGAATAGAATGAATGATGGATTATTCAGATGAGTGAATGAATGAAATGGAATGAATGAATGAATGAATGAATAATCGAATAAATGAATAGTCGAATAGATGAATGATAGATAATCGAATAAATCGAATGAACAAATGAATTAATGGTTCCGATTAATGAATTCATCAATAAAATGATTGAATGAATAGGAGGAATGAAGGAATGAATAATCATATATGAATCGAAAGAATGAATATGAATAGTCGAATGAATAAATGATAGATAAATGAATAAATAATTGACTGAATTAATTGATGATCGAATGAATCGAATAAACGAATGAATGTTTCCGAAGAATAAATGAATCCAATGAAATGTATTAATTGATTTAATTAATAGAATGGAAAAATGAATAATCGAATAAATCAAACGAATGAATGTAAAGTCAAATAGATAAATAATAGATGAATGAATAAATGATTGACTGAATTAACTAATGATGAAATAAATTGAATGAACAACTGAATGGTTCCGTCGAATGAATGGATCGATAAAATAAATGAATGAATCGGATCAGTGAACGAATACATCGAATAAAGGAGTTAATAATCGAAAGAATCAAACCATTGAATGAATAGTCGAGTAGATAAATGATAGATGAATGAATGGATAATTGACTGAATGAATAATTAATCAAGTGAAACGAATATCAGATGAATCGTCCCGATGAATGAAAGAATCGATCAAATGAATGATGAATGATGAATCCATCGAACAAGTGAATGAATGAATGGTTGAATTAAATAATGACCGAATGAATTAATGAATAATTGAAGTAATGAATGACCGAATGGATGAATGAATGATTGAATTAATTAATGACTGAATGAATGAAAAGATACTTCAGACGCCAAAATTTTATCGAAATATAAAAAATCGATACCATGTTAGTCCGATATTCTAATTACTCGAACTTGAAAAGTTGGCAAGTTTGCTTAGAAAATTCGTATAAATTGAAAGGAAATTTGTATACTAATTGTGATACTTATGTATTATAATAAAGATGACTAGAGAGAGAGAGAGAGAGAGCCTCGCGGTTCACCCTTAGCAAACCGTCTACCAGCGGCGTGTCCCTTAATTAAATTCACCACCGAACCTCATCCTAGTCCTGCTCCTTGTTCTCTGGCTTTGTCTCTCTTCCTCTCTTTCGTTCGACTACGTCGACGTCGTCGTCATTGTCAGGTCATTATTGAGAAACAAAAAAAATGACGAAAATTTATCATTCATTTCATTATCTGGTATATTATACATAGACGTAGTCCCCTGAATACAATTTTCTTTTGTTGGTATCAGCTGCAGTCTTCGTCGATTGGGGACAATATGTACATTTACCGGGGTCGAAATTACCCCACTCCGTACATTTGCGAGTCAATTGAACGATTTTTTTTTTAGAAATCATGAAGAAAAAATGATAAGAAATACCAATATGTATTTTTTGTTACTCCGAAATCGACCCTCTTTGGATCTGAAATTAGAATTCCGTTCTGAAGTAAACATTTTTTTTTTGTTTTCTTCAAAACTTGCCACATTTTCAGATCATTGTCTGTGGATTTTAATTGAATGAAGTTTTGTGCTAATGCAATAATAAAGGATTTTGATATTAAAAATGCGAATTTTCTTTTACAGCCGTTTGAAATCCGCTGGGGTCATTTGGACCCCGTCTGGCGAATGTGAAACAGGAAAGCTCAAAGGTTGACTGACAATGAAAATGATGGAAAATCCGCTTATGACGTAAAGGTGGAGAGTGAACAATATTTGTTATTTATCTGAAAAAATTCTGAATCCTACTGATTTTTGGATCTATGGCGATCTGAATTTTGGTCATTTCGTTAATTTCAATCGTTTAAAGCAATCGCGTAGCTTCTTGGATCAATATTAAACGGCGAAAACCGTTTGGTGGAAAAGCAATTGGAAAAATCATTATATGAATATTATGAAAAACTATATTCATGAAAATTGTCTCAAAATTAGTAGAAAGGAAAATTCTAGAAGATTTGATAAAAATCACCGAGTTTGAGATTATAAACTGGAAAAAAAAATAAGATTAGCGATAATCAAGAAAAATTTTCTATCAAGTCAAAGAGGAAAATCTGTGCGATATAGAGAGCAGCGTGAGAAAACCGATTAGTTGATAATCGAGGAATTCAGGAAATTGATAAACTCAAAATGCCGAATAACCTCAATCATGTAATCGAAACTCAATAATTCGTACCTCACAGCTGGAAACCCTTATCAATCACGCGGCTGATTCGTTATCGTGAAAATTTACAGATTGAATTAGCACCACTACTTGTTGCCTCTACGCTATACTAGGTGCGCCTAATTTCACGATACTTTGTCTACCGATGATCAATTTGCTTTCCTTAAAAGTCGAAATTTTTGCAACGATATTTTGAATCCGAAATTTACGTACACGTGACTATAGTACGTGATTTTCCATTGCAGTTTTCCTCATCGTCGCAAATTTTCATAAATCACAAAAGAAAATCTAAATCAAGATAAAAAAAAAAAAAAAAAAAAAAAAAAAAACATCAGGCGATTGTTCCGAATTTGAAAAACGATCTCAATCTTTTGCAGTTTTTCTATCATTTTATTTTGAATTAATAATTAAGATTCAAATTTTCCTAGCCTTTCATAGAGAATTGTGAATTTTCCTAGATTTTCAGGAGTAATTTTAGATTTTTATAGATCGTTTTCAGAAAACGATCTCAATCTTTTGCAGTTTTTCTATCATTTTATTTTGAATGAATAATTAAGATTCAAATTTTCCTAGCCTTTCATAGAGAATTGTGAATTTTCCTAGATTTTCAGGAGTAATTTTAGATTTTTATAGATCGTTTTCAAAAACGATCTCAATCTTTTGCAGTTTTTCTTTCATTTTATTTTGAATTAATAATTTAGGTTCAAATATTTCTAGCCTTTCATGGAGAATTATAGATTTTCCTAGATTTACAGGAGTAATTCTAGATTTTCATAGTTTTCGCTAAAAACAAAATAACAAAAAAAAATACATATTCTTACAGCTCTTATTTTAAAAAATCGTTATTAATGTCGATGAAATAAGAAGAAAGCCGAAGTTGGTATGAAAAACTAGTCAAAGTTCGAATTGCCATGAAAATTCGTAGAATTTCGTATGGAATCATTATCCTTGAATTGAGACTTCGCTTCTCAAATTCAAACCTAGTATAACTGCGATCGGTATGAACTATTTGGAGAAAGATAAGAAATTTTTGCAACAAAAGTGAAAACAATTAACGAATTCGGTATAATTTAAAAAACGTGCTTTTGAAATTGTGCAGTTTGAATCGAGGACTGGTTTGGAATCGATTTTAAAATCTTGTTCAAATTCTAATTCTTCCACGTGACATGTATTCCCTAATCTATATTTCAAAATTCTCTAGCCAGAAACTCAAGCTGATAAAAGATTCCTCGATTTTTCAAAAATGCTTGATTCTCAGTTCTAACGAATTCCGCAGGAAGAATCGTTGTGAAATTCACGAACATTCCTCGAAAAAGTATTTCAAGCACAGAAAACCAAAAAACACGACTTAGGCGATGACTCCGAGCGTTAGATACCACAGCTGATCACTCGAAATGAAAACGTCAGAAAAAAAAAACAAAAAAAAATAGAACACGTTTCAAAATTTCCTTCAATTTATTTAATTCTATTCTTTATTAGTTGATTGAAATTTTTTTTTCAAATGAACGAACCGCGAGTTTCTCAATTTCGATAACCGTAACTGACAATGAACGCTTTTTTCGAAAAAAGTCACCGAATTCTAAATTGAAACTAGAAAAATTATCGAAAATTTTCGAAAGTTCAAAAAAAAAAAAAAAAAAAAAGGAGAGGCCCATCGCAACTGTCAAAATTCTCGTATAATTTCTCATCCTCTTCCGGCTGCTCGGTGCTCAGCTGGTATCAAAAGGATCCTTTTTTACCCTCTGGAGTCTAGTGGATATTTTCTAAAAGCTCTGACGGTGATATATGGAGGCAAAATATTTCGCTAGCTTGCGGATATTATTTCAGTTTTTGAAATAATTAATAAACATAGAGCTTTTTAAAGATAAAATGGTAAGAAAGGAAATAAATAACAAAATTTGATTACGTTTTCAAAATAAAAAAAAAAAAAAAAAAAAACACCTTCGCTTATTTCGAAATGCTGATATTTATATACTTACGGAATATCGTATGTGAGTAGCCAGACGTGGGTATCGCGTATCCTGAATAAATTCGAGTAACGATAATCCTTTTTTTTTTTTTTTTAATCTGTAAAATCTCACTGAACGATCACTTGAACACACCGATATTGTATCATGGTAACGATGCGCTGAGAATCCGCGACATAAACATATGGTTTAAAGCTGTTTGGTTTACTGACGTAAAGATGTTCATAATATCGCTGTTATAACTTGTCAGAAATTATAGGGATGAAATAATTGTTCGATGATTTGAAATATTATCGCGATAATTAGTCATGATCACTCTGCACATTAGTGTTGAACTTGAAAAAACCCGCACTTAACACAAATAACCGCACAATTAATAATCTCGAACCTCGTCATAATCCGATTTTTCATTTTCATACCCTCCTGTGCAAAGGGGGGGGGGGGGGGAGAGGCTTTAAGATATCTGAAAATTGGTTAAATAAAATTTGACAAATCAATTAAAAAATAATCCCCGTTTGCCCCCCCGTGACATCGCGATATTTTACACACACACACGCACATATTCACAAGTCTCCTCTGGATCACAGCCTGTCCAATTAAGGATTAGACATTTCCTTGAGTTGGTAACAGAAGAACTTCAAAACAGCACCCTTATTTTTAATGTAAACTTCACAACTAAAAATTAGGGTGTAAAAATCAAAGAAAAACATGATACGTGATGAGGTATGATAAATATAGAATTTCAACCCAGGTTATACACACGTAAATATATATAGGACTGATTAACACAACACTGAACACAACCAGGACACCGAACACCCTCTTTTGGCACTGGGGAATAAAATAACAACTAGATTTCACCAGAACCAAGCCCCGTTTTCCTCTTTTCGTCAAAAGCCTTAACAACCCTCTGGTAGAGACAAAATGGTGGACCTGGATAGATCCCTGTTATGCCCTCGGCAATGGGGGTGATATATCCTCGATCCGTACCCCCGATTTAGTCCAAAAATATTTCATCCCAGATTCTTAGGATCCGGATTCTTTTTCTTTTTTTCCGGAGCAAAATATCAGAGAGGGATGAAAGGAGGGGGGAGACGGGGGGGGGGGGGGGGGGGTGGAATTCAAAGGCGGTTTGATTTGTCACAGGGTGAAAAAAAAAAACAACAAAAAACAACAACCCCCAATAACAAAACTATCTAAATTGTTGTACGGGGTGAAAAAACCCTTATCCTCAAGTCGAGGGGTATATAACACACAACACACCACGTTTGGTAACTGGGTCAGTAAAAGAGACCACCCCCCATAACACAACACCGGAATTCTCCCTCCGCCTATGACTCGCTGACTCCGAGACACGCCGAAGGGGGCGCTTCTTTCTTCTACCGTTTTAGGGTCGAATCTCGAAATGGCGCTGTGGTCAATTTTCGATGGTCAATTTTTGTACCCCCCAAATTTTCGACTCTGTGATTCTCGTGCCCCCCCCCGTGTCTCACCGACTATGCAGTAATATGCAAAAAGCAAAAAATTGCACCCCCCCCCCCCGGGGCAGATCGATTGATGAAAGTGTTCAGTTTACGGTCGAATTTTTGGGGGGCGAAAAATAAATCGCGTATCCTTTTAATCCTCGTCTTGTTTTCAATCACTTAATGGTTAACCTTGATCAGCCCCCTTCGCTTATTTATATATTTCACCCCCTTTTCTCATCAGAGATTTTTTTTATTTCGGCTGCAGGTAATCTTCGCTGTTATTTTTATCTCTGTATTTTTTTTGGTGGGGCAGGGGGGGGAGGGGGAGGATTTTTTGTTTTTGTTTTAATTTCGTTATTTCTCAGCAACGGGGGCGCAGGGTGCAGACTCGATGCCAGCGCGAGGTTTCACAGCGACATCTGGGCGGAAACCCAAAACTGAACGCGCGCGCCTAATGGTCGCGTCAATAATTTCACCTGAGAGAAGAAGAAGGTAGGTGGTAGGGTAGTAGCTGTCTACGACTGCGTGGTCGAGCTTTGATAGAAACCTTTGGATGCGGTGAAGCAAGGGGGTGGTTTTTGGTTCTTGTATTTTTGTTTTTAGCCAATTTATTAAGGGTTGTAATATCCAGGCTGAACCCTTAGCGATATTTTATATGAAATAGTTTAGCCCTTGTATATTTGGAATATACATTTACCATATGGCTATATTTTAAGCGATATTTTTAATCCTGAAGGAGAAAACCCCCTAGCTGGTTTGTGTAT